>OX371264.1:518103-2918103 GCA_947311025.1 Lypha dubia | reverse complement strand
TCCAATAATTTAATTAATGTCAATTCTAATTTTTCATAAGTAGCAGAAGCGAACAAATGAATGTTAATGAAAGGTGATCCATCCTTGCAATCGGCACACTAATACGTTCTGTTATTGGATATTCTCATATTTCCTATTTCCTCTTTCTTAATAATAATTTTAATTTACATTAATTAAAGTATTGAACTCAAGTCGAAAGGACACAGGAAATGTTCATAATTTTTATCTTAAACGCCACAAGTAACATTTCTGTGAAAAAGTTTAAAACTCTACACAGGTAAAAGTGAAAGAATAAGAGTTGATTAAGACTTGATTTATTACCTCTTAGTCAATCAAGAAAATGTTCTTATTAACTCAGCAGAATTAATTGAAGATATATTGATATTTTCCAACTAAGCAAACAAATCGTATATTAACCAGTTTCCTTGAAATAAATGCAAAATTTATTTTATTTTACTTTTATTTATAAGCAATTGGTATTCAGTTCTATTGATAACTTTGTTTTAAGTGAAAATTAAATCATTTAAACTAATTGTTGTTTCAATTAAAATATTAATTGTGAATATTTTTTTCTGTTGATTTGAAGCAATTAGGTAACAAATTTTGTTTGTGTATTAAAATTTGTCTCCCTTTCTGGGTCGGAAATTTAAGCAGAATCGGCCGGTGAAGTAAAATAATTCATATACGAGTATACGCAATTATAAATCTTAAGGAAGTTAGTGCATCTACTTAACAGCAGGGGCACAGCAACGCTACTCTAAAATTTCCAAAACGCACAAAAGCAGAGTTGTAAGGGAATTAAGATTCCCGTCACATAGGTTCCTATTGCCCTCTCTATTCTATTCATTTCCCAAAGAAAGTAACACATTAAGTACTTATTAATTCCAAGAATGTTACTTCTCTTTAAAAAAAAAGGTTAAAACCGGATGTAGTGGGTTAAAATATCTCACATATTTTTCCTTCGTTTGTATACTGTCTCTGCGGCTATTCACATAGTCCGTTACGTTATATGTGAATAGCCCTTCATAAGTAGCAAAATTTATTCATAAAAAATCCGCCTTTAACCCTTAAACAAACTATAAGCTTTAAATAATTTGTTGTGTTCTTCAAGCTGAGCTTAGAGCTTTATTCTCTTTGGGTATTTAATGATAAATATTTTTCTAGGACATTTCAGCCCACTACATCGCAGTTGAGGGTAAGTTTTATATTTCTTGGTAGCTTCTTCTAGAAATATGTGATTATTCAGACGATTCATAGTTTCTGTTGCAAATACAATTATATACTTTATCTTCTTCAGTTTGAAATCTTGATTTAATAAAATATGCACTTTAAAATTTATGTTACAGAAATACTTACAAAAGAAAGTCTACAATATAATTTTTGTAAAAATATTTCCACTTATTTCGTTTGGCAGCTACACACACACTCGTAGCAACTTAAGAAAGCATACGAGGCGTATGAGTTTTATTATTTACTGTCGCACAATATTAATGATGCCTGCTACTGCTGCTTCCTTTCACAACCTCTTTCTTCGATTGCCAAGCGCACGTAAACTTCTCCAACTTAACGTTTGCATCGTTTATATGCGTTAAAATATTAGCAGCAACATGTTTCGCACACACACACACCCACATACACCTTCCACTGGTATGTATTCAGGTATATGAATGTGTATTAATAAAATATTATGCATAAATTCATTGTAAAACATGATCCTAAGTTAATCTTATTGTTAAGCTAATGGTTTTTCTGCACATAATAAATTCACATCATCTTCTTCATCTTAAAATATTAAACTCCAAAAGGACTTGTAAAATTTACTTCGCAACAAACAAAAACTCTTTAAACGATACAACACGAGTGTGTTATTAAAAGACAAAAACCTTTAATTTGACTTCAAAAGGTTTTTTTTGTCTTCGGTTCATTTTTGCTTCTCTAATCAAATTGATTTAGACAGAATGCATAAAATAATTAAAGTACGAGTGAGTTTACTCCAGGAGTAAAAAAATATCCTGTGATGCTGTTTGGGCGTGTTTTTTCTATTAAACATATATTTATCGAATATGCCCTGGCAAAAGTTTCCAAAAGTTAAATACAAAAACTTACTTTATTGCGAAGTAGAAAAACGCGTTAAACTTTTAGTTTCCAAAAGTTTTCTTTTTACTAGTTTAACTAATAATAAAGTTTTTCCTCTTATGAATTTGAAATATTCCCACACCACTCGGCATCATCACACGGTTTTCTCATGTTGTATTAAAGAATATTCATAGTTTTATATTTTTAATTCAATAGATTGAAAAAGAATTAGTGTACAAGTATTGCTGCACTCCTCTGCTGAGTATCTGAGTGTAAAAGTTTTAATTTAATTAATTATTTTAATTAAGCGGAATGCATAATTTAATGAAAATATTTACTAAAACTCACTCTACGCTATGTTTGTTCTTTTGTAATTCTCATTTGCTCTTTAATAGATTTTATGGAATCATACGGACTAATTAATAAATAGGAATTATTTGAAACATTCTTTGGAAAGAAAATCTCAAATAAACTTTATAAATTCTAATTCATTTTTACCAATTGCTTAGATTAGATTGCATTTAAAAGAGGATTTGAAACTGGTTATCTTCTCAATGAGGTGGAAAATGTTACAGCGTAAAAAATATGAACAAAAAAGAATCGCATAAGAAAACTTGGAGAATTCCCAAAGAAATCGCAAAGCATTGCAGAGAAAAAACCCAATAATGAGATTTTTTAAATATTTTTGTGATTTTGTTTGTTAATTGTTTCTTTAATAAAGAAAATTTTGAGGAAAAATATTTTTCTGTGCAATGCAATAAAGAGAAAATATATAAATATCGGATTACTGTTTTTGTTTATGTTTGTTGCTGGTACCACAATTGGGACGACGACGGATTTTTCGTTGTGAATTCGTCCTGCTAGACGAAATTCGTCGTTCGTCCTAATTGTGTTCCCAGCATGTATCATTTCGAAATACCGTAGAACAAGAGTTTCCGGTTTTCAAAATTAAGGATCTCAGAAAAAGGATGCTGTAAGATTTTTATTCATCAATATTTTCAGATAATAATTCGACAATAGATGTAAAGTAATGCTAAAATTTTCTTAAAAATCTTGCATTTGCAAAAAATTTAATTTTTAAATATCCCAATGTGGAGTTTTTTCATTTTTCGCCAGGGTAAGATAAGATTTAAGGTAAGATTTTTGAATCTGATTAAGCTATGAATTTTTATTCGAACTGAGTGATAATTTAATTTATAGAAAAAAAAATTAAATTTAGAGAAAACGAACTTAAACTGACAAATTATAATTTGTTTGATTTTTGAAAATACCACTGTGATAGTCGAAAAAATCTTTACAGACAACTTTCATAAATAACACTGTGATAGCCGAAAAAATGACTTCGATGAATGCTTTTCGAACTATTAGGGGGGAGTCCCCTGAGTGCGAAAGTACATTTGGAAGTGTCAGATTGGCTCCAGTTTTTGATAAATCGGTATATATCCATTTTTTCGGGTCAAAAACTGTCACAGTGTACTTAAAAGCACAGTAGGCTTTCAGGTGGGATCACAATTTTTTTTACTTGCAGCTTAAAAGTTCTTATTTTTATAATTTCAAAAAAATTAACCCATTTTTCCATGCCTCAAAACGTCGAAAAATCAAGGTTTTTTTTAATTTTAAGTTAAGTTACGTAAAACTTTTAAATAAGTTGGATTATTTTTACCCGTTTTCTTTTAGTGAAAAGACACAAATATATTTTTATAAAATCCTTCCATTAATAATGAACTTAACTAATTTTCCTAATTTTGCTAATTTTAAAATGATTTTTTTTGCGTAGTAGTACACAACGGGTATTCGCTAGTACAAAATATTTATGAGCCTAAGAGGTCTATTAAGTGGTCAAATTTGCGAAGCATCACAAAAAAATTTCATTGCATTATTGAAAAGTTGCCGCCTGTATATGGATCTGCTACAAAATCATCTTTAAATGAATGGAGGGGATTATAAGTTGTTGATTATGTCTAAAAATTCTAATATTAACTTTTTAATCTCCTATAAGTGTATATATCCCGAAATATCAACTGTATAAAAAAATTATTAATTCTATCAAATGTAACTACTTTTCTCGATTACAATGTGCTTCAGAAAAATAGAATGGCCTGGTTTTTTCCGACTGCCAGTCGTCCAGAAGTAAAAACTTTTCGAAATAAATTATCAACACCGTAGCCATAATTGCTACTTACCGCCCATTTTCCCCCTAATGACGTTACGTAATATGTGTACTGATCTATTAAACATCAATTTTGGCTTAAAAAAGTTAGTCTAGAATTGCTTAAAAAGAAATATCTACTAACAAATTTGATAAGAATTTAATGTGATTTTTTTATAACGAAACGTATTGTCGTGACGTGAAAATTAATAACATTATTACAAAAATTAATTACTGTTACCGCAGAACGTGGAATAAATCTTAATTCTAGAAATCCTTTTTACCCCGATACCAAACATACTTAATATTAATAATTTTATATTTACATATAAACACTCTTATACATTCTAATACATACTCACAAGCACAAACACACACACAAACTTTTTCTTGAAATGAAAATAAAAAGTATCTAAACAAATTAAACCTCAACGTAATCCGGTAAATTAATAGCTTCATATCCTTTAGTCTGACTGAATGTGTTGTGATATACATGAGGGCATGTGAGAGAGAGTGTGCGGGTGTGTGTGTGAAGAGAAGAGCAGGAAGAAAGTAAGACCTTATTAACTTGTTAGCAAAGAGTTACGAGCTCAAAGTTCAAAGTACTTAATTATAATAATTAAAAACTTTTTGCCACAACCAAGTGCGAAATGTCGCGTTGACAGACCTTTAGGAATTTTTGGTTGGTATCTTGTTCTCCCTGATTATTTTCCACTGCAGAAATAAGTTAAAAAAATAGAATCTAAACTAAAATTTTAACAAAATGTTGAAGGTAGAGCCAAGTCAAGCCAAACAGACAATTCATCTGTTTGTTCACATTTTAAATTTTAGTGAAATTCAGGCACCACCGCACCTCTCTCTCTCACACTGTGGGTGGTTATTTAACCAACATAATCACTCACAACACAAAAACACATTCGGATTTGTATAAATTTATTTTTTAGATATTTATTCTTCTGTGTATTTTTGTTAGTTTATTAAAACAACAACAAGAACACTAAGAGAGAATGCTAGTTGGCTGAATGAATAATCTTGAATTCGTTGTTAAGTTACCCAACATTCACATAATCAAGTGGTCTCATACCCAGGTCATGCATACCGATGATGATGATGATGATTTTAAAGCAAATATGAAGAGTATAAAACCGAAAATGTAATGGAAAAACAAAACATACATACATAGATACATATTTATATACATTCGTATCTATTGTATTTGGTAGTCGTCGTCCTTTTACTCATTTAGTATTTTGAATTAAAAATTACGAGAGTATGCAAAGTACGGGAACCTGTTGAGATTTTGGGAATTCCCCAAGCAAATAACATATTCACATATTGTTACGTTCAAACTCATAATAGAACCCCATAGAAAATCACACACATGCACACACAATATGTTCTCTATACAAGTACAAAAACACACAAACACACACACAAATGCTTTTAGTGCCGTGTGGGTAAATACCCACAAGTTGGAGATGTTCTGCAGGATATTTGTACGAGTATTTTGTTTGGTTCTTTTTCTCTATTCCAAATATTTATGTTGTTGTAAGTATCTGTCCAACAAACTTTAGGCGGTTTATGATTTATCTTCACTGTAAAAGTTGTTTGTTGTTTTCGGGATTAATAATAAGAACAACAAAAATATTGAAAAATAAACCATGTGCTACACTTGACTCTTGAACGGCGGCTTTGTTTTAGTATTCGGTTAGTCTAGATTAAAATATATCGTAAGGGGTAAACATTTGTTTGACAATTTGTTTTTACATTAACATACAGCATACTTTCTGGCAGTGTAGCCAGGTGTGGGGATTTCTCCCCAAATGGGGGATTTTAGCTGGTTTTTGTGGACAGATTATCGTGGGGAGGGATTTGGGGATTTTTCATTTTCAGTATACCTATTATCGATTTTGCTTTATTTTACCATTTTCTTTCATACATATATTTACATATGTATATGTTTATGTACCTTAGCGTTTTTCTTCTCCATATTTCGATTATTTCAAGGCGATGGTATTGAGGATGTTGGTTTTTATAACAATTTTTTCAAAATTTTTAAAACCAGAATTTATTGAATTCGATATTGCCAAAATTGACGATAAGCAAAATAATTTGGTTGTTGCTGAAATTAATGTTGGCATAGAATTCTCGAAGGAATTAGAAGCAAAAGGAGTTCAAACAAATTTTTTTAGATTATTTAAAAGAAATGCTTAAAATATTCACTGAGAGTATGGAAAATTTTAAGTTATTTATAAATTTACAACTCGAAAGCATAGAAAAAAGAATAAATTTTATTCCGTGTATGGAAAAATATTCTATGGATTCAAAAGTTCCATTGAGCACATACGAATGCATTAACTTAAATAAATGTATGAAATAAAATTAATAAAAAAAATAGTTTTTTATTATGCTTAATATACATATATTTTTTGGGGACGAAATTGGGGATTTCCAGTTTTAAAATTGGGACTTTTGGGGACAAAACTCTTTAATGTGGGGACATTAGACAATATTTACCTGGCTACACTGCTTTCTGGCATTTAAAATAAGAAAAAGCTTTTGTTTACTTCTGATTCTCTATCTCTTTTCAATAAATTTGGTATACAGATAGTATGAACATCGACAAGGGTAAAGTAAAGTAATATTTAACAAAAATAAATTAATGATTCTGTTAGAGGATTCGAAAAATAAAATTAAACGGCATAGGTGTTCACATCTCTGGCCATTATAAAATATTAATTCGTTATAGAAAATCTTATAAACTTTACATTAAATTTATAAGATGTGCTCAACAGTTTTATGTAAAGCAATATGGGAATCGCTTTTATAGAACATTTTAACCCCGTAACTTTTTGCATTATGACTCATTTTGATCTATTTCTTAAGATTCAATTAGAAAAAAAATTTCCTTAAACGGCAATGCTGCCTCCGTCTTATAAAAATTATTTGTCATAAAATTGTACATTAAGTATTACAGAGCCCAAAATTTGAGAAATAATTCAACACATAAAAATGGTTAAGGGTTAAATTTTAACTTATTCATTACTAAAATCCTACTAATCATGTGAACAAAGTAACGGAATAAAAAAAGTACTATATCATAAAAGAGGATTTATGAGGCAAATTTATATTAAAACGAATTCGGTTTTTTCCAAAAATTTTTTTAAGGAAATGGTTAGAGATTTAAAATGTTTGAAGAAAATGTTTCCCATAGTGTTGAAAACGCTTTGTAGCAATGAATTAAAAATATGCAAGAGCAAACGGGGGAAAGCATGCCTGCTTCTAAAATAAATCACGGACGGGAACTTTTAAGAACTTCTGTACACATTTAAAACTTAGATTATAATTTAAAAATTTTTTTTAGTCGCGAATATCGTCCATCCGGAGCATCGATAATATGATATTTTGTTTCAGTTTTTATTAAATTGATGAACTTCTTACTAAAAATTATAAATTATTTAGATAATACTTAGGACAAGTAAGTAACAAGAGATTCAAGTGTAGCACTTAAAAAGTGGCATGTTTCATTCTCTCTGTTTTGTATTCGAAATAAATATTTTTAAGAAAATTCATACAATAAGGATGCTTGTCAAACTTAAACCACAATAATAAAAATGTATCTATAAATTTTTGTTCTTAAGTTTGAAAGAAATTGAAATTCATATGAAAATAAAATACAAGGGTCAACTTTAAAAACTTCAATTAATTTAATATGACAGGCTGTTTGTTGTTTCTAAAATTAAATAATTTAATTTTATGTACCACAAGAGGTAAGAGGACATATTAAAAGCAGTAAAATAACATTTTGATATTTGTAATGACTTGAAAAAGAAAAATTACAAATGACTGCATTTGTTTCAACACTCATAAAAAGTGCAAGCGAAAAATACAAATGACTGCACTTTTAAAGGCTTTTATGCGCTATTCATTCATCTAAATATCTATTCACTCATTCACTCACTCACTCACTTAAAAGAAACGAACAATAATAGCAACATAACACCAGCAGGACTCATGTGTTGCAAATAATTCTTTTTAACACTTTTTTTCATCAATGTTATTGAGCGTAATTTCTTTTGTATTTGTTCAACTTCATGGTTAACCACGAAGCTTTTTAGAAGATTAAAAGATTTATTTTATTTTTTCGTTGTTGTTGTTGTTGCTGTTGTTTAGCGTGAAAAATATTTGTGATTTATGTTACCAAAACGAACGAGAAATTTCTCATTTATAACAACGACAGAGAAAACCAACCTAAAAAGAGGACATCGTTCTCTTTCTCATCATCCGGTAGCAGGAGCAGCAGCACCATCAGCAGCAGGAGCAGCTTTATGGCAATTTGTGAAAGGTACACGTAAATGTGAATGTTACTAAAAAAATATGAACTACTTTGGGGACAGCGATTAAAATACGTGCTTGGATTAGAAAAATGAAAGAAAGAAAACAAAAACAAGAGCGAAGCGAAACATATTCGCAAAATGGAACAGCCAACACATCTTGCCCCAATAATGATTCATTAATAAAGCGACTCTCAGTCATTTATTTAAAAGTGTAGAAGTGAAGGCATAGAAATCAACTACAAATTACTCGTGAATAAATGAAATATCTAACCGTACCAATACTTTTGATACTCGTACTACATTTAAATAGGAAGGCAGATAATTGTGTTGTTTCGTCTTTATTGTTGCAATGTTGCACGAGCACTTGAATTGATGTAAATACAGACAGACAGACATATATTTTTCAACATTTGAACACCACTTGTAGTAATTAACAAGATTGTCCCCCAGGACATTCATTGTAATCGTGTAGTAATCCAATAGCAATAAGTATAAACACTACAACAACAAAATACACAGCGAAGGCAAAGGATAACGAATACGTATTGGACAACTACATAAATGAAAAAAAAACTAACTTCTCACAACGGATCAATTATAAAAATTGTTCAAGTTGAAGTCAATACTAAGAACTGTAAAAAATTGCAAAGGGACAGGGAATACTGACAAAACAAGTGGGCAAACATTTTTATACTCTTGATAAGTATTCTAACCATTAAGTAAAACTTTGATTAAAAATCTGATTAAATTATCAAATAATTCAACTAGTATATACGAGTTATGCAAAAACTTCTCATAATTAGTTATGTTTTCATTAAGAAATTTTTAATCTCAGTCAGAAAAAAAAGAATTATTTCTTATTTATGTACATATGAAAAGTAATATTATCAGGCTCAAGTTCAGTTTTTTATTGAATTAATGAAAATTCAAATTACTAAGAGTTATTTTATGTTTGAAAATATTATTATTATATCCAATCAGTTTTTAGCAGAACGTATCAGTATACCGATTTTAAGGCCACTAGTTCTCAACAGAAATAGAATACGAGAATTATATTTGGTTACTGGTTGGAAATTACTAATAATCAACACAAGCTCAAAGTCCGTTATCTTCAAAGTATTCTACTTTGTATTTTAACTTTTTTTTTTTTGTTGTTTTTAGTCTATATTAGGGAAATTCATATATTACTGTTACCCTTGTTATTAGGGTATGTAGCTCGCACCCAAGCTGAATTAATATGTTTTATATTATTACGAATAAACATAATTATTATTCGAACTTATATGATGTATATATGAGACATTAATTCTCATGTTGATAGAATTGTTTTCCTCTTTAATTTTAATTGATCGTTCTTTTAACTCAATCAACCGATCGAGCTGTAGACCCATGTTAATTTGATGTTCATCAATTTTTTCGATGCTCGATTTTATTTAACCTAATTTTGTTTCGGTTTTAGTAGGAAATGTAGATTTTTCTTTTATATATTTCCTATTTTGTTCCTCTCCGATATCACTACTACTTTCCGATCTCAAAGATATATCCATTAATGATTGAAAAGAGTGGTCTGCGTTGTAGTAGTTTGGGTTTTTTTTAACAGAGAAAAATGTCTCTACAGCTGATAAACCCTCAACGGATACCTTAATGCCAGCAGCCTGTAGAATTTGTTCTTCGGCAGAAGTTTTCTTCTTCGACGCTTTATTAAACGACACCTTCTTTTTAACATTGAATTTTTGATCCGTATAAACCTTTTAATATAAGAAAAGTTATATGTTTTATATTTTATTTATTTGTTGCGGGTTAGCAATATCTAGATATATATTTCGTTGGTAGCTATACCAATTCATCAGTAGATGTTTTACCCTTTATGTTTAAAAAATTCCAAAGCTCATCTATTTATACAAAAACTCACAAATATATTTTTTGTGAATTACAAAGCATAAAAATAGCCTTTAAAAAAATTTTTTATGCTTTGTAATTCACAAAAAAAAATGAAAAAATTTTTTTAAAGGCTATTTTTATGCTTTGTAATTCACAAAAAATATATTTGTGAGTTTTTGTATAAATAGATGAGCTTTGGAATTTTTTAAACATAAAGGGTAAAACATCTACTGATGACGAAATATATATCTAGATATTGCTAACCCGCAACAAATAAATAAAATATAAAACATAAATACTTGAGTACATGCTCAAATAAATGTAAAATTTTGTAAAAGTTATATGCTTGAAAAATTGGAGCAACGAATAAACATATGTATGTACATACATACATACTTTACGCCATGCCTTTGCGTCTTTAATAGGTGGCCCAAACGCATTTAAGCGTAGAGTTAATGCTTCTGTTTGCCGTAACTCTCCCTTGGCCACAATTTGGTAAAAGATGTTTTGGCAAGTTGGGATTTAATTTTGTACGATATCGAATGTCGTGATGCCAAACTAAATTTATTCGAAAGAAATGACTCGATATCGACAGCGGCGATTAGACCCCTGAATTCCAAAAAATTCGAAAATTAGAAATTTATAAATTATTTTCGAAAATTAAAAACTTAACTACTTTTGCTGCGACTCTAAATATAGCCATAGAGCTTTGATATTTGACATGAAATAATCTTTTCTAAAGGGACATTGATTGAAAAATGCAAAAAATTACCAAAAAAAAAAAGCGTCTTCTCTATTTTTAATATTCCGTATTGTTAATAGACATGGCTATAGAAAAGTTTAGTTCACATGGAATATTAGAGGAATTTGCTCTTATTTAGATCGTCTTTAGTGCAATAAAAGTAAATTATTTAAAATTCGAAACCACAAAGATCTAGACCGAAAGTTGGTAAAATAAATAAGTACGATTACTCTTTAGCTCTCGTTGTCATTAGCATTTATCTTATTGCATTATGTATTTATGTACTTTCGAAATTTATTTACATGATAATATAAATATACATAAGCATATGTACGTAAATTCATAAGCACAAATTCACTTACACACACACATACATACATGCATACATACATAAACAAGTAGACATATTTTCCTTTGTACTGATTTGAATTAATGCATTTCGATGTAATGAAATTTGTACATTATTTATGAATTTATGTATGCAAATTGAATTAGAATGTCGGGGTCATGTTTTCGGCTCACATACCAGCATTTACAGATTTGTATGTGTGTATTACAGGCGTATGTATGTACACAAACACATACACACACATATAGAAAGCAGCTACCCAGGAGACTTTCTCTACCGATTTCGGTAAAGAAAGCAGACTCTGATCGCCAGTGATGACGACGCAACTTTACAGTGATCGCTTAATTGCACTAGTGTAAGATGATGAGATAAATTTCTTTGATGAATTACACAATCAAAAAAATCTCCGTTATTAATTTATGTATTTTAGGATTACTTTGAGTATAAGTGTGATTAAAAATTTTAATCCAAAATGTACTTGAAATAATCCCAAAATGGAGTAAACACTTTCTTAACTCCTTCTTTTCAATACTAGGAATGAACAAAAATTATATAATAAATTTTCTTATTTTGGTTGACGATTTTAAAGTACAGGCGTGGCTGAGTTGCCTAAGGCGATGTGTTACAATCATGTGACTCTATGTTCAATACCAATAAAGGACAACAAATATATATTTGAAATTCCAATAATTAACTATATTAATTTATTTTAGCTAAGTTTTAAAAATATTAATTTAATTGTGTTCCAGGGTAAAAATGAGCATAAGCTCATGATTGTAAGTAAAAGATATGGTTACGAAATTTACAATAATTGGATGCATGATGATGTTAGAAATCAAGCCGTACACTTTTTTGAAATATTCTTGTTTTTTGGAATTTAATAATGTACTTGAATCAATATTTTTGTACTTTAAGAAAACCCATACTTATGGGAATACTTTTTGCTGTTTAGTTGATAAAAAGCTTTAAAATTTAGATATCAGAAGTGAAAGAAAAATGTTTTCTGGGTATTTCAGATATAAATGTATTCCTATTAAGCTAAAAATGTATGAATGTCCATGCATAATGTAACGAAACCATACAACTTTGTTACGAAAATGATTTCATAAACTAAACGAACATGTACTCGTACTGGCAAATTTGATTGCACCATGTACGAATATAAAGAAGAACATACGAGTATATCAGAGCAACATATTCTTAAAATTGACCAAAAATACTTATTCATACAACACACACACATACACACAGATGCATAGATACATTTATTGACACAAACAACGAAATATATATTAAACACAGATACAATTTACCCTTTACTCCTTTTCTTTAGTGTAAGTAAATTTTAGCATGTCCTGTATGTTGTATATTCTACCGTAAAGACTGCACGGCAAAAAGTTTTTACAAAAATTATTTTAACGAATCAATTTAAATTAGACATCATAATTTTTTAAATTCGAAAGAAAACTTTGTTGCAACATACAAATATTTTGTAATCCATTAAGCGCTCCATTACGTAGTCGATAATGATGCATTTTGTAAGTGTTTGTAATGATTTATTTTCATGAGTACATATCAACTATGTATGGTTCACACATTCCGTAATAAAATTTTGGATGAAAGTCTAAAAATGTATTATGCAGAAAACTTAATAAACAGCGTTAAATTAATTACTGATGTTTAGGACTATGTGAGCAGGTCCATAGTGCTTATAGAACTATATGAAGAAAACTAACCTAACTTCTCAACATATGCAAATTGTGACAGTTCGGGGTTGCACAGCTGATGATGACGTAAGGCCACCTGGTAATGAATTCGCCTTGAAACATATGAATCAGAAAGTCTCCTATCGATGTGAACACATCACAAATTTTTGGTTGACACTGACATGTTGGCAATGGTGCCAACATATAAACGTTGAAAAACGCAAAAAATAAAATAACTTATAAGAATAAAGTACTAAAAGTGACATACACCCATGTATATGAGGTATATTCAAGATGAAACAAGTACTAAAGTATGTACTGCATTTCCCCATACTGATTATGTGTCGTTGATTTTTTGGATCATTACGTTTCTGCATAGGGGTAAATAAATCGCTCAACGGGGGTGGGGCTAAGCTATCACTTGGAAATTTTTAACCCACCTCCCCCGATTTTTTAATCTAAACACGTATTTTCATATTAAAGTTTTTTTGAACCACTGAATACTAAATAAATAATTTTACGAATAAATAATTTATAACAAAATCATTTTATAAATATGTAATTAAATTTATTATGTTGAAATAATAAAGATTGATGAATTTAAACTAAATACTTATGTAGTGTTATGTGTTTTTATATTGAGTTTTTAATGATCAGTTATTGCAACTTTTCGCTTAACGCTACATCAACGATTTCCTTTCGGCTGCGCAAATCTAGCATTCACTGTATTGCTAAAAGAGGAAATTGATAATGTTTACAAAAACTTTAGATTGTATCTGATTAATAAAACCTAATATGTAATATGGAGAATGCATTCCAACTATTATGGTGGACGTCTTTAGCAACATCATTGTGGTGGAGGGAAGAAGTATGAAGAAAAACGGCAACGAGAGAAAGCATCTTGTATTCTAATAAATGTGCAAGGACAATTCCCTGGATAAACATTTATTGTGATTATGCACACAACAACAACAATATTCATGTATGTGGTACATATGTATGTAGTTCTGTTAGATGTACATGTCGTTGTATGTGTGTTAGCTTGAATTTTTGTTTTTTCTTTTTGGGGGTTTTTTATTTTGCCATAAAGGGTTTTTTAATGTCGTAAACATATTTCTGGTTGCCAGTATTTACCATTTCGCCAAATTGAATTGTACTGAGCAAAATAAAATATAAAAATGTAAAATATGTCACAAAAAAAAAACAAAAAAACAAAAAAATAATAAAGGAAGCAATAATGACATGCAAAAAGCAAATATTGAATTATTAAATTATTGTTATTCGATTGTTTATTCTTTGGCAGTGAATTTGTTATTGTTTTCCATTTCTTTTAAAATTTTTTGCCATCTCAAAACTTTCAAATGTTTCATTGTATTTTGAAAACATCCTTTTTTTTTTTGAACAGTTGAAATTTTTAGACATTAAAGGATAATATGATGACTTTTGTCTCGTGTAACGGCAAACAGCAAGGACAAGATTCTTGCCAATACATAGACATGTGTAAGCACACAAGCACACACACTAACATTATAAGTTATGATAATGAGGACGTGTAGTTCCATTTGGGGAGTACTTTTTACGAGAAAACTGTTTAAAATACCCTCAAAAGGGAATGGAAAGAAGTGAAATTCGTATTAACAAAAACGACCCATTCACGTTCGCATCAATCTTATTTTTAACATTTATTGGTGCGTATTAAAACTCATACGATGAAGTGTAGATTTTCCTTAAAAAATTAAAAAAAAAGAAAAAACAACAAGTTAAGGACTTGTAGCTGGTTGGTCTTTCTTCAAAAGGATATGATGACGTACACACACTTAAATTAGGATAAATTCGAGTGTATATTTGTGTTTTTTACAATAATTTTAGAAGGAGGAATGATGGTAAGGGGGCTGAGGTAGTTTGTTTTGGCTTAAAATTAGCCAAGATGCCGTTAGCTGTACATGCGAGCATGAATTTTTTTTTTTTTATTTTCTTTTTGTTTTTTGCTCTCGTATTACTCGTACTGTTTAAACGTAATAATATCATCCGTAGATGGATTATTTGCATTTGTAAATTGCAACCTTTGAAATTAAAAAAAAGTATAAATAAAACACAAATACATTTAACACAAAAAGGACACTACAACTCTGGCAATCGTCAAATTTGAAAATAAAACATAACCATGGTTTGTCTGATGAAAATTCAAACAAGATGTGTTTATAGAAGTAGAAAATTAAAGTTTCAGCATTAGCAACTTGTATATTTATTTGCTTATAAGAGTTTTTAGACATTTCCAATCCCAAGCACGAACATATCCAAACATACACATGCATACATACTCAATGATACTACTCACACATTAGTTATTTTTATAGTATGATTTGAATATACGTTTATTATGAGAAGAGGATAATCAAGCCAATTATGTGTCCCGACATTTGGCATAAGATTACTTCTACATTACATGAATGAGCATGCCATAATATGTAATTTCAGATATAAAAATTGGTAATATATTGAAAAATGAAATGGAAATTTCCGATTTTATAGTCAGCACACACATGCCTTCAGCCATTTACTTATGGGAATATCCCATTTTGAAACGCTTTTATTCGGGCAAGTGTTTGATTTACAGTCTTCAGATTCCGCTTATTTTTTATTTCTATTTAACATTGATAAAGATTTTTATAACCACAGTCGTTCGTTTAAATTAATTTAAAGCATTCTTGATAACATGCAAATAAATACCCTCCATGATATCACTTTAAATGTATGTGAGTAGTGTTGGCTGAAGTGGTTACCGCTCTGACGACTAATTAAACAATGACTTGGGGCCTGGGTTCAAACCCTGGCCAGAGCTAGTCAATCAACATCATTAATTTCTATAATGTACGTTAGTGTGGCTTTGTATTAATTGTTGTCGGACTATTTAAGTGATGAAGGCATAGCACTGGTCACTGAAACCTGATCCGACAGCGATTGATGCTGTTCCAAGCTAATGTAGACAACATCGCCCTCCTTCGTCGGTTAGCAAAAACATCGGCGAAGTAAAACAATTAATAAAATGCCTGCTAATACAGCTTAACAAAGTTAATGCGTCGACTTAAAACCAGACGCGCCTCAACACTGCTATAAAAATTAAAATAGCGCGCAAAAGCAGAGTTGTAAAAGAGTTAAGCCTTCTAACTTTTCATCAACTATCTTCTCTACCCTATCCCTCTCCCAGAGTAATGGCACAATACACTGCATACGTAGGCGTCATCTCCGGTGTGCTGGTCCTAATTAAAAAAAAAATTATACATATATACACTCTTTTTTAACAAGGTGGATATGGAACTTAAAAAAACCGTGCAGAACAACGTGAAAAATTAATTTGGCTAATGGAAAATTAAGGAATACCTTACTTAAGTTCAAAAAATCACATATGTTGCAAAAACTTCAAATGCAAAAAATGCGATCATTCATGAGTTTTATTGGAAAAAAAATACGCTATAAAAAACCAAACAAAAATTCATTTGCATAAAAAAAAATAATTTTTTTGCGGTTTTTAAAGATTTCAATTAGTTTTTTATTCACATCATGATCATAAGGACTCGTACATCTCATTGTTGGAAAAATATTCGTATTATTTTTAATAGTATCGGGAAAAATATCGTGTAAGTGAAAAAATTTCATGAAAACAAAAGGAGTAGAAAAAGGGCCATGTTCATGTTCAAAGTTTTTCGACTCAATTTTTCTAAACAATTACCAACAAATCTGTAGTAGGCCAGTGGCCGAAATTCGACCAATTTATCCGTAACCGGTTTTATTTGTACCGAGTTTCTCATGCAAAAAAATAAATGTGGTAAATACTTCTTAAATCATATATGCTTCATAAATATTGGTAGACGATTAACTATCCAAAAGCGATCGAGAAATAATTGTGTGGCCTGTTTATATATAAGATTTTTTTTATTTCCGGGGATGATATTCATCGAAAGATCCTGGCAGTGGTGGTATTTGCCGCAAGGGCTTACGTCTCTATCTAAATTATATGGAGTCTTCTACGAATCTCTTCCAACCTATGAAGTTCCAATAGAACGAATTTCAGAAAATTACGCGTATGCGTCCATCGTTTTTGCCACTTCCGTATGCACAAATCTGCCACTCGATCCGTATTATCTGATGCGACCTCTACTTTGGAATGCACTAGAGAATATTAGATTTGCAACACTGAAAAATAAATTTGATCAAATTTGGGAAATTTTACTTATTTCGAGTTCAAATAATTTTGGTTAGTACGAAATTCCCCATGTCTGATTGCTTACAACTAATATTCAACAAACTCTCATAGACCGTTATACTCAAAGTATTTTACTTTTCAATTATAACGTATTGTTTACAATATGTAAAAATATAATAAAAATGAATTATATCAATTCTCGTATTCTATTTCTGTTGAAAACATGGGTAAATAGTTGATATTCTTCCCAATTAGTATCCACTGTACGAAAATTGTAAAGTTGGATATATGAACACTGATGAGAGGTGTAGCGGCCTTGAAATCGGTAAACAAATACGTTCTGCTAATCTGATTGCACATGCTAATGTTTTTCAAAAACAAAAAATTCATAGTAATTTGAATTTTCATTAAAACTGAACTTCAGCCTAATAATAATTTCTCATTTATTTAAAAAGTATTGTATATTTTTAGGCGGAATGAAATCTGGCTTAGTTTGCTTAAAGTCGAAATCAGTTTCTTGAACTTAAAAAAATTTAAAAACCGTAGTTCTTGCTACCATAAATTTGATGCTACCTGCAAAATTAAAGTTCTAGAAAAATCATAGGTTTTTTTTGAGAAATTTCGATATCTTTCGAGAATTATTCGACACATTTTTCTAATTAAGATAAAAAACGATATGCACCTATCGAATGAAAAATTTATTGTCAAAATTTCTTAAAACCTACAAATTCTAATCGCTTTTTGTACGTTCCCTTTGAACTGCAAATAAATTTGTATAGCTCTATAATCTCGTTTCTAGACAATTTGAGGGCCACAACTAATTATTGATTGATTGATAATTAAACAATAACAACTGTGATATTAAAATTGTACAATATGATAACGTTTAACGTGTAAATTTATTGATATGACCAGATTTTATGTGATTAAAGAAAGCATTTGAATAAAACTGAATTAGTCAGCCTTAAATAACTAGACGAAAGTTATATCGGTAGATCTTAATCTAAACTTAAATGAAATGTTGGCAAAATCAATAATTTTCCAAAGAATTTCTATTCATGTTATTATCTAACAACATTTGGACAGTGAAAAAATAGTTTTGTCCGTTGTGTCCCATAACGACTGTCAAAGCTAAGCACCTTCATCACATGCTGATCACATGCTGGCATACACACACGCACACATGTATAAATTACAAAACGGTAGCATGAAAACACATTAGACGTAGATTAAATTTATTCACCCTACTTTATTAAAAATTATTTTTTATATTTGCAAATTTCAATGATTCATTTTACAGAAAGCGAAGTTGCTAATCAAAGAGAATTAAATCAAGACATTAATAATAGAATAATATGCCAATATATTTGCAAAGACCGATCATATCAGCAGTGTAGCCAGGTGTGGGGATTTTCCCCAAATTGGGGATTTTAGTTGATTTTTGAGGACAGATTATCGTGGGGAGGGATTTGGGGATTTTTCATTTTCAGTATACCTAATCGAATTTGCTTTATTTTACCATTTTCTTTCATACATGTATCTTGGCGTTTTTCTTCTCCATATTTCGATTATTTCAAGGCGATGGTATTGAGGATGTTGGTTTTTATAACAATTTGTTAAAAAATTTTAAAACTAGAATTTATTGAATTTGATATTGTCAAAATGGATGTACTAATTGACGATAAGGAAAGTAACTTCGTTGTTGCTGAAATTGATGTTGGCATAGAACGTTCAAAGGAATTAGAAGCAAAAGGAGTTCAAACAAATTTTTTCAGATTATTTAACTGTACTAGCAAAAGAAATGTTTAAAATATTTACTGAGAGTATCGAAAATTTTGAGTTATTTATAAATAAATTTGATTCCGTGTATGGAATTTTAAAATATTTTATGGATTCAAAAGTTCCATTGAGCACATACGAATGCATTAACTTAAATAAATGTATGAAATAAAATTAATAAAATAAATCAAGAAATAAATTCTTAAAAATCAACGTACGGTTTCAACGTATGGTCTCTTAACTTCAAGGAACTGGTACGTTGAAATCAAAAGGCCAATGATTGCCATACGTCGAGTACGCTGTGTACCTGTTCCTTGGGTGAAAAATAACTATGCTCCTCTTGATCTTAATAGAATGAAACTTGAAACATAAGGTCTCCCCACAGAGGTGACCTCACAGGTTAACCTCATTTCTAGGCAACCTGTAAGCTTGGCAAAATTTTTTTGCCTTTCTAATATGGGAAAGAATTCTTGGAAAAATATTTCCCGTATGTTTATATAATTTTAAAGAGCATTTTCTAATAACACTTTTTACTAAGTTTATTTATTTGTTTTTAGTTTAAAAATATGATTTTGGAAATGACTTACTTCTGAAAAGCTCCTAAAACTTTGCATACTTAAAACTTAAAAACTGTTATCCTGCACTGACGTTCATAATCTTGTTAGTATTTAAAAAATGTCCAATAATTAAAGAAAAAGTTTATTAATTATTTTTAGTTAAAGACTTCTAGTCTCAAGAAATTAACTTTATTAATGTAAGAAACTACGAAATTTTGTTATTTCATCTGGCTGTTAAGAGGTAACAAGATGCAGTAGTGCAGTGGTGGGTCATACATCACTTCAATCGTAAAACTGGCAGAAAATCGTCAAAAATTACAAGAATCGGAAAAATACCAAAAGTAATTTGAATTAACTATAAAACGAAAGTGAATGCTTTTTTCCACTCGTTGTAAATGTGTAATATCCTATTAATGTTATATGTATTAAAAATGTAACGTTACAAATCAAACGTTCAATCTTGTATACCTGCCACAACTGTAGTTAAGGGTAAAATACAAAACTTGCACTTACATTTGTTAAACCTCTAAGGAAATTTGTACCAGTAACCGCCGGATAAAAAACATATTTCATTTTTTCACTTTTACAATTTATAAAAAATGTGTCTAAATTTCAACACGTTTTTTATATATTTTTTTTTTTTTTTTTTTTTTGTTTCTTCGTTTGGCAGAACTATAAGACTTTTTACACACAAACATAGAGACTATAAATACATATATCCCAATAAACAATTTCAACAACAAAATATAAATCAGTTGTAGAATAAACATATCAAGCATACTTATTAAAAGGTTAGATATTAAATATTAAGTATGTACACATGTCACTTCTTTTAGATAATAATTTAACATATATGATGATTGCAAATGGTTTATGCTCGCTATAGTTTTGTAAATGTTACTGACGTATACCAGATGTTTTTATTATTTGTAAAAACTTTCATTCTTAAGCATTAAACACATTGACCACAGCTGGCTACCGGCTACAACCTGTCAAAAAAGTACATGTACAATAATTACATAATGAAAAACATACCTTAAACTTTAATAAATAGCTAGCTTAGGTCTAAAAATCATAAGAAAAAACGAACTTTAAAAAATTTTAAAATCTAATGTGGCACCACTCCACTGTAACATAAAGGAATGGTTGCAGCAGCTGTTAATATGCGTATTTGTTTTATGTAGATGTTGTTCTCAAAATAATTATGCAACTGGCTACAGAGGTACATATGTAGCCAACTACATTTGTAGCCGTGTACTCATGCAGCCTACTGTGGTCAATGTGTTTAATGCTTTACTTCTTTTAATGCTTTCTTCAAAGCGTGTAGTGGTTTCAAGAAGTGTTTTATGGAGAACAAGAATGCTAATAGAAGATATATAAAAAAAAAGCTTGCGTATTCATTATTAAACTATTGATAATAAACAATTTGCAATAGAATTCTTATGCGTATGCTTATGCTGTTAAGCTTGTTACAAGTGATTTCTAAATAACTTTGGTTTGTTGGGAAATGTATATCCTTGTATTATGTTTAGATGAGATGACCATGCCGTTTTTTCACAATGTCTCTTAACAATATGATTAATGTTTGGCTAAACTTTTTAGACTGGCATTTAAAAAAAATACATAAAATAACATATAAAACAAAATACATGTTAAAAAATGGAGAAAATTTCATATATTTTTCACCTTATGTTGTTTTTATAGTTTTCTCAGCTTCGAAGCTTAGACGAATTTAATAGGCGGAGTCGGTCGGGGTTGATTTCTTACCACATATAATCTTATAAAACCTTCAAATTATTACAAAAATGACAATTGAAACATATTTTAATACGTGTTAAGCATATTTTGGCAGTAGACATGCACACATCTGAGCCGTTTGTCAGAATTTTTCTTCTTAACTTGCTTGCTTGCTTCTTAACTTTCAATTTATTTTTTTATTCATTTAATATATTTTCTGATTTTATAATTGGCCGAAATGTGTATTCTATGGAATGAATGGTTTCATATTAAATTCTTTAATTTTCTTGTTTTTTTTTATTTTTTTTCAACTTTATTTTAGTTTTTATTTTTGGCCAATTCCGATTACACTCAGGGGAGTGATTGAATTGAACCACAATTCTACTTGAATGATATGATGATAAGGGGGCATATACAAGTATATTTGTAGATATGTATGTATGTACGAGTACATATAACGTATGTATGTATGTATGTTTGTGCTTACTTGTATTGCTTAGCTAAAGTAACTTATGTATAACTATGTATGGTTGTGTGTATATGTCTGTAATATTGTATCTATAGTGAATATGAAGAAGACACAAGAATACAAATTATAATGAGAAGTTAAATATCGCAAATAAAATGAAGTGTGTGTGTACTTCAACCAATCAACCAATAATACTACGAATAGGCATCTAGTAAGTTGAATCCTGATATCAAATACTTTTATATTCCCTTTAATTTCACTCCAATAGAGTTGATTTAGAAACATAAACATTTTTGTGTTTAATAAACTATGAAAATATGAGATTTATTGTTAATAATTTATCAAATGTTTATAAAAGATTTATAAAGCCGAATTCATAAAACTTAAATGAGTAAAATCTAACCTTTTTATTGTTTTTTAAACTTTTCTTCAGGTTTAAGGTGGAAGAAATTCCATGGGACAATCCGCCACTTTCATGCCTATAGAAATATTTAAGATAAGATTTAAGATTAAGATTTATTTAAATCGCAGTTCCGAAGATTGTATTGTTGGTAAAGAAAAATTAACTAGAATTTAAATTCTTTTGCCCGTCAAGTCATTTGTTTGCCTTTGCGCATGCGTTACCAGAATTCGGCTTAATTGTATATAACGTATACGCACATCTAATCGACTCAAAACGAAGGAGCAAGGAATCATTTCGGAAGACGCCTGAAAATATACAGTGATAATTGTAATAGTGAGATAAATTGGGTATGCAATCACAATTAACAGCCGAACATCTATATTATGTACCTAAAAGTTTTTGATTCGTTTTAAGCTTTAGATTTCATTTCAAAGCTAATCGATTTCTATCGCAAAATTATATGTGATGATTTTTTGATGTATGTATTATTATTATTATTGGCCAGATGTAATATGGAATAAAAATTTTACTTTTATTTACAGAAAATACGTTCAACCAATAGCTTAATTTATAAATAAAAAATATATGTGATTATATTTTTCTACAAAATACGATTATGATTTTATTTCTACAGCTTCTACTCGTACCAACACTGATTGCAACATGCATATTACCAAGTTTTTGTTGGGTATGCATATTTCCACAGCTATCAAAAGCGACTTTAAAAATCATGTGCTCATTATTGAAGCCAGATGGTGTAAAACGCTCTTTACATTTTTAATTTTATTTGCAATATTTATTTCTTATTTGTTTTTGAAAACAAAACAACAAATTTGTTTTCCTATCTTACATTTTTATTTCAGGTTTAAAAGCTGCAAAAAGTCTTAATATTAAATTGTTAACTTAAATATCAAAAAGTTAAACTTTTTGTACATATGTACATATATTTAAAAGTAACATAACCGCCCGGTACTTCGTTACGTGTAATTTTTAAAGTAAAAAATAAATAACCTATTTTCATGTATTTAGATCGAGTGTTTCTGGGGCCCTTTTTGGGCCGTATTTATCCCTTTTTACCCCCTAAAAATTCGAATTTCCAAAAATCCCGTCTTAGTGGATCTACACTCTGTAAAAGGAACTTACATGCCAAATTTCTAGGTTCAGCGGTATGGGCTGGGCGATGATGCATGAGTCAGTCACTCACACAACTCTTTTATATATATGGATTATGAAATTTTCAAAATTGTGTTGCATACCACAGACAGACAACAATAAAATACGACGAGCATTAATAAAACTAGTGAACTACATATGTATGTTTGTATGCATGTTTGTATGTACATATGTTTGTATGTACATAACTTCTTTGGTAGCTATTGCGAAGCAGCCCTAAAATAATTATAAATGTTTGCGTTGCGGATTATTAAATGTTTTCAAAAATATTCTAACTGCATTCGTCTAAATGACAAAGTGAAAATCTTATCTGTGTTAGAGGTGAAAACATCAATAAAACAAAAATTAAATGAAAGAGTAAATAATATTATCTTAAAATAAAAAGCAAATATTTTTGTCTTAATTTAAATGGCATTTTATAGAAATGATAACAAAATTTGTTTTCTTTCTATCTCTAATTTTCTTAAGTTAATCTAATACATCTTATCAATGTACTTGTTTTATTTATCACATTTCAACATTTACAAGCGACGCAACGAGTGTAAATTAAAACTATTTATACTTAAAATGAGAAACCTTAAAACTAAAAGAGTCCCAGCCAGCCAATTTATGAAAGAAAACGAATTGAAACTTTTATAATTTTTGCAAATCTTTGCCGTCTTTTTCTAACGGTTTCTTTTTAAAGTCTTTCTTTGTAATTTCTTCATTTAATAACTGCAACTCCTTATCGCCGGCTCTAGTCGTATGACCGTTCCAATCCTGAAGAGTTGAATCGGCAAAACAAACATATAAAACTCCACTGCCAATTAGCATGGCCGCTGATATTAGAAAGACATGTTTCCAAGATTCAAATGTTTGCTAAAAAAAATTCAAACAAATTCTCTTTTTGTTAAATGTTGTGTGTGTGTGTGCGTGTGTAACTTACATTTCCTAAAGTTAAAATACCCACAATATAGGGCGAGATAAAACCTGGTAGGACACCAATCATTCCACTTATGCCCAAAACAATACCAGCATAGTTGGGCGCTATGTCCACAATGGAGGCCAAAGGACCAGACGATACAGCTCCATGAAACATAGTGGCCACTGTTAAAAATATTATGGCAGCTGTGGAATTATGTCCAAAATAGGCCAAGGCAACAACAACTAGACCTTTAACAATACAACCTACAATCACAAATTTAGGATGAAATTTAAATTTTAATTATTTTTCCAAGTGTGCGAGTATGTGCAACTTACATATAGCAGTGGCCAATTTTCTGATATTTGTACGACTCATTTTATTCGATCTTAATAAATAATCAGCAAACAGGGAGAAAACGTAAGCGAAAATCATTCGCATCAAGTGCGGCAAGCCCGATAGTACACCGGTCTGTAAAAATATAAAATATGTATTTATATCGAACAAAAATTAGGGAAAGACGACGGATGATTGACTCTTAAGATTCGGGCATGTCACACATTCCGATCGGAATAGTTTCGATTCTGTACTGGTATTATGAGGGTTTTTTTGTACAAACCAAATTTCCGTTTTTCGTTTTTTGGCCTCAGCTTTCGGAACTATTTTCGATCGGAATTAAGTTCTGTGATATGGCTGCTTTTTTCGATTTTACAGTGATCCAATACCTGTTGGTGTTTGTTTGTCAGCCACTTTTAGGCTTGATAACAAAAAGCAATTATTTTTTTTTTTTTGCTGAAGAAACAACAGACGGAATTAGAACTTCTTTCAATCGGAATGGTGTTCTGGGACATGGCTGATTACTTTATTGTGATTATTTGGAGATAATTTGGGCTTTAATACAGTCGGAAAGAATTAAACTTTATGAATATTTCCAAGAACGTTGAACATCCCCTAAGTTTTCAACGTACACAGCAGATCATAACAGCTTTATCCTTGGCCGTTTATTACAGCTTGTGAATTTTTATTTAAAAGAAAAACAATTTTTTTAAGAAATTTATATACGAGAGTTGCACAGATCCCCGTGTAACTTAGCCAACCTACGAGTGGTGATAAACAGAAATACACATCACCAATGATGTGATAATGAGGAAACAAAATAGTTGATACAACTATCAACTGCTGTGTACCCAGAAAAATCTATGGCAAAAAATTATATATTCTATCGCTAAAATTAAAATTTTCAATTACTTGCAAATGTTTTTAAAAATTCGAAACTAGCTTTAAATTTTGAATTAATGTAATATGTACAAGTTTTTTAGAAATATTTTTTCCTGTGATCGTTGAACAGATTTTAGGTTTTCAATTATTTCTCCATTTTAAACTAAAATTCAAACCAATCTCGAAATAATCACATTCAAATTAAAATTTAAATAAATCAATTGTATATTTAAAAAGTTTTTTGTTAAGACTCTGCTGCTACACTTACCGCTCTTATATTCCAGTTGTGTATAACTCTAAAGTATGTAGGAGCCTGAGTCATTAGCGTAAATAGACCCCAAATGCCACCCCATTGTGCAATAACATTCATCCAAACAGGTCTTGATGTTAAAATTGTTTTCCACGGTGTACCCTGTGCTTGAGAATGTGCAGTTTGAACAGATGATCCTAAACTTTTCTCAATATATCTTAGTTCTGAATCGCTTATACGGGGATGTTCAGCTGGGCTATCAAACACAAATATAATCCAGCCCAGCCACCACAATGTACCTAAAAGGCCGCAGATATGATATACCCATTCCCAAGAAGCCCAATGCAACATGTAACCAAAGAGAGGATAAAACAATGCTATGCCCACAGAGCTACCCAAATAGGCTGTTACAAATTTACTTCTTTCATTCGGCGGAATCCACTTGGCTGTAGAACATGCATCGCTGGCCACGCCAAACCCTAAAATTCAAATGAAAACTATCAGCCCAAAACCAATCACACAAAGCCATTTACAGCTTTTTTAGGGAAAGTTTTTTTCTTTCAAATAATCTGAAACTCAAACTCTGAAATAAATCAATCACTTACCGTTATTAAACCTTGGACTATACGCAGCCAAATTAAAACTTTATAATCACAATATGATGCAATTGGCATTAAGAAACACATCCAACAACCGATGGCATTCGATAGTCCAAACACCAATTTGGTGCCATACTTTTTAGCCAAAATTCCTCCCGGTATCTGAGTGATCCAATGGGCCCAGAAAAATGAACCCAATACCAAACCTTGCTGATATTCGTTCCAATGAAAACCAGCTGGTTCGTACTCCACCTTTAAACAAAAATTAAAATTAAATTACAAAGACAAAAAAGCTTTACAGCGTGAATAATTTTTTTGTTATTCTTTTAAGATTAAAATTGGACCAAATTTACTTGCATCAAGCGACCCGAATCCAAACAAATACAGATTGCGCCAACTTAGACTGACTAAGTTACACTGTGCCAATAAAGAACATTCTCAGTTCAATGTCTATTTTGTCTACTTTGCACACAAAGCTTTGATATTTGTTTTGAACTTAACTTTTCTTTACATCGAATACCAATACAGGAGATTAAAAACACAAAG
Source organism: Lypha dubia (assembly GCA_947311025.1). Lineage (NCBI taxonomy): Eukaryota > Metazoa > Arthropoda > Insecta > Diptera > Tachinidae > Lypha > Lypha dubia. The sequence goes on along the minus strand of OX371264.1, from coordinate 2,891,027 downwards.
AAAATGGCAGAGAATTTTTTTTTGGTTTTTTAAGTCTCTTTTGTTTTCAATCAATGTTCCCAAAGAAAAGAGTAATTCATGTCAAATATCACGGTTCTTTTGCCTTTATTTAGAGCTTGCGCGCGAAGATTAAACTTTTGAATTTAAGTTCCTACTTTCGAAATTGGCTTTTCGAAATGAAGGTTGAATTTCCAAAATTAAGCTGAAAATTTTGAACGAAAATAAACAATTTACTTTTACGTACATTTGTTAAATTCAAAATATGTTTCTCAAGAGAGTATTTGTTTCTTCGTTGCTCAATATCGGATGTAGAAAAGCTCCGAATGGATCTATTCAAATAGGCGGGTACATTACTTCCATTACTCCCATTTAATACAATAGCATCGCGTGATAAATGTGTCTTTTGTATTTGTTGCTGTAGCTGTTGTTGTTGTATAGGCTTACGACCAGCTGCTATCATTTCCACAATAGTAATGTTGAGATTTATTCGGATCATGTAATTGACAGCAAAACCAAAAAATGCCAAATACCACAAAACAGTACGAGCTTGAACTAAAATTAATAAATAGAAAATATTAAAATCGTTATTTTTAATTGTAACATAAGATCGAAGATTCGAGATCGATTTTAATTAAATATATCTCGTTTTGTTGGTAATATATTTATCCACACCTAGAAAAAAGATTGATTGAAAATCGGTTATGTCAATAGAATATCGGCCGTGTGGAATCAATAATACCATCCAATATTTCGTGACATTTCTAAAACTACTTCTATTTTGACATGAACCCATACATATCGCGAAAACTAGCATAAATTTGAAGAAACCAGATGCAGATTCGAACTCAATGCCTCAAACATCACATAAGAGACATTTTCCGATGCTTTAGTTCAAAACTTTATTGGTACTCTTTTTCGTAGAACAAACTAGACTTTTAGACATTCATTCATACATATACATACACACATACAATATTGTGGAAAAAAGCTAAGCAAAAGTTTTTTAATTTTCGAAAGAAACGAAAACTTTTATGTTATTAAAAGTTCTTGTTGGAAAGTAAAAACAATTTTAAGTTTTTTATTGCATTAATTAAACTCTATTAATTGCCATACAACTTGTACGTAAATATGTATATACGTATACATGTATACATATTTATGTATATGTATCTAATTTTATAAGATGAAATTCAATTAAGAATTTGTGTGGTCAACAGGAAATTATCTTTCGATTAAATCGTTTTCAAGATTTTCGGATGTACAGTGGAATAGGAATTTCAAAAAAATTTACTTTAAGGAGTATGAAAGAAAAATTTTCGTATCGAAAACCCCCAAAATATATTTAAAAATTTATATCGAGTGTCCAAGCCATGACTTTTGCACTTAAGAGACAAAATTCTACTCCAAATTTCTTTGAAAGAATTGTGGCTATTGCCCTTCTGGAGAATTCTTTAAATATTTCTTGCTTTACTTAAATTTAAATAAATTTCGTTCGCATTTAGTGGAACAGACAGTTTTTTTTTTTAATTTCTGTCGGATAGGGAATTTATTTAAATTTTTTTTTCTTATAATTATTTTACTTTACTTGCGTTAATCCCACTAATATTATAAATGTAAAAGTTTGTATGTTTGGATCTTTGTTCCACTGTAACACAAAAACCGATCAATGGAATTGGATATTGGAAAAGAAAGAAGCTAAGTCATAACATTTTACGACATGTCAGAAAATCACCAGTCAAAACTAACACGGGCAAACAATTTTTTTATTATCCTAGCAAATTTCAAAAGTGCAAAATACATATTTTTTTATATTTCGCTTTTTTTACCAATGAACTAATTGTGATTTTAAATGAATTTATGTATATCACTTGTTTTTATGTTTTTCAATTTTTGTTTATTTAGTTTTTAATTTATAAAAAAAGACTGATTTAATAATTCATAATGTATAACAAGTTTAAATAAAACGTTTATATATTAAACACAAAGATTTTATTTGCATTGTTTGATATATTATAATGTAAAAATTGTAGGGATTTTCGTAAAGACAATTTTTTGAGCGCGTGGGAAAAAATAGGGATTTCTTAAGTGCTGCGTAAAGACTTCTCAAAAAAGTGTATATCATCACTGGCCTTTATTAACATATAGCGTGAAAGAAGCCACGGGTAAAAGATAATTGTTGTACAAAAATCACATTATATAAAAATTAGCACTGTTCACTCCCTAATTATTGTACGAAATTGGGAGTTCGTAATAGTACACGAATGCAAAACTCATTTTTTTATAATTGAGAGAACTTTAGTATACAAAATATTTGTGTCAAATAGAACGTCTAAAATACAACAAAAATTGTTTTTCAATGTAACGAGCAAATAACAAATAATCTTAAACACGCGTACTATTTTTGTACGCTATAATAGTCAACATTTTTATAGCTCTTACTTATCGCTTCTTATTTCTTGCGTAATTGCATAAAATTATATTATTTTGCTATTAAATTTTCCTGGAAATTGTGGTTTCACGAAAGCCGGTAGAGTCACCGTATACGAATGTTTAGGAAAAGAAATTTTAATCAAATTGATTTTGAAACACGTCATTACTCGGAAATATACTATATGCGTGAGCGTGTTCGTCGAATAGTTCTAATGAACTTATTCATAAAAATAAAAATTTTAATCTAAAACAGGTTAATAAAATTAATTTTCATAAAAAATTTGTTTAATAAACCCAATATATATATGTTATCAATAAGGGAGCATATAAATAGAAAACTTTAATGTAACACACTACCTGAGATTAGGTTTTAAAGTATATTTTAAACCGCTAGGGTCACGAGGATGGGAGGGAGGGGGCAATTCCTGTATTTACTAAACTATTAACCCAATTCGTATTTCAAACAGAAAAAAATTATTTTTGTTGTTGAATGACAGATGGCGCAATGTCCGACTCATGCAGGAGAATCGTCGTCGTTCAATTTCAAATAATCAAGAATAAAATAGGGGGTTGATGAGTTGGGAGAATGGTTTCCCCATATAAGAAATAGCTTCCGGGCGAACCCGGCACAATCATCTATATCTACATATACATACATATATGCAGTTGGTTTGACATGGAACTACAACTTTGTTTCATCTACCTTGAAGAATATGTTTCGCGGGACTTCCAAAATAGAAGGATGTTATAAATTCGATTTTATTTTTTTAGTTTTTCACACTCATACCTCTATCATTTGAAAAGTGTTTGCTCTCAGTTGGGTCTCATAAGAATCGGACTCAAGTTGCTCCCCTGAAATTATGATTATTGATATTTTTTCGATATTTATAGACCGATTTGAATTCATTTATTTCAGGAGGTAGTATCATCACCCAAAATAATGAAAATTTCGTGATAAGTATCCAACAGAAAGATAAGAATTTTAATTTCATGAATAAAAAATCGTTTGAGTAATCTTGAATAACTTTTGGGTAAAATTGTTGTTACAAACAACGATGTCAGATATGGCGATTTCTCGCCAAACATGGCGATTTTAAAACCCGTTTGGCGTCCTAATTTTCGATTTGGCGACATTGCGAGTTATAAAATAGTTGCGAAATTTTGTTGGCTATTTTTGATGAGCCATGAATTTGTCTTAAAAATCATTAAAATCAATACAAGAAATAGTATTATGTATTTTTATGTACGAAATTTGAGGTATTTATATGTTTGACAACAAATTGATGGCTCGTGTAGATGGTGTGTTAAGAACATTTTTTGGTATAGCGTTCAAAATATATATCATGGCGACTTTTTTCGATTTCTGACGACCTTTAGCGATTCGGTACAAATTTTTTTTTTAATGTATAAATCAAAAGAATTTATATTTTATTATCAAAAACTAACAAAAAATGGCTTTGGCGATTTTTCACATTGAATTTGGCGAAAAAGGTCAAAATGAGTTTGACAGCCCTGTGTACAAACGGACACTGTTTATTCGAAATTACCTTTATTTTCTTCATCCAAATCAAAGTAAATTTATCCAAGTAGATGCACCATGTATTTTGTTTGTGTAAAAATATTTGATGAATGTCAAAAAACAAAACAAAAACAATTTGTAGAATTATGTATAACAAAACAAACCAAAATGGCGTACGAAAATCGTAAACAGCTTTTGACAGTCATACAATAAAAATAAGCGAGAAAAAATGAATCAGCTGTTTAGTTTCATCTACTTGGTATACATATACTTTGATCCAAATAATATAAAATGTATGAAAGGCGTATGAGTTTGAATTTTAAAATTTTTATAGCCTAAACTAACATTGCGACCTTTACAAGAAATCGCTAAATTTTCTATACCCATACATCCACACATATATATATACATACATATGTACTCTAAAATATAAACACGCGGATAGGCAGACAATAAGTGTAGAATAACAAACTGGATGCAATATCATCAGTTCTGCATTATCTCCATATTGCAGGGAAATAAATTTTCAGAAATCAGCCCATAAATGGCAGTGTTCTGAGGGCACAAAATAACAGTGTTGTCAGATTAGGGGATTTATCCCCAAATCGGGGATTTTTTTTTTCAAAATGGGGATGAAAAATTTGGTTTGGGGATTGGGGAATTCATTGAGGATAATTTATATGCTTGGGGAGTTTATGAGATTTTTTGGGGATTTTTATTTTGTTTATATAATTTGGTTTATTTTTTGGACTATTATTTTAATATCAACATATTCCAATTGTTCTTTTTTGAGTACATATGTAAGTGTTTTTAGTGTGTTAAAAAAACTTTGTTATTAAAAGTAAAGCGGACTTGTTTTTTTATACCTAAAAACTTCATTAAAATACAAATCTCATGTCCGGTGATTCAAAGTCTATTTTGAAGTTACTCGACCGTGTACAGGAGAAGGCGATAATTTGGGCGATTTTTGTTTTTGTTACATTCAGCTAAGCTGCTTTGGATCAGTTAAAATTCGATTTTTCTGAGCCTGTCATGCAACCCAACGCTTATCAACAAAAGAAAATATGAAATTTTCTGGAAATCTACTATTGCTTTCGTTTCGATTTTCACTAATAAAGCTTTAAGTGACTACTAAAGGATTTCGTGCAACAATTTAAAAAAAAAACCTACTTCCTCTTTTCCGCCTGGAAAATCCGAATTACATCCTAAAGGTTTTCTATGCATTTAAATATGGCAAATATTTTTAATTTAAACATTTTGTTGAAAATGTCATGTTACAATTATCCTTGACACTGACAAAAACGACTCACTTTGATCCTTTTATTTCACTCGTGCGAGCTTATTTCAAACGGTATGTTTATTTATTTTTTTGTAAATATTTTTCCAAAAGTGCAAGCTTTTGTTGTTGCTTCTTCGGCAATGATTTCAAGATTTTCTATTAATTCCAATAAACGTCGAAACTTTCGAATCGTCTTAAGGCAATTCCTCACACATCAGTCCAAGACCCAAGTCTCCAACTTTTCTGGTGGCTTCGGAAGATCGATTTCACGTACAACCAGAGTGACATACGGACATGGCTCATTGAACTCCGCTATCTATACAGATCCACACTATATACATATAACATGTACATACTCGTATATGGGTACGGTGACCATATTTTTCGGCCAAAAAAAAAGGACACTCAAAATTAAATAAATATTATTGCTATTAACTTAATTACATACATACTTATGTATGTATGTATGTAGATATATTTTATATCAATAAAATATAAATATAATTCAAACAATGTAATATTAGTGACTAGTACAAGTAGTTACAAACATATGTATGTACTTATTTTAATGTTTAAAACAGAAATTAAATATGGCTAGAAGTTCACACGTCGGTAAAACAAAAAATTAATTAATTAATCAAAATTAACAAAGAAATTTAATTTAGCCAATAATAACAAAATTCAATAAATAAAAATAGCTAAAAACAATAGTTTAAGAGTTATAAGTATATTATTGATATTTTTCTGAAGAATGTATTTTTTTTATTATGTATGTATGTACATATATCAATGTTATTTGGTAAAAACAATTTAAATTCTGCACAGTCCATTTGAAAGCCGACAGAAAATTTGACACAATGAACATACACTTTTCAGCGTTGCCAGGCAAGTCCTGGCTTGGATGGTTATGAATTTATATTGTATTGAGTTTAATATTTCGGTATTTTGAGGAAATAAAACTTTTTAATTTTGGAAACTAAAGAAGAACATTAACCATCAAAAAGAAAGGACAAAAAAGCACAATTCAATTAAAAAAAGGACAATTTATTTTGTTTAAATTTAAAAGGACTGTCCTTTTAAAAAAAGAACGGATGGTCACCGTATATATGGGTCTCATTTAAATATTGGGGATATTACACACGCAATGACAAAACTATACTATTACCATTTTTGGTGAAGGGTATAAAAACATCATATGCATTTGATTGTATCCTATTGATTTTACAAAAAAGTAACAACAATAACAAATTTTGTTTTCTATGATTTGCTGTGAGAGATTTGTAGGAATGACATGGAAAAAAAAGAGAAGAGTTCTCAATAAAATGATTTAGCTGTTTCGAATATATTTTGTTTTTGCATTTAACTCTTTTTTTAGCAGGTTACAGTCTTGTGTTTCATTTTTTAATTTTTCTTAATTTTTGTGACAACTTAACTCGTATCATTTGAGAACCTAAGTATTTGTAAAATTTTTGCTTGCAGTTTGGTCCCATTATATGTTTTTTTTAACGGGGCAAGTTGCTCCCACCGAAATATTGATTATCGCATAATTCTACTATGTATTTATAAACAGATTTTCGAAATTCTTTTTTTGTTTGAATAGGTTTGCTTGAAAATCGTTCGACAAGTTATCCACCCCCTCTCCATCATATATTAAATATCACCTAGAAATTTAAATGGTCGCCTTAAATATTGATTTATAGACCGATTTGAAATTTTTTCATCTCTCTCTAGAAAGGGGATATAAAATGATTGAAATACAGATAGAGGACGTCCGTTGGCTTTAAATACTAGTTATTATTAGTAGAAAACTTTTTTTGTTTCTTCAACTTTACAGTGACGATGATCTTTAATTACAAGCAATAAAGTTTAAAAAATTGGTTCTTTAATTTTGAATATGTACTAGATATGTATGTATGTACATACTTATATATCGTTAGCTGAAATCCAAAACCTCGTTCTTAACAGATTAACTGCCGATTTCACGATGTCGAAAGAATTTTGAATTTTATTTTCATTCGAAAAAATACATTTTATACAAAAACAAAATTTTAGAATTTGTTTTTGCTTCAAATGTAATTATACGAATGAAAATTTGGAAAAATTCTTTCGACATAGTGAAATAGTCAGTAAGTCCATGCTCTATAATTTATTATATTGAAATTTTTTTAAGATAAAAACAGCATACTTTTGACATTGAATATTCTCAATATTACAACTATTGATGTATTTATTGTATGTACTCGTATGTGTGTATATACATACATGTTTCATATTCATTTACGATAAAGTATTCAATTAGAATATTTATAAACATTTATTTATGTATAACTTACCGGTTGTCATTTTAAATGTTTGATTATTTATTGATTGGATTAAGGGGACAACAATCAAAATATTTAAGTTTTCTTTTAAATGTATGTTTATCACAGTTTCTTCTTAGTAGAAGAGTATTGAATGATGATTTTATAGGAACCGGTAGTTACGTTAACAAATGCGACAATTTAACATTTTTTTCTTTTAATTATTTTATTTATTTCTTTTTTTTTGCATAAAACCAAAAACCGCAATTTGCTAAAACTTTTTTTTATAATTGTTGATGAATGAAATCAATCCATGTTTCTGTATATGTATGTAGCTCTGCTTCTCCTTCTCTCAATCGTTCAAATTGTAGATGGATGTCTTGCGGAATCGGTTAAATGATATTGTGCCAACAATAGAACGTATTTTCAAACTTTTACAAATGTTTTTTTTTTTTTTTTTTTGTTTGTTTAATATTAATTTAATCTATAATATTGACTGGAACAAAAAAAAAATTTATAATAAGCAACAAAAAACATATACATTTTACTACTAATCACTTGAACACAGCAAAAGTGGCACTAAACCAAACAAATTTAAATTTCTGTGTTCTTTCAAATGTAAACTAATAATTAAAATATGTACTTATATACTTTTACTGAAACGACCTTTGCTGCTGCGAAGAATGATCGTAATGATCGTAGTTGTTGCAGCCGGCCAGCCAGTTAGAATAACTAGAGTAGAATGCGATCAATTATATGTGGATCAGTATACATATTTTAACTACTCTCTCCTGGTTTAAAACACTTTATACATTTTAAGAGACTGCTATAAAAGTATTTTTGTGATAAGCACATTTTCTTCATAAATAAAATGTTTAATTTGAGTAGCAACGATTATTATTATTATTACGATTATTACGTTTGTTATTATTCTTAAAAAATCTACATATTTAATACGTACTTGCGTTTTATTTTTTCCCTTTGTAATTCATAAACAAATTTAAATATGTACATGTGTATAATTTATGAGTGCGGGTGGAAGACATCTTAAAGTTAAGTTGGCTCAATACTTTTAATTTAATTAAATTTGTTTTGGTTATTGTTTTAAAATCTAAAACATTTTTCACCAAATATAGGAACAACAGAGATATGAAGGTTTATTATAACATAAAAAAAATTAAGTCACGAAGATGATACTCAATTCAAATTTATGTATACACGATAATGATAGTCTGAACTTTAGGCTTCTCTTAGGTATGGAATATTTTCAGGCAACAATTTGTTGAGTAGCGCGCTGCTGAAAAGAAAAATCGCCAAATCTTTTATTCAGTACACCAATACAAAAATTAATTTTCAGACAACTTATTGTCTCTTAAAATGATTTTTCGACATTATCGTGTCTGTCATGCATTCCGAACGTTTTCAATTAGAATTAAAATTTCCGAATCACAAAATAGAATATTTGTTGTCCGCATACTTCCGAATATTTTTACTCGACTGGTGGCTAATGTGGGAATTTTTTTAAATCTACTTTTCCATGTGTTATTATCAAACATATATTGGTTTTTATTTCCGAATTAAGTAGATAAGATAACAAACTTACATAAGTTCAAAAAAGAATTTTTTCTAATTAAATTAGTTTTATTGTGTAATAAATGAGATTATATTTGCTTTCACACAGTTTAGTGCAGTCGAAAGTAAAACGAAAAAATTGTTCGGAAGTGAATGTCAGGACACCAAATATTCGGAAAAGATTCACTTTCACACGGATGTGAAATTCATGACAGATATTTCCTGATATTTATACTGGCTAAAGTTCGTAAAATTAATAATCAGAGAAATATTAGACATTGTTAACATATTTCAACTAACGAAGAAAATGATTAATGCATATCTAAACATCACTTTAGATTTCAACCACACGGCTGAATAGAACACGGCCCTATAGAAACAAATGCAAAATTGCAAGCGTAAAACAAGATTTGCTTATTCAAAATCTTGATTTCTTGTTTTAATTTTAACTTTTCGTTGTGTTCTGTTTTTTTATCGATTTTTCTTTTTTTGTGTTAATTTAATTTTTTCAAAATACGTATGTATGTTTATGTTTTTATAAGTTATTTCCAAAAAACTACTTAAATTAACAAAAAAAACTCCCAATTTAAGAAAAAACGTGCTTTTTCGCTGTTTTGAAAACCATGTTCAAATTAATTATTTAATCTCCGACAAATTAAGGTATGCAGTACCAACTGTTGTATCAGATGAACATTTTTAAAAATTATAGGCCTTTTTGCAGGCACCTAATTGTGTAAAGGAAGTCGTCTAACTATTGAATAAACTTGGCACTTGTTAAAAGTGCAAAAATTTTAATTTACTCTTTTGATAAATCTGCATCAACATTTATTTACAGTTGCATTAATTGTTAGAAAATATTATATTATTTTTTTTTAATAATATTCTTCGTCTGTGTTAACAATATAAAAAGCATGAAATCATTGAAACAAATTCGAGTATTTTGTGCATTAAGTAACGTCAACTAAAATTTCATTCATCACATTTAGATTTCGTTAATAGAACATACATACATACGTACACGAGTATGTGTGTATGTATGTACGAATGTATTTACAGAGTGTTCGCCAGGAAGGTATACTACTTGGTTTTTCCGCCATTTTGGTAAACATTAGTTTTGACAGTTCATATTTGGCAGTCGTGAAGTAGACATTATTATGGAAAAATATTCGATAAACCAACGTGTTTTAATTGTTAAAACATTTTAACAAAATCAATCACCGATTACTGCGACGATGAGAAAGATGTTGATTGACTGTCGCATGATTTGACTGCTCCGGACTTCTTTTTGTGGGGATATCTGAAATGCAAACAAACCAGAAACGCTTGAGCAACTCAAACAAAATTTTCGTGATGAAATTAATGAAATACCGCGTGAAATGTGCTCAAAAGGGCTGGCATTTGTGAGGCTAACAGAGGCGGACAGTTATCTATCTGATATTGTATTCCATACATAATTGCCGACATTAAATAAAACATTTATCAATATAAGATCCATTCTCTTTCATTTAATCAAAAATTATAAACAAACAAAGTAGTATACCTTCCCGCGGACACCCTGTGTAATAAAAGAAAACACCTGGCGTTACTGTTTACTTTACCTTTAAAGTGACGATATGTACTGAATAAAGTATTTTAAAACATAATATTAAGTGGTAATATATAATAAACAATTAAAGGTTAGTATACAATTTATAATTAGTTTTGTTTAATTGTTTCTTTTTTAATCAAATTTGTTGATCGTATCTATTCAGTATTATTACTATTTTCTAATAATGTTACTGCCGTTAGTGGAAATCTAACCTCCCAAGCAGCTTCCCATAGTCGACTCCATATTCATCCGACATTCTCATAGGACATGGCAGGACGATCTGTGCTCATACCAGGCGCCGAAGCGGTAGAGTTGCCAAATATTGAGGGAGGATGATGCTGCTGTTGCTGCTGTTGTTGTGCTTGTTGATGTGGATGCTGGGTTTGCTGGGGTTGTTGGTGAGGATTGTGTGTGTGATGTTGCTGTTGCGCACCAGGCTGTTCGTTGCGTATTTGAGGAAGTGGAAACATTATGCCGTGTGGCATTTGTGGATGGTGAAGGTGTTGTTCATTGGAAGGCGGAGGTGGAGGTGCTTGTTGATGTGTTGCCTGATGTTGCTGGTGCGCGGCATCAACATGTTTGCGTTGTTCATTCTGTTGATGAACTTTTTCAACAGTTGTTTCTTCATACTTCTTTTGAAGTTGAAAAAGTGTATGCGGTATCTGTTGTGGTGCATGCAATGCTACACTTGCAGTTGATGATTGTTCTCTTGCATGTTGTTGCACACGATCAACCTGAGACTGCGGTGATGGCTCTTTTTCACTTTTATCATACTTCTTTTGCAACTGATACATGCTATGCGAAAGCTGTGTATGTTGTGGAAGTTGAATTTTATCGTTGGGTGTTGTATTTCCAGATGATTTACCGGAACTTGATGATGATTGTGTGTGAGTGTGATGGTTTTTTTCTTGTTTCACAGGAACCTTTTTCTGGTACTTCTTAAGTACCTGAATAAGTTCGGCCTTTACGTCCAATCGTATGTCTTCCGGAACTCGTTTAATTTCCTCATACAGTGATAAAAGAAAAAGTTTATCGGGATCGCGGCTTTTTCTCTTTTTGCTCTTTTTAGGAAAAGCATCCTGCATAAACTGTAATAATTTTTCCTCAAAAGCAGCTTCGCGATGGAAAGCAGCATTGGCATGTTGTTGTCGTCGCATAAGATGAGGATGTAACCCACCAGAAAATGCTGGATGCTGTGGTAATATATTGTGCTGTTGCAAATTAATAGTCGAACTCGAATGGTCGCCATTGTGACTTGCCATTTGAGGAACCCCAGCCTGAACAAAAGTTCCTGCTTGAGTATCGGTGTGATTTGAAGATCCCGCAGCATCATTTGTTTCTCCGTCATTTGTATGATGGTCCTGCTGCTGCTGAGTTGGGTGCTGCTCTTTTTGATGTTGCATATGCTGCTGCTGACCACTTGATACGGCTGCAGCAGTAAGTATCGCATCACAGAAGTGTTCGGGAACATAATCAAAACCTGACATGAAATTTTCGGGCTTAAGTTCGCCGTTCATTTCTTCATAAAAATACTCGGTGCCAACAATATCTATGATATCGTTATCCTCTTGGCTAAGCTCAATTCCAGGAGGTGGTGAACCACCAGCCATTTGACATCGTTTAAGTTCCGCAAGCTTCTTACGAGTTGTTAAACGCATATCTCGCCAACACTATATGAGATTAACAATATATAAGATAATAGAATTTCTTGAAAAATTTTAATCTGAATTCATACTAACTTTTTTCCACTGTATAATAGTCTTCTTAGGTCCAATTTTATTCAAGGCTTCCTGAATCTTTTCCCAATACCACTCTTTTTCTTTTTTGCCCTCCATGTATTTGGTCTCTCTTAAAAGAGTTATGAGCATCTTTTTCTGAGGCTTTGTTACACGATCCTTGAATAAAATATTGAAAACCTTGAAATTAAGAAACGAAAAAAGGCAAAAAATCGAAAATATTCACAAAAAATTTGAGTACTTAATAATAAAATCAATCAAACTTTTATTTTATCTCCAATTCAGTTCGTATTCGCGTATATCCGCATAATTAATGGATATGCAGTAGTTTGATTCTCGTAAAAACTAGATACGGTTTAATTTTTCGAATTTAAACAACAAATAAGGTCAGATCGCCTCTTACAGGTTAAAGTGTTTCGTTGCATTCACAATTTTCGAATTTTACTAAGACAGTTATTGTGACTGACTTAAAAATTGTTTATATTGTGAATGCTGCACTTTTTTCAATTTCTGTGGGCTTCCCTTTTTCATATTGGAGCACCCGAAAATAGTAAAAAACATTCAGTAAAAGAAATTTTCCTTCAATCTTATTTCTTGTTTAAATTCTATAATCGCACAATAATTTCATTTCTACAACTTACCATATTGGCAAAAATTGGTTGTAAATGTTGTTGCACAAATTAAATCAAATAACTTTTTAGAAAATCTAATATTATTTGCACTTTTTATTTTTTGTCTTTGCCACAATTCGTCATTTTTCACTGACTGTCGTCGTTCTCATCGTTTGTGCGTTGGTGCTGCTTTTGTAGTTGTATTTTTGGTTGAGTTGTTTTCGCTGTTTTCACATACACATGTATGGATATCGTCACACCCGACATCTCACTCGCTCACTAACTAACACATGCTTTGGTCACTAACGTCAAATACTCCCTGCAAATGAAAATAACACCCAATTGGAAAATTTTACACTTTATAGCCCCATTTACAGATTTCAGTCATTATCACAGAATATATTTTTAATATAAAAAAAACTCTTGTCACGATGTTTGTTATCCAACTCCTCCGAAACGGCTCGGCCGATTTTAATGAAATTTTGTATGCATATTTGGTAGGTATGATATTAGGTTTTAAATTATATTTTAAATCGCTAGGTGCACGAGCATGGGAGGGAGGGGTCAATTCCTGTATTTACTTAACTATTAACCCAATTCGTATTTCAAACAGAAAAAAATTATTTTTGTTGTTGAATGACAGATGGTGCTACGTGCACCTATAAAAATTGCAAAAATGGGTTGATGAGTGAGGAGAATGGTTCCCCCATATAAGAAAATAGCTTCCGGGCGAAGCCGGACCAATCATCTAGTATTATTATATTAGTCTATGGTCATTATCAGAAGAGTACATCTGTGACAGCTTTTTTAAAACAGACTAACACAAAACTATTAAGAATAAAAATGCAGTGTTTTCGACAATGCAAATTCCTGCTGAGGCGGTATACACCAAAAAGTGAGCATTTCAGATCACAAAATATATGTACATACATATGTATGTACCTGCGGATCAGATATACACAAATGCATATGTACATATGTATGTTTAGAAAGCATTCGAACTTACTTTAGACAAGGGTGCAAAACAATCTTTACATCATCTGCGTGCTGACCGAATGGTCGGTAATATGACCGGTCAAATCTCCAGTCATGAAAATAAGGGCCGTTCACACCATGACGATGTAATACATATGTATGTATGTTTGTATATATGCATATGCATAGTTGCTGTCGTGACAACACAAGTCTTCATTACTTAATTTTTTTTTTTTGATGTTTGAAATGTATGTATGTATGTATGTTTAAGACAATATTTTCAGAAAATTTGTGTATGTATGTACATACATACATATGTATATACTTACATATTTAAGTATGTATACACTCGCATAGGGGCTAAAATGTACAAAAATCTTTTTAGAATTAACATGACCTTGATAATTTACATTAAGGGAGCGGTGGCATGCCATCAAGCCAGTGTATCTGTTTAGTCTGTCGTTTTTCAGACGCTAGCAAAAAAATACGCCCCGATTACGTTTTTTCGCATAATATTTGCGATGCGAAATGAAATCACATGATACATATGTAGGTGTTCTGGGAGTTCACAATCACAAGAAGTTTAGCGACTTCGACTCGCAAGCAAGTACTGAAGTGAACTGGTGTATTTTTCTTGAACTGAAGTTTAAACTAATGGGTCGATTATGGATAGCAACCGAACTTCAGTTGCGTTGCCAGCCGGCAACTGAAAATTTGTGGATGCCAGAGACGCACTAAATAGCAACTGAAACCTATAAGTTGGCAGTTGCCATCCGTAATACAATTTTCAGCAACTGACAACGCAACTGGAGTTCTGTTGCCATCCATAATCGACCCATAAGAATAAAGAAATGCACAAATTAAACTAAACATGTTCTCTTCTATATTTTGCAAAAATTAATAAAATTTCCAAACTATTTAAGTTAAAAATATCAACTTTAAGATGTTTCTTTTGTTTTCACAATTTTCTGCGGCAATTGTTTTCTTCAGTACTGCCGATTTGATTTAGATTCGTTTTGTACCCCGTAATCACAATTTTAGACTAATGAAGTCAAACTATTATAATTTATATCAACGCATTTCAGGCATACTTGCCACAATTCATGAATACCTAACACTCTCCAGAAACTTTGCTTTTTTCAACCAACCACTTTACTTCAATCTTGAAATTTTTTCAAAACGTAAATGAAATTACTATTGCGTTCCACTTTTTAACATTTAAATAAATTACAGTGTTGGTTTGTCCACTAACACTTTTCCTCCCTTCATTCTAACTTGCAGTTTATTACTTTACAATTTTTTGTATTTAGTAAAATTTTATTGTTTATTATTAAATAAAAATCTTTATGTTATGCAAAAAAGCATATAAGGATAGAACAGAACCATCTTTAACGGTATGACTTTTGGTAGCGTGCGCGAGCTCCTGGACCACCGAATTTCTTGGGTTCGCAGCGACGTGGATCACCAACCAGCAATGTTCTGTCGTATTGAATAAGAATATCCTTGATTTCCTTCTTTGAAGCTTCATCGACATCTAGAATGGAATAATGATAAATAAAATTATTATTACCGAAATGCAACATCACAGAGTCTATTTCCTAGATTAGCTAACTCATAACATATACATATGTACATAACTTAAATTTCCTATTTAAAAAAATTGTTTCTGGTGTATTTTTTGATTTTGTTGTTAAAAAAAATCTCTATGAAAATACACATGAAAATTTATATGACCCGCAGTTTCAAAACTCGTTCGAATGAATTTGAAATATTCATACAAACATCTGGCATTGACGGGTACTACATTTCTCTATATTAAATGTTTTGAAATGGATTTACCGATTATTGTTAAGACCTTGACGCATCGACTTATCTAAAATTAAGATCTACTAAAAACAATCAAGTTTGTTGAATATGGCAAATCAAAACCTTTCGCTGTTACAAATATCAATTTTTAGTGTTCGCGAATATTCAGTTTAAAATTTATCAACACTCCTTAATATTTCAAATTTAAATGCGAATAAAAAATGAATTTTATAAATATTTGCATGAATATGGCGAATACTCAATAGTACGATTGTTCGTAACTTCACTACTACATTTACGAGTACTTACATATTGAGGTATATGTATATATATCTTATAATTTTATTGTAGTTGGAACATCACCCAAATTGATCATATAAATTTAGATACAAATTTGGTTGGTAAATGTTCAACCTGATTAAATTTTATATATCTTGGCATTCATCTTTCAATGGAGAGGTATTAAACAAGTCCAATAAAAATTTGGTATTTGCAAGAATTTAAAATATAAGAATTCTATTTATCATAATTTTTAACTTAACTCCCAAGTCATTAGTCCCCTTTTACATATTGGCAATTGAAAGGCAGACAGACGAAGTTTGTAGAAGAAGGGGTGAAGATGCAGAGTGTATAGTACACGACCCTCTGTACTGGACATTTTTCGTTTTTCTCTTTCACTCTTCGCATTTTTAATGTTGTTGCTTCATATCATTTTTCTCACACCATTGGCATTTTAGTATTACTACATGTGGTGCGAAAAATTATGTTCATACACAATAACAGCAAAAACGAACGAAAAGGGGAAACGAACAATTTCTGTCTGTCTATTAATTTCCAATATGTAAAAGGGGACTAACGGAGAGCTGACAAATTTATGGGTCGATTACAGATGGCAACCGAACTCCAGTTGCGTTGTCAGTTGCTGACAATTGTAATACAGATGACAACTAGCAACAGAGGTTCCAGTTTCAGTTGCTATTTAGTGCTTTTCTGGCAACCAAAATTTTCAGTTGCCGGCTGGCGTCGCAACTGAAGTTCGGTTGCAATACATAATCAAGCCATTAATTTGATGATAGTAAGTATCGAAAACATCGTGGATAATTGCAGACTTTTGCTATCAGCAGTGAATTTTTATCCCTTCAGTTTTAGTTTTATTGAAATCCATTACTAATAAATGTTGGTAATACATCACCCAGAAATTTTTAATAAATTAATTCCTGGTTGGTAAATGTTTATCATATTAATTTAATCTACCTGAAAGATATCTTTCAAAGGAAAAGGATTTTTTTCTTATGAAAATTTGGTAACAACAGGCATATAATAAAGATATTTAAATTTATGGCATACATACATTTCTGGTAGAAAGCAATCAGCGCCTTTGAAATGGCTTGTCGAATGGCATATATTTGAGCAACATGACCACCCCCGCTAACACGGACACGGATGTCTACACCAGCGAATTTTTCCTGCAAAATATATATAAAAATATTATTTATAACGTCGATAATATTGTTCCTTTTAATATTTTAAAGAATTAGGAGTACATTCATTTTCATATTTATTTCAATTTCCGACACAATAATCATCACAAAAAAAGAAGTTTACTGAAACTTTTGTTCGTTATTAAGGTCACAATTTATTTCAGTTTACCTTGCCGAGCAATAATAAAGGTTCCTGCAATTTATATTGCAAAACTTTTGGTTCAATTTGTTCCAGTGGGCGACCATTTACACGAAGCAAACCACGACCCCGTTTGCAGTAAGCAACAGCAGTAGCTGTTTTCTGAAAAAAAACAAATACTTTTTTAAAACGAATTTCCCATAAAAACATCTCATCAAAACATGAGACAAGCACGTGTCAAAATAAATTATACTTTGTTATATTCCATCAAAAGAAACTTACTTTACGTCCAAAAACTTGAACAGCGTGGATAGGTTCCCTGCGCTGAAAAAAGAAATTTTCTTTAATTATTAACCATTAACTATTAGATACAATAAACTTCATCTTACTTTTGGCTGCATTTTACTTGGCGACCTATGTAGAAAAGACCGGAAATTTAAAAAGACAATATGAACAGTAATTCATTCGTTAAATAGCTAGAGTACGAAATAATCAACTCTTATTCGTTATTTATTTCGGTGATGCCAAATTATATTTGTACAACGGCGAATTGAATATAAAGCAGCCATATCCAAGGGAATAACATAATAGGTACTCGGTTCTATTCGCTTTGAAAAACCTGCAGTTACTTTTTAAAAAAATGTACCGAGAACTGTGTCAACAAAGTAACTGGCACACAAATACAAGGGGAGCGAAAATAATACAAATTTGCATTGATAACAGATATACTCCCACGGCGAATTCATTACCAGGTAGATGCAGTGGGGAATTCGTGCAAATTTTTCAATTTTCCACACTGTCAAAATTTGTACATATTTTTCGCTATTCTTATGTAATTTCTTATGTATGGGAAATTTTGACAGCGTAGGATATGGACAGCGTAGCCGTTTACACAAACTAAATGCCTGTTGTTTGTTATGTTGAATACTCCCCTCCAGGGAGAATTAATTATCATGTGCATGGCCAAATTAATTAGGTCTGCGCAAGACACAATATGTTTTTTGTGGGGTTGTGTTTTACCATTATATAATCTGCTAATATATGGTAAACTACCTAAATATGTCAAAAGTTGTTTACATTTGTGGTCGCCATCATGAATATTTTTGTTTATGCTTTTTGTTGTTGCATAACTTCTAAATACATACAAACCACATTTTTTTTTGTTTTGTAACAGCTATTTTTGACATATTTCGGTTATGTTTACACAAACAAAATGCATGTTGTGTTTTCTATATTATTATTGTTGTAGTCTTAATGGATGCAGTGGCGAATTCGGACAAATTTATCCATTGCCCTCAACTTCAAATATCAATGAGCTGGTTATATTTTTGACAGTTTAAGTGACCTAGCCGTTACTTTTTCTCGTGCTGCCAAGTTCTTTTTTCCTCCTACTACCACCTTGTTTATATCGCTGTAAACAAAACAGACTTTTTTTTGTCACTTTGCAAAATTTTTCTG
Organism: Lypha dubia; assembly: GCA_947311025.1. Taxonomy (NCBI): domain Eukaryota; kingdom Metazoa; phylum Arthropoda; class Insecta; order Diptera; family Tachinidae; genus Lypha; species Lypha dubia. Next base: position 2,872,133 of record OX371264.1, on the reverse strand, counting down.
TCACGTAAAAAGTTTTTTACCATAGTTGAAAAAAAAGGTATATCCAATTAGCTAACTTTTTTCAGGGATGCAAAATACATACAATACTGCGCCTCTAGCCTTTTTTGCCAGTAACTACCGGTTAAAAAAACAATGCGCATCAAACTTTTTAAGAATTTAATTAATTAACAATGTATCTATTAGCTAATAAACTAATAATGTTAAAAACAAAAAACGCCAATCGATAAAGCGTGAAATAATAAAAAATTTTGGCTGTCATTTTCTTAATCAGTTGCATTCAAAAGTTATACCCAACAAACTTTTCAAAATAAGCAAAAAAACAGGGAAAAGTGTTACGTCTGTAAAACGAAAAATATTCTTTGTGCACAAAATTGTACAATTGTTGTCGATAAGGGACCCTCATATAATTTTGTGGGTGGAAATGTCACATTCTAAAAGACTTGCATTTAGAAGTTATTCCCAGCAAACATTGGTGCAATTAGCAAAATTCGTAGAAAAACGTTTTTGCTTATAAAACGAGAAATTGGTTGAAGAACTAAAAACGCCAATCGATAGAGCGTGAAAAAACAATAAAAACTGTATGCTGTCATTTTTTAAAACACTTGCATTCAAAAGTTATGTGCAACCACCTTTATCCGACCGAAAATGGAATACAACTCTCATGTATGGGCCGGTGCTTCAAAATCTATTTTGAAGTTACTCGACCGCGTACAGGATAGGGCGAAGAAGCTTATCGGTGACAGTAGGGTAGCCAACTCTATTGACTCATTGGAGCATCGACGCAATGTTGGGTGTGTTTCGCTGTTCTATCGCTACTACAACGGAGTGTGCTCTGATGAAATCAGGGAACTTGTTCCTGAAACCCGCCACTTTTCACGTATAACACGCTCTTCATCAGGAGCGCATCCCTTTGTGGTCGATATGTCAGTGAACCGCACCACGCATTACAGAGAGAATTCGTACTTTGGCCGTACTGTTCGTATGTGGAATAAACTCCCCGCAGAGGTCTTTCCTGCCACTTTCAGTGTGTCAGAGTTCAAATCGAATGTCCACAAACACTACTCCCTTTATCCTCCTTCCCAAAACCTATTTTCCTAGTTCCGGCTCAATGCTTTGCATACGTAGGGGTCATCCCCTGAGTGCTGGTCCTAATTAAAAAAAAAAAAAAAAAAAAAAAAAAAACAAACTTTTCAAAATTAGCGAAAAACAGGGATGTGTTACGTCTGTAAAACGAAAAATATTCTTTGTGCACATACTGTGCTAGTACATACTGTCAAATATACATACATATAACCACAAAACAATTCTTTTACATTTGCAGCTAACACACGATAAATTTGTTAAAATTAACAGCGAAAAGTTATTTACAAACAGAAAAACAGAAGTTTATGTAAAAAATAAGATCTTCATACAGAAAATGCTCTTCCAGACGGAAATATTAACCGAAATTTTGAAGGAAACCATTCCAGGACTAGATGTTAGAAACCTGAAATATAGAAAAAATAATTCTGTGTTTATTCAGATCTTTGCGGGTTATAACCACGATCAACCATTGCGCAATCGCATTGCCAACAATGTGAAAAAACCGACAAGCGCTTTTGAAAAGAGTAAGTATACATAAGATAGCATGTAATCAGGTACTTCATTGTGAACTTAATTCTGCTACAGATTAAAAAAATTCAAGAAAAAATTAGCCAACCAGCTGCAAATACTCGGAAGTACACGGAAGATGAGATGTATGCCGCAGATGGCCTGCTTTCATTGGCAGAAATCATAGAGTTGCGTAAAGAAAGTCCAAGTTTTTCCGAAGAGAGGGAGGAAGATTTGAAAGAAACCAATTCTACTCTAGAAGTTTCACTAAATAGTGTAGAACAAAAAGATACACTTGATGAGAGAAATGCCGCAGATGCCCTACTTTCATTAATATTCATTGAAAAGGTGGATGAAGGAAATAAAGGTTTTTCCCAAGGGATGGAAGATGTGAATGGAACTCCTCCTACTCTAGAAATTCTTGGAGAAAATAACAATGACGATTTTGAGCATGAGAGGCTGTATACTTGTTCTTTATTTAATGAGAGTAGATTTGACTATGTAAAAAACAAAATAATTAATAATAATGACGTGTTTCCCCTTGCTCAAATAACGGAATTGAAAAAAATATTACAGGATATTTAATATTTTTTTTTAGATTTAAGATTTGAAAAACTTATTGATAATTTAATTCACATAATTAAAGATTCAATAAATAATAAAATTATCAAAAAAAAAAAAATTTGTTGCGGGTTAGCAATATCTAAATGCATTTCGTTGGTTGCTATACAAACTTATCATTTATGTATGAAAAGTTCTAAAACTCATCTACTCATGCATAAACGTACAAATACAATTTTGCGAATTACAAAGCACAAGCGAAATAGCTTTTTAAAAACTTTACAAACATCACAACAAATAATTGTCTTCATTCATTATGAATGTGTTTACTTTTCTTTGTGAGTTTATGTATGAGTACATACATATGTAGATGAGTTTTGGGCATAAGTGGATAAGGACAACTGGTCGTTAACAACTCCATTCCGATGCCATGACACGGAGCGCTTGTAAACAATTAGTTGCCTTGTCCATTCATGGATGGTCCAACTCTTTACGTGCTTGCTCGTGGGAATTATATATGGATATTTCAAAAAACAAACAAGATGGAGCCCATCAGTAGAACGGGTAAAATCGTATCAAATGGTTGTCCCAAACTTTCTTGCCTTCGTCTTCGGGATCAAGATTTCATTTAGCATCCTTCAAGCAGAAATATCTGCAATCAAAAAACCATTGATGTGGCTCAGCCTGCTGGAGGCGCATTGATGATGCTCTTATGCAGATAGATCAAACCAGATGGTGCAATGCGCCAACCTGCTCCATGCCTCGCCTGGACATAAACAGAACTAAGACCCTGCTGAAATTTCCCAAGATGCAATTGCGCAACCATGTGGCCGCTGGGTATTTGGTAAAAAAAAGTAATACAAATAATTTTTACGTAAATGTTTTCCAAGTTGTAATAAATTTTATTACGTTATATTTTATATAACGACTTTTTATTTGTTGGTTTAGTTCAGTTTTTATCAATAAATATTTACTAATGTATTAAAGTTTTGTATTGTTGTACACCAAAAATAAATTATTTGGAAATCTTATTTCAGTTTTCAATTAAAACACACACATAGAATATACAAAAGAAGGGTCAAATAATTGGGATAATTGTTAAAATTAAAGATATTTATAACTAAACAAAAAGAAAAAGGAACCAACTAACAACACTCAAAGTGCGTCTAAATCTTCTCTGAACTCCATACCCAGATCATTATTGACTATTGGTAATTTTTTGTTTTTATGCTTTATTAAAGGATTGGTGCCCTGATTGAAAGTTTGGACACCCTTGGGTTTTGAACCATAATTATTAGATTGGCCAACCTTTGAGGTATATGATTTACTAGCGCCAGCTTTTCCTGGATAAGGTATAGTGAAAAGTTGTATATGTAAATGAGCACAAATCTCCAAACAAACCTAAATATATTTACATTTAATAGAAATAAGTTTAAATAAATATTGAAGAAATAAATGTTCTTACTTGAGAGCAATATCTGACTAAATCTTGGGTACACCATATCAAAGTAAACCAAAGCAACCATATTTCTGGCACCACACAATTAAAATATTGATTAAGAAACAACAAAGAAGGACCCAATAGACCCCAATCCAAATACTCCATTTCAGCTTTAGTCATATGTGCAATCTTTAAATACAAAAAAATTAAAGAAAATTGTATTATTAAAAATTTATTGCCTTTGCTAACAACTATTTATACTTACCACTAGTTTATTAGTGACTTTTGATGCTACCATTCCAAATGCCATTATGTACAAGGCTGAATGTTCGGCAAATATATTTTCAGGAGATTTCTGAGCAATTATAAATGCAGGCAGAACAACCAAAGTCAATGGTATACTTGGTGATAACACACTAGTACCCTGAGAACAATACGTGGATACTTTATTAGTTTATATTTCTTTTATTTTAAAGAAGTGAAATGAAAAAAAAAAAAGATTTGAAAATGAAATAAAAAAGTTGTTGAATACGCAATAAGAAAAACGTTTTAAAACTATTGATTGCAACGTTTAACATTTGCTGAAAATATTTCAAATGCTTTATATTCGTACTCTAAACGTAAATCATTTTAATTTATGGATAATTATTACAAACACACCTACAATCATTTCATTTTCAAACCTTAACGAAATAAATTATTTACAAGATCTTTTGGCTATTTAATTGTTAATTACAAGGGGTGATTTTGATTGAGCATGTATTTTAAAGCTGTTCTTTGTGTTGTAATGTTTAGGTGAAAATTTGAAAATTTTGTTAAAAATATTAAAATGGAAACTTGTTAATGTTTTTTTTAGTAAATTGATTAGAAAAACGTGGTAAGACAAATGGTATGGACAAATGTGAGATAAGAATAAAGTAAAAAAAACAACAACAAAAAACTATTTAAAAATTATAAAAACAACACAAAGACACAACAAAAAATAATCGTGTATACATTACTTAATAAAATATTGAATAAATAGTAATAAATAACAATAATTCCAAAACCCTACTAAAAGAGTTAGTAAAGAAAAACACATTCGTAATATTATTTTTAACTATCGGTGTTTATATGTACGTATGTATGTATAAAAAGTTTCCGAGTCTTTTTAAGATTCAAAATTTTCTAAAAAAAAAAAATACTTATAAATTCACAGAGAAGCACCCACCCTACATTTAATTCATAAGAAGCTCTATGCCAATATTTACATTTATTATAATTAAAAAAAAATATCAGTTATCTATCACATAAAATCAATTATTTATTACATTCATAAATGCAAATGTTGGCCTATATAACCTAATTGTGTTGGGGCCTTTATAATACCAAATAAATAAATAAATTAAACTGCGGCACCGTTTCATTTACTGTTGCAATAGTTTACAGAATGGTTGTAAAAATGTCCTGTCATGGTCAGACACATAATTTTTATATGTATGAACAAAAAAAAAAAAGTATGAATTTTATCTAAACAAAAACCTAATAAATTAACAGTTAAAATAAGCTAATTATTACATTTCCAATAAAAGTTGCTTAAAATAATTTTAGAAAATTTACTTCTTCTGTGTGTGCACGAGACTACCCAAATTTTGTATTAAAATCAATTTTCAGTTACTGTTGGTGTTTACAATGCTTGGGCGGGCATGGATTAAATGAATTTAACTTGCTTGTTAGATGACCGGCAAAGTTACTCAATAAGAGTAATTATATTGGTGAATTGATCAGTGAGGTTATTTATTGTCTTGTGAAATCACGAGTGAAAATTTAATATTCGGACTCTGTTCACAAAATACAATATGGTCCGACACCATTGAAAAAATTTCGTTCAGAAACAGAATTAAGTCTCCATTGGAGTTGAGGAAGCCTTTAATTTATGTTTTAAACAACTAGAATAAATTGATCTCATCCTAAATAAATAATTACGTCACTTTTCATGAGCAAATTGCATTGGAATCAGGTTTCCAATTTAATTCCTTAAATGATTCTATAATAAGTTAGGTTTATTTGCCAACGCTGCTTTCAAAGACACACGCTCAGAGACAAAGACCAGAATTTAATTTTTTCTTTTAATAGTTCCGTTACCCTGGATCTGCGTCGAGTACGACATGCCTAGTTACTAAACGTGGGGATTGTTTTAAAAGTTAGGATTTAAAAATCAATAAGAAAAGTTTTAAATTTGGTTGCAAATTTTATCAAAGTTATAGAAAAATACGTCTTTGCATTTAATTACCCCAAAAAAAATAATCTTTGCCTTTTTCTTGAGCTTTGCGCTTCAAATTAGCGGTGTACCGTATTTTATTCTTTTTAATCGCCTAAAAAATGGAAACTACTTTTAGCGTTGCCTGCCTATTCTTTTCAGTTGGAAAGTAAAGAATTTATACTAAATTCCTTGTAATAATGAGTTAGAAAAGGGAGAGAGAGATAGTCTAAAAGTGCGTTATTGGCTCCTAATCGAACAATCGAATTTAGTTTTTAATTGTGGAAAAATAATTAACAAATTAATCAATCACTAAAACATTTATAAGAAATTACTAAGAAATTTATAAGGAACGGATATTATTTAATTAAGCTTAAAGTACGCTGGTAAGTAATTTTATTTGTTCAAATACTGTATTTATCATATTTTGATAGGTATTCCTCTAAGATGTCGAAATAAGAAAAAAAAAAGAAACGCGATTAAAAAAAAATAGTTAGGGCCTTTTGATATTAAGGTAACGATATTTATTCTATTTATTTACAGTAAGCTATTTCGATATTTTAATTCGATGAGTTTAAGAAAATGAAATTGACTACTGAATAGTATTTTTTCAAGCTGTTAAGTGTAATTTTGCGAGCGATATTTGAAATGATTATCATCAATTTAAAATGTAAATAAGTGTAGTTTTCTAATGTGTTCTTGACGGTTTCGTGTTTAATATGATGTAAAGTGTCTTCCTAATATTTAATGTTAATATGAGCACAAAATAAATTTTACAGTGTATTGGGGTGTAAAAAAATTATGTGTAAAAATAAACATTTAATTGATTTATTTTTCGAGCACATATACATAGACATTAGAAGAACACTTCAATTTTTAGTTCAAAATAAGTAAGTTTATGTATAAAAAAATATTATGCATAAAATGAAAGAAATTATTAAAATTCTCTTACAGCTACTGAAGATCCATTCTTTCCACATCCTTCAGTTGTTATAACCTTGGCATAACGTAAAGCTAATAAAATATGAATACCACAGGCAAAATATAAAGGCATTATGCGCAATTCACAGCCAACATAAGGTAGCTATAGATAAATTATAATTCCAATTTTTGTTTGGATATATATTTGATTAAAAAAATTTTTAGCAGTCTGATCAATTTTCTATATATTTATGTATTGTTTTCTTAAATCTTAAAAATTAATGATACAAAAAAATAATTTAGTTTTTAATAAATTTTGTTAAATTATAAGTAAATCATAAGTAAATTTCCAGAAGATCGTTGTCAAAATGAAAATAAGCAAAATTAAATTTTGTAAGCAGCATTTATTTATGTTGAAAGATTTTATAACTGGCGGTCTAATGAGAGATTCAATTGTTGTGTTTATTGTAAATTCTAATTAACTAATTTGAAACTATTAACTAAACATTCTATCTAAAATAAAATTAGATTTCAAAATATGTCCGTAGTCACAAATGATTACAAGCTGAAATTCGACTTAGGAAGCCTTAAAGGTCTAGTTGAATAGAAGTTAGACTTTCTACGTGTATAAACGATTTTTTTATGAATCACTTGAAAGTATTGCAAAAATAAAATATTTTTTATACAAACTGTTTAATAATGTGTCGACCTTTTTCATATCACTATTATTACTTCACATAATTTTACAGGCCGATATTTTGTATGATATAAATTCTATCTAATCAAATTATATTTTGTTAAAAAAATATCAAAAATTTTTTTTTTCATTTCCACATTATCTTGGTGGACTCGTTTTCCTTGCTCTTTTCTAAGTTCGAAGCCAAGGCGGCTACTCTGTATTTCGAATTTCAAGGTATATTTCAAGGTAAATAAGAAACAAATTCGAACAGGTTTCTTTTCAACTCGAATTACAGAGTAACTCCCCAGGATTTCGAAATATAAACTATATCCGCAATTAAGTTGCAACACATATATTATTATCGTCCATACTCTAGACGTTAATAATTTTATGAATTATCCAAACCTCATAAAATTGTCTTAAAAAGCAGCCATACAACATATTAATTTATGATACATAGTAACTTTCATATATTGAAATTAATAAAACAACGTTAAAATACAAAAACACAATCCCATTAAATAAGCTAAATTATTTTATTAAACAACAACACCAAAGAAGAGGAAAATACTGAAACGATTTTAAATATACATATATATTGCACATCTGCCAACAAATACATACATATGTTGCAAATTATATAACTTTTGTAAGCCAAGCTGCAGCACCAAAAATCGTCTCTCCAATTAATTATATATAATTTTTTACTGATAACCACACAACAGCAATATGCACACACACAACCCCTTTTAAAAATACTATTCAAAATCTACTTGGGATTCTTATCGTTTAATATTTTGTATGACTAAAAACAACTCTTCGTCACAATGAAAAGTTATACATACAAATTAGTATCACATAAAAGAGTTTTCAACAGTCACGCTAGTGCTGCTACGAATACTCCTATTCGATTATTCGACTATTCGCCTATTTTAAGATATCGTATTCGCCAAATTCAAGCGAATATTTCTCGAATAATTTGCACATACATTTTCCCAAAAAAAAAAAAAAATCATACAAAAAGTTTAAAAAAGTACATAAAATGTACAAAAATATATTAATTTATAACAATTTTTATTTAAAGAAAAAGTCCTTTATCAATGACGCAAGATAATAATCTTATTAAAAAACAAACGAAAATTATATTTCGTAACTATCATTTAAAAGTTAAAGTCTTATATGGAAATTCATATCAATTCTCAGTAGAGGAATGTTGGACTTAAAAAATGGAAGAACTAAAATTTAAAATGTGAAAGTCCACCGAGACAGGTGGCTACGCCTTCTGCGTAAATATGTTCTCACAAACAGCACTTAATTACTAATGAAAAGCTCAAACAGAGTAAGAAAAGCGAAATCTGAAAGTATGTATGTATGTAGGTAAAATAATTTTAAAATATTCATTAGTGGTCTTCAAATTCGGCATCGCAATGTCATATTAATGTCAAATACTCATAGTAGTGTGACAGTTTTTTTCAGTTTATTGTTACAGAGACAAAAGGAGCAATTTTTTAAAATTAAAGTTTTACATAAAGTTTTCTCAAAATATACCCGATAGATTTTTTTTATATTGATAAATGTATTATTGTTGATCTGATGTTTTGTGTGATGTATTATATATATATATTCGGCTTAAGATCATATGAAAAAATTAATAAAACACATATATATTATGTTTTCGTACATGCATATGTATGTATCACATCAATTTTTATTTTTATATTTTTGTCCAATATTTTTTTTATATTTTCACCACTGCTACCGGCATATGATCTGATCAAAAATGTAAATTTTTATGAACTTTCATGCATTTAATTCAAAGTTAGTACCCTGTTTCTGAAAATGAAAAATTTTGTTTTGTGCTGCATATCAAACTTTTTTTCAAACGTTGCTTTTTTTTGCCACATATCCATGGAAACAGATGTATAATTTTTAGTAGAAACGAAGAATGACCGTGTTTATCAATGGAAAACATATTAATAATGAAATAAAACGTCTAGGTGAGGAAATTTGGTATTTTATTTTAATTTATTTGATAAAAACGTTAAAACATAGAAAATATGATCGATAGTGGGAAAACTTGATATGTGAGCACGCACATCGGGCAAATTATCGTCTGGAGTAGCGCGCTTAACATGTTTAACCTTTTTCTTCCAAGTGGAACTCCCACTTTAGCGTCATTGAAATGTTCGAAGCAATAATATATTCGTTTTTGATCTATGCAAAGCGTATTTAAACAAAATTTTCGACACACGGTATGTAAACGTATTCTTTTCAAAATAATATAAAAACGAGAATTGCTTCAGGGGTGAATTTGCTCTGCGACGTTTTATTGGATGTCGTGTAAAAAATTTAAAGTAGTATTTGGTTTTTTCATCGTCACACATATTCCAAAATGCTTGATGGATCTGCATGCGGTCATCATGGGAGAAAATATTCATACATTTCAGGAAGCAATTATTGCATGGGGATTTCAAAACTATTCCTGGTACTTCTTTTTTATTTATGAAAACGTAAGGTTTGCCAGATTCTCGTAGCCGCTTTCTTAATTTTTTTTTGTGGATATGAGCCAAAGTCAATGCTTGATATTTCAAAAACCAGAGACAATTTCGTGAAACAGATCTTGGATTCAGAAAGAGGACATCTAAAATATATCCCAAACCTAACTCAATTTTTTTTAAAATGGTCGGTGCGCCAAACCAATAATAAGCCGACGATATAATTCCATATTTACACCGTGTATTTGTTGCATGCAAGTTTCTTTCTTAAGTGAAAAAGACCGAAGTATGTAAATAAGGAAAAACTTTCGTCAACACAAATAACATTTGTATATCTAACGATGGTTAGAAGAAAACAATAAACCACATAAAACTAAAACGAAATATATTTACCTTAATCAAAACATTATCAGAAATATATTTATAATTACAAATCGTGATAAACCATGTTATAATGAGCTTAAAACTTAATTATCTTTCTATTTTTGATAGATATTTAATATATATACATGAAATGGAAAGCAATTATATGATCTCAATCAAAAAACCCAATTGAAATGAAACCAAAACAAAAAACAATAAATGTAATAATGGAAACTGGTTAAATAGAAATTCATGGTTGTTTAGGAAACCAAGTCAGAATTTAAAATCGATTCGGATTTGAAATGGTGTTATGAAATCGATTATGTACGTCATAAACATAGATATGTATGTACATATTGGCAAAAATCAAAAGACTTTTGTATTTTACTGCATAGACAAAAAAAAATGCAATAAATTGCGAAATGTTTAAAGTTGCGCCGTATTTTATTTTAAATTGTTGTGCCACTTATTGCATAATGAAGGGAAAGAATAAATAATAATGTTGGATACTATCATTTCTAATTTTGATAACAAATTATCGCTAGATTATCTGAAAATTATTGTAACAAAGAAAAACAATTGATGAGTGCCAAATTTTAATAAAAACAATGAACGAATAAAAAGCAAAAATTTTATTTATTTAAATAATTAAATAAAATGGAAAAACAATAAATAGTCAACCGTGTTTTAAACTGTAAAAGGATGTCGAAGTACGAACAAATCTAGAATGTGTCGTGTGAACACATGGGTTGGCCATCGTGGTTCACGGAGCGAACCTAGTGTTTCAGTTTGTCGTCTGAACATAATAGAACACCAAATTCTGACAATAATTTTGATACGAACAAGAAAGCGATAATATCGATTTCTATAAAACCAACATCGTTTTATTGTCGATTTCAATTCTGATTCTGACAGCAGTTAGATTCCGTAACAACCCTGATTATTTTGAAAGCTTCTAAACAAAGGGTGAAAGGAGAAGCATAAACGTTTAGTAGTAATTGTTATAAAAAGGAGTAGATAATTACGGGGATGATACTAAACAATATAATTTAAGTCTCCAAAAAAACTTTTAAATGTTTTAAGTATAAGCCAATTAAAAATCATACAAATTGTTTGCATGTGACAGTTTCATGAAAGACTTTAATTAAATCGAAAGTTTATTTATCGATAAGTTGTTAAATCCATGTATTTGTATTTTTTGTTTTTTTTAATGCTTACAGCAACTGAGGAACCATTTTTGCCACTGCCGCCGTGTAGGAATATTTTGCAAAAATTCGTAAAATTTACAAAATAACAGACTGTTATACCCAATAAAATAATATAATTTTTATTTAAGCCAACAATTGGTAGCTAAATGAAAAATAGACAAGAACAAATTCGTAGATTAAAATATTCAATGGGATGCTAAATGCATGATGTTACAACAATAAATAAAAATTCGCTTCCATATAATAGTTCCAGGTTTTCATAAATACACAAAACAAACTGAATTATGTTAAAAAACTTTGAAAATTTTCTGCATGAGACCTTTGCGATTATAATGAGAAGGACAAATTAGGAACAATATTTCCGAAAAATTTTGCTTTGATGAAAATTACCTTTTAATATATATAAATACTAGTTAATTTGATCAAAAGTAAAATTAAAGGATTATAAATTGATTTGTTTAAATCATAACTTATCTAAATCTCAAGTTAATAAAACTATAGAACTAATTCTATAAAGAAAAACTAAAATGTTTTTAGGTTAGTAGAGTTAAAAAAAAAAAAAAATAATTATGTAATATCAAATTATAAAAATTATAATTATTTACACACATATTTTTCATACTGGAATTTCATTTATGTAAATGGAAAATTGATTCTGTTTTAAGCATTTCAGGGAATAAAAACTGCCAATACAAAACATGGGTTTTTACCAATTTAATTTAACATTTTCTGAAACAGGTATTAAATCCAAAATATGTATTATGTTTTAAAACGTTATCTAGATAAAAGGGTTTGAAGGGAATAAAAACAAATTAAGATACCAAGATTAGGAGTTAAGGATAAATGGAAAATACTAAAAAGTACTTAATTTCTTTAATATTTTTGTTTAGTTTTGTTTCTCTTCTAATAAAAAACAATTAGCCAAAAGAGACAAATACATTGTAGGTTGGCATTTATCATATATATATTTTTTTTTTTTTTTGTTTAATTCAAGAAAACTTACGGCAACTGTTGAGCCATTTTTGCCAACACCTCCAGCCAAAACAACAGAGAATATATGTGACAATGACCAAATACCACAAACTATTGTCATTAGGCATAAGGAAGACCATAATTCTAAATTACCAAATATCTAAGGGAGGAGTTAGGAGGGTGTATCATATTTATAGACATATTTATATAAAATATAAAAAAACAATATGTTTAAGTTTTATGGTACGTTGTAGCGAAATAAGTAAAATAAATTAAAAATTTAGAAGTTTAAATTAAAGTGTTTAATCTCCTGGAAATATTATCTTTTAGTAAAAAAAAATATTATTGAAAAAATATTATTAATAATATATAAATAAGGTGTGATATAGCCAAGACATAAAACATATTAAGAATAAGTTTTAAAACGTTTATATTTTACATAAAAAATACTCCAAATCATATATTTTATATATTAAATTCAAATGAAACAAATTGAGAAAGATTTTCATAAACATGCCTAAAAATACCACTTGTGCGATTGGCAATAGTGGCGAAACCCACCAAACCAAAATTACTGATTTGGTAACGAATTCGTAAAGAAATTTCGAATTCGATACGATAAATCGGACTTCCGAAAAGTCGAAACCTTTGGTTTGGTGGGAAATTGTGCGACGAATACTCTTTTCAACTAATGCCCAACTTTATCTAATTAACCTTTGTTAGATCCTTTAGATGACTTGCGATTAGTTTTTCTGATATTTTTTAAATATTTATAAACACAGAAAAAAACATGCAAAATCAAAAACATAATTTTCTAACCTTTTTGAAAAAGTTAAGCTAATAAAAATTTTATTTTTAGTTATGGAACACACAATTTTTGATTATTCTGTGTAACCGAAATGATGCTTATTTATAAATTAAATATTTTCAATTTAATTAGTTTATTGACAACGTAAACAAAATCTGATTTATGAAATATACAAATTTCCGAGCATATGTATGTATATCATAGATTAACGTAGGGTTTCAAGTTCGAAAACATCTAAGAAACTGCTGATTGGTGATAATATTCAAAGTGATTTTTGGATTTTTATTTAATTGAATAGGGCAAACCGTTTTACATATACATATGTTAAAATTTTCCGTGCAACTGTTTTATGTCTTGGCCGATCGTTAAATTAATTTCAAATTACAATTGAAAACAAAAAAAATTAAGTAGAAAATTTCTTGACTTACCTTAGTCATCCAGAATTCCGGACCAAATATAAATGAGATTATATGAATACCCATTATGGTAAATTGCGCCTCGGTTACATCAACTTTGCCGAATTTTAAAGTGCCCGAAACATAGGTTTGCCAATGGGCGCAATAAAATAACGATATAGCGCAAAAACACTAAACAAAGCAAAGGAGAAATTAGCGCCAGCTGATAAAAGAAACAATTATGTATATAAATTAAGAACAATACATACCTGGAAGAATAACCAATTTGGATAATGCCCTAATTGGCAAGACACGCATGCTGAGATAGCTACGAATACAGTAGATATTGAATCACAGCCGTGATCAAATAATTCACCTAATGGCGAGGAAGTGTTTGTACGTCGCGCTTGTTTGCCATCTATTGAGTCTAAACTTTGATACACAAATAAACCAAAGGCACAAAGCAAGCATGTCCATCGAGGGGGCGGTGCAGTGCCATCTGGGCTATAGCTGAAAAAAAATATATAACAGTATGTACATATATTATATTTTCCAATTATCATAAGTTCCGTACAAAGTTCTTTTAAATAAATAGCACAACATTATCTAGCACACTTGTGGTCAGAGGCAAAATTTACACCTGGCTTTTACAAATTAAATACATTTTATAACATGTCATTTTATATATTTATAGAAAGACGAAAATGTTCTTCATTTCTTAACGAACAACTTGTTACCTTCAATTGTGGTTTAATTAGCAATTAAATAAATAAAATTTAGATCAAAGAACATTTAAATGCAGAAAAAATTCAAAAAGGGCAAGTAAAAGTCAATACATACTAAAACGAAAATAGAAGACAAAAAAAAAAAAACATTTTCTTTATTAAATAAATTATTGAATGAAATTTTCCCTCTAAACAAAAATATAATGTGTAAAAAATACCAGAGAGAAAATTTAAATAAATAAGGTAAACTGGATTGAGCAACAAAAATGAGTATATTTCTAAAGGCATTGAAGAGTTCAATCAATCAAGATACAAATAATTTTTATTTAAAATATCTTTGCATAATTGAATTGATAAAAATACAAGTATTATCATAATACCTTACATAATTTGGCAAAGTTGCTTATGACTTGTAATAATTTCTTAAAATGAATCATTTTGCGACAATTGTTTTCCTAAAAGGTATTTTTGTTAAAATTTTTATGTACATATGTTCATACTTATAATATAAAAAGAATTAAGCGAGACATAATGACGGCTGAATATTTTTTCTGATAAATGTTTATGTTTTGGTATCATCTCTTTCGCAATTGTTTCACTAATATATAATTAATTTCAACAAGGGAGCTTTAATTAAATAAATAATTCATTAGATGTGTATGTTACGATTATTTCTCAAGGTAGTTAAATTCTTTAAAGAAATATAGATCTTCGAAGTAATCAATAGTCTTCAAATAGTTTAACGTATTCCTGTTGGGTATATGAAGGTTTGATTCCCATAAAATACTAGTCATACACAGTAAATACTTGTCTGTTTAAAAGCTTTGAACCCCTAATTAAAGCACTCCAGGTCTTAGCTAACCTAACCTAACCTACAGGTAGCACAATGGGACCATATCAGGACCCAAGTGAGCTGGAATCTAATCTTCACTTTACCAGCAGCCTGCTAACCTAACCTAGCTAGTTGGAAATAAAAATACACAAGATATTATTGTATTAAAAATCTATTAAGGTATATTCGTATGTAAGTATATAAATGATTATTAATGCCGAATTAATTTACTCGATATTATAACGTGTTGAGCGGGTAATTTAATTTTTATTCTTGTGAAATATTTATGTATGTGGTTGCTCTGAAATATGTAGTAAAACAAATATTGAAAAATAATATCGAAACTTCAAATTCATTTGTCAGCTGCTGTCGTTCTCAAAATAATTCAGTAGCTAAGTGCGGTTTTAAGCGCCATGGCCACGTATCAAATTGGCTTGACAAACCAAGGAATTTTTGATTGTGTTAGTGAAAAAATAAAGCTCTCACGCATATGTGAGTTTGACGAAAATCAAAACAATTTAGATATTCACTTCCGTCGATACTGTAATTTGGAGCAAATTTGATGTGTTGCTGCGTAATTACATCAAATCTCATTTTTATTTAGTTTGCGCAGCGACAATATCGTACGCGGAAAATTTCATAGCGCAATATATAAAAAATGGATGAAAAAAATTTCATACTTGAATTAATTAAATTTTATCGCTGTTTGCCTGCTTTATGGCGAGCAATTAAAAATAAACCAAATGTTGAAAAAAGTGTAAATGTTATGAAAATTTTTATATTTATTGAATTAAAATTAACAAAACATATTTAATTATTTTCATAATAATTTAATATAAAGGCTCTCTATAAGTCAATCGCATATAAAAATATAAGGTAATTTATATAATAAATGTTAATAAATAAAATTAAGAAAATTTTGTAAGCAAAAAATATTTTGCGACCAAAAACATCACACGTTCTATTATTCAAAAATAATTTTCAAATGAAATTTGGCGGCATGAATTTGACACGTTGCTGTGTTAAGCAAAATAATATTTACCAACACATGCATGTTATTTGTCAAGCCAATTTGATACGTGGCCATGGCGCTTTACACACGGGAGGAAAACGAAGAGAGCAATATAAATATCTCTGAATTAAAACTTGACCAAGCAAACTTGATGTGTGTAGCACTTTACTAACTACATAGCAGCAATTGAAGCCAACTACATTTGAAGTCTGTTGTGGTCTATGTGTTTATAGCTTAAAATTTGTATTGCAGAGTATTCCATAAAAATTGTACAGTCAAATTATTTGTCCATCATGTGGAAATAGCGACTTAATATTTTTTTAATTTTCTATAACATAAGCTAATTGTTGTGGTTCATATTCAATCAGAGAAGTGTTGTATTTATACATACGTGTTTGTGAAAACTAGATTTTAAGCCCTAATCTTACCGGTGGAATTGACAGAACTTTTGTGAATGAATATAGTAAAACAAAAATCATAGGATTACAAGGTGTATGGTATGACACACTATACTGATAGAAATTTATAAAATCTTTAAACATGTTTTGACGAAATGCCATCAAGGTTCATTTAAAAATAAAAAAAAATAGATGACAAAATTAGCACATGTGTTTCTATTTTATTATCATCTGTTCCACATACCCGTATATACATACATAGTATGTACGTTTTAAATGATGACGACAACGAAAACAAAATCAACAGTAGCAAGACACAAACTAAATCGGTTACAAAAATTAAAAGGCCATATTAACAAAAGCAGACACAAATGATACGTAATAACTTTCAGGGTCGACAAACAAGAAAAATCTTTGAACAAACAACTAAAACCAATAAAAAAAGTTCAGAATCTGTAATTTTAAATATGTAATAATCATGAGTTTATATAAAAACTTACGCTACTAAAATTAATGTTGTCACTATGTTTATAATTAAACCCACTATCGTTATCAGATTTGGAGCTAACCACACAGGTGTTTTAGAGACCAACCAATTCCACCACGGCTGTAGCCAAGGATCCATTATACTTGAATTACTACATGAGTATTTATGCTCTGATAATTTCTTTAGCTGTTGCGGTGAGAGTATGCGATCTTTGTAGGCCATTATTAAGAATATATTTCTAGATTCTTTTTTATCACTCCTCTTTATTTCTATCGATCAATATACAATTTTCTTTTGATATCCACTATTTTACTCTTTGATTAGCAATATATGGGGCTTGAGCTAATTGAGATTCTACAACAGAAAGATTTTATATTTTAATGCACATACATTTATTCACTTCTTTTGTGTATTTATTCATTACACAATTTTTCTTTTAGAAACAAGCACTTCTAATTTGTATATTTTTATTTTAACATTTTACCTTCACCTCTCAAACCCCCTTTCGAAAATGAATACATAAATTTTTCTCCCTTCACGTGCTTGACTTTGCTTTTGGGGCTTTTGACATAAAAATTTCATATAAAATAATTCTTTTATGATATTATAAAAGCAATTATCTTTAAAAAAAATAATATCTTTTCCGAATTTTCTGCGTTAATTTAGTTGCTGATACTTTAATTTCAATTATTTTTCTATTCTTCCAACTTTTTCCAACCGGACAGAGAGAAAGTAGTCGCACAAATATATAGTGATGTAGAAAAAATTTATGAATGTGTCAAAATATAATTACTTACAATGAATGACAGTTTGTAGAATACAGAGATGTTATTATACGGACTATAGTGCAAACAGTGATGGTACAAATATGGTTTGCCGCCAAGTAAAAGAAACATAATTTATCGGCGAGAAGAAAACATATTCGCAAATCGGATATAGTAAGGTTCAAAACCACACATCCCTTTTGCTAACTTTTCAGCGAAAATTTCAAACAGAAAATGACATTCAATGAGCAAACTCATAGCGTGACCACCAGCTAAGCGAAAATGTAAAATTACAAGTATGTACTTTGTTCCTCTAATGAAAAATTTTCTATCAAAAGAAGTTCGCATAAGTGGAAAAATTTTTGGACAAGCGACCACACTTTCAAACCTCTTAGCTAATGCACAATTTGAGAATTTACAAAGTATTTCGCCGCCAGTAAATTAAAATATTTTTTCTTTTATGTGGTGTTTGTTTTATATAAATTAGCGTATTTCTAAGCATCATATGTTTCAATTAAGCGGGCTTCTTTTAAGCGAATATATATAAGTGCTTTGGAAATTCATTCAAAATAATAAATAATTTCTGTATCTAACAACAAAATATACTCTATCACTTGTCATACACGTTGCGAAGTATTCCAAATATGAAGTACAACCAAGTAAATTTGAAAGGTTCGAAGCGTACATAAATTGTGCTGTCAACACTACTTATTATATATAGTGTGTTTTTTACATAAATATAGCAACAGAAATGCGTAAAATGTTTCCTGTTTGTCAAAAACTGTGTTTGAACATTCGATACGATGTCAAACACAGCGGTTTGTTACTGGTTCGTCATTGTTTGTTTAAAATTTCTCAATGTGATATACAATTTTTCTCTAAAAATTTATTTTCCATCGGCGGCTCGTAGTAAATTTTTTGCTTAGACGCCACTACAAATTTTTTACTAGCCTGGTGCTCTGCTACATGGAATTTGACATTTGAAACATAAATCCCCAACTACATCAGTGGTGACAGTTTTGCCTAGTTTTTTTATAGTATACTATGGTTTGAGGCTCAGCTAAGTGAGTTCACGCGATGTCTCTTTTTCAATTGAAATGTTGGAATAGTTTTAGAAAATAAGAAAATAAATAATTCATTATTTATATTTTTTATTTGCACAGTACACGTTTAGAATGTACGATTTTAGTCGCAGCAACTCAATTGTTGTTGGCAAGAAGGCTGCACATGAACTCTTGCAATTTGTTTTGTAAGATATGAAATAACATATAAACAACTGTATGCATTCAAACACAATTCGCTGCAATAAAAATCGCACAATGTAAACGAAAATGCAATTTTAGAGAAGAAACGAAAAAAAAAAAATGCTGCGACAAAAATCGTACAAGGTAAACGTGGACTCACTGTTTATCATTAAACATTTGTGATTTTTAAGATTTATTATTCTTAATTATTATTAATTGTATAAGTTTGTAGATGTTTATTAATTTCATGTTAATATATTTCAATTATCTGTGTGTTGATCATTACTAAAAAGTGCAATTATCTCTTTTTATGTATGTATAGTGATTAATTTACTTTTCCATATGCATATACTATACATATGTATGTATAAAAAATTTATTACGGACTAGTTTTATATAATTTGTATTTACTATATAAACATACATATCAAGAAATAAGGGAGTTTTGGCTTTGAGTTTTAAGTAGAAATCGGATCGTGGGTAGTCTTTCCATTAGGAATACATACATATTTAAAAATGACTGGTTTGATAGTTGCACCATTGCAACTGTTGCAGAAAATAATATATAAGCAATAATATAATGAGGTTTTTTTAATTCCAAAAACTCCCCTCAATTAATTAAAGGGAAAATTACTCACGATGATGTGGTGTTTATTTCTAGTTTAACTACATAATAATGGACCTCAGACCTCATTACGGTTCTCGAATCGACTTTGACTGTTGTAGCAGATCAAAGAAACACGCAACATTTATTTTTCTTTAATCTATTTCATCACTCGAAATCGATTCGAGTACCGTAATAGGGCCCAATAATAATATGTTGTTGTTGTTAGTGTTTAATACTTTATTAAATTAAATTCATTTAATTTTTCTGGAAAAAGTGATGTGATACTTTTTTCACGTTTCCTAACTAGTTGGCATTTTATTTATTTTTAATTGTTGTTTTCTAAATAATTTATATGTATGTATGTATGTATGACGAACTGTGTTGGATGCTTATTTTTATGAAATTTTGGCAATATTGTGTTAATAATATATACTTATGTATACATACATACGCATGTACCTTGAAATATCTCTATTTTACTTGTAACTTATAAATATTTTTCGGTTTTAGTTTTGCATACGAAGTCTTCGCTAAAAAAGTAGTTTTTTCTGTCATTATAAGATTATTGGTGTTTTTAATTCCTTTTAAAATAAAATTTGTTTTTAGCTGTCTTGGTATTTTTTTAATCCCTATATAAAATTCCTTGTATGTGTATATATGTATGTAAGTATGTATGAATAATTTAAATTACATTTTACTTCTTTGATATTTTGTAATAAAAGCCAATTATGTATCAGATTAATATAATAATATTATTCTTATTTTATTAAAACAAATATTCATGAATATTAAACCAAATTTCATTTTTTATTTATAATTAAATCGTTTTATAAATTATTAATTTTATTAGATTATATCAAAGGCAATAAATATACGATTTCTTTTAAGCAAAATTTATTTTTTAATTTTATGTATGTATGTATGTATATGGTTAATATTTTTTATGATAAAAAAAGAAAAGCTTGTGAGAAATTAATATCAAATGAAAGGAAATGATTATTGTACACACACATTCTTATTTCATTTTTAACATTTTATAAAAAGTAATGGAAAACATAAATTCTTGAGTATTAACCCGAATAAAATGTTATATTTTAGAAACGGAAATATTTAGAAGAATTTATAGCGGAAATGAAAAACTCATATTTAAAAGAGTTTAAATTTTCTTCTTAAGGCCGTGCCGCACTATCCTACACAGTCCCGCGATTTGCAAAATAGGACATGTGTGCTAAAAATGTATGGTAGTGTGGACTAAAAATGCAACTGTGTGACAGATTTTTTGGCAAGTCGTGCGATTTGTAAAATTTTATGAAAATTTTCATAAAATGATAGTTTTCATGCGATCAGAGGAGTATTTATTGTCAACCAGATGTTTTGGCATCAGATTTTTATGATAGTGTGGCACCTACAACACCATTTTGAAAATTTTTTTTAAAGTCGGTCAGATTTTTGCAAGATTTTCCTGTGAATGAATCGTACGATTGTGTAGGATAGTGAAGCACGGCCTTTAATAATATTGCTGCACAGTGGTATTTTATATATTTTTTTATAGTTGTAGTAACTGAAATTTTAACAACATGTAGACACTGCTCGACAATATCTACTACTTGGTTAAATAATGAATGCAGTCAGTTATACAAAAGAGAGAAATGATTACGAATTTTTTTCTTTTTTGCTTATTTACAAAATAGATCATATAAAAATTACATACATATGTATGTATGTACTAAAAATAGTTATATTATTACATTTTTCCAAAAATTTTGCACATTGAAAAGATAAAATCAGTCGTGGTTGGCGTTCGACTAACTAATCAATATGACGTAAAGTAACTACGGAATGGGGAAGGAAGAATTGGGCTTTTGTTGCGGAGCTAACCATGGGCGTTGAGTAATCCATTAAGGGCAATATGAAAAAAATTACCAAAACAATGCCAAATTACTCAACTTATTTTGAGAGGGACAGCAAATCATGGGTAATTATGTATTCCGTCTCCTTCATTTTAACGTCGTAGGTTGAGGTTTTATACATATGTATATGTGAACTTGGTAATCACACATGATAACAGCCTTTTTTATACATATGCCAAAGTTGTGGGTTCTGGTCTTCTTCTGTGTTGTAGTATATGAACGCGCCAGAATTGTCGAATTTAATTGCTATTTATTGTTTTACTGCTGTCCAACAGTTTATATTTTGCGTATAATTATTGAAAATAGTAGAAATAGATTAGAAAATATGTACAGACATTCATAGAATCCGTTTTGGATTTAGGTTGGAAACAGAGTTGTAATCCAATTATGAATGCGTTATTGCAAACGTAACACAATTAATATATTTGACAAATATCATAAAAAAAAAGTTATTATTTGGTGATTGAATGATGGGAAGGAATATTCTAGATATTAAATGCATAAAACAACTATAGGATTCCTGAACTCTTTTTAGCTCATTTCGATTCGGAAATAAGTTTTCAAATACAAACTGATTTCATGCAAACAAAACTTGAATTCTATGAACAGGTTAAGTAAGTTATTCATTAAACATGGAAACATTTCGGATGTAAGGGGACTGGCTTATTTTTTTCAGAGTATGCTGTAATCCTAACTGACCGGGCGAACTCCAGTAAAGTGCACTGTCATAACCAAAATTAAACTAGAAGCCTCGGATCGCAGTGCCATCTTATACACCTGATTTTTTTATTATAATAATTCCAAAAAATGCTCTATGTTGCGCCAATTCGCCGATAAGTATACCCGAACGATGAGTCTTGAATTAAAATAAAGACATATTGGGTAATAACTTTTTCAATTAATAAAGAACACACACGTCTTCCTTAAGTACTTGAGTTTTATTTTTGAAAGCTTTCCATCAAGGACTATAGAAACTTTGTTGAAAACTCGTTGAACGCATTAGTGATGTCTCTGAAAGTTTAGATATCGTTCTATGGCAGGACATGTGGCTCTATTTGCACTTTCAGCTGGTTATCCCAGATAGAAATTTTACCTAAAATACACAGAAAAAAACTAAGAGAATTATAGATTGAAGAAAGTGAAGTGAGAGTGCAAAAAAGGAAAACGTGGAAATTTAATAACAGTACGGACGAACTTTTAAACGCTTGTTATTTTTGTAATCTACCACTGCTTTATTTTGTTCTTACGTCCATACAGACGTTTATGAAGGCAGGAGTCCACGATGCAATCAGTATGTTTGCTATCTATCATACATTTTTGGGAGATCACTAACTAGAAACTTTTCATGCCACTGTTTTATAAGATTTTATTTATACAAATTTCTTTTTATTTAAATTCAAAAGTAAAATCAATTTAAAAATATTTAGAATAATATTTATATGGCCTAATTGTAATGCATATTATAATTTTTCATTTCATTTCGTTAAATTAAATTTTATATTTATTGAAAAATAATAAAAGAACAGAGGAAATGCTGACTTTTTTTTATCATTTAAGCCTGGTAATCTGTTCATAATGTTGTGCAAAATGATGTCAAACTGCATATAAAAGTATCTATTTCCTATGAAATAATTGTGAAAAAAAAGTTCCAAAAGTAGTATGTATGTACTGTGTTCTTAAAGCGGAAAACATGCGAAACGTATCTGTTAGCATGAAACATGTTGCTTGCAACTTTTTTTCAGCTGCGAAGCAACATGAACAGTAGTTTTTTCGCGCGAAGTTTTAGTCAACAGCTGACAAATGTATGAATTGTAATCAAGGCACAACAAGTACAACAATCCAAAAATAACAGGTATTTTGTTGGTACAAAGTACTAGCTTTACATCAAAACACAAATAATTTAACACATTTTCTTTCGAATGCTTTCAAAATTGTATCAATTATTTTTGTATGCTTTTAAACTGTAAGAGTTAGTATGAATATAAAGTTAGTATAATATAAAGCTGTGCTAGTAAGCAAACCTTCTGGATATGCCTTGACTAATACATATGAGTTTTACTTCAAAATTTTCATACGATACAATCAATGTAGCTAAACATTTTTCACTAATTCGAACAGAGTACCAGGCTTTATAGGAAAACATAAATTTGTTTAGTATGAGAAAAAGTAAATTTAAAGCTGTTTCTTTAAATAAAGATAATTCTATGTTATTTAATTTTGCATTTATTATTATTTGTTTTTGTTTGTTTATAAAATACTTTTTGTTTGATTGTTTTTTTTTTTTTTTTTATAAATATGGCAAATTGTTTTTTTTTTGTATTAAACAGCATTTCATAGTAATTTTTTCTGTGTGTTAATACAATATTTTTTAATATTATTCAAAACAAACTGGAAGCAAACAATAATAATTATAATAATAATTATAAAGTTAAATATTAATTTATACATGATTTTATAGCAAATACAAAGTTTTTTAAACTTTATGTAAAAATGTTTTTTATTATCTTTTTCATTATTTATTATAAAGTAAAAAAAGGTATTTTTACTAAAAAAAATACGTGTTTTTATTATTATTTTAGGTTTTTTTTTTAAGTAAAAAATATTTGTTTGTGTTTATTAATTTGTTTTTTTTTACCTAAAAAAAATGCATTTCACGGAGTTTTTTGAATATTTTTTTTTGTAAATATGTATAATTTTAGGATTTTTTCATTTCCATTATATTTTCTGTTTTTTTTTTTTTAACTTAAAATCGTATATTTGTGTGTAAATGTGTGTGTTTTCTAAATATTAAAAAATGACAGTGTTTACAATATATGTGTGTATGTTTATATATTTTTTTTTTGAGGGCTGGCATTGTTGTTAATTTATGGGATATTGTGTTTAATTTTTGACATTTATTTGCGATTGTTTGAATTACTTTTCTTTTGTAATTTAATAGGATTTTTATTATGTATATGCTTGTTGTTTTGTTTGATTTCTTTATTATTATTATTATTATTATTATTACTGTTATTATTAGTATTTAGCAATAATTATGAATGATATGGCGTTACATAGGTAGCTGGGAAAATGCCTTTACGATTGCCAATTTCACCATTCCACCAATTTTCATCAGAACGATCTGTTACAGTGATGACATCCCCACGTCTAAAGTCCAATTCACCAGATTCTTGTGGCACAAAATCGTACAGAGCCTGTACAAGCATCTAAGGTTATAAAAAAAATTGAAAATAATAATATTTAAAAAATTCTTTTCATTTGTTGCAGGTTGAAACATATTACTATGTACATACATGATTTAGTCACCGTTATCGTGAATAATTTTTGCACTTTTCACGTATTTGCAATCATGAAAAACTCCCATGAAAAAAGTTTATTCAGTCCAGAATAACAACGAGAAAAAAATGTTCACTGAAAAAAATTCCCCATATCGTGATATTTTAACTTAATTTTTGATGGGGAATAGAACAGAACATGTATGTACTTCTTCTTCTAGTTCGAATATTAAAGCTTACAACGTTTATTTTAAGAAAAATATCTGATAATAAAGCACAATCTGTTGTATTGGTCAAAAAAATGCAAAACAACAAGTCGATTGCCTGCGGATTTGTGAAGCTTTAATTTGTTGTAATTCTTTCGTTTTGTTGTCTTTCCAAAAAGTAGCCTAATTATTTTACCACCGCAGCAGACTTCACAAATGAACGTTGATGAGAGGTGTAGCGGCCTTGAAATCGGTATACTGATCTGCTAAACTGATTGGATATACTAATGTTTTTCAACATAAAAACTCTTAGTAATTTGAATTTTCATTAATTCAATAAAAAACTTAACTTGAGCCTGATAAATATTAATTTTTATATGTACATCAATATAAGTTCAAATAATAATTACGTTTATTCGTAATAATATAAAAAAAATATTTATTTATGTTAATTTTGTTAGTTTATTTTCGGTTAAATAACACACAATATTTTAAGCTCTCATTGCCGTAACATTTATATTATATTGGCATCTTTGTATCACCTTATTGCTTCTTATGAAAATAGAAATAAAATACACGAGCTTAGGGGCTGTGCACATATTACGTAACGCTCTTCGAGGGGGGGGGTAAAGATTTGTTACGGATTGGAAATTTTGCACTGAAAAATTATTAAGCGTTACGGCGGGGGTATAAAATCTCTGAAAACAGCGTTATGTAATATGTGCACAGCCCCTAAGCTCGTTACATTGGGATCCCGCATAATTTGCACGAAAAGCGTTCCCGTACTCTAAAATTGGGCAAATGAGAGTGATTTTGAGAGAGCAATGTGCTTCTTCTTCTTGCACGAAACTGCCCGTACTTTTTCTTCGGGCTAGTTTGTGCAAGTAGTTAATCGATCAGCTGTTTGTGAAATAAATAATAACAAGTGTGTTCGAGTACCCAAAAGTTTTTACTATTTTTTACTGAACTTTACTGCATTTTACTAAATTGCGTTCGTTTACACAAAATACAGTAAATGAGAACACAAATTGAGAGCGTAAAGTGACAGTTCTTAATTGAGAACTTGCAAATTTTTACTGCAGAAATTTTTCGCAGTAAAGTTTAGTAAAACAAGAAAACATATGATTCAAAAGGTGAACAAACAAAAAGTATGTAGTTTGTGACTAAAATATTTATCAAACTAAAAATTTAAGTAAAAATAAAACAAAACTAAAAGTAAATTAGCATTAAATTGAACTTGTTTGTGAAACAATTACCTACATGCCTTTTAATGGAAAATAAAGCTGGAGTTACATACCACGCGTTATACGCGTCGACGCGTTTCATGCGTCTGTCAGAAAAGTAGAATCAGTGCATTTGCATGTGATAAGTTACACAGCACGACGCGTAGAACGCACGCGACGCATGCGACGCGAAAAGTAGATCTACTTTCTACTTAAAAGTTAATTTAGTTTTGTGGAGTTGTTATATTAATTATTTGGAGTTGTGAAATTCTAAAGTACTTGGGTACTTAGTACTGCACTTCATTTTACCGTAGTCAGTAGCAAAAACAAATATTCATGTATTTTGAATAAATTTAACTACACACAAATATGCAAAATCAAATAAAATAAAAAAAGAAGAAATGGGAAAGATTACATAAATTAAATTGTTTATATTTTATTAAAATATTTGTGTTATAAAAAGTATTTAATCGAGTACCGATGATTAAATGGTTCAAATATCCAATAATATAAAAATTTTTCAACACTATATTTATTTTCCATCAGCTGTTGCCTAAATCTTACGAATTTTTACAATTTTTCCGTTCGCGTACTTTTTTGGGCAAACACTTTTTTGGAGAGTAAATTCTGCTCATTTATTACTCATTTACTGCATTTTACTGTAAAAGTAAACAAACGGACCTAACATATAAGAAAATTGAATTTTACCTAACAAGAATAATGATGAAATAATTGTTACTTTTGCAAAATGCAAAGCAAAATATGTATGTTTGGAGGTACATACATACATATGAATATGTGTACTAACTAAAATCTCTTAAAAAGTGAAATAGGCTGACTTCCAAAACGTCAATTGCTTTGTGTTTGAACAAAGCATCACATTTCATAACGCCGCAGTACAATAATTATACAATGTATACCATTTCAAAACGCCGCCGCCAAGTATTTTTAACGCAGTAAGAAAGCAACCAAGGCATCGGTTTTATAGTTGATTCATCGTTTCCGAACTTTGCATATGTATGTGATTTAAATACAGTATCAATACAGTATACAAACTTTGTATACGAACGTTTTGGAAGTCAGCCATACTAATCAAATACAGAATTAATTTTTTTTTTGTTTACTATCACAGAAATTTCATACAAACTTTTGGGCTAAAAATTTCGTTTTGTGCGTTCCCGTACTTTTGTGCATTTTTGTCTCTAATTAAGAGGAATTATAGTTTACGCTCATTTTACCGAACTTTACCAGAAAAGTAAAGAAACAGAGCTATTGCTGCCTGCTGCTCGCTGTGGTCGATGTGCTTTATTATTCACGATAAGGGTGAGTATCTAATACATATTTACACAATTCAAATGTTATTTTTTATATGTATTAAATTTCTAATTATTTCTTACCTCTTCAGGAATCATATCTCTTAATTTAACATCTTGTGATCTTGATACACTAGCCGTTCGATGATATTCCACCAATTCATTGAGGGAATTAAATTTAACCACCCAAAGGAAAAATTTACCTTGTGCGTCACGCAATACCTTAAAATGTTGAACACCATCGGGGCATCTGTTATTTTGTTGATTTTTTTTATTTTTTCAAAACAAAAATATAAAGAAAAATTTCAATTAAAAACAATTAAAAGAACAAACAAAAAATACATTGAAAATATTTGGGCTTACTTGACCGATAATGAGAAATCGCCCGGACTGGATTCACTGATGCGTATTAAAAAAGCGCCTTCATGTTTATTCGATAATAGTTTCTCAGCATCAGCACGAGTTATGCGACCATAATACCAGCTGTTGATTTTTTTTATATTTTCATTATTGTTGTTGTACAAAATACATAATTGAAAATAAATGTGTTGGTACAAAAAAAAAAAGAAGAAAACTTACTCATGGTTTTTCATTTCTATATAATTGCTGGGTATTAAACCCTCTTTGCCATCTAGTTCAGCACGATACCAATTTGAATCATCTTCCATATTGAGAATCTTAAACGAAAGAATTAAAGGTTTTTACTACAGAAAAACATACATATACATACGTATTTGAAATTAAAATTACTAAAGCCCATTGAAGTTAAAACAAATATAAGAATATGTATTCTACACATACATGGGAGTAATTAAATAAATTGACTAATTAATTGTCAATTTCATTGGCATTGACTTATAAACAATACCAATTAAATTTTCAGCATTATCATTATTTTGAACAATGATAATGCTTTTCAATTAATAAATTTCATTATTAATTAGTTAAAAAGTAAAAGCATTACAAATAATTAATGATAAAGTTTTTCAAAAGCATTATCATAAACTCTCAGACGTACATATGTATGTATGGATGTATATATTTATGTAAATGTATAGGAGTACGTATGTACATAGCTTCGTTTGTATTTTATTTATTAATTTTATTTTTCCAAAAGCTATTGTGAATATATTTTTTAATACAGATATTATTAATTATATTTTTATCGATTGTAATTAGTATTTTAAAGCTTTCATTGTTTTTTCATTATAAATAGTAGAAAAATTATATTTAAAAAAAGTATTGGCATTTATTGGTACTGATTTTTTTTCATTGTAAATGTTTAAAATAATGCCAATGAAAAAGTCCCATGTATGATTCTACACACATCATATGTACAAACATATATCAAAAACGAAATCACCATCGTAATACTTAATAGAAACTTCATTCGATATCGATTGATGTAATTTAGTGCCATATTGGTGAAATTTGCATACAACTTATAAGAAAATTACGAGCGTGGTTTTAGGTATTGTGATATAATTAGATGTTCCATTAAGGCCATATAGATATTGATCCGTTAGTATAAACAAATCAAGTTAACATTAGAAAGGTCTTTATTGAGTAGAGTGCACCAAGTATTTCTCGGATTGTTAGGACCATCATTTAGGGATGACCCCTACTTATGCAGTGCATTGTGTCGGAACTAAGAAAATTGGTTGTGAAAAACAGGATAGAGGAAGCAGTGTTTGTGAATATTTGATTTGAACATTACCATACTGAAAGCAACTGGAAAAGAAAGAGTTTATTCCACATACTGGAATGCGTAATGCAATTCACTCGCATATCAACCACAAACGGATGTGCTCTTATTGAAGAGCGTGTTGTATGTAAAAAATATCGTGTTTCGGAAAAAAGTTCACTGATTTCAATACAACATGTATATCGTTGTGGAAATGACAGAACAGTCAAACACAGCCCACATTGCGACAATGCTGTGCGATGAGTCAATTAATTTTAAATGACACCAATATTGACTTATTAAATTCATAAATGTAATACATAATCACAGTTTTATATGAAAATTTTAAAGGCCCATAACTTGGAAAATATTGGTTGCCGCCAACTTTTTGATTTTATTTTTTCTTCTTATTTTTCAATTTTCTATCACATAGGCTAATTTTTATTTTGTTTGGGGCAACTTCACTAAAGTACATTTGTTCCATTTTTTTTAGTTAAATTACATAGATACAATTTTTGATCGCCATCAAAAATAAATTGATTTTCTGTGAAAACAACAGATGATATAGCTTACGTATGTATGTATGTATGTATGTAAGCACTATGACGTGTGAGTTTACAAATGCAAAACATAAAATAATTATCAGTAATATGATTTTATTTCAATAACAGAGGAACAACTTATCCAACAATATCTTTTACCAAATAAGTACCGTGGTAATCTGCAGCAAATGTGTGACCGACCGTCCCAAACAAACAAAACATTTGATATCGTCAAAAAAGTAATATAAATGCAACGAAACTAATATACAACACAACTACAAAAACGTTGCACATCATACAAGAAAAGTGCATTGCCATCAGCTTTAGCCTTGTGTCTGACACGGTCATATTATTATCATTAACAGATTTTATCATTATCACGTTAACAAAATTAAGCAGCCCTTTTTCACCATCTCCAACTCAAACAAAAGTTTCCTATATGACTGTATCCAACTACGAGCAGAATACTAGATGTATATTTTGGGAGAGAAGAATTAATGAGAAATTTTATCCCGAGATATAAAGAGAAGAGATTCTTAGTTGAAATCTTGTTTGACTAGCATGTGTCCCTCACGCCAAGGCTGCAATTCGCGAGGAGGTATAATAAACCTGACTATCCAAAAATTCAAGCAAGACCATTCATTGTTGAAAAAAAAAAAAAAAAAAAAAAAAACGTGCAACTTCATATTTTTGTCTGGATTTAGGTTTTCTGATTGGTTTTTTTCTTTTTTCATACTATTTTATTTCTTAGAGGGCCTATTTTTTAATTTTTAATTTTCCATCTTCTTCATCAAGTGTTGTTTTTGTGCCGCTTTAAAGTTTAAATCATTTGTTTCAACAGTTTGTTTCCAAGTGCCTTACAGTGTGTTGCCTTTAAAATATTTATTGATTATCTCTATCTCTCATTGTTAATAATTTAAGATCGATTAATGTGCATTTTCATTAATTTTATTTTTCTATTTTCTACAAGAAATAGTTATTTTTGTTATCTGCTCGTAGATGACCTTTGAACTGTTTTCTTCATTGACGCTATAATCGCTAAAGGCATTTCTTACAAAAAAATATTTTTTGTTAATAATTATCGATTCTTTTCATCGTTTAGAAATGCCTGTTAGTTGAAAATGTCTCTTCAGCAATCCTTTGGTTTTGATTGGTTATATTTAATGCGATCACCCTCGATCGCAAAGAGAGTATTTTTTATCAAGCACTGTCATGTACAATGCCGATGTTTTTTTTTTTTTTTATTCAAGCTCGCTTACGCATTCACAGAATAAAATATTTATTTTTTTTTTCAATTAACCCTTTAATTAAAAATATAAAAAAATTGATTAAATATTTAATTTATTTAAATAAATAATTTTAGTTAAATGTATAAAAATTTAATTGATACTATTAATTTGTTTACTGGTACAAATTTAATTAAATTTTTAATTGATATTACAAATTTTTTAATTGAAATCCATTTTTATTTTTTTCTGTGATTGTAAGGAACGCGTTTTTTCATGAATTCCGATACATTTTACTAATTTATGTAAATTACTGTAAACAAATAATTCGCCGAAAAAAGTTGCAGTTTTATTAATAATATATCAAAAACGTATACGATTCATAATAATACATATCCTGTATTAATTTAAAATGTCTGACTGTTACGGCTCACAATATATATCGCAAATTCTGAACAATAGCTTTAAAAAATTGTACATTTTTATTTTTTTATCTCAATTTTACCAATAAAAGACGTCAGCAAAATATTTTTCTCTTTAGCTGATACCATGACGAGGATGTTTCTAGCAACTCTTCAATTAAAATTCTTTTAGTATTAATATTTATTTTTAACTTTTTGAACAAAATTTTTCAATAAACTGCCCGCTTTAGCAAATAGAATCACAAGAATAAAAAAAATCTCAACCCCAATTTAACAGTAGAGGGTCAATTATCTTGCATATTTTACCATTTATTTGTGCAACATATTTGGAATGGAACAAGAATATGAACATAATGTAGCATACCTAGATGTAACACTTTTGTCTGAAAAGAAATGACATGACGTCTTGCGTACATTCAACTCTACAACAACGAAGAAAATACAAAACGAAATCTTTAATATAATATTTTTATTATAAAATGTATGAAATTTTCTTTTTAAAGGTGTTCAAACATTTATTTTTTTAAAAATATTAGCTTATCCCGGTGTGCTTCGCTACCCCCTCGTTATAAAATAAAATTAAAAGTATTTATATTAAAATTGTGTAAATTTTGTTCAGCTCTACCGGAATTTGGCAATTTGTGGGCACATTTATTTTTGTCACTCATTTGGACCAATGGGAAATTAAAGCCAAGGATCCATACTTATAGACTATGTAAGTCCGATTTCTCAATTGTATTTGAGAATTTTTCTATAACATTTGTTTGTCACTTATTTGGACCAATGGGAAATTAAAGCCAAGGATCCATACTTATAGACTATGTAAGTCCGATTTCTCAATTGTATTTGAGAATTTTTCTATAAAATTTTAAAGATTAAAATTGTGTAAATTTTGTTCAGCTCTACCGGAATTTGGCAATTTGTGGGCACATTTATTTTTGTCACTCATTTGGACCAATGGGAAATTAAAGCCAAGGATCCATACTTATAGACTATGTAAGTCCGATTTCTCAATTGTATTTGAGAATTTTTCTATAACATTTGTTTGTCACTTATTTGGACCAATGGGAAATTAAAGCCAAGGATCCATACTTATAGACTATGTAAGTCCGATTTCTCAATTGTATTTGAGAATTTTTCTATAAAATTTTAAAGATTAAAATTGTGTAAATTTTGTTCAGCTCTACCGGAATTTGGCAATTTGTGGGCACATTTATTTTTGTCACTCATTTGGACCAATGGGAAATTAAAGCCAAGGATCCATACTTATAGACTATGTAAGTCCGATTTCTCAATTGTATTTGAGAATTTTTCTATAACATTTGTTTGTCACTTATTTGGACCAATGGGAAATTAAAGCCAAGGATCCATACTTATAGACTATGTAAGTCCGATTTCTCAATTGTATTTGAGAATTTTTCTATAAAATTTTCAAGATTAAAATTGTGTAAATTTTGTTCAGCTCTACGGGAATTTGGCAATTTGTGGGCACATTTATGTTTGTCACTCATTTGGAGCAATGGGAAATTAAAGCCAAGGATCCATACTTATAGACTATGTAAGTCCGATTTCTCAATTGTATTTGAGAATTTTTCTATAAAATTTTCAAGATTAAAATTGTGTAAATTTTGTTCAGCTCTACGGGAATTTGGCAATTTGTGGGCACATTTATTTGTGTCACTCATTTGGAGCAATGGGAAATTAAAGCCAAGGATCCATATTTATAGACTATGTAAGTCCGATTTCTCTATTGTATTAGAGAATTTTTCTATAAAATTTGTTTGTCACTCATTTGGACCAATGGGAAATTAAAGCCAAGGATCCATACTTATAGACTATGTAAGTCCGATTTCTCAATTGTATTTGAGAATTTTTCTATAAAATTTTCAAGATTAAAATTGTGTAAATTTTGTTCAGCTCTACGGGAATTTGGCTATTTGTGGGCACATTTATGTTTGTCACTCATTTGGAGCAATGGGAAATTAAAGCCAAGGATCCATATTTATAGACTATGTAAGTCCGATTTCTCTATTGTATTAGAGAATTTTTCTATAAAATTTGTTTGTCACTCATTTGGACCAATGGGAAATTAAAGCCAAGGATCCATACTTATAGACTATGTAAGTCCGATTTCTCAATTGTATTTGAGAATTTTTCTATAAAATTTTCAAGATTAAAATTGTGTAAATTTTGTTCAGCTCTACGGGAATTTGGCTATTTGTGGGCACATTTATGTTTGTCACTCATTTGAAGCAATGGGAAATTAAAGCCAAGGATCCATATTTATAGACTATGTAAGTCCGATTTCTCAATTGTATTTGAGAATTTTTCTATAACACTTGTTTGTCACTCATTTGGACCAATGGGAAATTAAAGCCAAGGATCCATACTTATAGGCTATGTTAGTCCGATTTCTCAATTGTAGTTGAGAATTTTTCTATAACACTTGTTTGTCACTCATTTGGAGCAATGGGAAATTAAAGCCAAGGATCCATACTTATAGGCTATGTAAGTCCGATTTCTCAATTGTATTTGAGAATTTTTCTATAAAATTTTAAAGATTAAAATTGTGTAAATTTTGTTCAGCTCTACGTGAATTTGGCTATTTGTGGGCACATTTATGTATGTCACTCATTTGGACCAATGGGAAATTAAAGCCAAGGATCCATACTTATAGGCTATGTAAGTCCGATTTCTCAATTGTATTTGAGAATTTTTCTATAAAATTTTAAAGATTAAAATTGTGTAAATTTTGTTCAGCTCTACGTGAATTTGGCTATTTGTGGGCACATTTATGTTTGTCACTCATTTGGACCAATGGGAAATTAAAGCCAAGGATCCATACTTATAGACTATGTAAGTCCGATTTCTCAATTGTATTTGAGAATTTTTCTATAAAATTTTAAAGATTAAAATTGTGTAAATTTTGTTCAGCTCTACGTGAATTTGGCTATTTGTGGGCACATTTATGTATGTCACTCATTTGGACCAATGGGAAATTAAAGCCAAGGATCCATACTTATAGGCTATGTAAGTCCGATTTCTCAATTGTATTTGAGAATTTTTCTATAACATTTGTTTGTCACTCATTTGGAGCAATGGGAAATTAAAGCCAAGGATCCATACTTATAGACTATGTAAGTCCGATTTCTCAATTGTATTTGAGAATTTTTCTATAAAATTTTAAAGATTAAAATTGTGTAAATTTTGTTCAGCTCTACGTGAATTTGGCTATTTGTGGGCACATTTATGTTTGTCACTCATTTGGACCAATGGGAAATTAAAGCCAAGGATCCATACTTATAGACTATGTAAGTCCGATTTGTCAATTTTATTTGAGAATTTTTCTATAACACTTGTTTGTCACTCATTTGGAGCAATGGGAAATTAAAGCCAAGGATCCATACTTATAGACTATGTAAGTCCGATTTCTCAATTGTATTTGAGAATTTTTCTATAAAATTTTAAAGATTAAAATTGTGTAAATTTTGTTCAGCTCTACGTGAATTTGGCTATTTGTGGGCACATTTATGTTTGTCACTCATTTGGACCAATGGGAAATTAAAGCCAAGGATCCATACTTATAGACTATGTAAGTCCGATTTCTCAATTGTATTTGAGAATTTTTCTATAAAATTTGTTTGTCACTCATTTGGACCAATGGGAAATTAAAGCCAAGGATCCAAACTTATAGACTATGGAAGTCCGATTTCTCTATTGTATTTGAGAATTTTTCTATAAAATTTTAAAGATTAAAATTGTGTAAATTTTGTTCAGCTCTACGTGAATTTGGCTATTTGTGGGCACATTTATGTATGTCACTCATTTGGACCAATGGGAAATTAAAGCCAAGGATCCATACTTATAGGCTATGTAAGTCCGATTTCTCAATTGTATTTGAGAATTTTTCTATAACATTTGTTTGTCACTCATTTGGAGCAATGGGAAATTAAAGCCAAGGATCCATACTTATAGACTATGTAAGTCCGATTTCTCAATTGTATTTGAGAATTTTTCTATAAAATTTTAAAGATTAAAATTGTGTAAATTTTGTTCAGCTCTACGTGAATTTGGCTATTTGTGGGCACATTTATGTTTGTCACTTATTTGGACCAATGGGAAATTAAAGCCAAGGATCCATACTTATAGATTATGTAAGTCCGATTTCTCAATTGTATTTGAGAATTTTTCTATAAAATTTTAAAGATTAAAATTGTGTAAATTTTGTTCAGCTCTACGTGAATTTGGCTATTTGTGGGCACATTTATGTTTGTCACTTATTTGGACCAATGGGAAATTAAAGCCAAGGATCCATACTTATAGACTATGTAAGTCCGATTTCTCAATTGTATTTGAGAATTTTTCTATAAAATTTTAAAGATTAAAATTGTGTAAATTTTGTTCAGCTCTACGTGAATTTGGCTATTTGTGGGCACATTTATGTATGTCACTCATTTGGACCAATGGGAAATTAAAGCCAAGGATCCATACTTATAGGCTATGTAAGTCCGATTTCTCAATTGTATTTGAGAATTTTTCTATAAAATTTGTTTGTCACTCATTTGGACCAATGGGAAATTAAAGCCAAGGATCCAAACTTATAGACTATGTAAGTCCGATTTCTCTATTGTATTTGAGAATTTTTCTATAAAATTTTAAAGATTAAAATTGTGTAAATTTTGTTCAGCTCTTCGTGAATTTGGCTATTTGTGGGCACATTTATGTATGTCACTCATTTGGACCAATGGGAAATTAAAGCCAAGGATCCATACTTATAGACTATGTAAGTCCGATTTCTCAATTGTATTTGAGAATTTTTCTATAAAATTTTAAAGATTAAAATTGTGTAAATTTTGTTCAGCTCTACGTGAATTTGGCTATTTGTGGGCACATTTATGTTTGTCACTCATTTGGACCAATGGGAAATTAAAGCCAAGGATCCATACTTATAGACTATGTAAGTCCGATTTCTCAATTGTATTTGAGAATTTTTCTATAAAATTTGTTTGTCACTCATTTGGACCAATGGGAAATTAAAGCCAAGGATCCAAACTTATAGACTATGTAAGTCCGATTTCTCAATTGTATTTGAGAATTTTTCTATAAAATTTTCAAGATTAAAATTGTGTAAATTTTGTTCAGCTCTACGGGAATTTGGCAATTTGTGGGCACATTTATTTGTGTCACTCATTTGGAGCAATGGGAAATTAAAGCCAAGGATCCATATTTATAGACTATGTAAGTCCGATTTCTCTATTGTATTAGAGAATTTTTCTATAAAATTTGTTTGTCACTCATTTGGACCAATGGGAAATTAAAGCCAAGGATCCATACTTATAGACTATGTAAGTCCGATTTCTCAATTGTATTTGAGAATTTTTCTATAACATTTGTTTGTCACTTATTTGGACCAATGGGAAATTAAAGCCAAGGATCCATACTTATAGACTATGTAAGTCCGATTTCTCAATTGTATTTGAGAATTTTTCTATAAAATTTTCAAGATTAAAATTGTGTAAATTTTGTTCAGCTCTATGGGAATTTGGCAATTTGTGGGCACATTTATTTGTGTCACTCATTTGGAGCATAGGAAATTAAAGCCAAGGATCCATATTTATAGACTATGTAAGTCCGATTTCTCTATTGTATTAGAGAATTTTTCTATAAAATTTGTTTGTCACTCATTTGGACCAATGGGAAATTAAAGCCAAGGATCCATACTTATAGACTATGTAAGTCCGATTTCTCAATTGTATTTGAGAATTTTTCTATAAAATTTTCTAGATTAAAATTGTGTAAATTTTGTTCAGCTCTACGGGAATTTGGCTATTTGTGGGCACATTTATGTTTGTCACTCATTTGGAGCAATGGGAAATTAAAGCCAAGGATCCATATTTATAGACTATGTAAGTCCGATTTCTCTATTGTATTAGAGAATTTTTCTATAAAATTTGTTTGTCACTCATTTGGACCAATGGGAAATTAAAGCCAAGGATCCATACTTATAGACTATGTAAGTCCGATTTCTCAATTGTATTTGAGAATTTTTCTATAAAATTTTCAAGATTAAAATTGTGTAAATTTTGTTCAGCTCTACGGGAATTTGGCTATTTGTGGGCACATTTATGTTTGTCACTCATTTGAAGCAATGGGAAATTAAAGCCAAGGATCCATATTTATAGACTATGTAAGTCCGATTTCTCAATTGTATTTGAGAATTTTTCTATAACACTTGTTTGTCACTCATTTGGACCAATGGGAAATTAAAGCCAAGGATCCATACTTATAGGCTATGTTAGTCCGATTTCTCAATTGTAGTTGAGAATTTTTCTATAACACTTGTTTGTCACTCATTTGGAGCAATGGGAAATTAAAGCCAAGGATCCATACTTATAGACTATGTAAGTCCAATTTCTCTATTGTATTTGAGAATTTTTCTATAAAATTTTAAAGATTAAAATTGTGTAAATTTTGTTCAGCTCTACGTGAATTTGGCTATTTGTGGGCACATTTATGTATGTCACTCATTTGGACCAATGGGAAATTAAAGCCAAGGATCCATACTTATAGGCTATGTAAGTCCGATTTCTCAATTGTATTTGAGAATTTTTCTATAAAATTTTAAAGATTAAAATTGTGTAAATTTTGTTCAGCTCTACGTGAATTTGGCTATTTGTGGGCACATTTATGTTTTTCACTCATTTGGACCAATGGGAAATTAAAGCCAAGGATCCATACTTATAGACTATGTAAGTCCGATTTCTCAATTGTATTTGAGAATTTTTCTATAAAATTTTAAAGATTAAAATTGTGTAAATTTTGTTCAGCTCTACGTGAATTTGGCTATTTGTGGGCACATTTATGTATGTCACTCATTTGGACCAATGGGAAATTAAAGCCAAGGATCCATACTTATAGGCTATGTAAGTCCGATTTCTCAATTGTATTTGAGAATTTTTCTATAAAATTTTCAAGATTAAAATTGTGTAAATTTTGTTCAGCTCTATGGGAATTTGGCAATTTGTGGGCACATTTATTTGTGTCACTCATTTGGAGCATAGGAAATTAAAGCCAAGGATCCATATTTATAGACTATGTAAGTCCGATTTCTCTATTGTATTAGAGAATTTTTCTATAAAATTTGTTTGTCACTCATTTGGACCAATGGGAAATTAAAGCCAAGGATCCATACTTATTGACTATGTAAGTCCGATTTCTCAATTGTATTTGAGAATTTTTCTATAAAATTTTCTAGATTAAAATTGTGTAAATTTTGTTCAGCTCTACGGGAATTTGGCTATTTGTGGGCACATTTATGTTTGTCACTCATTTGGAGCAATGGGAAATTAAAGCCAAGGATCCATATTTATAGACTATGTAAGTCCGATTTCTCTATTGTATTAGAGAATTTTTCTATAAAATTTGTTTGTCACTCATTTGGACCAATGGGAAATTAAAGCCAAGGATCCATACTTATAGACTATGTAAGTCCGATTTCTCAATTGTATTTGAGAATTTTTCTATAAAATTTTCAAGATTAAAATTGTGTAAATTTTGTTCAGCTCTACGGGAATTTGGCTATTTGTGGGCACATTTATGTTTGTCACTCATTTGAAGCAATGGGAAATTAAAGCCAAGGATCCATATTTATAGACTATGTAAGTCCGATTTCTCAATTGTATTTGAGAATTTTTCTATAACACTTGTTTGTCACTCATTTGGACCAATGGGAAATTAAAGCCAAGGATCCATACTTATAGGCTATGTTAGTCCGATTTCTCAATTGTAGTTGAGAATTTTTCTATAACACTTGTTTGTCACTCATTTGGAGCAATGGGAAATTAAAGCCAAGGATCCATACTTATAGACTATGTAAGTCCAATTTCTCTATTGTATTTGAGAATTTTTCTATAAAATTTTAAAGATTAAAATTGTGTAAATTTTGTTCAGCTCTACGTGAATTTGGCTATTTGTGGGCACATTTATGTATGTCACTCATTTGGACCAATGGGAAATTAAAGCCAAGGATCCATACTTATAGGCTATGTAAGTCCGATTTCTCAATTGTATTTGAGAATTTTTCTATAAAATTTTAAAGATTAAAATTGTGTAAATTTTGTTCAGCTCTACGTGAATTTGGCTATTTGTGGGCACATTTATGTTTTTCACTCATTTGGACCAATGGGAAATTAAAGCCAAGGATCCATACTTATAGACTATGTAAGTCCGATTTCTCAATTGTATTTGAGAATTTTTCTATAAAATTTTAAAGATTAAAATTGTGTAAATTTTGTTCAGCTCTACGTGAATTTGGCTATTTGTGGGCACATTTATGTATGTCACTCATTTGGACCAATGGGAAATTAAAGCCAAGGATCCATACTTATAGGCTATGTAAGTCCGATTTCTCAATTGTATTTGAGAATTTTTCTATAACATTTGTTTGTCACTCATTTGGAGCAATGGGAAATTAAAGCCAAGGATCCATACTTATAGACTATGTAAGTCCGATTTCTCAATTGTATTTGAGAATTTTTCTATAAAATTTTAAAGATTAAAATTGTGTAAATTTTGTTCAGCTCTACGTGAATTTGGCTATTTGTGGGCACATTTATGTTTGTCACTCATTTGGACCAATGGGAAATTAAAGCCAAGGATCCATACTTATAGACTATGTAAGTCCGATTTGTCAATTTTATTTGAGAATTTTTCTATAACACTTGTTTGTCACTCATTTGGAGCAATGGGAAATTAAAGCCAAGGATCCATACTTATAGACTATGTAAGTCCGATTTCTCAATTGTATTTGAGAATTTTTCTATAAAATTTTAAAGATTAAAATTGTGTAAATTTTGTTCAGCTCTACGTGAATTTGGCTATTTGTGGGCACATTTATGTTTGTCACTCATTTGGACCAATGGGAAATTAAAGCCAAGGATCCATACTTATAGACTATGTAAGTCCGATTTCTCAATTGTATTTGAGAATTTTTCTATAAAATTTGTTTGTCACTCATTTGGACCAATGGGAAATTAAAGCCAAGGATCCATACTTATAGACTATGTAAGTCCGATTTCTCAATTGTATTTGAGAATTTTTCTATAACATTTGTTTGTCACTTATTTGGACCAATGGGAAATTAAAGCCAAGGATCCATACTTATAGACTATGTAAGTCCGATTTCTCAATTGTATTTGAGAATTTTTCTATAAAATTTTAAAGATTAAAATTGTGTAAATTTTGTTCAGCTCTACCGGAATTTGGCAATTTGTGGGCACATTTATTTTTGTCACTCATTTGGACCAATGGGAAATTAAAGCCAAGGATCCATACTTATAGGCTATGTAAGTCCGATTTCTCAATTGTATTTGAGAATTTTTCTATAACATTTGTTTGTCACTCATTTGGACCAATGGGAAATTGAAGCCAAGGATCCATACTTATAGACTATGTAAGTCCAATTTCTCAATTATATTTGAGAATTGTTCTATAAAATTTTAAAGATTAAAATTGTGTAAATTTTGTTCAGCTCTACGGGAATTTGGCTATTTGTGGGCACCTTTATGTTTGTCACTCATTTGGACCAATGGGAAATTAAAGCCAAGGATCCATACTTATAGACTATGTAAGTCCGATTTCTCAATTGTATTTGAGAATTTTTCTATAACATTTGTTTGTCACTCATTTGGACAAATGGGAAATTAAAGCCAAGGATCCATACTTATAGACTATGTAAGTCCGATTTCTCAATTGTATTGGAGAATTTTTCTATAAAATTTTAAAGATTAAAATTGTGTAAATTTTGTTCAGCTCTACGTGAATTTGGCTATTTGTGGGCACATTTATGTATGTCACTCCTTTGGACCAATGGGAAATTAAAGCCAAGGATCCATACTTATAGACTATGTAAGTCCGATTTCTCTATTGTATTAGAGAATTTTTCTATAAAATTTGTTTGTCACTCATTTGGACCAATGGGAAATTAAAGCCAAGGATCCATACTTATAGACTATGTAAGTCCGATTTCTCAATTGTATTGGAGAATTTTTCTATAAAATTTTAAAGATTAAAATTGTGTAAATTTTGTTCAGCTCTACCGGAATTTGGCAATTTGTGGGCACATTTATTTTTGTCACTCATTTGGACCAATGGGAAATTAAAGCCAAGGATCCATACTTATAGGCTATGTAAGTCCGATTTCTCAATTGTATTTGAGAATTTTTCTATAACATTTGTTTGTCACTCATTTGGACCAATGGGAAATTGAAGCCAAGGATCCATACTTATAGGCTATGTAAGTCCGATTTCTCAATTGTATTTGAGAATTTTTCTATAACATTTGTTTGTCACTCATTTGGACCAATGGGAAATTGAAGCCAAGGATCCATACTTATAGGCTATGTAAGTCCGATTTCTCAATTGTATTTGAGAATTTTTCTATAACATTTGTTTGTCACTCATTTGGACCAATGGGAAATTGAAGCCAAGGATCCATACTTATAGGCTATGTAAGTCCGATTTCTCAATTGTATTTGAGAATTTTTCTATAACATTTGTTTGTCACTTATTTGGACCAATGGGAAATTAAAGCCAAGGATCCATACTTATAGACTATGTAAGTCCGATTTCTCAATTGTATTTGAGAATTTTTCTATAAAATTTTAAAGATTAAAATTGTGTAAATTTTGTTCAGCTCTACCGGAATTTGGCAATTTGTGGGCACATTTATTTTTGTCACTCATTTGGACCAATGGGAAATTAAAGCCAAGGATCCATACTTATAGGCTATGTAAGTCCGATTTCTCAATTGTATTTGAGAATTTTTCTATAACATTTGTTTGTCACTCATTTGGACCAATGGGAAATTGAAGCCAAGGATCCATACTTATAGACTATGTAAGTCCAATTTCTCAATTATATTTGAGAATTGTTCTATAAAATTTTAAAGATTAAAATTGTGTAAATTTTGTTCAGCTCTACGGGAATTTGGCTATTTGTGGGCACCTTTATGTTTGTCACTCATTTGGACCAATGGGAAATTAAAGCCAAGGATCCATACTTATAGACTATGTAAGTCCGATTTCTCAATTGTATTTGAGAATTTTTCTATAACATTTGTTTGTCACTCATTTGGACAAATGGGAAATTAAAGCCAAGGATCCATACTTATAGACTATGTAAGTCCGATTTCTCAATTGTATTGGAGAATTTTTCTATAAAATTTTAAAGATTAAAATTGTGTAAATTTTGTTCAGCTCTACGTGAATTTGGCTATTTGTGGGCACATTTATGTATGTCACTCCTTTGGACCAATGGGAAATTAAAGCCAAGGATCCATACTTATAGACTATGTAAGTCCGATTTCTCTATTGTATTAGAGAATTTTTCTATAAAATTTGTTTGTCACTCATTTGGACCAATGGGAAATTAAAGCCAAGGATCCATACTTATAGACTATGTAAGTCCGATTTCTCAATTGTATTGGAGAATTTTTCTATAAAATTTTAAAGATTAAAATTGTGTAAATTTTGTTCAGCTCTACGTGAATTTGGCTATTTGTGGGCACATTTATGTATGTCACTCCTTTGGACCAATGGGAAATTAAAGCCAAGGATCCATACTTATAGACTATGTAAGTCCGATTTCTCTATTGTATTTGAGAATTTTTCTATAAAATTTGTTTGTCACTCCTTTGGACCAATGGGAAATTAAAGCCAAGGATCCATACTTATAGACTATGTAAGTCCGATTTCTCAATTGTATTGGAGAATTTTTCTATAAAATTTTAAAGATTAAAATTGTGTAAATTTTGTTCAGCTCTACGTGAATTTGGCTATTTGTGGGCACATTTATGTATGTCACTCCTTTGGACCAATGGGAAATTAAAGCCAAGGATCCATACTTATAGACTATGTAAGTCCGATTTCTCTATTGTATTAGAGAATTTTTCTATAAAATTTGTTTGTCACTCATTTGGACCAATGGGAAATTAAAGCCAAGGATCCATATTTATAGACTATGTAAGTCCGATTTCTCAATTGTATTTGAGAATTTTTCTATAACATTTGTTTGTCACTCATTTGGACCAATGGGAAATTAAAGCCAAGGATCCATACTTATAGACTATGTAAGTCCGATTTCTCAATTGTATTTGAGAATTTTTCTATAAAATTTTAAAGATTAAAAGTGTGTAAATTTGGTTCAGCTCTACGTGAATTTGGCTATTTGTGGGCACATTTATGTATGTCACTCCTTTGGACCAATGGGAAATTAAAGCCAAGGATCCATACTTATAGACTATGTAAGTCCGATTTCTCAATTGTATTTGAGAATTTTTCTATAACACTTGTTTGTCACTCATTTGGACCAATGGGAAATTAAAGCCAAGGATCCATACTTATAGGCTATGTAAGTCCGATTTCTCAATTGTATTTGAGAATTTTTCTATAAAATTTTCAAGATTAAAATTGTGTAAATTTTGTTCAGCTCTACGGGAATTTGGCAATTTGTGGGCACATTTATGTTTGTCACTCATTTGGAACAATGGGAAATTAAAGCCAAGGATCCATATTTATAGACTATGTAAGTCCGATTTCTCAATTGTATTTGAGAATTTTTCTATAACACTCATTTGGACCAATGCCAAGGATCCATACTTATAGACTATGTAAGTCCGATTTCTCAATTGTATTTGAGAATTTTTCTATAAAATTTTAAAGATTAAAAGTGTGTAAATTTTGTTCAGCTCTACGTGAATTTGGCTATTTGTGGGCACATTTATGTTTGTCACTCATTTGGACCAATGGGAAATTAAAGCCAAGGATCCATACTTATAGACTATGTAAGTCCGATTTCTCAATTGTATTTGAGAATTTTTCTATAAAATTTTAAAGATTAAAAGTGTGTAAATTTTGTTCAGCTCTACGTGAATTTGGCTATTTGTGGGCACATTTATGTTTGTCACTCATTTGGACCAATGGGAAATTAAAGCCAAGGATCCATACT
Organism: Lypha dubia; assembly: GCA_947311025.1. Taxonomy (NCBI): domain Eukaryota; kingdom Metazoa; phylum Arthropoda; class Insecta; order Diptera; family Tachinidae; genus Lypha; species Lypha dubia. The sequence continues at coordinate 2,827,586 of OX371264.1, read as the reverse complement.
TATAGACTATGTAAGTCCGATTTCTCAATTGTATTTGAGAATTTTTCTATAAAATTTTAAAGATTAAAAGTGTGTAAATTTTGTTCAGCTCTACGTGAATTTGGCTATTTGTGGGCACATTTATGTTTGTCACTCATTTGGACCAATGGGAAATTAAAGCCAAGGATCCATACTTATAGACTATGTAAGTCCGATTTCTCAATTGTATTTGAGAATTTTTCTATAAAATTTTAAAGATTAAAAGTGTGTAAATTTTGTTCAGCTCTACGTGAATTTGGCTATTTGTGGGCACATTTATGTTTGTCACTCATTTGGACCAATGGGAAATTAAAGCCAAGGATCCATACTTATAGACTATGTAAGTCCGATTTCTCAATTGTATTTGAGAATTTTTCTATAAAATTTTAAAGATTAAAAGTGTGTAAATTTTGTTCAGCTCTACGTGAATTTGGCTATTTGTGGGCACATTTATGTTTGTCACTCATTTGGACCAATGGGAAATTAAAGCCAAGGATCCATACTTATAGACTATGTAAGTCCGATTTCTCAATTGTATTTGAGAATTTTTCTATAAAATTTTAAAGATTAAAAGTGTGTAAATTTTGTTCAGCTCTACGTGAATTTGGCTATTTGTGGGCACATTTATGTTTGTCACTCATTTGGACCAATGGGAAATTAAAGCCAAGGATCCATACTTATAGACTATGTAAGTCCGATTTCTCAATTGTATTTGAGAATTTTTCTATAAAATTTTAAAGATTAAAATTGTGTAAATTTTGTTCAGCTCTACGTGAATTTGGCTATTTGTGGGCACATTTATGTTTGTCACTCATTTGGACCAATGGGAAATTAAAGCCAAGGATCCATACTTATAGACTATGTAAGTCCGATTTCTCAATTGTATTTGAGAATTTTTCTATAAAATTTTAAAGATTAAAAGTGTGTAAATTTTGTTCAGCTCTACGTGAATTTGGCTATTTGTGGGCACATTTATGTTTGTCACTCATTTGGACCAATGGGAAATTAAAGCCAAGGATCCATACTTATAGACTATGTAAGTCCGATTTCTCAATTGTATTTGAGAATTTTTCTATAAAATTTTAAAGATTAAAATTGTGTAAATTTTGTTCAGCTCTACGTGAATTTGGCTATTTGTGGGCACATTTATGTTTGTCACTCATTTGGACCAATGGGAAATTAAAGCCAAGGATCCATACTTATAGACTATGTAAGTCCGATTTCTCAATTGTATTTGAGAATTTTTCTATAAAATTTTAAAGATTAAAAGTGTGTAAATTTTGTTCAGCTCTACGTGAATTTGGCTATTTGTGGGCACATTTATGTTTGTCACTCATTTGGACCAATGGGAAATTAAAGCCAAGGATCCATACTTATAGACTATGTAAGTCCGATTTCTCAATTGTATTTGAGAATTTTTCTATAAAATTTTAAAGATTAAAATTGTGTAAATTTTGTTCAGCTCTACGTGAATTTGGCTATTTGTGGGCACATTTATGTTTGTCACTCATTTGGACCAATGGGAAATTAAAGCCAAGGATCCATACTTATAGACTATGTAAGTCCGATTTCTCAATTGTATTTGAGAATTTTTCTATAAAATTTTAAAGATTAAAAGTGTGTAAATTTTGTTCAGCTCTACGTGAATTTGGCTATTTGTGGGCACATTTATGTTTGTCACTCATTTGGACCAATGGGAAATTAAAGCCAAGGATCCATACTTATAGACTATGTAAGTCCGATTTCTCAATTGTATTTGAGAATTTTTCTATAAAATTTTAAAGATTAAAATTGTGTAAATTTTGTTCAGCTCTACGTGAATTTGGCTATTTGTGGGCACATTTATGTTTGTCACTCATTTGGACCAATAGGAAATTAAAGCCAAGGATCCATACTTATAGACTATGTAAGTCCGATTTCTCAATTGTATTTGAGAATTTTTCTATAAAATTTTAAAGATTAAAATTGTGTAAATTTTGTTCAGCTCTACGTGAATTTGGCTATTTGTGGGCACATTTATGTTTGTCACTCATTTGGACCAATAGGAAATTAAAGCCAAGGATCCATACTTATAGACTATGTAATTCCGATTTCTCAATTGTATTTGAGAACTTTTCTATAAAATTTTAATGATTAAAAGTGTGTAAATTTTGTTCAGCTCTACGTGAATTTGGCTATTTGTGGGCACATTTATGTATGTCACTCATTTGGAACAATGGGAAATTAAAGCCAAGGATCCATACTTATAGACTATGTAAGTCCGATTTCTCAATTGTATTTGAGAATTTTTCTATAAAATTTTCAAGATTAAAATTGTGTAAATTTTGTTCAGCTCTACGGGAATTTGGCAATTTGTGGGCACATTTATGTTTGTCACTCATTTGGAACAATGGGAAATTAAAGCCAAGGATCCATACTTATAGACTATGTAAGTCCGATTTCTCAATTGTATTTGAGAATTTTTCTATAAAATTTTCAAGATTAAAATTGTGTAAATTTTGTTCAGCTCTACGGGAATTTGGCAATTTGTGGGCACATTTATGTTTGTCACTCATTTGGAACAATGGGAAATTAAAGCCAAGGATCCATATTTATAGACTATGTAAGTCCGATTTCTCAATTGTATTTGAGAATTTTTCTATAACATTTTAAAGATTAAAATTGTGTAAATTTTGTTCAGCTCTACGGGAATTTGGCTATTTGTGGGCACATTTATGTATGTCACTCCTTTGGACCAATGGGAAATTAAAGCCAAGGATCCATACTTATAGACCATGTAAGTCCGATTTCTCAATTGTATTTGAGAATTTTTCTATAAAATTTTAAAGATTAAAATTGTGTAAATTTTGTTCAGCTCTACGTGAATTTGGCTATTTGTGGGCACATTTATGTTTGTCACTCATTTGGACCAATGGGAAATTAAAGCCAAGGATCCATACTTATAGACTATGTAAGTCCGATTTCTCAATTGTATTTGAGAATTTTTCTATAACATTTTAAAGATTAAAATTGTGTAAATTTTGTTCAGCTCTACGGGAATTTGGCTATTTGTGGGCACATTTATGTTTGTCACTCATTTGGAACAATGGGAAATTAAAGCCAAGGATCCATACTTATAGACTATGTAAGTCCGATTTCTCAATTGTATTTGAGAATTTTTCTATAAAATTTTAAAGATTAAAATTGTGTAAATTTTGTTCAGCTCTACGTGAATTTGGCTATTTGTGGGCACATTTATGTTTGTCAGTCATTTGGACCAATGGGAAATTAAAGCCAAGGATCCATACTTATAGACTATGTAAGTCCGATTTCTCAATTGTATTTGAGAATTTTTCTATAACATTTTAAAGATTAAAATTGTGTAAATTTTGTTCAGCTCTACGGGAATTTGGCTATTTGTGGGCACATTTATGTTTGTCACTCATTTGGAACAATGGGAAATTAAAGCCAAGGATCCATACTTATAGACTATGTAAGTCCGATTTCTCAATTGTATTTGAGAATTTTTCTATAAAATTTTCAAGATTAAAATTGTGTAAATTTTGTTCAGCTCTACGGGAATTTGGCAATTTGTGGGCACATTTATGTTTGTCACTCATTTGGAACAATGGGAAATTAAAGCCAAGGATCCATATTTATAGACTATGTAAGTCCGATTTCTCTATTGTATTTGAGAATTTTTCTATAACACTTGTTTGTCACTCATTTGGACCAATGGGAAATTAAAGCCAAGGATCCATACTTATAGACTATGTAAGTCCGATTTCTCAATTGTATTTGAGAATTTTTCTATAAAATTTTCAAGATTAAAATTGTGTAAATTTTGTTCAGCTCTACGGGAATTTGGCAATTTGTGGGCACATTTATGTTTGTCACTCATTTGGAACAATGGGAAATTAAAGCCAAGGATCCATATTTATAGACTATGTAAGTCCGATTTCTCAATTGTATTTGAGAATTTTTCTATAACATTTTAAAGATTAAAAGTGTGTAAATTTTGTTCAGCTCTACGTGAATTTGGCTATTTGTGGGCACATTTATGTATGTCACTCCTTTGGACCAATGGGAAATTAAAGCCAAGGATCCATACTTATAGACTATGTAAGTCCGATTTCTCAATTGTATTTGAGAATTTTTCTATAAAATTTTAAAGATTAAAAGTGTGTAAATTTTGTTCAGCTCTACGTGAATTTGGCTATTTGTGGGCACATTTATGTTTGTCACTCATTTGGACCAATGGGAAATTAAAGCCAAGGATCCATACTTATAGACTATGTAAGTCCGATTTCTCAATTGTATTTGAGAATTTTTCTATAAAATTTTAAAGATTAAAATTGTGTAAATTTTGTTCAGCTCTACGTGAATTTGGCTATTTGTGGGCACATTTATGTTTGTCACTCATTTGGACCAATGGGAAATTAAAGCCAAGGATCCATACTTATAGACTATGTAAGTCCGATTTCTCAATTGTATTTGAGAATTTTTCTATAAAATTTTAAAGATTAAAAGTGTGTAAATTTTGTTCAGCTCTACGTGAATTTGGCTATTTGTGGGCACATTTATGTTTGTCACTCATTTGGACCAATGGGAAATTAAAGCCAAGGATCCATACTTATAGACTATGTAAGTCCGATTTCTCAATTGTATTTGAGAATTTTTCTATAAAATTTTAAAGATTAAAAGTGTGTAAATTTTGTTCAGCTCTACGTGAATTTGGCTATTTGTGGGCACATTTATGTTTGTCACTCATTTGGACCAATGGGAAATTAAAGCCAAGGATCCATACTTATAGACTATGTAAGTCCGATTTCTCAATTGTATTTGAGAATTTTTCTATAAAATTTTAAAGATTAAAATTGTGTAAATTTTGTTCAGCTCTACGTGAATTTGGCTATTTGTGGGCACATTTATGTTTGTCACTCATTTGGACCAATGGGAAATTAAAGCCAAGGATCCATACTTATAGACTATGTAAGTCCGATTTCTCAATTGTATTTGAGAATTTTTCTATAAAATTTTAAAGATTAAAAGTGTGTAAATTTTGTTCAGCTCTACGTGAATTTGGCTATTTGTGGGCACATTTATGTTTGTCACTCATTTGGACCAATGGGAAATTAAAGCCAAGGATCCATACTTATAGACTATGTAAGTCCGATTTCTCAATTGTATTTGAGAATTTTTCTATAAAATTTTAAAGATTAAAATTGTGTAAATTTTGTTCAGCTCTACGTGAATTTGGCTATTTGTGGGCACATTTATGTTTGTCACTCATTTGGACCAATAGGAAATTAAAGCCAAGGATCCATACTTATAGACTATGTAAGTCCGATTTCTCAATTGTATTTGAGAATTTTTCTATAAAATTTTAAAGATTAAAATTGTGTAAATTTTGTTCAGCTCTACGTGAATTTGGCTATTTGTGGGCACATTTATGTTTGTCACTCATTTGGACCAATAGGAAATTAAAGCCAAGGATCCATACTTATAGACTATGTAATTCCGATTTCTCAATTGTATTTGAGAACTTTTCTATAAAATTTTAATGATTAAAAGTGTGTAAATTTTGTTCAGCTCTACGTGAATTTGGCTATTTGTGGGCACATTTATGTATGTCACTCCTTTGGACCAATGGGAAATTAAAGCCAAGGATCCATACTTATAGACTATGTAAGTCCGATTTCTCAATTGTATTTGAGAACTTTTCTATAAAATTTTAAAGATTAAAAGTGTGTAAATTTTGTTCAGCTCTACGTGAATTTGGCTATTTGTGGGCACATTTATGTATGTCACTCCTTTGGACCAATGGGAAATTAAAGCCAAGGATCCATACTTATAGACTATGTAAGTCCGATTTCTCAATTGTATTTGAGAATTTTTCTATAACACTTGTTTGTCACTCATTTGGACCAATGGGAAATTAAAGCCAAGGATCCATACTTATAGGCTATGTTAGTCCGATTTCTCAATTGTATTTGAGAATTTTTCTATAAAATTTGTTTGTCACTTGTTTGGACCAATGGGAAATTAAAGCCAAGGATCCATACTTATAGACTATGTAAGTCCGATTTCTCAATTGTATTTGAGAATTTTTCTATAAAATTTTCAAGATTAAAATTGTGTAAATTTTGTTCAGCTCTACGGGAATTTGGCAATTTGTGGGCACATTTATGTTTGTCACTCATTTGGAGCAATGGGAAATTAAAGCCAAGGATCCATATTTATAGACTATGTAAGTCCGATTTCTCTATTGTATTAGAGAATTTTTCTATAAAATTTGTTTGTCACTCATTTGGACCAATGGGAAATTAAAGCCAAGGATCCATACTTATAGACTATGTAAGTCCGATTTCTCAATTGTATTTGAGAATTTTTCTATAAAATTTTCAAGATTAAAATTGTGTAAATTTTGTTCAGCTCTACGGGAATTTGGCTATTTGTGGGCACATTTATGTTTGTCACTCATTTGAAGCAATGGGAAATTAAAGCCAAGGATCCATATTTATAGACTATGTAAGTCCGATTTCTCAATTGTATTTGAGAATTTTTCTATAACACTTGTTTGTCACTCATTTGGACCAATGGGAAATTAAAGCCAAGGATCCATACTTATAGGCTATGTTAGTCCGATTTCTCAATTGTAGTTGAGAATTTTTCTATAACACTTGTTTGTCACTCATTTGGAGCAATGGGAAATTAAAGCCAAGGATCCATACTTATAGGCTATGTAAGTCCGATTTCTCAATTGTATTTGAGAATTTTTCTATAAAATTTTAAAGATTAAAATTGTGTAAATTTTGTTCAGCTCTACGTGAATTTGGCTATTTGTGGGCACATTTATGTATGTCACTCATTTGGACCAATGGGAAATTAAAGCCAAGGATCCATACTTATAGGCTATGTAAGTCCGATTTCTCAATTGTATTTGAGAATTTTTCTATAAAATTTTAAAGATTAAAATTGTGTAAATTTTGTTCAGCTCTACGTGAATTTGGCTATTTGTGGGCACATTTATGTTTGTCACTCATTTGGACCAATGGGAAATTAAAGCCAAGGATCCATACTTATAGACTATGTAAGTCCGATTTCTCAATTGTATTTGAGAATTTTTCTATAAAATTTTAAAGATTAAAATTGTGTAAATTTTGTTCAGCTCTACGGGAATTTGGCAATTTGTGGGCACATTTATGTTTGTCACTCATTTGGAACAATGGGAAATTAAAGCCAAGGATCCATATTTATAGACTATGTAAGTCCGATTTCTCTATTGTATTTGAGAATTTTTCTATAACACTTGTTTGTCACTCATTTGGACCAATGGGAAATTAAAGCCAAGGATCCATACTTATAGACTATGTAAGTCCGATTTCTCAATTGTATTTGAGAATTTTTCTATAAAATTTTCAAGATTAAAATTGTGTAAATTTTGTTCAGCTCTACGGGAATTTGGCAATTTGTGGGCACATTTATGTTTGTCACTCATTTGGAACAATGGGAAATTAAAGCCAAGGATCCATATTTATAGACTATGTAAGTCCGATTTCTCAATTGTATTTGAGAATTTTTCTATAACATTTTAAAGATTAAAAGTGTGTAAATTTTGTTCAGCTCTACGTGAATTTGGCTATTTGTGGGCACATTTATGTATGTCACTCCTTTGGACCAATGGGAAATTAAAGCCAAGGATCCATACTTATAGACTATGTAAGTCCGATTTCTCAATTGTATTTGAGAATTTTTCTATAAAATTTTAAAGATTAAAAGTGTGTAAATTTTGTTCAGCTCTACGTGAATTTGGCTATTTGTGGGCACATTTATGTTTGTCACTCATTTGGACCAATGGGAAATTAAAGCCAAGGATCCATACTTATAGACTATGTAAGTCCGATTTCTCAATTGTATTTGAGAATTTTTCTATAAAATTTTAAAGATTAAAATTGTGTAAATTTTGTTCAGCTCTACGTGAATTTGGCTATTTGTGGGCACATTTATGTTTGTCACTCATTTGGACCAATGGGAAATTAAAGCCAAGGATCCATACTTATAGACTATGTAAGTCCGATTTCTCAATTGTATTTGAGAATTTTTCTATAAAATTTTAAAGATTAAAAGTGTGTAAATTTTGTTCAGCTCTACGTGAATTTGGCTATTTGTGGGCACATTTATGTTTGTCACTCATTTGGACCAATGGGAAATTAAAGCCAAGGATCCATACTTATAGACTATGTAAGTCCGATTTCTCAATTGTATTTGAGAATTTTTCTATAAAATTTTAAAGATTAAAAGTGTGTAAATTTTGTTCAGCTCTACGTGAATTTGGCTATTTGTGGGCACATTTATGTTTGTCACTCATTTGGACCAATGGGAAATTAAAGCCAAGGATCCATACTTATAGACTATGTAAGTCCGATTTCTCAATTGTATTTGAGAATTTTTCTATAAAATTTTAAAGATTAAAATTGTGTAAATTTTGTTCAGCTCTACGTGAATTTGGCTATTTGTGGGCACATTTATGTTTGTCACTCATTTGGACCAATGGGAAATTAAAGCCAAGGATCCATACTTATAGACTATGTAAGTCCGATTTCTCAATTGTATTTGAGAATTTTTCTATAAAATTTTAAAGATTAAAAGTGTGTAAATTTTGTTCAGCTCTACGTGAATTTGGCTATTTGTGGGCACATTTATGTTTGTCACTCATTTGGACCAATGGGAAATTAAAGCCAAGGATCCATACTTATAGACTATGTAAGTCCGATTTCTCAATTGTATTTGAGAATTTTTCTATAAAATTTTAAAGATTAAAATTGTGTAAATTTTGTTCAGCTCTACGTGAATTTGGCTATTTGTGGGCACATTTATGTTTGTCACTCATTTGGACCAATAGGAAATTAAAGCCAAGGATCCATACTTATAGACTATGTAAGTCCAATTTCTCAATTGTATTTGAGAATTGTTCTATAAAATTTTAAAGATTAAAATTGTGTAAATTTTGTTCAGCTCTACGTGAATTTGGCTATTTGTGGGCACATTTATGTTTGTCACTCCTTTGGCCCAATGGGAAATTGAAGCCAAGGATCCATACTTATAGACTATGTAAGTCCAGTTTCTCAATTGTATTTGAGAATTGTTCTATAAAATTTTAAAGATTAAAATTGTGTAAATTTTGTTCAGCTCTACGTGAATTTGGCTATTTGTGGGCACATTTATGTATGTCACTCCTTTGGACCAATGGGAAATTAAAGCCAAGGATCCATACTTATAGACTATGTAAGTCCGATTTCTCAATTGTATTTGAGAATTTTTCTATAACATTTGTTTGTCACTCATTTGGACCAATGGGAAATTGAAGCCAAGGATCCATACTTATAGACTATGTAAGTCCAATTTCTCAATTGTATTTGAGAATTGTTCTATAAAATTTTAAAGATTAAAATTATGTAAATTTTGTTCAGCTCTACGGGAATTTGGCTATTTGTGGGCACATTTATGTTTGTCACTCATTTGGACCAATGGGAAATTAAAGCCAAGGATCCATACTTATAGACTATGTAAGTCCGATTTCTCAATTGTATTTGAGAATTTTTCTATAACATTTGTTTGTCACTCATTTGGACCAATGGGAAATTGAAGCCAAGGATCCATACTTATAGACTATGTAAGTCCAATTTCTCAATTGTATTTGAGAATTGTTCTATAAAATTTTAAAGATTAAAATTGTGTAAATTTTGTTCAGCTCTACGTGAATTTGGCTATTTGTGGGCACATTTATGTATGTCACTCCTTTGGCCCAATGGGAAATTAAAGCCAAGGATCCATACTTATAGACTATGTAAGTCCGATTTCTCAATTGTATTTGAGAATTTTTCTATAACATTTGTTTGTCACTCATTTGGACCAATGGGAAATTGAAGCCAAGGATCCATACTTATAGACTATGTAAGTCCAATTTCTCAATTGTATTTGAGAATTGTTCTATAAAATTTTAAAGATTAAAATTGTGTAAATTTTGTTCAGCTCTACGTGAATTTGGCTATTTGTGGGCACATTTATGTTTGTCACTCATTTGGACCAATGGGAAATTAAAGCCAAGGATCCATACTTATAGACTATGTAAGTCCGATTTGTCAATTTTATTTGAGAATTTTTCTATAACACTTGTTTGTCACTCATTTGGAGCAATGGGAAATTAAAGCCAAGGATCCATACTTATAGACTATGTAAGTCCGATTTCTCAATTGTATTTGAGAATTTTTCTATAAAATTTTAAAGATTAAAATTGTGTAAATTTTGTTCAGCTCTACGGGAATTTGGCTATTTGTGGGCACATTTATGTATGTCACTCCTTTGGACCAATGGGAAATTAAAGCCAAGGATCCATACTTATAGACTATGTAAGTCCGATTTCTCAATTGTATTTGAGAATTTTTCTATAAAATTTTAAAGATTAAAAGTGTGTAAATTTTGTTCAGCTCTACGTGAATTTGGCTATTTGTGGGCACATTTATGTATGTCACTCCTTTGGACCAATGGGAAATTAAAGCCAAGGATCCATACTTATAGACTATGTAAGTCCGATTTCTCAATTGTATTTGAGAATTGTTCTATAAAATTTTAAAGATTAAAATTGTGTAAATTTTGTTCAGCTCTACGGGAATTTGGCTATTTGTGGGCACATTTATGTTTATCACTCATTTGGACCAATGGGAAATTAAAGCCAAGGATCCATACTTATAGACTATGAAAGTCCGATTTCTCAATTGTATTTGAGAATTTTTCTATAAAATTTTAAAGATTAAAAGTGTGTAAATTTTGTTCAGCTCTACGTGAATTTGGCTATTTGTGGGCACATTTATGTATGTCACTCCTTTGGACCAATGGGAAATTAAAGCCAAGGATCCATACTTATAGACTATGTAAGTCCAATTTCTCAATTGTATTTGAGAATTGTTCTATAAAATTTTAAAGATTAAAATTGTGTAAATTTTGTTCAGCTCTACGGGAATTTGGCTATTTGTGGGCACATTTATGTTTATCACTCATTTGGACCAATGGGAAATTAAAGCCAAGGATCCATACTTATAGACTATGTAAGTCCGATTTCTCAATTGTATTTGAGAATTTTTCTATAAAATTTTAAAGATTAAAAGTGTGTAAATTTTGTTCAGCTCTACGTGAATTTGGCTATTTGTGGGCACATTTATGTATGTCACTCCTTTGGACCAATGGGAAATTAAAGCCAAGGATCCATACTTATAGACTATGTAAGTCCAATTTCTCAATTGTATTTGAGAATTGTTCTATAAAATTTTAAAGATTAAAATTGTGTAAATTTTGTTCAGCTCTACGGGAATTTGGCTATTTGTGGGCACATTTATGTTTATCACTCATTTGGACCAATGGGAAATTAAAGCCAAGGATCCATACTTATAGACTATGTAAGTCCGATTTCTCAATTGTATTTGAGAATTTTTCTATAACATTTGTTTGTCACTCATTTGGACCAATGGGAAATTGAAGCCAAGGATCCATACTTATAGACTATGTAAGTCCGATTTCTCAATTGTATTTGAGAATTTTTCTATAACATTTGTTTGTCACTCATTTGGACCAATGGGAAATTGAAGCCAAGGATCCATACTTATAGACTATGTAAGTCCAATTTCTCAATTGTATTTGAGAATTGTTCTATAAAATTTTAAAGATTAAAATTGTGTAAATTTTGTTCAGCTCTACGTGAATTTGGCTATTTGTGGGCACATTTATGTTTGTCACTCATTTGGACCAATGGGAAATTAAAGCCAAGGATCCATACTTATAGACTATGTAAGTCCGATTTCTCAATTGTATTTGAGAATTTTTCTATAAAATTTTAGAGATTAAGTGTGTAAATTTTGTTCAGCTCTACGTGAATTTGGCTATTTGTGGGCGCATTTATGTATGTCACTCCTTTGGACCAATGGGAAATTAAAGCCAAGGATCCATACTTATAGACTATGTAAGTCCGATTTCTCAATTGTATTTGAGAATTTTTCTATAACATTTGTTTGTCACTCATTTGGACCAATGGGAAATTGAAGCCAAGGATCCATACTTATAGACTATGTAAGTCCAATTTCTCAATTGTATTTGAGAATTTTTCTATAAAATTTTAAAGATTAAAATTGTGTAAATTTTGTTCAGCTCTACGGGAATTTGGCTATTTGTGGGCACATTTATGTTTGTCACTCATTTGGAATAATGGGAAATTAAAGCCAAGGATCCATACTTATAGACTATGTAAGTCCGATTTCTCAATTGTATTTGAGAATTTTTCTATAAAATTTGTTTGTCACTCATTTGGACCAATGGGAAATTAAAGCCAAGGATCCAAACTTATAGACTATGTAAGTCCGATTTCTCTATTGTATTTGAGAATTTTTCTATAAAATTTGTTTGTCACTCATTTGGACCAATGGGAAATTAAAGCCAAGGATCCATACTTATAGACTATGTAAGTCCAATTTTTCAATTGTATTTGATAATTGTTCTATAAAATTTTAAAGATTAAAATTTTGTAAATTTTGTTCAGCTCTACGGGAATTTGGCTATTTGTGGGCACATTTATGTTTGTCACTCATTTGGACCAATGGGAAATTAAAGCCAAGGAGGCATACTTATAGGCTATGTAAGTCCGATTTCTCAATTGTATTTGAGAATTTTTCTATAACATTTGTTTGTCACTCTTTTGGACCAATGGGAAATTGAAGCCAAGGATCCATACTTATAGACTATGTAAGTCCAATTTCTCAATTGTATTTGAGAATTGTTCTATAAAATTTTAAAGATTAAAATTGTGTAAATTTTGTTCAGCTCTACGGGAATTTGGCTATTTGTGGGCACATTTATGTTTATCACTCATTTGGACCAATGGGAAATTAAAGCCAAGGAGGCATACTTATAGGCTATGTAAGTCCGATTTCTCAATTGTATTGGAGAATTTTTCTATAAAATTTTAAAGATTAAAATTGTGTAAATTTTGTTCAGCTCTACGTGAATTTGGCTATTTGTGGGCACATTTATGTATGTCACTCCTTTGGACCAATGGGAAATTAAAGCCAAGGATCCATACTTATAGACTATGTAAGTCCGATTTCTCTATTGTATTAGAGAATTTTTCTATAAAATTTTAAAGATTAAAATTGTGTAAATTTTGTTCAGCTCTACGTGAATTTGGCTATTTGTGGGCACATTTATGTATGTCACTCCTTTGGACCAATGGGAAATTAAAGCCAAGGATCCATACTTATAGACTATGTAAGTCCGATTTCTCTATTGTATTTGAGAATTTTTCTATAAAATTTGTTTGTCACTCATTTGGACCAATGGGAAATTAAAGCCAAGGATCCAAACTTATAGACTATGTAAGTCCGATTTCTCTATTGTATTTGAGAATTTTTCTATAAAATTTGTTTGTCACTCATTTGGACCAATGGGAAATTAAAGCCAAGGATCCATACTTATAGACTATGTAAGTCCGATTTCTCAATTTTATTTGAGAATTTTTCTATAAAATTTTAAAGATTAAAATTGTGTAAATTTTGTTCAGCTCTACGTGAATTTGGCTATTTGTGGGCACATTTATGTATGTCACTCATTTGGACCAATGGGAAATTAAAGCCAAGGATCCATACTTATAGGCTATGTAAGTCCGATTTCTCAATTGTATTTGAGAATTTTTCTATAACATTTGTTTGTCACTCATTTGGACCAATGGGAAATTAAAGCCAAGGATCCATACTTATAGACTATGTAAGTCCAATTTCTCAATTGTATTTGAGAATTGTTCTATAAAATTTTAAAGATTAAAATTGTGTAAATTTTGTTCAGCTCTACGGGAATTTGGCTATTTGTGGGCACATTTATGTTTGTCACTCATTTGGACCAATGGGAAATTAAAGCCAAGGATCCATACTTATAGACTATGTAAGTCCGATTTCTCAATTGTATTTGAGAATTTTTCTATAAAATTTTAAAGATTAAAAGTGTGTAAATTTTGTTCAGCTCTACGTGAATTTGGCTATTTGTGGGCACATTTATGTATGTCACTCCTTTGGACCAATGGGAAACTAAAGCCAAGGATCCATACTTATAGACTATGTAAGTCCGATTTCTCAATTGTATTTGAGAATTTTTCTATAAAATTTGTTTGTCACTCATTTGGACCAATGGGAAATTAAAGCCAAGGATCCAAACTTATAGACTATGTAAGTCCAATTTCTCAATTGTATTTGAGAATTTTTCTATAAAATTTGTTTGTCACTCATTTGGACCAATGGGAAATTAAAGCCAAGGAGGCATACTTATAGGCTATGTAAGTCCGATTTCTCAATTGTATTTGAGAATTTTTCTATAAAATTTGTTTGTCACTCATTTGGACCAATGGGAAATTAAAGCCAAGGATCCATACTTATAGACTATGTAAGTCCGATTTCTCTATTGTATTTGAGAATTTTTCTATAAAATTTGTTTGTCACTCATATGGACCAATGTGAAATTAAAGCCAAGGAGGCATACTTATAGACTATGTAAGTCCGATTTCTCAATTGTATTTGAGAATTTTTCTATAAAATTTGTTTGTCACTCATTTGGACCAATGGGAAATTAAAGCCAAGGAGGCATACTTATAGACTATGTAAGTCCGATTTCTCTATTGTATTTGAGAATTTTTCTATAAAATTTGTTTGTCACTCATTTGGACCAATGGGAAATTAAAGCCAAGGATCCATACTTATAGACTATGTAAGTCCGATTTCTCTATTGTATTTGAGAATTTTTCTATAAAATTTGTTTGTCACTCATTTGGACCAATGGGAAATTAAAGCCAAGGATCCATACTTATAGACTATGTAAGTCCGATTTCTCTATTGTATTTGAGAATTTTTCTATAAAATTTGTTTGTCACTCATATGGACCAATGTGAAATTAAAGCCAAGGAGGCATACTTATAGACTATGTAAGTCCAATTTCTCAATTGTATTTGAGAATTGTTCTATAAAATTTGTTTGTCACTCATTTGGACCAATGGGAAATTAAAGCCAAGGATCCATACTTATAGACTATGTAAGTCCGATTTCTCTATTGTATTTGAGAATTTTTCTATAAAATTTGTTTGTCACTCATTTGGACCAATGGGAAATTAAAGCCAAGGATCCATACTTATAGACTATGTAAGTCCGATTTCTCTATTGTATTTGAGAATTTTTCTATAAAATTTGTTTGTCACTCATATGGACCAATGTGAAATTAAAGCCAAGGAGGCATACTTATAGACTATGTAAGTCCAATTTCTCAATTGTATTTGAGAATTGTTCTATAAAATTTGTTTGTCACTCATTTGGACCAATGGGAAATTAAAGCCAAGGATCCATACTTATAGACTATGTAAGTCCAATTTCTCAATTGTATTTGAGAATTTTTCTATAAAATTTTAAAGATTAAAAGTGTGTAAATTTTGTTCAGCTCTACGTGAATTTGGCTATTTGTGGGCACATTTATGTATGTCACTCCTTTGGACCAATCGGAAATTAAAGCCAAGGATCCATACTTATAGACTATGTAAGTCCGATTTCTCAATTGTATTTGAGAATTTTTCTATAAAAATTTTAAAGATTAAAAGTGTGTAAATTTTGTTCAGCTCTACGTGAATTTGGCTATTTGTGGGCACATTTATGTTTGTCACTCATTTGGACCAATGGGAAATTAAAGCCAAGGAGGCATACTTATAGGCTATGTAAGTCCGATTTCTCAATTGTATTTGAGAATTTTTCTATAAAATTTGTTTGTCACTCATTTGGACCAATGGGAAATTAAAGCCAAGGATCCATACTTATAGACTATGTAAGTCCAATTTCTCAATTGTATTTGAGAATTTTTCTATAAAATTTTAAAGATTAAAATTGTGTAAATTTTGTTCAGCTCTACGGGAATTTGGCTATTTGTGGGCACATTTATGTTTGTCACTCATTTGGACCAATGGGAAATTAAAGCCAAGGAGGCATACTTATAGGCTATGTAAGTCCGATTTCTCAATTGTATTTGAGAATTTTTCTATAAAATTTGTTTGTCACTCATTTGGACCAATGGGAAATTAAAGCCAAGGATCCATACTTATAGACTATGTAAGTCCGATTTCTCAATTTTATATGAGAATTTTTCTATAAAATTTTAAAGATTAAAATTGTGTAAATTTTGTTCAGCTCTACGTGAATTTGGCTATTTGTGGGCACATTTATGTATGTCACTCATTTGGACCAATGGGAAATTAAAGCCAAGGATCCAAACTTATAGACTATGTAAGTCCGATTTCTCTATTGTATTTGAGAATTTTTCTATAAAATTTGTTTGTCACTCATTTGGAGCAATGGGAAATTAAAGCCAAGGATCCATACTTATAGACTATGTAAGTCCGGTTTCTCAATTTTATTTGAGAATTTTTCTATAAAATTTTAAAGATTAAAATTGTGTAAATTTTGTTCAGCTCTACGTGAATTTGGCTATTTGTGGGCACATTTATGTATGTCACTCATTTGGACCAATGGGAAATTAAAGCCAAGGATCCATACTTATAGGCTATGTAAGTCCGATTTCTCAATTGTATTTGAGAATTTTTCTATAACATTTGTTTGTCACTCATTTGGACCAATGGGAAATTAAAGCCAAGGATCCATACTTATAGACTATGTAAGTCCAATTTCTCAATTGTATTTGAGAATTGTTCTATAAAATTTTAAAGATTAAAATTGTGTAAATTTTGTTCAGCTCTACGGGAATTTGGCTATTTGTGGGCACATTTATGTTTGTCACTCATTTGGACCAATGGGAAATTAAAGCCAAGGATCCATACTTATAGACTATGTAAGTCCGATTTCTCAATTGAATTTGAGAATTTTTCTATAAAATTTTAAAGATTAAAAGTGTGTAAATTTTGTTCAGCTCTACGTGAATTTGGCTATTTGTGGGCACATTTATGTATGTCACTCCTTTGGACCAATGGGAAATTAAAGCCAAGGATCCATACTTATAGACTATGTAAGTCCGATTTCTCAATTGTATTTGAGAATTTTTCGATAAAATTTTAAAGATTAAAAGTGTGTAAATTTTGTTCAGCTCTACGTGAATTTGGCTATTTGTGGGCACATTTATGTATGTCACTCCTTTGGACCAATGGGAAATTAAAGCCAAGGATCCATACTTATAGACTATGTAAGTCCGATTTCTCAATTGTATTTGAGAATTTTTCTATAAAATTTTAAAGATTAAAAGTGTGTAAATTTTGTTCAGCTCTACGTGAATTTGGCTATTTGTAGGCACATTTATGTATGTCACTCCTTTGGACCAATGGGAAACTAAAGCCAAGGATCCATACTTATAGACTATGTAAGTCCGATTTCTCAATTGTATTTGAGAATTTTTCTATAAAATTTGTTTGTCACTCATTTGGACCAATGGGAAATTAAAGCCAAGGATCCAAACTTATAGACTATGTAAGTCCAATTTCTCAATTGTATTTGAGAATTTTTCTATAAAATTTGTTTGTCACTCATTTGGACCAATGGGAAATTAAAGCCAAGGAGGCATACTTATAGGCTATGTAAGTCCGATTTCTCAATTGTATTTGAGAATTTTTCTATAAAATTTGTTTGTCACTCATTTGGACCAATGGGAAATTAAAGCCAAGGATCCATACTTATAGACTATGTAAGTCCGATTTCTCTATTGTATTTGAGAATTTTTCTATAAAATTTGTTTGTCACTCATATGGACCAATGTGAAATTAAAGCCAAGGAGGCATACTTATAGACTATGTAAGTCCGATTTCTCAATTGTATTTGAGAATTTTTCTATAAAATTTGTTTGTCACTCATTTGGACCAATGGGAAATTAAAGCCAAGGATCCATACTTATAGACTATGTAAGTCCAATTTCTCAATTGTATTTGAGAATTGTTCTATAAAATTTGTTTGTCACTCATTTGGACCAATGGGAAATTAAAGCCAAGGATCCATACTTATAGACTATGTAAGTCCGATTTCTCTATTGTATTTGAGAATTTTTCTATAAAATTTGTTTGTCACTCATATGGACCAATGTGAAATTAAAGCCAAGGAGGCATACTTATAGACTATGTAAGTCCAATTTCTCAATTGTATTTGAGAATTTTTCTATAAAATTTTAAAGATTAAAAGTGTGTAAATTTTGTTCAGCTCTACGTGAATTTGGCTATTTGTGGGCACATTTATGTATGTCACTCCTTTGGACCAATCGGAAATTAAAGCTAAGGATCCATACTTATAGACTATGTAAGTCCGATTTCTCAATTGTATTTGAGAATTTTTCTATAAAAATTTTAAAGATTAAAAGTGTGTAAATTTTGTTCAGCTCTACGTGAATTTGGCTATTTGTGGGCACATTTATGTATGTCACTCCTTTGGACCAATGGGAAATTAAAGCCAAGGATCCATACTTATAGACTATGTAAGTCCGATTTCTCAATTGTATTTGAGAATTTTTCTATAAAATTTGTTTGTCACTCATTTGGACCAATGGGAAATTAAAGCCAAGGAGGCATACTTATAGGCTATGTAAGTCCAATTTCTCAATTGTATTTGAGAATTGTTCTATAAAATTTGTTTGTCACTCATTTGGACCAATGGGAAATTAAAGCCAAGGATCCATACTTATAGACTATGTAAGTCCAATTTCTCAATTGTATTTGAGAATTTTTCTATAAAATTTTAAAGATTAAAAGTGTGTAAATTTTGTTCAGCTCTACGTGAATTTGGCTATTTGTGGGCACATTTATGTATGTCACTCCTTTGGACCAATCGGAAATTAAAGCTAAGGATCCATACTTATAGACTATGTAAGTCCGATTTCTCAATTGTATTTGAGAATTTTTCTATAAAAATTTTAAAGATTAAAAGTGTGTAAATTTTGTTCAGCTCTACGTGAATTTGGCTATTTGTGGGCACATTTATGTATGTCACTCCTTTGGACCAATGGGAAATTAAAGCCAAGGATCCATACTTATAGACTATGTAAGTCCGATTTCTCAATTGTATTTGAGAATTTTTCTATAAAAATTTTAAAGATTAAAAGTGTGTAAATTTTGTTCAGCTCTACGTGAATTTGGCTATTTGTGGGCACATTTATGTATGTCACTCCTTTGGACCAATGGGAAATTAAAGCCAAGGATCCATACTTATAGACTATGTAAGTCCGATTTCTCAATTGTATTTGAGAATTTTTCTATAAAATTTGTTTGTCACTCATTTGGACCAATGGGAAATTAAAGCCAAGGAGGCATACTTATAGGCTATGTAAGTCCGATTTCTCAATTGTATTTGAGAATTTTTCTATAAAATTTGTTTGTCACTCATTTGGACCAATGGGAAATTAAAGCCAAGGAGGCATACTTATAGGCTATGTAAGTCCAATTTCTCAATTGTATTTGAGAATTGTTCTATAAAATTTGTTTGTCACTCATTTGGACCAATGGGAAATTAAAGCCAAGGATCCATACTTATAGACTATGTAAGTCCAATTTCTCAATTGTATTTGAGAATTTTTCTATAAAATTTTAAAGATTAAAAGTGTGTAAATTTTGTTCAGCTCTACGTGAATTTGGCTATTTGTGGGCACATTTATGTATGTCACTCCTTTGGACCAATCGGAAATTAAAGCTAAGGATCCATACTTATAGACTATGTAAGTCCGATTTCTCAATTGTATTTGAGAATTTTTCTATAAAAATTTTAAAGATTAAAAGTGTGTAAATTTTGTTCAGCTCTACGTGAATTTGGCTATTTGTGGGCACATTTATGTATGTCACTCCTTTGGACCAATGGGAAATTAAAGCCAAGGATCCATACTTATAGACTATGTAAGTCCGATTTCTCAATTGTATTTGAGAATTTTTCTATAAAATTTGTTTGTCACTCATTTGGACCAATGGGAAATTAAAGCCAAGGAGGCATACTTATAGGCTATGTAAGTCCGATTTCTCAATTGTATTTGAGAATTTTTCTATAAAATTTGTTTGTCACTCATTTGGACCAATGGGAAATTAAAGCCAAGGATCCATACTTATAGACTATGTAAGTCCGATTTCTCTATTGTATTTGAGAATTTTTCTATAAAATTTGTTTGTCACTCATATGGACCAATGTGAAATTAAAGCCAAGGAGGCATACTTATAGACTATGTAAGTCCGATTTCTCAATTGTATTTGAGAATTTTTCTATAAAATTTGTTTGTCACTCATTTGGACCAATGGGAAATTAAAGCCAAGGATCCATACTTATAGACTATGTAAGTCCAATTTCTCAATTGTATTTGAGAATTTTTCTATAAAATTTTAAAGATTAAAAGTGTGTAAATTTTGTTCAGCTCTACGTGAATTTGGCTATTTGTGGGCACATTTATGTATGTCACTCCTTTGGACCAATGGGAAATTAAAGCCAAGGATCCATACTTATAGACTATGTAAGTCCGATTTCTCAATTGTATTTGAGAATTTTTCTATAAAATTTGTTTGTCACTCATTTGGACCAATGGGAAATTAAAGCCAAGGATCCATACTTATAGACTATGTAAGTCCAATTTCTCAATTGTATTTGAGAATTGTTCTATAAAATTTGTTTGTCACTCATTTGGACCAATGGGAAATTAAAGCCAAGGATCCATACTTATAGACTATGTAAGTCCAATTTCTCAATTGTATTTGAGAATTTTTCTATAAAATTTTAAAGATTAAAAGTGTGTAAATTTTGTTCAGCTCTACGTGAATTTGGCTATTTGTGGGCACATTTATGTATGTCACTCCTTTGGACCAATCGGAAATTAAAGCTAAGGATCCATACTTATAGACTATGTAAGTCCGATTTCTCAATTGTATTTGAGAATTTTTCTATAAAAATTTTAAAGATTAAAAGTGTGTAAATTTTGTTCAGCTCTACGTGAATTTGGCTATTTGTGGGCACATTTATGTATGTCACTCCTTTGGACCAATGGGAAATTAAAGCCAAGGATCCATACTTATAGACTATGTAAGTCCGATTACTCAATTGTATTTGAGAATTTTTCTATAAAATTTGTTTGTCACTCATTTGGACCAATGGGAAATTAAAGCCAAGGATCCAAACTTATAGACTATGTAAGTCCAATTTCTCAATTGTATTTGAGAATTTTTCTATAAAATTTGTTTGTCACTCATTTGGACCAATGGGAAATTAAAGCCAAGGAGGCATACTTATAGGCTATGTAAGTCCGATTTCTCAATTGTATTTGAGAATTTTTCTATAAAATTTGTTTGCCACTCATTTGGACCAATGGGAAATTAAAGCCAAGGATCCATACTTATAGACTATGTAAGTCCGATTTCTCTATTGTATTTGAGAATTTTTCTATAAAATTTGTTTGTCACTCATATGGACCAATGTGAAATTAAAGCCAAGGAGGCATACTTATAGACTATGTAAGTCCGATTTCTCAATTGTATTTGAGAATTTTTCTATAAAATTTGTTTGTCACTCATTTGGACCAATGGGAAATTAAAGCCAAGGATCCATACTTATAGACTATGTAAGTCCAATTTCTCAATTGTATTTGAGAATTGTTCTATAAAATTTGTTTGTCACTCATTTGGACCAATGGGAAATTAAAGCCAAGGATCCATACTTATAGACTATGTAAGTCCAATTTCTCAATTGTATTTGAGAATTTTTCTATAAAATTTTAAAGATTAAAAGTGTGTAAATTTTGTTCAGCTCTACGTGAATTTGGCTATTTGTGGGCACATTTATGTATGTCACTCCTTTGGACCAATGGGAAATTAAAGCCAAGGATCCATACTTATAGACTATGTAAGTCCGATTTCTCAATTGTATTTGAGAATTTTTCTATAAAATTTGTTTGTCACTCATTTGGACCAATGGGAAATTAAAGCCAAGGATCCATACTTATAGACTATGTAAGTCCAATTTCTCAATTGTATTTGAGAATTGTTCTATAAAATTTGTTTGTCACTCATTTGGACCAATGGGAAATTAAAGCCAAGGATCCATACTTATAGACTATGTAAGTCCAATTTCTCAATTGTATTTGAGAATTTTTCTATAAAATTTTAAAGATTAAAAGTGTGTAAATTTTGTTCAGCTCTACGTGAATTTGGCTATTTGTGGGCACATTTATGTATGTCACTCCTTTGGACCAATCGGAAATTAAAGCTAAGGATCCATACTTATAGACTATGTAAGTCCGATTTCTCAATTGTATTTGAGAATTTTTCTATAAAAATTTTAAAGATTAAAAGTGTGTAAATTTTGTTCAGCTCTACGTGAATTTGGCTATTTGTGGGCACATTTATGTATGTCACTCCTTTGGACCAATGGGAAATTAAAGCCAAGGATCCATACTTATAGACTATGTAAGTCCGATTTCTCAATTGTATTTGAGAATTTTTCTATAAAATTTGTTTGTCACTCATTTGGACCAATGGGAAATTAAAGCCAAGGATCCATACTTATAGACTATGTAAGTCCAATTTCTCAATTGTATTTGAGAATTTTTCTATAAAATTTTAAAGATTAAAATTGTGTAAATTTTGTTCAGCTCTACGGGAATTTGGCTATTTGTGGGCACATTTATGTTTGTCACTCATTTGGACCAATGGGAAATTAAAGCCAAGGATGCATACTTATAGGCTATGTAAGTCCGATTTCTCAATTGTATTTGAGAATTTTTCTATAAAATTTGTTTGTCACTCATTTGGACCAATGGGAAATTAAAGCCAAGGATGCATACTTATAGGCTATGTAAGTCCGATTTCTCAATTGTATTTGAGAATTTTTCTATAAAATTTGTTTGTCACTCATTTGGACCAATGGGAAATTAAAGCCAAGGATCCATACTTATAGACTATGTAAGTCCAATTTCTCAATTGTATTTGAGAATTGTTCTATAAAATTTTAAAGATTAAAATTGTGTAAATTTTGTTCAGCTCTACGGGAATTTGGCTATTTGTGGGCACATTTATGTATGTCACTCATTTGGACCAATGGGAAATTAAAGCCAAGGAGGCATACTTATAGACTATGTAAGTCCGATTTCTCAATTGTATTTGAGAATTTTTATATAACATTTGTTTGTCACTCATTTGGACCCATGGGAAATTAAAGCCAAGGATCCATACTTATAGACTATGTAAGTCCGATTTCTCAATTGTATTGGAGAATTTTTCTATAAAATTTTAAAGATTAAAATTGTGTAAATTTTGTTCAGCTCTACGTGAATTTGGCTATTTGTGGGCACATTTATGTATGTCACTCCTTTGGACCAATGGGAAATTAAAGCCAAGGATCCATACTTATAGACTATGTAAGTCCGATTTCTCTATTGTATTTGAGAATTTTTCTATAAAATTTGTTTGTCACTCATTTGGACCAATGGGAAATTAAAGCCAAGGATCCAAACTTATAGACTATGTAAGTCCGATTTCTCTATTGTATTTGAGAATTTTTCTATAAAATTTGTTTGTCACTCATTTGGACCAATGGGAAATTAAAGCCAAGGATCCATACTTATAGACTATGTAAGTCCGATTTCTCTATTGTATTAGAGAATTTTTCTATAAAATTTTAAAAATTAAAATTGTGTAAATTGTGTTCAGCTCTACGTGAATTTGGCTATTTGTGGGCACATTTATGTTTGTCACTCATTTGGACCAATGGGAAATTAAAGCCAAGGATCCATACTTATAGACTATGTAAGTCCGATTTCTCAATTGTATTTGAGAATTTTTCTATAAAATTTTAAAGATTAAAATTGTGTAAATTTTGTTCAGCTCTACGTGAATTTGGCTATTTGTGGGCACATTTATGTATGTCACTCATTTGGACCAATGGGAAATTAAAGCCAAGGATCCATACTTATAGGCTATGTAAGTCCGATTTCTCAATTGTATTTGAGAATTTTTCTATAACATTTGTTTGTCACTCATTTGGACCAATGGGAAATTAAAGCCAAGGATCCATACTTATAGACTATGTAAGTCCAATTTCTCAATTGTATTTGAGAATTGTTCTATAAAATTTTAAAGATTAAAATTGTGTAAATTTTGTTCAGCTCTACGGGAATTTGGCTATTTGTGGGCACATTTATGTATGTCACTCCTTTGGACCAATGGGAAATTAAAGCCAAGGATCCATACTTATAGACTATGTAATTCCGATTTCTCAATTGTATTTGAGAATTTTTCTATAACATTTGTTTGTCACTCATTTGGACCAATGGGAAATTAAAGCCAAGGATCCATACTTATAGACTATGTAAGTCCAATTTCTCAATTGTATTTGAGAATTGTTCTATAAAATTTTAAAGATTAAAATTGTGTAAATTTTGTTCAGCTCTACGGGAATTTGGCTATTTGTGGGCACATTTATGTATGTCACTCCTTTGGACCAATGGGAAATTAAAGCCAAGGATCCATACTTATAGACTATGTAATTCCGATTTCTCAATTGTATTTGAGAATTTTTCTATATAATTTTAAAGATTAAAAGTGTGTAAATTTTTTTCAGCTCTACGTGAATTTGGCTATTTGTGGGCACATTTATGTATGTCACTCCTTGGGACCAATGGGAAATTAAAGCCAAGGATCCATACTTATAGACTATGTAAGTCCGATTTCTCTATTGTATTTGAGAATTTTTCTATAAAATTTCTTTGTCACTCATTTGGACCAATGGGAAATTAAAGCCAAGGATCCAAACTTATAGACTATGTAAGTCCGATTTCTCTATTGTATTTGAGAATTTTTCTATAAAATTTGTTTGTCACTCATTTGGACCAATGGGAAATTAAAGCCAAGGATCCATACTTATAGACTATGTAAGTCCGATTTCTCTATTGTATTAGAGAATTTTTCTATAAAATTTTAAAAATTAAAATTGTGTAAATTTTGTTCAGCTCTACGTGAATTTGGCTATTTGTGGGCACATTTATGTTTGTCACTCATTTGGACCAATGGGAAATTAAAGCCAAGGATCCATACTTATAGACTATGTAAGTCCGATTTCTCAATTGTATTTGAGAATTTTTCTATAAAATTTTAAAGATTAAAATTGTGTAAATTTTGTTCAGCTCTACGTGAATTTGGCTATTTGTGGGCACATTTATGTATGTCACTCATTTGGACCAATGGGAAATTAAAGCCAAGGATCCATACTTATAGACTATGTAAGTCCGATTTCTCAATTGTATTTGAGAATTTTTCTATAACATTTGTTTGTCACTCATTTGTACCAATGGGAAATTAAAGCCAAGGATCCATACTTATAGACTATGTAAGTCCAATTTCTCAATTGTATTTGAGAATTGTTCTATAAAATTTTAAAGATTAAAATTGTGTAAATTTTGTTCAGCTCTACGGGAATTTGGCTATTTGTGGGCACATTTATGTTTGTCACTCATTTGGACCAATGGGAAATTAAAGCCAAGGATCCATACTTATAGACTATGTAAGTCCGATTTCTCAATTGTATTTGAGAATTTTTCTATAAAATTTTAAAGATTAAAAGTGTGTAAATTTTGTTCAGCTCTACGTGAATTTGGCTATTTGTGGGCACATTTATGTATGTCACTCCTTTGGACCAATGGGAAATTAAAGCCAAGGATCCATACTTATAGACTATGTAAGTCCGATTTCTCAATTGTATTTGAGAATTTTTCTATAAAATTTTAAAGATTAAAAGTGTGTAAATTTTGTTCAGCTCTACGAGAATTTGGCTATTTGTGGGCACATTTATGTATGTCACTCCTTTGGACCAATGGGAAATTAAAGCCAAGGATCCATACTTATAGACTATGTAAGTCCGATTTCTCAATTGTATTTGAGAATTTTTCTATAAAATTTTAAAGATTAAAAGTGTGTAAATTTTGTTCAGCTCTACGTGAATTTGGCTATTTGTGGGCACATTTATGTATGTCACTCCTTTGGACCAATGGGAAATTAAAGCCAAGGATCCATACTTATAGACTATGTAAGTCCGATTTCTCAATTGTATTTGAGAATTTTTCTATAAAATTTGTTTGTCACTCATTTGGACCAATGGGAAATTAAAGCCAAGGATCCAAACTTATAGACTATGTAAGTCCAATTTCTCAATTGTATTTGAGAATTTTTCTATAAAATTTGTTTGTCACTCATTTGGACCAATGGGAAATTAAAGCCAAGGAGGCATACTTATAGGCTATGTAAGTCCGATTTCTCAATTGTATTTGAGAATTTTTCTATAAAATTTGTTTGTCACTCATTTGGACCAATGGGAAATTAAAGCCAAGGATCCATACTTATAGACTATGTAAGTCCGATTTCTCTATTGTATTTGAGAATTTTTCTATAAAATTTGTTTGTCACTCATTTGGACCAATGTGAAATTAAAGCCAAGGAGGCATACTTATAGACTATGTAAGTCCAATTTCTCAATTGTATTTGAGAATTGTTCTATAAAATTTTAAAGATTAAAATTGTGTAAATTTTGTTCAGCTCTACGGGAATTTGGCTATTTGTGGGCACATTTATGTTTGTCACTCATTTGGACCAATGGGAAATTAAAGCCAAGGATCCATACTTATAGACTATGTAAGTCCGATTTCTCAATTGTATTTGAGAATTTTTCTATAAAATTTTAAAGATTAAAAGTGTGTAAATTTTGTTCAGCTCTACGTGAATTTGGCTATTTGTGGGCACATTTATGTATGTCACTCCTTTGGACCAATTGGAAATTAAAGCCAAGGATCCATACTTATAGACTATGTAAGTCCGATTTCTCAATTGTATTTGAGAATTTTTCTATAAAATTTTAAAGATTAAAAGTGTGTAAATTTTGTTCAGCTCTACGTGAATTTGGCTATTTGTGGGCACATTTATGTATGTCACTCCTTTGGACCAATGGAAAATTAAAGCCAAGGATCCATACTTATAGACTATGTAAGTCCAATTTCTCAATTGTATTTGAGAATTGTTCTATAAAATTTTAAAGATTAAAATTGTGTAAATTTTGTTCAGCTCTACGGGAATTTGGCTATTTGTGGGCACATTTATGTTTGTCACTCATTTGGACCAATGGGAAATTAAAGCCAAGGATCCATACTTATAGACTATGTAAGTCCGATTTCTCAATTGTATTTGAGAATTTTTCTATAAAATTTTAAAGATTAAAAGTGTGTAAATTTTGTTCAGCTCTACGTGAATTTGGCTATTTGTGGGCACATTTATGTATGTCACTCCTTTGGACCAATGGGAAATTAAAGCCAAGGATCCATACTTATAGACTATGTAAGTCCGATTTCTCAATTGTATTTGAGAATTTTTCTATAAAATTTTAAAGATTAAAAGTGTGTCAATTTTGTTCAGCTCTACGTGAATTTGGCTATTTGTGGGCACATTTATGTATGTCACTCCTTTGGACCAATGGGAAATTAAAGCCAAGGATCCATACTTATAGACTATGTAAGTCCGATTTCTCAATTGTATTTGAGAATTTTTCTATAAAATTTGTTTGTCACTCATTTGGACCAATGGGAAATTAAAGCCAAGGATCCAAACTTATAGGCTATGTAAGTCCGATTTCTCAATTGTATTTGAGAATTTTTCTATAAAATTTGTTTGTCACTCATTTGGACCAATGGGAAATTAAAGCCAAGGGTCCATACTTATAGACTATGTAAGTCCAATTTCTCAATTGTATTTGAGAATTGTTCTATAAAATTTGTTTGTCACTCATTTGGACCAATGGGAAATTAAAGCCAAGGATCCAAACTTATAGGCTATGTAAGTCCGATTTCTCAATTGTATTTGAGAATTTTTCTATAAAATTTGTTTGCCACTCATTTGGACCAATGGGAAATTAAAGCCAAGGATCCATACTTATAGACTATGTAAGTCCAATTTCTCAATTGTATTTGAGAATTGTTCTATAAAATTTGTTTGTCACTCATTTGGACCAATGGGAAATTAAAGCCAAGGATCCATACTTATAGACTATGTAAGTCCAATTTCTCAATTGTATTTGAGAATTTTTCTATAAAATTTTAAAGATTAAAAGTGTGTAAATTTTGTTCAGCTCTACGTGAATTTGGCTATTTGTGGGCACATTTATGTATGTCACTCCTTTGGACCAATGGGAAATTAAAGCCAAGGATCCATACTTATAGACTATGTAAGTCCGATTTCTCAATTGTATTTGAGAATTTTTCTATAAAATTTTAAAGATTAAAAGTGTGTAAATTTTGTTCAGCTCTACGTGAATTTGGCTATTTGTGGGCACATTTATGTATGTCACTCCTTTGGACCAATGGGAAATTAAAGCCAAGGATCCATACTTATAGACTATGTAAGTCCGATTTCTCAATTGTATTTGAGAATTTTTCTATAAAATTTGTTTGTCACTCATATGGACCAATGGGAAATTAAAGCCAAGGATCCATACTTATAGACTATGTAAGTCCGATTTCTCAATTGTATTTGAAAATTTTTCTATAAAATTTTAAAGATTAAAAGTGTGTAAATTTTGTTCAGCTCTACGTGAATTTGGCTATTTGTGGGCACATTTATGTATGTCACTCCTTTGGACCAATGGGAAATTAAAGCCAAGGATCCATACTTATAGACTATGTAAGTCCAATTTCTCAATTGTATTTGAGAATTGTTCTATAAAATTTTAAAGATTAAAATTGTGTAAATTTTGTTCAGCTCTACGGGAATTTGGCTATTTGTGGGCACATTTATGTTTGTCACTCATTTGGACCAATGGGAAATTAAAGCCAAGGATCCATACTTATAGACTATGTAAGTCCGATTTCTCAATTGTATTTGAGAATTTTTCTATAAAATTTGTTTGTCACTCATTTGGACCAATGGGAAATTGAAGCCAAGGATCCATACTTATAGACTATGTAAGTCCAATTTCTCAATTGTATTTGAGAATTGTTCTATAAAATTTTAAAGATTAAAATTGTGTAAATTTTGTTCAGCTCTACGTGAATTTGGCTATTTGTGGGCACATTTATGTATGTCACTCCTTTGGACCAATGGGAAATTAAAGCCAAGGATCCATACTTATAGACTATGTAAGTCCGATTTCTCAATTGTATTTGAGAATTTTTCTATAACATTTGTTTGTCACTCATTTGGACCAATGGGAAATTGAAGCCAAGGATCCATACTTATAGACTATGTAAGTCCGATTTCTCAATTGTATTTGAGAATTTTTCTATAACATTTGTTTGTCACTCCTTTGGACCAATGGGAAATTAAAGCCAAGGATCCATACTTATAGACTATGTAAGTCCAATTTCTCAATTGTATTTGAGAATTGTTCTATAAAATTTTAAAGATTAAAATTGTGTAAATTTTGTTCAGCTCTACGGGAATTTGGCTATTTGTGGGCACATTTATGTTTGTCACTCATTTGGACCAATGGGAAATTAAAGCCAAGGATCCATACTTATAGACTATGTAAGTCCGATTTCTCAATTGTATTTGAGAATTTTTCTATAAAATTTTAAAGATTAAAAGTGTGTAAATTTTGTTCAGCTCTACGTGAATTTGGCTATTTGTGGGCACATTTATGTATGTCACTCCTTTGGACCAATGGCAAATTAAAGCCAAGGATCCATACTTATAGACTATGTAAGTCCAATTTCTCAATTGTATTTGAGAATTGTTCTATAAAATTTGTTTGTCACTCATTTGGACCAATGGGAAATTAAAGCCAAGGATCCATACTTATAGACTATGTAAGTCCGATTTCTCTATTGTATTTGAGAATTTTTCTATAAAATTTGTTTGTCACTCATTTGGACCAATGGGAAATTAAAGCCAAGGATCCATACTTATAGACTATGTAAGTCCGATTTCTCTATTGTATTTGAGAATTTTTCTATAAAATTTGTTTGTCACTCATTTGGACCAATGTGAAATTAAAGCCAAGGAGGCATACTTATAGACTATGTAAGTCCAATTTCTCAATTGTATTTGAGAATTGTTCTATAAAATTTTAAAGATTAAAATTGTGTAAATTTTGTTCAGCTCTACGGGAATTTGGCTATTTGTGGGCACATTTATGTTTGTCACTAATTTGGACCAATGGGAAATTAAAGCCAAGGATCCATACTTATAGACTATGTAAGTCCGATTTCTCAATTGTATTTGAGAATTTTTCTATAAAATTTTAAAGATTAAAAGTGTGTAAATTTTGTTCAGCTCT
This sequence comes from Lypha dubia, assembly GCA_947311025.1. Taxonomy (NCBI): domain Eukaryota; kingdom Metazoa; phylum Arthropoda; class Insecta; order Diptera; family Tachinidae; genus Lypha; species Lypha dubia. Next base: position 2,797,260 of record OX371264.1, on the reverse strand, counting down.
ACGTGAATTTGGCTATTTGTGGGCACATTTATGTATGTCACTCCTTTGGACCAATGGGAAATTAAAGCCAAGGATCCATACTTATAGACTATGTAAGTTCAATTTCTCAATTGTATTTGAGAATTGTTCTATAAAATTTTAAAGATTAAAATTGTGTAAATTTTGTTCAGCTCTACGGGAATTTGGCTATTTGTGGGCACATTTATGTTTGTCACTCATTTGGACCAATGGGAAATTAAAGCCAAGGATCCATACTTATAGACTATGTAAGTCCGATTTCTCAATTGTATTTGAGAATTTTTCTATAAAATTTTAAAGATTAAAAGTGTGTAAATTTTGTTCAGCTCTACGTGAATTTGGCTATTTGTGGGCACATTTATGTTTGTCACTCCTTTGGACCAATGGGAAATTAAAGCCAAGGATCCATACTTATAGACTATGTAAGTCCGATTTCTCAATTGTATTTGAGAATTTTTCTATAAAATTTTAAAGATTAAAAGTGTGTCAATTTTGTTCAGCTCTACGTGAATTTGGCTATTTGTGGGCACATTTATGTATGTCACTCCTTTGGACCAATGGGAAATTAAAGCCAAGGATCCAAACTTATAGACTATGTAAGTCCAATTTCTCAATTGTATTTGAGAATTTTTCTATAAAATTTGTTTGTCACTCATTTGGACCAATGGGAAATTAAAGCCAAGGAGGCATACTTATAGGCTATGTAAGTCCGATTTCTCAATTGTATTTGAGAATTTTTCTATAAAATTTGTTTGTCACTCATTTGGACCAATGGGAAATTAAAGCCAAGGATCCATACTTATAGACTATGTAAGTCCGATTTCTCTATTGTATTTGAGAATTTTTCTATAAAATTTGTTTGTCACTCCTTTGGACCAATGGGAAATTAAAGCCAAGGATCCATACTTATAGACTATGTAAGTCCGATTTCTCAATTGTATTTGAGAATTTTTCTATAAAATTTTAAAGATTAAAAGTGTGTCAATTTTGTTCAGCTCTACGTGAATTTGGCTATTTGTGGGCACATTTATGTATGTCACTCCTTTGGACCAATGGGAAATTAAAGCCAAGGATCCATACTTATAGACTATGTAAGTCCGATTTCTCAATTGTATTTGAGAATTTTTCTATAAAATTTGTTTGTCACTCATTTGGACCAATGGGAAATTAAAGCCAAGGATCCAAACTTATAGGCTATGTAAGTCCGATTTCTCAATTGTATTTGAGAATTTTTCTATAAAATTTGTTTGTCACTCATTTGGACCAATGGGAAATTAAAGCCAAGGATCCATACTTATAGACTATGTAAGTCCAATTTCTCAATTGTATTTGAGAATTGTTCTATAAAATTTGTTTGTCACTCATTTGGACCAATGGGAAATTAAAGCCAAGGATCCAAACTTATAGGCTATGTAAGTCCGATTTCTCAATTGTATTTGAGAATTTTTCTATAAAATTTGTTTGTCACTCATTTGGACCAATGGGAAATTAAAGCCAAGGATCCATACTTATAGACTATGTAAGTCCAATTTCTCAATTGTATTTGAGAATTGTTCTATAAAATTTGTTTGTCACTCATTTGGACCAATGGGAAATTAAAGCCAAGGATCCAAACTTATAGGCTATGTAAGTCCGATTTCTCAATTGTATTTGAGAATTTTTCTATAAAATTTGTTTGCCACTCATTTGGACCAATGGGAAATTAAAGCCAAGGATCCATACTTATAGACTATGTAAGTCCAATTTCTCAATTGTATTTGAGAATTGTTCTATAAAATTTGTTTGTCACTCATTTGGACCAATGGGAAATTAAAGCCAAGGATCCATACTTATAGACTATGTAAGTCCAATTTCTCAATTGTATTTGAGAATTTTTCTATAAAATTTTAAAGATTAAAAGTGTGTAAATTTTTTTCAGCTCTACGTGAATTTGGCTATTTGTGGGCACATTTATGTATGTCACTCCTTTGGACCAATGGGAAATTAAAGCCAAGGATCCATACTTATAGACTATGTAAGTCCGATTTCTCAATTGTATTTGAGAATTTTTCTATAAAATTTTAAAGATTAAAAGTGTGTAAATTTTGTTCAGCTCTACGTGAATTTGGCTATTTGTGGGCACATTTATGTATGTCACTCCTTTGGACCAATGGGAAATTAAAGCCAAGGATCCATACTTATAGACTATGTAAGTCCGATTTCTCAATTGTATTTGAGAATTTTTCTATAAAATTTGTTTGTCACTCATATGGACCAATGGGAAATTAAAGCCAAGGATCCATACTTATAGACTATGTAAGTCCGATTTCTCAATTGTATTTGAAAATTTTTCTATAAAATTTTAAAGATTAAAAGTGTGTAAATTTTGTTCAGCTCTACGTGAATTTGGCTATTTGTGGGCACATTTATGTATGTCACTCCTTTGGACCAATGGGAAATTAAAGCCAAGGATCCATACTTATAGACTATGTAAGTCCAATTTCTCAATTGTATTTGAGAATTGTTCTATAAAATTTTAAAGATTAAAATTGTGTAAATTTTGTTCAGCTCTACGGGAATTTGGCTATTTGTGGGCACATTTATGTTTGTCACTCATTTGGACCAATGGGAAATTAAAGCCAAGGATCCATACTTATAGACTATGTAAGTCCGATTTCTCAATTGTATTTGAGAATTTTTCTATAAAATTTGTTTGTCACTCATTTGGACCAATGGGAAATTGAAGCCAAGGATCCATACTTATAGACTATGTAAGTCCAATTTCTCAATTGTATTTGAGAATTGTTCTATAAAATTTTAAAGATTAAAATTGTGTAAATTTTGTTCAGCTCTACGTGAATTTGGCTATTTGTGGGCACATTTATGTATGTCACTCCTTTGGACCAATGGGAAATTAAAGCCAAGGATCCATACTTATAGACTATGTAAGTCCGATTTCTCAATTGTATTTGAGAATTTTTCTATAACATTTGTTTGTCACTCATTTGGACCAATGGGAAATTGAAGCCAAGGATCCATACTTATAGACTATGTAAGTCCGATTTCTCAATTGTATTTGAGAATTTTTCTATAACATTTGTTTGTCACTCCTTTGGACCAATGGGAAATTAAAGCCAAGGATCCATACTTATAGACTATGTAAGTCCAATTTCTCAATTGTATTTGAGAATTGTTCTATAAAATTTTAAAGATTAAAATTGTGTAAATTTTGTTCAGCTCTACGGGAATTTGGCTATTTGTGGGCACATTTATGTTTGTCACTCATTTGGACCAATGGGAAATTAAAGCCAAGGATCCATACTTATAGACTATGTAAGTCCGATTTCTCAATTGTATTTGAGAATTTTTCTATAAAATTTTAAAGATTAAAAGTGTGTAAATTTTGTTCAGCTCTACGTGAATTTGGCTATTTGTGGGCACATTTATGTATGTCACTCCTTTGGACCAATGGCAAATTAAAGCCAAGGATCCATACTTATAGACTATGTAAGTCCAATTTCTCAATTGTATTTGAGAATTGTTCTATAAAATTTGTTTGTCACTCATTTGGACCAATGGGAAATTAAAGCCAAGGATCCATACTTATAGACTATGTAAGTCCGATTTCTCTATTGTATTTGAGAATTTTTCTATAAAATTTTTTTGTCACTCATTTGGACCAATGGGAAATTAAAGCCAAGGATCCATACTTATAGGCTATGTAAGTCCGATTTCTCAATTGTATTTGAGAATTTTTCTATAACATTTGTTTGTCACTCATTTGGACCAATGGGAAATTAAAGCCAAGGATCCATACTTATAGACTATGTAAGTCCGATTTCTCAATTGAATTTGAGAATTTTTCTATAAAATTTTAAAGATTAAAAGTGTGTAAATTTTGTTCAGCTCTACGTGAATTTGGCTATTTGTGGGCACATTTATGTATGTCACTCCTTTGGACCAATGGCAAATTAAAGCCAAGGATCTATACTTATAGACTATGTAAGTCCAATTTCTCAATTGTATTTGAGAATTGTTCTATAAAATTTGTTTGTCACTCATTTGGACCAATGGGAAATTAAAGCCAAGGATCCATACTTATAGACTATGTAAGTCCGATTTCTCAATTGTATTTGAGAATTTTTCTATAAAATTTGTTTGTCACTCATATGGACCAATGGGAAATTAAAGCCAAGGATCCATACTTATAGACTATGTAAGTCCGATTTCTCAATTGTATTTGAAAATTTTTCTATAAAATTTTAAAGATTAAAAGTGTGTAAATTTTGTTCAGCTCTACGTGAATTTGGCTATTTGTGGGCACATTTATGTATGTCACTCCTTTGGACCAATGGGAAATTAAAGCCAAGGATCCATACTTATAGACTATGTAAGTCCAATTTCTCAATTGTATTTGAGAATTGTTCTATAAAATTTTAAAGATTAAAATTGTGTAAATTTTGTTCAGCTCTACGGGAATTTGGCTATTTGTGGGCACATTTATGTTTGTCACTCATTTGGACCAATGGGAAATTAAAGCCAAGGATCCATACTTATAGACTATGTAAGTCCGATTTCTCAATTGTATTTGAGAATTTTTCTATAAAATTTGTTTGTCACTCATTTGGACCAATGGGAAATTGAAGCCAAGGATCCATACTTATAGACTATGTAAGTCCAATTTCTCAATTGTATTTGAGAATTGTTCTATAAAATTTTAAAGATTAAAATTGTGTAAATTTTGTTCAGCTCTACGTGAATTTGGCTATTTGTGGGCACATTTATGTATGTCACTCCTTTGGACCCATGGGAAATTAAAGCCAAGGATCCATACTTATAGACTATGTAAGTCCGATTTCTCAATTGTATTTGAGAATTTTTCTATAACATTTGTTTGTCACTCATTTGGACCAATGGGAAATTGAAGCCAAGGATCCATACTTATAGACTATGTAAGTCCGATTTCTCAATTGTATTTGAGAATTTTTCTATAACATTTGTTTGTCACTCCTTTGGACCAATGGGAAATTAAAGCCAAGGATCCATACTTATAGAATATGTAAGTCCAATTTCTCAATTGTATTTGAGAATTGTTCTATAAAATTTTAAAGATTAAAATTGTGTAAATTTTGTTCAGCTCTACGGGAATTTGGCTATTTGTGGGCACATTTATGTTTGTCACTCATTTGGACCAATGGGAAATTAAAGCCAAGGATCCATACTTATAGACTATGTAAGTCCGATTTCTCTATTGTATTTGAGAATTTTTCTATAAAATTTTTTTGTCACTCATTTGGACCAATGGGAAATTAAAGCCAAGGATCCATACTTATAGGCTATGTAAGTCCGATTTCTCAATTGTATTTGAGAATTTTTCTATAACATTTGTTTGTCACTCATTTGGACCAATGGGAAATTAAAGCCAAGGATCCATACTTATAGACTATGTAAGTCCGATTTCTCAATTGTATTTGAGAATTTTTCTATAAAATTTTAAAGATTAAAAGTGTGTAAATTTTGTTCAGCTCTACGTGAATTTGGCTATTTGTGGGCACATTTATGTATGTCACTCCTTTGGACCAATGGCAAATTAAAGCCAAGGATCCATACTTATAGACTATGTAAGTCCAATTTCTCAATTGTATTTGAGAATTGTTCTATAAAATTTGTTTGTCACTCATTTGGACCAATGGGAAATTAAAGCCAAGGATCCAAACTTATAGGCTATGTAAGTCCGATTTCTCAATTGTATTTGAGAATTTTTCTATAAAATTTGTTTGCCACTCATTTGGACCAATGGGAAATTAAAGCCAAGGATCCATACTTATAGACTATGTAAGTCCAATTTCTCAATTGTATTTGAGAATTGTTCTATAAAATTTGTTTGTCACTCATTTGGACCAATGGAAAATTAAAGCCAAGGATCCATACTTATAGACTATGTAAGTCCAATTTCTCAATTGTATTTGAGAATTTTTCTATAAAATTTTAAAGATTAAAAGTGTGTAAATTTTGTTCAGCTCTACGTGAATTTGGCTATTTGTGGGCACATTTATGTATGTCACTCCTTTGGACCAATGGGAAATTAAAGCCAAGGATCCATACTTATAGACTATGTAAGTCCGATTTCTCAATTGTATTTGAGAATTTTTCTATAAAATTTGTTTGTCACTCATATGGACCAATGGGAAATTAAAGCCAAGGATCCAAACTTATAGGCTATGTAAGTCCGATTTCTCAATTGTATTTGAGAATTTTTCTATAAAATTTGTTTGCCACTCATTTGGACCAATGGGAAATTAAAGCCAAGGATCCATACTTATAGACTATGTAAGTCCAATTTCTCAATTGTATTTGAGAATTGTTCTATAAAATTTGTTTGTCACTCATTTGGACCAATGGGAAATTAAAGCCAAGGATCCATACTTATAGACTATGTAATTCCAATTTCTCAATTGTATTTGAGAATTTTTCTATAAAATTTTAAAGATTAAAAGTGTGTAAATTTTGTTCAGCTCTACGTGAATTTGGCTATTTGTGGGCACATTTATGTATGTCACTCCTTTGGACCAATGGGAAATTAAAGCCAAGGATCCATACTTATAGACTATGTAAGTCCGATTTCTCAATTGTATTTGAGAATTTTTCTATAAAATTTGTTTGTCACTCATATGGACCAATGGGAAATTAAAGCCAAGGATCCATACTTATAGACTATGTAAGTCCGATTTCTCAATTGTATTTGAAAATTTTTCTATAAAATTTTAAAGATTAAAAGTGTGTAAATTTTGTTCAGCTCTACGTGAATTTGGCTATTTGTGGGCACATTTATGTATGTCACTCCTTTGGACCAATGGGAAATTAAAGCCAAGGATCCATACTTATAGACTATGTAAGTCCAATTTCTCAATTGTATTTGAGAATTGTTCTATAAAATTTTAAAGATTAAAATTGTGTAAATTTTGTTCAGCTCTACGGGAATTTGGCTATTTGTGGGCACATTTATGTTTGTCACTCATTTGGACCAATGGGAAATTAAAGCCAAGGATCCATACTTATAGACTATGTAAGTCCAATTTCTCAATTGTATTTGAGAATTGTTCTATAAAATTTTAAAGATTAAAATTGTGTAAATTTTGTTCAGCTCTACGTGAATTTGGCTATTTGTGGGCACATTTATGTATGTCACTCCTTTGGACCAATGGGAAATTAAAGCCAAGGATCCATACTTATAGACTATTTAAGTCCGATTTCTCAATTGTATTTGAGAATTTTTCTATAACATTTGTTTGTCACTCATTTGGACCAATGGGAAATTGAAGCCAAGGATCCATACTTATAGACTATGTAAGTCCGATTTCTCAATTGTATTTGAGAATTTTTCTATAACATTTGTTTGTCACTCCTTTGGACCAATGGGAAATTAAAGCCAAGGATCCATACTTATAGACTATGTAAGTCCAATTTCTCAATTGTATTTGAGAATTGTTCTATAAAATTTTAAAGATTAAAATTGTGTAAATTTTGTTCAGCTCTACGGGAATTTGGCTATTTGTGGGCACATTTATGTTTGTCACTCATTTGGACCAATGGGAAATTAAAGCCAAGGATCCATACTTATAGACTATGTAAGTCCGATTTCTCTATTGTATTTGAGAATTTTTCTATAAAATTTTTTTGTCACTCATTTGGACCAATGGGAAATTAAAGCCAAGGATCCATACTTATAGGCTATGTAAGTCCGATTTCTCAATTGTATTTGAGAATTTTTCTATAACATTTGTTTGTCACTCACTTGGACCAATGGGAAATTAAAGCCAAGGATCCATACTTATAGACTATGTAAGTCCGATTTCTCAATTGTATTTGAGAATTTTTCTATAAAATTTTAAAGATTAAAAGTGTGTAAATTTTGTTCAGCTCTACGTGAATTTGGCTATTTGTGGGCACATTTATGTATGTTACTCCTTTGGACCAATGGCAAATTAAAGCCAAGGATCCATACTTATAGACTATGTAAGTCCGATTTCTCAATTGTATTTGAGAATTTTTCTATAACATTTGTTTGTCACTCATTTGGACCAATGGGAAATTAAAGCCAAGGATCCATACTTATAGACTATGTAAGTCCGATTTCTCAATTGTATTTGAGAATTTTTCTATAAAATTTTAAAGATTAAAAGTGTGTAAATTTTGTTCAGCTCTACGTGAATTTGGCTATTTGTGGGCACATTTATGTATGTCACTCCTTTGGACCAATGGCAAATTAAAGCCAAGGATCCATACTTATAGACTATGTAAGTCCAATTTCTCAATTGTATTTGAGAATTGTTCTATAAAATTTTAAAGATTAAAATTGTGTAAATTTTGTTCAGCTCTACGGGAATTTGGCTATTTGTGGGCACATTTATGTTTGTCACTCATTTGGACCAATGGGAAATTAAAGCCAAGGATCCATACTTATAGACTATGTAAGTCCGATTTCTCAATTGTATTTGAGAATTTTTCTATAAAATTTTAAAAATTAAAAGTGTGTAAATTTTGTTCAGCTCTACGTGAATTTGGCTATTTGTGGGCACATTTATGTATGTCACTCCTTTGGACCAATGGGAAATTAAAGCCAAGGATCCATACTTATAGACTATGTAAGTCCGATTTCTCAATTGTATTTGAGAATTTTTCTATAAAATTTTAAAGATTAAAAGTGTGTAAATTTTGTTCAGCTCTACGGGAATTTGGCTATTTGTGGGCACATTTATGTATGTCACTCCTTTGGACCAATGGGAAATTAAAGCCAAGGATCCATACTTATAGACTATGTAAGTCCAATTTCTCAATTGTATTTGAGAATTGTTCTATAAAATTTTAAAGATTAAAATTGTGTAAATTTTGTTCAGCTCTACGGGAATTTGGCTATTTGTGGGCACATTTATGTTTGTCACTCATTTGGACCAATGGGAAATTAAAGCCAAGGATCCATACTTATAGACTATGTAAGTCCGATTTCTCTATTGTATTTGAGAATTTTTCTATAAAATTTTTTTGTCACTCATTTGGACCAATGGGAAATTAAAGCCAAGGATCCATACTTATAGGCTATGTAAGTCCGATTTCTCAATTGTATTTGAGAATTTTTCTATAACATTTGTTTGTCACTCATTTGGACCAATGGGAAATTAAAGCCAAGGATCCATACTTATAGACTATGTAAGTCCGATTTCTCAATTGTATTTGAGAATTTTTCTATAAAATTTTAAAGATTAAAAGTGTGTAAATTTTGTTCAGCTCTACGTGAATTTGGCTATTTGTGGGCACATTTATGTATGTCACTCCTTTGGACCAATGGCAAATTAAAGCCAAGGATCCATACTTATAGACTATGTAAGTCCAATTTCTCAATTGTATTTGAGAATTGTTCTATAAAATTTGTTTGTCACTCATTTGGACCAATGGGAAATTAAAGCCAAGGATCCAAACTTATAGGCTATGTAAGTCCGATTTCTCAATTGTATTTGAGAATTTTTCTATAAAATTTGTTTGTCACTCATTTGGACCAATGGGAAATTAAAGCCAAGGATCCATACTTATAGACTATGTAAGTCCAATTTCTCAATTGTATTTGAGAATTGTTCTATAAAATTTGTTTGTCACTCATTTGGACCAATGGGAAATTAAAGCCAAGGATCCAAACTTATAGGCTATGTAAGTCCGATTTCTCAATTGTATTTGAGAATTTTTCTATAAAATTTGTTTGCCACTCATTTGGACCAATGGGAAATTAAAGCCAAGGATCCATACTTATAGACTATGTAAGTCCAATTTCTCAATTGTATTTGAGAATTGTTCTATAAAATTTGTTTGTCACTCATTTGGACCAATGGGAAATTAAAGCCAAGGATCCATACTTATAGACTATGTAAGTCCGATTTCTCAATTGTATTTGAGAATTTTTCTATAAAATTTTAAAGATTAAAAGTGTGTAAATTTTGTTCAGCTCTACGTGAATTTGGCTATTTGTGGGCACATTTATGTATGTCACTCCTTTGGACCAATGGGAAATTAAAGCCAAGGATCCATACTTATAGACTATGTAAGTCCGATTTCTCAATTGTATTTGAGAATTTTTCTATAAAATTTTAAAGATTAAAATTGTGTAAATTTTGTTCAGCTCTACGGGAATTTGGCTATTTGTGGGCACATTTATGTATGTCACTCCTTTGGACCAATGGGAAATTAAAGCCAAGGATCCATACTTATAGGCTATGTAAGTCCGATTTCTCAATTGTATTTGAGAATTTTTCTATAACATTTGTTTGTCACTCATTTGGACCAATGGGAAATTAAAGCCAAGGATCCATACTTATAGACTATGTAAGTCCGATTTCTCAATTGTATTTGAGAATTTTTCTATAAAATTTTAAAGATTAAAAGTGTGTAAATTTTGTTCAGCTCTACGTGAATTTGGCTATTTGTGGGCACATTTATGTATGTCACTCCTTTGGACCAATGGCAAATTAAAGCCAAGGATCCATACTTATAGACTATGTAAGTCCGATTTCTCAATTGTATTTGAGAATTTTTCTATAACATTTGTTTGTCACTCATTTGGACCAATGGGAAATTAAAGCCAAGGATCCATACTTATAGACTATGTAAGTCCGATTTCTCAATTGTATTTGAGAATTTTTCTATAAAATTTTAAAGATTAAAAGTGTGTAAATTTTGTTCAGCTCTACGTGAATTTGGCTATTTGTGGGCACATTTATGTATGTCACTCCTTTGGACCAATGGCAAATTAAAGCCAAGGATCCATACTTATAGACTATGTAAGTCCAATTTCTCAATTGTATTTGAGAATTGTTCTATAAAATTTTAAAGATTAAAATTGTGTAAATTTTGTTCAGCTCTACGGGAATTTGGCTATTTGTGGGCACATTTATGTTTGTCACTCATTTGGACCAATGGGAAATTAAAGCCAAGGATCCATACTTATAGACTATGTAAGTCCGATTTCTCAATTGTATTTGAGAATTTTTCTATAAAATTTTAAAAATTAAAAGTGTGTAAATTTTGTTCAGCTCTACGTGAATTTGGCTATTTGTGGGCACATTTATGTATGTCACTCCTTTGGACCAATGGGAAATTAAAGCCAAGGATCCATACTTATAGACTATGTAAGTCCGATTTCTCAATTGTATTTGAGAATTTTTCTATAAAATTTTAAAGATTAAAAGTGTGTAAATTTTGTTCAGCTCTACGTGAATTTGGCTATTTGTGGGCACATTTATGTATGTCACTCCTTTGGACCAATGGGAAATTAAAGCCAAGGATCCATACTTATAGACTATGTAAGTCCGATTTCTCAATTGTATTTGAGAATTTTTCTATAAAATTTGTTTGTCACTCATTTGGACCAATGGGAAATTGAAGCCAAGGATCCATACTTATAGACTATGTAAGTCCAATTTCTCAATTGTATTTGAGAATTGTTCTATAAAATTTTAAAGATTAAAATTGTGTAAATTTTGTTCAGCTCTACGTGAATTTGGCTATTTGTGGGCACATTTATGTTTGTCACTCATTTGGACCAATGGGAAATTAAAGCCAAGGATCCATACTTATAGACTATGTAAGTCCGATTTCTCAATTGTATTTGAGAATTTTTCTATAAAATTTTAAAGATTAAAAGTGTGTAAATTTTGTTCAGCTCTACGTGAATTTGGCTATTTGTGGGCACATTTATGTATGTCACTCCTTTGGACCAATGGGAAATTAAAGCCAAGGATCCATACTTATAGACTATGTAAGTCCAATTTCTCAATTGTATTTGAGAATTGTTCTATAAAATTTTAAAGATTAAAATTGTGTAAATTTTGTTCAGCTCTACGGGAATTTGGCTATTTGTGGGCACATTTATGTTTGTCACTCATTTGGACCAATGGGAAATTGAAGCCAAGGATCCATACTTATAGACTATGTAAGTCCAATTTCTCAATTGTATTTGAGAATTGTTCTATAAAATTTTAAAGATTAAAATTGTGTAAATTTTGTTCAGCTCTACGTGAATTTGGCTATTTGTGGGCACATTTATGTATGTCACTCCTTTGGACCAATGGGAAATTAAAGCCAAGGATCCATACTTATAGACTATGTAAGTCCGATTTCTCAATTGTATTTGAGAATTTTTCTATAACATTTGTTTGTCACTCATTTGGACCAATGGGAAATTGAAGCCAAGGATCCATACTTATAGACTATGTAAGTCCGATTTCTCAATTGTATTTGAGAATTTTTCTATAACATTTGTTTGTCACTCCTTTGGACCAATGGGAAATTAAAGCCAAGGATCCATACTTATAGACTATGTAAGTCCAATTTCTCAATTGTATTTGAGAATTGTTCTATAAAATTTTAAAGATTAAAATTGTGTAAATTTTGTTCAGCTCTACGTGAATTTGGCTATTTGTGGGCACATTTATGTTTGTCACTCATTTGGACCAATGGGAAATTAAAGCCAAGGATCCATACTTATAGACTATGTAAGTCCGATTTCTCAATTGTATTTGAGAATTTTTCTATAAAATTTTAAAGATTAAAAGTGTGTAAATTTTGTTCAGCTCTACGTGAATTTGGCTATTTGTGGGCACATTTATGTATGTCACTCCTTTGGACCAATGGGAAATTAAAGCCAAGGATCCATACTTATAGACTATGTAAGTCCAATTTCTCAATTGTATTTGAGAATTGTTCTATAAAATTTTAAAGATTAAAATTGTGTAAATTTTGTTCAGCTCTACGGGAATTTGGCTATTTGTGGGCACATTTATGTTTGTCACTCATTTGGACCAATGGGAAATTGAAGCCAAGGATCCATACTTATAGACTATGTAAGTCCAATTTCTCAATTGTATTTGAGAATTGTTCTATAAAATTTTAAAGATTAAAATTGTGTAAATTTTGTTCAGCTCTACGTGAATTTGGCTATTTGTGGGCACATTTATGTATGTCACTCCTTTGGACCAATGGGAAATTAAAGCCAAGGATCCATACTTATAGACTATGTAAGTCCGATTTCTCAATTGTATTTGAGAATTTTTCTATAACATTTGTTTGTCACTCATTTGGACCAATGGGAAATTGAAGCCAAGGATCCATACTTATAGACTATGTAAGTCCGATTTCTCAATTGTATTTGAGAATTTTTCTATAACATTTGTTTGTCACTCCTTTGGACCAATGGGAAATTAAAGCCAAGGATCCATACTTATAGACTATGTAAGTCCAATTTCTCAATTGTATTTGAGAATTGTTCTATAAAATTTTAAAGATTAAAATTGTGTAAATTTTGTTCAGCTCTACGGGAATTTGGCTATTTGTGGGCACATTTATGTTTGTCACTCATTTGGACCAATGGGAAATTAAAGCCAAGGATCCATACTTATAGACTATGTAAGTCCGATTTCTCAATTGTATTTGAGAATTTTTCTATAAAATTTTAAAGATTAAAAGTGTGTAAATTTTGTTCAGCTCTACGTGAATTTGGCTATTTGTGGGCACATTTATGTATGTCACTCCTTTGGACCAATGGGAAATTAAAGCCAAGGATCCATACTTATAGACTATGTAAGTCCGATTTCTCAATTGTATTTGAGAATTTTTCTATAAAATTTGTTTGTCACTCATTTGGACCAATGGGAAATTGAAGCCAAGGATCCATACTTATAGACTATGTAAGTCCAATTTCTCAATTGTATTTGAGAATTGTTCTATAAAATTTTAAAGATTAAAATTGTGTAAATTTTGTTCAGCTCTACGTGAATTTGGCTATTTGTGGGCACATTTATGTTTGTCACTCATTTGGACCAATGGGAAATTAAAGCCAAGGATCCATACTTATAGACTATGTAAGTCCGATTTCTCAATTGTATTTGAGAATTTTTCTATAAAATTTTAAAGATTAAAAGTGTGTAAATTTTGTTCAGCTCTACGTGAATTTGGCTATTTGTGGGCACATTTATGTATGTCACTCCTTTGGACCAATGGGAAATTAAAGCCAAGGATCCATACTTATAGACTATGTAAGTCCAATTTCTCAATTGTATTTGAGAATTGTTCTATAAAATTTTAAAGATTAAAATTGTGTAAATTTTGTTCAGCTCTACGGGAATTTGGCTATTTGTGGGCACATTTATGTTTGTCACTCATTTGGACCAATGGGAAATTAAAGCCAAGGATCCATACTTATAGACTATGTAAGTCCGATTTCTCAATTGTATTTGAGAATTTTTCTATAAAATTTTAAAGATTAAAAGTGTGTAAATTTTGTTCAGCTCTACGTGAATTTGGCTATTTGTGGGCACATTTATGTATGTCACTCCTTTGGACCAATGGGAAATTAAAGCCAAGGATCCATACTTATAGACTATGTAAGTCCGATTTCTCAATTGTATTTGAGAATTTTTCTATAAAATTTGTTTGTCACTCATTTGGACCAATGGGAAATTAAAGCCAAGGATCCAAACTTATAGGCTATGTAAGTCCGATTTCTCAATTGTATTTGAGAATTTTTCTATAAAATTTGTTTGTCACTCATTTGGACCAATGGGAAATTAAAGCCAAGGATCCATACTTATAGACTATGTAAGTCCAATTTCTCAATTGTATTTGAGAATTGTTCTATAAAATTTGTTTGTCACTCATTTGGACCAATGGGAAATTAAAGCCAAGGATCCAAACTTATAGGCTATGTAAGTCCGATTTCTCAATTGTATTTGAGAATTTTTCTATAAAATTTGTTTGTCACTCATTTGGACCAATGGGAAATTAAAGCCAAGGATCCATACTTATAGACTATGTAAGTCCAATTTCTCAATTGTATTTGAGAATTGTTCTATAAAATTTGTTTGTCACTCATTTGGACCAATGGGAAATTAAAGCCAAGGATCCAAACTTATAGGCTATGTAAGTCCGATTTCTCAATTGTATTTGAGAATTTTTCTATAAAATTTGTTTGCCACTCATTTGGACCAATGGGAAATTAAAGCCAAGGATCCATACTTATAGACTATGTAAGTCCAATTTCTCAATTGTATTTGAGAATTGTTCTATAAAATTTGTTTGTCACTCATTTGGACCAATGGGAAATTAAAGCCAAGGATCCATACTTATAGACTATGTAAGTCCAATTTCTCAATTGTATTTGAGAATTTTTCTATAAAATTTTAAAGATTAAAAGTGTGTAAATTTTGTTCAGCTCTACGTGAATTTGGCTATTTGTGGGCACATTTATGTATGTCACTCCTTTGGACCAATGGGAAATTAAAGCCAAGGATCCATACTTATAGACTATGTAAGTCCGATTTCTCAATTGTATTTGAGAATTTTTCTATAAAATTTTAAAGATTAAAAGTGTGTAAATTTTGTTCAGCTCTACGTGAATTTGGCTATTTGTGGGCACATTTATGTATGTCACTCCTTTGGACCAATGGGAAATTAAAGCCAAGGATCCATACTTATAGACTATGTAAGTCCGATTTCTCAATTGTATTTGAGAATTTTTCTATAAAATTTGTTTGTCACTCATATGGACCAATGGGAAATTAAAGCCAAGGATCCATACTTATAGACTATGTAAGTCCGATTTCTCAATTGTATTTGAAAATTTTTCTATAAAATTTTAAAGATTAAAAGTGTGTAAATTTTGTTCAGCTCTACGTGAATTTGGCTATTTGTGGGCACATTTATGTATGTCACTCCTTTGGACCAATGGGAAATTAAAGCCAAGGATCCATACTTATAGACTATGTAAGTCCAATTTCTCAATTGTATTTGAGAATTGTTCTATAAAATTTTAAAGATTAAAATTGTGTAAATTTTGTTCAGCTCTACGGGAATTTGGCTATTTGTGGGCACATTTATGTTTGTCACTCATTTGGACCAATGGGAAATTAAAGCCAAGGATCCATACTTATAGACTATGTAAGTCCGATTTCTCAATTGTATTTGAGAATTTTTCTATAAAATTTGTTTGTCACTCATTTGGACCAATGGGAAATTGAAGCCAAGGATCCATACTTATAGACTATGTAAGTCCAATTTCTCAATTGTATTTGAGAATTGTTCTATAAAATTTTAAAGATTAAAATTGTGTAAATTTTGTTCAGCTCTACGTGAATTTGGCTATTTGTGGGCACATTTATGTATGTCACTCCTTTGGACCAATGGGAAATTAAAGCCAAGGATCCATACTTATAGACTATGTAAGTCCGATTTCTCAATTGTATTTGAGAATTTTTCTATAACATTTGTTTGTCACTCATTTGGACCAATGGGAAATTGAAGCCAAGGATCCATACTTATAGACTATGTAAGTCCGATTTCTCAATTGTATTTGAGAATTTTTCTATAACATTTGTTTGTCACTCCTTTGGACCAATGGGAAATTAAAGCCAAGGATCCATACTTATAGACTATGTAAGTCCAATTTCTCAATTGTATTTGAGAATTGTTCTATAAAATTTTAAAGATTAAAATTGTGTAAATTTTGTTCAGCTCTACGGGAATTTGGCTATTTGTGGGCACATTTATGTTTGTCACTCATTTGGACCAATGGGAAATTAAAGCCAAGGATCCATACTTATAGACTATGTAAGTCCGATTTCTCAATTGTATTTGAGAATTTTTCTATAAAATTTTAAAGATTAAAAGTGTGTAAATTTTGTTCAGCTCTACGTGAATTTGGCTATTTGTGGGCACATTTATGTATGTCACTCCTTTGGACCAATGGGAAATTAAAGCCAAGGATCCATACTTATAGACTATGTAAGTCCGATTTCTCAATTGTATTTGAGAATTTTTCTATAAAATTTTAAAGATTAAAAGTGTGTAAATTTTGTTCAGCTCTACGTGAATTTGGCTATTTGTGGGCACATTTATGTATGTCACTCCTTTGGACCAATGGGAAATTAAAGCCAAGGATCCATACTTATAGACTATGTAAGTCCAATTTCTCAATTGTATTTGAGAATTGTTCTATAAAATTTTAAAGATTAAAATTGTGTAAATTTTGTTCAGCTCTACGGGAATTTGGCTATTTGTGGGCACATTTATGTTTGTCACTCATTTGGACCAATGGGAAATTAAAGCCAAGGATCCATACTTATAGACTATGTAAGTCCGATTTCTCAATTGTATTTGAGAATTTTTCTATAAAATTTGTTTGTCACTCATTTGGACCAATGGGAAATTGAAGCCAAGGATCCATACTTATAGACTATGTAAGTCCAATTTCTCAATTGTATTTGAGAATTGTTCTATAAAATTTTAAAGATTAAAATTGTGTAAATTTTGTTCAGCTCTACGTGAATTTGGCTATTTGTGGGCACATTTATGTTTGTCACTCATTTGGACCAATGGGAAATTAAAGCCAAGGATCCATACTTATAGACTATGTAAGTCCGATTTCTCAATTGTATTTGAGAATTTTTCTATAAAATTTTAAAGATTAAAAGTGTGTAAATTTTGTTCAGCTCTACGTGAATTTGGCTATTTGTGGGCACATTTATGTATGTCACTCCTTTGGACCAATGGGAAATTAAAGCCAAGGATCCATACTTATAGACTATGTAAGTCCAATTTCTCAATTGTATTTGAGAATTGTTCTATAAAATTTTAAAGATTAAAATTGTGTAAATTTTGTTCAGCTCTACGGGAATTTGGCTATTTGTGGGCACATTTATTTTTGTCACTCATTTGGACCAATGGGAAATTAAAGCCAAGGATCCATACTTATAGACTATGTAAGTCCGATTTCTCAATTGTATTTGAGAATTTTTCTATAAAATTTTAAAGATTAAAAGTGTGTAAATTTTGTTCAGCTCTACGTGAATTTGGCTATTTGTGGGCACATTTATGTATGTCACTCCTTTGGACCAATGGGAAATTAAAGCCAAGGATCCATACTTATAGACTATGTAAGTCCGATTTCTCAATTGTATTTGAGAATTTTTCTATAAAATTTTAAAGATTAAAAGTGTGTAAATTTTGTTCAGCTCTACGTGAATTTGGCTATTTGTGGGCACATTTATGTATGTCACTCCTTTGGACCAATGGGAAATTAAAGCCAAGGATCCATACTTATAGACTATGTAAGTCCAATTTCTCAATTGTATTTGACAATTGTTCTATAAAATTTTAGAGATTAAAATTGTGTAAATTTTGTTCAGCTCTACGGGAATTTGGCTATTTGTGGGCACATTTATGTTTGTCACTCATTTGGACCAATGGGAAATTAAAGCCAAGGATCCATACTTATAGACTATGTAAGTCCGATTTCTCAATTGTATTTGAGAATTTTTCTATAAAATTTTAAAGATTAAAAGTGTGTAAATTTTGTTCAGCTCTACGTGAATTTGGCTATTTGTGGGCACATTTATGTATGTCACTCCTTTGGACCAATGGGAAATTAAAGCCAAGGATCCATACTTATAGACTATGTAAGTCCGATTTCTCAATTGTATTTGAGAATTTTTCTATAAAATTTGTTTGTCACTCATTTGGACCAATGGGAAATTAAAGCCAAGGATCCAAACTTATAGGCTATGTAAGTCCGATTTCTCAATTGTATTTGAGAATTTTTCTATAAAATTTGTTTGTCACTCATTTGGACCAATGGGAAATTAAAGCCAAGGATCCATACTTATAGACTATGTAAGTCCAATTTCTCAATTGTATTTGAGAATTGTTCTATAAAATTTGTTTGTCACTCATTTGGACCAATGGGAAATTAAAGCCAAGGATCCAAACTTATAGGCTATGTAAGTCCGATTTCTCAATTGTATTTGAGAATTTTTCTATAAAATTTGTTTGTCACTCATTTGGACCAATGGGAAATTAAAGCCAAGGATCCATACTTATAGACTATGTAAGTCCAATTTCTCAATTGTATTTGAGAATTGTTCTATAAAATTTGTTTGTCACTCATTTGGACCAATGGGAAATTAAAGCCAAGGATCCAAACTTATAGGCTATGTAAGTCCGATTTCTCAATTGTATTTGAGAATTTTTCTATAAAATTTGTTTGCCACTCATTTGGACCAATGGGAAATTAAAGCCAAGGATCCATACTTATAGACTATGTAAGTCCAATTTCTCAATTGTATTTGAGAATTGTTCTATAAAATTTGTTTGTCACTCATTTGGACCAATGGGAAATTAAAGCCAAGGATCCATACTTATAGACTATGTAAGTCCAATTTCTCAATTGTATTTGAGAATTTTTCTATAAAATTTTAAAGATTAAAAGTGTGTAAATTTTGTTCAGCTCTACGTGAATTTGGCTATTTGTGGGCACATTTATGTATGTCACTCCTTTGGACCAATGGGAAATTAAAGCCAAGGATCCATACTTATAGACTATGTAAGTCCGATTTCTCAATTGTATTTGAGAATTTTTCTATAAAATTTTAAAGATTAAAAGTGTGTAAATTTTGTTCAGCTCTACGTGAATTTGGCTATTTGTGGGCACATTTATGTATGTCACTCCTTTGGACCAATGGGAAATTAAAGCCAAGGATCCATACTTATAGACTATGTAAGTCCGATTTCTCAATTGTATTTGAGAATTTTTCTATAAAATTTGTTTGTCACTCATATGGACCAATGGGAAATTAAAGCCAAGGATCCATACTTATAGACTATGTAAGTCCGATTTCTCAATTGTATTTGAAAATTTTTCTATAAAATTTTAAAGATTAAAAGTGTGTAAATTTTGTTCAGCTCTACGTGAATTTGGCTATTTGTGGGCACATTTATGTTTGTCACTCATTTGGACCAATGGGAAATTAAAGCCAAGGATCCATACTTATAGACTATGTAAGTCCAATTTCTCAATTGTATTTGAGAATTGTTCTATAAAATTTTAAAGATTAAAATTGTGTAAATTTTGTTCAGCTCTACGGGAATTTGGCTATTTGTGGGCACATTTATGTTTGTCACTCATTTGGACCAATGGGAAATTAAAGCCAAGGATCCATACTTATAGACTATGTAAGTCCAATTTCTCAATTGTATTTGAGAATTGTTCTATAAAATTTTAAAGATTAAAATTGTGTAAATTTTGTTCAGCTCTACGTGAATTTGGCTATTTGTGGGCACATTTATGTATGTCACTCCTTTGGACCAATGGGAAATTAAAGCCAAGGATCCATACTTATAGACTATGTAAGTCCGATTTCTCAATTGTATTTGAGAATTTTTCTATAACATTTGTTTGTCACTCATTTGGACCAATGGGAAATTGAAGCCAAGGATCCATACTTATAGACTATGTAAGTCCGATTTCTCAATTGTATTTGAGAATTTTTCTATAACATTTGTTTGTCACTCCTTTGGACCAATGGGAAATTAAAGCCAAGGATCCATACTTTTAGACTATGTAAGTCCAATTTCTCAATTGTATTTGAGAATTGTTCTATAAAATTTTAAAGATTAAAATTGTGTAAATTTTGTTCAGCTCTACGGGAATTTGGCTATTTGTGGGCACATTTATGTTTGTCACTCATTTGGACCAATGGGAAATTAAAGCCAAGGATCCATACTTATAGACTATGTAAGTCCGATTTCTCAATTGTATTTGAGAATTTTTCTATAAAATTTTAAAGATTAAAAGTGTGTAAATTTTGTTCAGCTCTACGTGAATTTGGCTATTTGTGGGCACATTTATGTATGTCACTCCTTTGGACCAATGGGAAATTAAAGCCAAGGATCCATACTTATAGACTATGTAAGTCCGATTTCTCAATTGTATTTGAGAATTTTTCTATAAAATTTTAAAGATTAAAAGTGTGTAAATTTTGTTCAGCTCTACGTGAATTTGGCTATTTGTGGGCACATTTATGTATGTCACTCCTTTGGACCAATGGGAAATTAAAGCCAAGGATCCATACTTATAGACTATGTAAGTCCAATTTCTCAATTGTATTTGAGAATTGTTCTATAAAATTTTAAAGATTAAAATTGTGTAAATTTTGTTCAGCTCTACGGGAATTTGGCTATTTGTGGGCACATTTATGTTTGTCACTCATTTGGACCAATGGGAAATTAAAGCCAAGGATCCATACTTATAGACTATGTAAGTCCGATTTCTCAATTGTATTTGAGAATTTTTCTATAAAATTTTAAAGATTAAAAGTGTTTAAATTTTGTTCAGCTCTACGGGAATTTGGCTATTTGTGGGCACATTTATGTTTGTCACTCATTTGGACCAATGGGAAATTAAAGCCAAGGATCCATACTTATAGACTATGTAAGTCCGATTTCTCAATTGTATTTGAGAATTTTTCTATAAAATTTTAAAGATTAAAATTGTGTAAATTTTGTTCAGCTCTACGGGAATTTGGCTATTTGTGGGCACATTTATGTATGTCACTCCTTTGGACCAATGGGAAATTAAAGCCAAGGATCCATACTTATAGACTATGTAAGTCCGATTTCTCAATTGTATTTGAGAATTTTTCTATAAAATTTTAAAGATTAAAAGTGTTTAAATTTTGTTCAGCTCTACGGGAATTTGGCTATTTGTGGGCACATTTATGTTTGTCACTCATTTGGACCAATGGGAAATTAAAGCCAAGGATCCATACTTATAGACTATGTAAGTCCGATTTCTCAATTGTATTTGAGAATTTTTCTATAAAATTTTAAAGATTAAAATTGTGTAAATTTTGTTCAGCTCTACGGGAATTTGGCTATTTGTGGGCACATTTATGTATGTCACTCCTTTGGACCAATGGGAAATTAAAGCCAAGGATCCATACTTATAGACTATGTAAGTCCGATTTCTCAATTGTATTTGAGAATTTTTCTATAAAATTTTAAAGATTAAAAGTGTTTAAATTTTGTTCAGCTCTACGGGAATTTGGCTATTTGTGGGCACATTTATGTTTGTCACTCATTTGGACCAATGGGAAATTAAAGCCAAGGATCCATACTTATAGACTATGTAAGTCCGATTTCTCAATTGTATTTGAGAATTTTTCTATAAAATTTTAAAGATTAAAATTGTGTAAATTTTGTTCAGCTCTACGGGAATTTGGCTATTTGTGGGCACATTTATGTATGTCACTCCTTTGGACCAATGGGAAATTAAAGCCAAGGATCCATACTTATAGACTATGTAAGTCCAATTTCTCAATTGTATTTGAGAATTGTTCTATAAAATTTTAAAGATTAAAATTGTGTAAATTTTGTTCAGCTCTACGGGAATTTGGCTATTTGTGGGCACATTTATGTTTGTCACTCATTTGGACCAATGGGAAATTAAAGCCAAGGATCCATACTTATAGACTATGTAAGTCCGATTTCTCAATTGTATTTGAGAATTTTTCTATAAAATTTGTTTGTCACTCATTTGGACCAATGGGAAATTGAAGCCAAGGATCCATACTTATAGACTATGTAAGTCCAATTTCTCAATTGTATTTGAGAATTGTTCTATAAAATTTTAAAGATTAAAATTGTGTAAATTTTGTTCAGCTCTACGTGAATTTGGCTATTTGTGGGCACATTTATGTTTGTCACTCATTTGGACCAATGGGAAATTAAAGCCAAGGATCCATACTTATAGACTATGTAAGTCCGATTTCTCAATTGTATTTGAGAATTGTTCTATAAAATTTTAAAGATTAAAATTGTGTAAATTTTGTTCAGCTCTACGTGAATTTGGCTATTTGTGGGCACATTTATGTTTGTCACTCATTTGGACCAATGGGAAATTAAAGCCAAGGATCCATACTTATAGACTATGTAAGTCCGATTTCTCAATTGTATTTGAGAATTTTTCTATAAAATTTTAAAGATTAAAATTGTGTAAATTTTGTTCAGCTCTACGTGAATTTGGCTATTTGTGGGCACATTTATGTATGTCACTCCTTTGGACCAATGGGAAATTAAAGCCAAGGATCCATACTTATAGACTATGTAAGTCCGATTTCTCAATTGTATTTGAGCATTTTTCTATAACATTTGTTTGTCACTCATTTGGACCAATGGGAAATTGAAGCCAAGGATCCATACTTATAGACTATGTAAGTCCGATTTCTCAATTGTATTTGAGAATTTTTCTATAACATTTGTTTGTCACTCCTTTGGACCAATGGGAAATTAAAGCCAAGGATCCATACTTATAGACTATGTAAGTCCGATTTCTCAATTGTATTTGAGAATTTTTCTATAAAATTTTAAAGATTAAAAGTGTGTAAATTTTGTTCAGCTCTACGTGAATTTGGCTATTTGTGGGCACATTTATGTATGTCACTCCTTTGGACCAATGGGAAATTAAAGCCAAGGATCCATACTTATAGACTATGTAAGTCCGATTTCTCAATTGTATTTGAGAATTTTTCTATAAAATTTGTTTGTCACTCATTTGGACCAATGGGAAATTAAAGCCAAGGATCCAAACTTATAGACTATGTAAGTCCGATTTCTCTATTGTATTTGAGAATTTTTCTATAAAATTTGTTTGTCACTCATTTGGACCAATCGGAAATTAAAGCCAAGGATCCATACTTATAGACTATGTAAGTCCAATTTCTCAATTGTATTTGAGAATTTTTCTATAAAATTTTAAAGATTAAAATTGTGTAAATTTTGTTCAGCTCTACGGGAATTTGGCTATTTGTGGGCACATTTATGTTTGTCACTCATTTGGACCAATGGGAAATTAAAGCCAAGGAGGCATACTTATAGGCTATGTAAGTCCGATTTCTCAATTGTATTTGAGAATTTTTCTATAAAATTTGTTTGTCACTCATTTGGACCAATGGGAAATTAAAGCCAAGGATCCATACTTATAGACTATGTAAGTCCAATTTCTCAATTGTATTTGAGAATTTTTCTATAAAATTTTAAAGATTAAAATTGTGTAAATTTTGTTCAGCTCTACGGGAATTTGGCTATTTGTGGGCACATTTATGTTTGTCACTCATTTGGACCAATGGGAAATTAAAGCCAAGGAGGCATACTTATAGACTATGTAAGTCCGATTTCTCTATTGTATTTGAGAATTTTTCTATAAAATTTGTTTGTCACTCATTTGGACCAATGGGAAATTAAAGCCAAGGATCCATACTTATAGACTATGTAAGTCCGATTTCTCTATTGTATTTGAGAATTTTTCTATAAAATTTGTTTGTCACTCATTTGGACCAATGGGAAATTAAAGCCAAGGATCCATACTTATAGACTATGTAAGTCCGATTTCTCTATTGTATTTGAGAATTTTTCTATAAAATTTGTTTGTCACTCATTTGGACCAATGTGAAATTAAAGCCAAGGAGGCATACTTATAGACTATGTAAGTCCGATTTCTCAATTGTATTTGAGAATTTTTCTATAAAATTTGTTTGGACTCATTTGGACCAATGGGAAATTAAAGCCAAGGATCCATACTTATAGACTATGTAAGTCCGATTTCTCAATTGTATTTGAGAATTGTTCTATAAAATTTTAAAGATTAAAATTGTGTAAATTTTGTTCACCTCTACGGGAATTTGGCTATTTGTGGGCACATTTAT
Source organism: Lypha dubia (assembly GCA_947311025.1). Classification (NCBI taxonomy): domain Eukaryota; kingdom Metazoa; phylum Arthropoda; class Insecta; order Diptera; family Tachinidae; genus Lypha; species Lypha dubia. The sequence goes on along the minus strand of OX371264.1, from coordinate 2,772,688 downwards.
GTATGTCACTCATTTGGACCAATGGGAAATTAAAGCCAAGGAGGCATACTTATAGACTATGTAAGTCCGATTTCTCAATTGTATTTGAGAATTTTTCTATAACATTTGTTTGTCACTCATTTGGACCAATGGGAAATTAAAGCCAAGGATCCATACTTATAGACTATGTAAGTCCGATTTCTCAATTGTATTGGAGAATTTTTCTATAAAATTTTAAAGATTAAAATTGTGTAAATTTTGTTCAGCTCTACGTGAATTTGGCTATTTGTGGGCACATTTATGTATGTCACTCCTTTGGACCAATGGGAAATTAAAGCCAAGGATCCATACTTATAGACTATGTAAGTCCGATTTCTCTATTGTATTTGAGAATTTTTCTATAAAATTTTTTTGTCACTCATTTGGACCAATGGGAAATTAAAGCCAAGGATCCATACTTATAGGCTATGTAAGTCCGATTTCTCAATTGTATTTGAGAATTTTTCTATAACATTTGTTTGTCACTCATTTGGACCAATGGGAAATTAAAGCCAAGGATCCATACTTATAGACTATGTAAGTCCAATTTCTCAATTGTATTTGAGAATTGTTCTATAAAATTTTAGAGATTAAAATTGTGTAAATTTTGTTCAGCTCTACGGGAATTTGGCTATTTGTGGGCACATTTATGTTTGTCACTCATTTGGACCAATGGGAAATTAAAGCCAAGGATCCATACTTATAGACTATGTAAGTCCGATTTCTCAATTGTATTTGAGAATTTTTCTATAAAATTTTAAAGATTAAAAGTGTGTAAATTTTGTTCAGCTCTACGTGAATTTGGCTATTTGTGGGCACATTTATGTATGTCACTCCTTTGGACCAATGGGAAATTAAAGCCAAGGATCCATACTTATAGACTATGTAAGTCCGATTTCTCAATTGTATTTGAGAATTTTTCTATAAAATTTTAAAGATTAAAAGTGTGTAAATTTTGTTCAGCTCTACGTGAATTTGGCTATTTGTGGGCACATTTATGTATGTCACTCCTTTGGACCAATGGGAAATTAAAGCCAAGGATCCATACTTATAGACTATGTAAGTCCGATTTCTCAATTGTATTTGAGCATTTTTCTATAACATTTGTTTGTCACTCATTTGGACCAATGGGAAATTGAAGCCAAGGATCCATACTTATAGACTATGTAAGTCCGATTTCTCAATTGTATTTGAGAATTTTTCTATAACATTTGTTTGTCACTCCTTTGGACCAATGGGAAATTAAAGCCAAGGATCCATACTTATAGACTATGTAAGTCCGATTTCTCAATTGTATTTGAGAATTTTTCTATAAAATTTGTTTGTCACTCATTTGGACCAATGGGAAATTAAAGCCAAGGATCCAAACTTATAGACTATGTAAGTCCGATTTCTCTATTGTATTTGAGAATTTTTCTATAAAATTTGTTTGTCACTCATTTGGACCAATCGGAAATTAAAGCCAAGGATCCATACTTATAGACTATGTAAGTCCAATTTCTCAATTGTATTTGAGAATTTTTCTATAAAATTTTAAAGATTAAAATTGTGTAAATTTTGTTCAGCTCTACGGGAATTTGGCTATTTGTGGGCACATTTATGTTTGTCACTCATTTGGACCAATGGGAAATTAAAGCCAAGGAGGCATACTTATAGGCTATGTAAGTCCGATTTCTCAATTGTATTTGAGAATTTTTCTATAAAATTTGTTTGTCACTCATTTGGACCAATGGGAAATTAAAGCCAAGGATCCATACTTATAGACTATGTAAGTCCAATTTCTCAATTGTATTTGAGAATTTTTCTATAAAATTTTAAAGATTAAAATTGTGTAAATTTTGTTCAGCTCTACGGGAATTTGGCTATTTGTGGGCACATTTATGTTTGTCACTCATTTGGACCAATGGGAAATTAAAGCCAAGGAGGCATACTTATAGACTATGTAAGTCCGATTTCTCTATTGTATTTGAGAATTTTTCTATAAAATTTGTTTGTCACTCATTTGGACCAATGGGAAATTAAAGCCAAGGATCCATACTTATAGACTATGTAAGTCCGATTTCTCTATTGTATTTGAGAATTTTTCTATAAAATTTGTTTGTCACTCATTTGGACCAATGGGAAATTAAAGCCAAGGATCCATACTTATAGACTATGTAAGTCCGATTTCTCTATTGTATTTGAGAATTTTTCTATAAAATTTGTTTGTCACTCATTTGGACCAATGTGAAATTAAAGCCAAGGAGGCATACTTATAGACTATGTAAGTCCGATTTCTCAATTGTATTTGAGAATTTTTCTATAAAATTTGTTTGGACTCATTTGGACCAATGGGAAATTAAAGCCAAGGATCCATACTTATAGACTATGTAAGTCCGATTTCTCAATTGTATTTGAGAATTGTTCTATAAAATTTTAAAGATTAAAATTGTGTAAATTTTGTTCAGCTCTACGGGAATTTGGCTATTTGTGGGCACATTTATGTATGTCACTCATTTGGACCAATGGGAAATTAAAGCCAAGGAGGCATACTTATAGACTATGTAAGTCCGATTTCTCAATTGTATTTGAGAATTTTTCTATAACATTTGTTTGTCACTCATTTGGACCAATGGGAAATTAAAGCCAAGGATCCATACTTATAGACTATGTAAGTCCGATTTCTCAATTGTATTGGAGAATTTTTCTATAAAATTTTAAAGATTAAAATTGTGTAAATTTTGTTCAGCTCTACGTGAATTTGGCTATTTGTGGGCACATTTATGTATGTCACTCCTTTGGACCAATGGGAAATTAAAGCCAAGGATCCATACTTATAGACTATGTAAGTCCGATTTCTCTATTGTATTTGAGAATTTTTCTATAAAATTTTTTTGTCACTCATTTGGACCAATGGGAAATTAAAGCCAAGGATCCATACTTATAGGCTATGTAAGTCCGATTTCTCAATTGTATTTGAGAATTTTTCTATAACATTTGTTTGTCACTCATTTGGACCAATGGGAAATTAAAGCCAAGGATCCATACTTATAGACTATGTAAGTCCGATTTCTCAATTGTATTTGAGAATTGTTCTATAAAATTTTAGAGATTAAAATTGTGTAAATTTTGTTCAGCTCTACGGGAATTTGGCTATTTGTGGGCACATTTATGTTTGTCACTCATTTGGACCAATGGGAAATTAAAGCCAAGGATCCATACTTATAGACTATGTAAGTCCGATTTCTCAATTGTATTTGAGAATTTTTCTATAAAATTTTAAAGATTAAAAGTGTGTAAATTTTGTTCAGCTCTACGTGAATTTGGCTATTTGTGGGCACATTTATGTATGTCACTCCTTTGGACCAATGGGAAATTAAAGCCAAGGATCCATACTTATAGACTATGTAAGTCCGATTTCTCAATTGTATTTGAGAATTTTTCTATAAAATTTTAAAGATTAAAAGTGTGTAAATTTTGTTCAGCTCTACGTGAATTTGGCTATTTGTGGGCACATTTATGTATGTCACTCCTTTGGACCAATGGGAAATTAAAGCCAAGGATCCATACTTATAGACTATGTAAGTCCGATTTCTCAATTGTATTTGAGAATTTTTCTATAAAATTTTAAAGATTAAAAGTGTGTAAATTTTGTTCAGCTCTACGTGAATTTGGCTATTTGTGGGCACATTTATGTATGTCACTCCTTTGGACCAATGGGAAATTAAAGCCAAGGATCCATACTTATAGACTATGTAAGTCCGATTTCTCAATTGTATTTGAGAATTTTTCTATAAAATTTTAAAGATTAAAAGTGTGTAAATTTTGTTCAGCTCTACGTGAATTTGGCTATTTGTGGGCACATTTATGTATGTCACTCCTTTGGACCAATGGGAAATTAAAGCCAAGGATCCATACTTATAGACTATGTAAGTCCGATTTCTCAATTGTATTTGAGAATTTTTCTATAAAATTTGTTTGTCACTCATTTGGACCAATGGGAAATTAAAGCCAAGGATCCAAACTTATAGACTATGTAAGTCCAATTTCTCAATTGTATTTGAGAATTTTTCTATAAAATTTGTTTGTCACTCATTTGGACCAATGGGAAATTAAAGCCAAGGATCCAAACTTATAGACTATGTAAGTCCAATTTCTCAATTGTATTTGAGAATTTTTCTATAAAATTTGTTTGTCACTCATTTGGACCAATGGGAAATTAAAGCCAAGGATCCATACTTATAGACTATGTAAGTCCGATTTCTCAATTGTATTTGAGAATTTTTCTATAAAATTTTAAAGATTAAAAGTGTGTAAATTTTGTTCAGCTCTACGTGAATTTGGCTATTTGTGGGCACATTTATGTATGTCACTCCTTTGGACCAATGGGAAATTAAAGCCAAGGATCCATACTTATAGACTATGTAAGTCCAATTTCTCAATTGTATTTGAGAATTGTTCTATAAAATTTTAAAGATTAAAATTGTGTAAATTTTGTTCAGCTCTACGGGAATTTGGCTATTTGTGGGCACATTTATGTTTGTCACTCATTTGGACCAATGGGAAATTAAAGCCAAGGATCCATACTTATAGACTATGTAAGTCCGATTTCTCAATTGTATTTGAGAATTTTTCTATAAAATTTTAAAGATTAAAAGTGTGTAAATTTTGTTCAGCTCTACGTGAATTTGGCTATTTGAGGGCACATTTATGTATGTCACTCCTTTGGACCAATGGGAAATTAAAGCCAAGGATCCATACTTATAGACTATGTAAGTCCGATTTCTCAATTGTATTTGAGAATTTTTCTATAAAATTTTAAAGATTAAAAGTGTGTAAATTTTGTTCAGCTCTACGTGAATTTGGCTATTTGTGGGCACATTTATGTATGTCACTCCTTTGGACCAATGGGAAATTAAAGCCAAGGATCCATACTTATAGACTATGTAAGTCCAATTTCTCAATTGTATTTGAGAATTGTTCTATAAAATTTTAAAGATTAAAATTGTGTAAATTTTGTTCAGCTCTAAGGGAATTTGGCTATTTGTGGGCACATTTATGTTTGTCACTCATTTGGACCAATGGGAAATTAAAGCCAAGGATCCATACTTATAGACTATGTAAGTCCAATTTCTCAATTGTATTTGAGAATTGTTCTATAAAATTTTAAAGATTAAAATTGTGTAAATTTTGTTCAGCTCTACGTGAATTTGGCTATTTGTGGGCACATTTATGTATGTCACTCCTTTGGACCAATGGGAAATTAAAGCCAAGGATCCATACTTATAGACTATGTAAGTCCGATTTCTCAATTGTATTTGAGAATTTTTCTATAAAATTTTAAAGATTAAAAGTGTGTAAATTTTGTTCAGCTCTACGTGAATTTGGCTATTTGTGGGCACATTTATGTATGTCACTCCTTTGGACCAATGGGAAATTAAAGCCAAGGATCCATACTTATAGACTATGTAAGTCCGATTTCTCAATTGTATTTGAGAATTTTTCTATAAAATTTGTTTGTCACTCATTTGGACCAATGGGAAATTAAAGCCAAGGATCCAAACTTATAGACTATGTAAGTCCAATTTCTCAATTGTATTTGTATAAAATTTGTTTGTCACTCATTTGGACCAATGGGAAATTAAAGCCAAGGATCCATACTTATAGACTATGTAAGTCCAATTTCTCAATTGTATTTGAGAATTTTTCTATAAAATTTTAACGATTAAAAGTGTGTAAATTTTGTTCAGCTCTACGTGAATTTGGCTATTTGTGGGCACATTTATGTATGTCACTCCTTTGGACCAATGGGAAATTAAAGCCAAGGATCCATACTTATAGACTATGTAAGTCCGATTTCTCAATTGTATTTGAGAATTTTTCTATAAAATTTGTTTGTCACTCATTTGGACCAATGGGAAATTAAAGCCAAGGATCCATACTTATAGACTATGTAAGTCCGATTTCTCAATTGTATTTGAGAATTTTTCTATAAAATTTTAAAGATTAAAAGTGTGTAAATTTTGTTCAGCTCTACGTGAATTTGGCTATTTGTGGGCACATTTATGTATGTCACTCCTTTGGACCAGTGGGAAATTAAAGCCAAGGATCCATACTTATAGACTATGTAAGTCCGATTTCTCAATTGTATTTGAGAATTTTTCTATAAAATTTGTTTGTCACTCATTTGGACCAATGGGAAATTAAAGCCAAGGATCCGTACTTATAGACTATGTAAGTCCGATTTCTCAATTGTATTTGAGAATTTTTCTATAAAATTTTAAAGATTAAAAGTGTGTAAATTTTGTTCAGCTCTACGTGAATTTGGCTATTTGTGGGCACATTTATGTATGTCACTCATTTGGACCAATGGGAAATTAAAGCCAAGGATCCATACTTATAGACTATGTAAGTCCGATTTCTCAATTTTATTTGAGAATTTTTCTATAAAATTTGTTTGTCACTCATTTGGACCAATGGGAAATTAAAGCCAAGGATCCATACTTATAGACTATGTAAGTCCGATTTCTCAATTGTATTTGAGAATTTTTCTATAAAATTTGTTTGTCACTCATTTGGACCAATGGGAAATTAAAGCCAAGGATCCAAACTTATAGACTATGTAAGTCCAATTTCTCAATTGTATTTGAGAATTTTTCTATAAAATTTGTTTGTCACTCATTTGGACCAATGGGAAATTAAAGCCAAGGATCCAAACTTATAGACTATGTAAGTCCAATTTCTCAATTGTATTTGAGAATTTTTCTATAAAATTTGTTTGTCACTCATTTGGACCAATGGGAAATTAAAGCCAAGGATCCATACTTATAGACTATGTAAGTCCGATTTCTCAATTGTATTTGAGAATTTTTCTATAAAATTTTAAAGATTAAAAGTGTGTAAATTTTGTTCAGCTCTACGTGAATTTGGCTATTTGTGGGCACATTTATGTATGTCACTCCTTTGGACCAATGGGAAATTAAAGCCAAGGATCCATACTTATAGACTATGTAAGTCCAATTTCTCAATTGTATTTGAGAATTGTTCTATAAAATTTTAAAGATTAAAATTGTGTAAATTTTGTTCAGCTCTACGGGAATTTGGCTATTTGTGGGCACATTTATGTTTGTCACTCATTTGGACCAATGGGAAATTAAAGCCAAGGATCCATACTTATAGACTATGTAAGTCCGATTTCTCAATTGTATTTGAGAATTTTTCTATAAAATTTTAAAGATTAAAAGTGTGTAAATTTTGTTCAGCTCTACGTGAATTTGGCTATTTGAGGGCACATTTATGTATGTCACTCCTTTGGACCAATGGGAAATTAAAGCCAAGGATCCATACTTATAGACTATGTAAGTCCGATTTCTCAATTGTATTTGAGAATTTTTCTATAAAATTTTAAAGATTAAAAGTGTGTAAATTTTGTTCAGCTCTACGTGAATTTGGCTATTTGTGGGCACATTTATGTATGTCACTCCTTTGGACCAATGGGAAATTAAAGCCAAGGATCCATACTTATAGACTATGTAAGTCCGATTTCTCAATTGTATTTGAGAATTTTTCTATAAAATTTGTTTGTCACTCATTTGGACCAATGGGAAATTAAAGCCAAGGATCCAAACTTATAGACTATGTAAGTCCGATTTCTCTATTGTATTTGAGAATTTTTCTATAAAATTTGTTTGTCACTCATTTGGAACAATCGGAAATTAAAGCCAAGGATCCATACTTATAGACTATGTAAGTCCAATTTCTCAATTGTATTTGAGAATTTTTCTATAAAATTTTAAAGATTAAAATTGTGTAAATTTTGTTCAGCTCTACGGGAATTTGGCTATTTGTGGGCACATTTATGTTTGTCACTCATTTGGACCAATGGGAAATTAAAGCCAAGGAGGCATACTTATAGGCTATGTAAGTCCGATTTCTCAATTGTATTTGAGAATTTTTCTATAAAATTTGTTTGTCACTCATTTGGACCAATGGGAAATTAAAGCCAAGGATCCATACTTATAGACTATGTAAGTCCAATTTCTCAATTGTATTTGAGAATTTTTCTATAAAATTTTAAAGATTAAAATTGTGTAAATTTTGTTCAGCTCTACGGGAATTTGGCTATTTGTGGGCACATTTATGTTTGTCACTCATTTGGACCAATGGGAAATTAAAGCCAAGGAGGCATACTTATAGACTATGTAAGTCCGATTTCTCTATTGTATTTGAGAATTTTTCTATAAAATTTGTTTGTCACTCATTTGGACCAATGGGAAATTAAAGCCAAGGATCCATACTTATAGACTATGTAAGTCCGATTTCTCTATTGTATTTGAGAATTTTTCTATAAAATTTGTTTGTCACTCATTTGGACCAATGGGAAATTAAAGCCAAGGATCCATACTTATAGACTATGTAAGTCCGATTTCTCTATTGTATTTGAGAATTTTTCTATAAAATTTGTTTGTCACTCATTTGGACCAATGTGAAATTAAAGCCAAGGAGGCATACTTATAGACTATGTAAGTCCGATTTCTCAATTGTATTTGAGAATTTTTCTATAAAATTTGTTTGGACTCATTTGGACCAATGGGAAATTAAAGCCAAGGATCCATACTTATAGACTATGTAAGTCCGATTTCTCAATTGTATTTGAGAATTGTTCTATAAAATTTTAAAGATTAAAATTGTGTAAATTTTGTTCAGCTCTACGGGAATTTGGCTATTTGTGGGCACATTTATGTATGTCACTCATTTGGACCAATGGGAAATTAAAGCCAAGGAGGCATACTTATAGACTATGTAAGTCCGATTTCTCAATTGTATTTGAGAATTTTTCTATAACATTTGTTTGTCACTCATTTGGACCAATGGGAAATTAAAGCCAAGGATCCATACTTATAGACTATGTAAGTCCGATTTCTCAATTGTATTGGAGAATTTTTCTATAAAATTTTAAAGATTAAAATTGTGTAAATTTTGTTCAGCTCTACGTGAATTTGGCTATTTGTGGGCACATTTATGTATGTCACTCCTTTGGACCAATGGGAAATTAAAGCCAAGGATCCATACTTATAGACTATGTAAGTCCGATTTCTCTATTGTATTTGAGAATTTTTCTATAAAATTTTTTTGTCACTCATTTGGACCAATGGGAAATTAAAGCCAAGGATCCATACTTATAGGCTATGTAAGTCCGATTTCTCAATTGTATTTGAGAATTTTTCTATAACATTTGTTTGTCACTCATTTGGACCAATGGGAAATTAAAGCCAAGGATCCATACTTATAGACTATGTAAGTCCGATTTCTCAATTGTATTTGAGAATTGTTCTATAAAATTTTAGAGATTAAAGTTGTGTAAATTTTGTTCAGCTCTACGGGAATTTGGCTATTTGTGGGCACATTTATGTTTGTCACTCATTTGGACCAATGGGAAATTAAAGCCAAGGATCCATACTTATAGACTATGTAAGTCCGATTTCTCAATTGTATTTGAGAATTTTTCTATAAAATTTTAAAGATTAAAAGTGTGTAAATTTTGTTCAGCTCTACGTGAATTTGGCTATTTGTGGGCACATTTATGTATGTCACTCCTTTGGACCAATGGGAAATTAAAGCCAAGGATCCATACTTATAGACTATGTAAGTCCGATTTCTCAATTGTATTTGAGAATTTTTCTATAAAATTTTAAAGATTAAAAGTGTGTAAATTTTGTTCAGCTCTACGTGAATTTGGCTATTTGTGGGCACATTTATATATGTCACTCCTTTGGACCAATGGGAAATTAAAGCCAAGGATCCATACTTATAGACTATGTAAGTCCGATTTCTCAATTGTATTTGAGAATTTTTCTATAAAATTTTAAAGATTAAAAGTGTGTAAATTTTGTTCAGCTCTACGTGAATTTGGCTATTTGTGGGCACATTTATGTATGTCACTCCTTTGGACCAATGGGAAATTAAAGCCAAGGATCCATACTTATAGACTATGTAAGTCCGATTTCTCAATTGTATTTGAGAATTTTTCTATAAAATTTTAAAGATTAAAAGTGTGTAAATTTTGTTCAGCTCTACGTGAATTTGGCTATTTGTGGGCACATTTATGTATGTCACTCCTTTGGACCAATGGGAAATTAAAGCCAAGGATCCATACTTATAGACTATGTAAGTCCGATTTCTCAATTGTATTTGAGAATTTTTCTATAAAATTTTAAAGATTAAAAGTGTGTAAATTTTGTTCAGCTCTACGTGAATTTGGCTATTTGTGGGCACATTTATGTATGTCACTCCTTTGGACCAATGGGAAATTAAAGCCAAGGATCCATACTTATAGACTATGTAAGTCCGATTTCTCAATTGTATTTGAGAATTTTTCTATAAAATTTGTTTGTCACTCATTTGGACCAATGGGAAATTAAAGCCAAGGATCCAAACTTATAGACTATGTAAGTCCAATTTCTCAATTGTATTTGAGAATTTTTCTATAAAATTTGTTTGTCACTCATTTGGACCAATGGGAAATTAAAGCCAAGGATCCAAACTTATAGACTATGTAAGTCCAATTTCTCAATTGTATTTGAGAATTTTTCTATAAAATTTGTTTGTCACTCATTTGGACCAATGGGAAATTAAAGCCAAGGATCCATACTTATAGACTATGTAAGTCCGATTTCTCAATTGTATTTGAGAATTTTTCTATAAAATTTTAAAGATTAAAAGTGTGTAAATTTTGTTCAGCTCTACGTGAATTTGGCTATTTGTGGGCACATTTATGTATGTCACTCCTTTGGACCAATGGGAAATTAAAGCCAAGGATCCATACTTATAGACTATGTAAGTCCAATTTCTCAATTGTATTTGAGAATTTTTCTATAAAATTTGTTTGTCACTCATTTGGACCAATGGGAAATTAAAGCCAAGGATCCATACTTATAGACTATGTAAGTCCAATTTCTCAATTGTATTTGAGAATTGTTCTATAAAATTTTAAAGATTAAAATTGTGTAAATTTTGTTCAGCTCTACGGGAATTTGGCTATTTGTGGGCACATTTATGTTTGTCACTCATTTGGACCAATGGGAAATTAAAGCCAAGGATCCATACTTATAGACTATGTAAGTCCGATTTCTCAATTGTATTTGAGAATTTTTCTATAAAATTTTAAAGATTAAAAGTGTGTAAATTTTGTTCAGCTCTACGTGAATTTGGCTATTTGAGGGCACATTTATGTATGTCACTCCTTTGGACCAATGGGAAATTAAAGCCAAGGATCCATACTTATAGACTATGTAAGTCCGATTTCTCAATTGTATTTGAGAATTTTTCTATAAAATTTTAAAGATTAAAAGTGTGTAAATTTTGTTCAGCTCTACGTGAATTTGGCTATTTGTGGGCACATTTATGTATGTCACTCCTTTGGACCAATGGGAAATTAAAGCCAAGGATCCATACTTATAGACTATGTAAGTCCAATTTCTCAATTGTATTTGAGAATTGTTCTATAAAATTTTAAAGATTAAAATTGTGTAAATTTTGTTCAGCTCTAAGGGAATTTGGCTATTTGTGGGCACATTTATGTTTGTCACTCATTTGGACCAATGGGAAATTAAAGCCAAGGATCCATACTTATAGACTATGTAAGTCCAATTTCTCAATTGTATTTGAGAATTGTTCTATAAAATTTTAAAGATTAAAATTGTGTAAATTTTGTTCAGCTCTACGTGAATTTGGCTATTTGTGGGCACATTTATGTATGTCACTCCTTTGGACCAATGGGAAATTAAAGCCAAGGATCCATACTTATAGACTATGTAAGTCCGATTTCTCAATTGTATTTGAGAATTTTTCTATAAAATTTTAAAGATTAAAAGTGTGTAAATTTTGTTCAGCTCTACGTGAATTTGGCTATTTGTGGGCACATTTATGTATGTCACTCCTTTGGACCAATGGGAAATTAAAGCCAAGGATCCATACTTATAGACTATGTAAGTCCGATTTCTCAATTGTATTTGAGAATTTTTCTATAAAATTTGTTTGTCACTCATTTGGACCAATGGGAAATTAAAGCCAAGGATCCAAACTTATAGACTATGTAAGTCCAATTTCTCAATTGTATTTGTATAAAATTTGTTTGTCACTCATTTGGACCAATGGGAAATTAAAGCCAAGGATCCAAACTTATAGACTATGTAAGTCCAATTTCTCAATTGTATTTGTATAAAATTTGTTTGTCACTCATTTGGACCAATGGGAAATTAAAGCCAAGGATCCAAACTTATAGACTATGTAAGTCCGATTTCTCTATTGTATTTGAGAATTTTTCTATAAAATTTGTTTGTCACTCATTTGGAACAATCGGAAATTAAAGCCAAGGATCCATACTTATAGACTATGTAAGTCCAATTTCTCAATTGTATTTGAGAATTTTTCTATAAAATTTTAAAGATTAAAATTGTGTAAATTTTGTTCAGCTCTACGGGAATTTGGCTATTTGTGGGCACATTTATGTTTGTCACTCATTTGGACCAATGGGAAATTAAAGCCAAGGAGGCATACTTATAGGCTATGTAAGTCCGATTTCTCAATTGTATTTGAGAATTTTTCTATAAAATTTGTTTGTCACTCATTTGGACCAATGGGAAATTAAAGCCAAGGATCCATACTTATAGACTATGTAAGTCCAATTTCTCAATTGTATTTGAGAATTTTTCTATAAAATTTTAAAGATTAAAATTGTGTAAATTTTGTTCAGCTCTACGGGAATTTGGCTATTTGTGGGCACATTTATGTTTGTCACTCATTTGGACCAATGGGAAATTAAAGCCAAGGAGGCATACTTATAGACTATGTAAGTCCGATTTCTCTATTGTATTTGAGAATTTTTCTATAAAATTTGTTTGTCACTCATTTGGACCAATGGGAAATTAAAGCCAAGGATCCATACTTATAGACTATGTAAGTCCGATTTCTCTATTGTATTTGAGAATTTTTCTATAAAATTTGTTTGTCACTCATTTGGACCAATGGGAAATTAAAGCCAAGGATCCATACTTATAGACTATGTAAGTCCGATTTCTCTATTGTATTTGAGAATTTTTCTATAAAATTTGTTTGTCACTCATTTGGACCAATGTGAAATTAAAGCCAAGGAGGCATACTTATAGACTATGTAAGTCCGATTTCTCAATTGTATTTGAGAATTTTTCTATAAAATTTGTTTGGACTCATTTGGACCAATGGGAAATTAAAGCCAAGGATCCATACTTATAGACTATGTAAGTCCGATTTCTCAATTGTATTTGAGAATTGTTCTATAAAATTTTAAAGATTAAAATTGTGTAAATTTTGTTCAGCTCTACGGGAATTTGGCTATTTGTGGGCACATTTATGTATGTCACTCATTTGGACCAATGGGAAATTAAAGCCAAGGAGGCATACTTATAGACTATGTAAGTCCGATTTCTCAATTGTATTTGAGAATTTTTCTATAACATTTGTTTGTCACTCATTTGGACCAATGGGAAATTAAAGCCAAGGATCCATACTTATAGACTATGTAAGTCCGATTTCTCAATTGTATTGGAGAATTTTTCTATAAAATTTTAAAGATTAAAATTGTGTAAATTTTGTTCAGCTCTACGTGAATTTGGCTATTTGTGGGCACATTTATGTATGTCACTCCTTTGGACCAATGGGAAATTAAAGCCAAGGATCCATACTTATAGACTATGTAAGTCCGATTTCTCTATTGTATTTGAGAATTTTTCTATAAAATTTTTTTGTCACTCATTTGGACCAATGGGAAATTAAAGCCAAGGATCCATACTTATAGGCTATGTAAGTCCGATTTCTCAATTGTATTTGAGAATTTTTCTATAACATTTGTTTGTCACTCATTTGGACCAATGGGAAATTAAAGCCAAGGATCCATACTTATAGACTATGTAAGTCCGATTTCTCAATTGTATTTGAGAATTGTTCTATAAAATTTTAGAGATTAAAGTTGTGTAAATTTTGTTCAGCTCTACGGGAATTTGGCTATTTGTGGGCACATTTATGTTTGTCACTCATTTGGACCAATGGGAAATTAAAGCCAAGGATCCATACTTATAGACTATGTAAGTCCGATTTCTCAATTGTATTTGAGAATTTTTCTATAAAATTTTAAAGATTAAAAGTGTGTAAATTTTGTTCAGCTCTACGTGAATTTGGCTATTTGTGGGCACATTTATGTATGTCACTCCTTTGGACCAATGGGAAATTAAAGCCAAGGATCCATACTTATAGACTATGTAAGTCCGATTTCTCAATTGTATTTGAGAATTTTTCTATAAAATTTTAAAGATTAAAAGTGTGTAAATTTTGTTCAGCTCTACGTGAATTTGGCTATTTGTGGGCACATTTATATATGTCACTCCTTTGGACCAATGGGAAATTAAAGCCAAGGATCCATACTTATAGACTATGTAAGTCCGATTTCTCAATTGTATTTGAGAATTTTTCTATAAAATTTTAAAGATTAAAAGTGTGTAAATTTTGTTCAGCTCTACGTGAATTTGGCTATTTGTGGGCACATTTATGTATGTCACTCCTTTGGACCAATGGGAAATTAAAGCCAAGGATCCATACTTATAGACTATGTAAGTCCGATTTCTCAATTGTATTTGAGAATTTTTCTATAAAATTTTAAAGATTAAAAGTGTGTAAATTTTGTTCAGCTCTACGTGAATTTGGCTATTTGTGGGCACATTTATGTATGTCACTCCTTTGGACCAATGGGAAATTAAAGCCAAGGATCCATACTTATAGACTATGTAAGTCCGATTTCTCAATTGTATTTGAGAATTTTTCTATAAAATTTTAAAGATTAAAAGTGTGTAAATTTTGTTCAGCTCTACGTGAATTTGGCTATTTGTGGGCACATTTATGTATGTCACTCCTTTGGACCAATGGGAAATTAAAGCCAAGGATCCATACTTATAGACTATGTAAGTCCGATTTCTCAATTGTATTTGAGAATTTTTCTATAAAATTTGTTTGTCACTCATTTGGACCAATGGGAAATTAAAGCCAAGGATCCAAACTTATAGACTATGTAAGTCCAATTTCTCAATTGTATTTGAGAATTTTTCTATAAAATTTGTTTGTCACTCATTTGGACCAATGGGAAATTAAAGCCAAGGATCCAAACTTATAGACTATGTAAGTCCAATTTCTCAATTGTATTTGAGAATTTTTCTATAAAATTTGTTTGTCACTCATTTGGACCAATGGGAAATTAAAGCCAAGGATCCATACTTATAGACTATGTAAGTCCGATTTCTCAATTGTATTTGAGAATTTTTCTATAAAATTTTAAAGATTAAAAGTGTGTAAATTTTGTTCAGCTCTACGTGAATTTGGCTATTTGTGGGCACATTTATGTATGTCACTCCTTTGGACCAATGGGAAATTAAAGCCAAGGATCCATACTTATAGACTATGTAAGTCCAATTTCTCAATTGTATTTGAGAATTTTTCTATAAAATTTGTTTGTCACTCATTTGGACCAATGGGAAATTAAAGCCAAGGATCCATACTTATAGACTATGTAAGTCCAATTTCTCAATTGTATTTGAGAATTGTTCTATAAAATTTTAAAGATTAAAATTGTGTAAATTTTGTTCAGCTCTACGGGAATTTGGCTATTTGTGGGCACATTTATGTTTGTCACTCATTTGGACCAATGGGAAATTAAAGCCAAGGATCCATACTTATAGACTATGTAAGTCCGATTTCTCAATTGTATTTGAGAATTTTTCTATAAAATTTTAAAGATTAAAAGTGTGTAAATTTTGTTCAGCTCTACGTGAATTTGGCTATTTGAGGGCACATTTATGTATGTCACTCCTTTGGACCAATGGGAAATTAAAGCCAAGGATCCATACTTATAGACTATGTAAGTCCGATTTCTCAATTGTATTTGAGAATTTTTCTATAAAAT
Organism: Lypha dubia; assembly: GCA_947311025.1. Lineage (NCBI taxonomy): Eukaryota > Metazoa > Arthropoda > Insecta > Diptera > Tachinidae > Lypha > Lypha dubia. The sequence continues at coordinate 2,756,706 of OX371264.1, read as the reverse complement.
TTTAAAGATTAAAAGTGTGTAAATTTTGTTCAGCTCTACGTGAATTTGGCTATTTGTGGGCACATTTATGTATGTCACTCCTTTGGACCAATGGGAAATTAAAGCCAAGGATCCATACTTATAGACTATGTAAGTCCAATTTCTCAATTGTATTTGAGAATTGTTCTATAAAATTTTAAAGATTAAAATTGTGTAAATTTTGTTCAGCTCTAAGGGAATTTGGCTATTTGTGGGCACATTTATGTTTGTCACTCATTTGGACCAATGGGAAATTAAAGCCAAGGATCCATACTTATAGACTATGTAAGTCCAATTTCTCAATTGTATTTGAGAATTGTTCTATAAAATTTTAAAGATTAAAATTGTGTAAATTTTGTTCAGCTCTACGTGAATTTGGCTATTTGTGGGCACATTTATGTATGTCACTCCTTTGGACCAATGGGAAATTAAAGCCAAGGATCCATACTTATAGACTATGTAAGTCCGATTTCTCAATTGTATTTGAGAATTTTTCTATAAAATTTTAAAGATTAAAAGTGTGTAAATTTTGTTCAGCTCTACGTGAATTTGGCTATTTGTGGGCACATTTATGTATGTCACTCCTTTGGACCAATGGGAAATTAAAGCCAAGGATCCATACTTATAGACTATGTAAGTCCGATTTCTCAATTGTATTTGAGAATTTTTCTATAAAATTTGTTTGTCACTCATTTGGACCAATGGGAAATTAAAGCCAAGGATCCAAACTTATAGACTATGTAAGTCCAATTTCTCAATTGTATTTGTATAAAATTTGTTTGTCACTCATTTGGACCAATGGGAAATTAAAGCCAAGGATCCATACTTATAGACTATGTAAGTCCAATTTCTCAATTGTATTTGAGAATTTTTCTATAAAATTTTAACGATTAAAAGTGTGTAAATTTTGTTCAGCTCTACGTGAATTTGGCTATTTGTGGGCACATTTATGTATGTCACTCCTTTGGACCAATGGGAAATTAAAGCCAAGGATCCATACTTATAGACTATGTAAGTCCGATTTCTCAATTGTATTTGAGAATTTTTCTATAAAATTTGTTTGTCACTCATTTGGACCAATGGGAAATTAAAGCCAAGGATCCATACTTATAGACTATGTAAGTCCGATTTCTCAATTGTATTTGAGAACTTTTCTATAAAATTTTAAAGATTAAAAGTGTGTAAATTTTGTTCAGCTCTACGTGAATTTGGCTATTTGTGGGCACATTTATGTATGTCACTCCTTTGGACCAGTGGGAAATTAAAGCCAAGGATCCATACTTATAGACTATGTAAGTCCGATTTCTCAATTGTATTTGAGAATTTTTCTATAAAATTTGTTTGTCACTCATTTGGACCAATGGGAAATTAAAGCCAAGGATCCGTACTTATAGACTATGTAAGTCCGATTTCTCAATTGTATTTGAGAATTTTTCTATAAAATTTTAAAGATTAAAAGTGTGTAAATTTTGTTCAGCTCTACGTGAATTTGGCTATTTGTGGGCACATTTATGTATGTCACTCATTTGGACCAATGGGAAATTAAAGCCAAGGATCCATACTTATAGACTATGTAAGTCCGATTTCTCAATTTTATTTGAGAATTTTTCTATAAAATTTGTTTGTCACTCATTTGGACCAATGGGAAATTAAAGCCAAGGATCCATACTTATAGACTATGTAAGTCCGATTTCTCAATTGTATTTGAGAATTTTTCTATAAAATTTGTTTGTCGCTCATTTGGACCAATGGGAAATTAAAGCCAAGGATCCAAACTTATAGACTATGTAAGTCCAATTTCTCAATTGTATTTGAGAATTTTTCTATAAAATTTGTTTGTCACTCATTTGGACCAATGGGAAATTAAAGCCAAGGATCCAAACTTATAGACTATGTAAGTCCAATTTCTCAATTGTATTTGAGAATTTTTCTATAAAATTTGTTTGTCACTCATTTGGACCAATGGGAAATTAAAGCCAAGGATCCATACTTATAGACTATGTAAGTCCGATTTCTCAATTGTATTTGAGAATTTTTCTATAAAATTTTAAAGATTAAAAGTGTGTAAATTTTGTTCAGCTCTACGTGAATTTGGCTATTTGTGGGCACATTTATGTATGTCACTCCTTTGGACCAATGGGAAATTAAAGCCAAGGATCCATACTTATAGACTATGTAAGTCCAATTTCTCAATTGTATTTGAGAATTGTTCTATAAAATTTTAAAGATTAAAATTGTGTAAATTTTGTTCAGCTCTACGGGAATTTGGCTATTTGTGGGCACATTTATGTTTGTCACTCATTTGGACCAATGGGAAATTAAAGCCAAGGATCCATACTTATAGACTATGTAAGTCCGATTTCTCAATTGTATTTGAGAATTTTTCTATAAAATTTTAAAGATTAAAAGTGTGTAAATTTTGTTCAGCTCTACGTGAATTTGGCTATTTGAGGGCACATTTATGTATGTCACTCCTTTGGACCAATGGGAAATTAAAGCCAAGGATCCATACTTATAGACTATGTAAGTCCGATTTCTCAATTGTATTTGAGAATTTTTCTATAAAATTTTAAAGATTAAAAGTGTGTAAATTTTGTTCAGCTCTACGTGAATTTGGCTATTTGTGGGCACATTTATGTATGTCACTCCTTTGGACCAATGGGAAATTAAAGCCAAGGATCCATACTTATAGACTATGTAAGTCCAATTTCTCAATTGTATTTGAGAATTGTTCTATAAAATTTTAAAGATTAAAATTGTGTAAATTTTGTTCAGCTCTAAGGGAATTTGGCTATTTGTGGGCACATTTATGTTTGTCACTCATTTGGACCAATGGGAAATTAAAGCCAAGGATCCATACTTATAGACTATGTAAGTCCAATTTCTCAATTGTATTTGAGAATTGTTCTATAAAATTTTAAAGATTAAAATTGTGTAAATTTTGTTCAGCTCTACGTGAATTTGGCTATTTGTGGGCACATTTATGTATGTCACTCCTTTGGACCAATGGGAAATTAAAGCCAAGGATCCATACTTATAGACTATGTAAGTCCGATTTCTCAATTGTATTTGAGAATTTTTCTATAAAATTTTAAAGATTAAAAGTGTGTAAATTTTGTTCAGCTCTACGTGAATTTGGCTATTTGTGGGCACATTTATGTATGTCACTCCTTTGGACCAATGGGAAATTAAAGCCAAGGATCCATACTTATAGACTATGTAAGTCCGATTTCTCAATTGTATTTGAGAATTTTTCTATAAAATTTGTTTGTCACTCATTTGGACCAATGGGAAATTAAAGCCAAGGATCCAAACTTATAGACTATGTAAGTCCAATTTCTCAATTGTATTTGTATAAAATTTGTTTGTCACTCATTTGGACCAATGGGAAATTAAAGCCAAGGATCCATACTTATAGACTATGTAAGTCCAATTTCTCAATTGTATTTGAGAATTTTTCTATAAAATTTTAACGATTAAAAGTGTGTAAATTTTGTTCAGCTCTACGTGAATTTGGCTATTTGTGGGCACATTTATGTATGTCACTCCTTTGGACCAATGGGAAATTAAAGCCAAGGATCCATACTTATAGACTATGTAAGTCCGATTTCTCAATTGTATTTGAGAATTTTTCTATAAAATTTGTTTGTCACTCATTTGGACCAATGGGAAATTAAAGCCAAGGATCCATACTTATAGACTATGTAAGTCCGATTTCTCAATTGTATTTGAGAATTTTTCTATAAAATTTTAAAGATTAAAAGTGTGTAAATTTTGTTCAGCTCTACGTGAATTTGGCTATTTGTGGGCACATTTATGTATGTCACTCCTTTGGACCAGTGGGAAATTAAAGCCAAGGATCCATACTTATAGACTATGTAAGTCCGATTTCTCAATTGTATTTGAGAATTTTTCTATAAAATTTGTTTGTCACTCATTTGGACCAATGGGAAATTAAAGCCAAGGATCCGTACTTATAGACTATGTAAGTCCGATTTCTCAATTGTATTTGAGAATTTTTCTATAAAATTTTAAAGATTAAAAGTGTGTAAATTTTGTTCAGCTCTACGTGAATTTGGCTATTTGTGGGCACATTTATGTATGTCACTCATTTGGACCAATGGGAAATTAAAGCCAAGGATCCATACTTATAGACTATGTAAGTCCGATTTCTCAATTTTATTTGAGAATTTTTCTATAAAATTTGTTTGTCACTCATTTGGACCAATGGGAAATTAAAGCCAAGGATCCATACTTATAGACTATGTTAGTCCGATTTCTCAATTGTATTTGAGAATTTTTCTATAAAATTTGTTTGTCACTCATTTGGACCAATGGGAAATTAAAGCCAAGGATCCAAACTTATAGACTATGTAAGTCCAATTTCTCAATTGTATTTGAGAATTTTTCTATAAAATTTGTTTGTCACTCATTTGGACCAATGGGAAATTAAAGCCAAGGATCCAAACTTATAGACTATGTAAGTCCAATTTCTCAATTGTATTTGAGAATTTTTCTATAAAATTTGTTTGTCACTCATTTGGACCAATGGGAAATTAAAGCCAAGGATCCATACTTATAGACTATGTAAGTCCGATTTCTCAATTGTATTTGAGAATTTTTCTATAAAATTTTAAAGATTAAAAGTGTGTAAATTTTGTTCAGCTCTACGTGAATTTGGCTATTTGTGGGCACATTTATGTATGTCACTCCTTTGGACCAATGGGAAATTAAAGCCAAGGATCCATACTTATAGACTATGTAAGTCCAATTTCTCAATTGTATTTGAGAATTGTTCTATAAAATTTTAAAGATTAAAATTGTGTAAATTTTGTTCAGCTCTACGGGAATTTGGCTATTTGTGGGCACATTTATGTTTGTCACTCATTTGGACCAATGGGAAATTAAAGCCAAGGATCCATACTTATAGACTATGTAAGTCCGATTTCTCAATTGTATTTGAGAATTTTTCTATAAAATTTTAAAGATTAAAAGTGTGTAAATTTTGTTCAGCTCTACGTGAATTTGGCTATTTGAGGGCACATTTATGTATGTCACTCCTTTGGACCAATGGGAAATTAAAGCCAAGGATCCATACTTATAGACTATGTAAGTCCGATTTCTCAATTGTATTTGAGAATTTTTCTATAAAATTTTAAAGATTAAAAGTGTGTAAATTTTGTTCAGCTCTACGTGAATTTGGCTATTTGTGGGCACATTTATGTATGTCACTCCTTTGGACCAATGGGAAATTAAAGCCAAGGATCCATACTTATAGACTATGTAAGTCCAATTTCTCAATTGTATTTGAGAATTGTTCTATAAAATTTTAAAGATTAAAATTGTGTAAATTTTGTTCAGCTCTAAGGGAATTTGGCTATTTGTGGGCACATTTATGTTTGTCACTCATTTGGACCAATGGGAAATTAAAGCCAAGGATCCATACTTATAGACTATGTAAGTCCAATTTCTCAATTGTATTTGAGAATTGTTCTATAAAATTTTAAAGATTAAAATTGTGTAAATTTTGTTCAGCTCTACGTGAATTTGGCTATTTGTGGGCACATTTATGTATGTCACTCCTTTGGACCAATGGGAAATTAAAGCCAAGGATCCATACTTATAGACTATGTAAGTCCGATTTCTCAATTGTATTTGAGAATTTTTCTATAAAATTTTAAAGATTAAAAGTGTGTAAATTTTGTTCAGCTCTACGTGAATTTGGCTATTTGTGGGCACATTTATGTATGTCACTCCTTTGGACCAATGGGAAATTAAAGCCAAGGATCCATACTTATAGACTATGTAAGTCCGATTTCTCAATTGTATTTGAGAATTTTTCTATAAAATTTGTTTGTCACTCATTTGGACCAATGGGAAATTAAAGCCAAGGATCCAAACTTATAGACTATGTAAGTCCAATTTCTCAATTGTATTTGTATAAAATTTGTTTGTCACTCATTTGGACCAATGGGAAATTAAAGCCAAGGATCCATACTTATAGACTATGTAAGTCCAATTTCTCAATTGTATTTGAGAATTTTTCTATAAAATTTTAACGATTAAAAGTGTGTAAATTTTGTTCAGCTCTACGTGAATTTGGCTATTTGTGGGCACATTTATGTATGTCACTCCTTTGGACCAATGGGAAATTAAAGCCAAGGATCCATACTTATAGACTATGTAAGTCCGATTTCTCAATTGTATTTGAGAATTTTTCTATAAAATTTGTTTGTCACTCATTTGGACCAATGGGAAATTAAAGCCAAGGATCCATACTTATAGACTATGTAAGTCCGATTTCTCAATTGTATTTGAGAATTTTTCTATAAAATTTTAAAGATTAAAAGTGTGTAAATTTTGTTCAGCTCTACGTGAATTTGGCTATTTGTGGGCACATTTATGTATGTCACTCCTTTGGACCAGTGGGAAATTAAAGCCAAGGATCCATACTTATAGACTATGTAAGTCCGATTTCTCAATTGTATTTGAGAATTTTTCTATAAAATTTTTTTGTCACTCATTTGGACCAATGGGAAATTAAAGCCAAGGATCCAAACTTATAGACTATGTAAGTCCGATTTCTCTATTGTATTTGAGAATTTTTCTATAAAATTTGTTTGTCACTCATTTGGACCAATGGGAAATTAAAGCCAAGGATCCATACTTATAGACTATGTAAGTCCGATTTCTCTATTGTATTAGAGAATTTTTCTATAAAATTTTAAAGATTAAAATTGTGTAAATTTTGTTCAGCTCTACGGGAATTTGGCTATTTGTGGGCACATTTATGTTTGTCACTCATTTGGACCAATGGGAAATTAAAGCCAAGGATCCATACTTATAGACTATGTAAGTCCGATTTCTCAATTGTATTTGAGAATTTTTCTATAAAATTTTAAAGATTAAAAGTGTGTAAATTTTGTTCAGCTCTACGTGAATTTGGCTATTTGTGGGCACATTTATGTATGTCACTCCTTTGGACCAATGGGAAATTAAAGCCAAGGATCCATACTTATAGACTATGTAAGTCCGATTTCTCAATTGTATTTGAGAATTTTTCTATAAAATTTTAAAGATTAAAAGTGTGTAAATTTTGTTCAGCTCTACGTGAATTTGGCTATTTGTGGGCACATTTATGTATGTCACTCCTTTGGACCAATGGGAAATTAAAGCCAAGGATCCATACTTATAGACTATGTAAGTCCGATTTCTCAATTGTATTTGAGAATTTTTCTATAAAATTTTAAAGATTAAAAGTGTGTAAATTTTGTTCAGCTCTACGTGAATTTGGCTATTTGTGGGCACATTTATGTATGTCACTCCTTTGGACCAATGGGAAATTAAATCCAAGGATCCATACTTATAGACTATGTAAGTCCGATTTCTCAATTGTATTTGAGAATTTTTCTATAAAATTTTAAAGATTAAAAGTGTGTAAATTTTGTTCAGCTCTACGTGAATTTGGCTATTTGTGGGCACATTTATGTATGTCACTCCTTTGGACCAGTGGGAAATTAAAGCCAAGGATCCATACTTATAGACTATGTAAGTCCGATTTCTCAATTGTATTTGAGAATTTTTCTATAAAATTTGTTTGTCACTCATTTGGACCAATGGGAAATTAAAGCCAAGGATCCGTACTTATAGACTATGTAAGTCCGATTTCTCAATTGTATTTAAGAATTTTTCTATAAAATTTTAAAGATTAAAAGTGTGTAAATTTTGTTCAGCTCTACGTGAATTTGGCTATTTGTGGGCACATTTATGTATGTCACTCCTTTGGACCAATGGGAAATTAAAGCCAAGGATCCATACTTATAGACTATGTAAGTCCGATTTCTCAATTGTATTTGAGAATTTTTCTATAAAATTTGTTTGTCACTCATTTGGACCAATGGGAAATTAAAGCCAAGGATCCATACTTATAGACTATGTAAGTCCGATTTCTCAATTGTATTTGAGAATTTTTCTATAAAATTTTAAAGATTAAAAGTGTGTAAATTTTGTTCAGCTCTACGTGAATTTGGCTATTTGTGGGCACATTTATGTATGTCACTCCTTTGGACCAATGGGAAATTAAAGCCAAGGAGGCATACTTATAGGCTATGTAAGTCCGATTTCTCAATTGTATTTGAGAATTTTTCTATAAAATTTGTTTGTCACTCATTTGGACCAATGGGAAATTAAAGCCAAGGATCCATACTTATAGACTATGTAAGTCCGATTTCTCAATTGTATTTGAGAATTTTTCTATAAAATTTTAAAGATTAAAAGTGTGTAAATTTTGTTCAGCTCTACGTGAATTTGGCTATTTGTGGGCACATTTATGTATGTCACTCCTTTGGACCAATGGGAAATTAAAGCCAAGGATCCATACTTATAGACTAAGTAAGTCCGATTTCTCAATTGTATTTGAGAATTTTTCTATAAAATTTGTTTGTCACTCCTTTGGACCAATGGGAAATTAAAGCCAAGGATCCAAACTTATAGACTATGTAAGTCCAATTTCTCAATTGTATTTGAGAATTTTTCTATAAAATTTGTTTGTCACTCATTTGGACCAATGGGAAATTAAAGCCAAGGATCCATACTTATAGGCTATGTAAGTCCGATTTCTCAATTGTATTTGAGAATTTTTCTATAAAATTTGTTTGTCACTCATTTGGACCAATGGGAAATTAAAGCCAAGGATCCATACTTATAGACTATGTAAGTCCAATTTCTCAATTGTATTTGAGAATTTTTCTATAAAATTTTAAAGATTAAAATTGTGTAAATTTTGTTCAGCTCTACGGGAATTTGGCTATTTGTGGGCACATTTATGTTTGTCACTCATTTGGACCAATGGGAAATTAAAGCCAAGGAGGCATACTTATAGGCTATGTAAGTCCGATTTCTCAATTGTATTTGAGAATTTTTCTATAAAATTTGTTTGTCACTCATTTGGACCAATGGGAAATTAAAGCCAAGGATCCATACTTATAGACTATGTAAGTCCAATTTCTCAATTGTATTTGAGAATTGTTCTATAAAATTAGTTTGTCACTCATTTGGACCAATGTGAAATTAAAGCCAAGGAGGCATACTTATAGACTATGTAAGTCCGATTTCTCAATTGTATTTGAGAATTTTTCTATAAAATTTGTTTGTCACTCATTTGGACCAATGGGAAATTAAAGCCAAGGATCCATACTTATAGACTATGTAAGTCCAATTTCTCAATTGTATTTGAGAATTGTTCTATAAAATTTTAAAGATTAAAATTGTGTAAATTTTGTTCAGCTCTACGGGAATTTGGCTATTTGTGGGCACATTTATGTATGTCACTCATTTGGACCAATGGGAAATTAAAGCCAAGGAGGCATACTTATAGACTATGTAAGTCCGATTTCTCAATTGTATTTGAGAATTTTTCTATAACATTTGTTTGTCACTCATTTGGACCAATGGGAAATTAAAGCCAAGGATCCATACTTATAGACTATGTAAGTCCGATTTCTCAATTGTATTGGAGAATTTTTCTATAAAATTTTAAAGATTAAAATTGTGTAAATTTTGTTCAGCTCTACGTGAATTTGGCTATTTGTGGGCACATTTATGTATGTCACTCCTTTGGACCAATGGGAAATTAAAGCCAAGGATCCATACTTATAGACTATGTAAGTCCGATTTCTCTATTGTATTTGAGAATTTTTCTATAAAAATTGTTTGTCACTCATTTGGACCAATGGGAAATTAAAGCCAAGGATCCAAACTTATAGACTATGTAAGTCCGATTTCTCTATTGTATTTGAGAATTTTTCTATAAAATTTGTTTGTCACTCATTTGGACCAATGGGAAATTAAAGCCAAGGATCCATACTTATAGACTATGTAAGTCCGATTTCTCAATTGTATTTGAGAATTTTTCTATAAAATTTTAAAGATTAAAATTGTGTAAATTTTGTTCAGCTCTACGGGAATTTGGCTATTTGTGGGCACATTTATGTTTGTCACTCATTTGGACCAATGGGAAATTAAAGCCAAGGAGGCATACTTATAGGCTATGTAAGTCCGATTTCTCAATTGTATTTGAGAATTTTTCTATAAAATTTGTTTGTCACTCATTTGGACCAATGGGAAATTAAAGCCAAGGATCCATACTTATAGACTATGTAAGTCCAATTTCTCAATTGTATTTGAGAATTGTTCTATAAAATTAGTTTGTCACTCATTTGGACCAATGTGAAATTAAAGCCAAGGAGGCATACTTATAGACTATGTAAGTCCGATTTCTCAATTGTATTTGAGAATTTTTCTATAAAATTTGTTTGTCACTCATTTGGACCAATGGGAAATTAAAGCCAAGGATCCATACTTATAGACTATGTAAGTCCGATTTCTCAATTGTATTTGAGAATTTTTCTATAACATTTGTTTGTCACTCATTTGGACCAATGGGAAATTAAAGCCAAGGATCCGTACTTATAGACTATGTAAGTCCGATTTCTCAATTGTATTTAAGAATTTTTCTATAAAATTTTAAAGATTAAAAGTGTGTAAATTTTGTTCAGCTCTACGTGAATTTGGCTATTTGTGGGCACATTTATGTATGTCACTCCTTTGGACCAATGGGAAATTAAAGCCAAGGATCCATACTTATAGACTATGTAAGTCCGATTTCTCAATTGTATTTGAGAATTTTTCTATAAAATTTGTTTGTCACTCATTTGGACCAATGGGAAATTAAAGCCAAGGATCCATACTTATAGACTATGTAAGTCCGATTTCTCAATTGTATTTGAGAATTTTTCTATAAAATTTTAAAGATTAAAAGTGTGTAAATTTTGTTCAGCTCTACGTGAATTTGGCTATTTGTGGGCACATTTATGTATGTCACTCCTTTGGACCAATGGGAAATTAAAGCCAAGGAGGCATACTTATAGGCTATGTAAGTCCGATTTCTCAATTGTATTTGAGAATTTTTCTATAAAATTTGTTTGTCACTCATTTGGACCAATGGGAAATTAAAGCCAAGGATCCATACTTATAGACTATGTAAGTCCGATTTCTCAATTGTATTTGAGAATTTTTCTATAAAATTTTAAAGATTAAAAGTGTGTAAATTTTGTTCAGCTCTACGTGAATTTGGCTATTTGTGGGCACATTTATGTATGTCACTCCTTTGGACCAATGGGAAATTAAAGCCAAGGATCCATACTTATAGACTAAGTAAGTCCGATTTCTCAATTGTATTTGAGAATTTTTCTATAAAATTTGTTTGTCACTCCTTTGGACCAATGGGAAATTAAAGCCAAGGATCCAAACTTATAGACTATGTAAGTCCAATTTCTCAATTGTATTTGAGAATTTTTCTATAAAATTTGTTTGTCACTCATTTGGACCAATGGGAAATTAAAGCCAAGGATCCATACTTATAGGCTATGTAAGTCCGATTTCTCAATTGTATTTGAGAATTTTTCTATAAAATTTGTTTGTCACTCATTTGGACCAATGGGAAATTAAAGCCAAGGATCCATACTTATAGACTATGTAAGTCCAATTTCTCAATTGTATTTGAGAATTTTTCTATAAAATTTTAAAGATTAAAATTGTGTAAATTTTGTTCAGCTCTACGGGAATTTGGCTATTTGTGGGCACATTTATGTTTGTCACTCATTTGGACCAATGGGAAATTAAAGCCAAGGAGGCATACTTATAGGCTATGTAAGTCCGATTTCTCAATTGTATTTGAGAATTTTTCTATAAAATTTGTTTGTCACTCATTTGGACCAATGGGAAATTAAAGCCAAGGATCCATACTTATAGACTATGTAAGTCCAATTTCTCAATTGTATTTGAGAATTGTTCTATAAAATTAGTTTGTCACTCATTTGGACCAATGTGAAATTAAAGCCAAGGAGGCATACTTATAGACTATGTAAGTCCGATTTCTCAATTGTATTTGAGAATTTTTCTATAAAATTTGTTTGTCACTCATTTGGACCAATGGGAAATTAAAGCCAAGGATCCATACTTATAGACTATGTAAGTCCAATTTCTCAATTGTATTTGAGAATTGTTCTATAAAATTTTAAAGATTAAAATTGTGTAAATTTTGTTCAGCTCTACGGGAATTTGGCTATTTGTGGGCACATTTATGTATGTCACTCATTTGGACCAATGGGAAATTAAAGCCAAGGAGGCATACTTATAGACTATGTAAGTCCGATTTCTCAATTGTATTTGAGAATTTTTCTATAACATTTGTTTGTCACTCATTTGGACCAATGGGAAATTAAAGCCAAGGATCCATACTTATAGACTATGTAAGTCCGATTTCTCAATTGTATTGGAGAATTTTTCTATAAAATTTTAAAGATTAAAATTGTGTAAATTTTGTTCAGCTCTACGTGAATTTGGCTATTTGTGGGCACATTTATGTATGTCACTCCTTTGGACCAATGGGAAATTAAAGCCAAGGATCCATACTTATAGACTATGTAAGTCCGATTTCTCTATTGTATTTGAGAATTTTTCTATAAAAATTGTTTGTCACTCATTTGGACCAATGGGAAATTAAAGCCAAGGATCCAAACTTATAGACTATGTAAGTCCGATTTCTCTATTGTATTTGAGAATTTTTCTATAAAATTTGTTTGTCACTCATTTGGACCAATGGGAAATTAAAGCCAAGGATCCATACTTATAGACTATGTAAGTCCGATTTCTCAATTGTATTTGAGAATTTTTCTATAAAATTTTAAAGATTAAAATTGTGTAAATTTTGTTCAGCTCTACGTGAATTTGGCTATTTGTGGGCACATTTATGTATGTCACTCATTTGGACCAATGGGAAATTAAAGCCAAGGATCCATACTTATAGGCTATGTAAGTCCGATTTCTCAATTGTATTTGAGAATTTTTCTATAACATTTGTTTGTCACTCATTTGGACCAATGGGAAATTAAAGCCAAGGATCCATACTTATAGACTATGTAAGTCCGATTTCTCAATTGTATTTGAGAATTTTTCTATAAAATTTTAAAGATTAAAAGTGTGTAAAGTTTGTTCAGCTCTACGTGAATTTGGCTATTTGTGGGCACATTTATGTATGTCACTCCTTTGGACCAATGGGAAATTAAAGCCAAGGATCCATACTTATAGACTATGTAAGTCCGATTTCTCAATTGTATTTGAGAATTTTTCTATAAAATTTTAAAGATTAAAAGTGTGTAAAGTTTGTTCAGCTCTACGTGAATTTGGCTACTTGTGGGCACATTTATGTATGTCACTCCTTTGGACCAATGGGAAATTAAAGCCAAGGATCCATACTTATAGACTATGTAAGTCCGATTTCTCAATTGTATTGGAGAATTTTTCTATAAAATTTTAAAGATTAAAATTGTGTAAATTTTGTTCAGCTCTACGTGAATTTGGCTATTTGTGGGCACATTTATGTATGTCACTCCTTTGGACCAATGGGAAATTAAAGCCAAGGATCCATACTTATAGACTATGTAAGTCCGATTTCTCAATTGTATTTGAGAATTTTTCTATAAAATTTTAAAGATTAAAAGTGTGTAAAGTTTGTTCAGCTCTACGTGAATTTGGCTACTTGTGGGCACATTTATGTATGTCACTCCTTTGGACCAATGGGAAATTAAAGCCAAGGATCCATACTTATAGACTATGTAAGTCCGATTTCTCAATTGTATTGGAGAATTTTTCTATAAAATTTTAAAGATTAAAAGTGTGTAAAGTTTGTTCAGCTCTACGTGAATTTGGCTATTTGTGGGCACATTTATGTATGTCACTCCTTTGGACCAATGGGAAATTAAAGCCAAGGATCCATACTTATAGACTATGTAAGTCCGATTTCTCAATTGTATTTGAGAATTTTTCTATAAAATTTTAAAGATTAAAAGTGTGTAAAGTTTGTTCAGCTCTACGTGAATTTGGCTATTTGTGGGCACATTTATGTATGTCACTCCTTTGGACCAATGGGAAATTAAAGCCAAGGATCCATACTTATAGACTATGTAAGTCCGATTTCTCAATTGTATTTGAGAATTTTTCTATAAAATTTTAAAGATTAAAAGTGTGTAAAGTTTGTTCAGCTCTACGTGAATTTGGCTACTTGTGGGCACATTTATGTATGTCACTCCTTTGGACCAATGGGAAATTAAAGCCAAGGATCCATACTTATAGACTATGTAAGTCCGATTTCTCAATTGTATTTGAGAATTTTTCTATAAAATTTGTTTGTCACTCATTTGGACCAATGGGAAATTAAAGCCAAGGATCCAAACTTATAGACTATGTAAGTCCGATTTCTCTATTGTATTTGAGAATTTTTCTATAACATTTGTTTGTCACTCATTTGGACCAATGGGAAATTAAAGCCAAGGATCCATACTTATAGACTATGTAAGTCCGATTTCTCAATTGTATTTGAGAATTTTTCTATAAAATTTTAAAGATTAAAAGTGTGTAAAGTTTGTTCAGCTCTACGTGAATTTGGCTATTTGTGGGCACATTTATGTATGTCACTCCTTTGGACCAATGGGAAATTAAAGCCAAGGATCCATACTTATAGACTATGTAAGTCCGATTTTTCAATTGTATTTGAGAATTTTTCTATAAAATTTTAAAGATTAAAAGTGTGTAAAGTTTGTTCAGCTCTACGTGAATTTGGCTATTTGTGGGCACATTTATGTATGTCACTCCTTTGGACCAATGGGAAATTAAAGCCAAGGATCCAAACTTATAGACTATGTAAGTCCGATTTCTCTATTGTATTTGAGAATTTTTCTATAAAATTTGTTTGTCACTCATTTGGACCAATGGGAAATTAAAGCCAAGGATCCATACTTATAGACTATGTAAGTCCAATTTCTCAATTGTATTTGAGAATTGTTCTATAAAATTTTAAAGATTAAAATTGTGTAAATTTTGTTCAGCTCTACGGGAATTTGGCTATTAGTGGGCACATTTATGTTTGTCACTCATTTGGACCAATGGGAAATTAAAGCCAAGGAGGCATACTTATAGGCTATGTAAGTCCGATTTCTCAATTGTATTTGAGAATTTTTCTATAAAATTTGTTTGTCACTCATTTGGACCAATGGGAAATTAAAGCCAAGGATCCATACTTATAGACTATGTAAGTCCAATTTCTCAATTGTATTTGAGAATTTTTCTATAAAATTTTAAAGATTAAAATTGTGTAAATTTTGTTCAGCTCTACGGGAATTTGGCTATTTGTGGGCACATTTATGTTTGTCACTCATTTGGACCAATGGGAAATTAAAGCCCAGTAGGCATACTTATAGGCTATGTAAGTCCGATTTCTCAATTGTATTTGAGAATTTTTCTATAAAATTTGTTTGTCACTCATTTGGACCAATGGGAAATTAAAGCCAAGGATTCATACTTATAGACTATGAAAGTCCGATTTCCCAATTGTATTTGAGAATTTTTCTATAAAATTTGTTTGTCACTCATTTGGACCAATGGGAAATTAAAGGCAAGGATCCATACTTATAGACTATGTAAGTCCGATTTCTCAATTGTATTTGAGAATTTTTCTATAAAATTTGTTTGTCACTCATTTGGACCAATGGGAAATTAAAGCCAAGGATCCATACTTATAGACTATGTAAGTCCAATTTCTCAATTGTATTTGAGAATTTTTCTATAAAATTTTAAAGATTAAAATTGTGTAAATTTTGTTCAGCTCTACGTGAATTTGGCTATTTGTGGGCACATTTATGTATGTCACTCCTTTGGACAAATGGGAAATTAAAGCCAAGGAGGCATACTTATAGGCTATGTAAGTCCGATTTCTCAATTGTATTTGAGAATTTTTCTATAAAATTTGTTTGTCACTCATTTGGACCAATGGGAAATTAAAGCCAAGGATCCATACTTATAGACTATGTAAGTCCAATTTCTCAATTGTATTTGAGAATTTTTCTATAAAATTTTAAAGATTAAAATTGTGTAAATTTTGTTCAGCTCTACGGGAATTTGGCTATTTGTGGGCACATTTATGTTTGTCACTCATTTGGACCAATGGGAAATTAAAGCCAAGGAGGCATACTTATAGGCTATGTTAGTCCGATTTCTCAATTGTATTTGAGAATTTTTCAATAAAATTTGTTTGTCACTCATTTGGACCAATGGGAAATTAAAGCCAAGGATCCATACTTATAGGCTATGTATGTCCAATTTCTCAATTGTATTTGAGAATTTTTCTATAAAATTTTAAAGATTAAAATTGTGTAAATTTTGTTCAGCTCTACGGGAATTTGGCTATTTGTGGGCACATTTATGTTTGTCACTCATTTGGACCAATGGGAAATTAAAGCCAAGGAGGCATACTTATAGGCTATGTAAGTCCGATTTCTCAATTGTATTTGAGAATTTTTCTTTAACATTTGTTTGTCACTCATTTGGACCAATGGGAAATTAAAGCCAAGGATCCATACTTATAGACTATGTAAGTCCGATTTCTCAATTGTATTTGAGAATTTTTCTATAACATTTGTTTGTCACTCATTTGGACCAATGGGAAATTAAAGCCAAGGATCCATACTTATAGACTATGTAAGTCCGATTTCTCAATTGTATTTGAGAATTTTTCTATAAAATTTGTTTGTCACTCATTTGGACCAATGGGAAATTAAAGCCAAGGATCCAAACTTATAGACTATGTAAGTCCGATATCTCAATTGTATTTGCGAATTTTTCTATAAAATTTGTTTGTCACTCATTTGGACCAATGGGAAATTAAAGCCAAGGAGGCATACTTATAGGCTATGTAAGTCCGATTTCTCAATTCTATTTGAGAATTTTTCTATAAAATTTGTTTGTCACTCATTTGGACCAATGGGAAATTAAAGCCAAGGATCCATACTTATAGACTATGTAAGTCCAATTTCTCAATTGTATTTGAGAATTTTTCTATAAAATTTTAAAGATTAAAATTGTGTAAATTTTGTTCAGCTCTACGGGAATTTGGCTATTTGTGGGCACATTTATGTTTGTCACTCATTTGGACCAATGGGAAATTAAAGCCAAGGAGGCATACTTATAGGCTATGTTAGTCCGATTTCTCAATTGTATTTGAGAATTTTTCAATAAAATTTGTTTGTCACTCATTTGGACCAATGGGAAATTAAAGCCTAGGATCCATACTTATAGACTATGTAAGTCCAATTTCTCAATTGTATTTGAGAATTTTTCTATAAAATTTTAGAGATTAAAATTGTGTAAATTTTGTTCAGCTCTTCTGGAATTTGGCTATTTGTGGGCACATTTATGTTTGTCACTCATTTGGACCAATGGGAAATTAAAGCCAAGGAGGCATACTTATAGGCTATGTAAGTCCGATTTCTCAATTGTATTTGAGAATTTTTCAATAAAATTTGTTTGTCACTCATTTGGACCAATGGGAAATTAAAGCCAAGGATCCATACTTATAGACTATGTAAGTCCAATTTCTCAATTGTATTTGAGAATTTTTCTATAAAATTTTAAAGATTAAAATTGTGTAAATTTTGTTCAGCTCTACGTGAATTTGGCTATTTGTGGGCACATTTATGTATGTCACTCCTTTGGACAAATGGGAAATTAAAGCCAAGGAGGCATACTTATAGGCTATGTAAGTCCGATTTCTCAATTGTATTTGAGAATTTTTCTATAAAATTTGTTTGTCACTCATTTGGACCAATGGGAAATTAAAGCCAAGGATCCATACTTATAGACTATGTAAGTCCAATTTCTCAATTGTATTTGAGAATTTTTCTATAAAATTTTAAAGATTAAAATTGTGTAAATTTTGTTCAGCTCTACGGGAATTTGGCTATTTGTGGGCACATTTATGTTTGTCACTCATTTGGACCAATGGGAAATTAAAGCCAAGGAGGCATACTTATAGGCTATGTTAGTCCGATTTCTCAATTGTATTTGATAATTTTTCAATAAAATTTGTTTGTCACTCATTTGGACCAATGGGAAATTAAAGCCAAGGATCCATACTTATAGACTATGTATGTCCAATTTCTCAATTGTATTTGAGAATTTTTCTATAAAATTTTAAAGATTAAAATTGTGTAAATTTTGTTCAGCTCTACGGGAATTTGGCTATTTGTGGGCACATTTATGTTTGTCACTCATTTGGACCAATGGGAAATTAAAGCCAAGGAGGCATACTTATAGGCTATGTAAGTCCGATTTCTCAATTGTATTTGAGAATTTTTCTTTAACATTTGTTTGTCACTCATTTGGACCAATGGGAAATTAAAGCCAAGGATCCATACTTATAGACTATGTAAGTCCGATTTCTCAATTGTATTTGAGAATTTTTCTATAACATTTGTTTGTCACTCATTTGGACCAATGGGAAATTAAAGCCAAGGATCCATACTTATAGACTATGTAAGTCCGATTTCTCAATTGTATTTGAGAATTTTTCTATAAAATTTGTTTGTCACTCATTTGGACCAATGGGAAATTAAAGCCAAGGATCCAAACTTATAGACTATGTAAGTCCGATATCTCAATTGTATTTGCGAATTTTTCTATAAAATTTGTTTGTCACTCATTTGGACCAATGGGAAATTAAAGCCAAGGAGGCATACTTATAGGCTATGTAAGTCCGATTTCTCAATTCTATTTGAGAATTTTTCTATAAAATTTGTTTGTCACTCATTTGGACCAATGGGAAATTAAAGCCAAGGATCCATACTTATAGACTATGTAAGTCCAATTTCTCAATTGTATTTGAGAATTTTTCTATAAAATTTTAAAGATTAAAATTGTGTAAATTTTGTTCAGCTCTACGGGAATTTGGCTATTTGTGGGCACATTTATGTTTGTCACTCATTTGGACCAATGGGAAATTAAAGCCAAGGAGGCATACTTATAGGCTATGTAAGTCCGATTTCTCAATTGTATTTGAGAATTTTTCAATAAAATTTGTTTGTCACTCATTTGGACCAATGGGAAATTAAAGCCTAGGATCCATACTTATAGACTATGTAAGTCCAATTTCTCAATTGTATTTGAGAATTTTTCTATAAAATTTTAGAGATTAAAATTGTGTAAATTTTGTTCAGCTCTTCTGGAATTTGGCTATTTGTGGGCACATTTATGTTTGTCACTCATTTGGACCAATGGGAAATTAAAGCCAAGGAGGCATACTTATAGGCTATGTAAGTCCGATTTCTCAATAGTATTTGAGAATTTTTCTATAAAATTTGTTTGTCACTCATTTGGACCAATGGGAAATTAAAGCCAAGGATCCATATTCATAGACTTTGTAAGTCCGATTTCTCAATTGTATTTGAGAATTCTTCTATAAAATTTTAAAGATTAAAATTGTGTAAATTTTGTTCAGCTCTACGTGAATTTGGCTATTTGTGGGCACATTTATGTTTGTCACTCATTTGGACCAATGGGAAATTAAAGCCAAGGAGGCATACTTATATGCTATGTAAGTCCGATTTCTCAATTGTATTTGATAATTCTTCTATAAAATTTTAAAGATTAAAATTGTGTAAATTTTGTTCAGCTCTACGTGAATTTGGCTATTTGTGGGCACATTTATGTTTGTCACTCATTTGGACCAATGGGAAATTAAAGCCAAGGAGGCATACTTATAGGCTATGTAAGTCCGATTTCTCAATTGTATTTGAGAATTTTTCTATAAAATTTGTTTGTCACTCATTTGGACCAATGGGAAATTAAAGCCAAGGATCCATACTTATAGACTTTGTAAGTCCGATTTCGCAATTGTATTTGAGAATTCTTCTATAAAATTTTAAAGATTAAAATTGTGTAAATTTTGTTCAGCTCTACGTGAATTTGGATATTTGTGGGCACATTTATGTTTGTCACTCATTTGGACCAATGGGAAATTAAAGCCAAGGATCCAAACTTATAGACTATGTAAGACCGATTTCTCAATTGTATTTGAGAATTTTTCTATAAAATTTGTTTGTCACTCATTTGGACCAATGGGAAATTAAAGCCAAGGATCCATACTTATAGACTATGTAAGTCCGATTTTTCAATTGTATTTGAGAATTTTTCTATAAAATTTTAAAGATTAAAATTGTGTAAATTTTGTTCAGCTCTACGTGAATTTGGCTATTTGTGGGAACATTTATCTATGTCACTCATTTGGACCAATGGGAAATTAAAGCCAAGGATCCATACTTATAGACTATGTAAGTCCGATTTCTCAATTGTATTTGAGAATTTTTCTATAAAATTTGTTTGTCACTCATTTGGACCAATGGGAAATTAAAGCCAAGGATCCATACTTATAGACTATGTAAGTCCGATTTTTCAATTGTATTTGAGAATTTTTCTATAAAATTTTAAAGATTAAAATTGTGTAAATTTTGTTCAGCTCTTCTGGAATTTGGCTATTTGTGGGCACATTTATGTTTGTCACTCATTTGGACCAATGGGAAATTAAAGCCAAGGATCCATACTTATAGACTATGTAAGTCCGATTTCTCAATTGTATTTGAGAATTTTTCTATAAAATTTGTTTGTCACTCATTTGGACCAATGGGAAATTAAAGCCAAGGATCCATACTTATAGACTATGTAAGTCCGATTTTTCAATTGTATTTGAGAATTTTTCTATAAAATTTTAAAGATTAAAATTGTGTAAATTTTGTTCAGCTCTACGTGAATTTGGCTATTTGTGGGAACATTTATCTATGTCACTCATTTGGACCAATGGGAAATTAAAGCCAAGGATCCATACTTATAGACTATGTAAGTCCGATTTCTCAATTGTATTTGAGAATTTTTCTATAAAATTTGTTTGTCACTCATTTGGACCAATGGGAAATTAAAGCCAAGGATCCATACTTATAGACTATGTAAGTCCGATTTTTCAATTGTATTTGAGAATTTTTCTATAAAATTTTAAAGATTAAAATTGTGTAAATTTTGTTCAGCTCTACGTGAATTTGGCTATTTGTGGGAACATTTATCTTTGTCACTCATTTGGACCAATGGGAAATTAAAGCCAAGGAGGCATACTTATAGGCTATGTAAGTCCGATTTCTCAATTGTATTTGAGAATTTTTCAATAAAATTTGTTTGTCACTCATTTGGACCAATGGGAAATTAAAGCCTAGGATCCATACTTATAGACTATGTAAGTCCAATTTCTCAATTGTATTTGAGAATTTTTCTATAACATTTGTTTGTCACTCATTTGGACCAATGGGAAATTAAAGCCAAGGATCCATACTTATAGACTATGTAAGTCCAATTTCTCAATTGTATTTGAGAATTTTTCTATAAAATTTTAAAGATTAAAATTGTGTAAATTTTGTTCAGCTCTCGGGAATTTGGCTATTTGTGGGCACATTTATGTTTGTCACTCATTTGGACCAATGGGAAATTAAAGCCAAGGAGGCATACTTATAGGCTATGTAAGTCCGATTTCTCAATTGTATTTGAGAATTTTTCAATAAAATTTGTTTGTCACTCATTTGGACCAATGGGAAATTAAAGCCTAGGATCCATACTTATAGACTATGTAAGTCCAATTTCTCAATTGTATTTGAGAATTTTTCTATAAAATTTTAGAGATTAAAATTGTGTAAATTTTGTTCAGCTCTTCTGGAATTTGGCTATTTGTGGGCACATTTATGTTTGTCACTCATTTGGACCAATGGGAAATTAAAGCCAAGGAGGCATACTTATAGGCTATGTAAGTCCGATTTCTCAATAGTATTTGAGAATTTTTCTATAAAATTTGTTTTTCACTCATTTGGACCAATGGGAAATTAAAGCCAAGGATCCATACTTATAGACTATGTAAGTCCAATTTCTCAATTGTATTTGAGAATTTTTCTATAAAATTTTAAAGATTAAAATTGTGTAAATTTTGTTCAGCTCTACGGGAATTTGGCTATTTGTGGGCACATTTATGTTTGTCACTCATTTGGACCAATGGGAAATTAAAGCCAAGGATCCATACTTATAGACTATATAAGTCCAATTTCTCAATTGTATTTGAGAATTTTTCTATAAAATTTTAAAGATTAAAATTGTGTAAATTTTGTTCAGCTCTTCTGGAATTTGGCTATTTGTGGGCACATTTATGTTTGTCACTCATTTGGACCAATGGGAAATTAAAGCCAAGGAGGCATACTTATAGGCTATATAAGTCCGATTTCTCAATTGTATTTGAGAATTTTTCTATAAAATTTGTTTGTCACTCATTTGGACCAATGGGAAATTAAAGCCAAGGATCCATATTCATAGACTTTGTAAGTCCGATTTCTCAATTGTATTTGAGAATTCTTCTATAAAATTTTAAAGATTAAAATTGTGTAAATTTTGTTCAGCTCTACGTGAATTTGGCTATTTGTGGGCACATTTATGTTTGTCACTCATTTGGACCAATGGGAAATTAAAGCCAAGGATCCATACTTATAGACTATGTAAGTCCGATTTCTCAATTGTATTTGAGAATTTTTCTATAAAATTTGTTTGTCACTCATTTGGACCAATGGGAAATTAAAGCCAAGGATCCATATTCATAGACTTTGAAGTCCGATTTCTCAATTGTATTTGAGAATTCTTCTATAAAATTTTAAAGATTAAAATTGTGTAAATTTTGTTCAGCTCTACGTGAATTTGGCTATTTGTGGGAACATTTATCTATGTCACTCATTTGGACCAATGGGAAATTAAAGCCAAGGATCCATACTTATAGACTATGTAAGTCCGATTTCTCAATTGTATTTGAGAATTTTTCTATAAAATTTGTTTGTCACTCATTTGGACCAATAGGAAATTAAAGCCAAGGATCCATACTTATAGACTATGTAAGTCCGATTTTTCAATTGTATTTGAGAATTTTTCTATAAAATTTTAAAGATTAAAATTGTGTAAATTTTGTTCAGCTCTACGTGAATTTGGCTTTTTGTGGGCACATTTATGTATGTCACTCCTTTGGACCAATGGGAAATTAAAGCCAAGGAGGCATACTTATAGGCTATGTAAGTCCGATTTCTCAATTGTATTTGAGAATTTTTCAATAAAATTTGTTTGTCACTCATTTGGACCAATGGGAAATTAAAGCCAAGGATCCATACTTATAGACTATGTAAGTCCAATTTCTCAATTGTATTTGAGAATTTTTCTATAACATTTGTTTGTCACTCATTTGGACCAATGGGAAATTAAAGCCAAGGATCCATACTTATAGACTATGTAAGTCCAATTTCTCAATTGTATTTGAGAATTTTTCTATAAAATTTTAAAGATTAAAATTGTGTAAATTTTGTTCAGCTCTCGGGAATTTGGCTATTTGTGGGCACATTTATGTTTGTCACTCATTTGGACCAATGGGAAATTAAAGCCAAGGAGGCATACTTATAGGCTATGTAAGTCCGATTTCTCAATTGTATTTGAGAATTTTTCAATAAAATTTGTTTGTCACTCATTTGGACCAATGGGAAATTAAAGCCTAGGATCCATACTTATAGACTATGTAAGTCCAATTTCTCAATTGTATTTGAGAATTTTTCTATAAAATTTTAGAGATTAAAATTGTGTAAATTTTGTTCAGCTCTACGGGAATTTGGCTATTTGTGGGCACATTTATATTTGTCACTCATTTGGACCAATGGGAAATTAAAGCCAAGGAGGCATACTTATAGGCTATATAAGTCCGATTTCTCAATTGTATTTGAGAATTTTTCTATAAAATTTGTTTGTCACTCATTTGGACCAATGGGAAATTAAAGCCAAGGATCCATATTCATAGACTTTGTAAGTCCGATTTCTCAATTGTATTTGAGAATTCTTCTATAAAATTTTAAAGATTAAAATTGTGTAAATTTTGTTCAGCTCTACGGGAATTTGGCTATTTGTGGGCACATTTATATTTGTCACTCATTTGGACCAATGGGAAATTAAAGCCAAGGAGGCATACTTATAGGCTATATAAGTCCGATTTCTCAATTGTATTTGAGAATTTTTCTATAAAATTTGTTTGTCACTCATTTGGACCAATGGGAAATTAAGGCCAAGGATTCATACTTATAGACTTTGTAAGTCCGATTTCGCAATTGTATTTGAGAATTCTTCTATAAAATTTTAAAGATTAAAATTGTGTAAATTTTGTTCAGCTCTACGTGAATTTGGCTATTTGTGGCCACATTTATGTTTGTCACTCATTTGGACCAATGGGAAATTAAAGCCAAGGATCCATACTTATAGACTTTGTAAGTCCGATTTCGCAATTGTATTTGAGAATTCTTCTATAAAATTTTAAAGATTAAAATTGTGTAAATTTTGTTCAGCTCTACGTGAATTTGGCTATTTGTGGGCACATTTATGTTTGTCACTCATTTGGACCAATGGGAAATTAAAGCCAAGGATCCAAACTTATAGACTATGTAAGTCCGATTTCTCAATTGTATTTGAGAATTTTTCTATAAAATTTGTTTGTCACTCATTTGGACCAATGGGAAATTAAAGCCAAGGATCCATACTTATAGACTATGTAAGTCCGATTTTTCAATTGTATTTGAGAATTTTTCTATAAAATTTTAAAGATTAAAATTGTGTAAATTTTGTTCAGCTCTACGTGAATTTGGCTATTTGTGGGAACATTTATCTATGTCACTCATTTGGACCAATGGGAAATTAAAGCCAAGGATCCATACTTATAGACTATGTAAGTCCGATTTCTCAATTGTATTTGAGAATTTTTCTATAAAATTTGTTTGTCACTCATTTGGACCAATGGGAAATTAAAGCCAAGGATCCATACTTATAGACTATGTAAGTCCGATTTTTCAATTGTATTTGAGAATTTTTCTATAAAATTTTAAAGATTAAAATTGTGTAA
The DNA here is from genome assembly GCA_947311025.1 of Lypha dubia. Lineage (NCBI taxonomy): Eukaryota > Metazoa > Arthropoda > Insecta > Diptera > Tachinidae > Lypha > Lypha dubia. Next base: position 2,731,802 of record OX371264.1, on the reverse strand, counting down.
ATTTTGTTCAGCTCTACGTGAATTTGGCTTTTTGTGGGCACATTTATGTATGTCACTCCTTTGGACAAATGGGAAATTAAAATTATAGACTATGTAAGTCCGATTTTTACAATTGTATTTCAGAATTTTTCTATAAAATTTGTTTGTCACTCATTTGGACCAATGGGAAATTAAAGCCAAGGATCCAAACTTATAGACTATGTAAGTCCAATTTCTCAATTGTATTTGAGAATTTTTCTATAAAATTTTAAAGATTAAAATTTTGTAAATTTTGTTCAGCTCTACGGGAATTGGGCTATTTGTGGGCACATTTATCTTTGTCACTCATTTGGACCAATGGGAAATTAAAGCCAAGGAGGCATACTTATAGGCTATGTAAGTCCGATTTCTCAATTGTATTTGAGAATTTTTCAATAAAATTTGTTTGTCACTCATTTGGACCAATGGGAAATTAAAGCCAAGGATCCATACTTATAGACTATGTAAGTCCAATTTCTCAATTGTATTTGAGAATTTTTCTATAACATTTGTTTGTCACTCATTTGGACCAATGGGAAATTAAAGCCAAGGATCCATACTTATAGACTATGTAAGTCCAATTTCTCAATTGTATTTGAGAATTTTTCTATAAAATTTGTTTGTCACTCATTTGGACCAATGGGAAATTAAATCCAAGGATCCAAACTTATAGACTATGTAAGTCCGATATTTCAATTGTATTTGAGAATTTTTCTATAAAATTTGTTTGTCACTCATTTGGACCAATGGGAAATTAAAGCCAAGGAGGCATACTTATAGGCTATGTAAGTCCAATTTCTCAATAGTATTTGAGAATTTTTCTATAAAATTTGTTTGTCACTCATTTGGACCAATGGGAAATTAAAGCCAAGGATCCATACTTATAGACTATGTAAGTCCAATTTCTCAATTGTATTTGAGAATTTTTCTATAAAATTTTAAAGATTAAAATTGTGTAAATTTTGTTCAGCTCTACGGGAATTTGGCTATTTGTGGGCACATTTATGTTTGTCACTCATTTGGACCAATGGGAAATTAAAGCCAAGGATCCATACTTATAGACTATGTAAGTCCGATTTCTCAATTGTATTTGAGAATTTTTCTATAAAATTTGTTTGTCACTCATTTGGACCAATGGGAAATTAAAGCCAAGGATCCATACTTATAGACTATGTAAGTCCGATATTTCAATTGTATTTGAGAATTTTTCTATAAAATTTGTTTGTCACTCATTTGGACCAATGGGAAATTAAAGCCAAGGAGGCATACTTATAGGCTATATAAGTCCGATTTCTCAATTGTATTTGAGAATTTTTCTATAAAATTTGTTTGTCACTCATTTGGACCAATGGGAAATTAAAGCCAAGGATCCATATTCATAGACTTTGTAAGTCCGATTTCTCAATTGTATTTGAGAATTCTTCTATAAAATTTTAAAGTTTAAAATTGTGTAAATTTTGTTCAGCTCTACGGGAATTTGGCTATTTGTGGGCACATTTATGTTTGTCACTCATTTGGACCAATGGGAAATTAAAGCCAAGGATCCAAACTTATAGACTATGTAAGTCCGATTTCTCAATTGTATTTGAGAATTTTTCTATAAAATTTGTTTGTCACTCATTTGGACCAATGGGAAATTAAAGCCAAGGATCCATACTTATAGACTATGTAAGTCCGATTTTTCAATTGTATTTGAGAATTTTTCTATAAAATTTTAAAGATTAAAATTGTGTAAATTTTGTTCAGCTCTACGTGAATTTGGCTATTTGTGGGAACATTTATCTATGTCACTCATTTGGACCAATGGGAAATTAAAGCCAAGGATCCATACTTATAGACTATGTAAGTCCGATTTTTCAATTGTATTTGAGAATTTTTCTATAAAATTTTAAAGATTAAAATTGTGTAAATTTTGTTCAGCTCTACGTGAATTTGGCTATTTGTGGGAACATTTATCTATGTCACTCATTTGGACCAATGGGAAATTAAAGCCAAGGATCCATACTTATAGACTATGTAAGTCCGATTTCTCAATTGTATTTGAGAATTTTTCTATAAAATTTGTTTGTCACTCATTTGGACCAATGGGAAATTAAAGCCAAGGTTCCATACTTATAGACTATGTAAGTCCGATTTTTCAATTGTATTTGAGAATTTTTCTATAAAATTTTAAAGATTAAAATTGTGTAAATTTTGTTCAGCTCTACGTGAATTTGGCTATTTGTGGGAACATTTATCTATGTCACTCATTTGGACCAATGGGAAATTAAAGCCAAGGATCCATACTTATAGACTATGTAAGTCCGATTTCTCAATTGTATTTGAGAATTTTTCTATAAAATTTGTTTGTCACTCATTTGGACCAATGGGAAATTAAAGCCAAGGATCCATACTTATAGACTATGTAAGTCCGATTTTTCAATTGTATTTGAGAATTTTTCTATAAAATTTTAAAGATTAAAATTGTGTAAATTTTGTTCAGCTCTACGTGAATTTGGCTTTTTGTGGGCACATTTATGTATGTCACTCCTTTGGACAAATGGGAAATTAAAGCCAAGGATCCATACTTATAGACTATGTAAGTCCGATTTCTCAATTGTATTTCAGAATTTTTCTATAAAATTTGTTTGTCACTCATTTGGACCAATGGGAAATTAAAGCCAAGGATCCAAACTTATAGACTATGTAAGTCCAATTTCTCAATTGTATTTGAGAATTTTTCTATAAAATTTTAAAGATTAAAATTGTGTAAATTTTGTTCAGCTCTACGGGAATTTGGCTATTTGTGGGCACATTTATCTTTGTCACTCATTTGGACCAATGGGAAATTAAAGCCAAGGATCCATACTTATAGACTATGTAAGTCCAATTTCTCAATTGTATTTGAGAATTTTTCTATAACATTTGTTTGTCACTCATTTGGACCAATGGGAAATTAAAGCCAAGGAGGCATACTTATAGACTATGTAAGTCCAATTTCTCAATTGTATTTGAGAATTTTTCTATAAAATTTGTTTGTCAATCATTTGGACCAATGGGAAATTAAAGCCCAGGATCCAAACTTATAGACTATGTAAGTCCGATATTTCAATTGTATTTGAGAATTTTTCTATAAAATTTGTTTGTCACTCATTTGGACCAATGGGAAATTAAAGCCAAGGAGGCATACTTATAGGCTATGTAAGTCCGATTTCTCAATTGTATTTGAGAATTTTTCAATAAAATTTGTTTGTCACTCATTTGGACCAATGGGAAATTAAAGCCAAGGATCCATACTTATAGACTATGTAAGTCCAATTTCTCAATTGTATTTGAGAATTTTTCTATAACATTTGTTTGTCACTCATTTGGACCAATGGGAAATTAAAGCCAAGGATCCATACTTATAGACTATGTAAGTCCAATTTCTCAATTGTATTTGAGAATTTTTCTATAAAATTTGTTTGTCAATCATTTGGACCAATGGGAAATTAAAGCCCAGGATCCAAACTTATAGACTATGTAAGTCCGATATTTCAATTGTATTTGAGAATTTTTCTATAAAATTTGTTTGTCACTCATTTGGACCAATGGGAAATTAAAGCCAAGGAGGCATACTTATAGGCTATGTAAGTCCAATTTCTCAATAGTATTTGAGAATTTTTCTATAAAATTTGTTTGTCACTCATTTGGACCAATGGGAAATTAAAGCCAAGGATCCATACTTATAGACTATGTAAGTCCAATTTCTCAATTGTATTTGAGAATTTTTCTATAAAATTTGTTTGTCACTCATTTGGACCAATGGGAAATTAAAGCCAAGGATCCATATTCATAGACTTTGTAAGTCCGATTTCTCAATAGTATTTGAGAATTTTTCTATAAAATTTGTTTGTCACTCATTTGGACCAATGGGAAATTAAAGCCAAGGATCCATACTTATAGACTATGTAAGTCCAATTTCTCAATTGTATTTGAGAATTTTTCTATAAAATTTTAAAGATTAAAATTGTGTAAATTTTGTTCAGCTCTACGGGAATTTGGCTATTTGTGGGCACATTTATGTTTGTCACTCATTTGGACCAATGGGAAATTAAAGCCAAGGATCCATACTTATAGACTATATAAGTCCAATTTCTCAATTGTATTTGAGAATTTTTCTATAAAATTTTAAAGATTAAAATTGTGTAAATTTTGTTCAGCTTTACGGGAATTTGGCTATTTGTGGGCACATTTATATTTGTCACTCATTTGGACCAATGGGAAATTAAAGCCAAGGAGGCATACTTATAGGCTATATAAGTCCGATTTCTCAATTGTATTTGGAAATTTTTCTATAAAATTTGTTTGTCACTCATTTGGACCAATGGGAAATTAAAGCCAAGGATCCATATTCATAGACTTTGTAAGTCCGATTTCTCAATTGTATTTGAGAATTCTTCTATAAAATTTTAAAGATTAAAATTGTGTAAATTTTGTTCAGCTCTACGTGAATTTGGCTATTTGTGGGCACATTTATGTTTGTCACTCATTTGGACCAATGGGAAATTAAAGCCAAGGATCCATACTTATAGACTATGTAAGTCCGATTTCTCAATTGTATTTGAGAATTTTTCTATAACATTTGTTTGTCACTCATTTGGACCAATGGGAAATTAAAGCCAAGGATCCATACTTATAGACTATGTAAGTCCGATTTCTCTATTGTATTTGAGAATTTTTCTATAAAATTTGTTTGTCACTCATTTGGACCAATGGGAAATTAAAGCCAAGGATCCATACTTATAGACTATGTAAGTCCGATTTCTCTATTGTATTTGAGAATTTTTCTATAAAATTTGTTTGTCACTCATTTGGACCAATGGGAAATTAAAGCCAAGGATCCATACTTATAGACTATGTAAGTCCAATTTCTCAATTGTATTTGAGAATTTTTCTATAAAATTTTCAAGATTAAAATTGTGTATATTTTGTTCAGCTCTACGTGAATTTGGCTATTTGTGGGCACATTTATTTTTGGCACTCATTTGGACCAATGGGAAATTAAAGCCAAGGATCCATACTTATAGACTATGTAAGTCCGATTTCTCAATTGTATTTGAGAATTTTTCTATAACATTTGTTTGTCACTCATTTGGACCAATGGGAAATTAAAGCCAAGGATCCATACTTATAGACTATGTAAGTCCGATTTCTCTATTGTATTTGAGAATTTTTCTATAAAATTTGTTTGTCACTCATTTGGACCAATGGGAAATTAAAGCCAAGGATCCATACTTATAGACTATGTAAGTCCGATTTCTCTATTGTATTTGAGAATTTTTCTATAAAATTTGTTTGTCACTCATTTGGACCAATGGGAAATTAAAGCCAAGGATCCATACTTATAGACTATGTAAGTCCAATTTCTCAATTGTATTTGAGAATTTTTCTATAAAATTTTAAAGATTAAAATTGTGTAAATTTTGTTCAGCTCTACGTGAATTTGGCTATTTGTGGACACATTTATGTTTGTCACTCATTTGGACCAATGGGAAATTAAAACCAAGGATCCATACTTATAGGCTATGTAAGTCCGATTTCTCAATTGTATTTGAAAATTTTTCTATAACACTTGTTTGCACTCATTTGGACCAATGGGAAATTAAAGCCAAGGATCCATACTTATAGACTATGTAAGTCCGATTTCTCTATTGTATTTGAGAATTTTTCTATAAAATTTGTTTGTCACTCATTTGGACCAATTGGAAATTAAAGCCAAGGATCCATAATTATAGACTATGTAAGTCCAATTTCTCAATTGTATTTGAGAATTTTTCTATAAAATTTGTTTGTCACTCATTTGGACCAATGGGAAATTAAAGCCAAGGATCCAAACTTATAGACTATGTAAGTCCGATTTCTCTATTGTATTTGAGAATTTTTCTATAAAATTTGTTTGTCACTCATTTGGACCAATGTGAAATTAAAGCCAAGGATCCATACTTATAGACTATGTAAGTCCAATTTCTCAATTGTATTTGAGAATTGTTCTATAAAATTTTAAAGATTAAAATTGTGTAAATTTTGTTCAGCTCTACGGGAATTTGGCTATTTGTGGGCACATTTATGTTTGTCACTCATTTGGACCAATGGGAAATTAAAGCCAAGGAGGCATACTTATAGGCTATGTAAGTCCGATTTCTCAATTGTATTTGAGAATTTTTCTATAAAATTTGTTTGTCACTCATTTGGACCAATGGGAAATTAAAGCCAAGGATCCATACTTATAGACTATGTAAGTCCAATTTCTCAATTGTATTTGAGAATTTTTCTATAAAATTTTAAAGATTAAAATTGTGTAAATTTTGTTCAGCTCTACGGGAATTTGGCTATTTGTGGGCACATTTATGTTTGTCACTCATTTGGACCAATGGGAAATTAAAGCCAAGGAGGCATACTTATAGGCTATGTAAGTCCGATTTCTCAATTGTATTTGAGAATTTTTCTATAAAATTTGTTTGTGACTCATTTGGACCAATGGGAAATTAAAGCCAAGGATCCATACTTATAGACTATGTAAGTCCAATTTCTCAATTGTATTTGAGAATTTTTCTATAAAATTTTAAAGATTAAAATTGTGTAAATTTTGTTCAGCTCTAGGGGAATTTGGCTATTTGTGGGCACATTTATGTTTGTCACTCATTTGGACCAATGGGAAATTAAAGCCAAGGAGGCATACTTATAGGCTATGTAAGTCCTATTTCTCAATTGTATTTGAGAATTTTTCTATAAAATTTGTTTGTCACTCATTTGGACCAATGGGAAATTAAAGCCAAGGATCCATATTCATAGACTATGTAAGTCCGATTTCTCAATTGTATTTGAGAATTCTTCTATAAAATTTTAAAGATTAAAATTGTGTAAATTTTGTTCAGCTCTACGTGAATTTGGCTATTTGTGGGCACATTTATTTTTGTCACTCATTTGGACCAATGGGAAATTAAAGCCAAGGATCCATACTTATAGACTATGTAAGTCCGATTTCTCAATTGTATTTGAGAATTTTTCTATAACATTTGTTTGTCACTCATTTGGACCAATGGGAAATTAAAGCCAAGGATCCATACTTATAGACTATGTAAGTCCGATTTCTCAATTGTATTTGAGAATTTTTCTATAAAATTTTAAAGATTAAAATTGTGTAAATTTTGTTCAGCTCTAGGGGAATTTGGCTATTTGTGGGCACATTTATGTTTGTCACTCATTTGGACCAATGGGAAATTAAAGCCAAGGAGGCATACTTATAGGCTATGTAAGTCCGATTTCTCAATTGTATTTGAGAATTTTTCTATAAAATTTGTTTGTCACTCATTTGGACCAATGGGAAATTAAAGCCAAGGATCCATACTTATAGACTATGTAAGTCCAATTTCTCAATTGTATTTGAGAATTTTTCTATAAAATTTTAAAGATTAAAATTGTGTAAATTTTGTTCAGCTCTAGGGGAATTTGGCTATTTGTGGGCACATTTATGTTTGTCACTCATTTGGACCAATGGGAAATTAAAGCCAAGGAGGCATACTTACAGGCTATGTAAGTCCGATTTCTCAATTGTATTTGAGAATTTTTCTATAAAATTTGTTTGTCACTCATTTGGACCAATGGGAAATTAAAGCCAAGGATCCATACTTATAGACTATGTAAGTCCGATTTCTCAATTGTATTTGAGAATTTTTCTATAAAATTTTCAAGATTAAAATTGTGTAAATTTTGTTCAGCTCTACGGGAATTTGGCTATTTGTGGGCACATTTATTTTTGTCACTCATTTGGACCAATGGGAAATTAAAGCCAAGGAGGCATACTTACAGGCTATGTAAGTCCGATTTCTCAATTGTATTTGAGAATTTTTCTATAACATTTGTTTGTCACTCATTTGGACCAATGGGAAATTAAAGCCAAGGATCCATACTTATAGGCTATGTAAGTCCGATTTCTCAATTGTATTTGAGAATTTTTCTATAACACTTGTTTGTCACTCATTTGTAGCAATGGGAAATTAAAGCCAAGGATCCATACTTATAGACTATGTAAGTGCGATTTCTCAATTGTATTTGAGAATTTTTCTATAAAATTTTAAAGATTAAAATTGTGTAAATTTTGTTCAGCTCTACGGGAATTTGGCTATTTGTGGGCACATTTATGTTTGTCACTCATTTGGACCAATGGGAAATTAAAGCCAAGGAGGCATACTTATAGGCTATGTAAGTCCGATTTCTCAATTGTATTTGAGAATTTTTCTATAACACTTGTTTGTCACTCATTTGGACTAATGGGAAATTAAAGCCAAGGATCCATACTTATAGACAATGTAAGTCCGATTTCTCAATTGTATTTGAGCATTTTTCTATAAAATTTGTTTGCCACTCATTTGGACCAATGGGAAATTAAAGCCAAGGATCCATACTTATAGGCTATGTAAGTCCGATTTCTCAAGTGTATTTGAGAATTTTTCTATAACACTTGTTTGTCACTCATTTGGACCAATGGGAAATTAAAGCCAAGGATCCATACTTATAGGCTATGTAAGTCCGATTTCTCAATTGTATTTGAGAATTTTTCTATAACATTTGTTTGTCACTCATTTGGACCAATGGGAAATTAAAGCCAAGGATCCATACTTATAGACTATGTAAGTCCGATTTTCAATTGTATTTGAGAATTTTTCTATAAAATTTTAAAGATTAAAATTGTGTAAATTTTGTTCAGCTCTACGTGAATTTGGCTATTTCTGGGCACATTTATGTTTGTCACTCATTTGGACCAATGGGAAATTAAAGCCAAGGATCCATACTTATAGACTATGTTAGTCCGATTTCTCAATTGTATTTGAGAATTTTTCTATAAAATTTTCAAGATTAAAATTGTGTAAATTTTGTTCAGCTCTACGGGAATTTGGCTATTTGTGGGCACATTTATTTTTGTCACTCATTTGGACCAATGGGAAATTAAAGCCAAGGAGGCATACTTACAGGCTATGTAAGTCCGATTTCTCAATTGTATTTGAGAATTTTTCTATAAAATTTGTTTGTCACTCATTTGGACCAATGGGAAATTAAAGCCAAGGATCCATACTTATAGACTATGTAAGTCCAATTTCTCAATTGTATTTGAGAATTTTTCTATAAAATTTTAAAGATTAAAATTGTGTAAATTTTGTTCAGCTCTAGGGGAATTTGGCTATTTGTGGGCACATTTATGTTTTTCACTCATTTGGACCAATGGGAAATTAAAGCCAAGGAGGCATACTTACAGGCTATGTAAGTCCGATTTCTCAATTGTATTTGAGAATTTTTCTATAAAATTTGTTTGTCACTCATTTGGACCAATGGGAAATTAAAGCCAAGGATCCATACTTATAGACTATGTAAGTCCGATTTCTCAATTGTATTTGAGAATTTTTCTATAAAATTTTCAAGATTAAAATTGTGTAAATTTTGTTCAGCTCTACGGGAATTTGGCTATTTGTGGGCACATTTATTTTTGTCACTCATTTGGACCAATGGGAAATTAAAGCCAAGGAGGCATACTTACAGGCTATGTAAGTCCGATTTCTCAATTGTATTTGAGAATTTTTCTATAACATTTGTTTGTCACTCATTTGGACCAATGGGAAATTAAAGCCAAGGATCCATACTTATAGGCTATGTAAGTCCGATTTCTCAATTGTATTTGAGAATTTTTCTATAACACTTGTTTGTCACTCATTTGTAGCAATGGGAAATTAAAGCCAAGGATCCATACTTATAGACTATGTAAGTGCGATTTCTCAATTGTATTTGAGAATTTTTCTATAAAATTTTAAAGATTAAAATTGTGTAAATTTTGTTCAGCTCTACGGGAATTTGGCTATTTGTGGGCACATTTATGTTTGTCACTCATTTGGACCAATGGGAAATTAAAGCCAAGGAGGCATACTTATAGGCTATGTAAGTCCGATTTCTCAATTGTATTTGAGAATTTTTCTATAACACTTGTTTGTCACTCATTTGGACTAATGGGAAATTAAAGCCAAGGATCCATACTTATAGACAATGTAAGTCCGATTTCTCAATTGTATTTGAGCATTTTTCTATAAAATTTGTTTGCCACTCATTTGGACCAATGGGAAATTAAAGCCAAGGATCCATACTTATAGGCTATGTAAGTCCGATTTCTCAAGTGTATTTGAGAATTTTTCTATAACACTTGTTTGTCACTCATTTGGACCAATGGGAAATTAAAGCCAAGGATCCATACTTATAGGCTATGTAAGTCCGATTTCTCAATTGTATTTGAGAATTTTTCTATAACATTTGTTTGTCACTCATTTGTAGCAATGGGAAATTAAAGCCAAGGATCCATACTTATAGACTATGTAAGTGCGATTTCTCAATTGTATTTGAGAATTTTTCTATAAAATTTTAAAGATTAAAATTGTGTAAATTTTGTTCAGCTCTACGGGAATTTGGCTATTTGTGGGCACATTTATGTTTGTCACTCATTTGGACCAATGGGAAATTAAAGCCAAGGAGGCATACTTATAGGCTATGTAAGTCCGATTTCTCAATTGTATTTGAGAATTTTTCTATAACACTTGTTTGTCACTCATTTGGACTAATGGGAAATTAAAGCCAAGGATCCATACTTATAGACAATGTAAGTCCGATTTCTCAATTGTATTTGAGCATTTTTCTATAAAATTTGTTTGCCACTCATTTGGACCAATGGGAAATTAAAGCCAAGAATCCATACTTATAGGCTATGTAAGTCCGATTTCTCAAGTGTATTTGAGAATTTTTCTATAACACTTGTTTGTCACTCATTTGGACCAATGGGAAATTAAAGCCAAGGATCCATACTTATAGGCTATGTAAGTCCGATTTCTCAATTGTATTTGAGAATTTTTCTATAACATTTGTTTGTCACTCATTTGGACCAATGGGAAATTAAAGCCAAGGATCCATACTTATAGACTATGTAAGTCCGATTTTCAATTGTATTTGAGAATTTTTCTATAAAATTTTAAAGATTAAAATTGTGTAAATTTTGTTCAGCTCTACGTGAATTTGGCTATTTCTGGGCACATTTATGTTTGTCACTCATTTGGACCAATGGGAAATTAAAGCCAAGGATCCATACTTATAGACTATGTTAGTCCGATTTCTCAATTGTATTTGAGAATTTTTCTATAAAATTTTCAAGATTAAAATTGTGTAAATTTTGTTCAGCTCTACGGGAATTTGGCTATTTGTGGGCACATTTATGTTTGTCACTCATTTGGACCAATGGGAAATTAAAGCCAAGGAGGCATACTTATAGGCTATGTAAGTCCGATTTCTCAATTGTATTTGAGAATTTTTCTATAACACTTGTTTGTCACTCATTTGGACTAATGGGAAATTAAAGCCAAGGATCCATACTTATAGGCTATGTAAGTCCGATTTCTCAATTGTATTTGAGAATTTTTCTATAACACTTGTTTGTCACTCATTTGGACCAATGGGAAATTAAAACCAAGGATCCATACTTATAGGCTATGTAAGTCCGATTTCTCAAGTGTATTTGAGAATTTTTCTATAACACTTGTTTGTCACTCATTTGGACCAATGGGAAATTAAAGCCAAGGATCCATACTTATAGGCTATGTAAGTCCGATTTCTCAATTGTATTTGAGAATTTTTCTATAACATTTGTTTGTCACTCATTTGTAGCAATGGGAAATTAAAGCCAAGGATCCATACTTATAGACAATGTAAGTCCGATTTCTCAATTGTATTTGAGCATTTTTCTATAAAATTTGTTTGCCACTCATTTGGACCAATGGGAAATTAAAGCCAAGGATCCATACTTACAGGCTATGTAAGTCCGATTTCTCAATTGTATTTGAGAATTTTTCTATAAAATTTGTTTGTCACTCATTTGGACCAATGGGAAATTAAAGCCAAGGATCCATACTTATAGACTATGTAAGTCCGATTTCTCAATTGTATTTGAGAATTTTTCTATAAAATTTTCAAGATTAAAATTGTGTAAATTTTGTTCAGCTCTACGGGAATTTGGCTATTTGTGGGCACATTTATTTTTGTCACTCATTTGGACCAATGGGAAATTAAAGCCAAGGAGGCATACTTACAGGCTATGTAAGTCCGATTTCTCAATTGTATTTGAGAATTTTTCTATAACATTTGTTTGTCACTCATTTGGACCAATGGGAAATTAAAGCCAAGGATCCATACTTATAGGCTATGTAAGTCCGATTTCTCAATTGTATTTGAGAATTTTTCTATAACACTTGTTTGTCACTCATTTGTAGCAATGGGAAATTAAAGCCAAGGATCCATACTTATAGACTATGTAAGTGCGATTTCTCAATTGTATTTGAGAATTTTTCTATAAAATTTTAAAGATTAAAATTGTGTAAATTTTGTTCAGCTCTACGGGAATTTGGCTATTTGTGGGCACATTTATGTTTGTCACTCATTTGGACCAATGGGAAATTAAAGCCAAGGAGGCATACTTATAGGCTATGTAAGTCCGATTTCTCAATTGTATTTGAGAATTTTTCTATAACACTTGTTTGTCACTCATTTGGACTAATGGGAAATTAAAGCCAAGGATCCATACTTATAGACAATGTAAGTCCGATTTCTCAATTGTATTTGAGCATTTTTCTATAAAATTTGTTTGCCACTCATTTGGACCAATGGGAAATTAAAGCCAAGGATCCATACTTATAGGCTATGTAAGTCCGATTTCTCAAGTGTATTTGAGAATTTTTCTATAACACTTGTTTGTCACTCATTTGGACCAATGGGAAATTAAAGCCAAGGATCCATACTTATAGGCTATGTAAGTCCGATTTCTCAATTGTATTTGAGAATTTTTCTATAACATTTGTTTGTCACTCATTTGGACCAATGGGAAATTAAAGCCAAGGATCCATACTTATAGACTATGTAAGTCCGATTTTCAATTGTATTTGAGAATTTTTCTATAAAATTTTAAAGATTAAAATTGTGTAAATTTTGTTCAGCTCTACGTGAATTTGGCTATTTCTGGGCACATTTATGTTTGTCACTCATTTGGACCAATGGGAAATTAAAGCCAAGGATCCATACTTATAGACTATGTTAGTCCGATTTCTCAATTGTATTTGAGAATTTTTCTATAACATTTGTTTGTCACTCATTTGGAGCAATGGGAAATTAAAGCCAAGGATCCATACTTATAGGCTATGTAAGTCCGATTTCTCAATTGTATTTGAGAATTTTTCTATAACACTTGTTTGTCACTCATTTGGACCAATGGGAAATTAAAGCCAAGGATCCATACTTATAGACTATGTAAGTCCGATTTCTCAATTGTATTTGAGAATTTTTCTATAAAATTTTAAAGATTAAAATTGTGTAAATTTTGTTCAGCTCTACGTGAATTTGGCTATTTGTGGGCACATTTATGTTTGTCACTCATTTGGACCAATGGGAAATTAAAGCCAAGGATCCATACTTATAGACTATGTAAGTCCGATTTCTCAATTGTATTTGAGAATTTTTCTATAAAATTTTCAAGATTAAAATTGTGTAAATTTTGTTCAGCTCTACGTGAATTTGGCTATTTGTGGGCACATTTATGTTTGTCACTCATTTGGACCAATGGGAAATTAAAGCCAAGGAGGCATACTTATAGGCTATGTAAGTCCGATTTCTCAATTGTATTTGAGAATTTTTCTATAACACTTGTTTGTCACTCATTTGGACCAATGGGAAATTAAAGCCAAGGATCCATACTTATAGACTATGTAAGTCCGATTTCTCAATTGTATTTGAGAATTTTTCTATAAAATTTTAAAGATTAAAATTGTGTAAATTTTGTTCAGCTCTACGTGAATTTGGCTATTTGTGGGCACATTTATGTTTGTCACTCATTTGGACCAATGGGAAATTAAAGCCAAGGAGGCATACTTATAGGCTATGTAAGTCCGATTTCTCAATTGTATTTGAGAATTTTTCTATAACACTTGTTTGTCACTCATTTGGACCAATGGGAAATTAAAGCCAAGGATCCATACTTATAGACTATGTAAGTCCGATTTCTCAATTGTATTTGAGAATTTTTCTATAACACTTGTTTGTCACTCATTTGGACCAATGGGAAATTAAAGCCAAGGATCCATACTTATAGACTATGTAAGTCCGATTTCTCAATTGTATTTGAGAATTTTTCTATAAAATTTTCAAGATTAAAATTGTGTAAATTTTGTTCAGCTCTATGGGAATTTGGCTATTTGTGGGCACATTTATGTTTGTCACTCATTTGGACCAATGGGAAATTAAAGCCAAGGATCCATACTTATAGACTATGTAAGTCCGATTTCTCAATTGTATTTGAGAATTTTTCTATAAAATTTTAAAGATTAAAATTGTGTAAATTTTGTTCAGCTCTACGTGAATTTGGCTATTTGTGGGCACATTTATGTTTGTCACTCATTTGGACCAATGGGAAATTAAAGCCAAGGATCCATACTTATAGACTATGTAAGTCCGATTTCTCAATTGTATTTGAGAATTTTTCTATAACACTTGTTTGTCACTCATTTGGACCAATGGGAAATTAAAGCCAAGGATCCATACTTATAGACTATGTAAGTCCGATTTCTCAATTGTATTTGAGAATTTTTCTATAAAATTTTCAAGATTAAAATTGTGTAAATTTTGTTCAGCTCTATGGGAATTTGGCTATTTGTGGGCACATTTATGTTTGTCACTCATTTGGACCAATGGGAAATTAAAGCCAAGGAGGCATACTTATAGGCTATGTAAGTCCGATTTCTCAATTGTATTTGAGAATTTTTCTATAACACTTGTTTGTCACTCATTTGGACCAATGGGAAATTAAAGCCAAGGATCCATACTTATAGACTATGTAAGTCCGATTTCTCAATTGTATTTGAGAATTTTTCTATAACACTTGTTTGTCACTCATTTGGACCAATGGGAAATTAAAGCCAAGGATCCATACTTATAGACTATGTAAGTCCGATTTCTCAATTGTATTTGAGAATTTTTCTATAAAATTTTCAAGATTAAAATTGTGTAAATTTTGTTCAGCTCTATGGGAATTTGGCTATTTGTGGGCACATTTATGTTTGTCACTCATTTGGACCAATGGGAAATTAAAGCCAAGGATCCATACTTATAGACTATGTAAGTCCGATTTCTCAATTGTATTTGAGAATTTTTCTATAAAATTTTAAAGATTAAAATTGTGTAAATTTTGTTCAGCTCTACGTGAATTTGGCTATTTGTGGGCACATTTATGTTTGTCACTCATTTGGACCAATGGGAAATTAAAGCCAAGGATCCATACTTATAGACTATGTAAGTCCGATTTCTCAATTGTATTTGAGAATTTTTCTATAACACTTGTTTGTCACTCATTTGGACCAATGGGAAATTAAAGCCAAGGATCCATACTTATAGACTATGTAAGTCCGATTTCTCAATTGTATTTGAGAATTTTTCTATAAAATTTTAAAGATTAAAATTGTGTAAATTTTGTTCAGCTCTACGTGAATTTGGCTATTTGTGGGCACATTTATGTTTGTCACTCATTTGGACCAATGGGAAATTAAAGCCAAGGAGGCATACTTATAGGCTATGTAAGTCCGATTTCTCAATTGTATTTGAGAATTTTTCTATAACACTTGTTTGTCACTCATTTGGACCAATGGGAAATTAAAGCCAAGGATCCATACTTATAGACTATGTAAGTCCGATTTCTCAATTGTATTTGAGAATTTTTCTATAACACTTGTTTGTCACTCATTTGGACCAATGGGAAATTAAAGCCAAGGATCCATACTTATAGACTATGTAAGTCCGATTTCTCAATTGTATTTGAGAATTTTTCTATAAAATTTTCAAGATTAAAATTGTGTAAATTTTGTTCAGCTCTATGGGAATTTGGCTATTTGTGGGCACATTTATGTTTGTCACTCATTTGGACCAATGGGAAATTAAAGCCAAGGAGGCATACTTATAGACTATGTAAGTCCGATTTCTCAATTGTATTTGAGAATTTTTCTATAAAATTTGTTTGTCACTCATTTGGAGCAATGGGAAATTAAAGCCAAGGATCCATACTTATAGACTATGTAAGTCCGATTTCTCAATTGTATTTGAGAATTTTTCTATAAAATTTTCAAGATTAAAATTGTGTAAATTTTGTTCAGCTCTACGTGAATTTGGCTATTTGTGGGCACATTTATGTTTGTCACTCATTTGGACCAATGGGAAATTAAAGCCAAGGAGGCATACTTATAGGCTATGTAAGTCCGATTTCTCAATTGTATTTGAGAATTTTTCTATAACACTTGTTTGTCACTCATTTGGACCAATGGGAAATTAAAGCCAAGGATCCATACTTATAGACTATGTAAGTCCGATTTCTCAATTGTATTTGAGAATTTTTCTATAAAATTTTAAAGATTAAAATTGTGTAAATTTTGTTCAGCTCTACGTGAATTTGGCTATTTGTGGGCACATTTATGTTTGTCACTCATTTGGACCAATGGAAAATTAAAGCCAAGGATCCATACTTATAGGCTATGTAAGTCCGATTTCTCAATTGTATTTGAGAATATTTCTATAACACTTGTTTGTCACTCATTTGGAGCAATGGGAAATTAAAGCCAAGGATCCATACGAGTACTTATAGGCTATGTAAGTCCGATTTCTCAATTGTATTTGAGAATTTTTCTATAAAATTTGTTTGTCACTCATTTGGACCAATGGGAAATTAAAGCCAAGGATCCATACTTATAGACTATGTAAGTCCGATAAAGTATTCTTTTCGAATAAATGTAGCAAATCGATTGAATTAAATGTGGAAAAAACACACAATTTTGTCAATGTTGTCAATGTTTTTTAATAATTGTAAACATTCGCCTGCTGTCTCTGTTTATTTATTAGTAAAAGGCAGGACTGCCAATCTTGCGGCAAAACAATAATAAAAATCCGAAAAAACCCGTGTGCTTCGCTACCCCCATCGTTATAAAATAAAACTGAAAGTATTTATATAGTCATGTATTTATTATTTCGTAAGAATATCCTATTGTGAAAATTAAATGACGATCGGTCCAATAGTTAAGATTAAATTACGATTTTAATTTTCCTAAAAAGGGGCGTCTTCCCACCCAGTTTTCTCCTGGTACGTATTTCTAATTATGCCAATACCATATGTACCAAATATCATCGACGTAGGACAAAAAATGCCCAAAATATGGCGATGTAAATTTTTGGGTTATATGGGCGGTGCCAAGCCCCTTTGCTCAATCAATACTTTATATAGTCAAGCATTTATTATTTCTTAAGAATATCCTATTGTGAAAATTTAATGACGATCGGTCCAGTAGTTAAGACTAAATTACGATTTTAATTTTCCTAAAAAGGGGCGTGCGTAAAAGTAGGCGTGGCAAATTTTTCGTTCGATGAAAACTTAAAATGGATTAATACGAACATTTGAAAGAAGAATTAGTCAAATCGATGGAGCCGTTTTCTGATTTTAGGTAAATCGAAAAAAGTTGGACCATGGCGATCATTAGAAAGAAAAAATCGTCCAAATCGGTCCAGCCATTCACGCGTGATGCCGTGACCAAGGAAAAAAGGGATTAATTTTTATATATATAGATTGATGGACTCGTACAAAATTTTAAGGTGATATAGCTAATATAGAGCCCTAGATATTTAATATTAATTTTGTATATGAGCTAAATATTCACTTTGTATGGGATCTGCCACGCCCACTGGTATGATCCCGCCCAATTTTCCCATGACTATTCATAATATAATCAACGTGCACAAATTTCTAAGACTATGGCTATTATAGTACTGTAGATACATATATGACATTAAATATTGACTTTGTATGGGAGCTGCCACGCCCATTAGCCCTATCCCGCCCATTTTTTTCACAACTCTTCAGATTAGTTTGATATGTACATACATGTGCAAAGTTTCAGAACTCTTGCTGTCATAGTACTCCAGATATTATATGTTAAAACTTTGTATAAGATCTACCACGCCCACTTGTCCAATCACGCCCATTTTCACTTCAGCTGCTAATATTATTAATTTATGCACTCCTACAAAGTTTGAAGGCTCTAACTATTATATAACTCTAGATATTTGATATTAAATATTTATTTTATATTATAGCTGCCACGCCCACTTGTCCGATCCCGCCCATTTTTGTCCTGATTATCACATGAGTAACATATGTACTATTGCAATGTTTCAAAACTCTTGCTATCACAATAGTCAAGATATATGATGTTATTTAATTTATGTGGGAGGGGCCACGCCCACTAAATTTCTTATGTGCACCCTCCACACAGACCCCAATCACCCCTGAAAATTTCATTGAAATCGGGCAAGCCGTCTAGGAGGAGTATGCGCACAGGAAGTTTTGCACTTAATTTTATATATATAGATTAATAAAACTTTTTAATTGACGTTTTCACCATACAAAATCTTCAGAATTATTGCAGAACTAAGCAAAAAAAATCAAGAAGATTAAAAGAGAAAAAATTCAGTCACCTGCACAGAAAAAAATAAAAATTGATTTCAATTAAAGAATTTGTGATATCAATTAAAAATTTAATTAAATTTGCACCAGTAAACAAATTAATAGTACCAATTAAATTTTTATACATTTATTAACTAAAATTATTTATTACAATTAAAAATTTAATTAAATAAATTAAATATTTAATCAAATGTTTTTATATTTTTAATTAAAGGGTTAATTGAAAAAAAAAAATAAATATTTTTTCTGTGTGATTCATTGCTCAGATATTATGTTCACAGATCTTGGTTAACACTTTGCCGCTACACATCTGATTGATGATCACTTGTCAACTGTTTAACCGAATTATTTACAAATACAGAATTCAACATGTAACTACTTCTTCATAATATTTATCAAACTCGTTTAGAGCATAATACAAAGCTGTCGTAATAAAATTTTTTTTTGGTTTAAAATAGATCACAATTTTCTCTTTTCATTTCCAAAATTTATACATTTTATTTTCTCTCAATTAAAATGCATCTGTCAATCTTTCACTACGTTCATATTTCTGCTAATTTAGAATAAAGAAAATAAAACTTGTTTGATTTGCCACAACAAAAATAAAATTGTAACATGTGCGTTTGTTATAAACAATAAAAACTATACTGATCTGGGTCGTTTTATAACAATAAATAAACATAAGCTGGTGCGCTGTCATTTTATGCAGACATACAAAACTGAAGAAAAAAAATCAATACTACAAAAAAAAAAAAAAAATGTGAAATTCAAAAAAGAAGAGTTTTAATATTTCAGTAAAAATATATGTACACATACATACACATAAGTATGAACATATATAAAGAGAATTATTTTATTATTTTAATTTGCAGTTCATTCGTTTATGCTTCTGTTATATTAAAATTTATACAAAAACATTTTCGGTACCCCCATACATACGTATGTATATGTAGATACATTAACAAATTGGTTTTCTCCCTCTCAATGTCCCACTAGGTGACAAAAATATTTTTTTGTATAACGATAAATCAAAATTTAAATTAAATTTTTTTTTTTTACAAGAGAGTTACCCAATATGTTTTTGAATGAATATGACTGGTGAGACACGGCAAATGTTTATCCAAAACTCTTTACTCCCAATAAGTGTGTTTATTAAAATCAGAAATGTGAGAATTATAGATAACTAGCTTATCCCGGTGTGCTGTGCTACCCCCTCGTTATAAAATAAAATTAAAAGTATTTATATATCCTATTGTGAAAATTTAATAACTATCGGTCCAGTAATTAAGACTATATTACGATTTTTAATTTTCCTAAAAAGGGGCGTGGTCCCACACACTTTTCTCCTGGTACGTATTCCAAATTATGCCAATACCTAATGTACCAAATAACATCGACGTAGGTCAAAAAATGCCCAAAATATGGCGATTTAAATTTTTGGGTTATATGGGCGGTGCCACGCCTCTTTGTCCAATCAAAACTTCATATAGCCTATTATTGTTTCCAGAGTCACCGTAACATGCTGTGAAAATTTCAGGAAGATCGGTCGAAGGGTTTGGTTTTCCTATAAAAGGGGCGTGGTCCCACCCACATTTCTCCTGGTACGTATTCCAAATTATGCCAATACCATATGTAGCAAATATCATCGACGTAGGTAAAAAAATGTCCAAAATATGGCGATTTAAATTTTTGGGTTATATGGGCGGACCCACGCCTCTTTGTCCAATAAAAACTTCATATAACCTATAATTAATTCATCCGAGAGTTCCAGTTAAATACTGTGAAAATTTCAGGAAGATCGGTCCAAGGGTTTGGCCTCCAATAAGGAACAAACAAACAAATAAACAAACACACATTCGGTTTTATATACGAGTATATAGATAAATTTAAACACTTTTAAATTCTTAATAAGTCTGAAGGTGACTTTTTTCTACGCCCACTTTGAAAGTTTTAATTTAGCAAATTTTCGTAAAAAAGGGAGCCTTTTTAAACATAATAGTATGATATGATATTTTAGCGATCTCTACTTATTTTCTTATAAGTGGTTGCTGTAGATATTGCCAGTTTATCATCTTGAGGAATCGCTTTGCCGCAATAATATTTTTAATCCTGGCAATAAGTTTTGCCATAAATGTGATGTATTTCTGTGTGTGCTGGGATGTATACATATAAATATCTACACACACGTTTATATTTTCTAGTAAATATTTTTATAATTTTTTTTTATTTATACGCCAACACGCACAAAATATTTTTCATATTTTCGTTTCTGGTACATTTTATGTTAGATTTTTTTGTTTGTTTAAAATAAAAACATATGTAGATAAATTTTATTTTGCCTTTTGGGGCCTGTCTACAACATTGAATAGATTGTTTTTCATGATGTAATATTTCTGTTTGAAATATTGGTAAAACATACATACCTAATATGCATGAGGGTGGCCAATTTCTATGCCCCGATAATAAACAATTTGCAAGTGAAAAAATCTTATACATTTTGTTTCTATATCAAACTAAATTAAGGAAATAGAAACGGAATGATGACGATCTCAAAATTGTCAGTACTTGATTGTTGCAAAAAGTATTTCGTTACCTAAAACACACAACGTCCTAACACTACACATGAACCATGAACCTTAACACCTTAACAGGGTTCTATGAACAGTTTAACATGACTATGTTAGACATTTAAAATAATTGATTATTTTAATAAAAATTGGATAATTGCCACATTTTACAATAAAAAATATTAAGAATAAGTTATTTGCGACCTAATTTTTCAATAAACTTAGTTATGAAAAGAAAATATTTAGTATTAAGCGGTTTTTAGTTTCTTTGAAAAATTAATAATGGAAAAATCCTTTTCTCGAAAATGGTATCAGTACAAGGTATTCATTAAGACGCTACAAGACACCCTCTCCGTAAGAAATTTTCACCCCATCTCCTACCAATTTCGGGACAAAGATTAATGTCCTTTTTCCATTATTCATTTTTCAAAGAAACTAAAAACCGCTTAATACTAAATATTTTCTTTTCATAACTAAGTTTGTAGAAAAATTAGGTCGCAAATAGCTTAATTTTAATATTTTTTTATTGTAAAATGTGGCAATTATTAAATTTTTTTTAAAAAAATCACATTTTTAAATGTCTAACATAGTCAT
The DNA here is from genome assembly GCA_947311025.1 of Lypha dubia. Classification (NCBI taxonomy): domain Eukaryota; kingdom Metazoa; phylum Arthropoda; class Insecta; order Diptera; family Tachinidae; genus Lypha; species Lypha dubia. The sequence goes on along the minus strand of OX371264.1, from coordinate 2,710,037 downwards.
GTTAAACTGTTAATGAACCCTGTTAAGGTTATGGTTCATGCCTAGGGTTTTAAATTTTAAAATTTAGCTTCACGCACATTCGGAAAGGGCACCAAATAACATTTAATTTTAATGTATGTGTGCAGTTAGATAAATTGTAAAATATAAAACCCTATACATAAAGCACAGAATTTAACAGAACTCTGTCAGCACGTGAACAGTGCTCAGTTAAATTCTGTGGTTCATGTCTAGGGTTTTATATTTTAAAATTTAGCTTCACATACATAATTCTAATGCCAGATTAGCTGAAAGGTCCTTTTTTCAAAAATAGATGAAATAAAATAGAAAAATTGACAGAAGTGTATTGTTTATAAAAATACATATTTGAAAGGGTATATTAAAGTAAAATTGGTTAAAGTATTTTGTAAACAAAAAAAAAAACAAGACTTATTTAAACTAAAAAAAATTTTTTAATTAATTAAATGCATAAGATGAAAAAAGTATATAATTATAATTACTTTGCATAATTTCCACTAATCTTCTATAGAAATTTTTTTAATATACATGTTTGAAACACATTTTTTCAAAGATCCAAAATTATTTCAGATATGCTACATTTTCAACATGCTAGTGGACCACCTGTACCCCCATTTGTATATCCATATCGCTACATCTCCCATTTTCGCGTAATAAATAATAATATTCATCCTAAACATGTTTCATCAACTTTTACTAAGACTGTTAAATTAAGAGAGCTCTGTAACTGTTAAATGGGCTCGACTAAAATTTGTGGTTCAAATCTGTGCTAGTTAAATTTAAATTTTACTTCACACACATTAAAAAAAGACCATCTAAAAAAGATGAGAGTGCCTTATAACAGCATTGCCATTTTGGTGCTTTTCGGGTATTTCTTGGTGCTTTTTTACTCAAGCAATACCCGAAATTTTGTTAAATACCCGTTTTTTAAAAGCGGGTTTTTATAGTGTTTTTAACAATTTCTCACAGTGCTTTTAAGTGCGTTTTAATATAATCAACATTTTTGGTACTAAACCATTTTCCTACTATTATTTAAACACACCTAATACTCTTGTAACCAACTGCGTATTATTTGCATCTATATTTTGAGTTGTACTCGCAAACTGTTAAGAGTTTGAATTCTAGAATTTCTCAAGCATCTTTTTTTTTAATTCGTGCAGAAATTTTTATGATTTATTTGTTTAGCAACGATTTTACATTTAATTTACATATCCGTTGATTTTTTTGTTGTGCAAATTTAAGCACGAAAGTGCCAATTATTAAAAGTAAGTTCTTAATTGATTTTATATGTGTTAAAGTCCATCATCTAACAATGGCTTTCCTTTAGATGGAAAAACAAAAAAATATAGAAAAGCTTGGGAAAATGATCCAGCCTTTAAAAGGTGGCTTAGACCAGCAAAAGATGAACTAAAACCGTATTGCATTTGTAGTAATTGTGAAATTAATCCACGATGTTGCAAGAGTTGGCATCACTGCCTTATACACTCTAACAACCACTACTATTTCTTCTCTGAGGGATTTATAATTTTTGGGCTATTTCACATAGATTGCGGGATAAAAGATTGCTCTTACATATACATATACTCGTATACATACATATGACCTATATTGAAAATACATATTTCAATTACTTCTTGTCTAATTTAGAATAATATCTGCAATACCTAAATGAAGCAGATATTTTATTGTTATATAAACCTATGTTTTTATTTGCTTAAAAATTTTTAAGGTTTTTATTTGTGTTAAATCAATAAATTAAAAAAAAAAAATATTTTGTTAAATTTATTTTTCTCTCATAAAAACTATTCCCATATAGATACTTATTTGATTAAAAACTATTTGTGTCTAAATAAACAAAGAAAATATGACTCACAGTTGTTTTGCATAAATATTTCATATAGCAGGAAATATCGTAAAAAAATATAGAAACAATAAATTAAAAAAAACAAAAGCAATAAACAAATATTCAAGTATCCATCTCTCACTGAACAAGTAATTCCTATCTACATAATATTTTGATTACAAACAAAAAAAAAACAAAATTTTAGTTAAACATACATAATTTGATCTTGTAATTGCTTTCAAAATTTTCAAAGTGTAAAGCGGCTTTAGGTTACTTTTTTCAGGTTAATAATTTCATCATTAAATTTTGTTGAGTATTGAGTTAAAAATAATGTGTCGGAGGATGACTTCTCACTTAACAAAAAAGTTAATTAATTGTGAAATCTATTATTTGTACGACCATTCTTTTACATTTGAGACTGACTGTAAAATTGCTGTTTTTTTTAACTTGAATGCATATAATCACTGAAAAAGTATAATGAAATAAAAAGGAAATAAATTGAGACTCTAGAAACCAATTGAGTCGATGTTGATAAGACACGTGTAATTGAATTGTAATGACCTATTTTTTGGTTATTTGCATATACATACATACATAAATATTTTTTCTTTATTATTTGTTTTTCTCTATTTTGCATGCTAATTAATAATCATATTGTTAAAAATAATTTACTACTTGAGCTAAATTGTACTTAATTGTAAAAATAAATAAACTGTGGCATTGCTTCACTTGTGTTACTTTTATGTTTTAGGTTATTTTATTTTAATTTGTGGAAGGTTGCGAATATTTTTGTTGACATAAAAATATACGCAAAACAATTGCATGAACCGCACACGTTTTAAAGACTATATTTTTGGTTTTCTCAATTTTATATATTGTTTTAAAACGTGCACAGAATATTAGTTTATTCATACATAAATAGTTTAATTTTGCATAATACTTTACACCCGAAAATTTGCGCGACAGCGCGTTAAAAATTATATAAAAATATTTGTATACGTAATTCATTTAAACATGCAAAACATTTTTTTATATTCCATTTTTGCTTTTATTTACGTTTAACCGGTTTTTTTTGTTTCCGTTCAATGAAAGACAAAATGTTCAATTAACCGTGTTTAAGAGACAAAAAGTTGGTTTCAACACTGATCTAAATCTTGTGTTTGTAATTTAATTATTTGAGATGTGTAATTTTCGCCTTTAATTTAGAATAGATTTAACTAAAACAGTTATTGATTTTAATAAATGTTTAAAATTTTATGAGTTTCTAAAATGTGTAAACACCAGCTATTTTCTTCAACTTTCACACCGATTTCCATCAGATCCCGACGTTTTGAGGTAAAGGGAACCTATTCTGATATTTTTTTCAATGATGGGATAATAATGACTCAACTAAAGACATTGACCTTAATTAGATTTCCTGAGATAATAAACCGATTCAGTTAGATAGATTATGAGTTTTCGATTTTGAGAGTTTTGGAATTAATGATTTTTTACAAATTTTAAACTATTAGAAATTTTGACTAAAATCGATTAATTCGTTCAAGAAATATCGTTGGCGAGAAAACATTCAAAAAAGGCGTTTTATTAAAAATTCAAAAAGCTCCTTTCAATGCTGTAAATTTGATCAAAATAGATTAAGTGGTGCCGAAAATTTTTGAACAAGTCATTTATCAATTGTTGCAAAACTTTTTGAAGAATTATGGAATTCAGGATTATGGAATTTTTGTTTTCTGGACTTGACGAATTTATAAAAAATCTAAATTTTTTGGTATCAAATGCATGGAGTGAAAAAAGAATTTATAATTTTTAGTTTGAGCTTAGCAGGAAAATACAAGAATGGTCTGGAATGTCAACCGAATCCATTTTTTTTTCATTTTTGGTACCATATTTTTCACTTTTAGTGAAATATTTCCTGAAATTTATGAGTAGAAAAGAATTTACAAAATTAACTTTCGGATGATATTTGACAATTTTCTTTCATAAAAAAAACAATCAAGAAATATTTTATTGTGAAAACTTTTTTAAGTGCGAATATGTACATACATATGTATGTATGTAAGTAAAGCTGCTTAACACAAATATTGAATGAATTTAAAAACTTGAATTATATTTACCTTTAAAATTTGGTTTTTACGAAAACTAAGTTCATCATCAGCTGTTGCCGAGAAGTCATGTTTGGCAATTGCTTCCATTGCTGTGTTTATTATTTTTTGTATAATGTAAAAATATTGTTGTAAAAATTGGTTGCTGCTGCTGCCGCTGTTATGCTCTTTTTTATTTTTTTGCTTTAATCCTTAGTTTATAAAACTGAGTAAAATAGAACCTTGTATATTTATTTGTTAGAAATATATTTATTTAAGTGATCTTTCGTTGTGTTTTCTTTTTATTTGCATTGATTTTTTCTGATTTATGTACTATATTCTTCTTTCAACATAAATAAATGATTACACTTTATTACTTTGCTTATCTATACCTATTTTTTTGTATAAAAAAAAAGATTTGTATTATTATTAAGACTACACTTAATATAATATAACTTATTTTCATTTATTTATATAAATATGTATGTACATAAATATGATTATAACACATGATAAATCAGTTTTATATTGAATCACTTTTATTTTTATTCAATTTTATACATGTACCTACTCGTAGAAGATATATTTTATATTTTACATTTTACTTTTCATTTTTTTTTTGCGTTTACACTTTATCTTAAATGCAGAGATATTTCAAAATTCTTTTGTTGTTGTATTAACTAGTCAAGCGGCACGGCAAACATTATGCGTATAAAGCTTATATACAAATATCAAAATATTATAGCATTTTTTTAGAGATACAAGGTACAAAAATATGTACATTCACAAGTACAGTAGAATCTTAAAAATGTTAACCAAAATGTCCCAAGGGGTATTAACTTTTTCGAACTTTTAACTTTTCTAAACGCGTTTTTTTAGTCGAAAAAAAAGGAATAAATAAAGTATGTAATAAGTAAACAATTTATATTTTTATTAAAAGACTTAAATAGTTTTCATTATTACAAAAGAAACTTAGGTTTACTTTGTATTGGGTGTTCAATTTGGCAGTCACGCTCAGTTTTTTCGTGCGCATAAAAATATTAGTTTATAGTGGTTTAAAAAAATGTACACGCTCTAAAAATTGTTAACTTATCCGCGTGTTTAACTTTTACGCGAGTTAACTTTTCTAAGATTCTACTGTATTTTAAAGATAGTTTTATGCCAAACCACCAACCACCAAAACCACACTAAACAATTCCTGTCATTGAATCTCAAAAACAAAATAAAAACAACGACGAAAAACAAAATTAAATATTTTAAATATACTCGTATACATACATATGTATGTACATATGTATGTTATAAATTATTTATACCTAATTTTCGTGTTGTATATTATATATTAATACAAGTATGAAATAATCGTAATTTTTCTTTACGAATTGTACATGGGACGTTACGAATTTAAAAGTTCACACATTAGAAAGTACATATTTACATAAATGTACTTGATATTAAGACCATATATTGTATTAGGGTTAAGCATTTAATGGATAACGAAAACTTCAAGTGAAGGCAATAAACTTCATCCAGAAATTAAAAATGGGAAACGCACCATATTATTTGGCGGATCAGACAATATACGTAAGCGGGGCTCAGACATATAACCTAAAAAATTATAACAATTTTAGACTACAACAGGCTCGCACTAATACGATGAAAATTTTGGAGCTATTTTTAATTTGTTGTTTGGGGTCATTTTTCATGCATCAAATAACACTACTGTCAAATATATGTACAAATTATGTACATATAAATCCTGAACTTCATTTTAAAATACTACAGTTTATCTAAAATATATTCAATATTCAATGAAATAGAATGAACACAAATTTTATGTCTTCAACGGTTAATGCATTGTTTTTATTTTTTGTTTAAGATGACTTTGATTAAGCCATATATTACGTGGTAGTATTGTGGGTAATATTTTGTGAGAAGTATTTTCAATAAAAAGAAATTTATTTTAATTTAACTGTTTTTATTACAATTTATAGAATAATTCCACGAAAAAGTACAACAGATCTGTAATAAATGCTCAAATTGATCTTATTATAAGATAAGTGCAGCCAGATAAATTGTTAACTTCCTGCTAAAACTTAAAATACCGGAACTTCAGTTACAAAAACCGTAAAAAACTGGAAATCAAAACTATAGTTCTCCACATGAATAGATTTAAAAATGTTTATCTGAAAGTTTTGCTGAAAACGCTAACAGCGCTATAAGGATTACATTTCACTAAAAATTTATGCGATACGGTGGATCAATGGTGCCATTTTAGAAAGATTCCGTCAGTATTTTGGTCGTTTACAAAAATTAAAATTGGTTTTTTACGCATGTGGTGGATATTTTTCGCCATCTTATGAAACTATTCAAGACAAACTGGGATGAGCATACGTAAAGTAAGTCTGGACGAATTTATAACAAATTATTAACCATTTTCGTAAAACTGAAGTTTTTATACTTGTTTTCACATACCAAGTAGGAAGTAAAACCTATAATTCCTCCCTCATGCATGGATAGAAGTTTGTAAGTACAAACAATATTACCTAAGTTAGCAGGTTGTTGTGAAAACAAATTAGACTCCAACCCACTTGGTTCCTGATGTGGTCCCATAGTGCTAAACAACATAACCTATATACAATAATATATACATTATTTTATAAAAAAAAATTATTTATGTGTTAACTAATCTACATATATGCTGCATTTGAGTGGTTACTAAATACGAGCTCATTTGTAGAACTTTACCACCATGCTTGAAAATTTTTCAAACGCTTTTGCTTAAACACAAACTCAAATAAGATATGAGAATTAAGCACGCAAACAAAATAGTTTAAAAAATCTTCCACAAACAACACATCAAACAATTTTTATTCGATATCTATGGGTAAAAATCGTTAATTTTTTTTTAACATAAAGTCTTGAGTGCTTCACGAATAAAATTAAATATTTCATCTATTGTTTTCTTTTTTTTTAATTCATTGAATCCAAAATATTGGTTCTAATATCAACCAATAAGTATCTACTTACATACATACCAGGAAGTAAATACATACATATGCACATACATACATATGTATGAGCATACTTAAAAATCAAAAGACACACAGCCCATTTTCGAATCTGTATGATTCATATTCCATATAACTAGAAATTTAATTATTTAACCCATGAATAACAAACAACACATTCATTGGTGATAAATTATTTCCATACCCAAAACATGCTTCATAAATTGTTAGTTCTGGCAATACTATGACGACGTCTTTTATTAAACCATTGTTACTGTTTTTGTACTGAGATCTTTTATTGTTGTTGTTGCATCTTACAGTATTTTCTCTCCACGACATTCGTATTGGTATGACCGTTGTTCTTGTGGTCGGCAAAATTCGCCGAAATTCATGTCCATGTTTTAATTCTTGTTGCCGCTCTGTATAGATTAAACAATTTTATTTTTTTATTGGTTAAATTTTATTTATTTATGTTTTTTGTTATTCTTCCTTTTTTCTGTTACATATCTACCGCTTTTACATAATAAAAGGGTATGTAGGTATTCCCTTTTCTGACTTTTATGAGGTTTTTTAATTTTTTTACAACTTTTAGTAATATAAAAATATAATAGTCTTTTCCGAGCACGGATTCTGGCGAAGAAACAAATATACATACATACATAGGTACATATTTATGTACATACATAGACAAAAGAATGTTTCTTGACATTTAAGGGAGATCAACTACACAAGTGGGGAAAATATTGATGGAGTAATGTTGAATAAATCGAATTCTATACTTGACCTAGGCGTATTGTTTGATAATTCTTTGTCGTTTGCTGCTCATGTTGAATACATAGTTCCGAAAGCCTATAATATGCTGGGTTTTCTGAAAAGAACTTGTTCTGAGTTTGCTGACCCATACACTCTTAAGCATGTTTATACGTCGTTTGTTAGGTCGAAGTTAGAATATGCTTCTGTTATTTGGAGTCCTCATGTAGTTAATCTTATCACTCGTTTGGAGAGAATTCAACGTATTTTTATTAAGTTTGCTACACGCTCGTTATCTTATTTGTCCGCTGTTCCATATGAATCCAAATGTTTATTTATTGGTTTGCGATTTTTGTAATCACGTAGAAAAGTTCAATCTGCCCTGCTTTTGTACGATATTGTCAATGGCTCTATTGATTTCCCAGATTTGCTTTACGTTTTAAGATTTTATATTCCGCCAATTTAAGGTTAGTTAAGTTATTTGATGTCCCGATTCGTCGTGCTGATTATGCACGTAATGGTAGCCTAACTCGCGCGTTTGCTCTCTTAAATGATTTAAATTTTAATTTGCAAAGAGACTCTAACTCATTTCGAATTCAGCACTGGTAAAATTGAGTTTAAATCGTTACTTTTTAGTTTATTAAAATAATTGGCTTAAATCATTTTAATAAATGAGTTATATATGTATGTATGTATGTACATAAGTATTATTTTTATATTTACGTATACTGTGATTATGTTGGATGCGATCATGGTATAATAAATAAGGTAGTCTTGTCCCTAAAACAAATACAACGTCACAAAAAGAACAGGCATTTTACTAGTGTAAAATGTTTTCGGTGTGTCAAAATCAGAGAAACAATCCGATCGCTTTGAAGCCGTATATCATCGCCGCTTTTGTGATTGACTTCAATTTTGTTGTTAGAAAACCATGGTATAATTAATTATATAATTAATTATTATTAATTATATAATTTATTATACCATGCTAGAAAACCATAATTTTATTTATTTTTAATATATATGTACATATTATCAAGAATTTCTATCATTCTTGCATATTATATTATCTTAATCTGTAAGGACTTTTTTGTCTATAATAAACTGAAATAAACAAACAAACAACATACAAAATAGAAAATGTAATCACTGGTGTCCTCGACACAGCGTTTATTTATTTTCCCCGCTTGTAATTTTTATCTATTTTAGTTGGCAAATGCTTCTTTTGCACATTTTTTCGTTAAGTTGTCGTCTTCTATAGCGAATTGAGGCGAGTTTACCTTTTATAAAAATAATCAGCAGATTTATGTAAGTATGTACCAAGATCGATTAGTAAGATCTATGGAGCAGTCCAGCTGATAGTTAAGCCATATATGTATATAGCTTTATTATATTTCATCAATATTATATTTCAATCAATTTACATATTCGCTTTCTTTTTTTTTTAAATTTTTTGACATCATATTTACCAAAATTGTTGATATTTACAGTGTATGATCGATCGGTTCAAAAGCTTTCAAATGATACCAAAATTGTCCTTGTACGTTGAGAAATGCAAAGGGAAATCGTACATATATATAAAAACTTCGGAGGCCAATAACTCGAAAACTATGCGTTTCCGAGAAAGTTACCACATTAAATTTTCGTCTTATTTTTCGATTTTCTATCGCCATATGTAATTTTTTTTTCATTTGGAGCTGCGTCACTAAACTAGATTTGTTCCGGAATAGGATAATATCTAACATTTTCAGCGTAATAAATCCTTTACTTTCCGAATTTTTTTTTGCATTTTTCATGGAAATTTTTCATGATTATTTCGTCTTTATGTGTGACTATTGCTGAAATGAATGGCGATGTTAATTAAGAGCCTGAGAACGTTGTTTGCTTAAACAAAATATTAAATTTGTTTATATTACAGTTAACGATGTGTTCGTAAATTATGTGTGCATTTCACAGAAAAGGCGGTGTCGATGTGATTTGTGGTGGTTTGGTGGTGGGAAATCAACAACAAAAAAATAACAAATGCACATAAGTGGGTATAGAAAATCATTTTGAATATCCAACGAAATCTCACATTTAATTTCTTCATATCAAAAGAAATGAAAACAAAATTCAATCAAGATTTATTGAAATTACTTAATAGGTATGTACTGAATCGACTAACAAATTTAACACGATAGTACTGACAAATGGAAGCCGGTGGTGATATATGGAGGCCAGTCTGTGGTGACGGTGTTTGCTCACGAGATGATGGAGTCAAAATATTAATGAGATTTTAAAACTTGTTTAATTTTTTATATTTTTTTCTCAATGGAAAAAAATGAAAACAGATACAAGAAAAACTGTTTGACGTTGCTGGGTGCAACTTGCTCATTTTAGTTTTTTTATTGTATTTACTATTTTGCTTTTGTTTTTCAATTCCCTCTTGTTGCTAAAGGGCCTGCCTAGTATAATTGCAACAAATAGCAACAACTACAAGAAAATTGCAGACTACTTCAAGAAGGGAGTGAAGAGTAGAACGAAATAAACGAGAAAAAAGGTGCAACGAACTGTATGTAAACTTTAACAAAATACCGAAAAAATAATAGAATTTAAAAAATTTCAATGTCTCATCATAAAACTTCAGCACAACTCCACTAAATTATTGTGAAAATCTATTATTAAGCAAAATAGCTGTGAAAAAAAACAAACACTAAAGATAAAATTTATCATGCAGCATTTTTAAGATGCCAGTTTTTAAACAAAAAGTCTCTAGAATTTTTTTTATTGGTGCGGTAAAAAAATTTCACTTTTCATCATTTATGGCCCGGCCCGTTCAATTAAATTGACACATTTAAAGTATTTTCTTGAGATTTTCACTTTCAAGCATTTAGTTTGCAATTATTTTATAAATTCTTTATTAGTTACACACTTTTGTTATTTAAAATATACTTTTTGTACAATTTATAAAAAAATTAACTCAACTTTTATTCTCCCTTATAAAAAACCACGTAACTACTTAGCCTAGTCTACGCAAGACGATAATGAATGCAACACAACAGGGTGGTACAGAACAGATATGATGCTGCCACATCCCTGCTAACTTTAGCAAGCAGCGACATTTCAGACGGAGCTACTGAACAAGCTTTTAATATGGCAACGTCAGTTTAAAAAAAATTTAATACAGGGAGTTTTCATAAAATAAGTTTTAAACGCATGTGTCGCACAAAGCCTAATAATTTTCTACCTTTTATTCATTCCGACAGATTGCACATTCTGTGCGACAGATAGAGGCAAATGACTGCAAGAGATCGACACATGCAATAAACTGAGCAATAGATGTGTACTCAACTGCAAAATTCTATTGTCAATACTAAAATATGCTCACGCATGAACCACGGAAAAATGTATTCGTACATACGATACGAAAATTTTATAGTTAAAATTGTATTCAAAACTGTTAAAAAACCAAAACTTTCTATTGAAAATATCGCAAATTTAAAATTAAATGAAAAATTAATATACTGGCAATGATTTTTTGCTAAAAACTGTGATTGGTTTATATACCTATGTATGTACATACATATCGTCGGGTGGTTACGAAACAAAAATATATTTTCGAGAAAAATTATAAAGAATGTGGATTATGTAATCTTAAAAATAAACTGCACTATCGATGTTTTTGTTAATAATAACGTGGGCTGCGACATATGTTTTTTTTTTATTAAAACTTCAAGTCGTTATAACTTTTTGCATAACACATGAAAAGTTATTAAGATTTAATTAAAATAATATAAACATGTTTTTGCCCCATTGACCACTTTTTACAATAATATTTTTAAATGTCTTTCAATTTTTAAATGTCTTTCAAGTAGGTCAAAGTAAGCACAAAACAGAAAAAACATAGTGAAATCCATGAAAGATGAAATTATATGGCTGAGCAACCCTTTTTCAATGAAAGAAATGAAAAATTTTAATATTCTGAATATAATTTATGTTGGGGTTCGATATCTCTTAATAATTCGGTTTATCAAGAAATGTATGTATAATTTCAAAAAAGAGCGCACATTTTTTGTAAAAATTTTCCATGCGGCATACATGTAACCACCCGACGATATGTATGTACATATTTTAAAATTCTTCACATTTTCCAAAAACTATTGATTTTGAAAAAAAGTATTTGAAATACTTTGAAATAGTTCATGATACTTACAATCTTTATAAATATTATTTTTTTTAAAATATCTTTACAAAACATATTTCTTGATTATTGAAGAGCATTGAAAATTCGTGTAAATTAAGCTCGTTTGGCCGCCGCCGGTGGTTTTCGTAATCACTTTTGTGCTAACAAATCTAATATGCATAGATAAATTAAGGGCGAAAAAGCCAAATTTAGGCGTAAAAATCGTCAAATTGATACAACGTAATCGTAAAAATTTTTTTGTAACAATATCATTATCACTTTTTTAAACACAATATTACCGACCATTAGTAGAGAAACAAGTCGTGGATTCTTTCGGTGGCGGATGAGCCATTTACGATGAGTACACCCAATTCTCTTTTTACACGATAGATACGTTCCCAATAAATTCGTGTAAAAAAAATTCGTGTAAAAAAAGATACTAGCCAAAGATGAAAATAGTAGATTGGTTCCAGACCTAAAAAATAACGTAAAAGTATAATAAATTAATAATAATTAATATTACATAAATAATATTACAGGTGATTTATGTGACATTGTGACCGGACTACCAATATACAATAGTTAAGAAATAGTTATAATTAAACACAATTCTGATTTTCAATTATAATTAATAATGCAGCGATTTGGAAATTATTTAAAACTTACCTGTTATTGAGTTGATAAATTTGTAATTTTTTATAAAAAGAATTTGTAGAATATTTAAAATCGTGTTAAAACAAAACAATTCGTGTAAAAAGAGAAAAATTTTAACTTTTTAACTCGTGTTAAATGAAAATTCGTGTAAAAATAATTCGTGTAAAAAGAGAATTAGGTGTATTTGCAGGCTCACAAATTTTATATCGTCCAGCCGTTGTTACCTTGTTCATCTTTTGCGATTGGCAAAATATACACACAAAAAAAATCTTGTTATTTAAAAACTTATAGCTTTTAGCTGAATTTAAAGGACAATAGCCCAACAAATAAAAACGATTTGTATATCACATTAATTTTTCAGATCTATGCAAATTTTACACATCGGCTTATCAAACAAATATTTTTCTTCATATTTAAAATTATAATTGTATAAATGTATATACATACACAAGTGGTCATTGGAAAATATTATTAAAAATATATACTTAAATTATTCAAAACACCTTAATTAAGAGCAAAGTTAATTTGCTATTTTATAGTACTAAATGTACACAAACGAATGAATATCATATACAGTGTGCCCTTGGTTACTACAACCCTTGTTGACCGCATTTCCTCGATTATTGAAACAACAGAAAATTTACATTGTATAAAATTTGAGAAATATTTGTGACGCTAGGAACGCAATTTTTTAATTTTTCTCACTATTTTTTTTAAATTTCTTTATTTAAAATTTTGTTACCGTTATTTCTGAGTAAATATAAATGTAATTTATTTTTGAAGTTTCAATTAAAGAAAAAAAAACGAAATACTCTAAAATAATAAAACTGTATAATTGTATGGAAGATTACGTGACGAGTTGTACGTTCACGGATGTAACGATTTGGGCCCTGGTTAAATAAATACGCTTTGGTTGGTTTTTGAGTAGTTTCGAATATCTTGGAGGCTTTAACTGCGTCAAATATAATCTAAACTCTGGCAGCACTGATGTTGTCTCATTAGAAAAACCGTTTTATCATTTTAATAATTGTAAAAAGTAATGCCAAGTCAAATGTACTTCACTCACTTAGTTTGGACTACTTGTTCATCTTAGACTGAAACCGTTTTCTTTTGCATGTTTGCTGAAACTAGATGGAGCAAATGGCTGTTATCAAATGCAGTTCCACAGAATTAAAATAAAATAAAATAAAATTTAAAATTTTTAATGGAAGTGTTTTGATATGGAAAATTCTTCAAATGTGTTGTTTTACAATACGAGGTTCTTTTTACTGAATCAGGCCATTAAATAAGTCTTTAATTTTCCCCTTTTGATGAACTTCTAATATTGATGAAAACTATTTTTCTTAGATAAATACTTGTAACTGTGGAATAAGTTTCCAATATTAAAATTTGTTTGAATACAATGTGAGCCTTTTTAGATTATATTCTTTATGTTCAGGATTTGTGATCTGATTTGAACACAGTTTTAGTCCGGGTATTTAAACTAGGATACACATACTATAAAGAATACACTTTCTAACATTATAAAAATAGTTTAGTTTTGTTGATCGATGTCTTTTTTAAATATCAGAAATCTTGTATTGAAATTTTTTATTTTCAAACTAAATGTGAAATGTTTTTTTTTATGCTAAGAACAGTTAATTTTTATTATAAAAAAAATTCAAAGATTATTTTTAAAGTCTTCAATTTATAATAATTTATTTATTTTTAGCGCTTTTTGTGTTTCATGTTGTTTAATTTAGTTACATAATTTTTTTCTACTTAATTGTGTATAATGAATTTGATTTTTCATTATAGAAACGACTGAAAAATCATAGCAGTGTTTTTAATTTTTCTATTTTTATCTCGGTTTCGCTTGTTCATCATCAAATAATCTCTTCTGTTCAAGAGGTTTTCTTTTAGTTATGTATGTCATATATTTTCCCTACAAACATGCGCAATATGGCACGAGCTCTTAAAATAAATACAGGACTCCTGGACATGCGTGTATGTACATCGGCTCTAGAGATCCTGTAAAAGAATGAATGATTAACTAAAAATACACTTTTGCTGTTGTTGTTGTTGTTGTTGTTGTTGAGTTTTAACCGCATAAACAGATGTTGTTTGAAATCATTTAAAGGAAACTGTCTGCATGTCAGTTTGAATAAAAACAAAAAAAAAAAACAAGAAAAATGTGAAAATTTAAATGCGCAAAACAAACCTCCCTCTCCCTCTATTCACGTATTGAGGATGAAAGCAGAACAATATAAGATCCTTTGCGAGTCAATTTTTAATGAATGAAATAATAAAAGTCTGTGATGTCTGTATGAATTTTCTTTCTATTTATTTTTTTTTTGTTTAATCAAATAAAAGGAACATTTATTATATTTTAAGAAGACCATCATTGACATAATTTCAGCAGCAAATCTGCTGGTGGTGGGCACATGTTAAATTCAAAATTTGTTGTTCCAAAAAGGTGTTTTTTCTCTCTTAATTTATCAAATGGGTTAAATTTAAGAAAAACAGATGTTTTTCCATGTTTTTTTTCTCGTTAGGTGAAGGGAGTGTTTAACTATTAAGTTTAAATATGTATGTATGTACTTATGTATGTTCATATGTGTAATAAATATGTAAATTGTCATTATTTTTTTGGCACGGGGTGGTTGTTATGCTAATTTGTGTCGTTTTATTTCTTTTGCTTTTGCTTTCAATTGTAAAATATACCAACCGCACCATGTCATTTAGATAATATTTTTCATTTGGTTGTTTTATGATAGTGGATTCTTAAAACAAACCACAACAACATAATGTGCCGGCCTGCTTGCCTGCCTCCTACTGCCGTGTAACAGGGATCAGTGAAAAAACTGCTGTTGCTGTTGCTGCTGCCTCTGGCCGTTGTTCATTTCAGTCACTCTCCCTGCCGCATTTCCTCTAATCAATGAATGAAATCGTTCGTCTGTAGTTTAAGTTAAAACAATTTTTGAAAAAAATTTTATCTTGTGTTTTAGATCAAGACACGAGTCATGAATAATTTTTAGTTTGAAAATTTTTGGTAAATTAAAATGCATTTTACGCATATGCCACTTAAAAAAGCCCAACTTCAACGGTTTGCAATAGAAAATAAACATACAAACTTATGTTTGTAAATACATGCATGCATCCGAATTAATCTGCATTTGTTTGTATGTTAGTTCTGAGAGCAGGGAAACCAAAAACATGCCTAAAAATTAGTTTTATGCGCACGAACTTAAAAAAATATGCTTGCAAAAATTAACAAAATATTTTCGTTTATTTATTTTGTTTGTTTTAATCGAGCCAAAGAGCTCAAAATCTTTTCATGATTTCTTAAATAAACGTCGCACATATTTTTCTTAATGTTTTTTTTTGGCATTTTTTATAAAAAGCGAAAAATTCGATAACAAATCGAAAATATTTTAAAATTTGAAAAATTTACAGAAAATTTAGAAACAAATATTCGACCACAAAATCAAATACATATTTTCCTTGGCACCTTTTTGTAAAATGTTCGCGGAAAAATTGCCAAATACAATATAAAACTTAAAAAATGCCATAAATATGTACCGAAGTCCAAAATATGCACAAATATGACATACATGATAAAATATGCACTTAAAAATCAATCCACAAAGTTTTTTTTTTAAAACACGCAACTTAATTTTTTTTTGGGAAAATTTATTTAAAGAAATTTGTTACAACAATTTTGAAAAAAAGTAAATTTCTGAAATTTTTTTTAAAGCTAAAAACTAAATTTTTCCACTTTCGTTTTATAAAAATAGATATGAAATTAAAAAAAAAAAAAAAAATCAAAATATACCGCTATTAAGAAATATGCAAAATTATGTTGTAAAGAATAAAATATGCACTAAAAAATGTATGTCAAAATTCTTACAATCCTCTGAAACGTATAAATATTTTATTTGTTTCTACAAATATCGCACAAGAAAGAACATGCAGGTGCATATTTTCAGTTTTCTTGCTTATGAGGCACCCATAGCCGATGCTACTTAATCTGCCATCCATTTAGTTTTAATTTCAGGTACCGAAGTGTCGAAGCACCAGAAAAGTTGGAAAACTTTCTTCACTTGTGAAATCTTTCGATCGTAAAAGCGATACAACATGGATTCTAAATGTTGATGGTTGATCCCGAAAGCGCACCATTATTGCGTTGTTAAGTTTGACAGTTAATAATTTTTCTTTGTTTTTTTAATTATTTTTATTTAATTTAATTACAAGCGTATTACCGAAGCACGCCGGGTGGCAGCTAATAAGAAATAACAAAAATTAAGACTAAATGTAAATTTTTCATGGCCACTCGTCACATTGTTCTAATCATTTATGCAGCAGTTGTTGTTGTTTTTGTTTTGTTATTATTATTAGCCCAGATACTTCGTTCTTTTCGTACAAATATTATTAGCTAACAGATGTTGTTTAATGCACTTAAACTCCCTCTCTAACTCCTCCACCATGACACTAATACTCGTATGTACATTATATCTATGACTTTAAAAACAAACTGTAAACCCAACACTTTAACACTTTTATCCTTTTTCGTTTATTTTTTTTTTTTTTTTGTTTGTAGCGCAATATTTTATTTCTTTTCTAGTTGCATTTCCTAAAAATATCCTCTACCCTCTTCAACTGAATGATTTGAGTTGAATGGTTTTTCCATTTATTTTTATTTTCAAAATAGAAATAATATTTTCTTCTAATATTTTTGTTGTAAAATTATGTATTTTTATGCTCGATTTCGTTTTCTAAAGAAGAGGACATACTCGTACAATCAAACAAACAATTTGTAATTTATACAATTGTATGTGTGTGTGTGTGTGTGTGTTTTTTCTTCCTAAAGGATGTTGAACTCTCTTTTTGTTTGTTTTGAATTCCAGGAATAAACAGCATGCCCTTGTTTTTCCCATAATTTAAAGGATCTGTTTTCTTTAATCTCTTTCTTGTCTTCAATTCTTTTCGCGTGCCATTTGCTTAGTTTCACTTTCATCTTATCGAGTTTTCTGGTGGCAAGAAAATGTTTTAGTTTTATTTTCGGTTGAAAGAAAAGGAACCACAGGACATCGACCGACCATGGCTGATGATATTTTAAACAATTATTTACTTACACTTTAATGATTTTTCAATAACTTCCTTCTGTCGTTTGTTGTTGAAAATTACTTAATTAAAGGTGTTAATCTCTTTAAAACAATTCAATTGTTTAGGAAAAATTTCTAATATTTTTTACTTTGATTTGCAGACAGTTGATATTTTAATAAAATGTTGGCCAATGGTTGGCAATTTCAACTTCCGGTTGCGGCTGGTGATTAATTTGAAAATAATTCAAAGGAAAGATCAACATGAAACAGAAGACATGGAAACATTTTATGCGTTTGTTGCTGTTGACGCCTGACTTTTGTGAATAGAATTTTTTCTTGAACCAACTGAGAATGCGAGAGTCGTGATGGTCTTAATCATTCGTGATCGATCTATCAGCAAAGTTTTCTAATCCGTTCGAATTTTGTTGGAAGTCTTTGAATGTTAACTACCAAAAACTGCATGAAAAAGGAACAAAGACAGCTGTACTCTTTCGCAGTTCGATCCATGAAGTAAAGTAACCAAGACCCAGTGAGTTTGGAATAATTGGAAGCATCACATGCGTTCTAAATGTAAAACGGCCAATTCTAAAACGTCTTTTGCGCTCCTCTGATACTTCAGTTGTTCCCGAAGTAGACAACCTCGTGCGATGTCTTTCCAAATTTAGTTGATCTGATGCCTCTGCATCTTCCAGTGCAGCAGTTTTGGTGTTTGTTTAGAAAAACATCTCAAAATAAAAATTTATTCTATCTGGTTCCATTCTCAAGTAGATTCCATTGACAGTCCACAATATAAACGGAGTTATTCTTACAAAATTTCCAATTACTCTCTCTATTAGTTTTCAAGATATCCCAAAATAACTATTTCCTCTTTGTGGGAGATGTCACACCCACATGTCCAGTACATACGATTTTTAATTGAGCAACGTTCATTATAAAAAGCCCCAATCCAATGAAAATTTCAAGTTTCTTATAGAATTTTATTGAAATGTTACAAAATAATTCATTTTGTAGATGGGGAGAGGTGCCACGCCCACTAATTTTATTCTGTCTAATTTATTCTGTTGGAATGCTACAAGATCTCAGGTCATTTTGGCCATTACTTTCTAAGATATATCAAAATAGATGTGTGTCACTAGTGTCAGGCGACACGCCCACTTGACCAGTCGCTAAAAATATTTCTTGTATTTCAAGGTTTCAGATACATTAGTTACATAAATGTGTAACCTAAAATTATATAGTTTTTCTATGTGGGAAGTGCCACGCCCACTTGAAATATATGAAAAAAGAAACACATTTCTTATTATTTAATTCATCTAAGTAATCACAGCGTATATTCGATTTACAGTCTCTATTTATAACTTTAATAAAAGGGAACATAAATTTTAACATCGACAACGTGATCCTATCGTTATTCATAATTTCAAGTAGAGTTTAGGAATCATAGTAAAAAACCCTCTGATGATTATTAAGAATTTAATGTAGTTTCATTAATTCATTCTTCAATACTTCACTCAAATTTAAGTCCATCGTAAAAGTTGTGATAATCTTGCGATAGAAATTTCTTTAAAACTTTGTAAATCTTTGATTTTTTTTTTTAATTAATAACAATTTGACTTTTTATTAATGTTCGCTTTTGTTCTCTTATTCGTAATTTACAACTGACATATGTCATATGATGTGTGGGCACTTACGTGTATAAGTTGTAAGAATTGCAGCGACAAGAGTTGCACAATGTAAACGAAAATGCAAATTAAAAAATGGACAAATGAGAAAAATTGCAGTCTCAGCAGTCATTTTAGCAGTGTTACCGTTGAAATTCTTCAAAAAGGGGTCCCCAAAAAGGATATTTTCAAAATAAAAGGCACAGAAAACGGGTATTTTTTTAAAAAAGGGCAACTTAAGTCAGAAGAAAAATACAAAAAGTCGTTTAATTTTAAAAAACAATGATATTTTTATAAAATATATAAGAAAAAAACATAAACATAAAAATGTAAAACAAATATATTTAAGTTATGCTGTTCTTTCCAATCATTTGGAATTGGTACTAAATACATATTTTATTTTCAAGTTGTACATTTGAGTTTTTGAATCCAACCTTCCAAGTCAATTTGAAGCAAATTTAAGGAAGATAGCATGGACTGAGAAGTATGAAAGTTGAAAGTCTATTTGATAACTTATTTTTTAGTAAAAGTTAATTTAAATAAATCTCGTTCAGCAGAAGCACTGCTATGAGGTAAAACGTACATAAGTTCATATATAAAATAAATAAATAAATGGCATAAATTTTTTGAAGTCTGACTTTTTATTTCATACTAAAATATTTCAGCTTTATAGCTTTTACAAAAGCATCTAGTTCACTAATTATACTACTAAAAATTGAAAACAAAGTTTCAAAGTAGTTAGACCCCATTTAGACACGCAAAGTTTACTTTGCAAAGTCTTGAGTTTAATGGCGAGAGAGGGAAAGAGGGCCACTGGGAGTACAGATTTTGTAGTACTCTCAAAGTTTGTTTTGTTTTTTTTTGTCATACATAGTTGTATTTATATTTGGTTGTATGTATCTATGGTTATATGCATGGCGTAATAAACCAGGGCCCAAATCGTTACATCCGTGAACGTTCAACTCGTCACGTAATAACTGTATAATTAGATGGGAAATTACGTGACGAGTTGTACGTTCACGGATGTTACGATTTGGGCCCAGGTGGCAGCGGGAGAAAACAAGAACTTTGCAGCACGAGAAAAAGTAAAGCCAAAATAACTGAAGCTGTCAAACATTTAACCAGAAAACGCCTCTTTGACATTTTCAGCCAAAAAATACGTTGGGCAAAAAATAGTCACCTGTCGTAGTGCTGCCACCTGGCTTATAACGAATAATAATATAATGAATAATAAAACACCAAATGCAAAAAAATTTAGAACCATCAAATAAAAGGAAAGACAATTTCTGGAACAAAACTTTTTGTGTCTAAATACAAAAAAAAAAAATAATATATTAAAAAACTCGGTCAAAGTAAACTTTTCGTGTCTAAATCGGGTCTTGATTGATGATCTTGATGACTTAACTACGCAGTTAAAAAAGGGGAAATATGACCCTTTGGGGGCGCAGCGGTAACACTGATTGGCGGTAATAATAGTAGATAGAAGGTGTTTGAAATGGAGCATGCAGGTAGATACGAGAAAAATTAAACTTCGTTGAAAAAAATCTAACGTCGTTAGGAGTATTTTAAATTTTTATTTACCTCATAGAAATGCTAAAGAATACTTTTCATTAATAAACTCAATTTCGAAAAACAAATCTAATTACGAAGTTAATGACGGAAGCACTTAAGTCGAGGAGTAAAGAAAATTGTCGAAACCTTGGTATTTATAAATGCTGAATTTAAACGCGCGAGCTTTGGCCTAGTCGAAATTGTTTAGTTATGTGAAGTTTTATAATTTCATAAATAAAAATGTTCAAATTTGTACTTAAGTTGTTTGGTCAAAAGTACACAAATTTATAGAAACCGGTTTGAAAAGATAATTGTCTATTTACGGTTGAACCCACACCGACCTAATCGAAAACAGTTTTTTGTGACTAATACGACAACAAAACATTCGTTCTTATAAGACAACCTTCGAACGAAAAAAAGCAAAACTTTTTGTTTGATTCACTGCGCTACAATATACCGATACAAAGTAAGAGAAAACAGACTGAAACGAACTTCGTTGCACATGATTGTTCGCTTTGTTATGATGTAACCCACACCAATTAAAACAAGTCAAAAAAAAGAAAAACATAAAAAAATCATTGTCGCTTTGCTGACAAAAACTTCATCAAACAACTGTCTTTGACTTAAAATACATACAAAAACGTTTTGTATTTCGTTGGTGTGGATTCAGCCTAAGACAACAAAGGACGGCAAAACCAAACTTTTATTTACACTTCGAATGAAATAAAATCTATCTGAAGTTATAATTTAATTATTGCTGTTCTTTAAATTGTATTTGAGCGCGGGCATTAATAACAGCGTAAGTCGATTTTAGCTTAATGGCAGAAGCCATTAAGGTTTTTTACACCCAAACTGGGTTCATTATCATGCAGGTCGACTATTTTTTCCATTTTAAATTTTATAAAACAATACAGAAAATTTAAAAGAAGGTTAAATTCCTTAAATTCGCCTGTAACTTTAGAAACTTCACATCTTTAATAACTCTTAACAATTTAACTTTATAAGACTTCCGCAATTATCATTTTTAATCCTTCGTGTTATCCCACCTTAAAAGCTGACAAAATATTTAAATGAAAACATTTTGAATGGAAATGAAAAATAAATTCCTTACAAAATCACAGACTTAATTTTTAAGCGACATCAGCAGCCGCAGCAACAAAAATTACAACAACTTGAAAAGGTGTGAACCAAAAGGACATGAAGTTAAATATACCCGCGGTGTTAAAACTTCATAATAAAGAAGACAAAAATATATAAAAATTCTTCAAATGCCAAGAACTGTAAGTAGAACAGCACAGAAGCAGAAATAATAGACACCTCAACAAAACAAAACATTCCAAAGGACTCTTAAGGAGACGTGCTGCTGTACACAAGCAATAGGGGTAAAAACAGCAGCAGAAATGCAAATGTCTTATTTAAATAAAACGCTGAGAAATCAAAAGGAGCAATCTTATGATTTCCAAGGAAGGTAACTTAAGACAACTGGGTGGCAAACTGGCTGCCAGACTGCCACTCTGCCCGACTGTCTGTCTTCATTTAAAAAGTTAAATGGATTTTTGTTGTGTCATTTAAAAGGATTTGCCTCTTGAGTGGTATTTGTTGGAAAACACAAGATTAATGTCCGAAAAATGATAATTTGTATGCATACAAACGTGTCCTGTTTTAGAAAGTATTGCAACATAAACTGAATATAAAAACATATACAGGATATGAAAAAACAACCCTTCCAACAATTGTCTGCCTGCATAATCGCATGCAATGAAGTTGTAATAATTATAATTGTTCCTTTCTTTTGGACATTTCGTTGGCTGTTTTTTTTTTTTTTTGTAATTTAAATGTTTTCATTCATTTTACAAACGACAACGAATGATTTTGTATGAAAACATGAAAAAGGTTTTATTTTGTTGCATTCAAATATTTTTCAAGTGTTTCTTTTGTAAAATCTGAAATGAAATCAAAAAGCAAAAAAAAAGAACTCTGACTTCCCTTAAGGGACATTATTTTTTTCTTTTTATTTATTACATACACGCATTCATACAATTATAGATCCTTGAGCAATTGTTGCTGTTGTTTTAACGAAGCAACAAAGAAAAAAAGAAAAGAAAAGAGTGTTACTTACAAGAGTCAAAGGATTGTCACACCTTTTTTCACTTCAGACAACAACCGAAATTCTTGTTGTTGAATTTTTTGTTTTACTTCCGTCTGCATAACAACAATGCAACACATTTGTTTTGTAAATATTGCGTTTATTATTAATGATCTTCATTCTGTATCAAAATACATACAACAACAAAAATAAATTAAACCAAAACTTTTTAAATTATACAATTCTTCATAATTTTTTTTTCTTTTTTGAAAAACTGAAATTTGCATATGGCACAAACATTTGTCATTTTCTGTTGAAAAACAATTTTCTTTTGGGAAAAATTTTAATTTGCATGTGAAAAGTTGCAACATGATTAATGAGTTTAAAGTAAATTTATGCATTAAAAACAAAACAAAATAAAATAAAAATGATACCTTAATTTAATTTATTAATATGACATTAAGAAAATAAAAAAATCTAAATGAAAGGTGTGATTATTTCTAATTCATTCCTCATTTTTTTGTTTTGGGCCAAATTATTCCAAATTACAACAATGCCGGATGTAGCGTGCATTTCCGTAAACTCATAGAACTATCTGCAAAGCAATATTTAAAATATCTTTATTTAAATTAATTTGTTCATTTCAATCGCGTCGTATAGACAATCAAACATCGCACAGTGGCGGATTTTTTGAAAAAATGCAAAACGTTGGCAATCTGATATTTTTGAGATTTGATAAAAAAAAAGAGATCTTACAAGTAGATGAGCCTATCGAACAGCTAAAAAAATTTTCTTCATTAAAAAGTTACCTTATTTACCAACTGTGGCCCATTGTCAAAAGTAAAATTTTCATTCTTCATTCTTCTTCATTTCATTCTTCACTTTTAATATTTTACAATATTTTATTTTACCATTTTTTTTAACGGAACGCATTTAAAAGTTATAAGCAGTTTAATTTAAAATTTCCCCCGTTTTTAGCAGAAAATAAAATGCGTTAATTACACATTTGGAAATTATAAAAATATTATTATAACATACACATACAAACAAATTTATTTGCAAAGTTTTCGTATTTGCAAGTGCCTGAGCGTTTAAAAATGGATATATTTTTATTAAAAATATCAATAAATTTATGATACAACCGGGAGTCATGCTGTAAGGAATAATTCCAAAACTGTTATCTGGCGAAAAATAAGAGAAAATACGGCGAAAATACTAAAAATTTCGTTTCTGCGATTATTTTGATATTTTCGAAATTTCGGAATTCTCAAAATTTTTTTTATTTTCTTCGATTGAGCTGCAGAATTATTCCCTCTCTCTCATATTTAGAATACCTACTTTTATTCCCGGGGAATAGTTTCCCAATTCGAAGTTTATCTATACTTCTATACTAAAGCTAAGATCCCAACTATCGGCACAATGTATCGATTTTCGTCGGCTCACTGAAATAAAGTTATAAGTAATAAGCTAAATGAGCCTTATTTGTCAACTAATTGAAATATAAGGAATTATTGCACCACAGTGCATTGGTAATAAAGCCATACACACTTATTCCAGAATTATTCAGAAATAATGCAATTTTGGTTTAGTATTTATGACTTTATTGCAGTGAGCCGACGAAAATCGGTACATTGTGCCGATAGTGGGATATAAGCTTAATATTATAAAGAGGAAAGATTTGATTTTTTGTTTGTTTGTTTGAAATGAATAGGCTCCGAAACTACTGGACCGATTTAAAAAATTCTTTCACCGTTGGCTACTATTCCGGAGTGACATAGGCTATGTTTCATTTTCAAAAAATTATCTATATACAATATAAAACCGAATGTGTGTTTGTTTATTTGTTTGTTCTTTATAGGAGGCCAAACCCTTGGACCGATCTTCCTGAAATTTTTACAGCATGTTACTGTGACTCTGGAAGGAATAATAGGCTATATGAAGTTTTGATTGGACAAAGAGGCGTGGCATCGCCCATATAACCCAAAAATTTAAATCGCCATATTTTGGGCATTTTTTGACCTACGTCGATGATATTTGGTACATATGGTATTGGCATAATTTGGAATACGTACCAGGAGAAAAGTGGGTGGGACCACGCCCCTTTTTAGGAAAATTAAAAATCGTAATATAGTCTTAACTACTGGACTGGATTAAATTTTCACAATAGGATATATAAATACTTTTAATTTTATTTATTAACGAGGGGGTAGCGAAGCACACCGGGATAAGCTATCTAGTTTAGAATAAAGGAAAAGAAAACAGGGAAAATATTGCCCTGGAGATTTTGTTTAGAATAAGGGAATAGGAAAAAAATTCCCAAGGAATTGTCATTTAGAATTGAGGTGTACATGTTTTTTCCTCTGCGATGAATGTACACTCAAATAAAATATTTAAACTTCTTAGAACTTTTTAAGAATTTTATAATGAATTTTTTAGTGCACATTTTACACTTTACAGACATTCCTTTGCATATTTACGACTATACTGCATATTTAAAGCTTTTTTTTAATTTTTGTATAATATTTTTTTATTAAGTTTTTAAATGTTAACGGCGAATTTCAAAAAAGTATCCAAACAAATCAGGTTTTCTTTCAAAAAATTTAAAAATTTTTCAAAATCTTTAAATTTTTTTTAGATATTTTTCTGAAATCATCCCACATATTTTGATTTATTCCGAGTTTATTCACAGCTTTAATAGTTTTTAATTAATTTTAGAAATCGATCTATATAGTGTTAATTTTTGCATTTTTCCGATGACGTATTTTGCAGTTTTTTCTTGTTTCGCTTTAATTTTAATATCGAAGAACATAAAAATAAAAACATTATTAAAAAATTTTTTCTTAACGATTTTAAATTTATAATAATGAATTTTTCCCCCAATTTAAAGTGAATTTTAGGGATTTCTTAGTGCATATTTTTGAATATTTATACTTTTCAGAATAATTTTGAATACTTCGGACCCCACATCGTATATTTAATTTAATTTTTAGTTTTTTTTTAGTATATTTGGATTTTTTTTTTTATTAAAAAATTTATGTAATTTTTTCATATATATAAAAAAAGCACCTCTTTAACAGGTTTAAATTTATTATATGTAATTGATTTTCGTAAAACTTTTAGAAAAATCTACCATATTCCTTTGATTTATTTCGAAATTATTAACAGACTTAAAATTTTTTAATTCATTTTAGTAATCTATTGTTTAGTGCATATTTTACTTTTTAAAGCCTAGTTTTGCTTGTAGCAGACTACAACGCATATTAAGAGCTTTTTTTTGTACTTAAAGCTTTAACAACTTTTAATTAATTTTAGCGGCTTTTTTGAGATTTTTCGATTATTTTCAGTTCTTGCAAAATACAAAAAGAGAATAATTGGAATTTGCGAATATTTAAACTCTCTGTGAGAATTCGATCACTTGTGGAAAAAAGTATGAAGTTTGAAGACCAATACTTTATATTCGGATTGATGAAACAAAAAATAACCTAGCGTTGTTTAATCGAATCCCATCATGCGTATAACGGGCCAAAATTATTCTTCTTGGTGTCAGAAATGATGATAATTGAAATTCCAAACGAAATGATTTTTATGCTCTTTTGAGTTCATATTTTTTGTAATTTTAGAAGCATATTTTTAAACTTTTGCTGCATACTTAATGCGAATAAAACACAGTTCTTAATTAATATTTCCGGTTTCCCTGCTTATAAGAGACTTGATATTGTATTTGTTGTATTATTAACGGTACCTGTAAGCGAATTTTTTTATCGTATAAATTGTATTAAATAAAACTTTACGACTTGAAAAGTCGTTTTGTTGCAAATTAATCTCATGTTTTTAATGTGTTGCATGTGTTTTGCAATGAAATAAAAATTAAATAAATTAAAACTTTACCAGCATAACCGACTGACTTGATTTTAGTTAACAGGGTTGTGCGGGCGCATTTTATTATAAGTGGCGCAACCAACCTTAGAAACTGTTCCATCCAATCCATTTTTTGCCTAATTAAAGACCTTTTCTATTGTTTAACTTCAATACAAATTTGTTACTCAAATAATATTTAAGTTTTCTCTTTCCATTTCAGTTCATTTCCCACTTATTCAAATGTTATTTTAGCATTTTAAATTTTGAATTTAAATGACTTTTTAAAACGCAATTTAAAGACCTTGATGAAATTTTTTTCATTTCTCACATCGGACAACAACAACAACAAAATAATATCAAAGAAAAACTGGTATCTTCTACTTCGTCTAAGGCACCAACAACACCTCTGACTAACAGCCAACGCAACAATTATAAACAACTTATGCAAAAATGATCCCTAAAGATCCCTCTCCAGCAGTGATGGAAATAGAAGGAAAATAACAACAAAAAAACCTGTTGTTGTTCAATCCCACACACACACACCTGTTTGTTACCCACAACATCAGCAAACGAGTGAAACATGTTTAACATAAAAACTGAAAATCAGCCACTTTAAATCTGTCTACAACAGTTACTAACAACAAACACGATTTCCAACAACTGGACGACTATATTCGCTGTGTGGATGGCTGGCAGACAGACAGACAGACGGATGTGAGTGTTGAAAACTTCACACGATGTGCAGTGAACAGAACACCTTTCCAATAGTATTTACTGCAAGAGTCCATATAAAAGCAAAATCCAGAGGATGAGTGGACGGACGGACAGACGCACTAACAAAACACTACAACGGAACAACAAATAGAAATAATTTAAACTTAAGGTTTGTTTAAAGTCAACTGCAAAACACAGTGCATACGTGTGTAACAAGTTGCCAACTACTTGCTGTTTAAGAATATAAAAAATTATTATTTATTTCTCATAAAATAAGTGCACACACACACACAAACATACACAATAGAACTAACACTTGGTGACCATCATAATTGTGTTGCCAGTGTTTGAATGGGTCATCAAAAGTACGTATGCGAAAGTTGTAAGGTTTCCTTAACAGAAAACTACCACCACCACCAACAACAAAAACAACAAAAACAACAACGACAGCAACCACTACCGCCATGATAAGGTTTTTTTTATTTGTTACTGACTTTTATTTTTTGTTTATCAAGATTGTAAAATCTTATTTTCTTTAAGGAAATTGCTTGAGAAATTTACTTAAAAATACGTTACTTCTCTTTTTTTTTTCAAACAATAATTATTATTATACTTTTTTCGCAGTTTATTAAAAGGAAGATTTCATTCAAGTTAAGGAAAAAAGAAAAACTTACCGGCAAGAATATGAGAAATTAAAATTTATATGACCTTTTTTTAATGATGAATGATTATAATTTTTGTAGTTGAAAAACAAGGAAATATTTAACAAGTGATTCGTTTAAAAAGTGTCAATTTAAAAATAACGAACTTTTTTGTTTTTTTTTTTCAAATAATAAAAACGGCACACAAGGACAAGAGTGGTCTGTAAAACTGATTTGTTTGGCTCATGCAGATCCAAAAAGTTCACAGAAAAAATTTTTTCACCAATTAACTCTTTAATTTATTTAATTAAATTTTTAATTGTAATAAATAATTTTAGTATAAAAATTTAATTGATACTATTAATTTGTTTCAAAGTGTGACCTCAAGGATCACATCAAGTAAGCATCTTCCACTAGTGTTTGAGCAATCTAATCGCATGCTTCCGAAGACGCTTCTGTTGTTTCGCAATACCACAACCACTGGTCGAGCATTAGGCATTTAACCAATAACTCTTCCAGCGATTTTGGTAGCAACCACAGTAATTAAGTGTACTCCCGAAGGAGACCTTACTAATAACCAGTCACAGAATCGTGCCACCATCGGGGGTAGCGCGATGCCTGCCGGGATTTCTATATCCCCAAGAGGACAGAATACGTATCTCTCATCACATCGCAAGGAGAATCCAGTTTACAATCAATACTTCTCTAACCCGAAGTAGATATTCATTCAAGTGGCTTGCTGGCTCCTGTGGTACCAGTGTATGGTTCCTGGTCGAGCCTTGAAAAATAACTCCTAGATATTAATTTTCTATCGACTTTAGTCTTAGGCGGAAACCTTAGGTACCTTTTCACCTTCTACCAGACTAACATAGGTTACAAACAGAGTTATTAAAATCATAACCGACAGCAAACTGGCAATAATTGCACTCTCGGGTGTGTATACAACATCCCTTCTTACCCTGGAATGTAGGAAGTCACTTAATACATTGGCTAATCATTCTAGTGTTACCCTTATATGGATACGGGGACACGGGAAAACATAGGCAACTTCATCGCTGACAATCTGGCCAGGAGAGGTACAGAGCTAGAGGCTGTTGATATTGACAACTTCTGTGGTCTTCCGCTCTTGGCCTGTTGGAAGCGAATTGATGAAGCTCTTATGCAGATGGCACAAACCAGAAGGTTTAATGACCCAAGCAGCATCACAGCAAGGACACTATGGCCTCGCCTAGACGTCAACAGAACCAAAAATCTTTTGAAATTCCCCAAAACGCAATTGCGCAATTTTGTGGCCACAATCACAGGACACTGCACCTTCGATACCCATGCCAGACGCATGGGTCTACCATATAATGAATACTGCTCCTGCTGTAATGACGAGGAAGAAGAAGAAAGCATCGCACACCTTCTATGCCTCTGCCCAGCTATTTTTATGTACCCCCGTTGCTCTGTTGCTTTAGAGATTTGGTAGTAACATAAAAGTTTTATGGGTAAATGGGCAAAAGTAATATCTGAAGAATCCAATTACACATTTTCCCTAGAAGCACAGCATCATGATGTGGACATCACCAAGATGTATAAACGTTCCTCCGTGACATTGATGACAATACGATCCTCAATTCAGTGCTTCGAAGTAGGTCTGGTCAAATGTACTGATCAGTTGTTTCTTTGCGTGCCGATATAATTGATGATCTCTTAGAGGGAAAATGTCTTCATATATTTTTATAGAAACAACATTTTAAATATCTGAGATAATCATTCGCTTTATCCATTACCGTCCACAGTGACATGGCAACTTAGACCTGTGTTCAAGTCCTGGTCATCCCAGGAAGTTTCTCTTAATATCAAGTTCAAATAATTTTTTTGAACAATGACGGGTGCTCTCGGCTTTTAGCTGTGTACTAAATCACAAAGTACAACAATTTATACGTTACTTTTAAAGCAGCAGCTAAGAAGAGTCTCTCCCTTTTTAATTTTATATTAAAAAAGACTGCATAAAAGTGAAACTATCAAATTATCATTATTTAAAGATTACAACACAAAGAACAAGTCGAAGCCATTAATCTGGTCCTTCTATTTTATAGGTTTGTCTGTCCATTTCGTAATCTCCTCATCCTCTTGTCTTGTTTGTGCATCATAAATTTTATAAATTATGACAAGTGTGAGACTTAAGTTAGACAGAAAATAAAACTTGAAGAGCGCAGAGGAAAATGTGTACCACAAAAGAAAATTTATCATTAAAAACAAAACACCCCTTTTTTAAATATTGAAAAAAAAGAAAATCCGAAACAAGTTTTCTAATAATTTTTGGACAAAGAACAAGAAGAGGAAGCCATCATGAATTTTATTTAACTCTGGTCAAATTGTTCAACATAAATTGAATCATTAGACATCACCTTTCATTTTCCATATTTCCTTCAATACACTCATACTGGTTTGGATAAGAAAAGGTAAAACAAAAGGATTTAATAATTATTATTAATTAAAATACAAACATAGAAATCAGCCCCTTTGGTCAGATTCAGATTTTCAAAAACATGTCATGGAAGGAAAGGGATTTTTTTTTCTTCCAACAATACATCAAATGATCATTCTCAACATTTTCTTGTTTTTTTTTTCTCATTGGCGATTAAATGTTACAGAAAGAATTGTTGTCCTTTAGTTTTTTCGTTTTTTTAAGGATTTCCTGACCTGGTGTCATTTTGTGAAAATTTTACTTTAAACTTGTAACTGATATTTCGTTTTAAACGACTTGACTGATTGATTGTCTCTTTTAAAGAGGATTTGGAAATTTTGGTTAAGTTATTAAGACTGTTGTAATCCTTAATTTAGAAATTACAAAAATGCATTTTATTTTATTTCTGTAACAAATAATAATGTTGGAGATATGAGGACAATATGTATTACCAGGATAAGAACGTTTTCTCTCCCAAGCTTTTGTATGTTGTTGAAGAAATTTTAAAAATTTCACTTTGGCATTATTTCTAATACATACAAACAAAATCTTCCTAAAGTCGTGTTTTAGGGGATAATTTTGCGTTAATTGCGAATAGCTGCGAAATTTAAGCTTAAACACATTTTTTCAACTTTTGACGGATATTTCTAGAGTTCATGTTTAGTTTGAAGCTTTGGTGTCCGTGAAGACCTCTAGTAGACTTTTATGGCAAATAGTTTTGTAAAACATTTCAGCCCGCTACAATTCCGTTGAAACGGAATGATCCATTCAGCAAAACGTCAGAGAGGTAAAATGTTACATTTGAGTGTTGGTAGTACTAAGCTACACTCTATATATATCAAACACAAGGATGACAAGATTTACTAGTTTCGCTAAAACAATGCACAGTGGGGGATTTTGGAATAAAATAGATTTGATTCTACAGTTTCTAAACAAGCAATCAGATTAAAAGGAAGTTTAAGAAGGCACTTAAGGAGGTGGATCTTATATCCTTAGCGGCAGCGAAACCAAAGTGTGTCAACTCGGGCTTATGAAAAATTCAAACATATGGCAACCTGATATTTTTGATCTGATAAAAAAAAATATATTTTTGGTGTCTATCCAAGACCTAAAAACCTTGTTGAAATTTATGTGTTTCCGCTTACAGTTTAGGAGATATTTGACTAAATAAATTCTAAATTTAACTTGATATATTTTGTCCCACTGTTTTGCGGATGGTAAAGTCAAATCTTGCCCGACTTCGAACAACTTTTGCTTCGTGGATTAAAAATAAAAGTTTTAACATTTTACCACAAAAAAAATTACGTTAAAAAGGCGAATCTGATTTAAAGTTAATACGGGGTTTATTTATTTTATGTATGTATGTATGTAACGTATGGGCTCCAAAACGGCTGGGCCGATTTTGATGAAATTTTCAGGGAATCTTCAGAATATTCAGGCGGGTGACACTGTGAAGTCTGATTTTTGATTTTCGGTCTGCGGGCGGAGCGGCGTGGCAAAATCCAATTATCATATTGCACCACCAATGACATATACATACATATATTTATTTTTCTTCCTGAAATTTTTACAGCATGTTACTGTGACTCTGGAAGGAATAATCCCAATATTTTGGAAATGCTTTGGAACTTAAAATTATATTTTTTTATGTTAAATTACAAAACTGTATATCGAAAAATTTTTTATGGCGCCTGGAGGCCAGGTACTTTTTTAAGTTTTTTCAAAAATATCATCTGTATTTGGCGAAAAATTGGAAAATAATAAGAATATCCCATTTTCACAGAAGATTTTTTTATGTTAAAAATATTAGTTTTTGATGGAACTAAATAAAATACAAAAATTTAAATTTGGGTATTTTTGAGATTTTTTTGGGAAAGGCGGAATTTTCAGAATTTAAAATTTTTTCCTAGTTACATTATTTTCCACCTTAGTGTGAATTTTAAGCCAAAAATATTGATGTAGAAAATTTTTACGGCATCCTTTATCAGAGATCTTTAATGCAATTTTAGTATTAATTAATGAAAAAATACCCACCCATATTTCGAAAATACCCACCCGATATTAATATTATTTTAGAAACGAGTTTTTGTACAAAGTAAAGCCATCGATATTTTTTTTTCACCAATTTCATAATTGAAGAAACCTGCAGTACCTCGATTCTGTAGCTTTTGAAAAGAAGGATGACTCACAGAATATTAGTACGATTTTTATATGAGCCACACTACCCGGCAAACCTAATAAAAGTACGAAAATTCAATTTTTTCCTTGCAAAAATACTAAAAAGTCTCATTATTGGGATTTTTAAAACTTCTTTGGAAATTTGAGGAGTTTGTGGATGAAAATCTTACTAATTTTTATTTGATTAACATTATTTGCATAATTGTTAGCCAAAAATAATGATAAATAAAAATAAAAAATTCGAATTAATAACGTTCCCTGTTTACTTTAGCTTTTAAGCTTTGAAATAATAGATTTTTGTGTACAAATGTTCAAATTTGTTAATGTATTGAACCGCTCTCTGTTGTCATCAATGTGTAGTTTTTCTGAATAACAAACGAAAATGTTCTTTAAAATTTTCACTTACAAATATCGCAGTACGACGATATTCTTTTCATTTTAAATTATGAGAATATTTTATCATTACGAAAATTTTTCCTTTCAAATATTTAAATTAATATTAAGATGCAGCACACATCTCTATTTATGTATCTATCATTTTCAATAAAATGATCATTATTGACAACAAATCGTTAATAACTCAATAATCGTAGAAAAACAAAAAAAAAAAACTCTTAAGACACAACATGAATTAAATCTAAAGTTACATTTGAAAATGGAATGTATCCTTTAACAAGTAACAACCCTTTCTTCTTGTTACCCCTGCCATGTTGTTTAACAAATTGCCCAAAAATTTTCCTTTTTTTTGGAGTAACAATAATATGTTTGAATAATTTGCAAAACTGTCTATCAAAACATTTAAATCTTATAGATTTTGACACTTTTTTTGTTGGGTGGAGAGAAAAAAAAAAAAAAAAAACAAAGAAAGAAACAAGACAATAAAAAACGAAATGAACAGATAACAAATAATTTTATTGAAATGTTTAACAGGATCATCGTGGAAACTTTATTGAAACGAAGAAGATGAAAATACAATCAATATGTATATGAAGATGGACACATAATAAAGCAAAAAAGGATAACGCTGCTAATAACACGAGTACAACAACAACAACAGAGATAATGTAATTTAGAAAAGAAAAAGTAACTAAATGAAAAGTTTTTGGCGAATTTTGTTTTTTTTTTTTGAAAGCAACAACCCTTTACTTTGTCGAAAAAAGAAAAACACAAGGAGTAGGAAAAAGGATAAAGGATGTACTCAAATGTCAATACATGTTAGTAACGTTTGTTGGCTGTAAGTTATTTAAATGATTTCACGACATGACTGACGACCGTTTAAATAAGATTTGCATGCGTTTATAGTCTCTCTCTTGCTTCCAACAAAGACAAAACGCACTATAACTCACAACCCTTTTTTGTCATTGTTTTGCATAAATTTTTTTGTTAGAAAAATATTTAGTGTGTTAAGAGACATGCAGGGAAATTCTGTGTGTGTTTTCCAGTTTGCTGCCACATTTATAGCCCATACATAATCCTTTTAATGGTGTTAAAGAAAATAATACTTATTATTACTACGAGTATTATTTCTTTTTCTGGTTGTAACAAAAATCACATAAAGATTGAATCTCATGTATTCTAATGATGACGATGAGAAAATCTATTTTAAATCCTCTTGTCATCGCTTTAATAGTCTTAATACTTTTATTACATTCCGTTAAAATAATTTTAATATCAAAAGAATAGAAAGAATATTTGGATTGTGTAAATCTATTTAATTTTTATAGTTTTAGTCAAATCGCTTAGAATTTCCTGCCATTCGCCATAAAACGTATTATTTAACTATTTTTGTATTTCTTTAAAAAGATTAAAGAAGATTTTATTATTATTTCGTTTTATTTTTACAAGAAACTGATTTTATTTTTGGATCCTTAAATTAATTGAAAATATTTCACACAGAAAAAAACAAACTGCAGATTCAATTAATTCCTACAACGAAAATTTTATAATCAATCAAAGAAATTCATATTTTCAATTTTAATTAGAAAACTTAAAAATTGCCCTTTATTGTGCATTAAATATGCAGCAAAAATTCAAAAATATGGATCGAAATTTACTAAAAAATATATATAAAATATATATATATATATAGGGGTATCAAATCATTTTGTTTGTAATTTTCATAATCATAATTCTGACACCAAGAAGCAGATTTTAGAAAAAAAATTATATTGGAAAAATGACTGCAAAATTTCCTAATTTTTTGATCGAACAACTAATTTGTTTGGTCTTTTTTGCATATCTTGTCAAAATATACACGAAAAACAAACAAATATGATACAAAAACTACATATTCCCATAAATATACAGTTTAGTCAAAAATATACAAAATTATGCTGTAAAAAGTAAAATATGCAAAATTATGCACTAAAGAATATCTACGTCACTACAACGAATTAAAAATTCTGTAAATAAGTAAAAAAAAATATAATAAAAATATGCATTAAATTTTAAAAAATTGAGGTAAAATAATTTAAAATTGCTATAAATATACTTTTTGCAAATTTTTTGGAAAAATTACTGATCACAAAACATAATTTTTGATTCTTTTCTTTTAAAATGGATATTAAAACAATAAAAATATAAGAGTATGAAGGACAAACACCGAAATATTTTACAAAAACTAAAAAGAAATGATCCTAAATATTCGGTGTAGTCCGAAATATGCACTGAAATATTCCTAAAAATTAATTTATTTTATTACTACACTGCTTTTAATATGTGTTCTTTTTTTGTAGAGCTCCTTAATAAAATTAAAACAAAAAGAAGCAAAATATCTAAAAACACACTAACAAATCGCTACTAAAGTCCTTAAATTAAAAAATTGTTTAAGCTGTAAATGAACGCGGAATAAATAATGGAAATGTGGGAAGTTTTTATAAAAATTTATAAATTTAGAAAAAAAGCTAAAGAAAAAATTTCAAAATTGTTTAACATATTTTTTGTTAAAGTGGATATTGGATAAGTAAAAAAATGCAGTAAAAATAAGCAAATATGTCACAAAAACTTAAAAAATGCTACAGTAAAAAATATGCAAAAATAAGCTGCAAAGAATTAAATATGAAAAAATATTCCAAAAAAAATTTATGGAAATATTCGTAAATAGTTCTGTAACGTGTAAACATTTAATTTGGATCTAAACTCGCTCAGGAAAAGACATATAATTGAATATTTCCGATTTACCTGGTAAAAATTTATAATTTTTTTCAAGGAGTAATTTAATTTAATTTAATAGTGTGGGACGATGAAGATACCCAACATTGTGCAATTGATTTAAACTAATTTATATCAATTTAAACGTAGTTGTTGCGTTTCAGAATTAGGAAAAAGATATGAGTTTAGAAATTCATTGATGTAAAGACCGATGCAGAAACTGCAGAATTATTTTCATAATAACTAGAATACTCGTAAAGGTTTTAGGAAAATATGCGTCATATATTTTTCCAACAATCTGGTTTCTAAGACCCCAACTCTTTAATGTTTAAGGCCGCCTTCCGATTGACATCCCCAGGCACAGTATTGAAGGTTTAAAAAAATTGTTGTGAGAAAATTTTATAACCCAGTCACAGTTTCTAGCGAACTCTTCGGGTACTCCCCATACAAAGTAATCATTGTAACGTTGGCATATCAGTGCAACAGCGCAAAAGTAAGCCTTTCGAAATTTATTGCGTGATACTGTAAGAATAAAGTACCATTTCTAGTAAATTTTGAGGGGTGGGAGAATAAAAGCAGGTTCGTTCTGGTTTACTTAACTTCTTTACGAAGATATAAATTTTTTTCCATTATGGGCAACTTTTACTTAATTCATAAAATTTATGAGGCGGAATACGAGAATTATTGTCGCTTAATGTTATAACTTTTATTCTTGTCTTGAGTTAAAGTGAAATTTGTAATGCTCTTATTTGTTTTACTTCTCTATATAAAATGGAAAAAACGGTGACAAATTTTTGACTGCACTATGGGGCAAACATAATATAATAATCGGATCTTTTTTCTTAGTTATATTTTTTATGTGCAGTATAACCTCTGGCCCCTCCACTAGTATTAAATAAAAAACTATTTAACTTTGTTTTCATCGTGTAATTTAAGGTTTCTTTGTGTCTGTCCTTTGTGAAATTTGCTATAAACTAAATGCAGTTTTGTGGTTTTATATCCTTTCAATAAAAATATCAAATTTCTAATTGCACGTTTTTATATCAGTTAACTTTCTTTTAATTTGTTCCTTTCTTTGTTCATGTACTCGTATGTATGTAGATATGTACATATCTACGTATGTACAGAGTAGCATATTACATACTCATATTTTTTGGTATTAATTCATCCATATGTTGAGGCAAAGACATTATTGATCGCATGGTTGAGATGATGACAGCCCAACAATATTATGGGCTGCTTAAATCTGTATCGCCTTTTAATAATGGCAGATGTTTAAGTTAAAACAATATTAAAACATTGCGGATTATTAGTTGAGTGCTAAAAAAATATTTCGATGAAATCAATAGTCAAAAGAAACTGATCTTGTTTCATATTTTTCAATATCAAATATGATGGTCTGCAAATAGAGTAAGAATTTTTTGGGGCAGTAAAAGTAAAAAGACACAATTAATTTTAAGTTAAGAATTAAAAGCGTTTTCATGGATAAGTCAGTTAACAAGCAAAGGTGTTCTAGTGCTTGTGACGGTAGATTATTTTCCAAGAGCTTAACATACATACATACATGTAGATATTCTTTTCGGGACAGCTGTGATTGAGAGGAAAGATAAGACGGTATTATTCAAGTTAATAAAAATCTTAAAACTTTGAATTTAACACATACAAATATTTTCTATAAACCTTTTTTTAGAAATAAATTTAATTTTTACTGTTGCCAGTTGTGAACTTCCCACAAAATTTTAATATTAAATTGAATATTAGTTTTAAAATAAGTAATGTAAGCCAGTAAATACACATACTTACATGTATTAATGATCAATTATCAATGATAAAATTATATTACATACTCGTATATCGTAACTAAAAAAAAAAAATAAACCACATTTTAAATTATTTATTGCGGATTACATGGAAACGCTTGTCCCAAAAAATTTGAAAAATTTTATCATAAACATCAGCCACATTGAAAACGGAATTATAAAGACTTTAGAAGAATTTTATTTAAAATTTTCTCTCTCATATAAAATTTAAAAAATTGTAGTTAACTAACGACATACTAAGCTATGGACTATTTATACATTCAAGTTTTTCGTAAATATTGAGCTCATTTGCAATTACACTGGAGCCCCGATTTGCGTCGATGTTATTTTCGATTTGTGTCGCGTTTTAAAAGTTGTTTCAACCCGCTTTGCGTCGTTTTGATTCCGAGCTGCGTCGCTACATACCTACATTTTTAACTGATGTCATAATTATAGGTGAAGAATTTATAAATTTGCTTGTAAAAATGAGTTTTCCCCGTTTATTCTGTATGTCCATTTTATTACCATACGACTTTTGTTTACCAAAAATATAATTTTTTTATAAATAATTCAATTTTTCACGCAATCAATAAAAAAATCAGTTAATTTATATATACGACGCGAATAGGGGCTCTAGTGTACTAATACTTTTTAATTATAAATAAATAACTTTTCAGTCTGATTTTCCCGAGTTAAAGATCCACTTTTTTGTTTTTTTTTTTTTTTTTATAAAAAATAACAATAACAATCTTTTTTAAATAAATAACTTTCCACAAAAACAATCAAATATGATATCCAAGGCGAATTCTTATAAGATGCCCTCGAGGACGCAGGTTATTACATTCGCCCACTTTCGCCGTTTGAATTTTTGATCTCCACATAAACAAGTTTTTCGCTATACTTTTTTTGACATTCCAAGAAGGCATTTTGGGGCGAATTGGAGCGAGTATAGCTAGTGTAAACATGCCTTGCTTGATAGGAAGCATCACACGTGTGTAAAGCATTTGATTCATGTGCAATACGAAAAAAATACCTTGAACTCAATCTCACTAAATGATATATATATCATTGCGTTATTGCTCAATAAGTCATCGAATTTTGAAATAGTTGAAGTCCCTATTATAAAATTTTGTTATTTCATATTGTATATTGTATATTGTATATATTGTATATTGTATATTTTTAGATTTAAGATTTGAAAAACTTATTGATGTTTATAATTGAAGAAGATTCAATAAATAATAAAACTACCAAAAAAAGAAAATATTTGACGAAAATCCAAAACGAAGCTATTTTAAATTCCCTTTTTACACGCTTAATATTAACTTTAACTGTGTGTATCTAACGTGTGAATCTTTAAACTCGATTTATTC
Organism: Lypha dubia; assembly: GCA_947311025.1. Lineage (NCBI taxonomy): Eukaryota > Metazoa > Arthropoda > Insecta > Diptera > Tachinidae > Lypha > Lypha dubia. Next base: position 2,670,971 of record OX371264.1, on the reverse strand, counting down.
GAAATTTCGCACACTTGTCAAGGAAGGATAACAATATATGTATGTACTGATTTCAACATTTTGCTCCATTGCCTTAGTCAGAAGATCGATGTGATAATTTTATGAACCGATTTTTTTTAATAGAAATGCGGGAGGAAATTATACCCTCCCCCCTTTATTAGTTTTCAATACACGGATCTTCAAAATTTATTTTTAAAAGATTTTTTTGCAATTTAGTTTATTTTGTTTTTCGGAGGGAGACTTTGCTCGCCGAACATACTCATTATCACATATCCTATTTGTGGACCGATTTTGTAAATGTACGCCTGCAGTTTGGCCCAAAGAAATATAAATGGGATTCGGATATACGACGTTTTCTCTTGAAATATTGATTATCTCTTCTTATATTAAAAAGAGTAAATTTTTTATCGTTCCTCGTTCCGCAATAGAAGCAACAGAGATGTTCTCTCGTTTCTCGATCATTCACTATTCAAAGTAAGCAACAGGAACGATGAGCGATTAGTAGCAACTTTAAAAGCTTATAGCTCCCAAAACACTGAACCGACAATGATTCGCAATATCTCGTTCACTTCTGTGAAAAATGTTTCTAATTTGGAATAGGTTAGGTTAGGGGCTGGGCACATATTACGTAACGCTGTTTTCAGAGATTTAACGCTTTTTACTAATTTTTCAGTACAAAATTTTCAACCCGTAACAAATCTTTAATCACCACCTGGAGCGATACATAATATGTGCACAGCCCCTTAGGAAGGATAGTGTGAAACACACATCCATTCGGAGACCCAATTGGATCCATTGTGATTCCCTTCATTTTTAATTTATTGACTAATTAGTCTCCTTACTGCCCAAGGAGACACAAAGAGCCCTTATCATCCATCATTCAGCCAGTTAATTCGCATGATAAAGCCCCTGATATCCTCAAGTTTGCACTTCGCGATATCACTAATGCCCCCATGGAATCGTCCGCTCAGCCATCTTTGCCTTCGGCTCCTCTTCATCCCCACACATCCTCCAGAAATCCGGAGTGCCATTTTCCCATATGCTGGTCCTCGCTCTAACCGAGCAATGGCCAGTCAACGCGCCTACTAAGTTTTTCAAAATTCTCTTGTATAATGTGTTTATAGTGTCCATCACAAAAACTTTATTCCTTATTAATTTTTATATTATTTAGAAAAATCTTGTAAAATTTCTTCGTTTTTCATTTCAATCAACTACCTGAATAATCATTATAAGAATTTCATTAAACTAAGCCACGATTTAAATACAGATCATGTTTACATATAAATTGTCCGACTAAGACCTTGACAATGGGAAAACTTTTGTAGTCTCAAAGTACGTGTTGTTTTACTCAAAATTGGTAAAATCAAATTTCTTATTTCCGTTATCAAGTGGCCGTAAATATTTAGACACACATACATACATACATATCTACAAATTAAATTGAGTTTGAAAACAAAAAGGCTAATGAGATGCACTTAAAGTTTTTATAGTGTTTTGAAAAGCGTATAGTACGCACTAATGGAAATGTTACATAGAAAATGTTTTATTTAGGGACACGTGAAATGCAAAGTACTACTTGTTATATATCATTCGAAGGGTAATTACGCCCAGTTTTTTTTATATATCTGGAAATAAATTAACATTTTGGCGAATAACCGGCTTTTCTCGCACGAAATATTTGTTTGAAATTCTAAAATTTTTAAAAAAAATGTTATACTGATTGATTAAATCAAAATGTTTGTTCATTAAATTCCAGTGAAAAATTTAATACCAATAAATTAGTTGCAATTTTTTTAAAGTTTTAAGCAAGTATTTTGGAAAAAATGAAATGTTCTGTTCTAAAATTTTTGATCCCTTTGCATTTTATTGCTGTGTAGAAAGTAACTTAAGCAAAAATTTCTTGCGACTTTGAGGGACGGTCAATAAATACTTTTTTAGATTTATAAATTTCATTAAAATAATATTGATAAAAAAATTGTTCACTACGTACCTTTATAAAAATTTCCAGCTTCGCGGGGCTCTTTTACTAATGAAATTTCCAGCTACGTTTCCTTTTTAAGAAGGCCGATAAATAAATTATGTAATTTTCTCTCAAAGAAAATCAACCAACTGCAGCTGCTTTATGGGCGAAAAAAGTGTCTTCATCAAAAATGGCATCTAAAAATTACAAAAATACATTCAATTCGATTTAATTTAATTAAATTTGTTTCAAGAAGTGATTTTTTTACCGAAAGAAGAAGAACAAGGAAGATAAGTTTGTACATAAATTTTATGATTTAATAATTGACATTTGAAAATTTGAGCACAATTTAAATTTAGTTACACATCATAATTTAGAATTTAATAAATTTAATGTTGCTAAAACTCATATTACAGACATTTACAGGCATACATGTAAGTCCTTCTTATGCCATTTAATCATTCGCAGCTGTTATCTCTCAGCTAATCCTGCTGTTAAACATTATTATTATGTACATATGTATGTATGTTAGTTGGCTGTATGTTTTTTTGTGTATATAAGTATGTGTGTGTGATGCATATTTTAAAAGTCTACTTTGCGATTATTTATGGTCATAAACATGATACTTTCATTTCACACATCTTTAATTTGGCAAACAAAAAAAAGAAGGAAACTTACTGTTCTCAATATTAAATAATTAAATTTTGAAGAATTTTATCAAAAATGCTGAATGTTGAATAAATGATAGACAGCAGAAATGTAAAAGATTACAATCGATTTAATTGCAATCAAGTGATTTCACGTAAATTATTTTTATGATTTCAACTCATACAATGCCGATGATGTGGCAGTTGGTATCTCTACTAAGCACTTGAATACAATATCTCAATGTATGGAGTCTGCAGTGGCACTCCTTAGCGCATGGATTATAAGCTAAGTGCTCGGCCTCACTCCAGCCAATTCTGAATTGGTGCTGTTTGCTAGAAGGTACAACGTCAAAGATTTTGGTCTCGCCAAACTAAACGGGACCACATTGGCGATCTCGGACAACGCTAAATACTTGGGTGTAATCATAGACAGTAGGCTGTCTCGGAACCTAAAAACCCAGCATAGAGCCCCTGTGGCTAATTATACCCACAAAAGAGCATTTGTTAACTGAGGGAACAACTGGATCTTTAGGGCAGTAATTAAGTCCATATTGTTTTATGGGGTTGTAGTGTGGTAAGAAGCGACAGAGAAATAGTCTTATCGCAAATTTCTAGATGAAATATTCCGGCTAGGAGCTACTCTGATAACAGGAGCGCTCAGGCCGACCCCAATGAAAGCATTCTTCGCTATGTTGAACTGGCTTCCGGTGGATATCCTGGGCGAGCAATTACCTTTGTTTTCGGTGATCAGACTGAACGCTACATGCCCATTAACGAAATCCGACCTTGGCCACGCTAGGATTCTCAGACAGCTTCAAGCGCTCCATGATTTTAATGATTATTGCGAACCGAAACCTGATTTTAAGGGGCTATTTCGATCTTTTGTTCCTAATAGGGAACGTTACTCTGTACACCTCGGCTCCGAGGGAGCCATCAAATTATTCACTGATTGCTCCAAACTAGACGAAAATAAGGGTGTAGGTTTCTAAGTGGAAAACTATAATGCGAGGGCTCCATTTAGACTTCGGGACGGTTGTAGCGTTCCGCAAGCTGAAATCTCTAGGGCAGCAAGATTGCTTAGGAACTATAAGAATCGGAAGACATCTTAATTTTTACCGACAGCGAAGCGACCATCGCTCCTATAAATGGTGTATACACCGCATCCATGGCCGGCCATCAGATCACACTGTCAACGAAATTTCCCAAAGGGGTGCATCATTGAGTGACTCAATGATATGTCAATTAATAGGCTTTCCTCTACAAGGGATGGGTTAAACTAACAACGACTACTGTAGGAGTTTTAATGAAGAGGAAGAAGATAAAACAGTTCTTCATCTTCTATGTCAATGTCCGGCGCTAAATAGCATAGGACTACTAGCTAGACTAGACCTAGACAGTCTGGAAAATTGCGTAACCAATTGACTTTCGCCTTGTCTGCTATAGGGTATCACAAAGAGACCGAATTAACAGACCCACGTGCGTCACTTCCTAAGTTGTGATGACGGCCCTCGAAATCTTACCTAACATACATAACTCATACATTAACTTATTGCAATCGAATTTGAATCCAATTTTTTTTTTGGACCATCGTTTAGGGAATGACCCCTACTTAATTGCATTGAATAATTTCTAAAAAAATTATTTGAAAATGATTGCAATCGTAAAAGAATGCAAATTTTATGAGATTTCGTTTAGAAATCTGAAATCATTTTGAAATCAAAAAATTAAATCAGTCTGCTTTTCAATGCCAATTGATTGCACATTTTTACAGCTCTGATACACAGTTACATTTTTATGTGAGAGAGAGGGAGAGAAAGTAAGGAAGTGAGTGAAAGCATATGTTAAGTAACAGTTTAGCTGGTTACCAGCAGCAGTCAGCCCCACATCCCAGGAAAGTGTATCAAATTGCTTTGCATCCATATTCTTTGTTTTTCCTATAAAGCCTTCGTTCGATATTTATGACTTTTTTTACGACTGCGAATAGATTTTGATTTTATTAAAAATACAAATGCCTTTAATTTTCATTTTATTAACATTCACTATATGTACGAGTATATAATCTGTGCTAGATACATTTTATAGGAAAACAAAAGGGACATTTTTTTCTCCGTTTTTAATCAAATGACATTTGATTGATTTGTTGCTTTTGATGACGTTTATTCCATTTATGATTCTTGTTTTTTTATTCACCTAAAAGCGATGTTGCCACGGCGTCTTTTTCTTTCAAATTTATGACTTCTAATGCGAGTATTTAGTTTGAGTAGATACAACAACATCTTCTCGTGTATCTTTTAGTGTTCGATGTTGTGTCCTTCTGTTGGGCAATTTTAATTTTTCCATTATCCGATTTTTATGAGGAGGCTTTATTTGAGTATTCATTTAGTTTGGAATATTATGGGAAAATCCATTTTATTTTTAATTTCGTTTCAATGAAATCTTAATGGAGTTGTTAAATGTTAAAATACTATAGATTATGTGGCCGTTGTTTCTTTACTAGGCGTTGACCATTAAAGTTTATGAATTACATGGCAAACAATATGAAATGTAATTGTACTTAAATGCAAAAAGTCCTTTACGAGTATATCCAAGCGAACTGTTTGGGGGCGGTGAGCAAAACAACAAAATAATTGAGTTTTAACAAAATTAGAATCAATCTGATCTGTGTGGCTTCTGGTCCCTGTAGGACTATTATACAGCCATCGAAAGAAGTCCCCTTGAGATTAACTTTCTATGGACTTTAAAAAAGTTTAAAGTTTATTTAAAATTAAAGTTTATTGTGACCATACATTGTTTGTATTCTGAAATGAATCAAAATAGCTGTCAATCGTATGTAACTTCAGTGGTCCATAGAACTTATTAAGACGAGGAGATGTGAAGTGAAAAATTTAATGTTAAAATTATAATTATATGATGAAAGTTTTTTAATTTTACAACAAAATAAAAAAGTGCACCTGAAAACTTCAACATCAGTGGTTTAAGGTACATATAATATATACATATTAATATATGGAGTAAATTAAATATACGAATGTATGTTTCTTTGCAGTATGACGAAAAAAATACTACGGAACTGCAAAAGATGGCAATTGGATTTTACATAAATATGACGATAAATAAGTTTTTATTTTTTATTCAATAGAGATTTGAAAATGTTACGATTCTGTCTTAAATTTCTTCATTTTCAATCAATTAAAAGACATTTTTGAAATAAGGAATTTAACTAATAACACAATGGTACAATAATATACAATTATATTATTGTACCATGACAAGTACCTCTATGAACATACACATTTTAAAAGTAAATTTTAGTTTGATAAATGCAAAAAAAGAAACTAAAATCATGCTGAAAAGTCGGTTAAAAAATCCCATTGAATTGCATATTTTTATTATAAATTAGAATTATGTGAAAGTAAACAAATTTGTTTCGAACGATTAGTTCAGTCATTAATTTCACATTATTTTCATACAAAACAAAAAGAAATTCCATTAAAAAGGGAATTTTTGAATTCTTCGTATTATTTGCTTTCCTTCTCAGACAAAATATTTCCCAAATCTGTGAATATGTTTTTGTTATAATAGAATTATAAAACATTATGAGGAATATTGAGAAAAATATTAAAACACAAGAGTCAAACATACTAACTGCACAATGGACCCCTCTAGTGACATTGTTAACTACAACTTGAAATCAATTAGTCACAAGACCCTGACTTGTAAAAGAAACAGAATTTCACTTTAGCATTCAATTAAAATAAAATGAGCAAACAATGTAGAAATTAAGTATTTTTTTATGTAAAAAAAAAAAAAACCAAAGAAAAACTTAAAATGTGGCCTCAACAGCAGTAGTAGTCCACATCCTGTTGAACAAGGGATAATTTATAAGGGTGTTAATAGCAACTTTACTAAGAACAAACTACTGGTAATCTACTCACAGTTGAACTAAATATACTCGTACATATCAGTGTATCTCTATAGCATTCAAAGTATATTTTACTATAATATGCCATTAGAGATGGCTGGCTATGACAGACGGACGAACGTACATACATACGGACGACCTTAAGTTAAATTGTTTGCAGTTTATGTCATTTAATTGAAAACACTAGAGGAAAAACAAAAAAAAAAGCCTGAAAGAAAAGAAAAATATGCCCTTATCTTAGCTGCTGTCGGCTTTAATCTCATTTAAGAAATTAAAACAAATTAAATTCTGTATTTGTGCTGTCTCCATTCTGTATGAATCAGTTGTTTTTTCCCGTCTTGTAATTTCCGTTTCCTTGTTGTTTTATTAGTACTTGTAAGTGTCCTTCATGTTACGTGCAAATAAATTGGTATTAATGACACTGCTTCCTTATTTCTACTGCTCTGCATTTAGTTTTTATGTATTTCGTTTCATTTAATTCCACTCTATTATTTCTTGTAAGATGCTAAACACTTCAAATGGATGGGCAAATGAGGGTCTTGTCTTCGTTTGTTTCAGTTTTTAAAATAAAAAGAAAGAAAGAATCTGCGCGTAAAAATAGTTTTAATTAAATGTTTTAAAAATTATTATTAAAACTTACATATGTTGTTTTTACTCAAAAAACTTTAGAAAATAGTCCCATGGGAACAAAACTTAAACTTCATTTAATCAATAATATTTTAAATGAAACAATCAATATGAGAAACATATGATTAAACATATTTCGATTTGATGCTGCCAAATAGAAACAAGAGATTAAGATCCCGTTTGCAACTTCTTCATAGTCCTTCGTAAGCAGGATCTTGTGACACACTAAAACTAAGCTACATGCCACAAATGTTTTATTATTGCAAATATAAATTCTCAGAATTTTTTTAGTGCAAGAATGTAGGCCCTGCTTTAGATTTTCATAATAATGATGAAATAATCATTAAAGAAATAAAATGATTTTTTTTAAAATACTGAAATAGATTCATTTAAATAATTAAATATTTTTATTGGCTTAGCAAAACTATTATATAAAACAAATTAAAGTGATTTATTTACCATAATGAAATATCTACATTAAAATAATGAAATAGTTTAATTAAAATAATAAAAAAGTTCAATTAAAATAATGAAATAGTTTCATTACAATAATGGAAACTTTGCATTCATATTATAAAAAATAATTAAATATTATACATCAAATAAAAAAATAACTTTTTTCTTAAGAAGGAAGAAGTTTCATTAAAATGATGAATTTAATTTCATTAATATGATAAAATAATTTCGCTAAACTGAGAAATTATTGTAATCGATTTAAGTATTTTATATATTTAGTGAAAAACTTTAACACCAGAAATAGTTTTTAGTAAACTTGTTTCATTAACCCAACCTATTTTTTCATTCGATTCATATCAAAATTCACAGAATTAATGAAGAAAAAAATTTTGTTTTAAGTATTTTCTAAAACGTATTCTAATACAGATTTTTGAAATTTTCAGTTTTTTTTATTAAAGAAATAGTTTCTTATCAGTCGATTTCTAGCAGGTCTTAAAAAAATGCAAATCACCGATACTTAAAATCAAAATACTCTCCCAAGCCGACTTGGTTGGTGTTTGTCGTCTTATTAAGAAAATATTGAAAAATTCTTTATTTTTTAAATTTGTGTTCATTCGATAAACAAAAAGAACAAAGACAAATTAGGTTTGAGTTGACTAATTACTTTTGTATCTATTGACTTAGAAATAAATAATAAATAAGAAAAACAAACAATTAAGCAGGGCGACAGTGACAAATACACCCAGATACTTGTATTTGAGTGAAAAAGAAATTACTTGAAGAAAATGTAAATGCATTACAAAAATAGGGACAGGTCTCCTGCAGAGAAATAACAAGTCTTTGTGTAAATATACATACATTCATGACAATATGCATATAAATGGCTTCAAGCAAGCGACTAGAAACACATACGAGTACGTCTACACAGACAACAAAAATAAATAATTGAATGGTTGCAACTAACTTGTTTTAAATTTAAACAAAATTAAATTGTATGACGCATTTTTCCAACTTTCCGAAATTTATTCAATAAATTTTGAGTAGCATCAGGTTTAACTAAATTATAGGATATTATCAAAAAGTTTAAATTTTAAATAAAAAGTGTTTTCTCAGGTTTAGAAACACCTACTAACTACGCTTATTCTTCTGTAATTTTCAAATGCTTTTTGAAAGTTGCTGCCAATGAGAATTCACTTAACAGGTGCTGTTGTGAGCACAGCTGACCTATTTTTTCTTGCATGCTGGAGAAAGTCATGTCAAAATTTGCCTATGCATACATAGAGACTGATATGTCAATTGTTATTATAGTGCTTCATTTGTACCAGCTAGAAAGTGAATTCGCATTAATTGTTTAATAAGCTCACAGGTTTTGTAACTTTTCAAAATGTGGTTAAACTCTATTGATGATTTGGTACAAACAACAATGACATGCAGGCAACAGACATGGTTAAAAAAGTACAAACATTAAAAAAAATTAACAATCTTATTTATAAAAAAATATTTTCAAGGATTTATAGAGTGAATTTCCATACAAAATCCGTAATTTTTATATTTAACAAAGAACAACTGGCAACACTGGATTTTTTAATATGTGGTGAACACAGCAGACTAACATCAATTTAGTACGGGAATTCCATTTTCATTCAAAAGTTGTATATATGGAAAATTTAACAGAGCTACCTAACAAGTATTACAAGCATTACAGCAAACAACGTTTGTTCTATTCAGCAGTGTATGTTGGAATGTAAAGTGATGTTGGATATTAAATTTTTCTTTTTGCTTCAAATATTACAAAATAAAATTTTTAATTCCTTCTGATCATTTAATTACGAACTTTAGCCTATAAAAACCAACACAGATTAATAGTTTTTTTTTTTACTGTAATGCAATTTTTGCTTCCAGCTGGGGTAGGCGTAAGCTTTTCCATGGTATTGCCAATGGTTTGTAATTGATGGCTTCATCAATGAACACAACTGTCTTTATTTACGAAATTCAACTTATTTTATATATCCGTAGTAAATATATACTCTAAAGCGTTTAATGATAGCGAACGTCGAGCCAGTTTAAACCGTCATCTTTGCTATTTGTGATTTATAGATGAACCGGACCAGCTGTTCTGGGGGGTTACTCTGTATGGCGATGCGATAGCAAATGCGATGCGAAAGCAATCTTATTTACATTGTTTTCGCATCGCATTTGCTTTCGCATCGCAATACAGAGTAACCTCCCTGTACTGTGAAACATTATTGTGAAATACAAGGCTTCTACATTAACCTTTTTTACAAAATAAATCCATTAACATTAAAAACACAAATCAAAAGTTTGAGTTTTTCTGGAAGTTGCCAGCAGTGCACGATGATTTTATCCAAAAAAAATTTGGGTAATTACTTTTTCTGCCTACATCATATTTTTAATTGCCCTGGTGTTATTAGAATTTTTATTGTGCGATCATCGACGTTACATTAAGGTTGGCTTTGAAAATATGTTTATGTATCAGTAGAGTAAAAGAAAACTTAAAATACTTTAAACAGAAAGTGAAATCTCTGCTTTAGTTTTTAAAATTATTCATAAAAATTTATGACCGTCACTAAAAGGCGGCGAGGCAAATGAAAAGGAAAACCAAAATAAATCTTATCATGTGTAACAAAAAAACAAAATTATATTCTTTTGTTTTTTACTACCGCCTTTTAAATTTTTCAAAGAGTTTAACATCTTTTATAAAAAAGCAAACACGTAATTTAACGATCAAAAATTTTATAATTCTAAAAAAGACTTAAAATAAGGAAAACGGTAATAAAAGGGAAACTCACTCGTATAAAACGTTAAACTATTTAATTAAAAAAAAAACAAGATAATGGAAAAATCTATAACAAAATGTTTTAATAAAAGAGATTTTAAAAAAGATCTTTAATCTTCTGCTAAAAGAAAATGATTTCTAAAGAGTATTTGAATAAGACAGAGTAGGGTGCATGTTATTGAAATGGAGTAAAACAATTTTGACAAAAGCTGATTTGTGTTGTGTGAACTGGGATGCGCTTCACTACTTCAAGAACCGCGACGATATTCAAAATTTCGCTGATCCACGCTAATAGAAAAACCCTTTACACACTCGTTGATGTAAACTGATTCTCCTACAAAAAAAAAAGGAAAGATGAACGTAATTAGCAGGGTATTCAAATGGTTAACCGGTTAATCACTACCCGAACTAACAGATCGATTAATTTAAAATTATCTGTTTTCGATTAACGATTAACTATTATAAAATATTTTTTGTGTGTTTAATTATTTATTCCGTTTCAAATAAAAATGGTATGTGTTTGGAAAGTTATTTTATCATATAAACAAAAAAATTTTTGTGGTCAGTGATCTTTAATTTAAATAACAAGTGTTTACTGTAAAAAAGGTAATTTTTATTTCTGATCAGCGAGCGCGGTTGGTTCATTTTACGGCCCGGTCCGCCTCCACAATGTCGATCGATCGCTAATGATGATCGCAAGTTAATTTTTTACGTTTATAAATCCAGCGATCGATATCATGCGGCATCGTGGCCCAGTCAGCCAGGCTGTTAATTTACATGTGTTTGTGTTCAAAAGCTTTTTCTTTCATTTATGTGTTGTATCCACATGACAAACGAATGATTTAAGTGTAAAATTTATATGAAAGGCACTTATTTTTGAGTAATTTCCATACAAATTTTACACTCGAACCAATCAACTGTCATGTGGACACAGCACCTTAATTTTTCTTCTTTTACCGAAAAACTAATAAATCTACCGAAATAATAAATCTACCAATTAATAATAAAATTCACCGATTATTGAAAACATAAACCAAAAACTCGATTAAATAATCGATCGATTAACCGATTAAGACATAAGACCGTGTAAATGAATACCCTCCCTACCTAGTAGTGGTTATAGTCCTGCTGTTGATTGGTTGGTTGGTGGATAGTTTCTGCTTCTTCTTAATGCAAAGAAGGATTTAAATGTAATAAAACCACAAAAGGTTGTTTAGTTTTTGTTTTATTTTACAATATTGTTTTTATTGTTGCTACTGCTGCTGCTGCTGGCAAAGTGAAAGAAAAAAAACTAAATTTTGTAACAAGCAGACAAAATATTTTTATTTAACAATTTCTCGATAAGATCGCGTTTTTTCTTTCTTTCTTGCTCCTGTTCCTAACTGTCGGGATAGCAACACCAGGTTAACAAAAAGTCACTTATTTTATATTCGTGGTAAATGGCGAGTCTTATGTTTCCAACGGAAAGTTACCCTGTCCGTCTGTCAGTCTTTCAAAAAGGTTTGATGTTTGATGAAATGAAGTGTCAGTTTAGTTTTAAATCATTTCAATTTTATAAAATGCGTAAAAGAACTCAACAGATCAAATTTCTTTAAATAAAAAAGAAAATTAAGAATGAAAAGTAACGAAAGGATTAAAGTATAAAGAAACAACAACGATAAATATCAAGTAACCATTTTAATTAAAGATGTAAAAAAGAACAAAGAGAAAGAATAGTTTTTAAAAACTGCCCAATAAAAAACTATAAAATGATTGATATTTTTTGTAAAAATATTTAACATAATTTTTAGATAATTTGGTTTTTCCAACTTACATCAACTTTTAAAGAATTTTCTTATCATTCACCACCCTTTTCGATTTACAAAAATTCTTGTTCCCAACTGTCCCAACTGAATAATGAAACGTGCAGCAGACACAAGATTTTTATGCAAATTTTAAAAGTTGTTCTTCTTTTTACTTATGTAATGTTGCAATTTGAGACACTTCAGTGACATAATTTCTGACAGCTTGACGAATTTTGATTGATACGAGTTCATAACATGAAAACGTCAAACAGGCAGGCAGAGAGACATGTAAGACTGAAGCATCTTCTATTTTATTTATTTTTGTTTTTTTTTTGTTTTGTTTGTGTGTAAATTTTTATTACTTTAAGCTGAATGTGTAAATGTCAAAATTTTTTGAATTGATTACTTGTTCGCATCATTATAAAAATAAAGACAATGAAAGCAAAAAAATCGTTATAACGAAAGTAAAACGATTTCTTTCTTTTTTTTTTTTAATAGTAAAAGTAGTTTCTTCATTTTTAAATTTACAAGTTTTTAGCATTAGCCAGAAGCATTAAAGTTTATTCACAACCGCCTTTTTTGTTGCTCCTTTGATGATGTTTTTAAAGATGATGAATTTGTTGCAGTACGACATTTTTTTTTTGTTGGTATTTGTTGCTGATAATTTATGCAGCACAGATTTTCTTTTATGGGCCAAATAAAAAACATGTAATAAAAAACCAGGATTTTATTTTAGCAGCTGTTAATTTAAAAATGTCTCATTCATGCAGAAATTTTGGTTGGAAATTTTTAGAAGAAACGAAGGATCATTTTCGTCCAAACTAATTTTATTCTAACCAACCGAATTCTTAGAAATATTTATAGAATTTGAAGGCTTCTAGAAAGTCAAGAAGTCTAGAGCAACTTTTGCTCACGTTAAAAATAGTTTGCTTTTACATGTTTATGCACGACATCGTTTTGAGACGCCCACTGATAGAGGATCACTATCTCGAAAACTAACGAAATTATTTGTCATTAAATGGTTACTAACGAAACCAATTATTTTTTAAGAATTGCGGCTGAATTCTTTGTTTATTTTACAATTTTCAAATTACATTTTATAAATTTCATATCAAACACGAAAAAAATACTTAAAAATTTCACTCACTAAGTCACACAGAGCTCAAGTTCCTAAGTGCTACGTGATTGAAACAAAAGTTCCGAGAAATCGGAAATATGCCCTTAAAACTGTGTTTTATGCACATTAAATATGCATTAATAATTTAAAAATTTTCTTTATATGAAGTTTAGTCGCAAATATGCAAAATTATGCTGTAAGATATAAAATATGCAAAAATACATATATTTTAAGAAATTGAAGTCAAAATCTTTAAATAGTTCTGAAAGGTACAAATATTTAATTTCGGTCGATAAACAGCGCACAGCAATAAACATGCAATTGCGTATTGGCCTTTTCCATGGTGATCACGCTTGATCATGCGCGTTTTATGCAAATCTCTAGAGCGTATCCATCTTTACTTTGAAATAACAAGAAAACTTCAACAAAAAATTATCAAATTAAAAATAGTTTAAAATCATGTTAATATCGAAAATATGTTTAAAGTAATTTTTTAAATTAATATTGACATATTTTTCATAGTAATACAAATTTTAAACTGTTGTTTTCCAAGTACGGTACTACATACCAAGTCACACGATCACGCTTGATCATGCACGGTTTGTGCAAATATTTGCGTTTGAAATAGCGAGAATTTATATTAAATTAGTACCAGACTTTATTAGTCTGAGTATATTTCGAAATTTTGAATTGATTTGATCGAATACTACTTTTCAATTAATTTTCGACTTCAATATTTGCATATTTTTCGTAGAGTCAATAAAAGGTTTGATTTAATTCAAAGTTTGATTGTTCATAAACATAATTTTGAAAAATATACTAGAATGGTTGAAGTTTAAAAAGAAGAATAATTTCGCACACAGTACCAACAACATGAATAAAACACAATGGTCAATGGTATAATCAAATCGACAGGTCCAATATCGTATGTGGTCTATGGCTCGACCACTCAAAATAAAAAAAATCGCTTCGATATATAAAGGTCAACCACGACTAAAATTAATCAGATTTCTTAAATTTTTAGCTTAAACATTCAATAAAATTATTATAACTCCATTTTCATTTACACCAAATCATCAGTAGACTTTCATCGCATGTTGAAGAGTTACAAATGTTGGTATTTTAGGCACCAATTTCGATTACCCTATAAACTTATAACGCTCTTTCTTATGAAATTCTCAAAAGTTTATACATAAGCTTAGCGCGCTTAAAGTCTACTGATGATTTGTTATAGCCACCACTGAAATGCAGGAATAAACAAGTATTTAATTCACAATAAACGAAAGTATGTAGTTAACTTCAATTAAATTTTATTTTACTGTATGTTCATTATTCTTTTAAATTTTTGTTTTTATTTTTAACATCTTGACCCGCATGGTTAAAAGTTCGTTGGTAAAATGCCATCTTTAAGAAAAGGACATTAACCAAATATTGATGATCTTTCTTTTCGCAGCGGTGAACTCTAAATGAACAAAACTCGATAAATTCAATGACGCATGACAATTACATATTAGATGAGCGGCAGCTAAACATGAGAATGCTTCATTTAACACAATAACAATTTTATAAAAAAAAACAAGAAATATTGAAATCGAATCATAATTTAAAAATTGCAATCTCAAAAGAGAACACCCTTAGAATATGAAAAGAGATCGTCCATAATCAAAGAAACAACCCAAAAATGACAAAATGAAATAAACAATTTCAATCTGTATCAACACATTTTCCATGCGCATAGATCCAGAGCTAATGGATGTTAAGTGTGTGTGTGTGTTTGTGTGCGTGTGACAGTTAACACAATTGTCAATTGCAACAATAGACAATTTGACAGATCGGTATCACAACAACAGACACTCTATTGCGAAAGAAGAGATGGTAATAAAATAGAAAGTTTATTGATTTGTCTTGTCAATTTTGCTTAAATATATTTTTTTTCTCAAAAAAAAAAAAAAAAAAAGGAGAGGGATCCCAAATTCCTAAATTATAAATGGGTGTGGAGTGTACGATTGTATATGATTTTTTTAAAGCAATTGTAATAATCTATGTAAGTATGTATGAGTAAAAGTAAAATAAAAAAGAAATTGTTGAAGGGTAAGAAAAGGTAAAATCACAAATTTCTAAATATCTCGTGCTGTGTTAATTTGAATTGCTAAATATTTCTCTTTTTTTAACTGATCTTCACTGAATTTCCTATTGTTTTTAAATTGATAGAAAATTATTTTCTTTTCTTTAAAATAAATAAATTAATAAAAGTGTTAAATTTAGAAACTGTCACTACAGTCATAAACTTAACAATTTTATCGTTTCGTTTTAAAAATTTTAAAAGGTTTTCGAATAAAATATTATTAACCAAAACGAAGTGCAAATGTATTGATACTATATATGTATATGCATATATATATATGTGTACATGTGTATAATTAATTTTATTTTTTTTAATATGAAAAATGATTTTTTCAATTAGAGTTGCACAAGCTGCGGGATATTTGATAAAATATTTTGCGTCTTTTTTTCTTCTAAAGCGGAAGTTACGCCTCCTCTATTGAGTCACTTAATTTTGATCATTTGATTTCTCATCACCGTTTTATAGTTTTGACAATTGCAGGAAATGTTTATGATAATGATACTTCCCCATGTACACTTACATTCTAACACATGTAACCATATTTAGTTACTTTCAAAAATTATTTATGCATGTACTCGAGTACTGGAATAGATTAAATTTGACATGACTTGGCATTCATTGACATTTACTTCATTTTATGTAACGGTTTTCGATACTCTCATTTTAAAATTTTAAAACAATTGATATTTTTGGTAAAAGTGCTATTTTTAAAAATATTCGAACAAAAAGTATCACTTTAAAAACGAGTAAATTAAATAAAGATGCTGTTGCCCACAAAAAGCTTTTAAACAAATTAGAAAGAGGGAGAGAAAAGGTACCAAGATACTAAAAAAGAAATGGAATGATCAATATACAATATTTTTAACTTAAATTTGGAAATTCGACATTATTTGCACTAAATTGATTACCAAATAAAACGGTGTTTTGAAAAACAGCCGCCAACAATACTGAAATTCTATATACCGCACGCTCGCTAATCAAGATTATTCGGTAATCCGGACACAGTTTTCCATTAGGGAAATGTCGCAATCTCTTTTATATTAAGGTTAATGCTAATAAAGTCTATCAACGAATACGAAATACGGGTAAAATTCAATACACAAAATTAGTTTTCTTTTTGAGTGCTTGTTGTGAACAAACTGGATATTTTAGGATCCATCGATTATTACGAAAGATAAAATAAAAAGTTGTCTTAATTTCGCACATATTTAATTAAAAAAAACACACACACACACAAATAGTTAAACAACTCTACCGATAACATCATTTTTCAAAGAATTTGTTCAGCATTTCATTTGGACAATTTTGAAGCAAATAATTAAAAAATAATGAAATTTTCAATTTTGATACAGTAAATTTTTGCGAAGTATTTCTTTTATTATTTTATTATAATAAAATCACACAATGACTTTTGGTTATTCCGAATGAACCCTGTTATCATGGTATCATGTCAAATTTCCCACACTTGGTTTGTTAAACACAATAATTACATTTTCCCTTTTACTTCTCTCCCCCTTTTTTCATATTTTAATTTCTTTGCAACACACATTCTAATACCTACCGAATGTTTCTAAAATTTTTATTTCCTGGAATCTGCACGCCATTATTTACAGCTTTTGGTGTTTCGTTTCATTTTTGCTTTCATTTGTTTTAGTTTTTATTATAGATTTTATTTAAAAAAAAACTAAAAATCTTTTTATTGAAATATTTGGCGTCCGGTCTTTCGTCAGTTATAAACAGATTCATGGCCAGCCAGACTATGAGGTTTCCGTTCTTTCTTTTTTTTTTCTAATTATTACATGATTTAATTAAATGAGAACTTCCGATTTATTAAAGTTACACTTGAGCAAAAACTATTGATTGCGAGTACAAAAAAACTGTAATTTTCCAACCTTTGAAGCGTGTTGTAGGACACACGATGAGTCACATTAAATTAAATAGATTTTTGTGTACATTTTCAACAAGAGATCATAATAAAATAGTGGATTTTTTATTTTTTAATTAGAGGTTGTAATTTACACAAAAGTTTGTTTGAAGTGTCATCCAACCAATTTTCAGGTGTTTGTTTTCGCACTTGTTTGAAGTATTAATTTTGTATTTGTGTATCCGTCTGCGCCTACCCTGCCTGAGCGATATTCGGGCAAGTCACATACTCCGATCGGAATGGTTTCAATTCCGTACTTTTATTTCGATCGTGTTTGGATTTACAATCTTCAGATTTTGTTTACTTTGTACATATTTCGATCTTACATTGATAAAGTTTTTTATACCGACAGGGGTTTGTTTAAATTATTTTTACTACCAAAGCTTACATTAAGTCTATTTATTACTTTTTTTTTTAATTAGGACCAGCACTCAGGGGATGACCCCTACGTATGCATTGCATTGTGCCGGAACTAGTAAAATTGGTTTTGGGAAGGATAAAGGGAGTAGTGTTTGTGAACATTCGATTTGACACACTGAAAGTGACAGGAAAGACCTCTGCGGGGAGTTTATTCCACATACGAACAGTACGGCCAAAGTACGAATTCTATCTGTAATGCGTAGTGTGGTTCACTGACAAATCGACCACAAAGGGATGTGCTCTTGATGAAGAGCGTGTTGTACGTGAAAAGTGACGGGTTTTGGGAACAAATATCCCTGATTTCATTAGAAAACATTCCGTTATAGTAGCGATAGAACAACGAAACACACCCAACATTGCGTCGATGCTCCTGTGAGTCGATAGAGCTGGCTATCCTGCTATCACCGATAGGCTTCTTCGCCCTATCCTGTACGCGATCGAGTAACTTCAAAATAGATTTTGAAGCACCGACCCATACATGAGAGTTGTATTCCATTTTCGGTCGGATAAAGATGGTATAAATATTAAGGAGATCAGATGGAGTGAAGTAGTATGTCCTACACCGTCTTAAAAAACCGAGGCACTTGAATGCTTCTTTTGACACATGAAATATGTGATCATTCCATCGAAAATCACAATGAATTTTCATGTCAAGAAAATTAAGAGCTTCTGATTCCTCAATATCTATACCATTCATGTTTACAGATGGAGCAGCATGTCCGGTCATACGTCTGTACGTGAGCATAGCACATTGGGTCTTTCGTGCATTAAAATTGACCCTATTAGCATGACCCCAATTTGAAATTGTCAGGAGATCGCGATTTAGTGTATCAGTCATATTTTGCCGTCGTTGCCCGGATCTCCGATGGGTTTTGCCAGTTACTGAATGAATACAAGTGAACTAAGCTGCTGTCATCTGCAAAAGAGTAGATAGGGTTGGAAGTTTGGTCATTAAGAAAAACAAGAAAAAGGGTAGGGGAAAGAACGGAGCCTTGCAAAGCGGATTTTACTAAGGCTCCTAAAAATATCCATGTTTTTTTTTATTGTATACAACAAATGCCAATTCTATTTATAATTTTAAACACTGTTTGATTATAAACAAATTAATATGTGTTAATAAGAAAATTGGATTCGAAATAGTTACATTTAAATAAAAAGCTGTTATAGGGTATTTTTTTCATACAGTCAAAAATTAAGTTCCATCTGATTTATAATTTTTTTGGGAATAAAAACAACTTCTGCTATTTTTATATATAAAAAAGAATTTTAATTCTATAAGACATTTGTGGCTGTCCCTAAAGAAGACCGAAGTCTTAAAGTACACTTTAGTCATGACTATGATAATGAATGAGTCAAAGACGCTGTCAAGCTAGCCGACCAAATCATGACGAGTAAATTTTGTTTGTTGCCTTTCTTTATTCTATATCTCACATGTGATGTTAGTGACTAAAAAATAATTAGTTGAAACTTACAAACAAAATAATGTTGACGTTGTTAAAAAAGACTGATTGGCAGGTAGTTTTTCATTTAGTTCCACCATTTCTTTTGCAGTGGAGCAATAAAAATGAATTATTCATTCTTATATTTCCATGACTGTTTATATTTTATTTTTTGGTTTCTAATTCCTTAACAATGGCTTTTGGTCTTAAAAGGAGCAATAGAGAAAATAAATCTGATTTTTATTTGATCAAATAAATCAAATTTATAACCAAAATACCAAAAAAAAAATATTTAATGCTTGACGTCAAATTGTTTAAACTGATAAATCTCTTAAAAAACCATATATTTTGGTGAGATCTATAAAACGTATACGAAACTCTATTGTCTTAATTGTTTCAAATTCATTTGTTTGCTTCTTTTTGTTGTCCTGTGTTCTTAACAAATGGCCATGACCAAGTCGTAGAATTAGAAATTTTTTTTAAAAGATTTAACAACAAGTGTTTGGTTGGTGTATATAAAATAACATCATCATCATCATCATCATCATGAGTCTTTCATACTATTTATCAAATTTATAATGCAACGGAAATTACTTTTCTATAGAAATCGTTTTTGATCCTTTATCATTAAAAACAAGTCATGTAAAATATAAAATCATCTAAAAAAAATAATTAAAAAAAAAATGTGAAAAGGAAAAAAATTGTAAATAAAATCATGCCTTAAGAGGATTCATAAAAACATGGGGATTTTATGTAAAAGAAAGAAAAACCCTTTTTAATATTTTAGCTGACAACAACAAAATTGAAAAATGAAATAATAACATCTTTCATAATCCTAAAATCCTCTTTTTCAAGTGTCTTGATAGAAAGTTTTTGCTCCATTAAAATTAATTCTGCTTGTTTCGAACGATTGCACCACGATTTCTTGTGTTTCAGTCACGTTTATTTAGTAACACCTTTTTTTTATTCTGTTGCCAAAAACGAAACATGAGTAGTTGTTGTTATTAGTTTGATGTTGATTGATAAAATACACTTGTTAACACAGCAACGGCTCATTTTTCACTCCTTAAGACAATTATCCTTTTTGTTTTTTTTTTTGCTTTGTTGTTTTATTGTTTGTGGTATTTTGCAGGATTTTGAACACATGTTGTTGTGACAGAGTTGCCATTTCAAATTATGCCCCCTCCAAGTTTACTAGAAATTTTGTTCATTCGTTTGATAGAATAAAATGCCGCTTCTATGGCGAATTCATACCAGCTGACATCGAGACCCATTTGTATTTTTAATCTCCCTGAGATGTTGAAACTCATCCCAGGAAGGCATTTTTATGGCCAATTCGTTCGAGTGTATTTTGTAAAAATATGACTTTACCGCTTCTATCTTAAATAAAATTTTGTTGAAAAAAAAACAGCATTTGTGTCAACACTGTTTGTTATGGCAGGAGTCAGGCAGGGAATCCTTTAATTTGTTTTCTCATTGCTGGTATGTCTGTAAGTACTATTGCCACTTATCTTTGTTGTTTTTGCCATAATAAGCGTGCTATTTTTTCCACTCATCTATTCCATTTATTTTTGGTACTTCAGTTCTTCTCAGAGTGGATGAGAATATTTTTCTATTTATTTTCTGTTAAGGTTGCATTTTGGGCTTCTGGTTTTTTGGTTGCTTGCTAAACATGACACCTTCAATTATTTATTTTTTCTTATTGTGGAGTTTTCTTTTTTTTATGTTTGTTTTTATTTTCATTTGCAACGGTTTAGTCTTTTGTCAAGTTGTGGAAATAGTTAGCAGTCCTGCAGGTGCAGGTGCAGGTACGAAGTAACGAAGTAAATAAATGGTTCTTAAAGTGTTTTGGTCACGTAATTTGCTTGTTGACTGTTTTATTCAACTTTCTTCGAAAATTTGGTAATTCATTTAATTTGTCAAACCAATCAAGTTACTGGGAAACTTCTTGTTTTTTTTCTTTTGGGAAATGATTCTGCTAAAACGCAGTTGTTTTAAGATACATATATAAAAAGAAAATTATTTCGTTGTAACATAGTGGCAATATCATGATCAGTATGCGAAAAAAATACTTGACGTAGAATTAATTCTCATACGAAGAGAGTAAACTGAATTTTAAAATGTGATTATTGTACGTGCGACAAAGGTAACAGACAGTAAAACTATAATTCGGGTAAGAAGATAAAGAGCATGGGAAGGAACGTGCATGATTGGAGAAGTTAAAATTTGGACTTAGCAGACAATTCGCCGATCATAATATCTGCATACATGAGTACTTAGTCATATGTACACACCACAGGCGCGCTGAAAGCTCACACTTGCACTAAAAATACTATTCTAACTTGAAATAATTTACAAAAATGCTTAAGAATTTATGTTTCCAAAAATTATTAGTTGTAATTTGTTATCTAACCTCTGTTGGTATTTAACTACCAACGAAATGCATATACATACATAGATTAGCTAGATAGATAAGTGGAAAGATCTGGTCCAAGTACCGGCACTGCGACACCTATTGGATCTTTTGTGCCATGGATCTCTAAATTAAACCAAGCGCTGAATGAAAGTCAGCACAGAGCTTGGAGAAGCCCGCCTAATATGACACAAATTGAGAAAGAAAAACACGCCTTCTATTATTACATAAGACTTTACATTCACAGAGAATGTGTGCCGTTGTCTCATCCTCTTCCATGCATAAACGGCACAAGGGTGAGCGCACTAGGCTACTTTTCCAAAAATAGTAGTTCAGTCCATAATGACCGGAGAGGAAACCAGTAACTAGCCGTAATTCGTTCCTGCTGAAATTCAGGATGCCAGTGTATGAAAATGGCTGTAACAAAGACTTGGCCTGCCTTAGACCGGGAGAAGCTACCCAAATTTTCTGAGCGGTCGACATGTCGTTCTCTCTGATTAGAGTAATTACAGTCGACCAATTTACGCAACAAAAGGGCTCTGTGTCTATAAGAGGAGCGGCAGAGGCCCTCTTACCCGGGTGACTTCTATGGCCAGGTATCCACTAAATGGAAACCTTGTTCCGTATCGATAGCATCTGTAGTCAGTCAAAGCACTCTAAAACAAGCTTAGAACAGAATTCCCATGAAACTAAGGACTTAAGGGCAGCCTGACTATCGGAGAAGATAGCTATATGCGCGCCTTTAATGCCTCTGCTCCAATTAATATGAACACATTTGGTGATTGCCTGTAATTCCGCCTGAAATACCGTGGGCCATTAACCCATGGGCACTGAGATTTTCACGTTGGGTCCACAGAATCCAGCGCCTACTCCATCTAAAGTTTTGGATCCATCCGTATACCAACATAAACTTCTGGAATCCACAAATAATAATTTTTTAAGAAATTTTTATATTAAAAAGAACGAAATATTCGTCATTGCATTTGAAGAGAACATTTACTGTTTATGAAAGTGGTGCAATGTACTTTTCTTTTTGTAAAAGTCGTATTCCTACAGGAAGACAGAGTAAATGAAAAGCGAATGAATCTTTCACCTGTACTTTTCATTAAATTTCACTTCTACGAGATCCTAAATTATATACAAAGATTCGTAAGACTCGTTTGAGTGGAAAAAGTGTATGCAGTTGAAAAAGAATATTGATATGAAATTGGTTTGGCACTACCCACTGTTCTCATCATGATAGTGGCGTTGTGATGAGGACTTCATGTGTATGCAAAGTTTCATGAGAATCGGTTAAACAGAAATTGTATTTCTACAGGACAAACAGGCGTGTCACTGCCCACTTTTGTTAGCACAAAACTTTAATTTCTCGGTAATTTAATGAATATGTGAATTCTGTGTAATAAAAATAGTTGAAAAAAGTATTTTTATAAAAAGGGTGTGGCACTGCCCACATTTTTTATAACAGAATTGTTGTATTCTGTATTCAATTTATGTGCAAAGTTACGTAAGATGCGAGGAGGTGGAAATAGTTAAAAAAGTTTATTTATATAAAATAGGCGTGTGACTGCCTACTTTTGTTATCATTCAATTTCATGTTCGCTATAATTTAATGTGTTTGGAAAGTTTCTTGAGAAATAGAAATAGTTTGAAAAAGAATATATACTTTTTATGGGTGTGTCAACGCCCACTTTCTTCAACATACTGTTGTGTTGTCAAGGTAAATTACTGCTTAGCCAAACTAATAGAAAGGCGATTTTATTGCCAAATCACACACACAAATAAGAATGACTAAAATAACTTAAACCTTTTAAACTCTTTTACGCTAAAGACTCGTCTTCAGTTTGTTTCAGAGCATTTCAGGATTTGAGTAGACACATTTTCGTTTGCTTCGAATACTCTTTTTTATTTTTTAGTTCCTTGATATACATAAATTACTAGATGTTGTTAGAAATCTCTTTGAATTCTCACATTTCCTTAAATTTTCAATAAATTGTATTTTAAATACTTGAAAAACACAAACCACAAAACAAACAAAGTTCAATAACCTCCCTTTTGAAAATAACAAATGATCTAAAAATGTGTTTGAAAGATGAACTAGTGATGTCTATTGTGTGGAAATTTCCTTATTTCACTTCTCATCGGTTTTTTTTGGTTACAAGATTTTTTCTTCAAAATTTGAGAAGGGAAATTTTGCTTAAAATCGAAAATGGAAGAAGCGAGAAAACAGAACTGAGTGTTAATATCACTGCGCTGAACACAGTTATAGAGTAAAAATAAATAATCCCTGGCAGGAAAAGAGACTCTTACTTATGTCAGAATATAGCACATATCGTCATTTAAAATACATAAGGCCCGTAACTGCACTTTTCCTTATTTTACAGTATACTTTATACGTTTAGTATTTTTTATGTATATCTAAATAGCTGTAACCGGTCTGCTTCGCTACCCTCATTTCGTATAATATAAAAATAATTATTTTATAATACTTTTGATATTTAAGCGTTTAATTGAGTTTTCTTTTCTGACAAAAGTGTGACATTTGTATGTATACCATTATGTTCATATTCGTGTTCCATTCTAAAAATTATGTTATATTTTAAAAAGCGATTACGTTCCATTCAAAATATGTTGCCCCAGTAAATGGCAAAATAGGCAACATATAAGTACATATATCATATTATCATTATTTTCATATTTACTATCAAGTCTTGGTGATATAGTCCTCGGTGTTAAGTACCGTTTTATACAAGTAAGAACTTTTATTCTGATGATTTTAATTGCTCGAGTGGGAAATTATTCGAAAAGTTAAAAACAAATTTGAATACTAAAAGAATTTTATTTGAAGAATTTGTGGAAACATACTCGTCATGTGATGATGATATCAGCTGATGACTAAACAATGATGCTAACGTCGTTTATTGGTAAAACTTTGCTAAAGCCCCTAAAAACAGTGAAACGCTAAGTATACATTAATGTTAAGCCTAAAATATTTCGTACTACTGTAGCAATGACAAATGTACCACTTTTTAAAGGTATTGGTAAATTTTAAAAAGTGTTATGCATCGAAAAGGCAACACTTTTGTTGAGAAAAAAACACTGCATTAGACAACTACTGTATTTTAATTTTGGATTTAAGCAGAACAAAAAAGCAACTACCAGCAAACAATTTCAAATAAAAAAATATTTTGAATCTCCGTCCAGTTATGAGGGAGGTATGCGATGATATATATTTTTTTTTGTTTGGAGCGTACCCGTTTTCCCCCTCTTCTAGGCAGAAGATTTTGCTGTAAGTTGTATTTTGTTTTAGGAGTAACCCAAAGCAAATTTTTATATATTAAAATTTTAATCATTTCTTTGTATAGGCGGTACCCGTCCCCCACACATTCGCTGTAAGACTACGCAGAAAACTTTATGTCATTTTAGGAATAAACAACATCAAATTACAAGACATTAACTTTCTCGGATATGTAAATATTAATCAATCCTTTATAGGGGGAGTATCCGTTCCCCCGTCCTATCACCACAGGATTAGAATGTAAGTTGTATTTTGTTCTAGGAGTAACACACATCGAATTTCAAATATAATAATTTCGCATATTAATATTTATTTTTATGTGGTATACCCTTCCTCCGAAATTTCTAGGCAATCAGTCTAAATATATGGCTTCCTACCAAAGCGAATTCATAACAGGTTGACTTCGCTTTGAAAAACCTCCAGTTACTTTGTCAAAAAATGTACTGAAAAATGTGTCAACAAAGTGTTCAACTGGCGCACAAATACAAGAGACAAATCAAGGCGAAAATAATCACCTGGGCTTTGGAGACTACCTGTTATGAATTTGCCTTGGCTTCCTACAAGGAACATACAAATAAACAACCAAATGAACAGAAAAAACCAACAAATATAGAAACACATGTTCATTTTTATAAACGTATACTCGTACTTATATATATATATATATATGCATACATAGATTACAAATTTAAATTCCGTTAATAACATCGTTATATCCGAAAATATACGAGTGTAATTTTAAGAAAAAAAAGTCTGTTATTGCCAATTACATCGTTACCACTCAAAAAGTCAATGTTCAGTTTTTTATCAGTTACATCATCTGGATTTCAGGTGACCATATGTGAGTAATACTTATTATGTGTGTAAGAACGAATTAGTTTATGTACACATGTATTTAGAAATGAACCGATCACAAAAACTAAGCGAAGAATTTAATTTCAATACTGAACTGGATTTATTTTCCAAAACCGAAAATAAAGTAAAAGTCTTTCTTTTTGTTTCATTGTGAAAATAATTATTGAAATCCGATTGAGGGTGGAATGGTTTGCGTCACATAAAAGAATTTAAATTCTTCAAACAAGATAATTTTAGATTTCTGGAAGGCTTTTTTTTCGAATATCTGTGTTCTTAAGCAGTCGACAAACACTTAGTTGTTTATCTATAAAAACGACGACATTTTCTTTTGAGTTCTATTTTATTTTATTTAAAAGATGATAAAAAACAAACAACATTTTGGTGAATTTAAATATTTATAAAAATTATAGAAGAACATCCTGTTTGACAAATATCTAAAAAATAGCAGAAAAGAAAAATAAATACAGAAGTCACGAATTACTGATACAAATAGATAAAACACTGTGGCGTATTTTTAAGAAACGGATGACAAATATTATCTAGATACGGTTGACCATGTCTGGAGCATGTCTTCAAGGACAAAGCTCAAAAAACAATTACAGACTTTTGTAGTAAATTCCAGAAGAATTTTTAAAAAATTATTTTCAACTTATTTTCAAATGGTTTTCTATTAAACGATTTAGAATATATCTGTACCTTGTCGGAAGAGTCGGTTGAAAATTGTACCTTCCAAAGGAAAAGTACCTTTCGCGAAATATCAATCCCGCCCTTAATTTAATTTTTTTATTTTTTTTTTTTGTAAAATTATACCACTGTTCATACAATTTTTAAATAAATATTTTACCAAAAATGTCTGCTTCTTATTTCTTTTTTTTTTTTTTTTGACTTGCACTCACGGTCACATTTTATCTCCCGCAAACATTTTGTTTCTTTTAACTTGAACTAAATAATAATATAAAAAATATCTGTATTTGTTTATGGATCTTTTTATAAGATTTTTGTTGTTGCTGTTGAAGTTTTTTTTTTCACCAAAATAAAAATATAACAATAAAAATTATCGCAATTACACATCACAAGTGCTTCAAACAACAAATGAAAATGTGGAATACCAGTAGTCCTCTTATTTCTTAAATAAATACAGACGGCCAGATAGACAGACAGACGGACGGACGGACAAACCTTAAAAGTATCACGAAATTTGTATGTGTTTTTCAAGTAGGATTTTGTTTGTAGTTTTTATGATTAAAATTTTTTTTTTCTCTAAAACTAAATAAAAATCTCATTGTGTGTGTGTGTGTTTTTAAGTGTTTGTGGTAAAGAAAAAAGTGTTAGTGCAGGCTTCTGTACTTGGTTGGTGGTGAAGCCAGGATACTTGTACTTGTAATCTGAAAGTCATGTTTATTTACCAGTTGTCTGTCTGGTAGTAAAAATAGTGAAATTAGTTTTTAATAATTCTTTTTTTTATATTTTGAGGAGGTAAATAATTTTAAGGCGTCTTCATGTAAAATTATTAGATGGAGACGGATAGAAAATTAAAGAAAAAAGGATTTTTTTGTTAAAAAATTTGTGTGTTTTTCATGCTAAAACATATTGTGGGAAAGAAAAATATTTAGACAGAGGGTCATTGCAACTGCTGATTTTATTAGGGAAGACAACTAAATGACTGTGAGGTTTGAAAAATAATTAATTTCAACTGAATATGTTTTTGAGCAAATGCAGAATTCACTAAAGCCTGGCTTAAAATATGCTCTGATTGGTTAAATTTATTGTTATAAAGAGTAGAAACTACGTTGAAAGATCGGTCATGATCTCCTTGTCATTTATAAAAATTGCATTTGTAACTTCAGTAAGAAATTCTGTTTGTTTCCAACCTATGAAGCGCCAAGAAAATGGAAAGTGGACAAAACTATTTGCTTTTGTTCAATGTTACAATTTTAAATTTTATTTAAACTTTTAGTTTATGAGACTTTTTTGTTCTTGCGTTTCTTTTTTCTTAACAATTATTTACTTACTTGGCTATTGGCGGTTTTAATTCTTGTTAGCGATTGTTTTTCATATAAGCAATTTATTTAGCTTTAGCTATTTTTTCGCTCTGACAATTTTTTTAATTTTGGCGTTTTTATTGAGTTTTTAGCGATTTTTTTTCGTTTTTTCAAATTTTTCACTTTCAGTGATAGTTTTTGATTTAAGTAATTTTTATTGAAAATTTTTTTTTTCGCCTTGACGATTTTCCCCGTCAATCTTCTTGTATTTACTTAGAGTTTAACTACTGTGGTTACTTCCTTGTTGCCTTAAAAGAAGAAGGCAAAAAATGTTCATGAAACTTAAAAAAATTTTGCAATTAAGCGGTCGAACCCAGGCTAGAATTTCTTTAATAATTTCTCTTTAAATATGAATCAGTTCCTCCCATTATAGACCATTTAGTAGATTTTCAGGAATCGTTTCAACCAAACAAGCAATTTTTGGGGGCGGTGGAAATCAAAATTTTCATGAGGGTGGATTAGCGCCCTCCCACAGACCGCCCATATCTACGCCATTAGGAATCGTACTTGTAGGGAAGGTATGACTAAGAAAGGACTGATTATCAAAGAATTTGCTAGTTTATCTTTTTAAATTAAAAAAGGACGATGTTATCAACTAATGTTTGTACCCGCATAACTCTATCATTTGGAACTGCTTTTCCAAATTAGTTTTTTATTTGACTTGGTTTGCTTGCAGTTTGGTCCCAACGGTCAAATTCCACCAATTACGTCCCCTTTAAAATTGGATTATAAAGGGTGTTTTTTATAGAGTGTCACAACTTTGAGTTGGCACCACTGTTTTATTTGAGCACCCATTTAACAGCTGGTAGTTGCTTTTTGTTTAGTTTCCTTTGAAATTTCATTCTGAATCGGCTTACTCCAGAGCAACGCGTGCAAATTGTTGAAATTTTTAAGCAAAATAATTGTTCTATTCGTCAAACTCATCGTGCAGCGGGCGCTACAATTGATTCACTCAAAGAAAGTTTTGATGAAAAAATAATTTCACGTAATGGCGCAATTAATTGGCCACCAAGATCGCCATTAGATTATTTTCTTTGTGGTTATGTTAAGTCAATTGCCTACGTCGATAAACCACAAACGATTGAACATCTGGAAATCAACATTCGAAGAGTTATCGGCGAAAATTGTGTTTCAGATTGCGCCTTCTACGCGCCTGCCGTGTCGGCCACATGGCAGAAATCATTTTTAAACATTAATTTCATAAAATTTTCTTTCCAATAAAGCCGGTTTCATTGATATTAAAAATATATTTCCTTGTTTTATTATGATTTAAAATTGTGTCACTCTATAAAAAAAACACCCTATATTATAACTACCAGAATTAAGGTACGATTTTCATAATATGCATACCCTCTCTCCCCCCACCCTGCCATAATTTTATTAATGTATAAAGCTACGATCATATTTATCAAATATTTGTCGAAAAAAAACGGTACCGAAAAAAAGTATTAGTTTGTTTCTTTTAATTTCAATATTTTTTTAATTATGGGTTCGCATTTTTTATAAACTGTATAAAAATACTTTTTTTGTAGAATAATTTATTTTATTTTGCAACATAAAAACCAAGTTAAATGGCACTATTCTTAAGAAAAACTAGTGGTTACGTTTTTTTTTCGACAAATATTACATATGTGTGAACGTAGCTTAAGTCTTCCATTTGAGAACTGATTTCGCTTGTAGTTTGGTCCCACAGAAGTGCATATCGGACAGACGAAGTGGCCTCCTGAATTATTGATTATCAAATAATTCCCGTAATAATGGACCGATTTCCTGGGAGTATATCGGAATTACGAGTATTTTAGCAAAATTTCAAGATCATAAAATTTATGAAAATATGTATTACATTTGATATAAGTAAATGCAGCTGCAGCAGCGGCAATCTTATCTTATCAATGCGTTCTCTTTTTGAAAAAATCTGTACGAAATTGTTTAAGATTAAACAATAATTTCATTTTAAAAATAAACAAAAATTTAATTATATGCAGTTTTAACATACAGCGAGCGCGTTATCAGCAATTGTTTAAATTAAACAAAAACAAACAACAACAAGGCAAATGTTTGTTTGAAAAGGTTAAAGGAGGATTTATGCTCATATTAAAAAAACAGACTATAAAAATTATTTAAAGAATAAAAATGAATTAATACAAGACGGTTTAAAAGTCACATTATTTACCTTCAGCAAAAGCAAAAAAATAAAATTTGATTTAAAATATAAATAAATAAAACGAAAGTACATACGAACAGATGAAAAGATATAAAAAGACACCAAAATAAATTACTTTGGGTGACGAAATACTCAGCATGCCATCTCGAATAAAGAAATTGATTGGGAATATCAACACAAAACAATGATCTTTAAGAAAAACGAAAACCAACTCTTTAAGGGCCAACCAATCAATTTACACAACTGACATTTATAGATAATGACTGTAAGTAAAATTCAAATGAATAAAGAAATGAAAAAAGAAAATTGTAATTTTCCATAAATCACAGTTTGACTCTAAAAAACATGTTATTTATTTTACTTATAGAAATTTCTTCAAGACGATGATCATTTGAATCCTTTTTTTTTAATTTTCTTTAACACAAAAAAAAACATAAACTCAAGTTCCCAGATAGATTAAGATTGAAGGTTTCAATCAATTCTCTAATCTTCACTTCACGGAGGAGTGTGAAAAGTAAAGTATTTTAGTTTGTCACGCAGTTTCTGCGTTCTCCAATTAAGTGGCAGGCGTCATAATGATCTCGCATGTTTCTCTCACATACAAATGTGAGACAACTCATAGACATAATTCTCTGACTTATCTTTCAGAATGATATTTAAAGAATTTTGTTATTTGAGTTCAAGAATATTTAGAATCGCATGCTGAAGTGTGCAATACTATTCGTTATAGACTATCAATACGGTGTTTAGAATCCCAAACAATTCTGATATTTTGTCTTTAGTGTTTCATCTCTTTTTTTTTTTTTTTTTGATTTTGTGAAATGACAGCTCTGTATGTAGATCTGTAATAAAAGCCAAAAAGGGATCCCATCGTATGATGTCTTGTAGTTAAACAGTTGTTTAAAAGAATTTATTCGTTTCGAGAGGGCGAGAGATCCTGAATACAAAAAATTACGTTACGAAATATATGAAAAACAGCTTCTTAGCGACGTTCAGACAGACGAATGTCTGGAAGTAGATGAAATTATTTTTTTTTCTTAAGACTTCAGATAATTTAAAGAGATAAAATCAGGATTATCTAAATTCATAACATATAATTTGAAAAAAAAAGAATTCTAAAATCTGAAAGTTAAAAATAGTAAATAAAATATTTTTTTTAAATTGGGGAAAATTTTTCCGTCGAAATATTAATTATCAAGCTCCTCCATTTATGGATCGATTTTCAAATTATTTCTACTTCCAAAGTTTTGCTTGCATATTTTTTTTGCAAATAAGAGAGTCAATTCATCTCCTGGACTCATTGATTTTCGTATAACTCCTACAAAGCATCTTATGTTCAAGCGGTTTCATTGCAGTTTTTTGTCATTTTTTTTTTTAATTCGATATGTTGACTTTCGCAAAGTTTCACCATTATGGACTGATTTTAAAAGTGCACGCTTGCAAATTGGACGCCTAGAAAAAATTTAAGTGGCCGTCTTGTATATCTTAATATTTAAAAATGAATCGGAGTTTGTATATATTTTTTTTTTTTTTTGGTTTTTAAGTTCCTTATAGGAATCCGAGCAGTAAGACCGATCGTTTTGAAACTTACGAGATGCATTACTGATAACCGGAAAATTCAAATAGACTAGTTTTTTTGTGGGGGAAGAGTACCAACCCATACAAAGAAACTGTTAATTTTCACATATTTGTACAACTAAAACAGTGAATGTCTTGGAATTTTATGTTGAAATAAAATATATTTTACAGGGAAATCTTGAAGTGATAGTATGGGAAAAGGGTGCGCCCATACAAAGAAATATTGATCATATTGATCATTTGTTTGTCACTCATTTGGACCAATGGGAAATTAAAGCCAAGGATCCATACTTATAGACTATGTAAGTCCGATTTCTCAATTGTATTTGAGAATTTTTCTATAAAATTTGTTTGTCACTCATTTGGACCTATGAGAAATTAAAGCCAAGAATCGATACTTATAGACTATGTAAGTCCGATTTCTCAATTGTATTTGAGAAATTTTCTATAAAATTTTAAAGATTAAAATTGTGTAAATTTTGTTCAGCTCTACGGGAATTTGGCTAATTGTGGGCACATTTATGTTTGTCACTCATTTGGACCAATGGGAAATTAAAGCCAAGGATCCATACTTATAGACTATGTAAGTCCGATTTCTCAATTGTATTTGAGAATTTTTCTATAAAATTTTAAAGATTAAAATTGTGTAAATTTTGTTCAGCTCTACGGGAATTTGGCTATTTGTGGGCACTTTTATGTTTGTCACTCATTTGGACCAATGGGAAATTAAAACCAAGGATCCATTCTTATAGACTATGTAAGTCCGATTTCTCAATTGTATTTGAGAAGTTTTCTATAAAATTTGTTTGTCACTCATTTGGACCAATGAGAAATTAAAGCCAAGAATCGATACTTATAGACTATGTAAGTCCGATTTCTCAATTGTATTTGAGAAGTTTTCTATAAAATTTGTTTGTCACTCATTTGGACCAATGAGAAATTAAAGCCAAGAATCGATACTTATAGACTATGTAAGTCCGATTTCTCAATTGTATTTGAGAATTTTTCTATAAAATTTTAAAGATTAAAATTGTGTAAATTTTGTTCAGCTCTACGGGAATTTGGCTATTTGTGGGCACATTTATGTTTGTCACTCATTTGGACCAATGGGAAATTAAAGCCAAGGATCCATACTTATAGACTATGTAAGTCCGATTTCTCAATTGTATTTGAGAAGTTTTCTATAAAATTTGTTTGTCACTCATTTGGACCAATGAGAAATTAAAGCCAAGAATCGATACTTATAGACTATGTAAGTCCGATTTCTCAATTGTATTTGAAAATTTTTCTATAAAATTTTAAAGATTAAAATTGTGTAAATTTTGTTCAGCTCTACGGGAATTTGGCTATTTGTGGGCACATTTATGTTTGTCACTCATTTGGACCAATGAGAAATTAAAGCCAAGAATCGATACTTATAGACTATGTAAGTCCGATTTCTCAATTGTATTTGAGAATTTTTCTATAAAATTTTAAAGATTAAAATTGTGTAAATTTTGTTCAGCTCTACGGGAATTTGGCTATTTGTGGGCACATTTATGTTTGTCACTCATTTGGACCAATGAGAAATTAAAGCCAAGAATCGATACTTATAGACTATGTAAGTCCGATTTCTCAATTGTATTTGAGAATTTTTCTAGAAAATTTTAAAGATTAAAATTGCGTAAATTTTGTTCAGCTCTACGGGAATTTGGCTATTTGTGGGCACATTTATGTTTGTCACTCATTTGGACCAATGAGAAATTAAAGCCAAGAATCGATACTTATAGACTATGTAAGTCCGATTTCTCAATTGTATTTGAGAATTTTTCTATAAAATTTTAAAGATTAAAATTGTGTAAATTTTGTTCAGCTCTACGGGAATTTGGCTATTTGTGGGCACATTTATGTTTGTCACTCATTTGGACCAATGGGAAATTAAAGCCAAGGATCCATACTTATAGACTATGTAAGTCCGATTTCTCAATTGTATTTGAAAATTTTTCTATAAAATTTTAAAGATTAAAATTGTGTAAATTTTGTTCAGCTCTACGGGAATTTGGCTATTTGTGGGCACTTTTATGTTTGTCACTCATTTGGACCAATGGGAAATTAAAGCCAAGGATCCATACTTATAGACTATGTAAGTCCGATTTCTCAATTGTATTTGAGAATTTTTCTATAAAATTTGTTTGTCACTCATTTGGACCAATGAGAAATTAAAGCCAAGAATCGATACTTATAGACTATGTAAGTCCGATTTCTCAATTGTATTTGAGAATTTTTCTATAAAATTTGTTTGTCACTCATTTGGACCAATGGGAAATTAAAGCCAAGAATCGATACTTATAGACTATGTAAGTCCGATTTCTCAATTGTATTTGAGAATTTTTCTATAAAATTTTAAAGATTAAAATTGTGTAAATTTTGTTTAGCTCTACGGGAATTTGGCTATTTGTGGGCACATTTATGTTTGTCACTCATTTGGACCAATGGGAAATTAAAGCCAAGAATCGATACTTATAGACTATGTAAGTCCGATTTCTCAATTGTATTTGAGAATTTTTCTATAAAATTTTAAAGATTAAATTTGTGTAAATTTTGTTCAGCTCTACGGGAATTTGGCTATTTGTGGGCACATTTATGTTTGTCACTCATTTGGACCAATGGGAAATTAAAGCCAAGGATCCATACTTATAGACTATGTAAGTCCGATTTCTCAATTGTATTTGAGCATTTTTCTATAAAATTTGTTTGTCACTCATTTGGACCAATGAGAAATTAAAGCCAAGAATCGATACTTATAGACTATGTAAGTGCGATTTCTCAATTGTATTTGAGAATTTTTCTATAAAATTTTAAAGATTAAAATTGCGTAAATTTTGTTCAGCTCTACGGGAATTTGGCTATTTGTGGGCACATTTATGTTTGTCACTCATTTGGACCAATGGGAAATTAAAGCCAAGGATCCATACTTATAGACTATGTAAGTCCGATTTCTCAATTGTATTTGAGCATTTTTCTATAAAATTTGTTTGTCACTCATTTGGACCAATGAGAAATTAAAGCCAAGAATCGATACTTATAGACTATGTAAGTGCGATTTCTCAATTGTATTTGAGAATTTTTCTATAAAATTTTAAAGATTAAAATTGCGTAAATTTTGTTTAGCTCTACGGGAATTTGGCTATTTGTGGGCACATTTATGTTTGTCACTCATTTGGACCAATGAGAAATTAAAGCCAAGGATCCATACTTATAGACTATGTAAGTCCGATTTCTCAATTGTATTTGAGAATTTTTCTATAAAATTTTAAAGATTAAAATTGTGTAAATTTTGTTTAGCTCTACGGGAATTTGGCTATTTGTGGGCACATTTATGTTTGTCACTCATTTGGACCAATGGGAAATTAAAGCCAAGAATCGATACTTATAGACTATGTAAGTCCGATTTCTCAATTGTATTTGAGAATTTTTCTATAAAATTTTAAAGATTAAAATTGTGTAAATTTTGTTCAGCTCTACGGGAATTTGGCTATTTGTGGGCACATTTATGTTTGTCACTCATTTGGACCAATGGGAAATTAAAGCCAAGGATCCATACTTATAGACTATGTAAGTCCGATTTCTCAATTGTATTTGAGAATTTTTCTATAAAATTTGTTTGTCACTCATTTGGACCAATGAGAAATTAAAGCCAAGAATCGATTCTTATAGACTATGTAAGTCTGATTTCTCAATTGTATTTGAGAATTTTTCTATAAAATTTTAAAGATTAAAATTGCGTAAATTTTGTTCAGCTCTACGGGAATTTGGCTATTTGTGGGCACATTTATGTTTGTCACTCATTTGGACCAATGGGAAATTAAAGCCAAGGATCCATACTTATAGACTATGTAAGTCCGATTTCTCAATTGTATTTGAGAATTTTTCTATAAAATTTGTTTGTCACTCATTTGGACCAATGAGAAATTAAAGCCAAGAATCGATACTTATAGACTATGTAAGTCTGATTTCTCAATTGTATTTGAGAATTTTTCTATAAAATTTTAAAGATTAAAATTGCGTAAATTTTGTTCAGCTCTACGGGAATTTGGCTATTTGTGGGCACATTTATGTTTGTCACTCATTTGGACCAATGTGAAATTAAAGCCAAGGATCCATACTTATAGACTATGTAAGTCCGATTTCTCAATTGTATTTGAGAATTTTTCTATAAAATTTTAAAGATTAAAATTGCGTAAATTTTGTTCAGCTCTACGGGAATTTGGCTATTTGTGGGCACATTTATGTTTGTCACTCATTTGGACCAATGGGAAATTAAAGCCAAGGATCCATACTTATAGACTATGTAAGTCCGATTTCTCAATTGTATTTGAGAATTTTTCTATAAAATTTGTTTGTCACTCATTTGGACCAATGAGAAATTAAAGCCAAGAATCGATACTTATAGACTATGTAAGTCCGATTTCTCAATTGTATTTGAGAATTTTTCTATAAAATTTTAAAGATTAAAATTGCGTAAATTTTGTTCAGCTCTACGGGAATTTGGCTATTTGTGGGCACATTTATGTTTGTCACTCATTTGGACCAATGTGAAATTAAAGCCAAGGATCCATACTTATAGACTATGTAAGTCTGATTTCTCAATTGTATTTCAGCATTTTTCTATAAAATTTGTTTGTCACTCATTTGGACCAATGAGAAATTAAAGCCAAGAATCGATACTTATAGACTATGTAAGTGCGATTTCTCAATTGTATATGAGAATTTTTCTATAAAATTTTAAAGATTAAAATTGCGTAAATTTTGTTCAGCTCTACGGGAATTTGGCTATTTGTGGGCACATTTATGTTTGTCACTCATTTGGACCAATGTGAAATTAAAGCCAAGGATCCATACTTATAGACTATGTAAGTCTGATTTCTCAATTGTATTTCAGCATTTTTCTATAAAATTTGTTTGTCACTCATTTGGACCAATGAGAAATTAAAGCCAAGAATCGATACTTATAGACTATGTAAGTCCGATTTCTCAATTGTATTTGAGAATTTTTCTATAAAATTTTAAAGATTAAAATTGTGTAAATTTTGTTCAGCTCTACGGGAATTTGGCTATTTGTGGGCACATTTATGTTTGTCACTCATTTGGACCAATGGGAAATTAAAGCCAAGGATCCATACTTATAGACTATGTAAGTCCGATTTCTCAATTGTATTTGAGCATTTTTCTATAAAATTTGTTTGTCACTCATTTGGACCAATGAGAAATTAAAGCCAAGAATCGATACTTATAGACTATGTAAGTGCGATTTCTCAATTGTATTTGAGAATTTTTCTATAAAATTTTAAAGATTAAAATTGCGTAAATTTTGTTCAGCTCTACGGGAATTTGGCTATTTGTGGGCACATTTATGTTTGTCACTCATTTGGACCAATGGGAAATTAAAGCCAAGGATCCATACTTATAGACTATGTAAGTCTGATTTCTCAATTGTATTTCAGCATTTTTCAATAAAATTTGTTTGTCACTCATTTGGACCAATGAGAAATTAAAGCCAAGAATCGATACTTATAGACTATGTAAGTGCGATTTCTCAATTGTATTTGAGAATTTTTCTATAAAATTTTAAAGATTAAAATTGCGTAAATTTTGTTCAGCTCTACGGGAATTTGGCTATTTGTGGGCACATTTATGTTTGTCACTCATTTGGACCAATGGGAAATTAAAGCCAAGGATCCATACTTATAGACTATGTAAGTCTGATTTCTCAATTGTATTTCAGCATTTTTCAATAAAATTTGTTTGTCACTCATTTGGACCAATGAGAAATTAAAGCCAAGAATCGATACTTATAGACTATGTAAGTGCGATTTCTCAATTGTATTTGAGAATTTTTCTATAAAATTTTAAAGATTAAAATTGCGTAAATTTTGTTCAGCTCTACGGGAATTTGGCTATTTGTGGGCACATTTATGTTTGTCACTCATTTGGACCAATGGGAAATTAAAGCCAAGAATCGATACTTATAGACTATGTAAGTCTGATTTCTCAATTGTATTTGAGAATTTTTCTATAAAATTTTAAAGATTAAAATTGCGTAAATTTTGTTCAGCTCTACGGGAATTTGGCTATTTGTGGGCACATTTATGTTTGTCACTCATTTGGACCAATGGGAAATTAAAGCCAAGGATCCATACTTATAGACTATGTAAGTCCGATTTCTCAATTGTATTTGAGAATTTTTCTATAAAATTTGTTTGTCACTCATTTGGACCAATGAGAAATTACGGCCAAGAATCGATACTTATAGACTATGTAAGTCCGATTTCTCAATTGTATTTGAGAATTTTTCTATAAAATTTTAAAGATTAAAATTGTGTAAATTTTGTTCAGCTCTACGGGAATTTGGCTACTTGTGGGCACTTTTATGTTTGTCACTCATTTGGACCAATGGGAAATTAAAGCCAAGGATCCATACTTATAGACTATGTAAGTCCGATTTCTCAATTGTATTTGAGAATTTTTCTATAAAATTTGTTTGTCACTCATTTGGACCAATGAGAAATTAAAGCCAAGAATCGATACTTATAGACTATGTAAGTCCGATTTCTCAATTGTATTTGAGAATTTTTCTATAAAATTTGTTTGTCACTCATTTGGACCAATGAGAAATTAAAGCCAAGAATCGATACTTATAGACAATATAAGTCCGATTTCTCCATTGTATTTGAGAATTTTTCTATAAAATTTGTTTGTCACTCATTTGGACCAATGAGAAATTAAAGCCAAGAATCGATACTTATAGACAATGTAAGTCCGATTTCTCAATTGTATTTGAGAATTTTTCTATAAAATTTGTTTGTCACTCATTTGGACCAATGAGAAATTAAAGCCAAGAATCGATACTTATAGACAATGTAAGTCCGATTTCTCAATTGTATTTGAGAATTTTTCTATAAAATTTTAAAGATTAAAATTGTGTAAATTTTGTTCAGCTCTGCGGGAATTTGGCTATTTGTGGGCACATTTATGTTTGTCACTCATTTGGACCAATGGGAAATTAAAGGATCCATACTTATAGACTATGTAAGTCCGATTTCTCAATTGTATTTGAGAATTTTTCTATAAAATTTGTTTGTCACTCATTTGGACCAATGAGAAATTAAAGCCAAGGATCCATACTTATAGGCTATGTAAGTCCGATTTCTCAATTGTATTTGAGAATTTTTCTATAAAATTTGTTTGTCACTCATTTGGACCAATGAGAAATTAAAGCCAAGAATCGATACTTATAGACAATGTAAGTCCGATTTCTCAATTGTATTTGAGAATTTTTCTATAAAATTTGTTTGTCACTCATTTGGACCAATGAGAAATTAAAGCCAAGAATCGATACTTATAGACTATGTAAGTCCGATTTCTCAATTGTATTTGAGAATTTTTCTATAAAATTTTAAAGATTAAAATTGTGTAAATTTTGTTCAGCTCTACGGGAATTTGGCTATTTGTGGGCTTATTTATGTTTGTCACTCATTTGGACCAATAGGAAATTAAAGCCAAGGATCCATACTTATAGACTATGTAAGTCCGATTTCTCAATTGTATTTGAGAATTTTTCTATAAAATTTTAAAGATTAAAATTGTGTAAATTTTGTTCAGCTCTACGGGAATTTGGCTATTTGTGGACACATATATGTTTGTCACTCATTTGGACCAATGGGAAATTAAAGCCAAGGATCCATACTTATAGACTATGTAAGTCCGATTTCTCAATTGTATTTGAGAATTTTTCTATAAAATTTTAAAGATTAAAATTGTGTAAATTTTGTTCAGCTCTACGGGAATTTGGCTATTTGTGGACACATATATGTTTGTCACTCATTTGGGCCAATGGGAAATTAAAGCCAAGGATCCATACTTATAGACTATGTAAGTCCGATTTCTCAATTGTATTTGAGAATTTTTCTATAAAATTTTAAAGATTAAAATTGTGTAAATTTTGTTCAGCTCTACGGGAATTTGGCTATTTGTGGACACATATATGTTTGTCACTCATTTGGACCAATGAGAAATTAAAGCCAAGAATCGATACTTATAGACTATGTAAGTCCGACTTTGAAGATAATTTTTTATTTGAAATTATTAGCTGGTAGTTGCTCTTTTGATGGCTGCAAATGAAATTTACAATCCCTCACCGTGTAGAAAAGTTGGATTTATTCGTAGCCTTAATTTACTGCGTTGAACGTCTGGGATCCGGCGCCTATAGCCGCATTTACTAATAAAATAGTAAATGTGGACTATATCGGATTTTGAGTTTTCTGTATTGGAAATGGTACTTTTTTACTAGAATTATTTGAAACTAACAATAAAACACGAAATTTGTTTTTCGTGTCAATTTAATTTCTAATATGGAATTTTCGTTTCATTTAAGAAAAACAGGCAGCTATTCTATTGTAGCATGAACTATCATGATTTTTTTATTTTATCCAATAATGGAAAATACACATCTACAAGATTTATCGAAAAAGTGGAAAGTATATGTTTCTCATGCGCCGCGGATCCAACTAAACACAGAGGCACATAGAATTGGTAATACGTTGTCTTTTTCAACTGAAATACAAGTTTTCTTATGAAAGTTGTCACATTCGGAACGTATCCGTTAACGTTAAGTACAAAATTTGAAAAAGGCGACATATAACGTACAATGACGGATTCTATGTGCATCGGCCATTAAGGTTTTGCATAAGAAAGTTTTATATAAACATTTTCAAAAAAATTATTTTAAAATATTTGAATTTTCTGAATATGGTCGGTCCAAAGGAGTTTCTTTTAAACAAAAAAAAAAAAGATTTCATTATATAAAATTTTTGCTGCTGCTTCAGCATCATCAACAAAAAGATTGACGTGTGATTTTGAGTCGAAAATCAAATTAAAAATAGAATTTAAAAGTATAGAAACCCCTTTTTTTATTAATTTCATTCTCTCTTTTTTCATCATTTCTTATCTTTTTCTTTCCTGCTGCTTATTTACTTTTTTATTATTGGACAAAACAGGTATGGAAAACTCAATACAATTGTCTCACTACGTCATGAAAAACAATATAATGCGACAAGATTAATTCTCCGAAATTTCGTCAGCTAGCTACGGTTATGGAAGACCACAGAAGTTGTCAATTTAAGCAGCCTCTAACTCTGTACCTCTCCTGGCCAGATTGTCAGCGATGACGTTGCCCGTGTTTTCACTGTGTCCCCGCATCCATATAAGGGTAACACTAGAAAAATTAGCCACTGTATTAAGATATTATGAAGCTCATCACTATTTTAAAAATCTATATTTTCCATGTCTGGTGTAAAACTACCCACACAATCAATTTAATTACGTTTTTTTTTACTTAATTTCATAATCCTACAAGTGCGCCGAGCATGCGCATTATAACTGCTTCTTCTTAAAATGAAATTTGTAGGAAAAAAAAAGCAAAATCAGTTTTGTCTCCTTCTTTTGTTCATCAAATCAAGTTTTGGATGGTTAAAAATTTCATGTTGGTCCCTTCTATAAACAACAATGTTTGATCAAATACAACATAAATCCATAGTCTTTGATTTGATAATATCAGGTTTTTTCTGTTCTTGTTGAAAATTAAACAAAATGGTTTGTGTGTGTGTGTGTTTGAGCAAATTTCTGTACGTCCGTCTGTCTGTCTGTTTATTCTTTTTTACATGTTTTTTTTTCAAATATTTTTAGAAATCCTGGTCAAAATTTTATTATTTTATTAAAAGAAACACGTGCATTTTGATTAAACAAAACCTAACGAGAAAAAACAAAAAAACAATTCTAAAAGATCTGTTGTTGTTGTATTGAGGTTTCTTTGTTGTTCATAAGTATATTAAATATTTGAATATTGGAAAAAAAAAAAAAATATTGTACAGTAGTGGCGAACAGCATGTATGTATGTACTCGTATGTAGGTAGTATGTACTTTTGTTAATACATGTATGTATAAAGTGCGTTACTATAGTATTGGCGATGGGTTGGATTAGTCAAATATGATCATGAATAATCATGAATAATATTCTTTTTCGATCGTGTACATATTTAGCTTGCCTGAATGTGAGTTGTGAAAATTATATGGAGTTGGTGAACGTAATAAAGTGGGTAGAAATTAATATTTCCAGTCAATATTAGTGATATTAAAATAGTACGTTTAAAAAGCTGCTTTTCAAACAAAGAAATCTATATATGTAAAACCGAATGTGTGTTTGTTTGTTTGTTTGTTTGTTTGTTTGTTCCTTATAGGAGGCCAAACCCTTGGACCGATCTTCCAGTATTTAACTGGAACTCTCGGATGAATTATAGGCTGTATGAAGTTTTGATTTAACAAAGAGGCGTGGCACCGCCCATATAACCC
The DNA here is from genome assembly GCA_947311025.1 of Lypha dubia. NCBI lineage: Eukaryota > Metazoa > Arthropoda > Insecta > Diptera > Tachinidae > Lypha > Lypha dubia. Next base: position 2,629,017 of record OX371264.1, on the reverse strand, counting down.
AAAAATTTAAATCGCCATATTTTGGGCATTTTTTGACCTACGTCGATGATATTTGGTACATATGGTATTGGCATAATTTGGAATACGTACCAGGAGAAAAGTGGGTGGGACCACGCCCCTTTTTAGGAAAATTAAAAAACGTAATATAGTCTTAGCTACTGGACCGATCGTCATTAAATTTTCACAATAGGATATATAAATACTTTTAATTTTATTTTATAACGAGGGGGTAGCGAAGCACACCGGGATAAGCTAGTACATTATAAAAAGTACATTTTAAAACGAGTTCTATAAGAAAAACTCTTTTAATTAAGTATATTTAAAGAAAGAGTATACATATTTGAAAAAAGTACCTTTTAAGTAAAATTATTTTTTATTAGTTTTGAAAGAATTCAGCTGGAACAAACGATACAACAGCAGTTAGTACATTCTTGTGAATTTCATTAAAAAATGAATTTAATCATTGATTAATTCATCAGTTTAAGTTTCCTAAAACGGAAACGGATTTTGTTTTTTTTTTTTTATTTATCTTTTACATAAATAATGACGTCAAGATATTTCATTTTATTGACTTGTTGCTTAAAAGGGGAGCGAGAATGGCAAAATGGCAAATTTACTCGGTGCACACTTTAACATCAAGTGCTCGTTCAGTCGGAAAATTCATGCAGAGTTTTTTTTTTAAGTATGAAAACGTTTTGCTGTTAAAAAGGGTTTCATGTATCTTGAAGAAAAATTAGTTTGTAATCTATTCCACTTATAAATCAATTGTTTTATATTTCTCTGTGTATTTAAATTATCAAAATTTGTATGTGGAATTTTTCATAAAAGGGGCGTTACAACTGCAAGAATAATTTTGTTTCTAATTTATTGAAAATTTTAATTAATGATTCTAGTCATTAATCAAAAAAACTTAACATTCAAATAGTGATCAAAATAGTTTCACTCTTTATCGTATTGATCTCCCCTGGCTGTGTGTGACCTTTTTGAAAAATATTTCTTTCCCTTTTGTAGCACACACAAGGACTCTTAAGAAAACTGTTTGATTACAAACAGTTGTTTGTAAATCTTTAGGATGGATATTGACTAATTACACTTCAGTTTATCTTGACTCTCTTTTTCAAAGAGATCTCAAGATCATTAGTTAAATTGTATTTTTAAACAAACAAAAAATTAAAGAAGATAATTTGATAATTGTTCTTTTATTTATTTTATTTTTGTTGCATTCTGTTTGTGTTATTTTGTGTTTAAGGATCCTCTCTCATAAGACAGTTTTCTATTTAGTTGCGTAATATTTAAGGATTTTTCCCACTTTATGGTTTTTGGTCAGCAAAAAATTTGAGTGGAAAACAAAACGCCGTAATCATCATTTAAATTTACTAAATTGTAGCAAATGAATTTTTTTGGATATTTTTTGTTAAAATATGAGTTTTCATCAAGTCATTTATCACAAGGATATTTTTCTTAATTACTTTTCATGGCTGATAGGGAAAAAATATATATTAATTATTTTTATGTTTTGTTTCTTTTACATTAAAGTTCTGCCACACACGTAAAGTTTTAAGAATCAGCAGTTACGAACCGACTGCAACTAGAGATTAGAAAATTCAAATGTAAGCTCAGCTCCTGCAGAGAGACGAACGGACGGGACAAAAGGATGTTATAAAATTTCTCAGGCTGACTGTCTGTCTACATGGTGGCCAACAACTTTTACATGTTAAAAAATACTACGCATTATTTCTATTTCTTATTTATTCATCTTTTAACGTGTTTAATTTGTAAGACTTCACAGGTAAAATGGAAAAACAAAACATAAATTATTCATTATTAATAATTAAATACCAACGAAATAGTAAAAGAATGGGAAAGATTGGAAAGAAATTATGCCATTTGGTTACTGCCTTGGCTCCACCAATACAATACAGAAATTATAAAATCTTTACAATCAATAAATAAAAGATTAAATAAATATCCTCAGGTAGGTTTTTCAACGTCTAGTCTGTAAACAACCAGATACAATCAAAATACAAAAATATTTAAATTAATGAGCCGCCATACAATTAGAAATTTTATTAAAAAAAATTAATTTTATTCCATCGATTTGTGGTAGAAACGTTTGGTAAAACTTCACGCTATTATCTTTTAAACGAATTGAAAAGTAAATGAATTGTTATAAAAGGGATCTTTCTTCAACAAAAATAACAAATACATACATACACACATACCGTCAGCTTATTATTGGTGTGGCTCATATGCGAAAAAGCTGTTTAGGGCTGTGCACATATTACGTTACGGATTGGAAATTTTGCACTGGAAATTATTAAAAAGGGTTACCAGGGGGGGTAGAAAATCTCTGAAAACAGCGTTACGTAATATGTGCACAGCCTCTTACACGAATCAAAAAAAAAAAAAAAACACTCAATAGACTTTTTTCAAAAAAAATGGTAAATTTTTGTCAACATTCACTTAAATATAGTGAAAAATCTGGCTCCATGAAAAAGGACTCAAACTGAAAAAATAAAAAATGGCCCCAAACCAAAAATTAAAAATGGTCCCAAAAGAAGGAAAATGGAACCAAAAATTTTGGTTTTGTTTTTAATTTAAAAATTTTGGGCCATTTTTAATTTTTCAGTTTGTGGCCATTTTTAATTGCGGCCATTATTCCAACTTGTTATTTTAGCTTGTAAGTTTTGTATTTTTTCATAAAATAAAAATTGACCCCTAATTGGAAAAATAGCGGTTTTTGATTTGGGGTAATTTTTCCTTAAGAAAAACTGAAAAATGTCCGCAAAGTTTTGTATTAAAAGCAACAACACAATCTTTGGGGCCATTTAAATTTCTTAAAAAATTAAAAATTGACTCAAAGTTTAGGGAAATTGGTTCCAAATTTATAAATAAAAAATAAAAACAGTTCCAATAATTATAGGAAAATTTGGCACTAAAGTTCGTGTTTTGTTTTCAATACAAACTTTTTGGGCCATTTTATTTCAAGAGGCCATTTTTCATGGAACCAAAATATCTATATTCTTTTATTGAAAATGAAAAATCGTGTTTTTTGCCGCATATGCTACTTGTGAAGCATACGCACACTTACTGCCGTATATTTATATAATCACTTGCGGAAATAGAAATGTTTACTCTCTGATGAAAACAAGCTTATATCTGTGTACTATGCAAATACACATCTACAAGTATATGTTTTTAGGAAATATATTTCAGAAAGATAGAAGTGCCGAAACTAAAAACTTAAATTAGGTGCAGAAATCAACACTAAATACAAATATATATCAGTCTAACATACGCCGCCGTTGTTTGGTGGCTAAAAACTAAACAAGTCTCTACTATGGGACTATTCGACAATTTATGTACTAGTATGTAAATGTATCGGTGCATTTCGATCACCACGGCAATGGGAACGTGTTCCACATATGCCTTGGTGTCATTCTGCGCATTTGTTCTTTGTTCATTGCAGCAAAGGAGGATGGCTGCAGGAGCGCACTTCGGCCACCTAACATACTTATGTATTATAAAACCCGTAGTTCTGGTTGAGCACAAGGGCATATTGGGAGGTTTTGTCAACGACCCATACATTAGAATAAGTGATGAAACAAAAAGTTTTTGTAAAAAGTCTTGAATAAAAAGTTCAACGTTGCAATTACTGAACGGAGTCAATAGATCTGTTTTACTGATGAATCTAAACAGATGTGTTACAGATTAACGCAGGTACCTGCCTTTCGTCCCAATCACACAGTACTCGTAACACCGTGTGAATGTATGTGTTCCTAAGCACCCCTGAGTCACAAACTCTCCAGTGGGGCTCACCGTTTCTAGAGATTAACTTTCTATCGACTTTTGTCTTAGGCAGAGACCTTAGGTGGCTCATCTACCTTCTGTTGTTTCAGAGATTTGGTAGTAACATAAAAGTTTTATGAGAAATTGGCCAAAGGTAATGTCTGGAAAAGACAATTACCCTTTTCCCTAGAAGGCACAACACCAAAGTGTGGATATCTTGCCTTGGAGGCAATTGAATCCAAACAGTTAAATGGAAATACGGTTGCACTGATATACGGTCCTAACTTTCAAAGAGACATTCACATGGGTAAATACCCTACATTATTCCACGCCGAAGTCTATGACATTCTTATTTGGACAAAAATTTCCATAGATTACTGACGGGTTGGTTTAGCAGAATTCAAAATTGAGTGATAACTTCAAATTTACATCTAATTAATTTTATTATAAGGAGCAGGAGGTCGTTGTGATGAACATTAGGTTAGGCCGAATAGAACAAACGTTGTTTTCGGTAGAAGCCAGTGTAGTTGAAATCTAAAAGGATGTTTAGATATTAAATTTTTCCTTTGTTGCTCGAAATATGTTAAAAATGTATATTAAATATTTCTCTGATTATTAACATTTAAGAACTTTAGCCTGTACAAATATTAACAATTATTTTTATAACTGACACTTTTTTTTTGCAAGAAACTGAAAATCGCCTCTTTCATAATTTTAAATTAAATTGGGCATAAGTTTTTGGCCAAGTTGTGCTTTTTACACAAATGTTTTTGTGAAAGGATAAAAATTTAGTTTTTAATCTACAAAAAAATTAAAGGTTTTTGCATGTCGGCTAAAGTTTGACTTTACCACTACTAAAATAGTGGATCAAAAATTTTTTTTGGTCGAATATCTGTTAAACTGTAACTGTACCAAATATATGTATGATTTCTTTCATAAGTCCGAGGTGGTCCAATTCGGGGATCTTGTATTACAAAGCTAAAAACATATTAAATCTTAAGTGACTTATTTTTTTATTTTTTTGGTTGAAATGGTTGATGCATCCAAGCAGTAATCAGTTGACGACATGTAAATAAATTTAAGTCTATGGTATAAGAAATGTTAAAGACATTTAGACAACAAGCAGAACAAAACAGAAAAGAAAAAAGTACGTTACTTTAATTAAAAATTCAATTTTATTTTGTTGATTGTGAAATATTTAATTTAGTTTTTCCTTTTTACACCCTGCCACGCTTTTTTTCCGCTGTTTTGCTTTAAAAATTTCACTGACCAGCCGTTTCTGTGCATTCGTTGAAGGGCAGCAGGGCAGCAGGGCAGCAGGGGTGTATTTTATGTAAATGATTCATAAGACATTTTCATTGTCCACTCCCTGTGTTTGAGACAATCAACTCGAGTTTGTTAAAGAATTGTTAACGCTTGCACAGAATTATAAACCGTAACGAAGAAACTTTTATTTTTTGTTTTTACTTCAACCTAAAGACCATAATAAAAATTTTAACGCTTTGCAATCGTAACGTACTAAATTTAAATAAATTCTTTTAAATTATTTTTGTGTGGATTTTACAGGAAATTAGTTTTTTTTTTCTTGTTGTAATTACATACGTTTGTTTGTTATTCTATAAATTTTGCGATTAAAATTAACATTTAACATTTCAGAGGTGGAAAAAATGAGTTGAAATGAAAATGCAACAGTCTGTGACAGACCGTCTATCTGATCGTAGTGGGTCAATAACTTTTCTGATTTTTTTCGCGGGGGCGGGAGATTTTTTGATTGTTAAACAAAGCCAGGTGATAAAACAGATTTCTGGTAAAGTACCAGACTCTTTTAATAGTTTTAAATACTGTTTATTTTTCACTGGTAAATTGTTTGAAAGTCTAGTTGAGTTTAATCATTCCTTTAAATATTTCTTAGTTTCAGGTTACGTTTGTTGCAAAATAAAATTCTATTTTCTTTAATTTTTTTTATCATGTTAATGTTGTTGTAAATTAAAGTTAGTATCAATATATATGTATGTAGCGAATAAATATTGGCAAAATCTTATAAGAAATACTTTCAAGAATAGAATACATTTCAGAAAGGTACCTTTAAAGAAGGTACCATTTACAATAGTATCTTTTAAAATAAGCACTTTTTAAAAAAATGCATTTAAAAAATTAGCGTACCTTTTGATAGTACCCTTAAAAAGTAGTTTTTAATGAAAGTCCTGCCCTTTAAAAAAAGTACATTTATCAAAAATGGAATTAAAAAAAAAATATTTAATATTACCGACTTTTTAAAATGGACCTTTATAAGTACCCTGCAAAAAAGTACACTTTAGGAAAGCCTTGTCTTTTTGGAAAAAAATTGCTGTTTCAATTTGGTATCTGAAAAATGCCATTTAAAATTATTGCCATTCAAAAAAAGTAATTTTTAAAGAAAATTCTGTCCTGTATTTTAAAATCACTGACCTTTTAAAACGTTCCTTGTGATATAAGTACCTTTCAAATATTTTATTTTTAAAGAAAATTCTGGCCTTTCTCAAGGATATAATTACTGCGATTTAAAATGTATGTTTTAAAATATTAGAAATTGAATTTTTTAAAAAATTATCCGAATGAAATTATTTAAAATAGGTTTTTCCATGTAGTCTTAAAATAAAATTAAAAAAAGGACCGTTCCATAAACATTTCGTTTTTAAAAAGAAAAAAACGTTTAAAAATAAACAAGTATTTTTATAAAACAACTAAGCTTTTCAATAAAGGATATTAAAAAAGAGCTGCAATTAAAAACTCAATTATAAGAAATTCGTTAAGAAATAGTACATCTTATAAAAGTTTATTAAAAAAAAAAACATTTCTTAAAAAGTACCTTCGTAAAAATTTATATGTAATTAATTACACATAAGTACTTTTTGAAATAGAGAAACGTTTGCAAAAGTACCAATTAGACGATGGAAATTATTTAATGTGAATGTTTTTAGTTCATACAAAAGCAACCAGTATTATTTCGAACATTTTCGAATGTAAAGTTTTAAATATATTTTAGAAAAATTTTAAAAAGGGTACATCCATTTTTCCTAATTTTTCTAATGACATTTTTATATAAAAACGTACTACATATTTTTAATCCTTTGTTTGATCATTTTTACTAATTGAAATTTAATCCCGCATATTTCTTAGCGATCGTTAAGCATTCTGCTTCTAAATTGTGAAGCAACTAATTAGAAACGATCAATGAAAACACTTAATAAAACCCGCACGTTTTTATGGGAGAAGTCTTATCAGTTGTATCCTTCCTGTGAAGGAGGTCTTTCATTTTGTTTGCTTTTTTGTTACAACAAAAAAGTGTAAATGAAACCAAATTAGATATTGACAATTATAAGCACGTTTTAGTACGAGTACTTTGAAAACAAACGAAAAACCACTTGAACTAAATATTGGTTTCTGTTTCCTTAAATGTTTACACAACAAATCCTTACAACAACAACAAAAATATATAATGAAAGTCAACAACATTTTTTGTCTTAATGTGAAAACAACACGTTCTAACACTACAAAAAGTGACAAAAGTGTTTTTCCGGTTAAAAACCCCTTTCTTTGTCAAACAAAGAGAAAGACTAAAGCAAATAAATTTGTTTAAAAAACGTATCCTTTTTTTCGGAAAAAAACTCATTTTGGCTACTGTGTAAATAATTTTGTCAAACAACAAAAGAATACTTTCAAAAAATGGGCCATAAAACTTATAACTTTACAAATAAATGTTTTAGTTTTTTTTTTCGTTATAAAAAATAAAATGGATCTACGGAAGGAATCCTTAAAAATATGTGACGTATAATAAAAAATTCTGAGGGTGTGTCTCATAAACGAAATATGTCTGAATACAAATTGAACTGGAAATGTCTAACTCATACTCTACTCCCTAGTGATCGATGGTGGTGGTATTTTCCCTGTATTTATATACCTTTTTTTTAGCACTCATATCGCTAAACTACATCTCTTTTGTTGCTAAAAGTAATAAAAATTACTTTTACAGATCTTTTACTTTGTGGTTGATTTTATACATGAAAAACAATAAATTGGAAATTCTGATCGTGCAATTGATAACCTACCAAATTTCATCCGGCTTTCTTTTCATTAATGTGGCGAAGATCAGTACTATTCACTCTTCTGCAATCATTATGATGACAATAATGATGATGACGAAGAGTAGCTAAATGATGCTGGTTTTCATAAAAAAAAAAAACAAAAAAAATTCTATAACTTTATGACCCTTTCTGTTTATATTTTTTTTTTTCTAAAGATATTTTTATAAAAAAAAAATAAGGGTATATTTTGCTGATTCTTAGCAGTTTTTCTTTTATTTTTGAAATTTTATTGAGCGTAATTTTATTTATGAATGCTTGTCGGTAATTTAAATGATTTTTTATTTTATTTTCGTTAGAAAATTTCTATTAAATACCATATTTAATGTTGACCCTAAGTTTTTTATAAATCCATATTTTTTATCAACTATTTTAATTGCAATTTACACAATAAATGGTAAATTTACTAGACATTTTTTCAAGCAATTAATAATTTTTATGATTTTGCACAATTTTCGAAATCAATTTTTTTATGACGTATTTTTACATTTACTTAAAGAAAATCTTTCGTAAAATCATTTTATTTTGATAAATATGTACACAGTTTGTTGTGTTAACGGTTTAATGTGTAAAAAGATAATAAAAGTTCAAGAAGTTCTTGTTGAAATTTAATATAAAAATGCTGTTTAATTATAATCGTAAATAACAAAATTACGTTGTTGTAATAAATCATAAATAAAAACCTAAATAAATTTTAAAAAATTTCTTAAACGAAAAATAAAAATTCTTGAATTTTTTGTACTCGTGTTAGATTTCATATGAGGCAAGGGCCAAATTACCGCATTTGATATCGACTGAAATTTCAATACAATTTGGATAGTAATTTCGAACTACATACGTGCATACATATATCGAATGCCTTTAATTTGCTCCCAACAAATGTATTTTGTGTTCGTGTTTCTCCTCCTTGAACAAATTAAGGGACTGCGATCATTTAACGAGATCTGTTACTTGAATAAGTATCATTGGTTAAACTCATACATACATATTTAGAGCGAACTGCATATACATACATAAATACAAGTTTGAAAAGAAAAAACCAACTTCAATACAAAGAGTCAATGAACGAATTTCTAGTTCATATTTTACTCCCAGAATATTTTTAAGTATGTTCCTTCTTATTTAATAGCAAAAATTTAAATTGGTCCGCATAGATCTAATTTATTTAATAACGAATACTTTAGTCCGTCCAATTTCACCTTAGTTGCTTTGGGTTAAAACTGCAAACACCATACTCTTAAAATTGGTCTGTAAATAGCGGAGCAACTTGCCCCTGCATTAGACATACATACATACATATGTATGTATTTATGTACATATGTAAGTAGGTTTTACGTAATTACGTGCATATGCCTCAGTAATACTTCAAGACCGCACACCAATAAAATAATAAATAAATAATTCCATTATGTAGGCACCTATAAAAAAAATATGTAAATGTTGGAATTTTGTAAATGGAACTCCATTATTACTGAATGCTTCAGTAATAAATGAACAGAAACCATTCTAAAGCTTAGATCCCACTATCGGCACAATGTACCGATTTTCGTCGGCTCACTGAAATAAAGTTATAAGTAATAAGCTAAATGTGCCTTATTTGTCAACTAATTGAAATACATATAAGAAATTATTGCACCACAGTGCATTGGTAATAATTAATTCAGAAATATGTAATGCAATTTCGGTTTAGTATTTATGACTTTATTGCAGTGAGCCGACGAAAATCGGTACATTGTGCCGATAATGGGATCAAAGCTTTAGACAAAGAAAATCATTCTTTGTTTGTGGACTAATTATTTGCAATATTTTGTAGGTATGTTATGAATTAACTTTTGTTTGAAACGATGTACAGTACAATCCCAATAATCCGGACAGATATACATAGTTTCAGCTATCGTCCGGATTAGTGGATCGTCCGGACTACAGTTAAAATAAATTTTTTAGCGCAATTTAGTATATTTGTACATACAAAAATATAAGTACACATAAGAATTTATTAGCATTTAATTAGTTACAGAAAACACAAAGAAAAATATGTATGTACTAAAAGTGACGAAGAATATAAATTTTGAAAAATAAAAATTTATTCGTTTCCAAAAATTTGACTGAAAATTTCAAATGACTCAATTGTTTTTGATTAATTTCTAAATTTTAGTTGTACTCGTAAATATATTCAAAAATATAATTTAGGACAATTTTATAGATTCCATAAAATGTCCGCAAAATCTTAAATGTCCGGATTACTGCATAGTCCGAATTAGCGAGTGTCCGGACTAGGGAGGATATACTGTACTTACATACATACATATCGCACCCATTCAACAATACTGTATTAACTCAAAAACTTCAAAGTGTTCAGGAGAGGCAAAAAACTTTTTTTTTTTATACTATTCTTCTATCACAAAGAGAGATACAAATGTATTTTTTGGGGTGAAATAGTGGAGAAAATGGTGTAAAATTTTTACAGTGGATAGATATGACCACTGTTCATCGATTTCTTGCAAAAAACGAAATTTTAAAAATTTTGAGTTAATACAGTATTGTTGAACGAGTGCGATATGTAAGAATAGGAATAGGAATATATGTACTTATGTACATATTTACCTATACAAATATCAGGTATGTATATTGTTTTAAAATTTCCGTGAGATAAAAATGGTTGTTTTCAAACTTCAACCCGATCCCTGCGTGACCTTTTTTAACGATCCGAAAAAATTATCATACCTATTTTTATTAATAACTTTTAATGTTCTACACGACTATACTATGTATATATGTGTGTACAAAGTATGTCGTTTTTAATATTCGCAAAAAGTATGAAAAAGGTACTACCCTAATTTAGATATGTATGTACAAACTTATATTTCACTATACATACATACATACATACATACATACATATGTATATGATATTTAAAAAAAACACACAAGAAAAACTAACTTGAGACTGTTTTGCAATAAGAACTAAATAAAATTTTTAAATGGAGTTTTAAAAATACATTCACACAAACACGAAATGTTTAGAAAAAAGAGATGCAGCAAAACAAAAATAAGAATTTTCATAATCAAAATAAACTCAAAGCCTAGAGAATAAAAAAATAACAATAAAGGGAAAAGCAAATAAGAGTTTTGTAAAGATATACACACACACTCCAACAAACACAGAGAAAGAAAACAAAATTGTATTTTAGGGATCGTCAAAAAAAAGTACAGCAGGGCCAAAACAAAATACAAAATAGCATCATAAAAAAATATAAAAAGATACATATGTAAACATATGTATAAAAAAGTAAACAAATGGCTTAGAATGAATTTGAAGATATATACATACATAAGTATAAAAAAAGTCAATAAGAAAAGGAAAATAAATCATTGCACTTGGGGGCTGTGCACATATTACGTAACGCTGTTTTCAGAGATTTTATACCCCCCCCCCCCTTCGTAACGCTTTTTACTAATTTTTCAGTGCAAAATTTCCAATCCGTAACAAATATGTAACCCCCCCTGCCCCCTGCAGCGTTACGTAATATGTGCACAGCCCCATGGTGATATTTTAAGGCAGAGATGCCACATCAAAATATGTTTTCCACCAAAATGTTCAGCAAAAACTACCAAAATCTATCATACATATGTATTGCATGAATTTATTATACCTAGAAGCAATTTAAAAAAGTGTTTCTTAATAAAACATATTTCCTTATATATTGTTTTATTGTCTTTATTATACGGAATTCATTAACAACAGTTATGAAAAGATTATTGAAAAGGCCATTTAAATTTGGAAGTTACCAAGTTACTATTTTAATTTTCTATAACATAAGCGACCTTAATATTTTCGTTTTATTCTAAATTCATTCACAAATGATGTTATATGTACATGAAATATCAGAGGTCCACAACTCGAAAACTATGCGTTTCCGAGACATTTAGTAGGTACATAAGTAGGTATGTAATTTACAATACTTATATTCATCTTATATTGAAATTTTCTATCGCCGTCTGTAAGTGTTTTTATTTGAATGAGTGATGACAACCTAATTTTGGCTGAGTTCTACAGCTTCCTTTTCTGCCAAAAATATAAAAACGTAACATGCAAAGTAAACTACCAATGCATCTATTGCTACATACATATATAAAAATCACACCAATATTGGTCTGATTAGAGCAAGCTGGTAGCCCTGTTTTCAAATCATGTTTAACAGAAAATTTTCTTCTGGTACTGTTAAAGCACAACTGTGTAAACGAATGTTATTGTATTACATGATAATGTAAAATTCCATTTATTTTTTTTTCATTTACACGCCTGAATATTTGTTGTAGCTCGTAAACATAGAAAAGAACACTACAATAATCCACCACCATTTATTGTTGCTTGGGTGTACGTTTTTACGTGTTTCTGTCATAGCTGCCAGATTTTTTAAACTTAATATCGTCAAATTTTTTGGCAAAAATCGTCATTATCGTCAATGTAGCCTATTGAAATCGTAATAAAAACGTCAAATGAAAAAACCGATTTTTTTTTACCAACAAAACATATTTTGTTAGACAACAAAACTCTTAAATCAACAAATCTTATTAATAAAACAGCATTTATGAATACAGAGATCACATACTTCAATTATAATTCACAATAAAATCACATGTAAATGTATTACATGTTTTTTAATACTTTGAAATATACATATGTATAAATTATAAAAAATATATAAATAAGGATATATATCGTCCCCTCGTCACCATGTCATTTTTAGGACCCAAAATCATCAAAACTGGCAGCTATGATTTCAGTGATTTTCGTTAAATTCATTGCCAAAAATCGCCAAAATCACAAAAGCAATTTTTTGTTTGTTTTATATATGTATGTACATATCAAATTAAAATTTTTTTTACTAAATACAAAAATAAATTTGTTCCGAATTGCTTAAATTTGGCAAAAATGGAAAAAGTCGCATTGATACGTACATATGTATATATTTTTGCAGCTATAAATCTCATGTAATATAACGTACGTATTTATGTATTTATTTAATGTTCTTAATACACTATTTACACGACCCATCAATTTGCCATCAAACATATGTGTACCTAAAATTTCATACATAAAATTTCCAGAATAAAAATTAAACTATTATTTTGTGTTGATTAGAACAATTTTTAAAAGATATTCATGGGCCACAAAAAAAACCCAAATAAATCGCCAACTATTATATAAATCGCCATGTCGTCAAATCGACAATTAGAAATCCATAAGGGTTTTAAGATCACTACGTTTGGCGAGAAATCGCCACATCTGACAGCCCTGATTACAGAAACTTTTAATTTTTATTTTTCTACCTACTCTGTACTTTACAATACATTCCTTTTTTATGTTGTGTTTGAATGCTGTCTCTGCCGCTGCCGCAGCCACTGCTTTATTTTATTCATTTTGTACCATAATAATGTTTGTCCGTATGTGAGTGTTTCACATTGAATTGACTTCGTCTGTTCGCTTAGTAGAGCTCTAGTGGGGTCACTTATATTTAGTTAAGAGAAACTCTTCAGCCAGTTTAGATCGTTCAAATTTTACAGGAGTGTAAACCCCAGCTAAAAAGAATACGCAATTTTATATCTGCTTATTATGAAACATGCAATATATTATTTTAATTAAAGTAAAAATAAATTGTTTGTGAACAATGAATAATACAAGAGTGATGTAAAATAAACAAAAGTAATATACATACACACATAATTACTGTGTATACCTACCTAATAACAAGAAAAAGTTTTTATTAAAACTAAATAGATACAACTACGGAACTTGAAAAAAGCTTTTTACAAATTCACCATTAGTAAAAATAAAAGCAGAGTACATAATATAAACAAGAGAATGGTTGGATGAAAAACTAAAACAAGAAAAAAATGTTCAAAATGAAACTAAACTATTTTATAAAATAAATAATATTAAACAAATTAATATAAATTAAAATTGAAATAATTGGAAAAACAATAAGCAATTCACTCTACTTAACCTCACTAAAATTTGTTTGTAAGAACATAAATACACTTTGCTTTTTGTTTTTTTTTTTTGTGTTGGTGTCTTGTTGTTTATGGGAGCAACTGTACTGGGTGAGGTGGAGCAAAAAGCTTAATTTCTCTTCACAAAGTGGGGAAATTGGCAGTGATTTTGGCGCCAATTTTTGACAGTTGCTGTAGCCAAAAGACGCAAAGTAGCAAAATAAAAAACATACATACATTAAAGTGAAAAAGTTTGAAAAGAATAGAAAAAAACATACCACAAAAACAAGTGAAGGTTATTATTAATTACAAATAAGAAAATCTAAACAAAAATCAATTAAAATGTCGGCTGCCCGAGTTTTGAATCCTATGATCAATGAATTTTGCAAAATGACATCAAGTCCACACGCCCTGCGGAGTAATCTGTCGTGTGGCCGTCAAATAAATCGCATCAAAAAAGATCTATTTGGACCAGTGAATCCTGTTGAAACCAATAAGTAAGTTTTTTTTTTTGTTGGCCAACGGCATATCAAAGCATGTTAATTATTTTATACTATTTCTTTTCGAAGAATCTTTAATGAGGAATTGGAAAAGCATCAAGAGAAAGCTGCTAAAAAGTGGGGTTTTGATTTTCGCACTGGCCTGCCTTTAACAAACAATCCCCCGTATATATGGGAACGTGTATCTGTGCAAGAAAGTTGCATTGCACCCGAAATGTATACATTGACCCGTGCTGCCCATGTCAGACCTTTGGCTCCTACCCCTGCACCCAATTCGCACATGGAAATATTAATGGATGAACGGGCCGATCGTGAAAATTTCAGTATGTCTCAGTCTGCAACTGATACAGATTCCTGCGATGATTCTCAAGATGAATCAATGGTAGTTTTCAAAGTACCCGCTGGTCCCAATAATGCTGAAGCCACTTTGGTGGTGCCGCGTAAGACGCATCTGCGTAAAAGACAGCCGAAAATAACAGGTAACTTCAAATAATTGAAACACAAACATACAGGAATTTTATAGAGACAATTTTGGATAGAAATCGATTTATATATAGGTACATAGATTACTCGCGGCAAATTTATACCAGGTGGTCTCCATATAGCCCAGATAATTATATTCGCATACTTGTATTATTGTCATGTCCTTTAAATATCAACTCAAATTCTTCAGTGAATTTTGTCACGAAGGCATTCTTGAACAGATTTGTGCCTTTTAAATTACTATAGAAAATTATTGTTAACTTGTTCGTCCTATAGGCACGTAAAACAGTATATTAAATTTAATTCAGGGAGTTTTATTCAATCTTGTATTATGAAGCTTTTGTTTCACCTCCAAACCAAACCCAAATGACACTAAACATTTTTCTGCATAATGAAGCTGACATATTTTCGGCTTCAAGCTTTAAATATTTTAATGTTAAACCACAAATCGCTTAAAATGAAATCAATCTCTGAAAATTACTGTAGGTAGGTATAATGAATATGTACATACATTTATTTATAAAATACATAATATTGCGTTGGACTAGAAATTGTTAAAAAAAAAAAATACTTTCATTTGTTGTTGCTATCAAATTTTTAAATTCTCTATTTCTTGTCAGCTTTTAAATATTTTAAAATAGTTTTAGAATTTCTTTAGCCTTGGAGGGTCTTTTAACATAAATATTTAAAACTTTTTTCTCTGATTTTGTTAGCTTTGTAAACTTCAAAAACTATCGGCATTGTCAAAGCTTTGTTTTGACAATCATTATTTATAGCAACAAGATTTTAACTGGACATTTCCATTCCGCATGGTTTTAATGCAGGCTAGAAATTTTTTAATAAATTCAGTTCCTGTATATACACGAAGTTATACAAACTTAATACCAAAAGCTTTTTTTAATAAAAACTTAAGGCAAGCTTAGGGCGTATTTACTTTAAGTATGCTTTAATTAGGCTTTATTTCATAAAAGCTTAACTGGAGATGCCTACTCATTGGCTATAGGATTTCATAATGAGTCCATATAATCAAACATTTATATGTATATTAGACACTCAATTACTTAGGCCCAAATTTACAGTCTTTAGAGTGAGTTTTTAAGTGGGCGATCAGAGAATTACACAACTTTAATCTGGATTAAATGTTTTTAGGATGGCAATTAACTACAATTACTTGAAAGTTTAAACGGCCAATGTTGGTGGGTTAAACTTAATGAAGTGTGGTAACAGAACAACATGTATGTATAAAAAGCCAGCTATCAAAATATTATAAACAAAAAAAAAAATATAAATATATTTTGTCATAATAAATGAAATGAAATACATATCGTCAACTAAAACGCAAACGGCCTTATCTAACACTTTTTACATTTTACAATCAGCATGATTTTCACCAGTATTATTAAAAAAGATGTGACAAATTGATTTCTGGCAGAATAAAATAAAATTTTTGTGATATTTGAATGGATATGTTAGTTAGGTCCTTTTGTAGCTTAATTTTCTGATACCAAAGGCCACATCTACACTTTAGTGCAAAATAGTTTTATCATTTATTTTAATTATAAACATTTTTATTATTTATTAATTTATTGCATCACAAAAAGTAAATTAAAATAATTCATTAAAATTAAACAAATAAAGACTTCATTTAAAAAGTATAAAGAATTGAAGAATGAATTTAGAAAATATGAATTAATTTTCAAAGGGTATGCTATCATAGAAATAATGACAATCTTTTGGTTGTGTATTTTGATGCAATGCATCAGAATCAACCAAAAAACAGAATTTGGCTTTTGTGTTAGTTAGGGCCGTTTGCGTTTTTGCTGACGACATGTATGTATAAGAACATAAATAAAAGATTTTTTTTAATTTTACTATTGTTTTTTTATTAAAAAAACAATGAAATTCAAAAGGGAAGAATTTATTCTTCTTTTGCATAAAATTCAGGTGCTTGGAAAAAAACATTGCCATTTGATGTATAGGGTGACCAATTTTTAGTCTTCAGTATGGTCATCTTGTACGGTTTAAGCTCTCATTTAACGTAGTTTGAAACTACGTTTAAACTGTATACTAAAAACTCACTCTTAGTTAACAAATGATGATAGCTTAACTCATGATATTTGTATGAAAAATCTTTGCTTAAAACCATTGTTATTAGTTAACTAAAGACTGTAAATTTGGCCCTTAATTACTTTTCTCTTCAGACGAGTTTTTCTAGTTTCAATTACATTTCCGGTCTTTTTTTCACACACTATTCCAACAATTAGATATGCAATGAAGCCTTAAATTTAAACCATAAAAGCCAATTTCCTTATTTCCCTTAAAGCACTTGTTTATTTTTTAAATAGAGAAATTATTGCAGCCAAAGCTCAATGCAATTGTGGGAAATGTTCGTTATATTTTTTTTAAACTATATAAAATTGCATATTTATTTCCCTCAAATAAAGAAAGAAATGCAAGTCCCAATCAAGCCCACAATATGAGCGAACGAACATAAACCACCAATCAATAAAATAAATCCACCCCCTTAAAAGAAACGAGATTTTCGTCATGGTTTCATACACTTTTTTAACGGACAAAACATAATAAAACTAAAAAAATAAATTATTTAAATACACGAAATAAAACAATGCCAACTTGTGGGAGAGTTCATTAATCGTAGTTTTTGTTTAAAAGTGAATACGCCTTTTTTTAGTCCTGGCTTTTGTATAGTCTAGTTTCGTTTTGCGGTTTGATTTGTATATTTAATAGCTTTTGATTAAAACAACTTCCGTTAAAGATAATTATGGGTATGAAATACGTTTTAGTAAAAATCAAAACCTGATTTTTTTTATAATGAATTTAAAGAAAGGGGTTGTTTTGCCTGATATTGGAAAATATGTAAAAGCACAAGTGTTTGATTATTCTTGCTTCACAGCTGTGATCATTTTGCTTGTAATAAATGAACCCCCATATTTGTATACCTTTTTTATTCAAGTTTTTCGTTTAAAAGGCTTGTAGTGGAAACATCCCTTTTTAAGTATGTATGTCTTTCTGTGAGATTTATGATCTTCATGTTTATAAAATTTTCCATTTGGTAAAGATTCATAGCAGCTGTCTGTGTGTGTGTGTGTGTGCTTGAAATACACGAGTATATATTTTTCATTTACATTTTATGTTCCGAAACTCTTGTAACTTAAATGATCTTTAGCCCGATTATGCACGTGTTTATATGAATATTTTTCAAGTTCTGCAGATGATTAAACTAATAAATATTCTTATTTAATTTTTTTTTGGTTTTAAATGTACTATTTTGTATTATAAGCCCGCATTTTAAATGACATTTACATAGATTTCACATACATATTTACATACGTTATTTACATACTTTGTCGTGTAGCTGCATCATATTTGTTTAGTTGTAGAAATGTTTCCTTTCTCAAGTGTTATTTATGAAGAAATCATAAATTGTTTTTCGATAATAATAAAAGTTTCTAAATGAGGGCTTCATTTCACTTAATAGTTTTTTGTTATAGATATTTTGAAATAATTCTTATATTATCGCTTTTTGAGTTTATCTTACAAAAAAAGAAACAGTTTTCATTTATTGAGAGTTAAGCATGTCCATATGCCTGCATTTTATTGGTACTTATGCCAAATCATCATCAGTTGTTAAGTTACTTAATCTTTCTTAGCTTAAGGAAAAAAATAAAAACTATGAGAGGATATCCCAAATAATAAATTTATTTAATTTTGGTCTTACATTTGTTTCAAATTGATCTCGCTATTATTAGGGACCCAGTGTTATTTAAACTTAAAGATCCTTTTTTGCTTTATTTGGAATTTTTAACAGCCTTTCTGTTTATTTTAAATTAATTTGTTATATCTTGCTTGTGTGATTTATTTCAAAAGTCCCTGTGCTTAGCACGTGCCATAAACACCACGATCAAGTGAACGTATACATTTACTCGTATGACAAACACCACCTTTTCTTAATGTGTTGTGTTGCTGGGATGGGTAAATAAATGCTGAAATAACACTCTGATAATAAACATCCTCTAAATACATATAACAGGGATGAAATTTCTAATGCCGAAGAGAGAAAGTTGAAAATCGAAATAGAAAAAATTTCTTATTAGAAGCAAAATAGAACAATGACCTTTTCCTTGTTTTCTCCTCGTCAATTCTATGTTTGTTGGATTTAATTTTTAAGGGATTTTCTTTTAAGGGAAATTTTACTAATATTTTATTTCTCTTTTTCTTTTCTATCTTTTAGAATACATGAAAGAACGCAAACGTTTAGCTCAAACACCCAAAAAAGTATCTCCTGCGAAGCGCATGCGTACCTCTTCTGGATCTTCCAATACAACACAATCTGCATCACAGTTTAATCATGCAGTTAATGCCAATAGCATAGCAGCGCATTTTGCAGTACGAACACAGCGTCATAAGTAATAAGTTTTTAATAAAAAAAACAAAAGAAATATAATTGCAATTAACTTTCTGTTTTCAATTTTTACTAACTAAATAACTTTTTATTTTTCCTTTTTTATGATAACTTAATTATAATTTTACATTATATAAGACCTTTTTTTTAACAAAACTTATATTTTTTTACATTTTCCATGAGAAAAAAAAAAAAAAAAGGAGTCAAAGAGAAAAGTTTTATTTTTTTCTTTACTTTGAATTAAATTGAAAATGTAAAAAGTAAAAATTTATAAATGAATGCCATAAACTAAGTTATTAGTTATTAAAACAGTTTCTAATATACTATTTAGTTCTTAAGGACTTTAGTTATAAGACCCTACATATTCTCCTTTCACCCACAACCCCACCAACACATCCAAACACACCCTTTGTTAAAGCTAATGAACAATTCAAGTTTTAAATTTCATTAATATATTGAACCATATTGAATTAAGTCTGAATTTAAAAAGAAAATCTAATACTTTAAGGCTTTTTGAAAGGTTTTTTTGGCAGCACAAAAATGTTTCATTAACCTTTAAAAATTGGTGTTAGAACTTTACTTAAATAATTTAAAAATATTCTCTATCAACTAAAAAATTTCAATTTATTCTGTTTGTTTCCTTTAATTTTACCTTTTTCTCTTTCTCTCATTCGCGACATGCAAAAAGCTAATTTTAAAGGAAGTTATCACGGCAGCATTAAATTAAATTTTTGAAATTATTTCTTTTAAACATTGTAACAAAATTGAAGTACAAAAATATGTTAATTATGTATAATTACTATATATTTCCTTATATTTTTGAAAGTCTTTACCAGTGTATAAAAGTTTCCTTAATTGAATGCACTTTTTAAAGTCTCAACTAAACTTAAATTTTTAGAAACTCTCTGCTGTTTTATTTTGGAAAAGTTTTTGAATTTGTTTTTGAATTAAAACAAGTTTGATTTGAAAGTTTTCTGCCGTCAATCTCTTTTTTAAAGTCTTACATTACAAACAAACATATATGTAGACATACAGACCGGCATTATGGAAAATGTTAAGTTCGTAAAAGAATTGTAAAAAATGCTGTTACAATAAATTTTGTATAGCGAAAAATGTTGTTTAAATAGTAGACTTTAATTCAAAGATTGCTTAAATCATACAACTTTTTGTTGTTGTATATTTAATTCCCTATCCCCGTTTAAAAATCAGCTTACAATAATTTATATAGTTGAAATATATAAACTTCAAATTTGTAAATCTTTCTTTATAGTAACAAAAAAAAAAAAAAAAAAATATATTTAAATTATCTCTATGTATACATTTATTTATATATATTTTCGATTCTATACATTTTACTCATACTTTTGTGAAATTTTCATTAGTTTAGCTCAAATAAGTTCATTTGCATTTTGTCATTTATATATTTTTGAAACTCGTCGTGACATTTCAAGAATTCATTCAACCAACAACAACAACAACAACAACCCTTCAATAAACATTTATTTCTTAAAATTTATTTTCTACTCTAACTTTATAGAAATTTGACTAATATTAAAATAGAAAAGAAGAACATTCATCCAAACAACAACAAATTCTTTTTTTTTTCCCAAAATTTTAAATAAATTACAACAAAAAATTAAAGATAAAATAAAAAAATAAAATTAAAACTGTTTTAATTTAATGATTTTCATACATACTAGAATTTCGCGCATTCGATCGCACTTAATCCGCTTCTTAAACAAAAAAAATTATATTGTGCGTATCATGAGAAAAATGAATTTTAAACGCTTATTTTTGGATAAGATACTCAGAAGCTAGTGACCAAGGCAAATTCATAGCAGGTGGTCTCGACAGCCCAGGTGATTATATTGGCCTTGTTGGGGGCCTTGTATTTGTATGTGATCCAGTTGCTTTGTCAAATGCTTTTTTGACATATTGTTTGTGTACATTCTTGACATCGGAAGTGGCCTATTTATTAGTATATAAGAAACTATCAGGGGGGTTACTTTGTATTTCGAATCGAAGCAAATGCATTCGAATTTCAATGTAAATAATATACAAATTCGAACAGTTTTCTTTTCGAATCGGGCTACAGAGTAACCGCCCAGGTATGTGATAGAAATCGACTCGATTTGAAATGAAATCGAAGACTTAAATCGTATTAAATACTTTTGGTGTGATGGAAATCGGATCGATTTCATTATTCATTTTTGTTTCAATACCACACATGTCTCTAAGAAAAACATACTTTTTCTCTTTTTTTTTACAAATTAAATAAATATTTGACGCAAAATTATTAATTTTTTGCAGTTTTAAAATTTTATCTAACGCTGTTGCAAGAATCTATTTACATAAATATTGGAAGATTTCTGCTAATTTCAGTTTTTTTGCGACAGGAGTAATTTTTTCAAAGATTTTACTACCTTCCTACATTTACTCTCGAACCTTTTAAATTTAAGCAAGTTTTTCCATTTTGGCGATTTTCAATGCCAGATTTTCACTTAAGCGATATAGTTTTTTAGTTAAAACTGTTAAAAACACGCATACACTTGAACATTTTATCGAAATAGAAAAACAGAAAGGAAAACTTTTTTTATGATATGAAAGGATTTTACTTACATTTTAACGCAATTTATTGCAAACAAAAATAAATACTTAAAAAGGTTTTAAATCGGCAGCCATAATACGCACGATTTGAAATAAGTAGTTAAAATATACAAATTTCGTTTTCCATCACACCTTTTTTTGCTGAAGTTTTCGTAGAAAAAAATGAAATCGAATACATTTTCTGCATAACTTAACATTTCAGGTATCGAAAAGCCTATTAGTTAATTTAATTTTTTAATGCACTATTTACGCTAATTGTTTTTTTGCCGTTTCCCACCGATCTTCTAATCTTGTCGGTGGCACAAGAGAATTTAATAGTTTTGCAATTTTTCCCGTTGTTCTTTAAAATGGTTCGGAACAGTACTTCTGCGAAATCCACTGCAAGAAGCATTCTTTTGCCGTTCTACCTACCACTAATTAATTAAACTGTATTGAGTTGTTGCCTTAATTTTATCCGTTATTTTTCATTTTTATTTATTTTTGCTTCAAATTATGTCGAGCCGTTATCAAAAATGGCGACAACAAATTCAGGGTCGTCTCAGCACAATATCGTCGTCATATTTTCTAGTAAAAAAAAATTGAAAATAGCGAACGCATCTGGCATCTCTGAGTACAACGTAATGCCAATTGGATGGAAACTTAGTTAACTTAAAAGTGCTGCCCAGTTAAATTAACTTCTAGCAGAACAATGAACCGATCGAATAACGTTCGTGGAAAAGATCAACGTACAACTTGTAAATGGTGTGAAATAATTTACTGATGGAACAGCGCTGCCAGCTCGGCGTTTTTAATTATGTTTTTAAGTAAGACAAATTTTGAAACGATGAAATATAAGGATAAGAATCGAAATATGACGCTTAAAATTTATGTAGAATACAAAACTTTCAGTTCTATCCCTTGCAAAGCATATTAAATATTTTTGATTTGTATGGGAGATTTTAAGACCGGATTAAAACCGCTAACAAAATAATGGTTGAGTAGATAATCAATGATTATGTTTTCTGTATTCATTGACTGAATAATGAAATTTTTAAGTTTAAGTTTTTAAGTCAATGCGGTAAGTACTTGTTTCCAACGACATCGTCATGTTAAAGTAATTTCTTAAAAAGCCAAAGTAAAAGGAGTGAAGGATATGTTCATTAGCATTTTATCTCATAACTTTGCCGTCAACATATTGGATGAGATTGAGTGTCGATTTAGAAAGGACAAAACTTAAACAACTTAAAATCATAATTTATAAGAAAAACTCGTATATGATATTTTCTTTTTTAATATAAATTCCTATACTTTAATAAATTTTTATCCCATCAACATCGTCATTGCATAGACTGAAAAAGTCAAGTGAAATGTAATTCATTTAGTTCAGATGTACCGTTCTCAAAAGTGTTGACAATAACAAAAAACCAAAAATACACTTCTTCGTGAATAGAATTTAGGCTGGGAATACGAAATTTTAACAGAGATAAAAATATGGGGGCCAAAGTTAGCCATTTTCTGACAAGAGATAAAGTGTAAAATTGTTAATAGTTTAAAGTTGTGAAAATAACAGAAAAAATAATTTATTATGTAAAAGTGTTCAAACATTTTTATATTTAAATTCAACTAAAAATTAAAATGTATTTGCAACCCCTCATAGCTCTGGTTTCAATCAATCGATAATAAAATTTTCTAGCAAAAATGAATGGCCAAGTGGGACACCTGCTAAACGAAATAGCCCCGCATCATAATCCAACTCAATCAAAAGTTATAGATTTTTTACTTGAGATGTGCAAATGTCGTGAATTTTTCGTGTCACGCGTGACTCAGGCGTGAATCACGTGATTCGTGATTAGAAATCGATAAAATCACGCGTGCGTGCGTGATCGTGATTCAAAAATATAATACCGTGCGTGATCGTGCGTGATTTTTTATATTAAGTTTATCCTTTGTATTGTAATTTTTCGACCTTTTCCGCAATTTTTTTTTATTTAATTGATGATCTTGAAGTAAATAAAGAAATTAAGTACAAAATAAAATTTTTATGCTGAATCTTTTATTGCAAAATTTGTATTCCACCGTGAGCGTGCGTGCAAAATTATTCCCGTCGTGCGTGAAAGTACGTGATTAAACATATTGCGTTCGTGAGCGTGCGTGATCGTGAAAGTTTTAAATCATGCCGTGCGTGAGCGTGCGTGAAAAATATTTATGTTTCGTGATCGTGCGTGATCGTGAGCGCAATTTTACTCACGCGCACATCTCTATTTTTTACTTCTTTCTCTTGAAATGATACACTGTGCATTCATTTGATTTCTCTAACGATTTTCTTATTTCATGACAATTGTATCTGAGAACACACAAGAAAAACATAAAGCGAACTTTTTTATGGCTCCACAAAAAATTGGCCCAAACTAAAAATGAAAAATGGCCCAAAATTTTTAAATTGAAAATAAAAAAAGTAACTTTGGGTCCATTTTTCCTATTTTAGGGGCATTAAGAATTTTTTTTTTGAATTTTGGGCCTATTTTGTCCATTTTTCAATTTTAATTTGGTGCGATTTTTTTAATTTTTTATAAAATTAAAAATGGCCACAAGATAATAAAAGAAAATATAACTCAATAAACTAAAAACTTTTTTTAAAAAAGTACCTTTTAAGAAAATTGTTAGTAAACGGCGACGTTGCTCGAAATTTCATGGAAGAAAGATACCTTGAGCATCATCAAAGACCGGCTACGCAAAATGCATGCGAAAATATTCTTGCTCCGAACAATTGCCCAAATAAGATAAGTCCAAAAAAAAAAAAGCATGAAAATAAATCTTCGACATTTTATATAATGGACGATTTTTGGGTCAATAACCGGTTCAGAGTGGTTTGGAAATTCTTAAGTCCGGCCGAAGGTATCCTATGCGGAAAATCTTTTATCATAAAAATCAAATATTTTGCCATTCGTGACTATTTCCAAAATCAAAGCCGGCTTAGGGATTTTCTCCACCATGGTATTTCCCGAAACGGCGATGCCTTCTAAAGCTTTTCTACGCTGCATTGGGCTGTTAGGTCCCAATGCACAAAGTACCCAATGGAATGCACAAAATCTTTAGTAACCATCGTCGTTCCGGAAAATACCATTGTGGAGAAAATCTTTAAGCACGGCAAAAGGCCGCTTATGCAGGAAAACCTTAGAAAGCACTGCCACTATTAATTTTTGGCTTCGAGTATTTTTATACCCCTTCACCAAAAATTGTAAGGGTATTTATAGATTTTTCATTAAGTCTAAACTTTGAGGCAACTTTTAATTTTTGGTTTGGACCATATTCTATTTTTGGGTCCATTTATCATTTTATATAATAGTTTTCTAATTTTCTTGACCTTTTTAATTTAAATTGTATAATAATATTTTTATATTATTATTATTACGAATAAACGTAATTATTATTTGAACTTATATTGAAAACTGGTTAAATAGTTGATATTCTTCTCAATTAGTATCCACTTTACGAAAATTGTAAAGATGGACATTTGAACGCTGATGAGAGGTGTAGCGGCCTTGAAATCAGTACTGATACGTTCTGCTAAAAAACTGATTGGATATAAATAATAATATTTTCCAACACAAAAAACTCTTAGTAATTTTGAATTTTCATTAATTCAATAAAACTGAACTTGAGCCTGATAATATTACTTTTCATTTGTAAATTGTATAATAATTTTTAAAGCTTTACGTCGTTTTTATATAAAAAATGTTTTTAATTTTAATTTTGCATTTTATATAATTTTATAAACAATTAAAATAGGAAAAATGGCACCAAATTTAAAAATAAAACATGAAAAATTTCCCTAAAGTTCGTGTTGTTGTTCTCAATACAAAAATTTGGGGACATTTTTTGTATCTAGAAAGATCGGAAATTTCTTAGCTTTTGTTTTCCCAATAAGAAATTTAAAAAATGTTTATGTTTGAAATTTAATTAATTAAGCTACGTTCACATTTATCAAATATTTGTCGAAAAAAACGTAACCAATAGAAGAAATAATAATATTGTTCCCATAATTCCAATATTTTTTCAAGTTTTGGTTCGCATTTTTTAAAAACTGTATAAAAATACTTTTTTGTAGAATAACTAATTGTATTTTGTAATATAAAGTCCAAGTTAAACGTCACTGTCCCTACGAAAAACTAGTGGCTATGTTTATTTTACAAATATTTTATACATGTGAACGTACCTTTGCAATTAAAAAGTGTAATTCCGTATTGTCACAAAACTTTGTCAAATCAAATATTTCGGATTTCATGATTTTCTACTCTATAAAAATATAATTTTTAATTCGCATCTTTTTGTTTAATAATTTCCTTTTAATATTTCTTTTTATTATAATTTAATAATTTTTATATCTAACTACAATAAATAATAAAAATTAAATAATTTATTGCTCCGGTTCTGAATTTTTTTTGCCACTTTAGTTAGCGTTGTTGTTGTACAAACAAATATTTTTTCAAATTTTTTTTCATTTCGAGTGAAATGGCGAACATGAATGAAGCCTTATGACTTTCTTTGGTATTTCAATTAAACTATTAAAGACTAGAAGTTTTTTTTTTGTGTCACATTTTATAGATCGCTACCTGCCATTCGCCCATTAGGATTCATCAGTTTTTTCCTTTAGTTGAGCCTGTAATTGTTTTACCATTTCGCCATTGTTGTTGTGCCTTTGAAAGAAGGCATTTATCGAACTCATCGAACGATATTCCAAATTATCGCGTACATTACAGTCTACACTGATGCTTTGATGGCGTCCCAATGGATTGCGGGTTTTGGCATCAGTATATTTCTCCAACAAGTGTAGCAGACAGTCTTTTGTATTGTTGGCCGCCTCTTCTAGATTGACACTCTGATGAGTGTCGGGCAGGCCGATGGGAACATCGCGACTCATTTGGCTAATGCGGAATTTGGCTCTTTTTATACTGGCGGCTTCAGTTATTTTGCGATCAATGACACTTTTAGCATTTCCTGTTGAAACGGTGCTGACCGAAGACTTTTTCTTGGTTGATGAACTGCTGACTTCATTTGATTTGTTACTCCAGCCGCTCTTAGTGTTTAGTATGGGAGTCTCCTCAATTGATTGCTGCAGACGCCAGGTTAAAGTACTGGTACGACTTTTGCCTGGACTTAAGTTGCTTAAGAAACTGGTCGAAGATGTAGAGGAGGACGAGGATGACGCTGTTGTAACTGTGGAACTTGCCACCGTTTTGGTCTTTTGTGTAGACTCTTTTGTAGATTTAAGTTCACTTTTATTACTGCTACTGCTACTGCTAATGCTACTGTCTTTTTTACTAGTAGCAGA
Source organism: Lypha dubia (assembly GCA_947311025.1). Lineage (NCBI taxonomy): Eukaryota > Metazoa > Arthropoda > Insecta > Diptera > Tachinidae > Lypha > Lypha dubia. The sequence continues at coordinate 2,601,789 of OX371264.1, read as the reverse complement.
AGTTTTTGTGGTGATTTTTTTTTCAGCTCCCGTTTCTTTACTTTTTTTCGTCTTCTTTTCTTCTTTTTCTTGACCTTCCGTGGGTTCTACTCGTTTCTTGACATCTTTGCTAAATTTATTATTTATTTCGGCCAACATCAGCAAATGATCAGATAACTTTTTAATCTCATCAGCCAAATTGACACGTTCACCCGAAGCTCTTTGTCCCAGCAAATAATTTGTATCCGAATTTCGACGATCGAATGTATGAAGATACGATTTCAATGATCTTTGAGTTAAATTCATACTGCTGCCATTAAGTTCATCTACTTTGCTGCCAAATTGATTGCCGAAATTTATATTTTGAGCTGTAGGTGTAGCTGTGCCACTGGAAGAGGGAAAAATCATTTCCTTACGCTCATTAATTGGTGTGGGTGGTTCATCATCTTCGTTGGTGTCTTTACAATGAGCCGCTTCGTCATCAGTAACGGTGGCCAGCGACTCACAAGGAGATGGCGAACACACTGTGTGGGTTAAAGTAAGAAAGACAAAGATATATTTTCATTATTAAAATAGTTTTCATGATTTGAATTAAAGTACTAATCTAATTTTGATTAGGCAGAGCTTTTTGAATGTTTTTGTATTAAGAAAAAGTTATATTAGCTTTATACGTAGGAAAGGACACTTTTACAAAGGATACATTTAAGCGATTTTCATATCAGACATACATAAAAAAAAAAAACAAAAAACAAACAAACAAACAAAATTATATCTTAAAAAGACAGAAAGAAATAAAAATAAAGAGAAATCATGTAAATATGATAGAGTTTAATTAAGTTTCTAATGAAATGACTTGTTTTATCTGTGAATTTTTATGTAACCTAGAAAAAACCTGAACTGATAAAGGTTTGCTACATGTGTATGTAATATCGTTTTTTTTTCTTAATGAAATATTGCTTGTTAGCGAAAAAGCTCAGGCCGTTTGACATGAATCGAACCGGCACCCTCTCGGCTAATAGGCTAGAATGATCGTAACCGGAGCCACAGTGGCATCCATGGCACGAAAGCTTCTATGAAAGGTTCTTATTCAGTTTCAAAAAAAGTTGATGCAGAATCTTCAATAAAAAAGAATATACAAGACTTTTTTTTTTATATAATATGAAGAGCTTTATGACATTTAAATATAGATTTTTAATAAAAAAATCAAATATTTTGAGTTATGAATTTCTGGCTCGAAAAGCTCAATGTATTCTAGATATTTTTAAATCGGCTTAAAGCTTTTGAAGATTTAGTTTAAGCAAAATACATAAAACCAGCTTAGAAAAATTACTTTTCAGTGTTTCACATTTTCGATAAAGCTTTTGAATTAAATAAAAGTTTCTCCAAAATAAGAAAAAATAGCAAATCATAAAAGTTAGAACTTCAGAAATGCTTTAATTTACTTTATTTTGAAAAATAAACAAAAGCTTTTTATGAAGTTTTGACAGCTTTTTAATAAAAATCTAGATATTTCTAATTCGTGTCAAAATAAAAGAACTAAGTACAAAGCTTATTAAGATTGCATATTTAAAAAATTCGTTTTCTGTGCCTCAAGATTTTAGATCTTCATCTTTAACACACTTCAATAAAGCTTTTACATTGTTCCACAAATTTCTCAAAGTTTTTAAAATTGTAACTCACAAATCATATACGAGTAGCTTGAGATAAGCCTATATTTACTTAAATTTGTAAAGGAAATAAAATACGAAAGCTTTGCTGATTTGGTTTTACGAGCTTTTGACTGTATGTATATACCCTAGATTTCTTTAATTTGCCACTAAGTAAAAGCATTAAATATAAAGCTTTTTAAGATCATGTTTTGTAAGAAAAACACAGAAGGTTTTTTTTAAATTTTTTTTTAAACTTTAGAGCTTTTGCAATAATTATTTTTAAAACACAGTTACACTTTAAAAAACTTTTAAAGCTCTTTAGAAAGTTCTTTATATAAGAAAATGTTTTAATTAATTATGTGATCTTGCATTAGGCCTACTCATATACATAACATATAAAGCTTTCTTACACACAAGTTCTTCGTTACAAAACAATGTTTCTTTATGATTATATAAGTATGAGTAGGTACGAGCTTATGAATTAATATATGTATGTACATAGTATATGTATGAATGTATATAAAACAGTCGTTTGAATAGTTTTCACTTTTACAATCTTGTGCATATAATTTTATAGCAAATAAATAAAAAAAAATTGTGCTGTTTATTATTTATTGTGTGTAGTTTGCGTGAAATTATAAAGAACACCTTATAAAGAATTAAGCTGGTCTTACCTTGAAATAAGAGCCAAACATAAACTTTCCTTTTGCCCCTAATGCTAAAAGTGTACTTTGTTCATTTCTTTTATTTGTTTTTTGAATTGTTATTTTTTTGTACTTATTTTTGGTTTTTGTTTTTTTTCTCTTGTCATTGGCTATTTTATAGACAAGTATGTATGTATGCATGTACAATATCTAAAGATTATTATTCTGTTGCAGAAGTATTTGTGTGGCAATTTGTATACAATTATGGTTTAAAACTTAAATACAGTGAAAGAAATAAGGAAAATGATACAGAGAAAGATTAACGTTAGGAAGTTGAAAAAATATAAAAATAGACGAAAATTATTATAGAAAACACATACAAAAATACAGACGGACACACACATACGCATACACATAAATACAAATGGTTATGTGTGTGTGTGTAATTACGTATACTATAGCAAATAAGAGTAGGCAAACAAACTGGAGCAGTTCGTCTTTTGCAACAGATACAGTAAGAGAAATGATCTGTTAGTTGTAATACAAATAATGTCAAAGGACTTTATATAAAATTTGCCATAGTCCTGGCTAATATCAAACATTTTCTCCAGTGTTTCAACTTAAACGAAATAAACGACAAATTAAAATGTTATACATACATACATATGTAGTAACAACAACAAAACAAGAAGGATGTACATGTATGTATGTAAAATAAATCCTTATTGCAATCAGTGTCCTTTCATAGCGTATACAGTGTGTATAGTTTTTGCTGTTTATTTTATTTGGTTTGTATTTTTTACATAATTCTTTTTTTTGCTGCTGGAACACGTAACTGTTGCCATTTCTGACGATATTATTTCACCATGATGTTGCATGAATTTTGTTTGCTTGATGACAATCGGTAGTCGTGGGTACTCGACGTTAGTGTTGCTTTCATGTGCTGCTCTGTTGATGTGATTTTTAGCCGTTTTTTACTTTTAATTTAATTTTATTTTTCAAGTTTTTGTTTGTAAGCCAGAATGTGATATCAGTATTATATGTTATGCTTAAGGCGCTTAAAAACAGCTTACAAACATTTCAAATAGTGAAATTAAATAATAATGGTATAAAAATGTACAAACATATAAGAAAATTATAATGTAAGATAAGACAAGGACAACAAGTAAGAGTTAGATACAAGGCCAAGAGGAGCACTTTACACCCTACACCATTTTAAAGATTCATGATCCAGCTATACGATTGTATTTTTGTTTCATTGAATGTTGTAAGATTTAATTACAAAATTTATTTTTAATCTTTTACATAATAAACTTCCCCATACAAAGATTTGCAGGAGTTTCGTTACACTGCATGCGCAAAGTTTCATAGGCAGGCACTGGTAGGAGTATTTGAAAGTTTAGTGAAGTTTAGTAAAAGTTTAGATTTAGTGGGTGTGATTTTTTTTAATCATATAATTATCTATCTAGGGAAAATAATGTTTATCCTCACTTCATAAAATAACAATGTTGTATTGCCGCAAAAACTTAATGCATGTGCACCGAATGCTTCATTTTTGGATCGATCGTGTGGAAGTAGTACAAAAAGCTCTCGCAAGATTTTATTGCACACCTACGGATGAAACGCAATAAAACTTTTTAATATAGTTCCTAAAAAACTAATATTGAAAGTAAGCTTTTAATAACTCTCTAAGTAGCGAAAGACCATTGGTCACATCCTTTATAAAAAGCTCATTTTGAAATATCAGAAACAAAAATTTTTAGTCAAATTTTAAAAAATCACATTGCAGAAAAGATTTCCATTCTCAAAATATTGATTTCCATTCTTAAAATATTGGTATCATAAAAAGCTTAATTTTTAGAAAGCTTTTAGATTGTATGATATGGTTTTCGTTATTAAAAGGGTCAATAAAATTGCTTAAAAAGCTTTTATTTTCCAATCTATAATAATTTGTGAAATATGTTTACTTTTTACCTTTTTTAAAAATTACTGAAAACTTTCATGAAATTGATAGTGCGGTATGGGAAATTTTCTATGGAAAAGTTCATCAAAAACCGACCAAATTAATTCATCGTTTCTTTCTAATCACTAGGTTTCAGAAAAAGCGGAAGAAACTGGCAACGGTACGAGTACATAAACATGTTGGAGATAAAAGCTCAATGAGCAAATTTAACTCGATAGCAAACACGCACTCTCATGACGAGAACAAATAAAGACAACTACAAAAAATCCATTAAATATTAAAAAATGGGTTAAAAATTCATGATATTTTATTAATATTTCTTAGTAGTTTTGTTTTTCTTTCATTCTCTGGTTTTTCGCACACAAAAAACAAAAGACAACAATAATACTTATCACAGTATAAGTAGTTCGAGTATTTAAGAGAAAATAAAATTAGATTAAAAAGTTATTGAAATATTTACAAATTAAAGAAATTATGGGTTAAGCAAAGAAAGATTAATTTTGTTAGTTGTTGTTAAAAAAAAAAATACACAGAAAAATATATTTAATTTAATATATATTTAATCTAATGTTGGTTTAATGTACGAATTTCGTATGGAAAACATGGTTTTATCATTCGCTTATGAATATGGAGGTTAATCTTTGGCTTAAATTAACTATGTATTAAAAGACTAAGATTTTAAATTCGTTGTACAAGTATCCACCATCTTTCTTAAAAAAAAATTCATGTCATTCAAAAATCCAAAAAATCAGCTTTTCAGTGGCATAGTAAAAAGCTTTTTGCATTAAAAAAAGTTTAAATGTTAAACTCGGTTTAAATAAAATTTTGTTTTGTTTTTTTCTTGTTACTAAAAAACAATTATTGCCTTGTTTACGATTTTGAATGAGTTTCCCGTATTATTTGCTTCTTATTAATTGTTGTTGCTGTTGTTGTCTCCTTTCGGTTTCTTCTGATAAACTGGTTGACGACGGTGTAGTTGTTGTAGCTTTTGTTAGTGTGGCTGATATTATTTTATGTTGTATAGTTGTTGTAGTTGTTTTTGCCGGTTTTATTGTTAAGCAACAGTACTCACCTCTTGACGATGATATACTGTCGGGACCATGAGCCTTTTTTTTATATTCCGTCTCGTTAAGCGGCGCAATCACATTTCCATCGACATCAAACACATACGGACTGTTTGGATGTTCCTCCCAGCGTTCTATGAAATTCTTAAGATTATCCTTTGTTGTGTCCAATTCTTTTGTCTGTTTTCCGCAACGCCAGCCAAGTTAAAGTTAAATACGAAAATTGTATTGTAAGAAAATGCAAGAAAGAAAGAAAGAGAAAAAGAAACTGTCAAGACAATATCTATAAATTAAAAAGACAAGTCTGTGATATGCATTTGTGCCAGATGAAATTTCATTTTTATTTTTAATTAAAATACAACTTGTATGTGTGTGTGTGTGAGAATGCAAATAAATAGAAGCGTGATAGAATAACAAAAGCTTTTCATAAACGAAATGCTGACAGCAAAGCTGAGCACAAACATTATCAATATTAAAGATTTGGGTAAAAAGGAGTCATTCACTTGCATATACAGTGAAACTTTGATATAACGAAGTTGAAGGGGATCGCCAAAAGTTTCGTTAAAGCTATTGTTTCGTTGTACATATGGAACAGTTAATCCTTGTTATAATGAATAATAGTTAATTTTTATCCAAATGGAAAATATATTAATGGAATATACATACTTTGAAATAAAATTCACCATTCACTTTGTTTAATTTGCTTTATTCTAACTTCGTTGCATAGAGGCTATTGAATGAATACTTCGCTTCACATACGCACTGGTATGCACATTTGGACTTTGTTGTTTTGACATCGGGATTTTAAAATTTTACTTTGATCTTTCTGAATTCGTTGTATATAGACTTATGAATGGATATTGCTATAGTGTAATTTTGTATGAAAAACTTTTTTTATATGTATCTTTATATCGAAGTTTCTCTGTATTTCTTTTAATTGGAGTTTTCAGATTTAAAAACGGACTTTGCATTTTTTTTGTTTTATTAAAAAGTATTGTGTATGTGCTGATTAAGAATTTACATAAGATATTGCGTCATCTACTTAACTAGAAAGTCTTTCACCGAATAAAAGCTTTTGTTTTTTTTGTTTATAACTAAAAGTACTCGTATTTATGAGATGATAAAGAAGTAACAGAATTTTTTGTGGAACCTTTGTAACTATTAAATTTTACATAAAAAAATGTTTTGAAATAATATTTTGATATAACAATTTATTCATGTGATGACTAAGAATTGACAAAAGGTTTTGGCCACTTTTGTAGTTAAAATTTTTAATATCGGGAGAAAGCTTCAGATTTTTTATATAAAAAAATTACTCGTGTGTATTTGATCGTTAATATGTAAGTGACAAAAAGCTTTTGCGGCATTTTGCAAAGTTTTACTTCGGAAAAAACTTTTGCATTTTTTTTTTCTTAACTAAAAAAGTAAAAGTGATGTTTAAGAAGAGACAAAAGCTTTTCCGATGATTAAAAAGCGAAACCGGATAATGGTGTCTATTCCAGAAAACGCGTCGAAGCAGTGAAAATTTACAAATTTTTTAAATGTATGCAATTTTGTTTTTGTTTATCAAATAAATTTTACCGCTTTTCATAGAGAGAGAAACACGTTAAATTTCTCACGTATATTTAATTTAAAAAATGTATGAAAAGCAAAAACAATTCTTAAAATTTTGTTTTTGTTTCCATGCAAATATTCACTTCTTCGACGGGTTTTCTGGAATAGATATGAATATGTTTTACAAACTCTCGAATCCTCAATCACTAAACTTGTTTGAAAATACTTTCTTCAAAGCATGCTACTTTCAGTCGTTTCAACTTATAGAAAAGAAAACTGTATATCAAGTGGATTTATTCACGGATAGACAGAATCGTTTCGCTATTATACAAGTAATAAGTTTAATTTTAAGCTTTAGGGAAACGATCACAAATATTTAAATAGAGAAAAACAAATGCTTTTAATTATATTTACCACTTACCACACCCATTTCCTCATCCTCGTCATCATGTCTCAATGATTCTGGACGAAAGCTTTCATCATCATTATCTATATTTGCTGGTATAGGTGAAGGTGTGCTAGCTTTTAATTGTGCTGCTGCTGGTATATTTAAAGGTTTTAGTAGTACTTTTGGTGCACTTTTTGGTCTTCTCTGTAACCATTTATGTTTTAAACACTGGGCAGCTGTCATACGGGTGCTGAAAGCACAATAGAATGTAGAAAAACAACGTTACAAATTAATCAACAAACAGCAACAAAAATAAGAAGAAAATATAACATTAATATTTCGAAAGGTTTTTTAAAAGTTAATTTGGCACTTAACCACTCACCTCAAGTCCTTTACTAATAGTTTTGAAATGAAATCAATACCTTCAGGCGATACACTGGCAAAGGATTCATCTTCAAAATCATACTTGGCAATTGTTACATTTGCCATTGTTTCTATATCGGTTTCACCCATAAACGGCGACAGTCCAGAGATGCTGTTCGTGTATGCGATTTTGCGTTTAAGTGTTTGTGTGTGTGTGTGTGTGTGTGTAACAATTACACGCCAACAAATTGAAGGTGGCAAAAATACATGATTTTCAAAATTGTTCGTTGTTCATTTTCCGTTTGTGCATCATTTTCGTTATCAAGTTAATTGTGAAGCAGAGTTTTGGCAGCATACAACGATAATGATGTTGTTGTTGTTATTTTTGTGGAGGTGGTTATAGAGGAGGTTGTAATTATCATGTTGTTGTAATAACAGGAGCCATTGTTGTTGTTGGTCGACAATACATGATTGTAATTGTTGATGTTGTATGTTGTATTTTGTTGTATATAATTGTTGTTAAGTCATTTTATTAGTTAGTAGTGATACCACCCCAGGTGTATTTTTTGTTGTTATTGTTGGTGTTTATTACAGATATGAAGAAGAAGAAAAAGAAAGAATAGAGAATATAATAACAATACAAAATTAAAGCCAAAATAATTGAATTGTTTCCACCTAAAATATAGTGCTTTCGAAAGGAGTATACGAAGGAGGGGGGAAAATATTTTACACAAAAAAAGTTAAACAATATAAAGTAACAACCTGATTTCTTAAGGGATTAATTAAGCCAAGATTTTAATCATTTTTTTTCTACATTGCGAAGTCATTTCAATTGTTTATATTTTTTTTGTTCTCTTCTTCTTAAAATGTTATCTTCAAGGTGTTTTTAATTAAATATTCAGTTTTCTTTAAGGAATATTTTTTTAATTAAATATTTTTATTACAAATAATTCTTTTTGTTGTTGTTAATAATACTTACAGTACATAAGTTATAACCCCTACACTCCACATGTCTGTTGCAAATGATATACTGTCGAAATTAACAACTTCTGGTGCCACAAACTCTGGTGTGCCAAAAAGTATCTGTGGGATGAGTTAAAATTAACAGGAAACAAAAAATAAACCATATTTTATATTTCATTTTAATTGGTTCAGTTTTTATAGAAAATTAGCTCAAAGATATAATTTTATTTTTTCATCTGCCAAACAGTGGGCATGCTTGGATTATGGACAGTATATTGATACATTCATTAGATCTTAAAATAGAATACATTAAGAGATTTGAAGCATTTGTAAGCTTAGCAATTTTCAAGAATTAAAAGCTTTAAAAATATTTTTCGAAATTCACAGTTTACAGAGAATTATTGTTTGACATCCTTGAGCGCATCGTCCGCTAAAATGTGAAATCAATTCCTAATTAAACGATATCCATCCAATGTTCGACTTTAAGATGCTGGAAAGTTGCAATTTTTAGTAAACTTGCATTTGATTTTCTGCCCTTTATTAATTATTTCGTAGTGTATTTCAATTAATGCACAAACTTTATTTAAAAAATAATATTCTCGATCGCAAGAATGCTTCATAGATATTTTTAAACCCAAAAAATTTGTATATTAACAAGACTTGTTTAAGTTCTTTATACATACACACGTATGAAATTTAAAAAAAATATACATACATATTATATTTTTATGTAGATATCTCAAAAGCTTTTATATATGTATGTATGTTATTATGTAGTATAAGTTGTTTGACTTAATTTAAAAGTTAAGTTAAACCGTTTTTTGGTAGAACTTTAAGCCTACAGAAGCTTGCTTTAATAATAAAAACTTTTAATGTTAAATTTTCTTTTATATTTTTGTCAAACTTGAAAGGTTTTAGGTATTTTTCATTGGTATAGAAGCTTTTAGAACACATTTAGAATTAATAAACTTTAAAGCTTAGAATTTTCTAATTGATAAAAGTTTTTAGAAAATTTTCAAAAGAGAAATATTTAAAATTTTTAAACTTTCTAATCGCTTTTTATTAAATTTAAAAGCTTTTTGTATTATAAATATATATATATATATATATATATATAAGAAGAATTCAAGCTACTTAAAAGCTTTGTGGAAGATTTTATATGTGTAAGAGTTTTTATAAAAGTTTGAAACGAGACTGATTATGAAGCTTATTCAATTTTACAGTCTACTGATGAGTTGTTCAAGCACCAACAAAAAGCATATGGACATTTCTTAACAATAAAGAAATAAATACAAAATTTTAATCACAAAACTTAGATAATATCTCAAATAATAAATTTAATTAATTTTTAAAGGCGTTCAAGCTTAAAGAAATGTGCGATCATCTGTAGTTTTAATGTTTTGGATTTTTTTTTTGTAATAAACTATTTAAAAATGATTATAGAAGTTATTTACGTCGAATTCTGTTAAGCGAAATTGTAAAATTACTAGTACTGTGTTCCGCTTATGCGAGATTTTTGATAAAAAGGAGTTTGGATAAGTGAAAAAGTTTCAGTTTAATGAAAAGTTAAATGAAAATTGCTCTGTAAAACGAAAATATAGCATTAGAAGTAAAACATTTGTGATTTTTTTTAAATTTCAGATTCATTTTAAATATTATATATAAGGTTGCAACCACATTTGAAAATAATAAATAGTGAATTATATTTCATTGAAATAAGCGGTCACTAAAAAGTTTTTCGTTACCAGTAAATTAATAATCTTTTCTTATATGCGGTGTTTGTTTTATATAAAATAGCTTATTTCTAAAATATGTGTCAATTAAATGGGGTTTATTTTAAGCGGATTTTCTTTCAAGCAAATGTAATTGCTTTGAAATTGATCAAAAATAATGAATAAGAATTTTTATTTTCAATTAAGCTATTTTTCTATTAAACAGCCTGCTCTTATCCAAATTCGACTGTATTATAATTTTAGTATTAAAAAATATTTTGAGTGTTATAAAAACAACCAAATCCTTTGAAAAACTTTATTTTTTAAAAAGCTTAGTGCTTCCTCTCTCTTTTAAGAAAAGTTTTCAATAAAATTCACTATAATTTCTAATGGCGCTTCTAATGAAAGTTCAAAGCTTGAAGTATTATAATACAGCAACACCTTGGAAATCATTTATTTTTACAGGTCCTTGAAAACTCCACTATGAAAAACTACAAAAACTAGCAGCATTGTAGTTTTAATTTTAACATAAAATAAAAATATTAAATTGTTTCCACAGTAAAACTAAAAGTTTCGCTGGGTTATTTTGAAATTCAAACACATGCATACGAGTACATATTTACATCCATGTGGATGTAAGTAGTTCATTGTTTTAAGAAAATAATGAGAGTTTTAACTTTTAATTAGCTTTTTATAGATGGTTACATGAGAGCAAAGAAATATACTGCAGTTAAAAAAATACAAATTAAAGACAAATGAACAATGAACCCATATTCATACTTGTATACGTGTTTTTGTGTATTTGTACATACATGTGAGTTGAACTTGTATTTGAAAAGGGAATAAAAATGTAATCAAAATTTTTCTTTCATTATTTTCTAAAGCAGCAGCAGACATTAAAATCAAATTAAATAAGCTGCCAGCTAAAACTTCAAATTGACAATGTGTTTATTCTAAAACAAATTAACACGATTAAATTAAACAAAGCCAGACACACACAAACACACACACATATACACGACTACGCTAATAGCAATAAAACACGAATAAAAGAGCATTGTAATGTAAAATTTACCTGCAACTTTTTGTCTGGATCGAATTTTCTTGCCAAACCAAAGTCTATAATTTTAATGCGATTACCCTCTTGCGTTAAGCACAATATATTCTCCGGTTTCAAGTCTAAATGTAAAATATTGTTTCGATGTATAAATTCCATGGCCTCACACACCTGACGTATAAAAACGACACAAACTCGTTCGGTCAAAACGAATTCATCATCTACCACTCGATCAAATAATTCACCACCTTCTACTCTGAAAAATACAAATAAAAATTAAATGAGAATAGAATAATTTAAGTTCTAAATTAGGTTTCGCAGTCATTATTTTATAATTAAAATTTATAGACATTTTGTAGATTTAGTTACTTTAAGCTTTAAGGTTTTATAATGCATAAAGTTATTTCACGAAAGCTTTTGAAGACTTTGATACAAATTGCTTTAATCTATACACATATTTTGTGATTTTAAAATTGTCCAAGAATTGCTTTAGAAAAATGAAATGAAAAATAATTATAAACTCGTTTGTATGTTGGTTTATGGTTGATTCCTTGAAAGCTCCGCCATTGTTGGGCGATGTGCAAAATTATTTTCTTGTTTTAATTCAGATATGTTCAGTACTCACAAGAAATATTTAATTTTTATTTTGATAGTTAATTATTCAATTAGAAAATTAAATGTGTTAACAATTCTAAAATATTATTGAAAGCTTTAAATTTAATTTTTATATATATGAAAATTTTTATATTCTTTAAATTTTTATGCTATTTTGCTTGCCTGAAACTTAACATTGGCACTGAAAACTTAAGTACAAAAATATTTTGTTTCATCCTAATAAAGCTTTTGATTTGTAAGTGTAAAACAAAAAGGAATTGTAAGCTTTGAGTGTTTTTTCAAGTTTAATTTTATATAATTGATTTAAAAACTTATAACATGTGCAATATCTCATGTGAGCTTACACATTAAAAATGTTTGTATTAAGGCTTGAAGTTTCGTTTTGTCTAAATAAAAAGTATAATATTTTTATTGTCAGTAAGCTTAATAATATATTTTCCAAGTTCTTAATTTTTCGCTTCTTAATAACAATGAAACAGTTTAAGCTGAAGTTTTAAAATAATTACGTAACGAAATCTAAAAAGCTTTTGGTATTTGTGTGGATTACTGAATGCTTTTGTTGCCTTCAAATTAATAATTTAATAGTTAAAGTTTTTTGTAGTTGAATCAATTTGTGAAAGCTTTTAGGGTCTTTTATTTAACAAGTTCAAAGCTACAGCTTTTAGTATTTATTGTCTATTGTTTAATAATTTAAAACTTAAGGCTTTCAGTATTTGTATGACTTTGTGTAAGATTTTGATGTCTATTACTTATTAAATTAAAAGTTAAAGTTTTCAAAATTTGTATGGAGTTATGGAAGCTTTTATTGTATTTCATTTAATAAGTTAAAGTTAAAGTTAAAGGATTTTAATTTATATTTCTGTCTTCATATTATGTCCTCTACTTAAGTTACATATTGCAGTCTTAAGTACCTCAAGCTTTTGCTTGATTTTAAAACATTTAAAATTTTATTGTTTCTCAAATTATAAATTTTTCCAGCTGCTTCAAGTTATTTAGTATTTTTTTTTATTTCTATTAATTGAAAAGTCTGTTACTGGCAATAAATTGCTTTTAAATATATTCTATACAAAAAAGCAAACTCATAAGCTAAATACAATCATTTATGTAAAACGTTTACAAGATTCTAATTAGAAATGAACGTTTGTAATTAAAATATTTGGAAGTTGTATCAAATCTTACATTTAATAATAAAATTTTGATTCTGTTACAAAATCTTTTAAAAACATTGAACACAAAGGAGACAAAGCTCGTTTCAGATGCTAAAGTCTTTAAGTGGAATATGATGTCACAAAATATTGCATATATGGGGAGTGCAATTTTACTTACATAAAGTATACGCCTTGAAGCTTTTTTTTATATTAAATGAATATTGAAAGTTTAAAGTTTTCTTTATATGTATATTCCTATAATAATATTATCATTTTAATATTAAAGAGAAATTGTTTTTCTTTCTTTTGAAAATATTTTGTAGCTGATTTATAAGGATGCTTCAATATTCTTGTATGTCTGTCTGTGTATTTGAATCTTTCTACAGTTTCTTTTACAAGAAAATTGCAAATTTGTTGAATGTTTCATTTGTTTAGAAAAAAGTTTTAACTTTTAGTTTTTAATAGAGATGTACACTGTCAGATGACTATTGTTTGAAACTTCTACGAAATCAATTTATTCGAAGGTTTTGAAATAGAATTTTAAAAAGTAGGTTTGACATGTAATTGGAATGCTTATGTACAATTTTGAAAGAGTTTTGAAATACGAATAGAAATGGTGTAGTATACAATTATGTGTTCCTGATATTTAGAGAATTGTGAGGTTCACATGAACGTGCTTTAATTTGCATGAAAATTTACTCACGTTGCCATCTTCATTGCCAATAAGTTTTTTCTTGGGTTTTTTTAAATTTCAATTCTTAGTTTTCTTTTGCTTAATTCATTTGTGTAGAAATTGAAAGTTATAAGAAGAAAAACAATTTACGATCACAAGCAAAAAAGTTTGATAAAATTTTAAAAATTTAATTCTTCAATTGAAATAACTTGGGTCAAGGTTTTATACTGTACTGAAGAGCCAATTAAGATTTTTAAACGAATAAAAATAATTTGTTTAAATAAAACTTTAGATTTATTGGCTTCAAAAAAATAAATCAATCACAAAACAAATAAATTAATTTTCTATCATTAATATTTTTTTTTTTGAGATCTTTTAAACTTAATTTTATCTCAAAGCCTTAATAATTTCGTTTCAACCCTTTTTTGTTACGTTTTAATTGTTTCTTTGAGTTTGATTTGTTCGTAGTATTTGCAATGCTTTCCAGTCTTATAACAACGAATGGGGCAAATCTTATATTCACATAAATGTTGAAATGTAAAATTTTTCTGAGCTGTTCGGCTAAAATTTTAAAACACATTTTTTTGTAGTTATTTAATAAACGATAATGACTTGTTGTTTGCACAACAATTGAATAACAAATGATTTGTCAAACCAAAATTAATATTAAAAATACCAAGAATACAAAACTAGAAAAAAAACTTCTTTGAACTCGTGAACTAAATTAAAGCAATTGAGGCATTTTGAATTTTTATTTAATTTGAAAGTGAGAAAAAGCTTTTATTCAAATTGAAAATTTCTATTGTCTCTTGTTTGAACTAAAACTTTGCAAGCTTTAATTCTAAAAACACTTCTTATTTGTTTTAAGTTAAATTTTGTCTAAAAACTCGCTTACGCTTCATTCAATAAAAAATGACTTTTGTGAAATTTTGAAATACATCATATTTTAAAAGAATGAATTCTTCTAAGTCATAAGAAAAGCAGCTTTTCTTTTGTAAATTTGTATGTCGATTTATCAGTGTTTCTTTAACAAACAGTAACGTCTCTTTTCAAACTAGTCCTAATTTTAAGCCAGAAGTTGATAATAATTATTGATCATTTTCCTTCTCTTCACTTTTTGAAAGAAGCAAGTAAATCATGCTTAAAAATTATTTCCATGGTTTTTTTTACTCTGCTTAATAACGAAAATTCGGAAAACCACTTTGCTATATTAGAAAATCAGAATGCTTTTAAGGCTGTCACGATAGAACTGTTTATAAAAAAGCTTTTTTGTGGTAATTTGATATTAATTTTTTTAGCTTGAGGTAATTTTTAAATAAAAACTTTTAAAAATTTTATTTATTTGTTGTGGGTTAGCAAATCTATTTGCATTTTTTACAGTAAAAGCTTTCTATAAATTTGCTGCTTAAAGCTTTTTTTTGCAACTAAAATGTCTTTTAAATGCTTAAAATGTTTTTTTTTTAATTTTAATTAGTTCTATACTCCTTATCGTCTTAATAGTGTACTTATTAATTTTTTTTTACAAAAATTAGTGAAATAAAAAATATTGTTCTTACAATTCCTGGACGACACACATCATTTTCTGATATTCATATGCCGCATATAATTGTGTGATGAGGTGATGTTGCAAAGAATTCATTATTTCAACTTCACGTTCCACATTACGGCGGTCTTCACGTTTTGGTATGGGCACGAATTTAGCTGCCAATTTAAGACCATTGCTTTTGTCCTGACATTTGTAGACGGTGCCAAATTTACCTCTGCAACAAAATATTGATGAAAAAGTACAAAATAAATATAAAAATGATTAACATCAATCCAGAAATAAAATTTTATATTTTCGTTAGCTAAAACCTTTGTAAAATAGTGCAGGTTTTTTTATATGTTCGGAAGGATGCATTTTTCTCTTACCTGCCAACTTCTCCAAGTATTTCATACAATTTATTTGCATCCACTCCTCTTTGTATGGTCACATCTCTGTAGGGAAAAGCCGGTTCTAGTTCTAAAAATACATACATTGAAAATGTTTCATAAATTGATATTTTTCGATGTATTTACAAAGTCTTTAAAATGAAATTGATTAAATAATTTGTTTTTGCAAATCCCCAGAAATATCTTTTTAAATCTACTAATTGTTCAATAATAAATCATTTGAAAAGCCATTTAATAAAGTGGTGTGGCATAACGAATTCCTAATGCCAAATCTATTGCTACCAAATTATCTATTATCTTTGATTTGAATTTAATTTAATAGAATTCCTGAAGAGCATCACACAAACGTTTCGTTGGTCTGATGTTGGTTGGCAGGCTCTAGCAGTTGCCAATTAATAGCGACGTTCGAAGAAGAAATTAATCAAAAGCAATTTGATAATTGTAAATGATTTGTAAGAAAGATACAGAGAGAGATCGAGAGCGAAAGACCGAGAGAGAGCGATATAAAGTGTTAGTTTATAATTTAAGATTGCGGCTAAATGAACCACGAATTATTTATTTGACAGGTGTTTCATCAATAAATTTTTGTTTTATTTTTGCGATTTTCGTTTTGCTTTTTGTAAATTTTTTAATTTTTTTAAATGATTGATGAATTTTAACAAATTGAAAGCTTAAAATTTAATTAGTTTTATGAAAACTTTTAGCAATTTTTCATTGGTTTTTCTAAATAAAAAAATTGTTTGACATTTAAAAATCTTATTTTTTAGTTCAAATTCTCTTTTCGTGTTTAATTAGTTGCCGTTTGCTTAACTATTTATTCCCTTCTATTTAATGAAATTTCATGGAAATCTATGGTGTAAAAGTTAGTTTTGCAGTATTTACTTAAAGTTAATTTTTCTTTTGAATTTAGCTAAAAGATTTGTTAGATGTGCTGAACTTTATTTTACTGCTTTATTAATTATTGCAATTCGTATGTGAGCTTAAGAACTTTGCAAGAGTTTTAGTGAGAAAAAAACAGACATGCCACATGACAATTTTATTGAGGGAAAAATAATTTTATTATAGAAATACAATGAGTTCAAATTGAAGCATAAAAAATTTAATTTGCAAAATAAATGCAGCTTTTCTTTCCTAATTTTAGAGGTGAAAGTTATGCTCAATTGAATTTTATGGCTTAAATGTTGTGCTTTATATTTATCCTCCACTGTTTTGTAACAATCCACAATAGTTTTATTTAATAATAATTCGTGTACAAATGTGCGAATAATAAATATTTTACAAAGAAACATTAAATACTCTTAGAAGTAAATTTGTGAAAGACTTTTCGTATCCTTGGTGGGTTTTAAATAAACGAAAAAAGTTTATTTTGTACATTTGCTAAATTTTATATAAAAGCTATAATTAATTTTGCTTTAGCTTAATAAATGTTTTTGAGTTGGTAAACACCATTTTATTGAACAACAGGCTACAGGATTCACAGGAGCTTTAGTCGTATTGATGTTCATGGAAAAAAACTTAGGCATTCGTTCGAAGTCACAAAATCTCTGTAAGAAACTGGACTCTTTGTGTTAGAAAACATTCTTGGCCTCTTAGACAAAGACTTTTATTAATTCAACTTTCAAAGTTTTGGTGTTATTTTGTTGTGTTTTCCTGCTATTTTCTGTATTTTTTTTTAATTATGTGCTTTTCTAGTGTCTATTGAACACTATTCCAGCATTTTGAAATAAGAAATTTTACGTTTGCAAATTGATTTGGAAAAAATGACAATCAACAAAGTTTATACCTCACGCTCGTTAAGCGTGCACACTACGTTCTCGCTTTAAATTTGTCACATTAGCAAACAGATTAAAATTAAATATCTACAAACATGAAAACCATCTACTGGACACAATTCCCTTTGTCTCTTAAGTGGCTCAATTAAAAAATCTCACAATAATTTTTCCTTTCCTTGTGAATGGTATCAAAATAGCATTACTAACGTTGCGACATTCATTAACGGATTTTAAGCACAACTGGTCAAAAATGGTTTAATAAAATTCTTTGTTTTTATCCATGAAAAAATATAAAACTTAATTTTTCTTCTTCTCATGTTTAACAAGTAAAAAAAATCTCTTCGATTTAAAATCTGTTATTGTTTTAAAACTCTGCAATAGAAAATGAAACTTAATAAAGGAAAGGCAACAGCAAAAACAACACAATAAGTTTAATACTTTGCAAATCTATAGGAAAAATCCCCATAAAAGCTTTGTACAGCTACTGCTACTGTTGCTGCTACTGATTTGAATAGGATTTTCTCGCCACTCATGCTTTTTTTTAGCTTGACTATTTCGTTATCCTGATAAAACCCTTTCTTTTTTTAAAATTTAATATATTTTTATGGCGGTTTATAACAATAAAAATAGCTGGATTATATTATATTCAATTTTTTTTTGTGCTAAAAAGTGCCTTTTTTCCCATCATGAACTCTTTTCGGAGGGGAAAAACTGGAAAATGTCTGATTTAGCATTTTGTTTTTCCTATTTAAAGTCGACAACTTTAATGGATGTGGACTATTAAAGACATGTGCTTTAAAGTATGCAAAATATTAGATAAAAACATTTTAAAAATAAAGAGATGTTTGAATGTATGTAAAACTGAAAGATGACGATAAAAGTAGATATATTTTAAAATAAGTCGAAGAGCTTTGACTAAAATTAAAAATCGGATTTGTTGCAATTTTCCAGTAAGCCTAATTTTCGTTAAATGTAAAATAAACGTCAAAAAGTTTTCTTAAATTTGCTATAAAAAAGCTTAAATAATACCACATATCAATTTTTTAGAGCTAGCGCACGACGAATAAATTAATTTCGAATTTTCGAAATTGCTTTCGAAATTTTGAATTCTTTAAAATTCACTTCAAAATTTCGCAATTAAATCGAATTTTCGAAATTAAGTTCGAAATTAAATTCGAAATTGAAATTAATTTTTCGATATACATACATAGCTTGCATTTTTAATATTAAGTTATATTTTGTTTATAATGAACACTAGGACTGTTCGTTTCAAAATTCAATTAATTTTCACTAAGGAACTGTATTTGATAGTTCAACCAACGTAAATTTAATCTTTGTGATGTTCCGTAAATTTAAATTCGACATGAAAGACTATATCAACGTTATAACATATTTTTTTTTGGATATTAAACAATTTTTTATATTCAGTTTGCTCACAAACTAAAAAAAATGTCGATAAATGTCCATTTCTTACAAGAATAAATAAAATAAAGTTTAAAAAATATCTTCTAGAAACATACATATAATTTTAGAAGTGTTATTCAGAAATAGATTTTTATAAAATTTGGCATGAAATAATATTCAACTCAAAAGCAATTTAAGCCAAGTACTGCGATAATTAATTAATGCTTCCTAAAATAATAGAAATTTCAACAGACAATTTTAGGATCGTTAGTTTTTTTTTTATTCATACACTTCCGTTTTAAAATTTCACATCATTTAGAAGTGAACTGAAAAAAATTGTTATTTCATTTAGTTTTTGGTTAAAAACCACACAAGTTTTGCTGTCTGTCTAAAAGAAACATATGCAAACATTTAACATGCACTCCAACACATACTTTTACTCATGTAACAAGATGTATGTATGTATATCTGCATGTATGCACGTTCGTGTGTGGCGATATGAATGCATGAAAACTGTTAACTAATGTTTCTATATAATATTTTTGACAGGGATGAACAAGTTGGTACAATTTTACTTTTTCGACAATATTGAAAAATCTTTAGTTTTACAAATATTTCAAAGAAAACTGTTTCATCAATATTCCATGAAATGAAAACTGAAGAAAATGAACTTATGTTTGCTGATAATTCAAGAATTGATGGAGAAATTTTATTTATTTCACATTCATCTGCAAATGTCGAAAGGATATTTTTGTACTAAAATATTATAAAAACAAAAGAGAGGAGAACAGACAAAGATTTTCTAAATTCATATAATTCCTGCTGCTGCATTCTGCAAATTAATAAAAGTTTGTTAGCAAGAACTTTAAAATAAATGTTACTTATATACTCAGATCTTAACGACTTTGCGTACCTTTTGAAATCGAACATTGATACTAATTATTATTTTGACCTAGAAAGTATTTTTTCAACAAAATGTCTTCTAATTCCAACATCAATTTCAAATGGGCAGATGTTCTCTTCGCAATAGAGAGGAACTTTAGATTGCCAGAGTACCTTAAGAGGATAATTAAAAACTATCTTCAAAAAAGAGTGTTCATTTACGACCGCTGGTACCAGGAGAATAATGGTGGTCGCCTTGGGTGCGACACAAGGCTCCATACATAGCCCCGATCTCTGAAACGCAAGTTATGACGAAATATTTAGACTGGAAATGCCTGAAGACACATTCATAGTTGGATATGCTTACGACACCGCGGCAGTCATCCAAGCAAGAACCACAGAGGATGAAAAACGAAAACTGCTACAAGTCATGATAAGAACCACGACTTGGCTCGATTCACATGGCTTGCAATTCGCTGCGCACAAAACAGAGCTTCTTTTACTTAGCAAACGACAAATGCATATTGGAATAGACGTCCCGATTAGGGATGCCAATCGGGACTGGAATTTTGGGATTTCAAAAATTTCAATCCTGACATAAAAAAATATACAATACAACAAATATGTATATAAAAATTTTCAAAACATAAATTCTTGAGTACATTTATTCGCTAAAATATTATATATATTTTATAATTCATTTTATATTGTATTGTTAAATATAATTACATATCGATGGTCACAAGTAGAAAGGCCCTAACTCAAATAATTGTAACTTCACAGGAGATGATAAAAAACATAATAGAAACTGTAACGAGCTAATGTAGACTGCGAGTAAAGTATTCATCAAAAAGCAAAGTAACAAAATAAAATTATTTAAATAAAAGTATTTGATGGCCTATTTTTTATAATTGCTAAACGCGTTTAAAAAGTATAATAAAGTTAAATTTGTTTCTTTTAGTTTCATTGACAGTTTTAACAGGGTGAAACAAAAATATATAAAATATCAAAATTTGGCCACACGGTGACAATAGTAGAGTTCTATCTTTGGTGCGTTTTCTTTTGCAATTATTTTCAATTGCATCAAATTTGCTATTAACCGTGAGCATTCTTTTTGTACTGTATTAGATATGTACGTGTCCAAAATAATTATGAATGAAAACATCCAGTTGAGAAACATAAGTGCTATGTATGCATACAAATCCAATGTCTGTTAAGGGTGTTATCTGTTCATGTGACCGTGCTATAAACGCAATTCAGAAAGCAATAAACAGCAAAACTCAGCCTATGCAAGCCTGCAATAGCATGCTCTTATATGGTAGGGAAATGTGGGCGCAGACGCTAAATGTCAAACGCCAAAACCTTACTGTCAGTGCAGAGAACAGCAGCACTACGAGTCACTTCTGTACTGTATCACTGTATATTTACTACGCAAAACAGAACGGCAGTATAACAGCGTCCGAAATAAAAATCTTAAAACAGAAAACTATAGAGAAGTGGCAATCGCGATGGAGACGCGAAAAATACGGCAGGTGGACGTAGAAAATGAATCCAATTTTAGATGGATGGATAAACACAGAAAACGGTGAAGTTAATTTCTACCTAACGCAGATGTTATCCGGACACGGCTACTTCTGGAAGTACCTGCAAAATATGAGTTAAGTGCCACCTTTGGTCTGAACACCGCATTAAGTTGAGGGCGCAAATTGGCCAAGCGACAGGTGACAAAATGGTGAGAAGTCGTGAAAAATGGACTGCGGTAGAAAATATGTGGAGCATGTACTTCACATAAAAAGCATGAACTAGATGCAGTGGCAATAAGCCAACAATGATCTAGTCATTAAAGTGGGTACCTGGACGCAGGCATAACAAAGCAGAGCCACATTAGCAAAAACAGGGATCTACCCCGAATTAATGTGATAGCGGTACCGGGTGGTCAACATATCCCAGATACAAGGTGGGTTTTTGGCCAGTAACCATATTGGAGCCCGGCATTGACGAATTTTGCTAGATGCGTAACGCATTTTCCCATCTTACACACAAAAAAAAACAAAAAAAAAAATAATATTCCCATGTGATGGTCCTCGATCTACCCGAGTAATTGCCAGTCAATGCGCCTATTAAAACTGTCAAAATCTTTCTATTAATTCCTCTGCCCCTCCAGGATTGGTGAGTGATTGGTCCTATTAATCACCTAAATACTGAGTTCCCTATAGTAGTATCAGATTTTAGCAGTAAATGCTGCATCTATTCTATATTAATTGTAAAGTTTTTACATAAATACATACATACATACATAAATACATACATTTGAATATATACGTATATACAAACTAATTTTGTGTAATTTTCTTGTTAATTAAAAAAATTACAATTTTTCTTGTATGTCATTACAATTTGTAAATCTGATTGTTCATCCCTGATCTTTGAGTCTCCTACGTACCTGTATAAAGGGAGAAAGAGAGAAAGAGAGAGAGAGAGATGAAAATATTTGATACTCTGGAATGTGAAGAAGAACTTATAAAAGCATACATCCGTTATGATTTTATAGCAAGTTGCAATAAAAACAAAAACTCCATATCCTTATACACTTCCACATGCACACATATGCATACATATGTATGTATGTATTTACATGCATATGTACATCCATACATGAGCAAATAGTTGTATGTTAAACTTTTAACTGCAGCTTAACTCAATTTTATAGAGGGGTTGTTATTAAACGTATTTAAAAAATATAATACCGCAGTCTGCAATTTAATATAGTTAAAACTGAAAAGATACTCGTACTAAACCAACAACAGCAATAATAATAACAAAACAGGATAATGGAAAGAAATAAACTATTAAAATATAGAAATTTCTAGGTGGTTAGAGTAAACTTTAATATTTTTATTTGAGTGTGTGTGTGTGTGTGTTTGTACAAGTGTGTGTGTGTTTGTGTTAATGTTACAGCGAAATGCTTTGTGAATGCATGGTTGGGTGTTGTTGCCTGCCATTGGAAATTATGGTTGCAGAGCAGCAAATTGTAAAATATGAATGATTTATCTTTTAACTTGTGGGAACATTTTTTACACTTTATTGACTGCTGATACCTGACAAACATACATATGTATGTACATACATACGTGGCAATGTGAAAAGATCAATGCCAATTTGACTTAAAATGGTTTAGCAAAATAATGCAATAAAATAAGTTTTTTTGTTAAGTTTTTATTTGAATGAAAATCATTTGTATCAGATTTTCTTTGCTTTACATCAATCGTAGATGAATTGACCCATAATTCTGGTAATTGCGAATTGGAATTCAAAGACCATTTATATAATTAATTGCAGTTTTTCCTTATTTTTCTATTGAAATTTCCTGAGCTATTTTTTACCTCTTTCAGGCATTTATTTTTTGTTTTTTCTTCGAAACAATGTGGCTCTGAGTGATTAAAAATTGTTTTCCTAATCATGTCTTTTTTCCTTACGAAAATAACAAAGAATTAGAAAAACAAACAAAAATAGATTGCAAAATAATAGTAAAAAGCAAATGAAACACCTTGACTTTCTGTTTCTTCTTTTTAGTATTTATTTTCTGTAGTATGTACAATTATATATTTTTGTTTATTTGTTTTTAGTACAAATTAAGTAAAATAGCTTATGCCACAACACTGAAAGAAAAATAAAGAAAATTAATTGCAATTATGTTCATATCTATAATAGCCAAGTCCATATTTTGTTAAACAACTTATGCACATATTATTCAACTGATTTTGACAAAACTTTTTAACAAATTAAGAATATTAATTTACAGATGTGTACTATCTTTATTTTGTTAAAATCGGTTCAGTAGTTTAGGAGCTATAAGCGTTTAAAGTTGCTATTAATGCAGAGAGAAGACATTTTTTTCTGTGCCTTAATATGGGAGAATTGAATTTGTTATAGAAATAAGACAGAGAAAAGAATGCATATAAAGGGTGTTTTTTATAGAGTGACACAAGTTTAAGTCATAATAAAACAAGGAAATATATTTTTAATATCAATGAAAAGGGCTTTATTGGAGAGAGAATTTTATGAAACCACCAATTTTATGGAACACCAATTTTCAATAACTTTTCGCAGCATTTGCGGCCGTATATCGCCGATAGTTATTCGAATGTTGATTTCCAGGTCTTCAATTATTTGTGGTTTATCGACGTAGACATGTGATTTAACATAACCCCGAAGAAAATAATATAATAGAGTTAAATCACACGATCTTGGTGGTCAATTAATTGGGCCATTACTTTAAATTATTTTTTTCATCAAAATTTTCTTGAGTAAATCAATTGTAGCGCCCGCTGCACGATGATTTTGACGAATAGAACAATAGAGCAAGCGTTGCTCTGGTGTAAGTCGATTCATAATGAAATTTCAAAGCCAACTAAACGAAAAGCAACTACCAGCTGTTAAATGGGTGCTCAAATAAAGCAGTGATGCCAACTCAAAGTTGTGACACTCTATAAAAAACAGCCTTTATATACTTATGTACAGTTTGAGGTTGAATGTTCGAAGAACCTCTGCAACACAACAAATGAATTTGGTACAGACCAAAATATGTCTCATGTATCGGCGTTGATAAGCGAGTCATCTTTTACCGTATCTACACTACTAAATATTTTAATATTCGCATGTTATTCCCGCTATGTATTTTCTTCAAGTGTACTCTTTATATATATTATTTTTCTACATTATATATATACTCGGCTCTTATCCAAATATCATGCTTGCCAAATACTACTTTTTGTTGGTGGGTGTTTTTTTTTTTGCCTTTTGCTTCTTTTTTTGTTTTCTTTGGGCTTTTTATTTAATTTTTAATTTAATTCTATTGTTTAGAATTTTTGCTTCGTTAATACGTAAATTATGACAACTTAAAAAAGAAATTCTTGATAGGGGGAGATGATGAGATGAAATAATAATGAATGAAGAAAAAACTAAAAAGAAAAATACAAGTGTGATCACACATAAACATGTAAACTTGACATTGACTTTTACAAGAATAAAATAAAAATTTATAAAAATATGATAAGAAAAAGAACAAAAAAAAATGTTCATAATCAGTATGAACATTAAATTTGATATTCATGAGAAATGTAGAGAATTGTATTAAAATGAAAATTTTTAAATGAATTATTTAGAACGATTTTTCTGCATAACACGTTTTATGTTCTAAATCTAAAAAATGAAAAAAAATCCTTAATAAAATTCTAACTTCTTTTTATAAGCAAAAGAAAAATAGAAGTCATTTTTCTTAATATCATGTGCACACTTATGTATTGGGTTCTCATTTTGCACAATTTCATAATTACTCTTAGTCTGGCTTAAATAGGAAATTAAAATTTATACAAAATAATTTTTGCCTGCATCATTGTAATATTAAATAAAATTTAGTTTCTTTCCACAAAACTTATTCCTTTTTAATCAACCGATAACATTTCTATCCACAATACGAAGAGAAATACTCGACGTAACTATCAAGTGAAATGTGCTCTTTTTTTAATAAATTCATAATTTGTACCAAAAAATCTTTAACATCTACAACTTTAATCAGCATAAGTGCAATTATATCACAGAAATCAGTGAAATAAAATGTAAAGAAATAAAAAGAAAAAAATTCGAAACAAAAATTTAAGTACAACTGTTTGCAGACAGTAGAAAAATGTATGACCACGTAGTATTTTGAAAAAATAAACAGCATCAATGCTGGATAGAAACGAACTTTTGTATGCATTGAATCATGCAACATAATCATAAAATGAGTTGTACATACAGAGGAAAGCATTGGCGTTCAATGACATCCACAACAACATTATCAACAACATCATCATCATGCTTATGAAATAAATGAATACATAATTAAATAAAAGAGAAAAAGGAAAATTAGTAAAACCTTGTCGGAATTTTCCGGAAAATTAGAAATATTTTTTATATGTAAATACTAATCGGAGGACCGAACTTTGACTAACAAAGGTCGAATACAAAACAAAGACGAAAATATCAATTCTGGTAACAAAAAAACCGATTTCCATACAAAAAGCCAGTCGAGTTGCTAAAAAAAAATCCGTATAACTTAGAGTGAGCTTTAAATCCGATATACATAATCCATTTCTAACTCATATTTTACTCCAAAGAGAGATTAAAGTACCTTCTCAAATAACGGATTATCATCATTTCAGGCAGCCAAAACGCAACAAACCCGTTCAAACAAAAACAACAATTTCGAAAATCAATTTATAAATGGAGGAGTTATGCGGCAATCGATATGACGGAAAGAGCAACATGCAACTGATTTGCAACCATTTGTATTAAACAACAAGCAACAGCTCCTTTCCAAACATGCAACTCTAAACGCTTGTATTCGCAATTAAATAGATGTTGTTAGTGTTTGTGATAAATTTTCTATGGAATGATTGTCAAGGCAGTGGTTCGAAACGAACATGTTGTATGCGTCACTATTGCATAACTTTCTTCAAATGGCTCAAGCTTCTCCTTTTAATACACAATACATTCTAAACACTTTTCGTGCTATTTTAGTTGTTTCGTACATACACAGACACACAGCGATTATTCATTCGTAAGTCAGTTGCAAATAAACCACCCCAAATATAATGTTGCCACTGATACATACCTGTTATTGAGTTTTTTTGGATCGCATATGAATCTTCAACACTTTAATTAATCTGTATTGGAGCCATTTTTCCAGAATTAGTTGTTAGAACACCTGTTTTGTATTTTGCAATGTTATTTGATAATAATATTGTACCTTCGTTTAAGAAAGCTTTTGAATGATCTTGGCCCATTATAGGTCATATGGTCGGTCCCCTATTCAAAAAAATAATAACTTTATATTATGTATATTATGATTATGTATATTTGTTTAAACAAATTTTATCATATAATCACAGATTTTTATTTATTTGAAACTAATCTTATCAAAGATGTGCAGGTGAAGCTTTGAAAGACATGTATTAACTAATTTGATCTAACTTAAATAAAAAATATTTATTTGATCGTGTGGTAATTTTAGAATTTTAGTTTTCCGAAATATTTGAATATGATCGACTTTAGTAAAGTCGATAAAGTAAAAATTTGCTATTTTGTATGAGAATATTATTCTTAAATTGAGCAACTAAATGATTCGAACATTCTGGATAATAATATGATTTAACAGCAAACATATTATGGGTGTACTCAACTATTTTTTAATTGCTTAGAAAATCTGACAACACTAAAATAATGTCCTTATACGCTTTGCTGAAATAAGCAAAGACATTCCAACAAGGACAAAAAGTACAATCCAACATAATTGGCCCTGACAAAGGTTTAAAGAGTAAATGAGTAAAACAAAAACGAATGAAATATGAAAATAACATGAAGTCATAAATGGAAAATTGTAGAGTTGTGCAAGTTTCTACAAAAAACACTATGCAACACAAATTCAATTTATTTATAAATAAATATTACATCTTCAGCTGTCCTTTGTATGATGAATAATAGTGAAAATTTATGTAAGATTTACTTACTTTCTTTTAATTTCTGTACTAATTTTAAATAACCAAGAAATTTAAACCTTAAACTTATTTTTGCTTTGAACTATTTTTTGATGGTTTTAGGTCTGTGTCCTTTTTTCAAAACAGTGATAAAAAAACCCACAATAATAACAAAAAGAGTCTTAAAAGTATACATTATTTTCGTTGTCCTTTAGCATAGTTTTGAACTTTGTAATTACATATATGTTCTGTTGCATGGTGCAATGAAAGACCAACTAACTCTAAAAAATGTATGTAGATGTACTCACACATACAGGGTAACTATTTAGCAACAGTCAAATTGCAATAGAAGAAGAAAATTACAAATAAAATGGTTATCAACGGAAAATGACAAAAATAAAGACACACAATTAAATGTTGATTAAAACCTAGAAATGATCTGATGCATAACCAAAAGAGAAGACGAGACTTTTGTACTGATGTAAGAAGAAAAATAAATGAAATATAAAAAAGTTTTGATAATCTCTAAAAAGAATTGTTTGTGTTGATTGGTTGTTTCATGTTTTTGTTTAATATATTTTTTAGACCAATTGAAAAATGGTGCAACGACACGTATTGTTATTTTTTTTTTGTTAGAGAAGTTGTCATACGCCGAGATGTACTTAAAGTTTTGTAGTTTTAAAACCACACGAAGCATTCATTTTCAGGACACTCTTTATAAACAAATTGAAAATAAAAGCTTTTTATTTGATTAGATCTAAGCTCTACCCATTAGCTCCCACTGTTACATATACGAATCTTATTATTGTTAAATTAAAATTTATTTGGATCAATAAATACAAATCATGTTGTGAATATTTCGCTTAACTTAAAAATGACCCTAATGTGGCCTTGAAATCGAGAAAACCTAAATAGTTTTCATAATATTTGCGTTTTACAAGATATCAAGTTAGCTGATAATTGATAATCTTATAATCTTGTTTAATTGATCAAGTGTAATCCAGTTCATATGCGCACCAACAATCATCAACACAAATAAGTGTGGATATCGATAGGTGTTTGTTCGATCAAACACATGTGTTGTAGGTTGTGGCATAAATGCGATAAATAAATATTCCATAAATAAATTCGTTGTGTGTAAATTAAGCAAAATCTGGATATCCAATCCGAAATACTCACCAAAAATTATGTAAAGCTGGATGTTTAAAATTTTGCAATTTATCCAAAGTTTTTAGCTTTCGTCTATTCTAAGGAACGTTTAATCAATTTTTTACTCCATAATCTTTAAAAATTTAGTAAGTTTTTTCGGATTTTCACAATTTTTGAAAAAAAACATTTTTAAGAATTTTTCAATATCTCGCTTGTGCTCGATTTTTCAACGACAGGCGAAAGACAAAGCTTTTGTCTCTCTGGGTACTGCCGCTGTAAGAAGCTCGATGGAGAATAAAGTGCCTGCGCCCAAAAATTGCCCAAATAATCTAAGACGCCAGAAAATTAGTCAAATAAATTCCCAAACGTTTATATGCATGTCGATTTTGGCGTCAATAACCGGCAAATCCAGAGAGTCTTTGGTAAGCACCGCCGTGTCGGGAAATACCATGGTGGAGAAAATTCTTCAAATCTTCTATAATAAAAATCAAATATTTTAAAATTTGGGATTATTTTGAAATTGGTGTTGCTTACTAAAGATCCCTTGCAGAGACGGCCAACGGCCAGGCTTGGGGATTTTCTCCACCATGGTTTTTCCCGACACGTCGATGTTTACTAAATATTTTCTGCAATGCATTACATACGTACCTAATTTTATTGTGACCTAGCACCCCATTGCAATGCTGTTTTAGTAAACAGCGCCGATAAACGACAATAAATTATAAGCAATTTAGCAGTAAGCAATATTTATTGTATTTGATATTGTCAATCAACTTAAACTCTTAAAATTTACAAAACAACAAATTAAATCTTCGATGGTATTCATTAAACTTTCCTTCATCAAAATTGATATTAGAATTATTCAATACACAATAAGAAAGTTTAATATAAATGACATCCTTAGAATGCATTACAAGCAACTTTCCATCTTCGTGTTCTTTCATAAGACTACGTGTTGCAAAGTGTTCAAACTGAATTTGTCTTTCATAAAGATGGCAGTGTAATATACGAAGATATGTAAAATGTCATGACATGATTGACATTTCAAGTGGTTAATGTGTAATTATGTCTTTGTGTGTATTAAAATTTTCAGTTTGATGTCTTTGTGCAACAAAATACTCGTGTATTTAATAATTTGCATAATTTTGCTTATTAAACGTTTTCTGTTGCATTGAACTGAATTGCAAACAAACAATAACCAATATTTCTCACTTCGTCTGTTTTACACATTAACTCATATACAAATTAAGATTTTATGGCAAATTAACACCTAAAATAACAACAATAACATTAACTCAAACACATACAAATTCAACATTGTAAATAAACTGAGACTGGCACTGGTTTGCAAAAGGCTCAACGTAGCAAGCAACACCACTTTAAATGTTGGGGTCAGAAAACAATCAAACTAGTTTGAAGTCACGTTTGAGGTTTCAGCAGGAGAATGTGTGTTGTTCATCTGTAACTATATTTGTGTATGCTGAAGAACAAAATATTAAATATGTATGTATTCGATTTGACTGAATTGCATGGTATCAGTCAGGGTCATTATAATTTTATTAAATAAATAAGTATAGTTGTGGCAAAATGACCAAATGTTAGGATTGATTAAAAACGAATCAGAAATATTTAATAAAAGAACATTTTATAAAAAGCTCCTTTTATGAAAAGCACCTCTTATAAAAAGCTTCTTTACAACATGTAGATTCTAGCAAATGATACCTCTTATAAAAATTACCTTTTATAAATAGTTCCTTTAATGAAATATTTGCAGTTCAAAAACTCACATATATAAGAAGTACATTTTGCAAATGGTACTTTTTAAAACAGTATTTTCAAAGAAGGTACATTTTTAAAAAGTACCCTCACATAAAATGTACCTTTTATAAAAAGAGCCTTTTAGTAAAAGTATCTGTTTTAAAACGTGTCTTTAAAACAAGTATTTTTAATGAAAAGTACCTTGATAAAAAGTAAACATTAAAAAGTACATTATTAAAAATTTTGCATCTATTTAAAGAACATTTTATAAAAAGTACCTCATATAAAATTTCCCTTTTATAACTTTTAGCAAATGACATCTTTTCTAAAAATTATAAAAACAAACTGTTTTTAAAAGCACCTTTTATAGCAAGTTACTTCTAACAACTGATACATTTTACAAAACGTAATTTTAATGAAAAGTACATTTTATAAAAAGTTCTTTTTATGAAATGATATCTTAGAAAAATACCCTTAGAAAATGGTACCTTTTTAAAACAGTCCCTTTTGTGAAAAGTAACTTTTTTTAATAAAAACAAAAATTATTGGACGTTACAATGTTGCAGTAAAAAATGTTTGGTTTCGATTGAAATTTAGGACAGGACGGTATGGTCCATAGAAATTGCGTTGGTTTGTGCGTATCCCCAAAATGCATGTGTGTTAACTTACATTCAAGTGTTTAAATAATTATTGATATAAACATTTTTAAAACTGATAAAAAAATAAGGAAAAACATGCTGAAAGGCTTCCAAAAATGCAATAGAAAAGTTAAAGGGAGGAAAGTGGCTTTCAACTTTCATTGTTGTCTTAATTTTTATAAACAAACAATTTTATGGCTTCTCTTATATATGAGAGCTGCTGTTTCTGCTGCTGTTGCTGCTGTTGCTGCTGTTGCTGCTGTTGCTGCTGTTAGTTTTATAGCAAAGATATTGAATTTCAATTAAAACGAAAGAAACCGTGTTACACATTTTATTCCCTTTTTTATGAAAAGATCGTAAAATTATCATTAAGTTTACACCATGATCATAATAATACTTTCCTTTGTTAATACTTTTTTCTGTTCCGCTTTTTTGTATATTGTCTGTAAATAAATCTATGTATATATATTTTTTTCTTGTTTTTCTTATTTCAATTCATAATTGCTCTTTCATGTGTAAATTATACAAATATTAATTTGATGACATTTTAATATGTTTTTTATATGGTTTAATTTTTTGTGTTCTGTTTCTTTTTTTAAGGGCCTTTTTTATGTTTCAATAAAATTATACCAAAAAAATGTTTAATACGAATTTTCTTATGATGCTGCTGACTGACTGACTGCCTATTTTTTTTTATTAACTTTGTGTAAGTGGCTTTTGATGATGACAATGTTGTAGTCCTAAATATTTATGACAGTAAATACTAAAGAAATTTGTTTTTATTACTCTATTGTATTTTTATGCAGTTGCCTTTATTTTCTTTATTTAGAAACAAATAAAAGGGGAAATATTTAATTAATATTAATCATACGCTACCAAGCACAGAGATCTGGATTAAATATGTTTTGTCACGAATACATGGGAAAATGAATGAAGAGCTTGACTACGCTAAAAAATTTGATTTGTAATAAAATAAATAATTTCAGTCTCTAAAACAGAAGGATACACAAATTAGCGGACAGATGGACAACATGTCAGAAATATAAAATTTTTCAAATTGGAAGTACTCGTATATCTTTTAAATGTTTATCATCTTTTAAGTGTTCAAATATAATAAAAATTACAATGTGAGTCAATTCATTGCGTATAAAGTTAATTTTATTCCGCCAAATTTTCTTTTAATTTTACGCCACTCTTTTTATTTTATAGGCAATCTAGTATCAGTTAAATGTGGAAAAACGAAAAAATTGTTAAAAAATTCTAATTTTTAGATATTTTTAAAAAGCAATTCCCTTTTTTTGGTGGATGTAGCTGTTTGGGAGCAAGAAACTTAAGCAACCGTAAACTTTTGCTTTTCATACAGAATATGTTTAAATAAATAATGAAAATTTAATGGTAAGAAAATATGCAAAATACTTTTTATGATGACGTTTGCAAAATTTTTAAACGAAAAGAAAGAAATTCGTAAAAAAGAAATAATTTAGTTTTATAAAGAAGACAGAAGAGGGTGAGATAATAAATGTTTTCTTTCTTCACTCTCTTTCATTTTCACATTAATTCGAAATAAGCTGGCACATGCACACACTCGATTGTATGCTGAAGTGCGTAAATTTTGGCATGTTTTATTTTCGTAGCATACTTTGGGGAGTTAACTTCCTTTTTTTTTATTCTTGTATGTATTTTAAATTAATATTTTTGTTATTACGAGATTATTAAAGTGTTTAAGTCTTATTTTTTAAGTCCTGTCAAGAGTTTCCGCTATTTTTTAAGTATATTTTGAAAATTAAATATAAAATTATATAATGAAAAATTACCCAGATTTTCTATTTTTTAATAATAATGTTAAGAAAATTACATTATTTTATAATATATAAAAAAAATATTGTTGCTTTTGACGTATTTGTCTTCTTTATTTACTCGCATTATTCAACTACTCACTGTCTGTGTGGTCTTTAAAAATTGTTGAAAAATTTTATAAATACACATAAATAAATATCATTCCTTATTATTCTTATTGCGATTGCATATTGTTGTTGTATATTGTTGAGTGTATGTATTTATGTGTGTACAGTTTGCTGTTTTTATTATGTCATTTTGTGCATTGTAATCAACAACATGAAGTATCAACAGCAACATTAACATAATCGTAGCTGTCAGCATAAACAATATAAAATCATGTTTGTGCCACATGAAAACACCCTTCAAAACCATTAAATTTAACGCACACCCACACACACTCACAACTACAAATATATGTGTATAGATGTACTCACACCCATTTTTAGATTTATAGAGTTTTGTACTCTCTTGAATTAATCTAACTGAGCAAACTTCAAAAAAAGGAAAACATGTTAATACATGTAATACTTATACGAGTGACTGTATGCAGATGAATATTTACTATGATGAATGTCTAAATGTCTGCAGCAAGTAACCGTATCAATAGAAGGAGCGAAAGACATGAGTTTATTTTTTTAACAAAAAAAAAATCAGATCAAAGTATCAGACTTTTTAAAATGTTGTTGAGAAGTACTAAATAAATACATGTAGACAAAGAAAAAACATGATTGAGGTGATCACAATCTATGATAGAATTATTGTGGCTGGTATATGTATACACATAGTAAGAAATTCTCATTCATACTTGTTTACAATATATTCTATGATGACCATAATATGTTTCTAACAGTAATAATATGTTTCTCACAATAATATTATGTTTGTAAATTATCGCTTCTAAATTTCTTTTATACACTCAATTAGATACTTATATAGTTACGAACAATTTTAAATAATTTGAGTAAATAACTACACATACAGTTTTCCTGGCTTAAAATTTTGGCTAAAAGGTTATTAAATTGATTGTAAGAAATCTCTTATAATAAAAGTTATGAAAACAAGAAATATATCTGATTTTATTTACACTATCTTTTACCCATGACTTCGGTCACTCTAAATGTTAATGAAACAACAAAACTTACTTATACCAAAAACACCAAAACTACCATACTACCCCCAAAAAACGTGCACTATGTAATTGTAAAATATGATTTGTAAAAAAGTAATAAGTACAAATAGTACCTTTTCTCACATTTATATACCAGAAAGTACGTCAACGTAAAAAAATTAATAAAAAAAAGTTCCAAAAATAAAAAATTTATCTCGTTTTTACCCACTCTGGGTCATATGCCATCCATGTACCAAATTTTATCCAATTCCATTAAGAATATTTCTCGAGAGAAAAAGTACCAAAAGTAAAATTGTACCATAAGGAAAAAAGTACTAGCATTTTGCATTTCAGCCCCAGAAAGTATGTTTATTTATAAATAGAAATTAGTGAAAAAATGTACCTAAACTACCCAATTGACCATTTTATACTCGCTAAAAAGGACTGTATATTTTAATATGGTTCAATGCTATGCTATCCGTCTACCAAATTTCATCCAAATCCATTAAGAGAATTTTTCAAGAGAAAAAGTACCATAAGTAAAAAAGTTCCAGTTTTTCACATTTCAGCCACCAGAAGTTATGAAAATGTATAAAAAATTTATTAAATATTAATACAAAAATATTAGCTACCAAAACTACCCATTTGACCCTTTTTAACTACTTAAAAAGTACTGTATATTTTAATATGGGTCAAACGCTATTCGTCTACCGAATTTTATCCAAATCAATTAAGAGAATTTTTCAAGAGAAAAAGTACCATAAGTAAAAAAGTACCAGTTTTTCACGTTTTAATCCCAAAAAATTATAATAATGCATTAAAATTTATAATATATTAATATCAAAATAAAAAGTACCAAGACTACCTATTTGTCCCTTTTTTACTCCTTCAAAAGCGCGATTCATTCACAGGAAAATCTTACAAAATTCTAACCGACTTAAAAAATTCGTTTTAAATTGGTGTTGTAGGTGCCACTATATCATACAAAACCGATGGCAAAACATCAGTTTGTTTTGTCCAATCATTTATTTATACTAGAAAAAAAACTTACATCCCTTTCGTTTTGTAAAATAAAAAGAATAAAGTGTTACGAATAAAGACAAAGTTAATATTGTCAGCTGGTTGACAATAAATACTTCTCTCATCGCATGAAAACTATCATTTTATGAAAATTTTCATAGTTTTACAATCTGTTACACAGTTGCATTTTTAGTCCACACTACCATACTTTTTCAGAACACAACTCATGCTGGGCAGAACGCACGATTGTGTAGGATAGTCAAGTACGGCCTTTAGTAGATTAAAACGATCGTAAATATTTATACACGAATTCGCCACTACTATACATTGTTGTATAGATTATAATATAGTTGTTACGAACGTGCTACTTCAGTATATTCTCTCTGCGTATGTACATGCGAAATAAAATTTATATGAATATAAGTATGCAACGAGACAGCTTTTCTCCTTTATCAGTTCTAGAACTTATTTAAGATTTTAAGCATTAAAATACTTTCCATTTAAAACAAAACCTGAAAAATCTACATTAAATTTTGTTTAGGAATTCGCGTAAAATGATTTTTTTAGTAAATTTTGTGCTCATTAAATTAATTAAAATAAAATAACGATAATAATGTTGTTGCATTTTTGCTGCTTGTTGTCACACTTACAGACACATCCATACTCACTCCTTCATAAACACACACTTTTGCTTACTCTCATACACAGCAACGTCAACAAACACTTTGTCTGACTTTTACTATTCTGTTTTGTTAAAAAATTATCATGTTTTTCTATCAAGTTAAATTTGTACGTTTGTACGGAAATAGTATTTTAATGATGACATCAAAAGTCTAGAATTGTATTTTCAAGAAATGTTTCGCTTTATTTTATTTTGGTGTTTTTTTTTCATTAATTTACATGACAATCAACAAATGTTGATGCACTACTTTTGTGCACATTTCAGCACAAACTATTAAAGTTAAATTTTCTATGCAACATTACGGAGAAAACTTATTTATTTTTTTTATGTTTAATATTATGACATGTTTAATGTGGTCAAATTAAATTTTGGTATAAAGAATAAAGCAAACTGTTGTTTTGGGAACCTTTTATAAAAAAAGGTACTTTGTATAACAGGTACATTTTCTATAACGTAATTTTAAGTAAAGGTACTTTTTGTATAATTTACTTAAAATCTAGGCGATCATGATAATACATGTGATGATGTTGATTTTGAATCCCTCTACGATTCATTGATTGCTCTTTCTTTTCACTGTGTGAAGGAACCAGATGTTTGTAGATCACTTAAAAATGTTAAGTCAAAGTTGTTGTTGATAATGTTACAATCCAACTCTAGAAACTTATTTATCTCCATATCTAACATCTTATCTTGTACCTTACAAACATATTAATATGCCGATTTCAAGGCCGCTACACCTCTCATAAGCGTCCTTTGGTCCATTTTTACAATTTATGTAAAGGGGATATTAATTCGGAAAGAATATCAACTGTTTAACCAAGTTTTCAACAGAAATAGAATACGAGAATTATTATAATTCCTTTTTATTCTATTTTCACATGTTGAAACAATTTTTGGTTAGTATGAAATTCGCCATTTCTGATTGCTCACTACTAATATTCAACAAAAATTGTTTCAACATGTAAAAATGGAATGGAATGCAATTTCAAAATAAACAAAAATTTCTTTAGGACACTGTATTTCTCTATATTACCGCTATAATTATGGGAACATGTGTTAGTATGTGTGCTTGCATATGTAAAAGTAAAATTTTCTTATTTTTTTTGTATAAAACTTCCGGTTTTAGGTGTTTTCTTTGGTATTTTATGGTCTATTGTGTTTATTTCGTTAACAGACACTTCCGGTTGTCTGTGCCGACAAAGCAGCACCACGTGTTGACAAACACAACAAGAAAATTTACATAATTAATACAGATAAAACTTACTTAAATCTCACTAGTTTGATTTAATTTATTGTAAATTGGTCTTTTAATTTGTAAATTTTTAAATAAAATATTTGTTAAATGTTATATAAAACAAGTAGCTTCCTTTGTATTGATTAAATTTTCATGGCATTGTATTCATAATAATTGATTATTGCGGTTTAAATAAACATATTAATGGCAACAATTTTTCCTTATTTTACTTTATTTATTATTATTTTATGTTGAAAAATTATTTGAAATTCAATTAATAAATCATAAATATGATTTAATTGTATAAAATTCAATATAAATACAATTTGTATTTATTTTAAAGCGTATAAAATACATTAATTGAAAATTGGTTGGTTAATGGATGGTTAATTTAATTTTTTCAACTGCTCTTTTTTGTTTTGCATCTGTATGGAGAAGACGGGTGAAGTTATTAATGATTTAAATTTGAAGATCAATGAGTGACATGAAATATTAATTTTTTTATTTAAATGTAAAAACCGATTTTGATTCATTTACGTCTTGCAGTTAATAGTGAAAAGGAAATGATAGGGTTAGCGCAACATTGATACAATATTCGCTGGAAGAGCTCCAATGTGCCACAATACCTTCTATACTTTTATTATACAATTTATGTTTCTTTATTAGAGAATAATAGATAATTAATTTAACAATTTAAATTATTTAAAGTTTGCGTTGTTGTTCATTTCTTGATTCGGTTACTTTGCAATAATTGTATATTTCGATAATATTGTCTTCAGTTTGCTTCCTTACGCGTATGAGTAATATTTATTAATTAATATAATGTATACGACATCATAACTAAAAGTAGCTTTACAGAAAACTTGAATTAAAATTACAATCTTTTCGGGATATTTTTGCTAACTTTTGAAACACTTTTTAGCACCAAGTATTAGACATGCCTGTGCATGCAAACTGTATAAAGTTTTCTATTTAGTTATTGTATTTTGTTTAATAAATTCTCTTCATATGTATATTCATGCATACGTATGTATGTATGTATGTATGTAATTTTTCTATTTGAAGCATATTCGTATACATGCAAATACCAATCAAATTTTAAAAATAAAATTTAAAATTTCAAAAAAATTTGTATGTATAAATATTTCATATTGGATTTCTTTTCTTGTTTATTGCAATATATTTTCACGTTAGAGTTATTTTTAGGAATTGTTTTCATTTAAATCAGCTTTTTTTTATTTACTAAAGTATTTGTTTTTCATAAATGCTGCACGTTTCGAAAAAATTAAGTCATTTGAAAAAAAAAAAGAAAAATAAAAGTGATTCTGATTTTACAAATAATTTAATATTGTTTCCGTTTTTCACATTTAATAGAAACAGGAGGTTCAGCTAATTGATTGTTTTTCTTTCTTGATGGGGTACATAATTTAAATTTATTAAAATTAAAAAAAAAAATTATTCCTGACGTCATAAGCACCCACGAAAATACATTTTAAAGTGTGATGAAGAGGGATAGAGAAGAAAGGGGCGCATAGAGTGGGTGAGATCATGTTCGAAATATATTTATATTGAAAAATTTAAAGAAATATTCATCAATCA
This sequence comes from Lypha dubia, assembly GCA_947311025.1. Lineage (NCBI taxonomy): Eukaryota > Metazoa > Arthropoda > Insecta > Diptera > Tachinidae > Lypha > Lypha dubia. Next base: position 2,563,483 of record OX371264.1, on the reverse strand, counting down.
TGTCCGTATGGGGATTTTAATTTTGCTGTTAAACTTTATTTCAGGTATATTTTTTTTATTTCAATTTTCACGATGTGAAGGTTGAAAATAGTGAAAATGTAAAAAAAAACTGGACACATTTTTATTGATGTACACCTCGCTTTATGCTGCATATTAAATAATTTTTTTGCAACTTAATTAGATTCGAATGCCAATCTTTTAAAGAAGGATATATTTTATTTTTATTTTCAACTCATTTTCTGCCAAAACGTGATGGAAACAAGAAACGTCTTTATTAATAATAAATTTATTTTTTATTACTAATAAATTATTTTTTAAAAATTTACAGACATACTACGGGTACACACATACATGCATACATTTAAACAAAACTGTCTAAGGTATTCTTAAACATACATACATCCTTCACACCTAAAATTTGTAAGCATATACATACATATGCATATATGTAAGTATGTATATGTAGTTCAAAAAGAAAATTATTTGTAATAAACAAAATATTTATAAAAAAACAAAATGATCGCTAATATTGCTAAACAAAAGGCAGCGATAATTGTGTTATCTTAAAAATATCTTTATAAAGCATTCAACATATACATATTATGCTACGTTCACACGGACAGCAATTATCATGGTTCGCCGTCTCATTCATGATTTGCAGACCAACCTTGCTTGAACCGACATGTTTCGCAATACCAAATTTTGAGAGCGAACCATCGTGGTTAATTTTGAATCTTCCTGCGAACCCATATAATTTACTATCTTCTCCAATTTTGATAGCAAATTATCGCTTGTCTATCTGAACTAGTTGTCAAAAAGTATTTGTATATATAAATTTATATAAAAAACATGGAACGAATAAAAAGCATATATTTATATTTATGTAAAGAATTAAATAAAATGGAAATTTTTTTCCATATTTTCAACATGCAAAATTGGAATAAAAAGGCATTATAATAATTCTCGTATTCTATTTCTGTTGAAAACTTGGTTAAATACTCGTAATTGATATTCTTTTCCAATTAATTAGCCACTTTACATAAATTGTAAAAATGGACGAACGGACGAATGGATGAGAGGTGTAGCGGCCTTGAAATCGGTATACTGATACGTTCTGCTAATCTGATTATACATACTAAGTTTTTTCAATATAAAAAACTCATAATATGTAATTTGAATTTTCAATAATTCAATAATACTGAACTTAAGCCTACTAATAATAATTTCTCATTTGTAAATAGTCAACCGTATTTCAAACTGTAAAAGAATGTCGAAGTACGAACCAATCTAGAATGTGTCGTGTGAGCCATCGTGATTCACATAGCGAACGTAGTAGTTCAGTTTGTCGTGTGAACAGTATTAAAGTTTTAATAGAACTTTAAAGCTCATCCATTTATACGAAAACTCAGAAATAAATTTGTGAATTACAAAGCATAAAAATAGTCTTTAAAAACTTTTCAAACATACACAACAAATAATTTTCCATTATGAATGTGTTTGCCAAAAATCTCTGTAACGATTGGTCAAACTATGTTGAACTACCTGTGGAACGGGGCTACCTAATAATGCGGCTGTGCTCGTCGTTGGGTGTGGTTATATTGTGTTCCTAGGCATAATTATATGTTAATCCATTACAAAAGACTTTAAATTTTAGGTAGCACTTAAAAATATGTGGTAAAACTAAAATAAATGTAAAATTTTGTTTTAATAGAACTTAATTAATATTACCATCGTAATGAAAAAATAATATTATACGCTTCCTATCTTTAAATTTAAATAAACCAAAGTTTGTGTGAGATATCATCGACATTTTTTAACGTTTGAAAGACCCATAATGATATTCTGTGTGGTATATAACATCGTTCAAATGTTCGCCAGGTCTTCTTCGGGTGGGACACGTTCGAAAAGTCCAAATTTCCATGACTCTGGCACATAAATCAGGCCGAATTTGAACGATGGCATGTGTAAATTGTGGGTTTTGAGGACCGCTGTGACTTGTGGTTTATTCCCATTAAACCTGCTACTTAAGAAAACCCCATAAGATTTTCATATGTACATATGAATGGATCCCAGCAAACACAAAATTTTACTTCATTTACTTGGCAAACGTATTGCCAAGTTTGTGTTAAAATAGCAACTTTCCGTAGGCGTTTGTGGCTGATTTAACGAACATATTTTTACATTTTTTAATATAGTAATTTTGGTTTGAACAAATTTTGAATTTATTTTATGATGATGATTCTCGTTTTTTTTGGTCGCAAAAATACTAAACGTATACACGAGAACGTATTTGTTGTTTTCGATTTTTAATAGGTGTTTTAAGGCATTTTAATTTTTTTGATACGTAAATATATCTTTCAGGGCTTTTTGTGATCATAAAAAAGTCGTTAATTAAACGCTGAAAAAAAGTCCATTTAAGTATTTTATATAAAAAAAAAACACAGATAATTTAAATGAACTTTTAGCCAAAAAGACGTTTCTATTTGTAAACGATTTACTTAAAATTTATAATATTATAGTTTCTTTCTATTTGCACGACATTATGTCTCATCGTTAAAGAATTTTTCAGTCAAATATAAAAATTGTTGTCGAGTGAGTGTCTCTTTGCTTAATGTGCGATCATGCTGGTGGTGACAGTTAGTAAATGTTGTCATTTTGAAAAGTTTAATATTTATTTATTTTATTTCATTTTTCATTATTTAACATTGAGGAAGGCCTTTTGAGTTTTTGAATTAAATAAATAAAGAGAAACTATTTTAGCACTCCTACAATGTCTTTGCGGGTATTTCCTACTTTGTTGTCACTTGATGTGAATGTGAATTTTGTAAATTTTACTTGAATATCAGCACGCGTTCGCTCATTTACCCACATTGAAAAATGCGTTTAAATAATTTTTATTTGTTTATTTATTTTTTTTTCGTTATTGTTGCAAAGATTTTGTTGTCTTATTAATAAAATTATTTCTTTGTTGATTTCTTGTTTTTTCGTCGTAAATATTTATCCGCAAATAAATTATTTTCTTGGGCAAATATTCGCTAAATTTACTGTAAACAATTTTTACTGGGTACTGGGTTAATAACGAACAGTGGGACAAATTTTGAAAAATTGTGAAAAAGTACGATCAAATATATCGTCCCTTCATGCGTTCATAAAAGCAAAAATTTGGGTTTCTTATTGATTTGATTGATAAGTGCCTTGTCCCCATATAGTGAACCGGCAAAAATACGCAGCAATCGAAGGAAAATTTAAGTTCATAATTAAATAGTCTTATTATGTATATAAAATATAAACAATTTAAATTTTAATATATGTTTCTAAGACTATGCGATGGAAGTTTCGTTTGTTTCGTTATAAATACATGACTGCATCCAATACATCAACTGAATTAATATTTACAAATTTTGCATTATTCGATGCAAGAATATGGCTTCCTCCTACATATCCTTTTTCTATAAAACTAAATTTTAGTTGCATTTATGATTACAAAGCAGTCAAAATTGTAAATAATTTGTAAACCATATTTTTAGTTAACTAAGCTTGAGCTTAAGCTTAATAAATTTTGAGTTTTTATTTTTCCCAATATTTTGATCAACAACGTTGAAAAATGCCACCAATGAAAAATGTCTCCAAACAGAAAAATGAAAATGGTCCCAAAATAACAAAAACAAACAACATAAACTCTTTTTTTTTTATCAAAAAGTACGCTGATAAATTTTTATTATGACCGCCGCCATCGACTTTAAAGCACATTAAAAACAAAACGATTTTTAATATAAAAAAAATTATATTCATGAAAAATTTATAGCGAGTAGAGTTTTTTAATTAAAACAATTTTTTTTTTACTTATTGTCTTTAAAATTATTCAACCTGATAATTAAGACGGAGCGCCGTTTTGAATTTGTGAGCACCGCCGCCGCCGCCGCCGATAGTATATGCATTTTCGGCTATGTATATTCTGCCGGAAACAGCAGATACGTTTTTACACAACTTCTATTTGCAAAAATGCAACAACAGAACGGCACAGAACAGAACAAAAAGTAAAAGTCAAGACTAATGAGGCATTAAGTAAAAAAAAAAAAATCAAATAAATTCGAAACATTTTATAAGATGGTTGATTTTGGGTTGTTTGCAATACCAAAATTTGCGTTTTTTATTTTTTGTTTGTAGCCATTTTTTCATTGGGGTCAATTTTCATGAAGCCATTTGTTTATTTTACTTTGATCTGTGTTTATTTATTGTATATTTGTGCACAGTTTTATTATTTAATCTCGTATTTATTGGGAAACGTCCAGCGTGCATCTTTTTCTATAATTGTTTCCTCTTGTTAATATTAGCTCTGAGGTTCTACACTTTAACGGGTAAACGCCTGAACTGATTTTGATAAAACTCAAAACATAGATACTTGTGTATAGGAACATATAAGATTCATGCCTTTTTAAAAGTAGGTCCGGCTGGCTGGCAGGAAAGCATGTGTCGCAAGCAACGAATTCAGGGACATATAACGAATTTAATGAAAGGACTTCGATTGTTATGATATCTGATATCATACCTATTTCTTTATTTGTTATCTGTTTCTCCATATAAAATTAAATATTTTTTGATTTGTATTGCTAATTTAATTATTTTTCATATTTCCAGCTCTGTACACAGATTTATGTTGAATCCTTTTTGTGCAGAGTTTTCGATAAATTCTTTGTAACAAAATAGAAAAACAAAGCCAATCAGCCTCTCTTATGCCTTCTATTTCTTTCCACTTTCGTGAAAACTTTGTCAAAGAATAAAAAAATTTTGTTCTGCCAAAGAAACAAACAAAGATTTTTTAATTGTTGAGATTTTTTTTAGTGCATTCTGTTGTTATCGTTTGTTTACGGTTGTTACGGACTTTCAGATCTAATTTTAAATTATTTTTCTTTACAATTTAAAGGTTATTTGCATTTCTACAGAGATTTTATTTAAAATGATTGGAAACAATTATCTTTAGTTAAATTATGTGCTTAAATAATATACCCAAGTGATTTGTTGTATTTATTCAAGTCATAAACAAGGAGATGGCAAAACAAAACTCCTAAATTATTAAATTAAAATTATTAAATTTAATGCCTGCCATCACCCACTCACTCATTCTCTACTGCTGCTTAAGGAAAACTTTTTGCTTAAAGATTTAATGAAATCCCTAACAATTAATTTCCTACAATTTATTTTAAGTTTTGACTTAAAAATATTCTAGTGATTAAACAGCAGAAATTTAATAATTTTTTTTTCTCATTAAACTAATTTTAAGGCCTCAATAATTCTTTTGTGTTTCTCTAAGGAAATATTTTTGCATCTTCTTTATGATTTTTAAATGTTTTTCTACAAAACAAACAATAGAACAACTTGCAACTTATTGCTTTCTTTTTGTTTTGTTGTTGTTGTTGTGCAAAATGTATCTTAAATATTTGATGAAATCAAGGGAAATTGCATTGAATTCAATATTGATTTTCTTTTATGTAAAATTTTTGAAGGAAAGACAAACATTTGAATAAGAAATTAAAATTTTTTAAATGCGATTGAACAAAAGTTGAGTTGAGGGTGGAACATAGTTTAGGAAGGTATATTTTTATAAATAACACGGTGCGGCTGAATATCCATATTTTAGAAAATATTCCATACAGATATTTTCGAATTTCAAGTATTAGAGTTTGGATTTCTTCCGAATATTGAGTGAGGGCACATGTCTTGAGGTTTCATCATAGATTTTCTGAAAAATGTTTAGCATATTTTCGATGCAGGTATTCACAAATACACAACTTTTATTTGGATTGGAATTTAAAATACGCAGTTTCTTTTGTTCAATAGATGTGATTTTGACCTTTCATATCTGCAATTATCGATAGCTTTTCAATTTAAGTTAAATTTTAACATTAAAGTGAAGTGCTGAAACCTGTTGAAAAACTTTTTTTTATAAAATGACTTATTTCTTTAATTACTTTAACAATTAATAGTTATTAACAATTTAGAAACGCCAAACTTTGGCTTCCGAACAATGTTTAGTCACAGATGCCAAAGCTTGACTTGTTTTTTCAACAGCAGTTTTGGAGCACGCTGTTTTCATTATGACAAAGTTGAAATAGAGTTGTAACATTTTTCACTAGTATTTAATATAAAATCCCTATCAGTAACCAAAATAGGGACAGGGTAGAGAAAATAGATGTTGAACATGTAAAAGGCTTAATTTTTTACAACTCTTAGAGCAATCTTAGAGCGCCTCTGTTGTTAAGTAGACGCATTAAGTTTTTTAAGCTCCATGAGAAGGCATTAATTGTTTTACTTCGTCGAAGTTTCTGCTAACCGACGAATGAGGGCGATGTTGTGTACGTTACCTTGGAACCGTATCAATCGTTGTCCGAACTGTTTTTAATGACCAAAGGCTTCATCACTTAAATAGTCCGACAAAAATTAATACAATGATACACTGAAGTACATTAGAAAGTGTTTGTGACCCAGGTCCTAAGTCATTGTTTGCTTAGTAGTTAACGCAGTAAACATTTCAGCCAACACCACCCTGACCCATAGTGAACCACAGTGTTTAGAAACCGATAGATTTGAATGCCTCTTTTGATACTTGAAAAGTGTGATCGTTCCATCGAACTTCACAATGGATTTTCACCACAAGAACTGCAAGAGATTCTGATGATTTAAAACACTAAAATCGGTCTTTATTCGAATGTTAAAAAATTCTCCAATTAATGCATGACTATGAATGGCAATTGTTACTGCAAGAGAGATGCTTATTAAGAAAAATGAGCTTTAAACAGAGAGAAGGAAAGAAGTCTTCTGGTATCCTTAAATTAATCTTGAACCCGTTTAAATGTGTTTAATAGTTTCTTAAATAATTTAATTTTATTTTTTTCTTTAATTTATATGATTTAAAATTATGATCATCTGTGAAGTTCATGGTAGGCCATCTACTTAAGCGATGAGCCATACAAATTCTATTCTGTTGTTTTTCTTATTTAAAATGAACGTAATTGTCACATCGCAACAGCCTTCACCTTGACTGGCGCCGCCGAAATGTCTAGAAAAGTTCAAGGTGTTTTCATGGATGCACATTTTGGCACTTGCTGTAAATTTTTGTTGTTATTTTTGTTGTCAAGATATTTATTATTTATTTTCTTATAAATATTACTTTAATTTTTATTTAATACAAAAATTTGCGATTTATATTTTATCATGATGCCCTTGATTGCGGACAGTTCGTTGTTATCAGTTTTGATTTTTAATTATCAAAAGCACTTGCCAGATATTTCAATTTAATTAAGGGTTTTTCTTTATGAGACAAATGAGTTGAATAGAAACGGCATTTACTTACCCCCTTCCGGTTCTGAATCATCAATATAAATCATTTTGGTTTTATGAAGTGTGTGTTCACGCAATCTGGTACCTATGATGACAAATTTGTTAATCCACTGAATACGAAAGATAAGAGTTGAGAAAAAGATCACTTTATTAAGTAAAAAACTATTTATTTTTGGCACTTTGCAAACTATTTCTCTTTTTATTTTTTATAATTTTTAGCTTTCATACAATTTTTTGTTCACTTTTTGTTGTTCTAATTTATTTTTGTACTCAAAATTTTCTTCATTTATTTTTATTTTTTCATTTCGTCTTGGCAAATTTTTGTTATTTTGTTAATTATTTATATATTTAAACATATTTTTAATTAATTAATTATTTTAATTTTTTCATATTAATTTTTAATTATTTTGTTGTTTTCATATATTCTCTATTTTTTTCTGTATATTTTGTTGTAACTTGTGTTTATTTTTCAATTCTGTTTCCTGCTGTTTGTTTTAATGCTTCTTCGTGCTCTTAGAGAGTGAGTATATAACGGTACCTAAGGGCTGGCTGGCTGGCTGCTTGGCTCCCTGGTATAATTTGCTTTGATTTGCCTCTACTGCTTGTTAAGATTGTTTAGTGTTTGAAAAACTCAATTTCGTTTAGATAAATATCTACGTTGTTTTTATTGTTGTTCTATAATAACAACAAAAGAACGAACTTGTACGATTAGAACAATTTGTATCCACACGAAGTTCTTTATTGTTATTGTTTGTTTTTTGTTGTTTTAATTATTGTTGGTGTGTTATTATTTGCCTGCAATTCTCATTTTGGATGTTTGATAATTATTGTGTGATTTTTCTATAATTATTGCTCTGTTTGTTGTTCGCATAACAACTGCCTGTTAGCTACACTTCTTTAAGTTTTATGGTTTTATTTTTTTTGTAGTACACTTTTTATGCTGTTGTTGTATTTCGTCTTTTTTACATTTCAATAGAATAAATAGTGATCTAAAAAATATAAGAAAGCGGTAAAAATTAAATAATTATTGTAACGAGTATTGATGTTTTAGGAAAATTTTTTAAATAATTAATACAACGACTATTGTAGTATAGACGAATTTTTATGGTATATGCATGTATGCATAATGCTGTTATGCACTTTACAACAAAAATAGTTTTCCATATGCATGAATACGGTGAATAGTTTCGGAAGAAATGCGCACCAGTAGAAGAACACTGGAAATAATGTCGATAGTATTTTCGAAATATTCTACACAAATATACTCGTATGATCCGAAACTTATCTGTAATGTGAATTATATCAGTCGTAGGCACCACTTAAATTTTCATTAAAAAAATTCTTAAGGAATTGGAAATAAACTAAAATAAACCATCTCCTGTAAAATTTGTTCTATGAGAGTTACGTTTTTTTAACTGTTAGGAATCGATATGGTCGTGCTAAGAGTATGCTAACAGTATGGTAAAAGCTAAAAGCTCTAATGTAAGCTTTTTAATCCTAGTTTTGTGTAATATTGTTTCTTTTGTACAATATATGTAATTTGACATCATGGGAAGCTTTTTAAGCGACATTGGAAATTATTTAAGCTTTATACCCAAAATTCATATCTTTCATTTATAATTTTTGAACTAAAACTAATTTTAAACCTTTGAAAGTTTAATTGCTGTTGCTGCTCTTTATATTTTCTCTATCACCAACTTTTTTAATTCTTAATTGTTGTTCTATTTCTATTTCTCTTTCTGTTGTTGTAATTTTATTTTTACACAAATATTTACCTCCATCGCTAAAGATATTTATTATTTTATAAATTGTTTAGGCTAAACACAGAATTCGCTGCTAAATGAAACAAGTCTCAATAGTCTGTTAGAGTTTAACAGCTGCATTGCAACTACAGGAGACAAGAAAAATTCTAAAGAGATACAAATGAAAAGCAAAATAGACAACAAAAAAACCAATCAAATAAAAAATCATAGCAGACAAAATGATTTTAAGCACATGGTTCATATATTTGGAAGCAAAAGGAAAAACAAGAGCAGTGAAAATAAATATTGAATTCATACAAATGAAAAAGAAAAACGAAAACCAGAAAATGAAGATTGAAGATTGAAGAAAAAACAAATAGAAAGATATTATTTTTCTTTGGATTTTTTCATATGGATATTTTCTGAAATACAAATACGAGTACATAAAAATATTAAGTTTTTTATCTGCATCAAAAATATGTTTAGGTGAAACAAAAAAGAGCGAAATATTTGGCTGCCAATAAATTTTATTTAATTTTACTTGAAAACTTTAAATGATTTTTTTTCGTATCTAATAAATTTTAGTCCAAAGAGTGAGTAGCAGGAAAGGAGGACAAAATTTGCAAACATATTTTTATTATATTAGAGATTTTGAGTGAATTTATAAAATCATTTTCTTCTTCATTTTAAATACGTATTATATGTATGTATGTATGTAATTCTCGTATTGTCTGAAAACCTCCAAACTGAATGATCCAGGTATATTTTGCAATTCTACCTCAAATTTATGATAATTTCTAATGGAATTCTCTTTTTAAATTATTGGTTAATTTTGAATATAAAGGTGCGAACTATAAAATCAATAAAAAAACATCCAGGGGGCGGGGGAAATCCGCGACATAACAAATACTCTGCTATTACGAATAGGCGTGTATTTAAAAAAATTTTTTTTGTATCGTTTTAAAAGCTAAAATATACGGAATATTAAGAAAATGAATTGTGTGATACTTTTCTGTGGAAATTCATAAAAGTCTGTAGTTGATTATTGTATGCGTAAAACGATGGAGTGGTACTGTTCTCTATAAACAATTTTTAATTTTTCGTGCATAAGTTCGAACTTAACGAAGTTGAAAAACTCAAAATTTCTTTGATTAAACATCACTCAGTTCGACTAAAAATTCATAACTTAATTAAGCAATTTTCAGCTTGATTTCGAAAATTCAAACTTAATTTTAAAAATTCAAACTGTTGAAACTTTTTTTTTCGAAAATTCGAAACTTTGCTTCTTGTGAACCAGATTTAAAAAAAATCGACGAACTTTGATATTTGTTGCGAAATGAGAGAAATAATTTTATACTATTTTTAAAATCCCCCGTATTATTAATCGAATTCCTCCAAAGAAAAGCTTACTTCACATAAAATATCAAGGATTTTTGAATTTTTTTAGAGAGGAAGATCAAACTTTTGTATATCATAATATTTTGATATTGAAATAGTTTTTTTTATCGCTAAAAAAGTAATTTAAAAGACTTAGTTTTGATATCAAAATGTCGAACTTAACTGCGAAAATTGAAAATTCAAACTATATGCCGAAAATTGTAATAAAATATTAAAAATTTGAGCTTAGTTTTGCAAATTTTGAACTTATTTTCGACAAGTCGAACTTAATTTCTAAAATTCGAAACACCACTAATTGAACTCCACTTCTTATAAGCAAACTAGTATTCATTGCATCTGTCATAATTGTTAAAAATTTAGTAGTAAAACCAAAATATGTCAAAGGCAGAGAAAATAGAAAAAAAATTCAAGACATCCGATCCGGCAAAGCGAAAATGTGCAAATGTTGAAAAAACTTAATTATTTAAGCACCAAATTAATTCAATTATTTTAACACATTTTGGTCTTTGTTCTGATGAATTATCGAATGAAGCCAAAAACAAAAACATGTTTACGTCATTTTCTTTAAAGCTTATTTTATAACCGACCTTTGAAATCTTATAGACGAAAACAATGAGTTCTTTCAAATATACCACACCTATCCACCCCATTCACCCCTGCTAACTTTCGCACAAAACTTTGTTGGACAAATAGACTATTTAGTCTTTAATAAATATATTTATGTTGAAATAAAAGTGATTTGCTTTAAGAAATGAGCTCACGATTGTGTATTAACTACGCTAATGAATAACAAGTACGAGTATTGAATAGAACACCAAAGATAACACCAACAAAACAAACAAAAAAACGCGACAACAAAAAATTGAAATGAACTGCTGTTTTCCTGTTATCAGTGTTGAAAGAGCAAATTGTAGATAAAAACATTTAGATTATCAGTCATTTTAAGCACAACAACCGCAAAATAAAATACCTGATTAAATTTATTGTAAATTACAGTCCTATTTTTATGAGTGCTAATAAATGAGATTTTATTTTTAGTTTTATTACACTAAGGATCATAATAATAAGTACATACATATTATTTATATCAAGCTAAAGACCAAGCACAAACTGTTGCAATATTTTGAAAATTCTAATAATACAATTTTGTACGCAATAATTCGTTGAAGCCCAACTCTATTCCAAGTTTCGTTATCGAACAACGCTTTTTAAGTTTCCAATTTTAAATTTTGTTTTCTTTTATTTTGATAATAATTTAATTGGTTTCTTATTGGCGAAGAAAGAAAGATTCAAAAATTTCATTCACTCATACGCAAGCAAACACATGGAAATTTCTATAGCCAATTAAGCCAGACACTTGTACTTTTGCAAATTTAACATAATTTTTTGCTGTTGTTCTTGTTGTTGCATGTATGTACCTACATATTAAGGAATTGTTCAAGTGTTTGTTCACACAAACATATTTACACATGAATACTTAAAATTCCTTTCGATTGTTGTTTCGTTTTGCTTTTATTTTTCAGTTTATTTTTTATTTTTTCTATTGGGATTCCTTTTATTATACGATATTCATAAACACACATATAACACACATCCGTGTGTCTTATGTATGTATTTGTTGTTAAAAAAAAAAAATTATTTACAAATGATTGATTTGCCTTTAAATTTTTAAAATTTGTTCAGAAGTTTGAGTTGCATGGCCTTGAATTTCTTTTTAAAGAGATTTATTTTTTTTTGCGGGAGTGGGAATTCGCTACTACAAGTGTATAACTCAGTTTAAATCATTCATGCTATTCTAAATGAATTGATTAATTTTTTACGTTAGCCTACATGAAACGCTTTGTGGTTAATGTACCTTCATTGGTCTAATTATCATGCTATCTATCTATATATATATAAAACAGGATGTGTGTATGTATGTAACGTATGGACTCTAAAACGGCTGGCTATCATAGTAAATTTATTTCTTAGGCAATTTTAGATAAACAAATACATTTTTCATGTTTTTCTGCATGAATCGGTTTGTTGTCATGTTATTTTACAAAACCCTGTGTAATTGTTACGCTTTTCTTTATAAAACTGATATTTTTTTTTATACTCGAACCGAAACTGTTAATTTTTTATGTTATTTTAAATAAATTGATTAATTAATTAATAACACGTTATGCCATAATAGTTACTTTGTTGTTGTGCTATTTTAAATTAACCGTTGTAGTTTTGATGCTATTCTTTTATAAAGCTGCTACTATGTTATGCTGCTCCAAGTCAATTGGCTAAATTTTCATGCTATTTCAAATTAGTTGATTTAATTTCTCAAGTTATTTGAAATAAATTCTCTTTTTGTAATGCTATTTTATGAGACCTGTATTAATTGTGATGCTATTCTTTATGAAAGTGTTATTTTTTTTGGCTACTCAAAGTAAATCAGATTATTTTTCATGCTATTCTACATGCTACTATGCTATTCTTTATAGACAGGCCGAATGTACATGATTTTAATTTATTTGTCTATGGAAAATATCCTTACACACATTTTGCAAATAAAAAATAATAAACCTAATACTACAAGAGTAAATTTTTTTGTTGGACTCCTGAACTGGCAGAATTAGTAAGAAAAGGATGCGGTAGAGATGATAGATGCTAAAAATTTAGCAAAAGGTTTAATTCTTTTACAACTCTGATACTGCGCGTTTTTCAACTTTTAGTGCAATGTTGCAGCGCCTCTGCTAAACGAAGAAGGAGGGCGCTGTAGTGTACATATTCTGGACACAGTTTCCATCGCTGCCGGAACTGTGACCAGTCATAACTTAAACAGGCCAACAAAAGTTAACGCAATGCCACACTAAAGCACTTTAGAGAAATATATGATATTGATTAAAATGCTCAGACCAGGTTTTTAACCCAGCTCCTAAGTAATAGTTTGCTTTATAGTCAACGCTTAAACTACTTAAGCCAACAGCACCCTCAAATTTACCAAACTGTTGAGAAACAATTGTGTACGTATGAATATTAACCGGCTAATTGTTATGCATTAATTACAGTTCAATATTTTATTGACATACCATTATTTTCCATGCAATTAGAAATGCAATGTTTTAGTTTTGATGTTACCTAATATTATTTTGTTGCTAAATTTATTGATACGCTCAGTGAAACAGTTTACATATCATGGGTTAATTTTTGTTTTGTGCGTTTCAATGCAAATTTCTTATTTACTATTTCTATTTTACTGTTTGCGGTATGATGCATGACATAATGTGCTTTTAAAGAATTCTTTATGTCGACTATTTAGGTTGAAAAATTAAGCCAATGCAATGAGCTTTAATGCCACTTACAGATAATTAAAATTAATAACTTTTGCTTTCGAGAGAATTTTGAACATTTTTCCTTTTTTTTCTGATTATTTCAAAGTTCTTTATCAAAAATCATTAATCTTAAAAAGTTTTTTTAAAAGGTTCTATAGATTTGTATGAAAAAAACTGTTCACAATTCACTTTCTTTGTTTGTGAGATTGAAAAAGAAAGTTGTAAAAGAAAGTGAAAAGGTATTGAAACTAAAGCCAATTCTCAACAAAATTATTGAAGTGTTCAAAATAAATCAAGCTGAAGTCCTTCAGTAATAAAAAAAGTAGATAACAAATAAAAAGAGAAAATTAAAAAAAATATACAAAAAAAAAAATCCAATTGAAAGTAGAATTAAAAAGAATTGAACAAAAAATGTTGACAAAGTTCTATTATTCTAAATAAAAATTTATTTTTGAAATAATAATTATAATTCATAATTTATATGAAATGCAAAGGAGAAGAATATTGTGGAAGGATGTTAGTTTTAATTGCTTTAAAGTGATTGAAAAACAATAAAAACAAAAAACGTTAGAGATTTGTCACGGTAAATATTTTATTGGCACAACGTTGATAGATGGCGGTGGGGTGGTATATTTGCACCAACAGCAGAATAAATGTGATATTTTATTTTGTAAATAAAGTTCTGGATTAATGTAACAGCATGTGTTTGCGAGTGGATGTGTGTGTGAGTTACGTTGTTCAAGTTACTGTATAAAGTGGCCATTGTTTTTCAGTTGTTTTGGCAGTAGTGGTGGTATGTTTATGTTTTATAGAGCTTGAGAGATTTAGCTTAAGAGCTCGTGAGAGAAAGAGTGAAAGGGTGTATTAAAAATAAAAAAAAAAAAATGAATTGCACACCTAAAACTTGTTAAGTACTGTCATGAAATTCATGGAATTTTTATGCAAAAGAACAACAATAAAATAGAAATATTTTTTTTCGTGTTTTTTGTTCAACGGCAACTTAAATAAACTACTGTAAGTAGGAATGCCATGAATATATAAGTGATTTGAAATTCACATAAAAAACAAACACTCACATACACATATAAACACACCAGTAATGAATGCAAAACGTCAGTATGTAACAATGACGGTACCGTACCATTGCAGTTTATTTTATTTTTGTATAAATATTGGCAACAAATAAAACCTGTTAATGTTCCGCTGGATGGTGTTTATGTAAATTTTAGATACACTATAAAAAACATTTACTAAATTTTAGTAAAAAAAATTTCCTTGAAAATAGTTAAAAAATTTCTATATTTAAGTATACTTTGATTAATATTTAGATATTTTTATTTAAGTCAAATAAATATTTTCTTAAAATAAAAAAATCTAATTTTCATACCGCCAGTTAAAAAAAAACCTACTTCAAGAAAATTTGTATTTAATTTGAGTGGGCATTTTCTAAAAGTAAGAATTTTTTTTACTAAAATTTAAGTACATTTTGTCAAACAAATGAAATTATTTGCAAAAAAATGATTGAGGAAATGATTTACTACTGAATAGTTCCTAAAAATTTGAATACTTAAAAACGGAAAACGTCTTTACTCATTTTAAGTTCAAATATTTTTCTCATATTCGAATTTTTTTACAAAATTTAAAGAAATAATCAGTAATGGCGAATTTCGTACTAACCAAAAATTGTTTCAATATGTAAAAATAGAATAAAAATTAATTACTGTAATTCTCGTATTCTATTACATTTGAAAAAAAAAACTTGGTTAAATAGTTGATATTCTTTTCATATTAATATACACTTTACATAAATTGTAAAAATGGACAAACGAACGCTGATGAGATGTGCAGTGGCCTTGAAATCGGTATACTGATACGTTCTGCTAATCTGATTGGATATTAATATTGGATACTAATGTTTTTCAACATTAAAACTCTTAGTAATTTGAATTTTCATTAATTCAATAAAACTGAACTTGAGCCTGATAATATTAATTTTCATATATACATATAAGTTCAAATAATAATTACGTTTATTCGTAATAATATAAAAAAAATTTTAAATAATTTCTTAAATTATTTTTAGCTTACAGGTTGTCTAGAAATGAGTGGAATTGTACCTATCAAAAACTTGGTCTTTATTTTGATCTCAGTACTTTTTACGGCCGAAATATTTTGGATAGGAACTTGGCCTTATTTTTACATTTGTGTTTTTGTGCGGGTCCCACTTCTTTTTTTCCAAGTTGTTTTTGTATAAATATTTATATATATTGCTTATCTGGGCCTACCTGTGTACGAAATTTAAGCTTTCTAGCTATACTGGAAGTGCCCCATAATATTGATGAGTGAGTGGACTTGGACTAAGGACTTTTCACACCTTAATATCTCAGGAAGCTTTTACGGTAGAACTTTCAAATTTAACCTGTGAGGTCACCTCTGTGGGGAGACCTTTCAAGTTTCATTATATTATGATCAAGAGGAGCAAAGTTATGAGTTATGAACATGCGAAACTTTTACTCAGTTTTTGTAAAAAACGGCATTAGCGCCATACGACAAACAATTTGAACTCAAATTAAGTAAATATTCCAAAATTTTAGTAAATTTTTTGTTTTTCGAGTGTATCAAGGCTAAAGTATAGTATTTATTTATAAATGATTTTTAAAAGTTACGATTTAGTAGAATAAATAGAATAAACTTTCAAAGTAAAATTTAAAATGACGATCTGGATAATCGAGATGAAGTCATCGTTACGTTTTATTTTTAAATTGTGGGAAATTGTGGGCTGACGAAATTAGCCACATATGACGTTGATGTTAAATGATAATGTTGATTAGTGTCACCCAAGTGTTTTTTAAAGTTTTCCCGCATATTCAATATGCAGAAATTAATATTTCCTGCTTCCCTGTTGCTCACCTTTAATATCACTTGTTTGCCACACAAACGCATATATTTTCTTAATTGTACTTTTTTTTTCGCTGAGCAGCATTAAATATTGAAAAAAAAATCATCTAGAAATCTATTAAATCCCTTCGCAGTTTATTTCATTCTCGTCTGCTTAAATTTATGCAATTTTTAAATATTACTTCAATATTAAAACATTAAAATGCTGCAATTTTAGTTGAAATAAAAAACGTTCTTCTTCCCTCTAGATTTATTTGTTATGAAACAACAATAAAAACTGGATATTTCAAAAAAGGAAGTGAGATTTTTTTTTACAAAATGAACCAAAAAAGCAAAACATAAACGACAAATAAAACAACTAAATATATTTTAAAGAGATTTTCAGTACCCATCCATCCCCTCCCCCCACCGCTGAAATTCACTTATTTTTCCAAAAAGCATTTGAGATATTCTTTGCTCCACTTAATGATGAAATAAACGCTTCTCTGTGAAATCTTTAGCTAAAGAAGATCTAAGTTGCCTGCATTTTTTGCTTCATTCTTAAACGTGCAACCTGGCTGGCAGGCTGTCTGTCTGTCCGTTTGTCTGTCTGGCTGATGTTTGTTTATTCCAAACTGTTCTTCCACTATTTCTATATCGATTCTAAAGTGCTACGGTGTGTTTTGCTTAGAAACTTATTAAAGATTCATTGATTCCTCCACTACCAGTTGTAAATTTTTAAAGTTTTTTCTTCCAATTTATTTTTTTTTTAATATTTTTTTTTAATATATTTTTAAATATTTTCCGGATTGTAATTTATGCATTGTTTTTAAATGGTTTTGTTGCATTTTTTTTATTAGATGGCGTGTATTAGCTGAGGTTTATTGCTTTTAAAATGGTTCATTGTGGGCAAAAAAAAAAAAAAAAAAAAAAAAACAACCGAAGATATAGTCGTATGGGTTTTCTTTTAAATAATTAAAGGATAACTGCAGATAGAGAAACACTGATGCATTTTTCACAGACAAAAAAAAAGTATAAATATTAAATTAAAAAAAAGCTTTAAAATCACAAGAATTTCATTGTGCATAAAACACAGCTGATGTGAGCTCACCCCACACTCAAGAGCACTCAGGGGTTTTTTCTTAAATTTTAACAGTATAAGAATTGTGAAACTATTTGTTAGGCCCACTGTACATTAAATCACATGCAATAAAATCAGTTTTCAAAAAAATTTAAAAAAATTTTCTTTGTTTTACATTATGAAAATCAAACGTCTGTCTGTCTGCCTCCCTGCCTGCCTGCCTGTCTATTTGTCTGTTTGTCAGGCATTTCCTTGCATTATTCTAATGTACCACATTAAGTTTTCACAAATTTTTAGACACAAATTATTTTTAAAATGAAAATTTTAAAAGATTTTCTAAACACATAGTTATGCTAATTTAATTAAGCAAATTTTAGCGAGACATATTTTGAAATAAATTCAACTTATTATGAAAATATGATATAAAATATTTGAAGAAGTTTGTCAAGTACCTGCGAGAAGAAGAATAATCCCTCTTTGATTCTATATTCACAAAAGTTCAAGTTCCAAAATATAAATAGTTGGCGTTTTCTTTGTCACATAAAATTCAGTTTGCTTTGAAAAACACGTTGAGCATTTTCAAAATTCAACAAAGCACTTGGATTTTTTGTTTAAATAAAACGAAATAAAAACACATAAAATGCTATCTTTGAAATATAAAAAAAAATTAGCACAAATTTTCTTGTTGTTTAAAAATTCCAGTCAACTTTAATGGCGCCAAAATGGCCTTAAAATATTTTTGTATATTTTTCAAGTCTTTTTTTTTATTTGCACAGAAAAACAAAATGAAAATTGTTTTCCAAATTTATACAAAACAATTATTTCTATTAATTTTTAAACCAAAAAAGAAT
Organism: Lypha dubia; assembly: GCA_947311025.1. Classification (NCBI taxonomy): domain Eukaryota; kingdom Metazoa; phylum Arthropoda; class Insecta; order Diptera; family Tachinidae; genus Lypha; species Lypha dubia. Next base: position 2,544,891 of record OX371264.1, on the reverse strand, counting down.
CACATGCATATACACACATTCTTTCGACCACCGTTTAGAAAATAATTTTAGTCTGTACGAACAGTCATTTGTTAAGCAACTAAAGAAATAAACGACGACTAGAATTTATTTTTATTTTCGAAATTCTGAATTGGCCAAAAAAATAAGAAAAACAAACACAAATCACAACGAATACAAAGTTATTTAAGAAATGAAGAAAATGGGATGAAAGCGCTTGTAAAATTTTCGAAATACGAAAATCTCTGAGCAGCGAGAATGTTCGCTTTTAAATAAATATTTCGGCAAAAGTAAAAGAGCAACAATTTTGGGAATAAATTAAGAGCATTTTATGATCGACTGAATAAGATTTAAGAATTCGTTAATGCCCTACAGCAAGACTAGAAAACTAAGTTCTGCTTCGGTATTAAGTTCTGCTGTTTTTTTAGAGATTTGATTAAATTTGCATGCGGTTTTCAAGCCGATAAATTTTATTAAACGGTTTTTTTTTTATATTTTGTATGAACTAGCCACTTTTACATGCTATTCGATTTCAAGATATTAATTTCCCATGCTATTCTATATGATACGGCTGACTTTTAATGCTATTCTATTTCAAACGATGAATTTCCCATGCTATTCTATATGAAACTATTGACTTTTAATGCTATTCGGTTTCAAACGATTACTTTCCCATGCTATTCTACATGAAACTGTTGACTTTTAATGCTATTCGGTTTAAAACGATTACTTTCCCATGCTATTATATATGAAACGGTTGACTTTTAATGCTATTCGATGTCAAGATATTAATTTACCATGCTATTTTATATGGTACGGTTGACTTTTAATGCTATTCTATTTCAAACGATGAATTTCCCATGCTATTCTATATGAAAGGGTTGATTTTTAATGCTATTCGATTTCAATTTATTAATTTTCCATGCTATTCTATATGATACGGTTGACTTTTAATGCTATTCTATTTCAAACGATGAATTTCCCATGCTATTCTATATGAAACTGTTGACTTTTAATGCTATTCGGCTTAAAACGATTACTTTACCATGCTTTTCTATATGAAACTGTTGACTTTTAATGCTATTCGGTTTAAAACGATTACTTTCCCATGCTATTCGCTATGAAACGGTCGACTTTTAATGCTATTCTATTTCAAACGATGAATTTCCCATACTATTCTATATGATACGGTTGACTTTTAATGCTATTCTATTTCAAACGATGAATTTCCAACGCTATTCTATATGATACAGTTGACTTTTAATGCTATTCGGTTTCAAGCGATTAATTTCCCATGCTATTCTATATGAAAGGGTTGACTTTTAATGCTATTCGGTTTCAAGCGATTAATTTCCCATGCTATTCGCTATGAAACGGTTGACTTTTAATGCTATTCTATTTCAAACAATGAATTTCACATGCTATTATATATGAACCGGTTAGTTTTTCATTCCATTCCATTCCATTAAATTAATTTATTTTTCATGCTATTATTTGCGAAGAGGTTCGCTTTATATGATATTCGTTTAATTTTTAATGTTATAAGCCTCCTTAATTTTTCATACTAGTACACTGGTAAATTTTTATGCTATTATAATTGAATCGCATTTATTTTTTGTAATATTCTATACGAACAGGTTAATTTTTCATTAAACGGTTAATTTTCCACGCTATTTTATATAACTGGTTAATTTTTCGAACTTTTCTGTATTAGCCGGCTCATTTTTCCAGCTATTCTATACGCGCCAGTTAATTTTCTGTGCTATTCTATATGAACTGATATTTTTTATGCTATACTGCATGTAGTGTTTCAGTTTTTGTACTACAACTACTACTGAATGAATAGGCTAATTTTTCAATATGCTGAGAATACTGATTTATTCGTTCACAATTTTCTTCTCCCACTTTTCCGATATACATTTATATTAGTTTTTGTCTTCTGTTGCATTTTAAACAATAAAAATTTGCGTGTCGGCAACGCAAAAAGCAAAATAATAAATTTCTTATAAGTAAAACTTTCAGCTGGATGTTGTGCTTTTCTTTTTTTTTACATATTAGTTTTTGTTCAAATTTCGTATTTATTTTGTGGCTAATTTTAGAGAAATTCTTGTAGATTTTTCTTTGTTAAAATTATTAATGTGTGAAATTAAATTTAGGTCAACGAAATAATTTGATGTGGCAAAATATCAAGAATATTCGACAGAAACTTATAACTATAATAAGGCTAATCAAGTATACGACTAAGAGCAAATTTGAATCTACGACTATTTCAAATAAAATACAAACACACACTCACAGTTATATACGTTTAAGAAAACTCTTGAAACATTTCCATAGAAATATTTTAAGTATGTATTTTATTTCGCACAACGATTTGTAGTTTTCTTTAAAACGCCAAAAATTGAATGGCAGGTCACTGGCAGTAAATGCCAACGCATTGGAATTGTAAATTTTAAAATAAAATTTATTTGTCACGACAACGACTAAAACGACTTTATAGGATTTTTAAATGTTTCATTAATTTATTACAGCAGCATTGAAATGCAAAAAAAAAAAAAAAAAAAAAAAAACGGAGAAGAGGTCTTTGCAATGAATTTGTTTAATATTTAGTTTTTTTTTCTTGTTCTTGGCTAATACTCTCTCACATACACATACATGTGATTAACATGCATACTAAAGCTGCTGTGTAGAGTTAAACTAAAAGAATTTCCTTTGCTGGTTTCCATCTCAATTCAAAAGTTGCTCTTTCTTGGCCACAAAATATTAAAACTCTTTCCTAAAATGTTTAGATGTTTGCAATTCGAAACATTTTCCGGGTAAAAAGTATACACGTATACTTGTATATTTGTTGTTAAGTTGGCCATAGTTTCCATAGACTTTAGCCCGAGATACCTGAAAATTTATTGATGTCTGCAGTCTTTCAGATTATTTTCATGACCCACTAAAAGTGAATAATTTCTGCCACAAAATCTACACAGAACATTAACTGAGAAAAAGAAAAGAAGGATAAAGTAACAGCAATAAAACAATGAACAAATATTTTTTCTATCATATACAAATGGCAATAAAGTAAAGCTTCTTTGCCATTTTACGAGTGATATGTACTGTAGAAGCTGGAAATCGCTTAAATTGAAGACACACATTTTAAGAAAACCATGAATAGTTTAAAAAACTTCTGTAGAATTTGTGATGAGACAATTATCATGTACAAAAATGTCTGTTCAGTAATTTTTAAGCTCATAAAAAGTATAAATTTGGAAGCTCTAAGTACCCGATTCCTAAAAATAAATTCTTTGCCAATTTGTCCTTCAAAAAAATTCAAGTCATTCAAAATTTTATAATTAATTTTTCGAAAGATATCAAGTTTTTTTTGTTTAAATAAAACAGAAAAATTCTTCCATAATTGAAAAATAAAAACATAAATTTTCTGAAATCTTGTACATTTGACACTCTCAATGCAAAGGTCAAAGTTGTAAATTATTTGTTTTTCATTTCAACGAATTTCACACGAAAAAAAAAATATTTTGAACAATTTTCTACCAATGCGTCATTGAGTAGTTTTTTCCCACCCTCTCATTTTGTTGTTGTTGCTGTTATTCTATCATTTATTTATAGTATTTTAATTAAAATTTTTCTTGCTTTGGTCGTACGCTTCTTTGCAGCCATTTCTCACCGTGACATTTCATATTCTGTAAATTTTTAAATTGAAATTGCAAAAATGTATGGAATATTTTTTACACCCAAAACATGACAAATTTAAAACAAGAAATTTTTCGTTTGGTAAAACAAAAAAATCTTTTTATGCAAAATTCTATAAAATTAATTAACGGTTTATTTTTAACAAGCTACGAATTTGTCAATTATTTGTAATAAAAAAAGATTCTTGTTTTAAAGCTGCTTGTTAATTATCTCAAAGTGACAGATTAAATAAATCAAACAAATATTTATTGTTGGCATTTGTAATAAATTAAAAAAAATCTTAGAAAAATTTTATATTTCTCAATTTCAATGTCAAAGACAGACAAATGAATCCAAAAAATAAGTAACCCTTTTATTGTTGATGCAGTTTATGTCATAACTTTTGATTGTAAAATTCTTATTTTTATTGCATCCTTCAAGTACCACTACAAGATTTTACTATAAAGTTGATGTAAAAATAACTTTCAAAATGATTGCATGAACTTGCTATCCCACATACATATTTGTAAGCTGTATTAATCCAAAACTGCTAAAATATGCTAAATAATGTACAGCTAACAAATGCAGACACATGTTTTGCTACTATACGAATGAATAGTGAAATAGGTGAAATATTTAAGAAATTAAACCAGATATGTATGTGAAGCATGAAATATTAGCCAGATTATAAAGAATAAAATCGAAAATTATTTCTCTAATGTGGAATAGTTAATAAAACGAGTATGTTCATACGGAATAGCATTCAACGAAAATCAATTCATTAAATATATTATAAACAATCAACCGATATGTTATCACGATAAATCAACTCGTTCATCGAGTCACATAAGCTGGTTGTTTCAAAATAGTAGAAAATGAGCCGGATTACTTAGAATAGCATGAAAAATTAGTGAAATTATTTAGAATGGGAAAATTATTAGACGAGTTATTTCGAATAGCATGAAATATGTACCGGATTAATTAGAATAGCATGAAAAATTAGTCATATTATTTAGAATAGCCAGATTATTTAGAATAACATAAAAAATTAGCCAGATTATTATGAATAGCTTAAAAAATTAGCAGGGTTATTTCGAATAGCATAAAAAATTATCCGGTTTATTAACAATAGCATAAAAAATTAGCCGAGATATTTCGAATAGCATAAAAAATTACCGGGATTATTTAGAATATCATGAAAAAATAGCCGAATTATTTATATTGGGGAAAAATTAGACGGATTATATTGAATAGCATGAAAAATAAGCCGTATTATTTAGAATAACATGAAAAGTGAGCCGAGTTATTTAAAAAAGCATGAAATATGTACCGGATTATTTAGAATAGCATGAAATATGAACCGGATTATTTAGAACAGCATGAAAAATTTGTCGGATAATTTCGAATATAAGGAAAAAGTAGCAGAATTGTTGAGAATAGCATGAACAAAAAATAGAATTAAATCCATTCATCTACATTACCATGAAATATGATTGAACAGTATCATTTAATGTAGCATAGAAAATGTGCCGATGAATAGATTTTGTAACACTCTTTGCCTTAAAACTGTTCAAAATTTAATTTTTGGTAATACATTTTCTAAAGTTAAACTCAAATATACAATTCAAATAATACTTGAAGATCCTTTCGTTTACTGCTACTACTTGTATTGTTGAAGTTTTATTTTTATTTATTGCAGTTTTATGTTCTCTTCTTCGTTGTTTCTATTGTAGAAATTTTAATTTTAATTATTTCATGTCGTTGCAACAAAATTACTTTTATTTTGATAATAAAGTTCTGCTATAATAATTGCAACTTAAGGAGCGCATTTTCAGTTTAAAAAAGAAATATTGTTCAATTTGTAAAATCCAATTTAATAAAAATTCTTTCGTTTACGTTAAATCCTCTTTATAGAAAGCCAGCGAATTTATAAAATTTTTTATTTTATTTTTATAGTTTAATAAATTGTATTTATGTAGTTGTTGCATTTCATTTATGAAATTTTAAATAAAAATCAAAGTGAATGTTTTGCAAATGCCTGTGCGGGTGTATAATTAATGTTCTATAAACGGGTATTAGTTATTTTATTATTTTTCAAAATTTTATGTTTATTTTTTTTTTCAAACAAAAACTTTATAGACAATTAATGTGCTCTTGACTGAGTATATGATGGTATATTTTTAAATTTATTGTGGGTGTATGAGTGCATGAATATGTACATACCTTGAAAAGAAACATTTTTGTGGCTGTTGTTGTTGTTAACATATCAAAACCAATCGACCACCAGTGCGACGAATTCGTTCTTGCATTCATTTTATTTAAAACCGTAAATTTTTTGACTTGTTTTGCTCTTGTTGCCGCTAGACGAATGACCGAAACGAAATGACCATCTAGAGAAGGTAACAAATTAGAAGAACAGAAAACAAATAAACATCCACCCACATTTCACATGTAAATATGCCATTGTCATGGTCTGAACGAGTAGCAATACCTCCAGAGAATAAATCTTAGTTTCAATGAGCGAAATATGTCTAGTTTTATTTGTGTGAAAGTGGTGTGGAGAAAATTGTACATTTACTTGGATATTCGATTTGATAAGCAGGCTGTACGATCTTTTCAGTTTGTTTTTCTCTTGAGTGTATCTCAATTATTTATGTGAGCGTTTGAGTGTTAAATAATTATTGCATTCATATATATGCTTGTTTGAAACCGATAAGTATTTGTATTGATAAACTCTTCTGCCACTACTTATGAAACATATCGAGTCTTTGCTGTAACACGAAAAAAGGGTACTTTTCCAGAAAATGAGTTTAAAGTTTCGAATTAATTAACAACTTAATGATAAGAGAAAATTTTATTCTTCTCTCAAAAACATCACATGTTTTGGATTATGTCTAGATTGCAGCAAAGCCTCGATATGGAGTTTAAAAGCTTTTAACATCTTCTACGCTGGTCCACTGCATATTTTTCTGAAAACTCCCTTTTCTTTTGGGATTATTTTATTGACCCAGAAGAAAGATTAGTTGGAAATCGGTTGCGTATCATAACCATAATACCACAATTGCAATCTATATTCGGTTGTGACAATTATTAAATTTTACAATTCGGTTGGCAACAAATGTTTTCTCTGTGCAAATATCTGGAAGGTTGTAGTCATTAGTTGTTTATATTTTCGTTTCGTTTTTCTTTGTCATAAAAGTGTCAAGCACAGCAAAACTGTGTATGTATTTGTAGTTTTAACTCTTCCTTTCCTTTTACTCTAGTATACGAGTGCACTTTTTTTGTATTTTTATTTACATGTTAAATAAAGAATACTGGTAACTCTGCTGTTATCTAGAAGTTAACTTGGTTTATTGGCCAAATAGTTAAGTGAAAATGCCAAAGCACAAAAAAAAAAGAAAACTGAAAAAACGTAAAACTGAATTAAATATCATATAATCCAAATACTTCATTTGAAATGAATGATTCTTGGCTGCAGGATGACGATGGCGGTGATGTTGATGATGATGCTGCAGTAAATCAACAAGTTGCGATTCTGGTGTAAAGAACCAAATAAATATTGAAGTGGTCAATAAGAGTAAATACGAAAAAGGAAGCAAACATAAAGTCCAAAAATGAATGAATCATTTTTAAAGATGACAGATGAAAATTAAATTGTTTAATGCTTAACAAGAGCAAATACGAATTATTCAAGTTTCTTTATACTTGACCTGTTTCCCCGCTTAATATTTTTGCACATTCCTTTATATTTGTGATTCCATGTTTTCTAATTATTTTTGTCATTCAAAACTGGTAGCAATTTCATATTTATTTTCTTATAATTCCCTTGTTCTGGCTTAGAAAGATGGCATCTCTCATCAAATCAATTACCATCGAACTTCTCACATGAGAGTTTATCTAATGGCATTTATGCAAGTCTTAAATATTTAAAATTCTATTGAAATATATTTTCCAAATTTTGCACAATGACTTAAAAAAACGTTAAAATTACAAAATAGAACACTTTGATGATAGCGGACTATGAGTTTGTGTTGATTGTTAGTAATTTCCAACCAGTGATGGGCGAATTTCGTACTAACCAGCACTGTTTCAATGTAGAATAAAATGAATTAAAACTTAATTCTCGTATTCTATTTCTATTGAAAACTGGTTAAATAATTGATATTCTTCCCAATTAGTATCCAATTTACGAAAAATTGTAAAGATGGACAATTGAACGCTGATGAGAGGTGTAGCGGCCTTGAAATCGGTACTGATACGTTCTGCTAAAAAACTAATTGCATGTAATAATATTTTCAACATAAAAAAACTCTTAGTAATTTTGAATTTTCATTAATTCAATAAAAACTGAACTTGAGACTAATAATAATATACTTTTCATAGTTACATTTAAAATAAATTTTTTTGCTTCCAGTACGAAATTATTTTATCAATGGTATGAAAAATGTGTAGATAATACAAATTTTTTAAAAATTTTTATTCTCAAGCAGCTCAAGGTCTAAAAATATCGATGAGCTTTGATATAATTGTGTGTGAATTAAGGTTTTCTATTGAGACATCAATTACCATTACAGGAGATTATGACAAAAAAAAAGAATTTGTCTCTTTCTAAATTTTCAAGCCTTTCAGTGAAAAGGGCAACCCATTTTTTAATATATTAAATCTGCTGTGTTGCTATTCAATGACCCTACAGAAAAGTTTGAATTGTAGTTTCGAGTTTTCCAGACTAAGTAGGAATTTTCGAAATTAAATGTTAGTTTTCGAAATTAGCTTTTTTTTTCAAAGTTGAGTTTTCGAAATTAGTACCACAACTTCGGAATCTACTTTGAGTTTTTAAAATTACTTCATCAGCGTGGTTTAGAAAAACGATTTTTCGGTATAGAAATAATTTTTTAAACACCCCATTTTTAAAAAATGGTTTATATATTTTATAAAAAATTTTTTTTTGGTGTATTTTACATAAAAGCTTTGAGAATAGTTTAAGACTGAAATGAAAAATTTACTAAATTTTTTATGCTGGGAAAGTTTAATATCTTCTGATAAAGATGATGTTATGCTCTTATACATTTTCAAAATTTACAATGGCAGTATTCAGTTTTTGGTGCAAATGGTCTTGCGAAAGAGCAAATGTAAAATATTGTAGACTTATTATGAAATCTAATAGTACATCTGTGTATTTTGTTCTTGGATTTTAAAAAAAAGCAAAGATATTTTACATTTGCCTTGTGGATCAAGTGTAAAATCAGTATTTAAGCCCGAAAGCGAGGGGCGGGGAGGGAAATCGGAATTGCGAAAATGCTTAATAGCAAATTTGTATTTAAGAATTGAAAATGGACGTATATGGACTTAATCAGTTTTTAATGAAAACCTTAAGTTATGACGTATGAGCAATACTTCTCAAATGTTTTATTTCTACCCCATTGTACTTTTAATGCCAAAAAGTATACTAGAAAAAAATTGCTTAAATTTTAAATTTTAATTGAAATGCAAAATAACAAAAAACATAATCACGTGCATACGTATGTATATGTATATGTATGAATAGAGTACACGAACACATAAACACATTTCACGTCGTGCATTTGCATGCATTTAAGAGGGTTGCAGTTATGAATGGTTGAGCAGTTGAATGAATGGATGGACAGATACAAACAATAAAAAAAAATGCAGAAAGCTGAAATACGGATTCATTTTCGTTTTGACAGGTTTGTTTGTGCACTGGTGTTATATCTCTTGTTGTTGTTTTATTTTTAACAAAAGTTATTAACGTCTGCCATGAAATGTTAAAAGAAAAAATGGAAAAAGGAGGATCTGGAACATTCAATTTTTGTCTCCCATGATGGAAGTTGTTGGTGTTTGTTTCTTCCTTTTTGAAAATCATGTTTTTCACTATCATCTGATTTTTTTTTGTATACTTTTTAACTTTTGAAATCTAAATATGTGTGTAGTTGTTGTTGTAGTTGTTAGCACAGTTGTAAACATAGTTATGGATCTTTAAGCTAATGTTTTGACGACAGGGATTACATGTTATTGCTGTTTTTGTTATTTATGATTTTTTTATGTTGCTGCTGCTGTTTCCGTTTAGGGCCATTTGTTTTGATTGTTGCGATGTCTATGCAAATGCAACAATATTTAGATTTTTATTTAAAAATTGTAAAGCCATGGAAATGTGCTTAAATTTCTAATTTTGTTTAGAAAAATGTACAACAATGTTTAGTTTTTTGTTGTTATAGAATTATTTGTTACAAAATGGTTTTCTGTTCATTTCTTTATTATTTCTTTTTGTTCAGTGGGGGTGGGGTGCTTTTAATAAACTAAAATTAAATTCCGTGAATAATAAATATTGTTTTACGCAAAAAACAAAAGCCTTAACATCGAACTTGCTGTAAGTCTGGGATTTTTAGCCTTCCCTATAGTCAGTCTAACATTCTTTTGTTTTTTTTTTTCTCATTAAGTATCGTATTCAATTTTCTATTTGTTGTATTTCCTGCTTATATTTTTTTACGCTTGTTAGCCTTAATACTCTTGTAATGGTATTAAATTGCTGCCGCTGTCATTAGACGATTGTTTTTAGAGGTCATGGAAACAAAGTCAAAGTGAGAAATAGAGAAGAACAAGAACACTATGTGAATGGGCGATTCGCATTTTAAGTTTGACGCTAAATTGAAAACGAAATAAGTTTCTTGCATTTAATGCGTTACTTTTTTTAAGAATTCTTTTTGTTTTTAATGAAATTTTATAGATGTTTCGCGATGAGATTAAAATCTATTGAGAGGCATTTCGCTTCTTTTTTGAATTTCTATAAAAAATTTGTGGATTAAAGTTCTATGAAACAAAAAATATTGTTTTCTAATAAATAACACAGTATAATATAATAAGGCACTCATACACATTTAGTATTTTACGGCCTCTATCGGAATCAGTCATTAGAATCATAAATTTTTTTGTACAGTGCTTATTTAACTAGAAATTCGCCGTATAGCTTTTCTTCATTTCATTAAATAAATTTTGGTCAAGGGAACGTTCAAAACATTTGGGTATCAAATTCTCTTATATTGAATAACTTCACACATACTGAAATATATAATATTTTTAGTGTGATTTAATAAAAATTCTTTCATTGCATACTAAATAAGATAAACGGGTAACACTTATTAGCAGGGAAACGGCATATATGCAATTGCTTTTTTTTTCTGTGCAATAAATGTATGTAGATTCCAATAAAATATTTACACGTTTTACAACTTTTTAAGAACTTTTAACAACAACAAAAATTTTTTTGTGCATATTTTAGCATATTTGTGCATATTTTCAACTACACTGCGTTTTTAGGGCATTTTTTCTTCTAGTTTTTGCGTTATATGTTGCTGGTTTTCGTAAATATTTTTACTTATTTTGATTGAAATGTTAAAATTGACTTTTATAAAATGGAACCAAATAAATCAGTTTATCGATCGAAAAATTTTGAATTTTTTCCAAATTTGGATTTTTTGTTAAAAACTACTTAAATTACTTTCATTTATTCCAAGATTATTTACAGCTTTAAAATTTTAATTTATTTTATGAATTTTAGGGAATGATTTATTAGTGCATATTTTATCATATATCCGAATACATGCTTTTTTTTTTAATTGTAAAAATATCTTTTACAAAAAAATGTTTATTGATAACGTTTTAAGTTTTATAAAATTGCATATTAAATTCATCTTTGGAATTTGTCAGTGCATATTTTTTTGCATATTTTGGACTACACCGCATATTTGGAGAATTAATTTTTAATTTTTGCAGTAAATTTCAAATTTTATCTGCTAACTTTGAAATCCACTTAAGCCACTTAAGAAAATAGATTCCAAAAAATTGCATTTTGTGATCAGTAATTTTTCAAATTTAAGATAATTTTTCTCTAACAAATTAAATTTTTTTTTTCTTCTCCAACTTTCAAAAACTTGTCCAAATGCTTTTGGTTTTTTTCCAATATATTTATAGATATAAAAAGTTTCAAGTCATATTGGGGATCAACCTTTTGAATGCATATTTTTGAATATTTTGGTTTGCAACGCATATTTTTACTTCAACTTTAATATTTTTTTTTACTAATTAAACTGAATGTTATTCAGCAAATTTACTTTTTTTCGAATGTTTTTCTTTAATTTGCAGTTTATGAAAAATACAAGAAGAGAATAATTAAGTTTTGTGAATATATAAATTTTTTTTATGAGATTTTGGTAATTAATGGGAAAAAATATTAAAAATATGTACGATCTACTTGTAAAAACTCATGTGGTATCATGTGATTTTGGTGTCCAATATTTGTTGTTTTCGGATATATGTATACTGAATATGCTGTCATTGTTTAATGGACTTATGGTGCCATTCAAAAATTACAAAGTAAACGATTTGTATGGGTTTTTAAGAAAATATTTTTGTATAATTTTATCAGCATATTTTAAAATTTTTTATGCTTTAAATCGGCTTTTAAAGTACATTTATTTTAGTGAAAATGACGACAAACTTCTTTAGATATTTCACGTCACAGTTATCATCAGATTTTATTATCTTAAGACATTTCTTTCTAACCATTTAAGTACTCTACTCCGTCAGAAATTCATACCATCGCGACATGATCAAAATGCAGCTGGAAAGATTTTAAATTATAAAAGGCTTAAAGGTTTGTGTGTATATCTTCGCAAGCTGCAAGTGTTGAATCGAATATACGAGTATGTGTGTAGTACATAGTACATAGATGACTCATAAAGAATTTATGAAAACTAAATATGTTTATAATACATTTCGTTCTCTATGCATTTTATCTAACAAAGTGGCTGTAAAATGTTTTGTCATCTTCACATCAAGACTGCATGCAACAACACAAACAAACAATTAATTTTAGCAGGAGCAGTCAACACAAAAATCATAATAAAATATGTATGTACATGTAAATTATCTTTGAATTTTTTACTCTTCCACATAGAAAAAAGGAATCCAGCCATCACGAGCACACATATGAGCTGATGACTCGTTATTAAATAAAATGCAGAAAAAAAAAATAAGATATGAAAGGAAAAGCGCACAAAACGTCCTTCAAATGTAAGATGAGTTGAGTATAAAAGATGCTTCAACATGCTGCAAATGCATAATTTGAAATAATGTGGATTTACAGAGACAAGTGATTTTTTTGGAACATTTGCATCTGACTCTTGACAATCAGCGAACGGTGTGCTGCTACCATTCCTCTTAACATTGAATAAGTAAATCTGTGAGTGAAACGTAAGAAATAAAAAGTTTCTTGCTCTAAAATGTTGAAATATGATATTGAAGATGTGATTTAAGGAAAATATTTTAGATATTCTTAAACAGAAGTTAAATAAAGTTGTACATATACGAACATGTTTAGTTATGCATTTGAAGATTTGTGCTGCTCTTGTGCATTTATATGGAATATAAAATATAAATTAAATTTTCCTTATTTTGATGGAAATCTTAAAAGAGAGAAAAGCTTTAATATTTTATTTTCCCCCTGTTAAGAATCTTTATGCTTTTTTCTATTTTACATCATCTGATGAAATGTATCATTTTATTCTTATGTGTGTGTGTGAGTGTGTGGGTGAAATCAAAACAATAGTGATGGTGAAAATTATGGCACTGCCATAAAAACAACACTTTTTTTGTGGAAGGGAAAAATTGTTGTCTAAAAGATTTTCAAGAGATGTATTGAGAGAAATTATATTTAAGGAATCACAAAACAATGTTTTCAGTAACAGCAACACTTTCTCTATGTTCAATTGTATGTTTTAAAGAACGGAAAGTAATTTCGTCATATTCCGGCATGTAAGTTTGTGAAATTAAATTCTTATTTTACAATAGGGACGTTCCAGTCCTTTGATGGTAATAAAGATTTCGTTACTCCAGATGGACGGCTCAGAAAATGGATAAAACAGAAATGAGAAGTACTTAACAAGATTAACAACCACATAGTAAGCAAATGAACTACTCCATAACTTTTTGATAAAATCTGAACTAGTTTTAAGTAATTATTTTATTATAAATCTGAATAACTTCTTAAAAAAGACGAAATTTATGTTTTATAATATCACGGAAAATTTTACAGAATTCCTGTAAAAAACAGCATTGGCACAATACGCCAACCATTTTGAACTAAAATGACCCCTATTTATGCAATGCATTGTGCCAGAACTGGAGAAGAAAGTTCTACAAATATCCTATTATTCTTTTAGTTAATTTTTAGATCAGTGTTGCAGCGCCTCTGGTGTTAAGTAGACACATAAACTTTCTTAAGGTGTTTGTGCAGCCATTTTCTTAAAAACTTTTTACTTCGCCGACTATTCGGGCAAACGATGCAGAAAGGGGCTGGCTGAGCGTTAGAGTAGAACTGCATCAATCGCTGTCAGAACAGTTTAATGATCACTGCTCAGCCTTCATCAATTAAATTGTCCAATAACAATCAAAAACCCCCACTGAACATTAGAGAAATTAGTGATAGTGATGACTTGCTCAGACCAGGCATTGAAGCCAGGCTATGACAAATAACTTTGCTTTGTACTCATCACTTTGATCACTTCAGACAACAGCATACTTATTAAATTATTATTTCTGTCTGAAGATGATACAAGAGTAAATACCAGAATAAAGAGCAAAATAGAAGATCCCAGATATGTTAATTACTTGTGCTATTTATTTGCTTCTAACTGTACGTTATGCTAGAATCCTTTAGTTTCTATGTCATGATTACGTGATGCATTTTTCTTTTCATACGTATCAAAGAGTATGAAGGTATCTTCATGTGGCATTTGTTGTAAAAATTGCACTCGTACATGTGAAGAGAATTTGTAAGTTTTTGATGCAATTTTTCCTGAACGTCTCTCCCCTCGACATGTGTGAGATTTGTCATTTCACAACATTTTTTTGTTCTTGTTTTTTATAAACCTTTTTATATAAATATTTTTATTTAGTGCTGTTTTTATTAGTACTCGTAGTTGTTGTTTTTGTTGTCTTAAGAAGCCATAACATCAAAATCGTATCTGGAGATTTAAACTTCAAACACATTCATACACACACCACAAGAAGACGATGAAACGGAATAAGCAAAAGTTCTACGAAAAGAGTTCACTTTTTTTCTTCCGTGTCGTGTGTTAAAGTCAATTCATTTTCTAATGCTACACACAGTAGATTTAAATTATTTCCATCCTGAGCTAGAAATAAATATAAACAGACATGAATTTATCCAAATAATAGAAAAAGACGAACAAGAAGAAGAAAAGAGAAAAAATACAACATAATAGACGTAAAAAGATTCACACAAAAACCACATGGAGTTACACTTGGTTGCAATTCAATTCAAGTTAAGGCATCCAACAGATAGTTTATGTGGATTCACGTTAAGAAAATGATAAAAATCTAAAGCTCATAAAGCGTCTATCAAACAAAACATAAGGTGTTTTTAAAGGATTAATGCATACATGTATGTTTGTATGTACGAGTATGATGTGGGTTTTAAGGATGATGAAACTTAATAGAACATTATTTTTCTTTATTTTTTATTTTTAGTTTTATCCGGCTGTGCTTCTAAATGACTTTTGTGTTTCTGTTACAGCCGAAAAGATTTAGAATTAAGAAAAATCATTTTATATAACAAGAGATATTATTATAAATGACTTTGAAGTTTATACAAATTAAGCGAAAAATATAAATAATTAAACATCAGATATTAAAAAAACAAACTTTGACACTTGAAAATATTTGAACTCTTGAAAATTCTCAGAAAATTATTATTTCAATTTTCTTAGAGTTGAAACAGTTGAACCCCTTTTTGTTGTCTGTTTTTTTTTTTTTTTTTTTTGAAATGATATTTTAAAATTGTTTACGTATTGACAGTAAAATGTGGCCAGTTTGTGCCGAGAACAATTCTGAAAAAGAAATATGGAATTTTTTATTGAAGCATTTGCTACCCACTAACAAACCACAAGAAAAGGGGATTTAATTTGTAAGTCTGGGATAGTTTTTGAATGATTACTTAAATTTACTGGTAGAGATGCGAGCGAAACTCCCTTGGAATGGCTGAGAAAAATAGGGATCCATTGGGGCCAGCAAGAAATAGAGATTTTCAAGCAAGTAGAGAATTTAGCAGACCACCTGGCAAAGCAATTTGCAGACTACCCTTTTTGCGTAGAGAATACGTCCGAAATACATTAGAAAACAAGGAAAATAACGGACCCATAGGGAATCGCATGAGAGCACTTTGGACGTGGATGGGAGTTCCCAGATCATCTGTAAAATTTTTTCTTGTATTGATAGACTTCTTTTTTATTGTGGAGTTACCAGTCACTCATGAAAATCCCACGATAACCCTAAGAAAAGCTAGGAAAGCTAGGAAGCCGTTGGGAATTGCATTTAATCACTTATAACTTTCTTCTAGTATTGCCAGAGTTGTTAGTTAATGGTAGAGTTGCCAGGAACACGTGGAAAACTCTTATTGAGGCTGGAAAAACTAACGATTCGTTGGGACATGAACGCATGGGACATTTTTAGGCGCGCTGAAGGGCTGCCAGACCACTTGCCAACTATTTTTCTAGTGTTCACAGACTATTTCTTCTTCGCAGAGTTCCCGGAAAATGTGGAAACGTGCGAAAACCCTCTAAGGTGGAGTTACATACCACGTGTTCTACGCGTTTCAAGCATTCTATGCATTTTACGCTTTTCTTAATTTCCAGTTACGTCGACGCGTTTTGTGCAGCAAAATAACCATCAAAGCAGTGATGGTAAACAGTATTTGAATTTCGGTACCAATAGAAATTTTTTTGATGCACAGAATACCAAAAATTATTTTGTTTTTTAATTTTATTAAAAGAATTATATAAAATGTATTTAAAATATATATATACAGAATACAAAGCACACACGAACATATCTAGGAACATACATACATATCGCACATTTACTAATACAACGTCATAACTCAAAATTTCAAATTTATATTGTGTATAAGTTTTATCTTTATGTCTTTGTACTTCCCTCGTTTTAAGAGAAAGTCAGAAATTTTTCTAGATGGTGAGAACAAATCAAAAACTTCAACTGCAATTATCTCGAAATGAATTTTTTTGAGTTATGACGTTGTATATGTATGTATAACAGTTTTTGAGTAGAGACATGGATGTTTTAGGTCTAATTTAAATCGTTTCCGACATGACAGTGTCCCGTTTTGTTCAAGATGTGGTGATAATTTTGTGGAAGATGTCGAACATACGTTTTTCATCTGTCCACGATTTGACAATTCAAGTTCAAGGGCGTGTTTAAAAGGCGCATGTGTGTACAGATTTTTAAATTAGTTCTATTGCAACTTCGTTGGTTGCTGAGTTATTATGAAGTTTTGGTGAAATAAAAATCTTTTTACATGGCGGTAATTTTTGTATATATATAATAATTAAAAACGAAAATGTGTGTATAGAGCATCAAATGTATTGGGGGAGTACCACGGTATTTTTTCATTATCAAATAGTGTAAAAAAATAGTACGATCGTACCAACTTTCCCATCACTGCATCAAAATGGCTATCAGAAACAGCTGATCGCTTTGAGTGACGCATAGGATGCTTACAAAAGTAGAAATTAGATCTACTTCAACGCGTTATATGCGTTCACGCGTTCTGCGCATTGTGCTGTGTAACTTATCACATACAATTACACTACAACTTTTTTGGCTGCCGCGTAGAATGCGTTGACGCGTAGAACGCGTAGAACGCGTAGTATGTAACTCCACCTTTAGAAATGCTGCGAAAATTAGAAACAGGTTGGGATCCGTGAGGGACTAATTCGGGGAGTTTCAAGTCTGATAGATGGTTACCTGCAAACGTTTATTTTAATTTTTCGTAGAGTTGTAAGAAAGAAGTAAATATAAGCGGAAAATCTTAAAGGCTTGGAAAACCAAGGACCAACGTGTAGAGGTGATGCCATACTTACAACTTTTATAGGCAGCTGACTAATGTGTAGCAAGTGATAAATGTGTACTTGGTGGCTTTGACCTCCTTCTAAAATTCTGTTTCTCCACAACTAGTCTCTGTTAGAATTCTCGTTAAAAAATCAAATTGTGAATAAGTTTTTACTTAAATTTCTCTTTTAATTTTAATATTCTTTGTATTTTTGTTAAACTGTTGCAAATTTTGTTTCATAAAAAAGTGTTTGCTTAATTCTCATAGCTTTCTTGTTTATTTGTCTCTGGCACAAGTTTGCAAGAAATATGTTCAGGATATTGAATTTTTATTTCTTAAAAATGATTGATTGATTGATTGATTGATTGTATGTTTAACAAATTTTTTGTAGTTTATAGTTTTTCTTTAGTCAAAGTTGTTCCCATAAAGGAATTGGTTTTATTTTTTCTTATTAATATTTCTAAAATAGTGATTTAGCCAAATTTTTTTTTGTGTTTATTGCTTAAAGAGAATTGTTCGATAACGAAGGATCGCCATTGAAAATTTTAGTTTCTGAAGACCTTAAAAGTTTTAAAAAGCTTTTAAATATGCTTAAAGATAATCAAATTTAATTGCAAAAAACCTTTTCATTTGGAATTACAAAAATGAATTTTCTATTTTAGTAATGCCTGAGCATTTGTTAAAAAAACTTTTGCTTGGTTATTAAAAAATATGAAGAATTGGTTGTAAAATATTTCCAAGTTAAACAAACAGACGAGTGAGCGAAAAAATCCTCACACTAGTGCATAAATTTGCGTATTATGGTATTTTCTTGCTTATATATGTATGAATGTAAGTGCGTGAGTGGGAGTCCTACGTGTATGTGTACGGAATTCATTCTTTGGCAAATAAATACCAAAAACATTTTGAAGAACACAACAAAATGACAAAAACTAACTGAATTTTTTTGTAGGCTCTGATACAAAATATTTTATGTTCTTTTTTTTTTTGTCAATTCCATCTAATTAAATTAGCGGACCCAAACACCACTAAACTAAATATTTAACTAGAGAATGAACATAAACGGGCCCTTAAAATAAAGAATGGGAATAATAGAAGAAAAAAAAACGTATGATAGTAAAAGAAAAATAAACAGGCTTTTCGCCAAAGTGGAAGGTATAAATTTCTGTGGCCAATAAAAGAAATACCACATTGTTAAAAGAAAGCGTCTAATGTAAAGAACGGTATAGAACAGCTAAAAAACGCGTTGGCTAATACGCAAGTGGCGCGTGTTAATTTCAGTTAAATAAATATTATAATTATTAGTTTCTTTTTTATAATAAAATTTAAGTGAAAAAGTATTTTATTCCAAAAAATAATGATATTTAAAATGCAATTGATGCCTTTTAGTGAAAATATGTTTTACAAAAATTACTAGAATCTCTAGTAGTGTTTTTTCTCTGTCAATTTTATGTTAAATTACTAAAATTATTGAAATAATTTAAATTTATTTGTCATTAACTTGTTAAATCATTTATATAAATAATATTAAAAAGTGATAAAGAAATAAAATAATTATTTTTACATACACACACCCACACACACATGACAATTGCGTGTAAAAAATTGGAAAAATTTTACATTTACGTATGTAAAAAAATGACCAATGTAAGTTACGAAAAGTGAAAGCTTTATCATAAAATTTAAAAAAAAATCAAATAAAACAGAAAGTGAAAAAATAAAAAATATAAAAAGTGAATCTTTCAATCAAATTTAATTAAATGGCTTTGCAACACCTCACTCGAGCTGATAAATAAAAATCGTGTTTGAAAAAAAATTGCACACACACTTACTTAACCCTTAAATAAACTCAACTGCACACAGACATGCAAATACGGCTGTTAATAAAATGTTTGTTTTATCATTTAGGAAATAAAAACAAGGACACTTTAATGAATTAGAAACGTATGTGGCAAAAATTATATTTATTTGGGCATCAAATTTATGAGCACACTTCAAATGACAAATTTATGGACACAAGCAATGATAAGCTTGTAAAAGGGAAGCATTTCAAAAGACTTCTTAGCAAATTAATTTACTTGACGAGTCCACAAAGCTTGCCGGCGCGAGTATGTAAAATAACCAGAGAGACGCCTTAGAAAGGAACCACCGATCACATAAATATTTATAATAAATCTGTAAAATTAAAAAAAAAAAAGCAAATAAAATGATCACACTGCGGATTTCTCTTATTCCGATACTGATAGTACCACGCCTACTTTCTATAGAATTCTGAATATTTGTATAAAAAACTAAAAGTCGGGAATACTGTATAGAAAATGGCATTAAAAATGGCATTTCTCCTTGGTCCCTAACATATGACACAACTTATGGACTTAAATTTTTTACTATGAAATCGAAAAATAGAAAGAAAATTTCCAAAAGATAACTTGGAACCGAAAATACCCAAATAAAACACCATTCAAAAATATTTGTGAAAAATTCTACAGATATTTTGATGAAAAAAAAATGTTTTTTTTTTATAACAAAATTATCGTCTTGAGCTAAAGTTCATAACGTTATTTTTAAAAGAACGAAGACAAAATAAACAGAAATTAAATTTTTAACGTTCTGTCGTGAACAACTGAATGTCGCTATCGGAAATTTATCACATTTTTATGATCTGTTGTGAAGTCTATCGCTGTTTATCACCACATGTGATCACAGATCTTATTCATTGAATTCTTATCATAAATTTTGCATTCAAAAATTACAAATCAAAACTGAGAAAAAAAAAACCAAGGACACAATAATGGGTTTGAACTCCGTTTTTAAAGAACTTAAATGATGTTGTAAAGCTACATCAATGTGTTTTTTTAATCAATTCTGAGAGCTTTCAAAATTAAAAATTTATATGACATGTGGATTACCATTTAATAAAAAAGATGATCTGATGGTCATATTTAAAATTATGCTACAATCCTTGTTTTACAAAGTCCGATTTTTCATATAATTTCAACAAATTTTAAAAAATTAAATTCTGGTGATAAAATAATAATTTTAAATAATAAAGAATAGTCAAAAACAGAACTAAAAACACTGGCAACATTTTTTAAAAGTTGCTCGAATATTAAGAGCTCAAAAAGCTTATAATAAATCACAAATATCGCGAAAAAGCGCTGTATTGACAAAAAGCTCAAAGATATGTTAAAACTCTCTAAAACTGTAAGGAATATAAAGATCTCGGAATATATTGCCACAAATACAAAAATCTCAATTGCAGTTAAATTTTGATAAATATTTTTTTATAGATTTTTATTTGTTAATTTTTACTAGCAATTTTTAATTTATTTTATTTATTATTGGAATTCAAAGTCACAAAACCGCAACTTATTTTATTTGGCTATTTTTATTGCACGTTTTGTTTTGATGCATTTTCTTAAAGAGAGGCAATTTCCATTGATTTTTACTCTCCAAAAACTTAATAAAGAATGCATAAGAAACTGTAACTATTTGTTTTGCAAAATATAATATTTTGATGTCACGTGCGCCTTTGAAAAGTAAATTTTTTTTATACATGCAGAAAGTTCATAAAATATTCGTTATAAAGAGAAATACTTAATAAAATTAATATAAAAAAATATAAAGATTTCTGATCTCGTTACTTCTATGAAGTTGGTCACATGTGACATCGTAAGTGTAAAATTTCTGATCTCGTTACTTCTATGAAGTTGGTCACGTGTGACATCGTAAGTGTAAAATTTAAATAAAAAACTTTGTTTGACATAAGTTTTATTTTTTTCTATTAGGACCACTCAGGGGATAACTCTACTTATGTAATGCATTGTGCCAAAGCTCAGGGAGACTTATAGGGTAGAGAAGATATATGTTTAAAATTTAGAAGGCTTAACTATTTTACAACTCCGCTTTGCGCGTTATGTTATTTTTTTTAGCTGTGGTTAGGCGCCTCTAGGGCTTTTTTAAATTATTTTCCTTCACCGATGTTTCTGCTAAAATTGTAAATAAGTAATTGCTTTTAAATTATATAAATTTTGACGAGGTGAAACATATTTTTATTAAATTCGTTTTTAGGGTGGACTGTACTCTCCCGCCAACCGATTCTTGAAGTTGCCCCAAACAAAATAAAAATTAGCCTATGTGATAGAAAATTAAAAAAAAAGAAAAAATTAAATAAAAAAGTTGGCGGCAACGCATAGTTTTCGAGTTATTGGCCTCTGAAGTTTTAATATATATGTGCGATTTCCCTTTACATTTTTTTTCAACGTATAAGACCAATTTGCATAGCCGGCCTTCGGCCGGGCTTAATGACTTTATCCGCCATGGTATATCCCGACACGGCGGTATATAGAATAACTCCTAAACTATAAGTTTCCGGAAGTTAAAATTTTAGGAGTGGACTAAAGTAAGTAAGGGCTACCAACCATATAAATTTCAACCCTTAAATCGGGTGGCGGGAGAGTACCGTGGAGCCGAAATAAATTAGTAAATAATTTTATAGAAACATCAAAGCCTACCATTCTGAAACTAGTCGCATTAAAATATTGCTTTAACTTTCGCTCAAATCAGCGTTTTAGTCGTTGGGCGCAAAATTAACTTCTGTTTTTGTCACATTCGAATGCCTTGGTTTTTTGTATTTATCATGAAAACGAAAACAATTTTTTTTTTTGATTAATTCTTTACAAAGTTTCATATAAATTAGAAGAGTTTTTGAACAAACATTTCTCATCTGTGATCAAATTGTCTTCATGATTAAATCAGTGGAACTGATGAAGATGCCAACAAGTGATCGTCGTTATTTCTAATATTTTACATACTTTTTATTTTTACACTCATGGGTTTCTTCTTGCAGCTCTCCAACTTTTGCTAAGCATTTAGCCGAAATTTTGTATACCGTGGAGGTTAGTTTTTGTTGAAGGATGCAGTGGTGTTAAAATTTGGTTAGTGGTTTGCAAAAAGTATTTCAGGCAGAAGATGTATGTTCGGCTTGGCATTGAACATTTTTTCCCAAAAGTCCGATTGTACTCCATGATGGTTTGTTTTAAGTTTAACACCAGTACAATAATTGGAGACTCAAGTGTCTGAAGCATATTTTCGATAAAGTTCTATAATCCTTCTATGGTTTGAATAGAACATTTTTAAAAACTTTGTCAATGAAGTGCTTAAAAAGACGTTTTATTTAAAATAAAGTATTTCGTTTGATGTATAAATATTGAGTTTCACATTTCCTAGTTTTATTTTAATAGTTTTTTTTTTAATATTTGTAAATACTTTCTACACACACTGTTTATTCTTCACAAGCTGCTGTTTGATGTTTTGTATTGGCTGTGGTTTTGAATTCGTATTTACCTGCATGTTTATGAAATATTTATTTAGCAACAACAACAGAAACAATTATAAATGTTTTTTAAATATATTTTATTGTTTTGTGTTAGTTTTTCCAATTTGTTGTTGTTGTTGCTTTTAAGAGTGTAAAATCAAACAATATTTATCCATAAAAATATTTATTTATATTTAATTTAACAATTTATGAACAAGCTAACAACACTATCAGCCATCCGTCCATCCATCCATCCATTCATTCATCCACAGTTTGATAATAAAAAAGCCAATTAGTGGAAGAAAAACTCTCTCTGGTTATATACAATTTATATATTTTTAAAATAAATTTTGGATGATTTTTAATGTGAAATAAATAATGGAAAAATTTTATTTAAATTCATTGATAAGCGAATTAAATATTGAATTAGGATGGGTTCTTAAAGCCAAGCGAACAGTTTTAGAATTTTTGGTATATAAAAGTTTTATTTTGCAAAACTGAATGGTTTTTAATGGAATTTAAAGTAAAAACTTGAAACTAATTTTAAGTGGCAGTTTAGTACAAATTGCTTTTTAAAGAGAGGTTTTTCTTTAATTTTTTTTTACACATTTCTAAGGTGCTGACATGAAAATATAAAAAAATGAAAAATGAAAAAGTAAAAATGCAACTAATCTTGGACGTTTTCTACAGTGCTTTTGTTTTCTTTAATTGAATGATGAAATTACCCGATTTTGCGACATGACTACGTTGCAATAAATGCTCGATAAGTACAACACCACGTATTAGTTATGTATATATAATAATACAATATAACTAATACGTCACTGACCACGAAATTCTAATTGTACGCCAACAGAAGATCATAACATTTTCATAAAATCTTTTTTTATTTTTTGGTTGATTTTCTTTGGAATAAGCGCACAGTTTTTTTGATCTCGTAAAAAAAAATTTGAGGTTGAAGGCATTAACATTTACGTATGTAGTGAGTGCGTGTACATGTACATGAGTGAGAGAGTCAGTGAAGTTGTTAGTCGATTTTTCGTTAGCGAAATACCTAACGATTTGGAGTCTATTTCTACTTTTAAAACTGGAGGGAAATGATTACCAAAATTCATTAATGATCAATTTAATAAACAATTGTACTAATAATTGATATACATTTTTCAATCAAACAATTTAGTAGAATAAATAAAAAAAACTCAATTACTTTGGAAAATATCAGGAATATACAAAAAAATTGTGGCATTTGAAAGCAGAAAAAAATTTATTCGAATAAAACGAATTTTTGTAACGCTAAAAATCTTGAAATAATATTTTCATCTTTGAAGACATCGACAGCAAATGTCAGTCCCAAGAATGATTCTATGTTTTGGTCTTAAATATTCTGCAAACTTGAAGTTTGTCGGTGGTTATAACAACTTATCAGTAGAAAAGTAATTAAACATAAAATGATAAATAAAAATTCTTTGCGAAATATAGGGAATTTCAAATTTTTTTTAGCAAATATTTTGTTATTTTTTTTGCCGAAAAAAAAACCTAAAGAATTCATATTCCAAAGTAGCTTTCAAGTACATTTAAAAGAGAAAACATTATCAAAAGCTTTGGGAAACTATTTTAGTTACACTCCTTTGAATTTTTCCACTTAACAAATGCAATTTTATCTAAATGATCCCATATTTATATAAAAATACTTTAAAAATATATTCAACAAAATATGTGAAATTTCATATAATAAATTTAATTAAGCACAAAAGAATGATTGTTAAAATGTTCTCAAATTTTCTAACTTAATTATATGATTCCATTCTGTTTTGAAAATGTGTTATTAAAAATATGTTAAAATCCTTTTGAAATAAATTCAACTTTATTTGCCCTTGTTGTGTTGTTTTTTTAACTAACAATGATTTTTGTTGTTGTGTGCAGCAGAAAGCAGCAACAAAAAAGAGAAAAAAACTTAAATTAAATACAATAAAATTCACGAACAAAAAACCTCAGCCAGACAAACAACCGGCGTAAGCAGCTTTAAGTTTAAAATAATTTTTAATCCCATCTAAAACAGCAGACAAACACAAATTGCAACAGAATATGAATAGTTTGGAATATCAAGTTAATAAAATGTAAAATAGACAAAAAATATGTGCAGAATTAAAACTAAAACAAATCCCTTTTGGAAATAAACAAAAAGTAAATGTAAAAAAACAAAAACATTAAATAAAAAAGTTTCAGACGTCACACATTCGAAGAGAATTGTATTGTTTTATCAAATAACCAACTTGAAATTAAAACAGAACATAACTACAACAACTAGAACTACAACTAACTGATTGACAACTAATTTTATTGACTTGTGAGAATCCTGCGAACTTTTGCATAATCTTCATGTGTCCTTGTGTGTGTTCTTTTTTTTGTGCGCTATAAAAACAATAACAAAGTTTGTGATTACAATTTCAATTTAAACAATAAAGTTAGATTTTATTTTATGACATTTTTGTCACACAAACCCAACAATAGTGTCCATGTATTTGTTTTTATGATGATATCTTTTTGCTATCTCGATTTTAGTTGAGATTTTAGAGTAGTTTGCTGTTTTTTTTGCACCAAATAATAATCAATACACATATAAATTTGTTTGAAAATGAGTGACACGAAAAAGAATTTTCTAAAAACAGTAAGTAAAATTTACAAAGTTTTTAATACAAAATTCAGTTGGATTTTTCTAAAGAAGTTTAAAATTTGCTTTTGTAGTGATCATTTGTCATTTAGTAAAAGTAAAATGGCGAACAGATTCCAAGTAAATAATAAGTATTATTACTCATTTATATCTGGTTTCATGAAATTTAGAAAGTAGACAGTAATTTAATGACATGTAGGCGTATGATTAATAGACAAAATCAAATCTCCATTATTTAATATAACTCATACGCACTCATACTCAAAAATCAAAAGATTTACAGAATAAGAATGAATAGTAGTGGCCTGGGCCCCAATGTCGGCCGATCGATAATGCTAGAATTTTAAACGGAAAGCAACTAATAAGCGCTCTTCTAACCATTTGTTTTATTTATTTTTTTGGCATTTCTGCAAGTAAGGAAATAATAAGTTAAATAAAATCTCTTATTAGTGAAAGGCAAGTTAGGGCCAATTTTTGAAATGTTATTTAAGTTATAATTATTTTTAAGTTGTGATTAAAAGCCAAATTCTAGTACTTAATTAATAATTAAGTGAACAACCTTGAGGATTTAAATAATAACACAAGGGAACAGTGGTTAGACAACAACACCGATGACCAGTGAGGGTTGATTACGAATTTCAGCATAGATATCTTGTAACAGGTCTATTTAGTCGCGTAATCAGAAAGTTAATTTTCTACGAATTTCCATATGTTTTTGACTGCTTGTTCTTCTTACATCAAATAAAGACAATAAAATATTTGTGGCTGCTTGTAAATTGCATAAGGTTTTGTCGTGTTTTATCGCTATTAACCTTTTAATCATTTTGAAAGTTGTTTTTATTCTTTGAAAACATTTCAGCAGTTCTTAATTATTCTTGTTTTTAACTAAAATAATATTATATTTTTTGGATTTTTCTTTATTCAGTCAGCTGTTCTTTAGGGAAATTTGTGGGAATTTTTTATTTTACTTAGTGCTAACATATTTTCATCGCAATTAAATAAAAACTTTAATTACTCACTGAAAAAATGGAATCTTATTTAAATACAACATAAATTTAAATAATAATTAACTAATTACATACTTAAATATGAAGTCAAAAACTGGCTAGCTTTTTTACGTCTAGAAATCCAGCGTACGATAGCAGTCGACATCTGAGCCAGGCCTTAAGTGTATGTTTGGATCTTTCGAGCATATCCGATCACAAACTCGGATTTCAAATATTTATGTTTAATCAACCGAATTGACCGTGCAATAAAGCAAACATTTGAATTCAAATATTCAAGAGCAAAAGGAAAAAAAAATTACTACATTTCATTAATTTAATGAGACAAAAATGAGATAATATACAAAATATGAGCTTATCTCATAATTTAATTATTTGCTTGTTTGTCTATTTCCGCTGACAGCCGGTTTATGATTAAGTATGTAAAATACAACGTTTGTATGCAAGTGTATATCTTTCATATGCCTCACATACATAAATGTGTGCAAATGGTGTTGTTCGTTTACGATTTCTCTCTCTCTCAAGCAAACCAGTAAATATTTTTATTTTTATTACTTATACACATACTTGTACTTGTTTGTAGTCATAAAAGTCGTTGTCGTTTATTTGTGTGTTTCTGTTGGAGGATGTATTTAATACACAACAAGCAACAACATTATACTTGTATTAAATTGTCATTTAAAAGCCTACTTTAGTAAATTATCTATTATAAAAAGTTAACTAAATAAATATTTTAGCTTAAATCTCACTGTGATAATGGTGCTTCACGAATAAATTGGAAGTGTGCAGCGGAGGTGGAAAAAAAAACAAGATTAAAAAAAGAAACATGTAAAAACGAATAAAAGATTTCTGTTGATTCAAAGTTGTTGTTAAAGTGTTTTTAAGAAAAGTTGTTTATATTTTTGAAGTGAGTAGAAAATATTTGAGAGTTTTAGACAGAAGAGAATATAGGCACGATTGATTTCAAGGCATTAAATTAGCAAAAACATTCATACTTATCATCCGTTTTATACCAGATGTCCTTGACAGCCTTTGACTTTTTTATATCTGTCAAATATTTGTCGAAGCAGAAAGGTATTTTTTAAAGCAAATTGGAGCAGAATTCGTGACATAAATAATTTTAATTAACCAGTTCATATTCCAATAACTCTCAAACGAGACTTTAAAACTTCATTTCAGATGTCAGTTGTAGCCAGTTCGATCATTAAAAATTGCTTGATTTCCTTAAAGTAAAAAAAAGAGAAAATCATTTAACACATATAAAAATCATTCTTGAAATTATCTTTATATTTATTTTTTGTCTACTCTTACTTTTTTAATTTAAATTTTTATTTTTGTGTAAAAAATAAATTCCTCGTAAAAGTACAAAAGACAAGGCGTCTTTGCCAGTCATTATCTGTAATTCCATACTTTTTTTTAATTTACATCTAAATTGATGGCATCTAAATAAATAAATCGATATATTTTATATAAAATATTTTATAATCTACCAATTCTATTTAAATGTATATTTTTTTCCTTAATTTTTCCCACTGATGTATGAATGCATGATCCGATGATGTTGAATCTGATTTCAAACATTGTTTGACTGTTTTACTACAACCGCTCGCTATACGTGTTGTGACTGCTGTGTTCTTGTTGGTTGCTTGCGTTTAACATCTTTCGTTTCTCAACGGAAGCAGGTGGCCCCTGTACGGACTGAATACATAGGAGGCTCTACAAAAACTACAAAAAATGGTTGTCTGCCAGTTGGATTACCACACCTACTGCAAATGGAGGAGAGGCAATTTCTTTTGGCTGTTGAGCGTGGCGATATAGCAAATGTACGCAGGTGAGTGCAAAAGAGGTTTCGAAAGCACAATAAAAATGAAACAACAAAAGCGGAATTAGCAGGTAATTTAAAGCATTGCTGCTTCTGCTGTTGTTATCACTTTCTTTGAAGAAATCTTAAATATTTTGTGTCTACACTCGATTCATGAAAATGCAAATTTTGTTGATTAATTTCTCTTCCGCAAATTAAATTTATCTAAATCGTGTGATTTCCAAAATTGTTTAATAACTTCTTTGTAGTTTTTGAAATCTTTTGCGATAATTTAAAAATATATAAAGAGTTGCTTAAATCCGGAACATTTTGCAACTGGTTTTTAAAATCAATTAATTTTAAGGCGATTTTATTTACAAAAAAAAGTAGAAGATCAACTTCAAAGTGGCAGTTTACAGTATTTGGTTTTCAAAATTTATCGAAGTTGGTCCAGATTTCGTTAAACGTCAATTAAAAATTTGATTTAAGATTTTTCCAAGTTATTGGAAGTTCCATTTTTCTTAATATAATTATTTGCATTTTTGAGGCATTTGTAAGTGAGTGTATGTGTTCATTTTAAAAATTTAAATGGAAAACTGTGTGGAATATTTGAATTAAGGATATTTTTTGCTGAGGGATTTAATTTTATTTATAACTTTTCTTTATTCCAAGATTAATTGATTCATATTAGCCCATTTAAGCTAAATTTAGATAACTGCACAATTGACACATTTAGAAAACACCGGATAAATACTATAAGTCGGCGTTCTTACTGCCTTCTTCCTTAATTTATTGCTGTCACTATTTAAATGGAAAAACTTCTTGCCTGATAAATTTTTATTTCTTAACACACTTAACCCGTTAATGCGATCTAGACAATTATAATAACAATATATACCTAAATTAGAAAAAAATGTTTGTTATTGTTACTAAATCTATTTTAAAGGCTTATATTCGTAGCATTATAATATTCAGCAAGATAATAAAAATGATATATATATTAATTGTAATTTTTTAAATTACTACGAACTGTTTATTATTAATATTTGTTAATATTTAAACAGGCTAAAGTTCGTAAATGTTTATAATCAGAGAAATATTAGGTAGACATTGTTAACATATTCCGAGCAACAGAGGAAAAATTTAATATTTATACATCCCTTTTGTAGATTTTTCAACAACTCTGGCTGAATAGAACAAACGTTGTTTTCGGTAGAAGCCACTAAACCTCGTCAGTATTCATGTACAAATGCTTTCACTACTTGTTAGGTAGCTTTTCGTTACCGTATACTTTTCCGCCAAGTCGCTATTAAATATTTTCTAATAAATTAAATTAATATGGATGACATATTGGTCATGAGTCTACTGTTTTACAGCTCTGGTTGTTTCTTTGAGTCTTAGTAAGTTTTTGAATTGTGGAAACACTGCTTTTAATCAAATTTTTAAGATGTTGCAGATATTTTTCCAATTTTAAGAACCAAGTCTTCATTATTTGAAATACGAGTAAGTCAGCGTTGGCGATTCTCTGGCTATTTTTTCTATTAAATTTTGTTGAATTTTATCTAACAAAAGCCGTTCAAAGTATTTTGTGACTTGATAAAAGTGTAGCTCATTCGAAATATGTTGATAATTCTTTATATGAGTAACGTTGAAAAGTAATCCAAAAATCATGTACGACGCGTCCCTGATAACAAGTTGCTGTTCCTTTCGAAAATTGTATACTCTTGTGTTATTACCGCAACATTCGCTTCCTGTTCTTTTGGTCTCGATTGCAGTTATTTTTTTCTGGCATTGAGAAGGTGTTTATATACGAAAGTAATTTATCAGTTCATCTCAGGTATACCAACAAAACTAAGTATTTGCAAATTATTTTTATAAATTCAAGATTAATTTGAAAAATGAGAAAAACTCAACTAGAAGACCCAATAAATATTGATAATTAAATTTTAGAAAGATCTAACGAATTTAACAGAAAGTGTAGAAGAAAAAGGTTTGATACCTTAAAAATACTTTTAGTTAAAAAAAAATATAACATAAAACGTTTTTCTGATGGCTTTAAGCCATTTTCTATACAAATTAAGTCTCCTCTTAAAAGTATGCCAATTATAAAAATTTCTGTTGGCATTTTATTACATACATACAAACATACTCGTATGTGAACAATAAAATACGAGTATACTACATAAACATACTTGCACAGGAGTTTGCTTTAGTTAAATGTAAGAAACCAGAAAAAGCTTTTAAGAAGTAAAAAAAAAAAAGAAAAAAAGAAATCTTACAAACAAAAATGGTAAAGTACAAAACATCACAAATGAATAATTGTAGGTGTTGAATTTTACGAAAAACTTTCGTTGGTT
Source organism: Lypha dubia (assembly GCA_947311025.1). Classification (NCBI taxonomy): domain Eukaryota; kingdom Metazoa; phylum Arthropoda; class Insecta; order Diptera; family Tachinidae; genus Lypha; species Lypha dubia. The sequence continues at coordinate 2,514,124 of OX371264.1, read as the reverse complement.
AAAATGAAATTGTCTTGTTTTCTTTAAAAAGTTTATCCAGTTCGTATGTTCAGTTCATATGTTTGGAAAAAAATGTTAGATAGACACTTTGCTAAATAAAGAAACGAATTTATACATAATGGAATTTGTTTGTAAAATTTCATTAATTATTAAAGATACCCTCGTTTGAGAGGAATTATATTAAAATTTATTAACTGCTTTTGGTTAATTCTAAAAGAAATTTGCAAGATATTAAGCTTTTTTCAAAATTATTTTGCAAAAAACATACTTGTTGTTATCAACAATACATTTTTTAATAAACAAAGGTTTCCTAAAAGGAATTTTTAATAAAACCAATTTTTTATAAAAGTTACCTTTTACATAAATAACTTTTTATAAAAGGTAATTTTTATGAAAGATACTTTTTATTATTTCTATGAAAAGAAATTTTTGAAAAAGTTACTTATAACAAAGAAAACTTTTTTTAAAAGGTACTTTTTATTAAAATTACTTTTTCTAAAAGGTACTTATTGTAACAAATCACATTTTATAAATGATACTTTTTGTAAAATTGATTTTTTTATAAAAGCTATTTCTTTTAAAAGATACTTTCTCTGAAAGGTTTTTTTCAAATGTACTTTTTTGAGTGGACTTTTTATATAAAAGTTACTTTTTATAAAAATAACTTCTTAAGAGCTGTAAATTAAAAAAAAGGTAAATTTTTTGGAGGTAATTTTTAAAAAAGGTACTTTTAATAGAGCGTATTTCTTATAAAAGGTGTTTTTAATAGAACGTTCTTTTAATAGAAGGTACTTTCAAAAGAACGTACTTTTTATAAAAGGTACTTTTATTATAACGTACTTTTTGTATAAGGAGCTTTTTATAAAAGGCATTATTTAAATTGCAAAGAAATATAAAAATCATTTTTTCAAAGGGGTAAATTTTATAAAAAGGTAAATTTTTTGGATTGGAAATTTTGCACTGAAAAATGTGTTGGATGCGTTAGGGGGGGGGGGGGGTGGGGGGTTGAAATCTCCGAAAAAAATGTTACCTAATATGTAGATGGCTCCTAAAAGGTAATTCTTCTAAAAGATATTTTTCATGAAAGTTATTTTTTATTATGTTGTATTTATTATAAAAGTCAACTCTATGAACATCAATTAGAAATTAATTGTCTAACGATGTTTTCTTAAATAGCTTCGAATTTTGCTGTCAACATATCCATTTGTAATAAAAATTAAGTGGGTGCTAGCTAGTCTTATTTTATAAAGAATCCTAGAGGAATTGTAAAAATAATTAGCATTAGGAATCCAACAAGCTGAAATGTTTCTCTATAGTATTGTATTTGAGTGCAACAAGCGTAAACAACTACAGGCCTTAAGTTATAAATTAATTTGCAAGGACACATCCATACCAACATACACAAACACATTACGGCAAGCAAATTGTAAATAAGTTTCACCAAAATAAAACCAGAAAATAAACCCCTACACAAACAAAATTTGTATATAATAATAGACAATAGATGTACACACTAGTGATGCTACGAATATAAATTTTTAGTATTCGCGAATACGAATACGAATATTTGGAACAATATTCGCCGAATACGAATACGAATACGAATACGATTATTATTTTTAAGGTCTAGAGCCATATTATTTCAAATTTAATTGGAAAAAATCCCTCCCTTTGTATCAATAACAATAAATTGACAAAAAACTGTCACACTACTTTAGATATTTATCTCTATTATGACATTGAGATGCCGAATTTGAAGACCACTACCGAACATATTTAAACTATTTTACCTACATACATAGTTTGAGATTTCGTTTTTCTTACTCTGCTTGCGCTTTTAATTAGTAATTTGGCAGCTACATGTCTCGATGGACTTTCACATATTAAATTTTAGTTCATCCATTTTTCAAATCCAAAATTCCTCTACTGATAATTGATTACTAACTTAACATGAAATGAATTCACATATAAGATTTTAACTTTTAAATGATAGTTACGAAATATAATTTTAGTTTGTTTTTTAAGAAGATTATTATCTTGCGTCAAAGATAAAGAAAGGGCTTTTTTTCTTTAAATAAAACTTATTATAAATTAATATATTTTTGTACATTTTGTGTACTTTTTTACACTTTATATATTTTTTTTCTTTGAAAAGTATGTGCAAATTATTCGAGAAATATTCGCTTGAATTTGGCGAATACGAATATCTTAAAAAGGCGAATAGTCGAATAATCGAATACGAATACGAGTATTCGTAACATCACTAGTGCACACATAGAAGGGTATAAAAACTAGTGTATCTAACAAATACATCATTGGCTTAACCAACCAAAACAATTTTAAGGAGACAAACTTGAACACTTTAATATACAAACCGGAACGTACATACGCACACACACACAGTCTCATTGTGAAACACTCACACTTCATTTTCAAATGATTGTAAGACCTTAAAAAACTACAACATTGTTTTGTGTATGGGTGTGTGAGAGTGTGTGCTCAAGAAGAAGGTTTCAAAAAGGACAAACAATTATAGAACGAACAATGCCTGAACACAGTTACGCAAACATCTATTTATAAACATCTACACATTTGAATAATATTTGTACTCTTAATTTAAATATAACAAGGTCCGTTTACCCATACATACTTACCCACACCCCCATAACACATATGTACATATACGCAAAAAATAAACACAGAATTATAATATCATTATGTAATGACTATTATAAAAATTGTGCATACCTGGCTAACTTTTGTTTCCTCATTTTTAAGTAACTTGAAAATAAAGTTGGGTTTTTAAAAGAGAAAGAAAAACATGGTCTGAGTGACCGACCACAAAAGTTTTAAATGCTTCAGTTTAATTAAGATTCCCTTTTTTATTTAAAAAAAGTGGGCTTAAATGCAATAAACAGTAATTTGAAACAATACACTAAAGCAAATAAAGTCTGATTTAAAGAACTGAAAATTAACATCGTATGTACATTAGTGAGACATTGTATTAATTGTTGTCGGACTATTATATAAGTGATGAAGGCATAGCACTGGTCACTAAAAAACTGTTCCGACAGCGATTGATGCTATCCAAGCTAATGTACACAAAGTCCGCTCTCATTCGTCGGTTAGCAGAAACATCGGCGAAGTAAAACAATTAATAAAATGCCTGCTAATACAGCTTAACAAAGTTAATTCGCCTACTTAACACCTGAGGCGCCTCAACACTGCCTTAAAAATTAACATAACGCGCAAAGCAGAGTTGTGAAAGACTTAAGTCTTCGAAATTTTCATCATCTATCTCCTCTACCCTATCCCTCTCCCTGAGTTCCGGCATAGTGCACTGCATACGTAGGGGTCATCCCCTGAGTGCTGGTCCTAATTAAAAAAAAAATAGTGCAGCAGCTAAAAAAAATTGGTATGAACAAAGCTTTTCTACAGCAATAAATGAATAAACAGAAGATTTTAGTGCATAATAAAAATATTTTGTTTTCTAATTTTTACGAAAGCTTGGTGCCTATTATTGTCTTTAGAATTGGAAAATTTGTTAAAATGAAAAAAACTTTTCCTTAAATTTTTTTTAAATTGTATTTATTTGTTGCGGGTTAGCAATATCTAAATATATATTTCGTTGGTAGCCATACCAACTCATCAGTAGATGTTTTACCCTTTATGTTTAAAAAGTTTTAAAGCTCATGTATTTATACAAAAACTCACAAATATATTTTTGTGAATTACAAAGCATAAAAACAGCTTTCAAAATTGTTTAAGCACAAACAACAAATATTGGAAAATTATTAAGTGAAAAACTTTCTCTCCCAAAACTGCAGGATATCTGAAACTCAATACCATTTTAGGAATAAATAAAATTTATGTAGCATACTTGCGGGGATGCATTGAGATAAATTCGTTTTAAAGTATTTTTTTTTTACCTAATTTTCTCACTTGTGTTTTTCTTATGTATTTTAAGCAAAAACTTCAATAAAATTTCTTTAACAGCTTAAAGTTTTTTCTTTGGCATTTATTTTATTGCCAAACATTTGTTTTGGTACAAAACATTTTAGTGATTTTCATTTGAATGCTAAAGAAATTTTTTCAAGTTGAAAATTGAGTCAAAATGTAAGAAAAAAGGAATAAAATACTTTTCTATGGCTTGAAACAAATTTACAACTTGTTTGCCGGCAGAGATTAAATTTTGACTGCCATCAGCTTCAAGGCTTGCTGAGTTAATAAGAAATGCTGGCGAATAATTTCGTATAAAACAAAAGTAGATAAATTTAAGATTAAATGCTAAATTCGAACTAATTTTGCTTAAAGAACATAAAACAACTAATTCTGTTTGATTGTAAAATTTTTAGAATTCTTCAGAAAGCCCACCGCAGTCATCACATCAACATCAATTGTATGGATCCTTTGGGTAGACGTGCCTTAACTCTGGCAATCGATAATGAAAACTTAGAAATGGTGGAATTGCTGGTTATCATGGGTGTCGATACCAAAGATGCGCTCCTACATGCCATCAATGCGGAGTTTGTTGAAGCCGTTGAATTGTTGCTCGAACATGAGGAACTCATCTATAGGGATGGAGAACTTTATGTAAGTTATTGAAATAAAGATTTAATTGAAGTGATATGTGCATTTGTTACGAAAGACATTGTCTGTCTTAAATAGCATGTGTGTGTGTGTGTGTTTGCTTGATAAAGTTTTCCTAAGTTCATTTAAGTTTAAATAATCTTGAAATGAAAATCAGTCATTAAGCACGTTTTCATTAGGAAATGAGACGGAATGGATTTTTTTTTTTACTTATTTTTAACAGAATCATTTTTATTGCTTTTAGAGAGAGAATAAATATTTTATTTCTTTGCAATTTAAATGATTTAAGAAGAATTTCGAACAGCCTATAGCGGATAAAGTTTCAAAATTGTTTCCAAATTTCTTATACTTTAACCCTGCTTGTATTGGCTTAAATTCTTCAACAAATTCTCATTGTTAAAATTTCTTATAAGACGCACAATTGTCACAAACAGTTTGTATATCTGTGTACTCCATCGTCATCGTAATAGTGTCCTTTACACAGGATAAAGCAAAAAATCAAGCAAATTAGTCAAGATATCAACTTCCTGTTTGTAATTCTATAAGACTTCATGTAAAAGAGGATGAAAAACTAGGTCACACCTGCCCCCATATGTGTGAAGATTTAAGCAAAATAATCATTTCTTTTATGACTTTAAGCTTGAATTTTCAATTTGCGTTTTAATTTAATACACTCCATCGCCTACCACTGTATTAAAGGTAAAATAACAAACACACAAACAAATCATAATAAAATAATTTATACATATAAATTTATAATTTAAATTCACAATTTAACGTTTTTGTGCCATAGGAATGATTTTAATATTTTTTTTCTCCTGTTGTCATCATATTATTCTCATGAATGTACAAGTGTGACGCATTCACTCCTGTGTCTGTTTGTCATATAAATGTTTGCTTGATTAGGCACTTAATGTACCATAAATGTTGTCGTTTTCATCTCTCACAGTTTAAAGCTGTTTCGCCTAAAGAACCTGAGTTTTTTTTTAACTTAGTCACTGTTTAACTTTTTACATGTCCTTGATTTAATTTTTCATATGGCTGATCCCTAAAACAAAAGTAAAATGTTTAAAAAATATACACACAAGACTACAAACTAAAAGCGTTAAAAACTGTAAAAACAGTAAACTGAACAATTTTATTATTTCTCCTTGCCATCGCTCTTGAAATTTCCAGCGAAAAAACACACTCACACATACACATTTAAGATAAAAATTAACTTAATCATAGTTCCTTTATATATTTTTATATATTTTTTTTTTATTTTTTGTGAAAATTCTTCACATACCAAATTTTTTCTTCTCTTGTTCATGTGATGATACTTTTCATTGTGCAGAGTTGGCAAAAAGTTGAAATTAATGCGGCCATGTTTCCACCGGATATAACACCCTTAATTTTGGCAGCACATAAAAATAATTTCGAAATTTTAAAAATTCTTCTAGATAGAGGAGCTGCTGTACCAGTGCCACATGACATAAGGTAAGTTGACACAAGACATGTGGACATGAGTTTAAGAGGTTATACAAACACACCCTCATATGTATGTACAGCACCACCCCAAAAGTATGCTTTAGAATTTAATTATTTTTATTATAGACACTGTTGTGTTGTAAGAAGAGTAAATTGAAGGGCAACAAAAGCGTAAATATTCTCATATTTTATTAGATGATTATTTAATATCGTTGAAAAATGTTAAATTTAACAAAAAAAAAAAAAAAAATCTATTTGTTAATATTTAAACAGGCTAAATTTCGTAAATGTTTACAATCAGAGAAATATTAAGTAGACATTGTTAACATATTTTGAGCAACAAAGTAAAAATTTAATAGTTATACTTATATACTTTTTATAATATTAATATATATACAGGGCAGTGCCTTGTCCCATACAGTCAATTGGCGAAATTAGAATAGAGCAATGAAAATTCGTATTGTGGTATTGTGCAAATTTACCATTTAATAATTGTATGACTGTTTTATAAGAGATTTCGTTATGATTAGTTTTCTATGAACATTAAAAATATATTATATATAGCATCTTCAGGAAAATTTTATAAGATGCTAACAAATTGTTAGCGAAATATCGAAAATAAATATAAATATAAACAACAATATATCTATATATTAAATAAAAAGACCTATTGCTTAAATAAACATTCTAATAAATATAAAGAAAAGGTCAAATAAAATAGAATATAAATTTTAATAAATTTCTTAATTCTACATCTAAAGCGTATGTCTGAACGTGGTATAATAAATTAAGGTGACGTTTCCACAAGAGGGACGAATGATTAGAGGGAAATCGCTGACAAAACTGATTGCTATTCATTTAAAATTTACACTCAATTCATTTGTCCGCCTTGTGGAAACAGCACATAAGATAAATTTCAAACTGCATTTGCTTTGCTATAATTTTTACAAATTAAAAAACAAAAATTTATTGTGTTACAATTTCAATTATTAGAGAGTTTTAAAAGAAATTAAAAAAAAATTTTGTCTTATTCGCATAAATTATTTCCATTGTATGTTTTACTTTAACAAATTAAATAAATGAATTCATATATTTAGTGAACTACAAGAATTCGGTAAAAAAATCAAATTTCCTAGAAGAATTGTTGTCCATACAAATTTTAATCATTCCAATCTACTTAGAAATATAATGCCCAGAGTTAGAAAGAAATTTCGAAATATTTTGAAATTAGACTTGAAGAAAGAATTTTTATAAAAATCTCAGACAATTGATTACAAAAATAATATTTTCTTTCACGATTTTTTCTCTTGAAATTTTCAACTTTAGATGCGGTTGCGAGGAATGCGTACGAATGTCTTCTGAAGATTCTCTACGTCATTCCATGTCTAGGGTGAACATATACAGGGCATTATCCAGCCCATCTCTAATCTGTTTAACATCACATGATCCGATTTTAACATCTTTTCAATTATCCGGGGAACTGAGAAATTTGGCCTTTACAGAACAGGTAAGTGAGTTAAAGGATAATTGATAAAAGTGATTAAAATACTTTTAAATAAATAAGTTTTAAAACGTCTTAGTTCACACATGACAGTTTTCTTTTGTATTAGTTTTTTTTTTTTTTTTGTATGAGAGAATGGCAAAAGGAGTGGTTTTGTTGTTGTATGTTGACAAGCCATGTGAAATTAAAAGAGAATTTCGAAATCTTCATGCAAGAAAACTTTCATTTATGAACCAAGGCAAAGTAATCAAATATTTAAAAAAACATTATATTCAAAACTGTAAAAACTAGAAAAATTGGTTTTTGTTTTCAATTTAATTTCCCACACAAAATTTTCATTTAATTTTTTATGGGGGGAAATTCCAGTATGTCGATATTGAATACCATAACTCCTCTTCAGAAAACACATTAAATTTTTTTTTCGATAAAATTATATTCGATGCAAAAAAGATTAGATTTTATTTCGTTAACGTGTCCTGAAATGGAATTTTAAAAATTCGAACATTTTCGATTCTAAATGTATGCAACGGTATTGCTCATAAATGGCTGACTTCATTTCCTCTCATAGAATAAAAAAAAAGAAGAAGAAAAGATTGTAATAAAATGACGATTTAGTGCATTTGTAGTCTAGTTTGGAAGCAATCGATGAAATACAAAAACAAAGGCACGTGAATCAAAGTTATAATGGGACAGTTGGTGTAGTCAGTACTTTGTCGAATATTTCTTTAAATCCACAAGTCTTAAAATAAAACTTTTACTATAATTGTTTTACTATTGTAATAGTTTATTAAAAACAGAAACGAAAAATTCATAAAAAATTATATAAACAAAATAAAAAAGAAAAAACTTGAAAAGCACATAAACTTCACATCAATGTAATAATGGGACAATATGAGGTCAAGTAACAAATAATAATTATAAAAATTATTTTTTATTATATTTAATATTTGGTTGGTAGGCCCTTTTGCTGTAGGACCGCCTTTAGTCTATTTGGCATTGATCCGACAAGTTTTCGGCAATAATCGGGTGATATCCTTGCCCATTCCTCCTTCAGAGCCACAATCAATTGATTGCTGGTCCCAGTTTTTCCGCTGTTTCAGAAAGATTTTCCCTTTATATGTTTATGTAAAACCTGTGATACATAATCCCTTCGATAATGTGAATATTTACTGGTCCAGCAGCTGAAATCGCACCCCATACCATAACTGATCCCAAACTATGTTTCACTGTCGGTCTTGAATTTTTTGCGAAATTTATACGTTTTTGCTTATTTACGTTATTAATGAAGGGCTTTTTTTCTGACAGTTTCTTGATTAGCCTTTTTCCTTAAGTATAATTCGGCCTCAGCAGCAAGTTTTGGGGCGCTTAAATGGGGTTTTTTTTATATTTTCCGTACTAGCCATCGTTCATCCAGTTCTGAAAAAATCTTTCGTTTGCTCGGTTTTGAAATATTTTCATAATTGTCTGCATTTTCATAAAGCTTAATAATATTAAACACCGTAGACTCAGTCTTATTTACTATTTCAGTGGTATTTCGGAGAGTTTTTCTTGTTTTTGGTTGTTCTATAACAAGTCGCCTTATTTCTGAAGAAGTCTGTGAACCACGAGGCGCCATATTAAATAAATTAATTTTCAACCACTCTAAAATATTTTCTATAACCTCACGCTACTTTATAATAAACATTTTTTTTCCAAAATATCCTGTTATAAAACGTTAACAAAACGAAGTTACAGTATTTGTCCCAATATAACATTGAGCCACTGTAATCAACTAATCCGAATTCAATACTGAATTCTAATATTGAGTATCGATGGAAATTTTATGTTTCTGGAATGTTGAATACAAAAAATTTACTATTTAATTACAAAATAAAATGTTGGGTTATAGTGATTAAATAAACTATTTTCATCGGCCTTTAAACGTAGTTTTAATTAAAACTTCAGTTAGGTTAGTTTTAGTGAATTATTTTGTTTTGTTTATATTCTATTGTAATTAAAAATTTAAAATATTTAATTTCATTGTTAATAATATTTTATATTCAAGTTTCCGTATTTCTTTACCAGGAATGCAAATCCGAGTACATGGACTTGCGAAAACAATGCCAACAATTTGCCGTTGATTTATTAGATCAAACCAGAACTTCCAATGAGTTGGCCATTTTACTCAACTATGATCCGGATATGTCCACATATCAGCCAGGAGATAGAATGTCTTTGAATCGTTTAAAGCAGGCCATTTTTTTCAAACAGAAAATGGTAAAAGATTTTTTCTTTTTCAAAAAAAAAAAAAAAAAAAAAAAATAAAAAATTCTATTAATTTGACAAAATTTAATTTTGAATTTCAGTTTGTGGCCCATTCGAACATCCAACAATTATTGTCAACGATTTGGTATGAAGGTTTGCCGGGCTTTCGACGCAAAACACTCTTTCTGAAACTGTTGTGCATTACCAAAGTGGCCTTATTGTTTCCCATATACTGTCTCATCTATATTATTGCTCCGAACTGTAAGACTGGTCTATTGATGCGTAAACCTTTTATGAAATTTCTCATTCACGCTTCATCGTATTTGTTTTTTTTGTGTAAGTGTTTAAGAAAGCTTTCATTAATTTCAATATGAAGGTTTAATATTTGTTAGTTTTCATCAAGAAAATCGTATTCTTCTTCATCAATTTGTTTTATTCTTTATATGACTGTATGTTTGTATGCATGTATGTGTGAATAAGAAGAGAGGAAGAATTACAGTTTCTTCATGTGTGTTTTAAATGACATGATGACTCTTCTGGTAGTTTTTTTTTTTTTCTTCAGGTCTTGTCTTGTGGACATTATCTAATCGTATCAACTAACAATTGTAACAAACAAGCCACTTACAAACGCACACACACACACATTAACAAATAGTTGTTTTAACTACTGCTATGTTGTATGTGTAGTATATGAAAAACTTAAGCTGTGTAAGTAATAACAATGCAATTGTATTTAAGTTGAGCGTAACGAAAAATTTTATATAACCGGAAAATTTGTGAGTGTCCTTTATCATGCATACGGAAGAAGCATACAATTTTTTCCCTCTCTATCTCGCTCTTTGTATTGCAAAAAACCCCAAAAAAAAAGAAAACCATTTAATACATTTATGGCAACCACTAAACCATCTTTTTTGTCGAAAAAACATTCACCACAATTCCACTGTATTTGTTTTTTTTTATAACGACAATTAAAACAACTACAACAATCATAACAATGTCCTTGTACTTGACCAAAAATCATGTCAAACTACTATTTATGTATATTCTTTCCTAAGTTGCACAATGGGCCTCATCTCCAAATATAATGGTTATAAATTTAAATGTTCTAATCGAGTACAATACAAGCAGCATTACACGGTGTAACATAAAAAAGTTTTTTAAGTATTTTTTAATGAAGAAGAGTTTTTAATCTTTTTTTTTTTAAAAGGATTAGATAAAAATGATTAAACAAGAACAGACATTTTTATAAAATAATATTAATGACTGATAACGAGAACATTCCAGAGGAGCTTTGCTTTCGCTAAATCAAAAGTGTGATCGTCAGCAACGAAACATAAAAAGCATGGAAACCGCAAATATGCAATTACATATTTTTTTCCTGTACGATAAATAGAGATCTTTATAAAATATTTATAAGTTTAACAACTTTTTTAGAATTTTGTCATCAAATTTTTAGTGCATATTTTTTTGCGTATTTCCGTCAGCACTGTATGTTTACAAAAATTTTTAATTGCCTAATTTTTTTAGCTTATTTTTTGCATTCTTTAATTATATTTTTATATTCAATTTTACAAAAGAGAATGCAAACAAAATATATGTTTTGTGATCGGCAATATTTTCAAATTTCGAAATAAAAATTCTTAAGAAATTTTATATTTGCTGCAATTAATTTAGTGTTTACAGCACAAGTTTGGTTATTTCAGACTGCAGTTGATACTTATGGCATTTTTAACTCACATGTTCAACAACTTTTATCCGTTTTAGTGATTTTTTTTTGTGTCACATCACTTTTGCTCATATAAACAAAAATTGTTTTGGGATCAGGGTGTCCAATATTTTATATTCGGATAAAAGAAAGAATATGCTGGTAGTGATCGTCCCCATGACCATAAAGAGCCAAATTTTAACATCGTGAAAAATTATGAACGAAATGACTTGAGTTCTCTTAATTTTTAACACACTTTTTATTATACCAGGAACTATGTATGTGTGTATGTATTAGGGATGCCAATCCGTAAATCCCGATCCCTAAAATCCCGATCGTTTAATCCGGGATTTTCGGGATCACTGGATGCCATTGCTCTTGCGAGAGTCAAATGAAAATTTAATATCCTTTTCCTAATCCAGCAACAAAATACACAGTTTTGCTGTTCATTGCTTCCTGAATTGCGTTTATAGCACGGTCACATGAACAGGTAACACCCTTAACAGACATTGGATTTGTATGCATACATAGCACTTATGTTTCTCAACTGGATGTTTTCATTCATAATTTTTTTGGTCACGTACATATCTAATTTCTAGACCGAAAATAGTACAAAAAGAATGCTCACGGTTAATAGCGAATTTGATGCAATTGAAAATAATTGTAAAAGAAAACCCACCAAAGATAGAACTCCACTATTGTCACCATGTGGCCACAATATTGATCTTTCATATATATATGTTTCACCCTGTTAAAAATGTCAATGAAAATAAAAGAAACAAATTTAACTTTATTATTCTTTTTAAACGCGAGCAATTTTAAAATAAATAGGCTTTTATTTAAATAATTTTATTTTGTTACTTTGCTTTTTGATGAATTTTTTATAATTTTGTTATATGTTGGAATAATATAAAAAGCGAATGTAATTAACAATGAATTTAACAATGCAATATAAAATGTATTATAAAATACATACATATGTATACGTAAAAGAATTTATGTTTTGAAAATTTTTATATATTTGTTGTGGGTTAACTAAACTATATGCATTTTATTTCGGGATCCCGGAACTCAATTTTGTCCCACTTGAAACTTCTGTATTGATAGAAACCTTTCAACACTAATTTGATCATTTGATCCCATCACAATTTTTTGTCAGTTTAACCATTTATTTGTAAACATTTACTGCTGTTAATTATTATATAAATAAAATTAAAACACTTTTTATAATAAATATAAGATCATTAACGTTAAAGTTAATGTCGTTGTTTCAAAAGCGTGGATTGCTTTGTACTACAACTTTTAGGCTAACTTTGTATTTCGGAATGTAATTCGGCAGAAATTATAACAACTTTTGTAGACCACCACGCACATTAAAAATAAATAAATTATTATATGATCGTCAATTATTTCATTCTTATTTTATAAATTAAATTTTACTAGCTTTTTCATTATTTCAGTTTATTTAAATCATACGAAACACAGTTTTCAATACATATTTCCGGTTTCTCTGATAGTGAGTAATAACGAGTTAAATCTTTATTACAATTACAATCTTTATCACAAATCAGTTTATTACAATTATTTAATTTTGCGTACGGTCCCAGTGTGTCTTCTTGATAAACAAAGTGTAGGAAGAACCTTTCACTAATCTCGAGTCCGTGTGTGTGTGTGTGTTTATGGTAGTCCTTAAATTTTCATGAATACCAAAAATAAAAACTAATGATTACGATGCTCTTTTCTTTTCCTCCTTCTTCTTCATCTTACAGTTATTTTAATTCTGGTCTCCCAACGTGCCGATGACGATGTCGTTCGTGTTTTTGGTTCTGAGCGTATGAAAAAGGAACTGGCCGAACAACAATTGCGTCAACGTGGTCAAGGACCCACTAAACTAGAAATGCTGGTTGTATTGTATCTGTTTGGTTTCATGTGGGAAGAAGTGCAAGAAATCTTTAGTGTCGGTTTAAAAAGGTATTTGCGAAATATGTGGAATTTTATAGATTTTCTAAGGAATAGCCTGTACATCAGTGTCCTGTGCTTAAGGTAAGCAGAGGGCTGGGGAGGGGTAATTTACAAAATTTAAATAAATTTCTTAAATAATTTTGTTAATTTTTTTTCCAAATATTTTGCAGAACTTTTGCGTTCATACAACAGTCGACCGAAATAGCAAAAGATCCCCAAATGGCTTATGTGCCCCGGGAACAATGGACGGATTTTGATCCACAACTTATTGCTGAAGGTTTGTTTGCTGCTGCCAATATTTTTTCATCCTTAAAGCTGGTGCATATGTTCTCTATTAATCCTCACTTGGGTCCTTTGCAAATATCCTTGGGCCGTATGGTCATTGATATTGTGAAATTCTTTTTTATTTATTCACTTGTGCTGTTTGCCTTCGCTTGTGGCTTAAATCAATTATTGTGGTATTTTGCTGATTTGGAAAAGAAAAAATGTTACGTTTTGCCAGGTGGCCAAGCTGACTGGGAGGGAAAATCAGATTCTTGCATGAAATGGCGTAGATTTGGCAAGTAAGTGACGTTAGAAATATTAACTTTGTTTATAGTCTTGCGGTACATGGTTTGACATCGTGATGCATGCATATGGTTGTGAATGGTGCCATTGTGTAAAAATTGTATTTTAATGAAAAGAAAAAAGGGCCTTTTAAGAAATGAAGTAAAATTTTTCTTTGCTGGAAAACAAATTTTCAATCATTTATTTCTTTCTTAAGTCTGTTTGAATCTTCACAATCGTTGTTTTGGGCCAGTTTTGGTATGGTGGGCTTGGATGACTTTGAATTGACAGGCATTAAATCTTATACACGTTTCTGGGGTCTACTAATGTTTGGCTCATACAGTGTCATCAATGTCATTGTCTTGTTGAATTTACTAATTGCCATGATGTCCAATTCGTATGCCATGATTGATGTAAGTTCAATAGAAAGCTAAATAAAATCGACAAGCAAGCACAGAAACACAAATACACACAAACACACACACACACACACACACACACAAATACTTGATGATGGAAAAGCAAAAGCAGATTAAGAAAAATGTTTCTTTATATGTATTTTTTCTCATCCCATTTAGCAACATTCTGATATGGAATGGAAATTTGCTCGTACCAAATTATGGATGAGTTATTTTGAGGAATCGAGCACTTTGCCGCCACCATTTAACATCATGCCTTCTATGAAGTGGCTAATACGTGTTTTTAGAAAGTCCAGCAAAGCCATTGAACGCAAACTTTCCCAAGTAAAAGCTTATTTTGAACTTTAATGGCACCGTGTGTATGTGTGTTTAACTGTTGGTTTTATTTTTCTTCCTTTTTTTTCCAATTTCCTAGAAACGTCATGCCACGGAACAAAATAATATTTATGACAACATAATGCGATCTTTGGTTTGGCGTTATGTTGCTGCTCAAAATCGCAAGTTTGAACACAATCCTGTCACAGAGGATGACATAAATGAAGTCAAAAGTGAAATATCAACGATGCGCTATGAAATGTTGGAGATATTTGAAAATACGGGAATGGATGTGTCATCGGCTTCCAAAAAGGAAAAACGTAAATGACAAAATTAATTGCAAACATTAAAAACTATTAAATTGTTCTTCTAAACAGCCTGCCGTGCGAAGAAAACGAAAATGTGGGAACGTCAATTAATGAAAGGATTCCAGGTGGCACCCTGTCAAAATGTCCAGGATGAAAAATCCAATGAGAATGTAAATGCTGCAGGTGACATAAATGAAATCAAAATAGAGAAAGAAGCCTCTCGACCACACAAAGAAACGCCCAAGCAAAGATTCCGAAGAGTGGCCTGGCAAGTGGCTCAACAATCTACACCAGGCAAATGGACGGTGGTACTGCAAAGTACCCTCAAGAACTCACAAATTGGACGATGCTCTAAGGACAGTATAAAGGACTTGCAAAATTTGTGCAAAGCCATTGAAGAAGCTAAAAAGTATAAATAAATTACAATAAATTTCTCATACGAAAATTTCATACGGAAATTTCTTTTTTTAAAACTTCTTTACAGATTAATTTTGCATACACCCAAATCCTTGACAGGCAGAGAATCCCCCATAGCCGTAGAATTTGAAGATGAAAAAGCCGCCACTTTATTGGACCTTTTAAATCACATCAGCGAAGAGTTGAAAAACACCAAAACCAATAAAATGCCTCCTGCAAAATATCCAATCGAAGATGTTAAAAATAAATTTTTACAACAAACCTCACGACCACCACTGGCCAAAGATATCAAACCGATTATAAAGCAGTATGGTGTCAATTCTCCTGATTGCTTAAAACAAATAAGTAAAACAGTAACCACTAGATCGCAAACACTGCCCGAGATACAAATTTCCAAAACGTTCCAAAGCAAAAGCAATGAAGTAACCTTATCAGCTGGCCGGTTAAATAAACTGAGTTTAAGTGTAAAACCAACTGCACCCCAAGCACCTGCTGCTAATAGAACGGCTGGTGGAAAAAGCACTCATACTCCATTTGCGGTGGAATTAGGAAAAGCTGGTCGTAAGCCAGGCTATGCCAAATTTTCTCAATCACAAAGTTATGCGAATATACCGGCAAATTTTGATTTGAATGTTGTGGATTTGAACGATGGCAGCGACATGATGGATAATATTTCACAATTCAGTTCGGATGCCTACAGCTCTCCCAAGCATGAAGTCAGGACAAAGAAATAGCGGATGACAAAGCAGATGTGTTTTTCGCCATCTGAATATCAAGCTGGGTCTCATTGAAAATTTATCAAAAACTATTTACAACAAATTTGTGATATAAAAAATATATAAATAATTATTTTATGTTGTTCCAATAAGTGAAAATAAATAAACAGGGTTTAATTAAATGTGTTGATTTGTTTTTTAAGTTAAAAATTCGTCGAGAACTGGCTAAATCTGTATAGTAAATTTAATCGTGGACCAAACCACATTGAATACTTTTTAAGGTTGACTGCACACATATTCGTTCAATATTGGGTACCTGCGGTAAACTGAGAATGAAATTGGCATTTGTTAATCGATTTTTCATGATTTATAAAATTTTTTATTCTTGACGTATTTAGCTCTCAGAAAAATGTGTAAAATATATAATATTGGCTTTTTCTTTTTTTGCACTTTTAAACTGGAAAAAATAACGAATTTTGCAAGAAAACAATTTTTTCCCCTCTGAAATTTTTTAATAATTCCAAAACAATAAAATATAGAAAAAACTACAGCGAATTAAATTAAATATAATTTTGTTACGCATCTTTTGACGTTTTGTTTATGAAAATCTGATGACTCATTCTCGAGTTAGGCTGAATCATTTCTTCGTACCTGACTAATTTTGGGGGAAAAAATTGCCACACCCATAAAAAAAAACCGTACGTGATGGACAAAAACCGAAAACGGATTCGATTTTAGGACATCAAAATCCATATAGTCCACATTGTTTTTTTTAAAGGAGGATTTTGCTGCTGTTCAGTGTAATTAAGGAATATGCGCCAATGTGATTCGCTATTTTAATTTTCTTACAAATTCTCTGTTGTATGTACGTCCTCATTATCTTCTATAACGTATTAATTTCACTATTTTAGATTCCCTAAAAAAAATTAAAGCTCCGTTTTTATCAAAATATTTATTACTCTTTTGCATTAAATAAAAATAAATGCGCAAAATTAATGAATTCGTTTTAACATTTTGTTTTAAATACTCGTATTTTTATGTTTTTATTACTTTGAATTTGCATATCAAATTTTATTTTCTCTCTCTCGGAAAACAATAAAATGTCTAAATTTGTTAAATATTTTATTACATTTAAAGAGGATAATTTCTTGTATCCTGTAAATATTTGTATTACCATATTATTTGTCTACTTGCTTAAATCGGTATCTATGTGCTTGGTATTTTTTTTTATTTCCAATTTTAGGGAAGAGAAGACATCTTGTATGGTCCAACACAATAAAATTCGTTTCCCCTCTCGTGATGTGTAAACATGGATCTGCATGTATTTGAAGAAGGAGAATCTTATTGACTTTTATATTGAGATTTTATGTCAAAACGATACAAAAAAAAATGTTTTTCAATTGTTTGGCAAATTTACACAATATTTTGTAGCTGCAACAAGAAATTGTTAATCATTAAACGAATTTGTTTGTACAAAAGCAATAAAGAAGTAGATATAGATACGAATATATTTATGTACACAACCACAATAAAAAATATACTTATTTATGAGAACGGTTCTAAAGTTTCGGGGAAACACAAGAGACAAAAGTTTGTCTCATTTCACTTTCAAATATTTTCTTAAGATTTTCTTAAATAAACAATAAAGGATGTTGTTATTTCGTACAATCCGAGAGTCTCCATTGTCATGCCTCAGTTTCGTGTAACCTTCGTTGTGACTAATAGTGATGCAACGAATATTCGTTTATTTAGAAAGATTCGTATTCGGCAAATTAAGGCGAATATTTTGCAAATACGAAATAAAAAAGAAACAAAAAGTATTCATAAAATGTATAAAAATTTCTAAAGAGAAAATAAAAAAATCTTAACTTGTCGTAATTTTTATTCAAGAAAACCATTTGTCTTCAACGCAAGAAAATCACAAAAAATGGTATTTTACAACGAGAATTTTAAAGTTAAAATTTTATATGTTCAAATTATGTGAAGTTTATAATCAAATCGCTTTAAAACCTTCGAGCCTACTGCGATGCTCTTTTCAAGATCTACAATAAATTCTGCTATAAATATCAAGATAATTTAAATTCCATTATACAGAGAGAAAAATAATATTTGACAAGATTTGGCAAATTTTTGACTTCTTCTTTCGTTGGCTTTCTTTCACATTTTTTTAAATTTTTGGTTAAAATTTTGGCTTTTTAAAAATTTAGCAATTTATCGAGAATTTTCGCTTTCTTCGCGGCAGACAACAAAACAATTTTTTTACAGTTTTGGTCAGCCAGCATCAGTAGTAGTTTTGAAGGACTACGAATAAAATTATAATCGCACTAATTTTACAAATGACAAATACTCAACAAGAACTAATTCGCAATAACCACAATATTAAGGATACCAATAGTAGTTTTTGCAAGGCAAGACTTCTATGAGAAATTTTTCATACATTTTAAAATCAAACAAAGTTTCCGAATAAATATCAACCGTAAAAATCTATTATGGAAACAATTTTATTTATTTGTTGTGGGTTAGCAAATCTAAATTAATTTTGTTGATTGCTAAATACCAAGTTTATGTATGAAAAGTTCCAAAACTCATTTACTCATACATAAACTCGTAAATAAAATTTGCGAATTACAAAACCACAAACAAAATAGCTTTTTAAAAAACTTTACAAACATCACAACAAACAATTTTCTTCATTCAATATGAATGTGTTTACTTTTCTACAAACCTACATAGAATTGGACAACCGAAATTCTTGAGTATTTGCTCGAATAAATGTCATATTTTAATATGGAAACATTTTACCTAAATATATTATATATTTTTATTTGACACTGTTTGTACCTAGTTTGTTCGATCTAATAATTATTTTCCCAAAATAAATCAAATTAAATGCCTTTGAATGGTCACACTATGTTCATATTATTTTCTCAAAATCATTAGGTTTGGTGTTTGTCATTCAAAATTGTTTTATGGTCACACTCAGTGATGGAAAATTCAGTAATTTTGTACTATTTTCAGTACTTCTTCACAACAAAAATACCACAGTACCCCCACGTCATATTTAGTACTAGTTTTTTGTTTTGTTTTGTTTTGTTCCCTGTTTAGAAATCTGCGTTATTTTTATAATCATTGACACAATTGGCTTCAAAACAAGAACAGAAGGAAAGCACAAATTCGTTATTCATGTTGTAGTTAGAGTGTGTTTTTTGCAAAAGTTATTAATGAATTGGTCCAATTTAGGCGAGATTAATTTTTAGTTCGCACAACTTTTGTTCTTTCGAAAATACACGAGACTAAAGGTACGGTCACATCTGTCAAACATTTGCCCAAAGAAGCTTCTTTGGGCAAATGTTTGCCAGATGTGACCGTATCTTAATTAATCTGGCATAAAATTCTATACATATACAGAGCTTTGTGTGTATTAGTGCACACATTTGTTTGTTTTTAATATACATGTATTGGTTTTGTTCTGCTAATGCGGGGTTGAAACTGGTTGACAAATTATGCCAACCAAAAACGACTCTCTTCACCGAAAATACCAACAAGCTGCCATGTTAGGTTATGTAAAAAGTACCACATGTACTCTTTTTGTTGACAAACAGTACCATTTCAATTTTTCATTTTTCCATCACTGGTCATACTACACCAAACAAATATTCGATATATTTCGTCAAATGTTTTCCACATGTAAATGTACTTCTACTCATTTCCATTTCGAATTTATTTTTGTCCATTTTTGGTATTGAACATAGAGTCACAAGTTTGTAACAAATTGCCTTAAGCTACGATCAAATACTTTGCAAATATTTGACAAAAAACAACATTTTATCACTACTTTTGCTTAGGTTTAGTATGATTTAGACTGGTTTTATATGATACAAAATAAAATAACTTACACTACAAAAGTTAATAAATCCGAGCCCATATTTGAAAACAAATTTATTTTAGAATTTTTCTGTTGACCACGTTTTTAAGGCAAAAATTTGACATAACTGAACATAACTGCTGGTGTTGGCTGAAGTGTTTAGCGTGTTGACTACTAAGCAAACAATGACTTGGGGCCTGGGCTCAAACCCTGCCCAGAGCACGTCAATCAACATCATTGATTTCTTTAATATACATTAGTGAGTCATTCTATTAATTGTTGTTGGACCTGTTTAAATGATGCAGGCATAGCACTGGTCACCAAAAAAATTGTTCCGACAGCGATTGATGCTGTTCTAAGCTGATGTAGACAACATCGCCCTCCTTCGTCGGTAAGCAGAAACATCGGAGAAGTGAAACAAAAAATATAATGCCTGCTAATACAGCTTAAGACACATTTAAAGAAACTGGGATAGATGTTTTCATTCTGCTTATATTTAAGGGTGTGTAGGTAAAGAGTGTCGGTTTATATTATTACACACTTTGAAAAATTAAGAATATAAATATGTGAAAGTCTACCGACAGAGGTAGGCTGCACCATCTACAAAAATATTTTTTCCTAAACATCACTGTGAGAAATAATAAATCTGAAAGTATTAAAATATTCAGTAGCGGCATTCTACGTGCATTTCTACGCAAACATCAATAAAAACATTGAAATGGAATATAAACAACCGGTACACTAAAAGTACGATACATGTACGCTAAAACCGTTCGGTACGTTATCGTAGTGATTGTGTTCATCAGCTCTCAATCTTTTTGTAACGTATTTTGTTTGTGTACAACTTCACAAACAACTTTTTTTTTTTAACTCAGGTTCTATGACTGTTTTATAATAGATTTTTGTATGATGGTTTTTCACTAAACAGTAAATAAAATTATATCTGTGCATCTAGAATACGGTCGATTGTGTCGGCCGTTGGTTACACTAGTTACGTTACTGTGATAGTGTTTTTCTATTTCTTTTCATTGACACAAATATAATTTTTTCTTTTAATTTTAATTTAAAATATTGAGTGAAGCTTAATTTCAAAATGAATATTCATATTCGTATTCGGCGAATATTAAAAATTGATATTCTCAACATCACTAGTACGCACATACATTTGTACATTAGTGTCAGAAATTATTTGTATGTTTTGGTAATTTGCTTGCTTTGTTTTAAATATTTATTTCTCTCTTGCATTAAATTCGGTTCATTAGAAAGATTTTATTTTATTGTATTTTTTTTCTTTTTCATTTGGAAACAAATTTTCGATAACATTAAAAAAAATATATATTTAAGGATTTAAACTTTGCGTGTCGAGTAACAAATTGTTGCCAGTTTTGTGTGTGTGTCTCTGTTCTTTAATTTTCACTTATCAGATTGAGATGCAAACAAACAAACAAATGTTCAAACAAAAGATTTTATTTATGTTCAGTCAGATTTTAACATAAATGGATTTCTGTGTGTGTTGAGTTCAATTTGTTAAATCTAGAGATTTAAAATGAACCAATAATTGTTGAAATTTTCTTTCTTTATATAAAATAAAAATTGGCTTAAAATAGAAAGAACTGTCAGATTAAATAGTAATTGCACATGATGCCTTTTTCTTTGGTTTGGTACTTTTAGGATAAAAGTCCTGCTTAATTGGTGAAACAAATTTAAACATTGAACATAAAATCAAGATTTTCACAAAATTTGTACAAAAGTGAGCTATTTTTGGGGTTTTGTCTCTAATTTCTAGTAGAAGCAAATATCGATCGTAAAGGAATAAAGAAATCTGTCGGTTTTACCCAAAAGTCGCAGGTTTTCGATTCGAGCCCAATAAGCAATAAAAACGAAGTGAATGTTAGAAGTACCAGTGTAATTTTGACTGCCACTTGAATATTCGAATAAAAATTTTTCAAATAAAATTGATTCGAATTGTTCGATTAAGAATAATTCACACTAAAATTCGTTGTACAAATATTTTTGAAAAAACAAAAATGTTTCGAATATAAACAATTAGAATAAAATCAATTCGGGTAAAAAATATTCGAATAAAACTATGACCAATAAATGATTTGAATTAAAATCATGGGAGGGAGTGAAAGTTTTTGTAATAAAAATTATTTAGAATCGGCTACTATCTATTGTTCAAAACCCTTAGGGCATGAGGAGGGGTAAGAGGGGGCAATTCCTGTATTTACTATACTATTAACCCAACAGATGGCGCTATGTTCGCCTCATAATTATTTTTGTTGTTGAATAACAGATGGTGCTACGTCCGCCTCATGCAGGAGAATCGTCAACGTTTGTATTTCAAACAGAACAAAATTATTTTTTGGTATTTTTTTCATCGGCGGTCATCGTTACACACTTACAATACATTCGCTATTTTTTATATAACACCCAAAATATGCACTAGAAATATTTTGTATGGCAAAACAACGTTTGCGGGCCATCTAGTATTATTATATATGCGTAAAAATATATTTGCTGAATTCACAAAACCTCTTGTATCATTGAATCGAGTGTAATTTTCATATAAAAAGGAAATACACAATTACACTTTTGTTTCATATGTTTTGCAAAAATCGTATTTCATAAAAAACTCAGGGAGTATATGTACATACTCTCAGAGAGTATTTGTATGGTGCTTGTTCTTCTTTCGTCCAACAATACAAGATTCAAGGTGTTCACAAACATATAAACAAAAGTGTATTTCATACAAGATAGACGATACAAATTGTTGTGAATTCAGCAATTATATAAAATATATATGTGTTTGTATATTGTTTTAAAACAACAAATTTTTGTTCTTGGGGCCAACATGCTACGATTTACCAGCTGACTTTTATCTATGTATAACAACCAACAAATTATTGTCTTTACCTTACCGACAGCGAAATTCGATAAATTTTCGTTATATTAATTTTATCGATACGATTATCGTAATAAAAGCTACTGAATCCCACCACAGAAATTATTTGAATAAAAAGTTAATCCAATAAAAATAAACCGAACACCACGAACACCAAATAGTAGTCGGAAATTATTATTCGAACCAAAAGTGTTCAAGTAAAAACTATTCGTGTAAACATTATTCGAATAATATTTTCGTTTGAATAATTAATCGAATAAACAATATTCGAACAAACATTATTCGAATAAAAATTATTTGTTAAAAAATTAAAAAAATAAAAATTATGCAGTCAAAAATAATTCGGATCGTTTTATTTGAATAAAAACTGTTTATGAAAATTTAGAAACCAAATAGAATGGAAATTATTTCACAAAACTGTGGAACAACGTTATTATTTTTATGAAACATTTTTAATAAATTTTTTCGCTCTTTTGAAGGGAAATAATCTCTTAAGCACATGCTATTCAGTCATTGTAAATTAAATTTGATTGAAATAATATTTAGTTCAGTTTAATAAAAACGCAGACACTGTGTTTGTGCATTCCACATATCTCGTAGAAAAATATAACAATTGATATGACTTGACAGAATTTTTGTTTGTGAAAAGTCTTTGTTGAATACCACAATATGTGCCACCGCATGCAGAAACAAACCCACGTTTATATGACCGCAGCACTTTTTAGAAAATTTTAAATATTAAATCATTTTATGTCAGCAAAAAAATCTTTAAGAAAACTTGTATGACCTTTTAGTATTTTGTACTCGTATTATTCTTCTAAGCGAGTGTTATTAAAATATTAATAAAACTGCCATAGTCAGCCAATAGAACAAACAAATTTGTCAAAATTCTCCTTTTAAACTTTATTTCACTTTGAGCGATTAAAGTCTCACAAATGGAAAATAACAATTGAAAGTTTAACAAATTTTTTAATTCTCCCGAATCCTTCGTTCTTATTCCATATCAATTGTAAATAGACAAAATCAATGTAATTACACAGACTTTGATCGAAAATAATTTCCTTTCATTTGTAAAGAATACAAATTCACATTCACATTCTGTTTTTCTTTTCCATAAGCCATTTCTAAAATTGTTATTTATTTTCTAATGAAAAATTTAAATGTTGGCTCTTATGTTTAATTTAAAATGCATACATGGCATAATTTCCTAATGAAATTATTTATAAACATCACTTTCCACAAAAAAAAAAAATTTATTGAACTTTTTCTATATTTTAACATGGTTTTAAATACATTACAAATTCGTAAAACGTATTTTTAAAATGAAAATGAGAATAAAAAAATAAACGAAAATGATAAAAACTTATAGAAAATAAAATTTGTAGCAAATATTCTAAAACTCATGAATTATTTCTGTGAACAAAAATATTCGTTCATCAATCAATAAATGTTTGAAAAATTACAGAGAAAACGTAACATTATGATCTAGACCTGACTAAATACACATACATATTCGTATATAAAACCTCATACATACTCACACACACACATATTTGCACACAAACACAAACTCGTACAGTTTTGTTAAACAAACTTATTGACCTTTTAAAAACATGAATAGATGATACTCTCATGCAGTCCAAACCCTGCCCTGTAGTTCAAGTGGCTGTCTCCGAGCTGGTTATAATACTAGCCCCTTTATGACACAACCAGTCCGAATGCTAGCCATATGACTGGCCACTTTAACAAGGGGATGTCCTACGATGGGGTTAATTGTCACCAAGAGGCCACAAAAAGACAGTTCATAAGCCGGTTCTTCTTGGCTTACCCTTAACTGTCTCCTTATACCTGCCAAACCACTCCCTTAAAAACCCCAAATCATTCCCTATTTTTTATGAAATAAAAGTCATTATATAATTTATTTAACTTAAAAAAAAAAAATTATTTCGTCAAAAAAAACATAACAAATTCATTAATTAATTAAAAAGATAATAATAATTAATTAATATAATAATTAAATTTTGCTTTCAGCTATTTTTTTATTATTATTCTTATTATTTTATTTATCTTCATCCTAGTCATCTTCATCCTGGTTATTCCCACTGCAGTACAATAATGTTCCTACAGCCCACTTGTAACTTAGTAAGGATGCGTAACATTGCACTATTTTTGTAAATGTATTTTGACTGTATTGAGAATTGAACTAGCAACCTTCCGACTGCTAATCAACATCTCAAACCACTCAGCTACACTCACTGGTACTTGTACATTGTACTACTTAAGCTATGTGTGCTTAATGAGATACATTTTTTACTATCCACCATCTGCGACACAAAAAGACAGCTAAGTGCGTGCACAAAGTGACAGTAAAATTTTCCACAGTTTTAGAACCAGTCTTCCGAGTATATAATCAATGTGGATAGTTTTATAACCAGTCTTCAGAGTATAGGATCAATGTGGATAGTTTTATAACCAGTCCACATTGTATAGTACTGCCACTTTTGGGGTAAATTGTCACGAAAAAACTACAGGGTGCTTGCTGCCTTAATGCTACTAGATTTGCCAAGCAATACATATACTTGGTGCTTTATATATGTGTATGTGTGTTGTGTGTGTGCGTTGTTTGTGTGTGTGTTAATATATTCTGAGCCTTAAAGTTTTGAAAGGCCATCATGTTTTCATGTGTTTTTTTTTTTCATCATATCTTTTATAAGTATTTGTTAGTTTTAATTTTTCTTATTTTTGAGCATAATGGTCGTAATTTCAATTTGTTGCCATTTTCATGAAAATGTTGTTATATTAAGAATTATGCAATTTTTATCAAAACATCCTATAAATATGAAATTTTATTTCATATTGCGGATATGATAGTAATGATGTGAATTTCTGGAAATTTTAAAATTTTCTAATTATTTTCAAATCAAAACATATTAAAACATATGAAAATGTTCCATTAATTTATTGTATATCAACCTGTTTTGTTACTCTGAATGTTTTAAATTAAACAAAAAAAGACGTTAGGTAACATATGAAACTTGTTATGTTCATGATGACACTTGTCATCTTGTCACCAACATCAATGATGACGACTCTATTATCAATGAAGCAATAGAAAAAATCATTATTACATCTTTGTATTAATGTTTTCATTTTTATTTTGCTATTTTTTTATTTTAATTAATCGAAGACAGTTGTTTGATGCTGACTTATACCAAAAAAGGATTAACAGCAAGTTTTTGTCTTAAAAAAACAACCAGTAATCAAACAGCAATGTGACAATGTTTTTTATATATTTTTCATGTTTTTTACTTATTTTTTGTGTGGGTTACTTATTAAGAACCCAGCAGTCGGCGTAGCTAGCGAATGACTAGCTATTTCGCTAGCTACCAGTCGTTACCACTAACTACCAAACTAACTACTAGAAATGTACTCGACTGACGATTTTAACATGGTGATGACATTTACGGTAGTCAATTGACAAGATCAGAGCGGTGAAATCACTATTCAGCAAAACCCAACTATTTCGCTAGTCATAACGTAGCAGTAAGATCACTAATGATATTTCCTTAATGAAAATACTACAGATATTATAATTTTTTGGATTTTTGTTTATTTATCAAATTTCTTTTTCAATATTTATAAAATTTTCAATTAATTGCTCTTTTTCTTTTTTATGCTCATTTTACCTCTCTTGCTCTGTGTGGATGTGTTGAATCAAACCGCATGCAGATTCTGCAACCCATGTTATGGAGAAGATAACTTTATAAAAATGTTATATTTTGTTTTAAAAATTTCAATATTATCTTAAACAGCATTAATTTTCAAATTGAGATGACATTTATGTGATGACAAATTGTCATCAAGATAAAGAAGAGTGCTTTTTTAAATTCAAATCCGTTTACGTATTTTATTTTTTCAGAAAATTTTATGATTTTAATTCTTTTTTGTCATAATATTTTCAAGAAATCATTTAAGAACAAAAAGCATAATTGGGGAAATTAATTTTGTTTAGAAAACATTTGATTGATATTTTTGCAATCATAGACTAGATAATATTTGAACGGCCTGCTGCACAATGTCGAACGATATCGTTCGTTGGATTTGTATCTAACTTTCGTTACACTAATAACCCATTTTATTTAACTTATTATTCGATTACGGGCCCAAAAGCGTAACAGCTAAATAAAATGGATGGTCACACGACCGCAAATCAGTTTTTTTTTTCATTAAGAATTCCAGCATTATCGATCGGTCGATATTGTGATAAAAGTCGATGAAATTGATAGATGAGTTTTGTCATTCTTGTCTTAGTTTTAATGAATATAAGTAAATGGGACGAAAAATACGACGTATTCATTTCTTTGTGGCATTTTTCTAAAACTCCTTGCCTGGGTCTACATGAGAACGAAGTGCGGTGCAACTATTTTTGAATTATTACCTGACCAGCGGTTAATATACATATTTATCGTTACCTTAATATAGAAAGGGCCCAACTAAAGTTTTTTCAAATCGCGTGTTTTATTAAAATCGATAACTAAGAAGGTTGGTTGGCTATCGAAATATAATAAATCGTCGATTTGAAAAAAAGTGAGTTATGGCCTTTCTATATTTAGGTAACGATATGTAAATTATTGTTGTCATAAATCAAATAAATGGCAACAGCATTACTAATTTGAATAGATATAATAGATGCTGAAACAGATATTACAGAGACATGAATTCTTCTTGTTTCTTGTTTCTTGTTGGATGATGAAAAGGTTTTAATATTGAATTTAACATAATTATTGATTTATTATGAAAGTTTTTTAACAACACAAGTTGTTGCAAATAAAAAAAAGAAACAAAGCACAAAACTTTTAAAATTCATTGATTCTTTTAAATGCCTTAAAGTGTTTTAGTTCCAGTTGCTATTGCAACTTTTTAAGTTTTTCCCTTTTCGAGGTAATAAAATAAAACTGTTTATGGCTTTAAGGTCGTAAATTATGTTTTATTTTCTTTTAAGCCCATATTTAGCAACTTTTTGATTTTTGTTGTTGTATTTTTAGGTCTGTCGTTCTCTTTTTGTTTATAATGAAGCTATTGATGACATCTTTAGTAGCCTGTAAGGATATTAAAACATGTTTAGAAAAATAAATTCAATTTGTACCAATAAAAAAAACGATGAAGAAAAAAAAAATTAAAAAACAAACAAATAAACAAACAAAGAGAAAAGAAAAGAAAAATAATAAAAATCAGGCCGACAAGAATGAAATAGATAAAGAATTTCTAGCTGCGCTACACAGAGAGAACGGAAAGGAATTGCTATTTGTTTTAACATCAAATCCCTAGAGGAGTTTAAATTTTACTAAACACTTGTGTGTGTGTGTGTATGTGTGTGTAGAAAAGGCTAAATTTCCTTTTTTGCAGAACTGTTCATAGCACCAAAAATTTTAATGGCTTTTGATATTTCCTCTTTTGTCCTCCACTTCCTTCAACTCTTGTTTCAGGATTATTTTTTCGTTTGGCAAGAAAAATAAAACAAATGCTGCAAATTGTAGACAAGTCGATGGAAATAAAAATTTATTGCAAAATTAACTTATCTTTAAAAAGAGGAGGGGCTGATGGGGGGAGGGCAGCAAAAATCACGTACAAATGTTTTTATTTTGAAAAGTTTAACGGACGAGAATTTCTTGTGGCTAATCGGCATTCTGTATACATGCGTGAGGGTATGTGTGTTTATTTTTGTTTCTGCTGATTTTTTTTACCATCCTGGCGACAAATTCTTTTATTTTGATTTAAACGTTTGGAAACGATCCTCAACGAGGATTAAAAAAATAATAAACAAACAGAAGTAAATTGTCATGATTTAAGGTTGATTTTTAAATTGGTTTTGGGGGGTTTTATAATAATCCTTAAGAGAGGGTGGTGGGGGATGGGGAGGGGTAAAGAATTTCTTATTTACTTCTTTTTAAATTAAATAAGACTCTAAATATATGTGAAAAATACATATTAAGAAAACATAAACATTTTGGTAGTTGTTGCGTTCTATGCCAATATTGAAAAAGCACTACATTGTTGTGACAACAATGTTATGTTTCCATAAGTTAACCGGCACTATATTTTGAGTTATTATGGACAAAATTTTATGAAAATGTGTCTTGCAACTCAACTTTACTCAGCTGCCATTTCGTTTTACTTTATTAAAGTTTCATTTTATGCTAAAAAAAAAGTAATAAATGTATAGTTTTGTATTTCTTTCAATTTTTACCTGTTAATTAGTGAAATAAAACTCTTCATTAAATAAATTAAGTTTTGCAAAAAAGTTTCAGTTGTTTTTTTTTATTTATTGTTTAATATTTTATTTGATTTTATTTTATAATTTTTTTTATTGTTACAAGTTGTTTTATTCTTGTGTTTGTTGCTATTGTTGGTTTTTCACTTAACTATTTCATTTGTTTATTATTCGTGATTTATTTTCATTGTAGAGTTGTTTTTCATTATTTGCTTAAACATAATTCTAAAAGTATTATAATGACTACGTTTTTTTGTGTTGTTGTTTTTTTTTAATTTTCTGATATTCTTAATCGTCTTTTAAACTTTTGTTTTTGTTGTTGTTCATTTTGTTGTTGTAATTTTATGTTCAGTTTTTCCATGGAATTTTTATTATAAATTTTATTCTTTTTATTTTTAATACGTGTTTTTTTTCTTTCTTTCTAATAAATTATTGGAATTATTTCAGTTTTAACTTAGTTTTTATTTTTAATAACTACAAACATTTTATTTACTTGTAATTGTTTTAATTTTTTATCATATTAAATTATTGGAATTCTGTTTTCATGTGTTTTTATACAAAAAGTTTTTTAATAAAAATAACTTATTTATTTCACCTGAAATTATTTCTAGAATATTTGATTGGATAGAAATTTAACAAAAATGTTTTATAAATTTTGGTTATTTTTTTTTTTTAACTACAAAACAAACTCTTTTGTTTGATTGTATGACAAATAAATTTAAAAGAAATTTTATACAAGTTCTAACTTTACTCAATACATTTAAAACCATTGCAAAATCACATTTTTTTAACTTTTCTGTATATTAATCCATGTCCTTTAAAAAAAGTTTAGTTCACACCAGACCTTAAAGATCTTTTTTTAGTTTTGTTTATAGTGTCATGCTTGAAGTGTTTGATTTTGGATTGAAGGAATCCCTCTGTTATGAATGAATATATTAGGCTCGCTTGAAAATTAGCCAACAAGAATCGCTTCTAATTTAATGTTTATTTTACGCCTTTCTAGATTTCGAAAACTTAATTTTAATTCCAAAATTTAGGATGTGATTTAAGAAACTAAATCTTAAAACTTTAAATTAAATTTCAAATATTGTAATTTCTTTTCGAAAGTTCCAAATAAATTTCGAAAATTTTATTTAAATTTTGAAATGTAGTTAGAATTTGATACTGAAAAATAAAACGCCAGCTCTAAATAAAGTCATAAAGGTTTGAATTAAACTACTCTATATGGAAATCGATTAACACTACAAGAGATTTAAAATTTCGTTAGATTAAAAATGAACACCCATAAAAATGTAAAGTTTACACCAAATATTAAAGATTTTGGACTTCGCTAGCCCAGCAGGAGTATGAGGAGTGATTGAGAAATAAAACATTATTTTGAAATCTATTCTAAACAGAAACAAATCTTCTATCAATGATAAAAAGCTTCTAAAAGTCGATATGAATTTCGTAAATTCAACTTCAAATTAAAAATTTTAAATTAAACTTTGAAAATTCGAATTTGATTTAAAAAATTAAAAAAATATCAAAAATTTCGTACCTTAACTCTTTTGGGATGGCTTTAAATAAAGTCGAAGAGCTTCAATATTTGGTATGAACAAATCTCTTTTCGATTACCAATACAGAAGATTTGAAATATTTGAAAAAAGTTTGAAAACTTTGTAAAATGTTTTTTCATATTTTTAAATCTCTTGTATGACGACTAACCAATGCGTGTATAGAAAACCTTAGTTCAAAACAAACATTAAAGAAGTTTCACTTTTTTAACCCTATTGGTTCGAGGAATGAAACTAAGGACCTAATTTTGTAAAATGCATCACCGAAGTAACTTTTATATCGAAAGCAGAAACAAAAATTTAAATATTTAAAAATTTTGTTCATTGTTTTCATTCAAATTTTTAAAATTTTTGAAAGCAAAGCATCGTCTTAATTTCTGTTCGTTTGTTCGGTGATGATATTTTATGAAAAACAAATTTTTAAATATTTGAATTTTTGTTTTTGCTTTCCATATAAAAGTCACTTGGTGATGTGATTTACAAAATTAGGACCTTAATATCGCTGGAGAAGTGTTTTTCGATGACAATCACAAAAAATTTAACAGCTACAAACTTTTCTTAGTGTTGTCAGAACCACTTACAGTCTGCAACAGTTTTTTCTTACTCAAAGCAGATTTCAATTAAAATTATTTTTAAAAAAAATATTTTTGACTTCAAGACTAATTTTACACAAAGAAAAATTATCGCTGCAAATGCAAATTATTTACAAATAACCAGTGCAGAATAGCAAACACAGCTGAAAGAAAATTGAGATACAACCAACTTATTTTGGTCTGTCTATTCGATTTACTGATGAAAATTTCATAAAAATATTTCATCGTTTAAATTATTCTTGACTCTTCCACAATTTCACGTTTATCGAAATTTTATACAAAACTTATATTATTTTTACAACATCATTCTTTGGCCAATTTCAGTCTAACCGCTAAACGTTTACATTTCCATATCAATTGTGTTTCCAATATGCTAAACGACATGGCCACCAGCACGAGGCCCAACAGCAAATAAGCACAGCAGGCAAATAGTTGTATTTCGGGGCCCTGAAATGTTTGCCATGGCACAAAGTCACCGTAACCAATGGTCGTCAAGGTGACAAAACAAAAATATGCGCCATCGATTAAAGACCAATTTTCCCACAAAGCAAATATGACAGTGCCCAGACAAACGTAGAAGGTTAAAATGAAGAATACGATGATAATGGGAACCTGAGGTATTTGTGACGTTGAATCACTGAGTGAAACTAATGAATGGCTATCACAAAAATCTTGAGACTGAGACAAGTGTTTGTCGGTTTGACAGTGTGCCGGATGATGGGAATGCAGATGTTTTAGTTCATAAATGTTGGTACCGCTGCCATCCAAGTCACCACTGCAGTCATCATCGGAGGTATCATCGTAGCGATCACATATTGTGGCACTGGAAGAGTTGCGTCGTTTCGATATGTGTAAATTACATTCACCTTTACGATTAATAATTATAGACTTGCGCTGATTTCTCAGCGAGTTACTGGAACGTTGAAAAGTATTCAAGGTGTGACGATGAAAAGAAGCGGCAGTGGCATTAAGAAAACTTCGTGTATGTGATTTATCTTCTGCGCCATTGGAGGAACTTGTTAGCAGTGGCACGCGGGATGGGGTACCATGCGGGCAGTTGCTGGAATTATATAAAGAAAAATATTGTAATAATAATTAATTTGTAATTTATGCTGCTGCTGCAGCTATTTTTTGTTAATGTTTGTAATAAACAAATTAATATGGCGTTAAGTAAGACAGTATAACATTATTATTATCCTCTTTTATTTCCTTGAAATACAATATCGCTTTTATGCTTTTACTTCCGGCCTTTTTTAATTTCCTTTTATACTGTATTATATTTATTATTGCATTTTTTTCTTTCCGTTTTTTTTTATTTTTCCTTTTGTACTCTCAAGAGGGAATCTCAGACAATAAACCTGACTAAAAACTGTGTTAAAAATGTGCTGCATCAGCAATTAAATTTGCAACAAATAAAATAAAAGAAATAAAGAATTATTGAAAATGAGTAAAAGAAAAGAAAGAAAATATAAATAAAAACTTGAGTATAGATTTTGTGTGTGCGTGTGTGTGTATGTGTTTATTTGTGGCAAAAATAAAATTAATTGACCTGATTCAAGCTCAAGTTACAATTAATTATCAACACTTAAACAATATACACCAGCTCGCCCACAAATAAAAAGCTTTTTCTCAAACTCACACTCACACTAAAACATCATGCATGACAGTAATAAATGACGATTGCAAAAAAAATGTGGTTGTTAGAAAGAGTGATGTAATGGAAGGGAAGGGGGAGAGATACTCGTGCTATTAACACAACCCAACATCATCAAGTATTAAAGTGTTAAAGTATTGGTATTCTTTGCAAACACACAAAGAAAATTATATGCGGCATCATTGTGTGGCGGTGAAAGGCAGGCAACACTTTCGTCTTACATGTAATTAAATGTATTTATTTATGTATGTATGTGGCTGTATAATAAAACATGAAGGATGTTGTAAAAAATGTATCACTTCATTTTGTAAATCTCATATTGAATGTTGTAAAAAAAATTTATATGGCAGAAATAAGAAAGAAAATAGAAACCAACGCTTAAGGAAAACTGATGGTACGGGTGTATGGCAGCATGATTTAATTAGGAACTAAAAAGAAAAACATATTTATATAAACGAGGGTCATTGGGCGCAAGGAATTCCCTTAGACAGTGCAACAAGAAGAAAATTAATATATAAATTAATTTTTTAATGACTTCTAGTGTTCAAATTGTGTTTCTTGCTTTCTCCCAGTGGGTACGATTATGCATCTTGATGAATATCCACAACTTGGCACTGATCTTTCAGGGCACAATCTTTGAACCATCAGAGCAACGTAAATGTGTTGTTCGAGTCACCTCACAATGTGTTGTGAGATGCATACTCTGTACCTTTTGAGGATGGATATAAAACATTATGTGACCGGTACACGTAGTTGCTACCAAATTTCTGGCAGAGGTGGCTGATTGGACTCCGAACAACAAATATCGAGCCTCTTTGATAACCGAAGGGTCAAACACTCAGCATGGTGTTTATCTACGGTTGGCGGTGCGTGCACAAAAAAGTTGTCAACTGTTGTGTTCTATGAAATCTCGCTGATGTGCCCGTGGGCTGACTCGGGGGTGGTGTTAACTTCTCAACTCACACGATATTACGAGCAACGTCAGGTTGGCAGATACTGACGATAATCTTAAACACATCTGCGTTTGCTTTAACAATTTTTTTGTAAAATTCTAAGTCAATTGATGCCGACTTTAAGCAAAAAATAAAAAGACTCATTCAGAAAAAAGGTTACAGCAATAAAATATTTTACAATTTCCTCAAACTTAAGTATTACAATAACTCCTA
This sequence comes from Lypha dubia, assembly GCA_947311025.1. Lineage (NCBI taxonomy): Eukaryota > Metazoa > Arthropoda > Insecta > Diptera > Tachinidae > Lypha > Lypha dubia. Next base: position 2,479,921 of record OX371264.1, on the reverse strand, counting down.
AAACGAATCACTAAATATAACAATTGCAAAAAAGAACAAGTTCAAATTTCTCCTTAAAGTAATCTTAGAGATAACTTTTAGTTTTTATAACTTCTCTCAAAATCATTTGTTGTAACTAATTTCTTTTAATTATTCCCTTCAATTATTAAAGAGTTCGCTTTGAAAGTTAAGTAAATCAAGAAGAAATAGAAACCAAAAATTTTCAATATTTTTAAGAAATTATTTTAAATAGTTTCAGTCCAAAAGATTATCCAAATGTTGTAAAATGTATTGAAATTAATATTAGAATTCTATAGAAATTATTATACAAATTTTGTTTCCCAAAAGAGTTGGTAGCACTTAGACGGAAGTGAAGTTTTATTAAATGTTGCATCTAAATGTGACTTTTAGCAAAAATATATTTATTTTATAAAACTTTTTATATTTTTCTATTTATACCGAAGTTAAGATGCACTTCACTTAAAACACTTTCTTCTTTTCATCTCCAAATAGATGGAGACCTTTTAACTCTAGTGACAACACAATAAATCAAACATGTCTAAACATTTTCATGTAACTACAACTAAAACGCACCTACAGCTTGTTTAACAAACACACAACTACCACACATACACACGCACACACACAACATTCAGTCCTAAAAATGTCAATAGTTACTGTCGGCAGAGACATAAACCACTCGTTTAACCAGACCGTTGGGTTGTGTTACTAAAATTGTATCGAAGTTACAATTTGTCGCCCAAATGAACTTTCAATGAGTGGTTGGGTTGGTTGGTTGCTTTCAATTAATTTTTTCTTTCTTTCCTGTATTACTACTGGCATTTGTACGGATGTGCCTGGATCTAACAAGTCTCCGGCAATTGTTTTATATTTTCTAGTATTTTTCTAGTTCTTGTTTATTTTTTTTTTAATTTGAAGCAATTTAGTTCTAAAGTGCAGGTGCTTTTCTCAATTCGAATAATTTCTTTACAATTTTTTTTTTTGAAAATTTTGTTTTGAAAATATTTTTTCTTTAACACTCACCCCAAACGCTGTTGCTCCTGTTCCTCTTCATCCTCCATTATATCCACCGTTGCTGTGGCAGTTTCTTCGGAAACTATACCTCCTGCTTCTACCATTAGAGCCGTTTGATTGTTAAGAGGATGTGTCTGTTGGGTTTGTAGAAAGTGGGTTGCGGTTGATTCATGATTTTCATAAATATTTGTTGTATTATTGGAATTTGTATTGTTCATTATTGGGACTGTTGGAGCTGTCGAAGAAACAGTGGTAGCCTCTGCTGTTGTATTACTGCTGCCATAGAAATTGTTAACAGCTGTTGTTGCTGACATAGAAATTTCTGTGGCGTTTGTTTCATTTTCATTAGACAGCATGACAGAGTGTGTTGCTGGAGTGTAAACAGTGGTTGTTACCAAATGCTGTTGTTGCTGATGTTGCTGCTGTTCACCTCCCGTATTTGAGGTGCTGTTGTTGATGCTGTTAAATGGTTTAAAATTTTGTGATAAATCATGCCTGCAGGATGTATCACATTCACGATGCAATAAATTATTAATATCTTGTGGTAGTGGTTTTGTTAGAAATTTCGCTCTTCTAATACCTGAAAATAGATAAGAAAAATAGACTGAATATTTTTACACACCTACATTTGTATCTAATAAATTAGCTGAGAGAATATTTTCATATTAGTGAATTATTGGCTCTCACATAACTTTTCAAATAACAATCAATACCAGTCCATAGTAAATAAAATGGTTTAAGAAGTTAATTTATTTTTTGTATAAAAAAAATCTTAAAACATTTTAATCATTTCGTTTTACACAAATTTTACAATTAAAATAAATTTCTGTTTCTCATTCAAAAACTTGGTCGACAAAGGAATAAAAAAATTATGCCCTAATCATCAGTACAACCAATAAAAAAACATGTGTCACACATGAATCAGCATAAGAATTCACAAGGGTGACCGGTTGTTAGTTTTATTTTTAGTTGTATTAAGTTTCCACAATGGAAATGGACCTGTTGCATAAAGATATTTTAATGGACAGAAAAAAGAAGCTTAATGCAAAAATAATTTTAAAAAAAATCGCATAAATTAATTTTATGGTCCCCCTTTTTCGTATGTATTTTTTTATCAATTACAAAAGTTCTTCTTAAGTTTCTCTACTTAATTTGCACAATTTGTCTAAAGTTAAGCATCTCCTTTCTTCATATAAATACTCGTAAACTGCAAATCGGAAGAGAAAATAAAAAAGTGAAATCTAAGAAAAAAAATTGCGGGTTGGAAAGAACATGAGGCAATTTTGTCAATGAAGCACGTACTTTGATGCACCTAATGGTGGCTGATGCCATTTTCAATCAGACACACAATTTCCTAAAAAAAAAACCGAAAAGCGATTTAAAGTACTCACATTTTATTAGTGATTATTAATTTTGTTTAAAAAGATGTGAAAAAATAATTTTTTAAAATTTGTGGTTATAAAAAGGGGTGCCATTAAAAATTCTATCAGTTATAAAATTAATCAAAAATATTGCTAAATTTAAAAATGTTATTAAGGATTAACTTTTTAAAAATTTGTTAAAATGAAAAAAATTTCGTAACATATTTCGCATTTTTTTTTATCAGTTTCGCAGGTAAACGAAAATAAAATCTAATGCTAAAATTTTGTCTAATCATTTAGATATGCAAAAATCTAATATATTTAGAATAACTTCTGCTTCATGCGGCGAACTTTAAGGAAAATAAATGATTTAAATTTTCTAAATCTTTTGCATTGACATCAGGTGTTAAGTGTCTCTCGCTTTATTTAAATGTGGCGCAATAGAATTCCCAAATGTTTGAAGTTAAGTTCACAATTCCCAAGCTGAACTAAAATTTCCGATGTCCAGTTCGAATGTTCGAAGTTACTTTTATCAACGACAACAAATTTTTTGGGATTATGCTTTTCCTTTCAATTTCACTTGCCGTCCTCCAGCTCGAAAATAAAGTGAAGGGTTTTGATATATCGTGGACATATGTAATAAAATCTTAAGTTTAAATTATAAAAAATAATGGTAATAAAAATTTTAAAAATTTTTGTTAATTGACATCAATATCCACCGGCTTTGTTAACACCAAATAACAACGCCCTTCGACTTTAATTTAGAGCTGGCGTAAAAGATATGAAGTTTCCAATTTTCGAAACTAAATTCCAATTTCCGAAATTAGTTTTGACAGTTCAATGTTACGTTGGAAAACGATAGGAAATTGTTTTATTCGTTATGAAAAAAAAAAACAAGCTCCCCCCCTGAAATGTCAAAAATATGTACAGAGCAATGTATTTTGACATCTGAGGGAAATACAAGAGGCAAAACTGGGTGGCTATAGTCACCTGTACTCTCAACACCATCTTGTATTCGTAAGAATTCACCTTAAATAGAAGCCTTAAGTTTTAAATACAGTATTCAAAACAATAAATGATTTTCATTCAAAATACGCATAAAATTTGTATTCATTAACTTATAAAAATTCTGTTGGGGAAAAACTCAATCTGCCACCAAATTCATTCATGATTAGCTGTGTACGCTTAAGTTTATTGTCATCATTTTTATTTTGTTATCAGCCATTTAAAATCATGATCACTTCAACCGCCATCATTTTGTAGTTAAAAATCGTTAAACACTTCTAAGCCACTTGCAAACCACTCGTGCTTTTATCGCGTATTTGCTTGGCAGTTTTTTTCTTTGTGCTCCGCTCTATTCAATTCTATTCGCTCTACTCGTAGTTCAGTTCAGTTTAATTTGAGTTGAGTTTAATTTTAATTTAGTTTTTCTAGTTGATGTTCGTGGTCGTGTATTTTTTGTTTGATTTTTATTTTATTTAATTTTTACTGGGTCCCTCTTATATGGCAGCACTTTTCTCAAGTTACAAAATACTTGTTCGTTCATGAGAAGCAACAAAAATAATAACAACAACCAACCAACAAAAAGATTTTAAATGGCATGAACTTTTAAATGTCATTTAATGCTGTTACAAGTAGTTGTTGTTATTGTTGCGTTTCAACAGATTTGAATTTTTTTTCTAAATGTTGCCATTGATGCTGTTGCAAGTGCTGTGGTGGAACCTTCTTTTTTTCTGCTTCTGTTCGTATTTAGCAGCCCTTAAGTAACGATTTTGTAAACTTTGAAGGTTTGTTTTAATTATATTTAATATTGTTATTGTTGTTTTTCCGCTTTCAGCCAGAAGCAGAAATGCAACTGCTGCAACGTGAATTTGTTATTTTTATAGTTAAACTTTCAACAAAATTGTGGTAGGAAACTGTGGTAAATGATGATGATGATGATGGAGGAACAAAAATCAAGATTATTTGATGCTGCCATTTTAATTCTATTTTAAAGCGAAATAAAATAAAAATTTAATTTGCAATTAACTAGAGATTTTATGATCGTATCGATTTAAAGTAAACATGAAATCACTATAAAAAAAGTTGAGTAGAAATATGAGAAGGAATTAGTCACCTCTCTCTCGCGCTCACACACTCACAAAGCTTTTCTGCTAACGGCAAAGGTTTCTGTATCAAAATCCATATAAAATCTACATCAAAAAACCCAATCAATCATTCGTCCCTGGAGCGTATACTTGTTGGCGTTTGTTTTGAAACGACTGCCAATTTATTCATACGTCCATCTTAACCCAAATGAAATGCATTTTTTTTTTTTTTGTTTTTGAGAAACACTTTAATAATTCTTCGACATTTAAATTCACTATTTTCTAAATAACAATTCGAAATGAAAATATTTGATTAATCCATTAAGAAGAAGAATGAGAAGATGAGATGACACGAAAGCAAAACAACTGCGGTTGACATTTTGAATGGTTTTCCGCTTAAAAGCACAAAAAAAAAACGGCAAAACACATGCTCAGTTCATGTTTAGGTTTTTTTGAGAAAGTCTTAAATGAAAATAACAAAATGAAATAGTCAACTTACCATGAACAGTGGCGGTCTGATATGCGGGCGGTGGAGGGGGTGGAAATGGAGTGCCATCAACATCTTCAACAGCATTTATGACTTGATTATCATGTAAATCGGTTTGTTGAAATAATGATAAACCATGTTGTCTCTTATGCGGCATTTGTATGGTGTGATATTTAACCAGCGACTGATGGGTTGAGTTCTGTGAGCCAGCAGCTGGTGTAGCAATTGGAAAATAAACTGTCGTCGTAGCCGAACCTGATACGGGCAGGGCTAACGGATTTATATTTATATTTGATGTTTTATTGACTCTACTTTGTTGTAGTTGTGGCTGATGCTGTTGTTGTTGCTGTTGCTGTTGCTGCTGTATCGATGTTTGTGGTGATGTTTGATGATGAAAACGTATCATTGTTGAGGGCACTGCCATAAATTGGTGAGCACCCGTTACGGAAGTCAAAGACGTTGTCGGCATCGGTGATGCTGCTGATTGTGCTGGTGGTGGTGCTGATGCTTCTGTTGCTTGTGGTGGCATTTGTGGCACTATATAGTGTCGAATAGCCTGATGGTGCGTGGGTGATGAATTTGCCGAGGCTGAGGAAACAAGATGATATGTTGCCACTGTAGGCATGGCATTTGCATAGAAACGCTGCTGTACTTGCGTGGGTGGCAGAATTGAAGGCAATATAATGCGACAGCCTTCTGTATTCATTATTGTTGGCTGTTGTGAAGACAACTTGTGACCAGTTGCCATTAGCATGACATCTGGTCTTTGTTGATAGTATTGCTGATGTTGTTGTTGCTTTTGTCCTGCAGTTGATGTATCCATTGCACCAGCACTACCACTCATGATAGGCGACATTTTCAATTGCATGCAGGAGGATAAATGTTGAGTAAATTTCCCCGGAGAGCTTTGCAAAAGCTGACAGCAATCTGTTGTAAAAATATGAATGAAAGACAAGCGAAAAAAAAATTGTGATTTAAATGAAATCAATTATAAATTGAATTTCATTGTTGTTGTTTTTTATAAAAATAATTGTAATTATTTTGTTTCGTATTGATATTGGCCAAGATTTTAAATAAAATGTGACACAAAGGGTCACATCAGATCATCGCTAAAATGTCAATTAAAAATTGTTTGCAAAATACAGTGAACTGAAAGAATTTTAACTCCTAGCGAAATGAAAAAAAAAATAATAATAATAATAAAACCACCACAACAATAGACTCGAAAGATTGTATTGAAAGAATTCATAATGAGAAAAGTAATAGACAGAAAGAAAGTAAAAAATTTATATTAATTTTCTGCTTCTAAAAGATTTGTACTGCCACATCCATGCATGAAAATATCATGGATATCATTCTCAACACTAAAAAATATATTCCTTAGAAAAACTATTATTTTTCCTTAAACAAATCAGTCCGAAAGGGGTTAAAATTAATATGTTCTATATTTTTTGTTTTTTGTTCACATTTTAATATCTTTTTCACACTTTTACCTTCTTTATGGCCAAGTTTCATTGTTGTCATGGCTGTTGTCGTTGTCGTTGTTGCTGATGCTGTTGCTGTTGTTTCTGTTGCAGCCACTGCTGCCGATGCAGCAGATAATAATGAAGATGACGACAATAATGATTTTGCAGTTGTTGTGGTGGCATCGTTACACAGTTGATAGTCATAACCATGGTTTCCATTCGTTTCTCCAATTATGGCATCATATTTAAAATTTTTACAATTCATCTAAAAGAATAAAGAAAAAAAGAAATAAATGAAATGAAATAAAATGATTGTTGGAAAAAAAGCAATTTAAAATTGAATTGTGTTGCTAGAAAAATCTAGTTAAAACATTCTACAGCTTTTAGCTTTTATTACACGGACAAATAAAACCGTTTTTCCATTTTAACTTGTTTATAATTTTAGTTATTCTCCTTTTGTTTAAAAGCGATCTAATTTTATATTTTCCTTTTAATATATATTTTTTCTAATGCCACATCATATCATCGTCGTCACATCATACAATCTGTTGTTCTATTGTTTAGAGTATTTTACAGGCAATTAGCTGGTGGATTTACATTTTTTTCCTCTCTCTTCCTCATACATTTCACACCAGAACGGTGAGCAACAAAAAAACAATTAAGTAAAAAAAAATATGGGAAAAATTGAGGGCATATGGAAAATATTTCTATTTAAAGAGGTATTGGAAATTAAACGATTTTTGCTCATTAATTGGCTTAACACAGATAATAGAAGAATAGATAATTAAAATGGAATATTAAAACAAAATGAAAATTCTTCTACAAAATATAATTAACAATTTTGAAACTTCGAAGGACAAATATGACAACATGACAATCTTTCTTTAATTAAAAAGAGCTTTCAAGACAACTTGAACTAATTGCATTTTATTATACTAAAAAACAAATTAGCTTTTCTTTATTTTCTTAAAATTACCCTCAACAAAACTTAGAAACAAGTAAGAATTCATAAGAAAGTATGAAATGACTTGGAAATTCTTGGCGCTGGAGTTTAATTTAAAAAAACGTTTGCTGTTTTCTTAGAAAATACTCTATTTCCTTCTTCCATCTGATGGTTCAATTTTTCTATTTAAAATATTTTCCCATTTTTCCAATCATATTTCCAACTAAATTTTACATTTTCCATTCCTGACCACTGCCATCCCTTTGTTTGTACGAAAGTAAGAAAATTTTGTTATTTAAGTAAAAAAATACACAATACGTTAACAAGCCTCAGTAGCACGATTGGGCTGTTGAATTCTAATCAATATTTATTTTTTTTAATTTTTTCTAATTTTCAATGCGAATCGCCTTAGTCTCTAACTCTTCTGGTGGCTTCAGAAAACTGATTTTACTTCCAGACATATAGACGGCGGACATGGCTCATTCAATTTCATTGTCTATAAAAATCATGGGTTGCCTAGAAATGAGATGGAATTGTACCTATCAAGAACTTGGTCCTTATTTTGATCTCAGTGCTTTTTACGGCCGAAACTTTTTGGATACGAACTTGGCCTTATTTTTACATTTGTGTTTATGTGCGGATCTTACTTCTTTTTTCTAAGTTGTTTTTGTACAAATATTTATGTGTATTGCTTATCTGGGCCTACCTGTGTACGAAATTTCACCTTTCTAGCTATATTGGAAGTACCCCATACAAAGAAGGGGCATCCAGGTCCCCCTGGGAGAAAATTGCCCGTTTTCAGATTTTTCTTGTTAATTTCACACCAAGACCTACCTGTGTACCAAGTTTCAGCTCTCTAGCTTTACTGGAAGTGCCCAATAATATTGATGAGTGAGTGAGTGAGTGAATATGTACAAAAATATGGAGTTTTCACACCTTAATATCTCGGGAGGCTTTTACGGTAGAAATTTCAAATTTCAAATCTCTGTGGGGAGACCTTATATTTCAAGATTCATTATATTATGATCAAGAGGAGCAAAGTTATGAGGGGGGTTAAAACAGCTCGAATGGTTTCGTGTAAATATACACACTGTATGGCCGAAATTGGCCTGGCGCACCACCGTGCGCCTAGATAGACAATTGCTTTTTTTGTGCTAAACTTCATGCACCTATTATACAAGCGATTTTTGCAAGACTTCTACCAAATTAAAAACATTTTTTCACAGAAGTGAACGAGGTATTGTGGGTTTTTGTGGGTTCAGTGTTTTGTGCGCTATAACCGTTTAAAGTTCCTACTACTACATTCAGAATTATTACTTATGCATGTTAGTTAAAGCCAAACAAAAAACACACAACATATAAATATGTGTTACACATTTGGGTGGAAAAAGAAAAATAACAACAAGAGATCTGTACATACTAAGATGTAGGAGAATTGTAGGAAGAAAGATGAGAGAGTTGAGTAAATTGATTTAGCTCAATGAAAGGTATTTTGTTTTTGCATTTATTTTTTATTTTTAATTTTAATGAATTCATACAAATGTGTCAGTTTTAGTTGCTGTGTGGCTGTTTTATAAAAGATTTTTTATGATATTTCTTTCTATGACTAGAACACGGTCGATTGGGTCGACCGTTGGTACACACTAGTACTAATAAACACGCAGTAAAAAGTTGTTGTACAAAACTTTTATGACATAATTTTATAAAATTGTTTTAAGAAAATTCGAAATTTTTCTACCTTGGCCATAATTTTATTAAATAAAAAGTTTATTTACAAATCCAATATTTCGTTACACTTTGTATAATTTCTTTGGTGAATAAATATTTTATCAAATTATAAAATTATAATGAAAAGTTAATTAAAATAATCTAAGTAATTAAATTTTGCAATTTAAATTGTTGCATTATTATAATATTGAGTGAAGGGAATGGTAATCTCTTAATATCATGTATGTTTGAATCCCAATAGTTTTTAAGACCCCCCATTCCAGACAATAAATCTACATTTAAAGAAACATGCCTACGAGTACTTTCTTATATCGAAAGCTTCGATACACCACATGGACAGAACAGGAAACGTGATCTGCTGAGGATATGAGAGTATGTGAAAAGCGCTTAGTAGGATCGAAAACCACATAGCGAGGAAATAAACAACTATACAGTTATAGGAAAATATTGTTCCTAGCCACGACAAATGGCCCATCACGAAATTTCTGGATAAACACACAACTAGTTTTAGTAAGAATTTTCTTATTATTATAAAAAATTTCCTGTAAAAAGTGAATTTTTTTAATTTCCCACCATTAAGGAAAATTTTGTAGAATTTCTGTAAAAATAGTTTTCACTTTCAGATATATTTTGTTTGGTAGTATCCAAAGTGACAGCTTGAACTAATTTTGGAAAGCTTCAGAAGACTTAAAAACAAATTTTAATTTACCATTTCTTTAGGACCTGCAATCAGGGGCTTAAGATGTTTATATTAGTATTACGAATAAGAGTAATTATTATCTGAACTGTAATAATGTATAAACGGGAAATCATTATTAAAAGGCTTAAGTTCAGTTTTATTGAATTAATGAAATTACTAAAAGTTTTTATTTTGTAAAATATTAGCAGATAAAATCAGACTAGCAGAATGTATCAGTATACCGATTTCAAGGCCGCTACATCTCTAATCAGCGTTCGTTCGTTTATTTGTACACTTTATGTCAAGTGGATACTAATTGGGAAAGAATATCAACTTTTAAACCAAGTTCTGAACAGAAATAGAATACGAGAATTATTATAATTTCTGCTTTATTAAATTTTTACAATTGAAACAATTCCCTAATAATAGGGTCACACTGATGTGCAACACCCTTTTCACCCTTGGGAGAAAACAACATTACGTTAAATTACAAAGAAGACTAATTTAAAGATAACGGACTATGGGTGTTTGTTGATTATTACCAATTTCCAATCAGAAAAAGGGGAATTTCAGACTTAAGTTAATTTTTTATTAAATTATTGCAAATTCAAGTTTAAGGAACATTAAAATAAATTAAACGTATCAGTATACCGCTACGTTATGCCGCTACATCTCTCATCAGCCTTCGTAATTGCCCATTCATATCCAGTCTCACTACATGATTTTAATGACTACAAATTAAAATTTAATTTCTAAAACTTTGATTCAAATCATCTTCATCCTTCTCTTCGTTGTGACATTAAATCATTCTTTACTAATTTTTTTAGGATATTAAAGAAACAAACTGACATACAAATATTTGTGTGGAAAAGGTAAATGTTCTATAGTAAATTATTAGTTGCGAGAAAAAGGAAGAGTTGTGTTTGAGTTTCAAGTATTCGAGAATTCATGTAAATTCAAGGTTAAGAGAGTATGTGTGTGTTCATGCTGGTAATTATGGATAAGTAAAATGAAATTTGCAGTTGCATTTGATTTTTTAATAAAATATTCAATTAAAATTTATAGCTGAAATTTTAAATAAAAATAATTTATTATGATTCAACTTTTCTGTGGTTGTGATTGGCTTCTTAACTTTGCTATGATACTTTTGTTATTCAGATGCCGTTCAGATCGTACAATTATGTTGAAATATTATTAATAAAAATATTCTCCCTTACAACTTTATCACATGACAACAATATTGTCAGGTCAGACATATGACACTCTTTGCTGTCGTTAGCTGTTTAATTGCATCGTTTAATGACGGCACTTCTAGACAGCATTGTCAAAAAAAAAAACAGCCAATTTCTAAACTTAACTTTCAGTTAAACAAAACTCTTATGTAGTCTTCCGTTATGTTTTCCTTTTGACTTTAAAATGTGTAATGACGTGATTTTGTAAACATACATTTGGTATAAATTTTCTATCCTTGTAGGTAAAGTATTTTCTAATAAAATAACTTTTTAAATTCATTAAATAACTCGTATTCACTAAACATTTGCTCTCATCCCACCCTATTTACTAAAATTTCAAAGAATCTTTTTTTTTAGCATATTTTAACAAGATTTTCTTGTAATATATTTTCTACCATGTCTTTAGAATCAAATTAAGCTGTCAACTAGTTGTTTCATTGTGTTTTCACGCAGCTTTGCCAGTTAATGAAATTGTTGCAGTGCAACAACCCAAGAACTTTTAAAGACAACAACAAAAAAAAAAAACAAACAAGTTACAGAAAATAAATGGAAGAATACGACCGAAATTTACCCTAAGAAAGGTTGGGCTGAAATGATTTATCTTTAATAAACAGACGCATCATGCTTTTGGATGTTGATTTATAGTCACTTGTTTGATTTATAAAAAAATGCCGCTTTTGTGAGCTTTTTTTGTGGCTTTCCCAAGTGGCCATAAATTGTGGCATAGAGTGAAATTAAAGCAACTCTTTTATTAAATACTTTTTCCAAACGCCACTTAACCTCAATATTTAATTTTTATTTTATAAACAGTCCTCCAGTCATACTGTAAGTGAATGAGTGAATGAGTGAATGCGTTAAATTACTTACATTTTAATTTTAACAGCTTTTTTCCATCTTCTTCTTCATCATCATGTTGGCCAAAACTTGAAGAGCAACAACCAACCAGCCAACAATGAAATGAACACAAATACTCTTGGCATAGTAAAACTCCATTGTATTTATTTAAGCTGTTCACTTTTATTTTTCCACTAGTTTTTTTTTCCTATATTCCGTTTTTTTTTCTTTAATTTAATTTTTCCTAACTGAAACTGGCGTAAGTAGTTAAGAATGTCGGTGGGCGGGAAAAAAGTACAACAAAATTTAAAGTTTTTTTCGTGCCAAGTTTAACAGAAAAATAAAACTTCCACTGTATTATTTTTTCAAGTGTCTGTGTATTTCTGTTGAGTAGATGAGGAAAAAAAGTGTGAGGTTGAACGAGTGAGAAAAAAAACACGAGGGAAACTGTGTAAATTGCAAAAGGATTTAAAACTGTAAATGCCAACCGGGATTTATAAATTAAAAATTTTAAGTAAAAAAAAAAAATCTGATCGAAATAAACTGAATGTAGAGGGGGGGGACTAATGGAACAAAACCGCAATAACTGCAAAAATTAATATGAAACAAAATCGTTAAAATTATTTTGTTTGTTGTCGTCCAAAATATAAAACAAATACATATATTGCCAGGGCTACGTTTAATTTAACAAGATTTAAAAGGACAGCCCCAGCAGGACAAAATAAATGTATTAAAAAAATTTGTTTTTACATTTTCACTTATAATTTGTTGTGTTTTTTTGTTGGGTAATGAATATTTTAGAGAAAGTTAGTGAAGCTTTGCAGGAAAGGAAACTTAACTATAGCGAGATTAGTAACTAAGCTTTTAGAGCAGTATTGCAGCGCTTCAGCTGTTAAGTAGAAGTATTAACTTGCTAAAGCTGTAGGTGTAGCCAATTTGCTTATCATTTTAATTCTGCTACGATCTAAATTTTTATACAAAATATGTATGCCAGAATTAATTACTGCAGTTCAACAACAACTAACACATGCGAACACTAACGAAAAACTTATTATGTCGATGATCTGCCTGCAACTGCACAGGAAAAAAAAGAAAAATAAGTGGAAACATTCTTAAAATAATCCCAAACGGTTTTGAAAGAACGCTTAGTACTCATTTTCTTCAATCAAATATAGAACGATTTATTCAAGTACAGACTTTTTGAGCCGTATAAACTTAATTTAATGCGGCCGGCATTTGTTCTAATCCTGAATGGATACAAGCAGAAAACAAATTCTTAATTAAAAAAAAGGGTCGGATTTGAGTTAAGGCTGAAATTAACGGGCTTAAATTCGATGCGGGAATTCTCCTCCATCAACAACATGCGTTTCACTGGATATTTTATCTTAAATCAAGCCTGTCGCGTATTTTTAACACTTCGCTTAATTTAATTTTTCTCTACTTACTTGCTTCAACTTGATATTTATATTTGTTCTTTATGAATATTGAACAAATAAATTACAACAGAATTCGTCACTGAAAATTTTCCAGTAATTTCCACCGCACGTTAACCTCCTGTCTATGGAACCCAATCAAACAAAAGACTTGATTGCAAAATTTTTATGGAAAAGCTATAAAAATTTCCTTATAAACAGTCGATTGATTGGCTTCTAAAAACAGCGAGTAAGTGAAACTTATTTGTGTTGGTAACTTTCTAATAAATTTAATTTAAGTGAAAAAAAACCCAATTAATATTTCAATAACTTTAAGAAAAAGAAATGGAGAAATTGTAAAGTAAAAATCTAAAAATAAAAGTTAAAAAAACAAACTTTTTTATTACAACTAATAAAAAACAAGAATAATATTAAAAGCCACATAAAAGTTAGTCATCAAGTTATTGCTGGACGACAGGCCATAACTTGGTAGAGAATATCGGCAAAAAACAAAGTGTTTTGAACTTAAACAACATTAAGTTTAAATGGCTCAATCTCAGTACCAACACAAACATAAGGCGCCATTTTTTGAAGGACAAAAATCAAACTTATGCTTCATGTAAGAATTTTGTTCCTTTTCTTTTAAGAAAATGTATGCAATTGATAGTAAAAGAAAAAGAAATGTCAAAACAATTAAAAAAAATAGCGGTTCCACATGACTTTCGATTTCGAGCACAATTTACAATACAAACAACCAATTAATTTTGTTCGTACTTTGAAGAACTAAAAGTTTTTTTGCTGCTGTTGAAAAGCAAATTAGTTTAAGTAATAAAATGTATTTTTCTAAACAAATTTTGTTGCCTGGAAAATGCCATTAGAAAAATTAAATAGAAAAATCAACAACTGTTTGCTAACCAAAATAAAGTTAAACACTTTTTCTATGTCTCCTATTTTTCATTTTTGTTTCAACGTTCTGACTGACTGAATGAATGACTTACTGTCTCAGGTTATACAATTTCCACTAATGGCTCGTATTTGTCTTTTCTTGCTACAGCGCTTTTTTTGTGGCATGTAGCTTAATGTGGTCCATTAACATTAAACGATAATTTTAATAGTATAGACGGACAGGATGGACCATACAAGTAATTAAGTTATAAGAAAATTGACAATTTTCAATTAAATGGAAGGAAATGTAAAGAAAAAAAACTAGAAATATTAAAAAAATATTTTCAGGCAACAACACTTAATGAAAAGCAAATATTGTCTATCAAATTCAAATTTTAATTAAAGAGATTATGAATACAAAAGTTTTTCTATTCTATAGCCTATTGATGCTCTAGAAATTACTTGTTTTTTTCTAAATGATCAATTAATATTTTACTATGTAGTTGCTGGCCCCGGCTTCGCAGAGAACGTATTTAGTAAAGAAAAATATTCATTCTCAATCGGTATTTTATATTAAAATGTTACGAATTAAAACACAAAACACAATATATACAAACTTTCTCCTACAAATTTGAAACCTACCAAAAAAGTTTTATTGCCCCTTCCATACCGCCAATTTTAGTTTGAGGGGCGGCCCTCTCCAAGCTCCTAACCCATAAGTTTTCTGCCTGATTATGGGACAACAAATTTTATACTAAAAATTTCAAGCTAAACAAGAAAAAAATTAGATAAAGCGATCTAGCTGATCTGAAGAGATGTTATGAGATAAAAGTTCTTCCATCAGGGACTTTCGAAATTTGACAGTTCACAACTACCATCTTATTAAAGCCACATGTTGGCATATATTTGGTCTGTTTGGCAAATAAAAATGAACGCAACAACATGCAAATAATAAAATTTTTTTATAAAATTTTTTCATAAAAAAATCATCTTCAGCGATGAGTCCCATTTCTGGTTGAATGGGTACGGAAACAACCAAAATTGTCTAGTTTTCCCGAAAAAGTCACTGTTTCGTGTGGATTTTGGCCATCGTCGACCCATATTTCTTTTATAACCACAATGGCCAGGTCATCACTATCAACGGCGGTGGAGGTAATGTGAACTGTCCGTCGAGATCGTGCGGTTTGCAACCCGTTTTTTTAAGTCGCAGGTGTATGCGAATAAACCACAAACCACAGCGTTCCTCCTCAAAGCCAACACGATTCATGCCATCGGTCAAATTCAGCCTGATTTATACTACAGAGTCATAGAAAATTGGATATTTCGGATGCGCTCCAGCCAAATGGAAAATAGTAGGGGAGGGGGAAATTTTTTTTTTTTTTTAATTAGGACCAGCACTCAGGGGATGACCCCTACGTATGCAGTTCATTGTGCTGGAACTTAGGGAGAGGGATAGGGTAGAGAAGATAGATGTTGAAAATTTAGAAGACTTAACTATTTCACAACTCTGCTTTACGCGTTATGTTAATTTTTAAGGCAGTGTTGAGGCGCCTCCGGTGTTAAGTAGGCGAATTAACTTTGTTAAGCTGTATTAGCAGGCATTTTATTAATTGTTTTACTTCGCCGATGTTTCTGCTTGGATATCATTAATCGCTGTCGGAACAGTTTTTTAGTGACCAGTGCTATGCCTTCATCACTTAAATAGTCCCGCAACATTTAATACAATGTCTCACTAATGTACATTAGAGAAATTAATGATGTTGATTGACTTGCTCTGGCCAGGGTTTAAACCCAGGCCCCAAGTCATTGTTTGCTTCAGCCAACACCACCCTCAAGATGTTACATTCCACACATAAAGGCACCAATTGTTCTTCCAAACGTCGAAGATATCTCACTCACACTAGTTTTTATTAATATTTATAGTTCGGGAGCTCTAAATTTTCTTTTATGTATAATATGTAATATAGTTTTTGAATTGATATAATCGGGCATATCACAGCTGCCGATCGAAATAGTTCCAAACCCATTGTGATTTACAGTTATTCGATGCAGTTTATTTTAAACTCGTATTTTCGATTATGAAGATTTTTAAAGCCTTCAATTGCTTGCTTAAATTTGTTTTGGATTGGCAGAGTCCACATTATACTTTTAATTATCGTTCATAGTTTATGGTAAATTATTTTACTGATGCTCCTAAAAGAATGCAAGTTTATTTTTACTTAAAATACAGTTAATTAGGAATACTCCTAGTCAATTCCATTTTAGATATTAACTCTTTTATTGATAAAAATTTTAAGTAGATTTGAAATCAATTTTAAGAAATATTTTATTTGAATTTTTGTATTAAAACACATTTTAAATCTATTTTATTTGTTACGAAAAATGCGTTAAAAGTGTTTTGAATACAAAAAAAAAACGAAAGTTTTTGAAAGTTTTGTTTTGAATACAAAAAAAAACTTTCGTTTTTTATTTTCTGTAGAATCAACTCTCGAAATTGAAACCGTTGTCGTTTGCATTGAAACAAACAGACACACTACCACATTTACATTTTGTGAAATATTTTTAGACACAGAAAATTTACTCTTTCATTTTTATTCATATTAATTTTTCTATTAAAAAAACACTTTTTAAGTATCATTCAGCAAACATCTTTTAACAATCTTAAAGCTGAATGCAATTTTTTCTCTTAACGTCTTCTTCATTACTTATGCCCAACGTCATATAGTCAAGTTAAGTGCATCTTAAGATGCGCTTTTATTTGCATAAATGCGACGAAGAAAAAGAGAAACTTAACAAGCTTTTAGAAATTAGTTTTTTAATCGCTGTTTATAAAAGTTTTCTGTGAAAATATAAAAAAATATGAATAGAAGAGACTAAGTCAAATTAAAGGAACTTCTTTGGTGTGCAGTATTTAATTTATTTCACAAATTAAAAGACATTTTTTAGCTGATTAATTTAAAATTTATTTAGCAAAATTTCTTTCAATTTAATGTTTTTAAAAATTATCGTATTATTTGTTTTTTGTGTTAAGAATGCTGTTGTTTGTCATCATCAGCAGTAGACTTTCAGAACATTTTGAAAAGTTAAAAAATCTCTCAAAGCCCATTCTTACATACATACATACATACATACAGATGTACATAATACTCAAATGTTTGATGAAGGTTGTTGCATTATTTAAAACAGTTTTTTTTTTAAATGTGCTTAAAGTCTACTGATGATTTGCGGTACAAGCATCAATGAAATGCAGGCAAATAAACATCCTTAACTCACAATGTTTGAAAATTTTATGACAGAATATTAAGAATAGTATTTTTATTTAATTTAATGTGTTTTAAATTTAATTTTATCTAAAAAATATTATTTTTCTCCTTAACCTTCACATTTGACATTTAATCATTCAGTTTGTTGTTTTTTTTTATAATTGTCATGTTAAAGTTATTAATTTGACGGGAGAAACAAAATCAAAAATTTGCCAGTGAATTCGTGCAAAAGTAATTTTTCATAACCTTCGTGGCAACAATTTAATGTTAAACAATTCTCGTTGTGGCATGAACAAAAACTTATTTGTTTATTTTCATTTCAGCTTAAATTGTGTCGTAATTGTTTTATATTTGATGTTGGTGCAAATCCATTTAAAATTAGTTACATTTCCTATTAACTTGTTTTCTTCATTAAATGAATGTTTTTCTATTTAAATAATGCTTAACTTAACATTTCATTACGAAGTTTAAGAAATTTTAAATATTTTTATTTGATTATTTATCGCAAATATCTTCAATGCTTGGGCCAGAATGTAGTTTTATGTATTTAAGCCTTAAAGTAATAAATTATTTAAGTCATGCATATGAGCCGCTTTATAAACAGAGCGCAGTTGCTTGTTGGCGTTCAGCCCTGATATTCAAAAGAAAAAATATCAATAGTTTGTAGTTACAAACGAACGCGCTTTCCCATGAACATTTTATAAACAACACAAAAAAAAGAAACATTGTAACTGAAATTAATAAAATTTTACTACTTGTATCGTAAAGTCGTAAGTGGAAATAAACCCAACTACAATTCGTACCAGGATGTATAAAAATAAAAATATTTAATCGCACTAAACCCTGCAAGTAGGCAACAAAACAGCAAAACACAAGAGATTAAACACTTTGAAAAAGCACCTTGTTCCCTTTCTATCTCTCACTGTCTCTCACACTCTCTTTCTTGGCCCAAACCAATTATAAGCGTTAATAAAATAAATTGAAAGAGCCTCAGAGTCTGTTTTTTTTACGTTTTTTACTAACCAAAAAAACTAGTTTCCTTAAATATTTTCCATAAACATTTCAGAAACGTTTTTTTTTTGCCAATTTTTCTGCACACTTTCTTCATAATTTAATTTATTTTTTTTTTTTCTTATTTCATTGATTTATTTATTTAGTGAAAGCTAAACTACTTACGCCATTTTTATGTTCCTGAAAATCACATTCATGCAACAAATTTTGTTTAATCTGGAGGCTTGATGTTTTTTCAATATTTCTTTCCGTATTTCTTGTATGGCGCGGCTGACATTTCAAACGATGGGCTGCTTGTGAGTGTTGCAAATCATTAGTATCTTCTACCGCATATTGTGGCAAATGGCAGCATAATCTTGCGTAGGTACATTGCAAAGCTTCAGCTAGTAGGGCACCTAAACTGGAGAGACACATCAACATCAATGGGACCCCAATCATGGCATAAAAAATAGTTGCTATTTTACCACCAGCTGTACGGGGTGTTAAGCTTCCATGACCTGTAGAAAAGTTAAAAAGAGAAGAAGAGGGGGAGTGATGAAAAATTACAAAAAGTGAAAAAATTGTTTTCTATGGTTTGAAAATATATTTAATATACATTTTGTATATTCTTAACTTGTAACTAAATTTCAATGTAAGCGTGAGTAAAATAATTTAATTTAAGAACAAGAAAAGGAAAAATGATTTTTATAAACAGGAAACGATATAAAAATTTAAATATGAAGGCAGACAAGGCAAAACAAATAAAAAGAATTTAATCTGTGAAATTATGTATTTAAAAGTTTTACTAAAAATGCTTTAAAGAAACAAATACTTTAAGAGATTTTTTCACAAAATACTTTTTTTCAATTTTACTTCTGTGGAAGTAAGTGAAAAATCCTTAGTGCCACTTTTTATAAAATAAATCACAGAAGAAATTAGGCGTTCGTAACAACTCAAATTTACCAACTTATTTAACGACCCAACACTGAGTAACAAAATAAGTGTTCAGTAGTTCTGAGATTTATTCAAAAAAGCATTTCGCTTTAACAAGGAATTGTGTTAAATTAATTTTATTTCAAGACATAATTTGTTAATCTATATGCTGTATTTCATTGGCTGCTCTTGCTTTGACGATTCTAAATACAGACTGGGGGGTGCGTGCACGAGTATAAAGGTAGGGTCAGACTTGGTAAACATTTGCCCAAAAAATCGTAACCAATTAAATAAAGTCAGCATTTTTTATCCATCGATTTTTCCGAAATCTGACTTAGTTATTTCTTCTTAAAATGACAATGCAAAGTTAATGAAAATTTTTTAAAAATTTTATGTAAACAACGTTTTTTCGATACTATTTTGTGAAAAAAGAATATTTTTTTGAGCGCACCAAAAAGACTAAAATAAATTTTAGTTTTATTTAAAAGGGTTTTTCACTATATTCCTGTGATGCCTAAATTATTAAAAAAAAATATTCTGATTTGTAGTTGATAAGCTTAAGAAAAGCTTGCATTGAAATTTAAATTTTTAGATTAAAATACCAAATTTATAGCATCAATTCTATTTTATGTGAGAAAGAAAATGCATTCAATAAATTGATTTTATTTTTCCTTTATTTAAATGTCCTTTCGTATCCTTGCAAGCAATAAATTGTTTTCAACTTTTTATCTTTGCAGGACCAGAAAAACTTTTTTTTTAATTTTGCCTTGTGTTTCATATCAAAAACCCTTTAATTAGTATAAAAAGGTGACTGACTATGTGTGTGTGCCTGCGTGTGTGTATGGGAGCAGGCAGTACATGCTGCCAACAATTTTGTATGGAAATACATTTTTTTTGTTATTGTAAAATAAATTCGTTACGCACCAATTGTTGTTATCACAGTGACTGAATAGAGAAGAGCTTCACTAAAAGACCACCTTGTTGTGGTTAAATCACTATATTCCATTAAATGGTTGCCGCCATAACGTCCCAATGATGTTGTTGTTGTTTCAGTAGCCACGCCATAATCTTCTACCGCATCTACTCCTACTCCGCCTCCGATGCTGGTTGATACACCTGATGTTGGTGTGGCACCAACCGCCATGTTGCGAGTCGCTGCCACAATAGTGCCTTCGAAACGTCTCAATTGTTCGTGCACCAATATTGTCCAGTTGCGTTCATAAAGGACATTCAATTTTTCTTTGAAAGAGAAAAAAAACCATAATAATTTCATTAATATTTTCTATACAACTGCAATGTTACTTTGTCTGTGTGAGTATATGAAAGCATGTGGTGATACTGTCTGTTTTCCCTTAATGTTTCTAGTCTGGTTGTGATATTTTATTTTTTTTTTATTAATTTTTAGGTTTTGCAAAATGAAATTGTGAAAAAAGCAAAAACTTTTCAATTTAATTAGCTGACAAATTTAATGAATATTTTAAGTGGCAAGACTTTTCATTTGTTACAGTCGTTTTCATAACTTTCAAAATAAAAGAGAAAAGATAATTGTAGAAAAGGGGTATAAAAGCACAGATACTTTTAAATTTATTATAACGGGTGATTTTTTTAATGGTAGAGAAATTTTATAGATGTTAGAGTTTTCATCAGCGGCAAATATAGACGTGAAGGGTTGTCTTAATTAGAAGACAAGATGTAAAAAAGAAGATATTGAAAAAATTAATTTTTTAAGCATCAGCTGTGTTTCTTTCTTAAATAATTGCGGGAAATAATTTTAAAATGTTGTTTGAAGTTTACTTTTAAATACGAACTGCAAATTGCAAAACAATTAAAAAATGGTTGCAAAGTAAATATTAGCAGCAACTAAAATTTAAAATATTGAAAAGTTTTAGTTTTAACAAATTTCGAAATTATTTTTACACCGCAACCAAAAATTTAAGGTAAAATCTTTCAATTAAATTTCTCCTTCTATCTCTCTCTCTCTCTTTCTCATACACACACACTCAAACACACACAAATTAAATTGAATGAATTTCTTTTTAAATCTTTTTCATTTCTTAAAATTAAACGTAGACCTGACGATGACTTTTCTTTCCACAATTTCGAAACCAAGAAGATAAATTGTAGAACATACCAAAAGCTCTTGTTGAATTGTCTTTCATTTTATTCAAAACAAAAAAAAACAGAACAAGAAAAAAACACTACTTAAAATTAAAATGAAAATTGCATAATTATTCAAGCATTTTAATGGCATACATTTATTTTAACGCCAACATTTTGTCTCACTC
This sequence comes from Lypha dubia, assembly GCA_947311025.1. Classification (NCBI taxonomy): domain Eukaryota; kingdom Metazoa; phylum Arthropoda; class Insecta; order Diptera; family Tachinidae; genus Lypha; species Lypha dubia. The sequence goes on along the minus strand of OX371264.1, from coordinate 2,458,322 downwards.
TTGCAACACGTTCTCTATTGTATATAATAGTGTGTGTGTTTGTGTGTATGTGTGTGTGTGTGTGTGTATAAAGCACAGCAACAGTTACAGGACACTAAAAGTCAGTTCGGCTTGCAGCAGGTTGCTTAAATTTTATCAGAAATGAAAACAAAGCATTACATTAGAAAAGAAACTCGAAAAAGCTAAAAAGACTCGAGCTTTAAAAACAAGAGCAAGTTGAAATTTTAATTCTCAATGTGAGCCAGTGCATGTTGTTGTTGATGGCATACTGGCAGTTTGTATAAAATAATGTAATTCCTATTTTCAAAATTAAACTTTAGATTTGGTTACAAAATTTAAAAATGCATTTTTTCTGATAATTTTCGGTTTTTCTTGTTTTAATTTTGCCACTGGACACAATTTAAATTTAAAATCATTTTCATTTGCTGAAAGAGTTGAAAAAAAAAAAGCTTAAGAACATAAATGTGTTGTTTCATTTTAATTTTAGTGAATATTTATTTTATTAAATACAAATTGCAAAAGATTTCTCACATTAAATTATAAATGGTCACAACTCAAAATTGATTTAAATTTATGATTTATGATGACTATTTATGATGGAGTGAGCGTTATGAAGAATCCACCACTCCTTTTTTCTTTAGTTTTGTAAATTCCTAAGCACGTGCTAAGAATTACATTTTGTTATTTTTTTATAAACCTTGAGATTACCATTTGTTCGTGCAAATTTTAGTGAAACTTTTATTAATTTAAAAAAAATAACATGATGGAAATTAAATGCATTTTTAGTTTTAATAAGTTGAAAGCTCATTGTCTTTTGTACTTAATTTAAATTTTTCGCATTCTATTTGTTGTCTGAACAACAAAAATTTTATGCGATCTTTATCATCATGCAATAAATATTGTCAACATCAGACATGTGCAACAAGTGCTAAATTTTCGGGCATACTTCATTGTGCACATTGATTTTTATGATCTAATCTTTTTTGTTAAAAAGCAAAAAACAATTGTTTACGAAACCGTTCGTTTCAAACATTCAGTTTTATTCTCTTGTTGTTTTGTGTTAACATGAATGTTCTGATTGTGTCGTCAAGAGTTTGAAACTCATTTTGCATCGAAGCCAACGATTTGTTAGCGAAGCAAGTGTTTTATTCACTTGTTAAAATAATTTTGTACTCGTATTTGAATAAATAATTTTTATTTATATTTTTGTCACAGGTTGAAACATGCACACATACATATTTATAATATTGACTTCCGAAATCAAGTTTTTGACCAACAAAATACATAGAGTTGGTGTTGTTTGTATTTCTGCATATCCCCTATATTCATTGTATCATGGAATCAAATCATGCACATTCGCATCAAATAATGGAAATATTTAAACTTGTTGATGAATTTTCTGCTTGTGCATAAAAAGCGAACGAGTATAAAATTGGATAATACTTGTTTCGGTTGTTCTTAAAATTCAACGTTAGGGAATAAGTAGGTCCGATCATACTTGTTGCAGATGTCTGAAGGAAAAAGATCATTGTTTTAATGAATTGATGCATCAAGTTAATTCAATACAGACAACATTTTTTTCTTAATTTTTTTCCAATCAACTATTTGCTCGAACAAAAATGTATTCTCAATTAATATATTAATTGAATCCACAATTATTTTAAATAGTTTTAGGTTCTTTTAAAAAAATTGTAGCAATAAAATTAATAAAGTTAAAATTTCAAGAACTTTTCTATGCAGAATTAGGGATTTTTACAGATCGAGTAGTATTTCTATTCCAATGAAATTAATTCATTGTTTTAAGTATTTTAACTAAACTTTTTTTTAATTGAAACAATTTATAAATATTTGAACAGACAAAGAAAAATTAGACTGCACTGAAGGTTTAACTGACGTCATGATATTTCGCGATTAACCACAGTCTCATCATCAGAGTTATATACGGCTTGAGACCTCACTGCCCAATCACGAGAGCTGCAATCAACTTGTTAAAAATCCTCTATCAGTAATTGATTCTGTTGAGTCACATAAATGTTTTAATCAATACTTTGTTGTTCATATTAATGATTTGGAAATTTACTATCTTCCTGTCTAGTGTACAATTGATTTTTATAGTGTTTCCGTTTCGTAACAAGGCAACCTAAATTATTCCTTCTTATTTTGAAGTCGGTTAAGAAGTTTCATTTAACTCCTTAATAGTATTTATGTTTAACCGAAATTTTTCCCAAGATGTTTTGTCACAAAAACCAAAGAAATTAATTTATATGAACGAGAAACTTTCCAGATCCTTTAATCCACAAAAGAGTTGCATGTTCTGTTTGGAGCAAACTGTTCGTTTATATGTATCCTTTTATATTATCCTGAATTTTAAATTTATTTCAATAATTGTGAAAAAAAAGTTTTTGCACTTTACACGTACAAACATTTAACAGAACAAATAATACATTAAATCGCATGCATTCACTCCTAAAAACATTAATTTGGATTTTATCAGACAATAAGTGATCGTTTGAATAAAAACTAAAAATGTGTAAACAAAAGTGTCTTTTATTCATGACCACAAACAAACAAGTACCTGTTATTATCCAAAGCTCCTTTAAACACTCCTCTCTGGATTTCGCTATAAGTGCTGATTTGCTAATATCCTGTGGTGCTTCCAGTAAAGGAAATATAAATGCTCCCATTATGGCGTAAGCGACAACCATCACGACCAGTCCAGGTGTTGAGAATATTAACTTGCCCACGCGGCTTAAACAATTGTGTTGTTGCTGTTGTTGTTGTTGCTTGGCTGCTAAGCACTGGGCGTTTATGTTAGTATGCGATTGCTGCTGCCGCTGCTGCTGTTGCTGGTGTGAATGTGTGTGTTTGTGCTGAGTTTCGCTATGGCCGGTACGTTTTTGCAATAAACTACTATTTCCGGTTTCGTTTTGCAAATTATAGTTGTTTATGTTTATTTTATTTAAGAGTATTGCTGGTTGCTGTTGCTGTTGCTGATGTTGTTTTTGTAATAGGTCTTCGTCCTCTACTAAGCCGGATATCGCCTTTTCAATGTCCGACATTTTAAATGGCCAGTAAACGTTAATATTTGAAGCATTGATGGAACATCATCTACTTCAACAACAGACATTTAGCTAAATTTTTTCGTTAATTGTTTTATATGAAAAATACTAAATTAATTTTATTTTTTCTCCTTGTTTTTCTGTAGCTTAAATTGTATTTTGTCCCTTTTTTAAATGCTCACTCACTCACTCACTCTCTGACTCTCTAGTTTTAACAATACAGTCTTTTATTTTACATTTCAGCAACAGTTTGTGTCATGTTTAACAATTTGCTTTTGTTAAATTTTCAAGGGAGTGTGTGTGGGTGTTTGTGTGCCCAAAAAAAGGTTGTGACGTAATTATGCTGCTTTTAATTTGTTGTTTGTAAATTCTCATTTACGCTCATTTACATTTATTTAAACAAATCACTTGCTAGTTGATGTGATGTTGTTTTGTTGTTGTTGTTGTGTTAGTGCTGCTTTCTTAAACGCATATTGTGTCAAGTTCTTTTTAACTTGACGTTGAACATTTTTTGTTTATTTATTAATTTATTTTGCATTTCGTATGAAAGTTTAAATGCCTGTAAGTGGTTGTAGTTTAAATGGAAATGTTCTTGTTGAAAATTTCACATTGTTGCTGTTTATGTTATTGTAGTTGTTGTTTTATGCTACCATTTCATATTGCTGTTGTTTTGTACTACATTTAGCTGCTGTCCCTCTAGTTGCTGTTTCTGGATGTGTTATTGTTGTCATTCTTATTGCTGGTGCTGTTGCTGTTGCACTTGCTGTTGTCGTTGTCGTTGTAAAGTTAGTTTATGTTGACAGTTCTCCTACAATTGAAGTGGTACAACAAATGAATTTAAAAAACATGTAATTACAAAAATGTTAAGAAAAATTAGGTTAAATTTGTTAAGAACAACAAAGAGATCTTTTGTCAGCAACAAATTAAATTTAAATGTAAATTAATTTGTTGCATACATTTGGAAGAGTGATTAAATGAACCTAAATATGAAATGCAGCAATTAAATTTTAATTAAAATGGCATCGAATAATAAAAAAATCCATTTTTTCCTGCGAGATCAAAACAAAAATTTATAAAAATGTTTAAAAATTTTTAAGTTTATTTCTTAAATAAAATTCTACTAAAAAATAATTGTTAATTTTTACATATTAAATTTTTTAAGCGAAGAATTTAACATATTCTTATTTAAATAAGTGACTGTGTAATAAAACACATGTTTAAAATGTTAATTAGCTTCTTTTTTACTTTTAGCATGAATTTTAATGTTTTTACAACAATGCTTTTTTTATGCATATTACAAGTACCCGGACTTATAGAGTACCCTGCAGTTCGTTAAGTATCTTTGTGAATTTTTCAATACTGCAACCAAATTATAAAATATTGTATTTGTTGTTTCAGCTATAACTGTCGCTTTGTTGTAAATGTTCATTGTAATAATTGATCTGCCGAGAGGATTACTTTTATTAGGAGAAAAGCAAAAATGTAGTGGGTTGATACTCATATAAATAATTCTATCAAAAAACCCTGACTTCAATACAAAAATCTAATCGAACAGATCATAAAATCGACGCAACTAACTTCAAATTAATTGGAAAGAGCTCATAAATATATTTTATGAACCGTATCAGTATTTCAAAAAAATATAAGAGAAGCTATGCGATAATCCAGCATGCCCCTGAATTAAAAAAACACCTAACGAAACTGCAAGCCAACCTCTTAAACCAAAAATAAAGAGGAGTTATGTGATTACTAATATTTTGTGAAGGCGGAAAACTTGCCTACAGTAACCAAAATGGCAACCAAACTGTTCAAACAATAAAAGAGTTTTGAAAAAGAGTTGAATAAATTTTTATTTAATACAAAGTTTCTGCCTCCGTATTATTCATTCTTTTATTTTTCTAATTTCTACACTGATTTGTTCTCAGATCAAATGTGTAATTGTATGCATACGAGTAAATGATGGCTGATGTGCATTCCCACAAACTGCAGGGTCATCTAAAATGTCACAAATTTCATTGTTGTAAGTTTTATGATGAAATACAAACATTCATTGTTAAAAACTCTATCTCTGCCGTTCACACGGTTTCATATTAACTGCTTTTCATTGTATGATAGTGTTTTATACATCAGGGATGGAAATCTGAAATTTTGTTTTAGCTTTTAGCAAGTCAAACTTTTTTTGCAAGAAAGTCCCGCCTGTCTTCAGTTAAGTTAGATATCAATGAAATACAAATCAATTGAATCAAGATGAAGTGAAATATTTCTTTTTTTTTAATCAGAAGTGATTTTAAGTTTAAGTTTTCTCAATTTATTTGGATATTACAAATAATAAATTTCACTTTAAACACAAACGAAATGTAGAAACAAATCAAAACTTTAAAATATTTTTATTAAATAAATAAATATCCAGATTTTGTATATATTGCATGAATCAATATTTTCTAAAACTCCATCGAACTAATCTATTTGCTATGGGTTAGCTAATCTGTGTATGTATGTATATGCATTTCATTGGATGGTTGCTAATTACTTTAAATTATAATGATAATGATAAAATCAATGTAACGCCTTGGGATATGAAGGTGCTGTTGGATGAAGTGGTTACAGCGTTGGCTACAAAGCAAATTATTACGTTGGACCTGGATTCAATCTTTGGTCAGGGTAAGTCATCAACATCATAAATTTCTCTAAACTACTTTAGTGTGGCATTGTTAGACTCTTTAAATTGATGAAGGCAAAACCGTCGCGGAAGTAAAATCATTAATAAAAATAGCTGCTCATAAAGCTTAAGGAATTTAATGTGTCTACTTATCACAAGAGGCGCTACAGCATGCTTTAAAAATTATCAAACATCTTCCACATCTTCTTCTAGTTCTTCTAGCACAATGCATTGGATAAGTAGGGGTCATCCCCTGAACGCAGGTCCTGCAAGAAAAAGGATATACATACTATATATAAACTATATATGTATTAGTGATGTTACGAATACTCGTATTGTTTGACTATTCAAGATATTCGTATTCGCCAAACTCAAGCATATTTTTTACAAAATTTCCAAGTAAAAATCAATAAATAAATTTTAAAAAAGTACATAAAATATACAAAAACATATTAATTAAAAAAATAATAAGAGAAACCCCTTTGTGCTTGACGCAAGATAATAACCTTTTGAAAAAATAAACAAAAATATATATTTTGCAACTGACACTTAAAAAATTAAACTCTTATAGGGTCATATCATGTTAAATTAGTAATTAAACCTCAATATAGGAATGTTGAACTTCAACAATAGAAGAACTAAAATTTAATATGTGAAAGTCCATTGACTCAGGTGGCTGCGACACCTGCGAAAATGTATTCTCCCAAACAGCACTGACTTTCTAATTAAAAGGGCAGAGTGAGAAAATTTAAATCTGAAGGTATGTAAGAAAATTCAAAAATGTTCAGTAGTGGTCTTCTAATTCGGCATCTAAATGTCAAATTCCTAAAGTAGCGTTTTTCAATTATTGTTGCTGAAACAAAGGGAAGGATTTTTTCCAATTAAATTTTATATATTAAGTAGCTCTAAACTTTAAAAGTAATATTCGTATTCGGCGAATATTGTTTCAAATATATTAAAAATTAATATTCGTAACATCACTAATATGTACATATACACATACTTACTTTCCTTCTACTATTTGTAAAGACTGATCCTAAGCGAAGCAAATTGAAATCTGCAGCAGTGTAATAGTTTGTTGCAACATATACGTTCTATATGTAGAACGGTCACATCCGATCATCATGTTGATCATATGTCTCTGTAGCTAACGAGACAAAAATTTTGAGGGCGATCACTTCTCTCGCAGTTGGTCCTCTGGTATTAGTCTTGAAAACATCATACTTCATACTAATATTATAAATATGAATGTCGGTTTGTTTGTTGCGCTTTCACGCAAAACTACTAAACCGATCATCATGAAACATTGTACACATATTCTTGGAGGTATTAGAAGTAACATAGGATACTTTTTATAAAAAAAAATGTATTTCTAACGAAAGATAACAAAATAGTTTCAACGCCATCTAGCATTCAAGTACTGAAGCTCCAACCATGAGTGCTGTATAACGACGGTCACGTCAATGTCCAATCCAATTTACTATGGTATGGCTTCAATGCGAGCGAAGCCGCGGGTAAAAGCTAGTTTCAATATAAATATTTCTTCTATGTGAAAAGCGACTTGTCCACTTGTTCAATTCTAAAAACAGTTTTCTTCAAAAAGTTAAATTTTGTCCCTTTAATAGTTTCAAGACATCTGAAAATTAATTTTACTGCTTTATGGAAGTCGTCATACCCACATATCAGTGATATTTAATTTTTTTTTTTTTTATTTGTTTTTTGAACAACGCTAGTTATAAAAATAATTACTCGTCTAAAATGTCAAGCTCTTGGTTGCATTAGTTCGATAAATATAAAGTTCTCTTATAACGGAAGTGCCACGGCCACTAATTTTTATTTTTCTCTAGAATAATGCACTAAATCAACCGATTAACTCCTATAGAATCTCAAGTCACTTTATTGATTCCCTAGATATATAAAGTCATTATATGGGAGGTACCACTCCCACTTGCTGCGTCCATAAATAGTTAAATATCATCAAATAAAAATTTCCTCTATATCCCAAGTGCCACGTCCACTTAAGACATTAAACAAAAAACTACCATACCATATCTTCCTGACCATCGAAAATATATTGTGAAATTTCCAATCAAACTCAATCATTAATCTGAACATTAACGACAGTTTGCGATTAAAATTCCATCCATCATGTTTTTTTCTTTGCGTGGAGAGCTAAAAGTTTTTTATATAAAATATATTTTGAGAAATTATTTTGAAATATTACAATACTTTCCATGCCTGCTATAAAGTGTGAATGTGAATGTGTGTTAAACATAAGTATGCATGTGTGTTTTTCCTATAACGGTAAACGTGTAAAACATATTTCAACATTAAAAGCATAATTTGGTTTTTACTTATCAACTGCGAATAATCTTTCATGTGAACTGAATATAAATTATGACTCTCCGAAGGCACACATTTTCATTTAAATAGAAGCCAGCAAGCGAGCGAACGGAGTGAAATGGATGACAAGAAATTTGTAGGAAATTGTTTGGATTTTAATCCCAACAAAATGGTAATTAATTTGAATTAATTAAGAGTTGATAAGAATACTTTGTGCTTTGAATTTTATTGAGCAGATTACAAGAAGAAACATCAAATTCACAAGAATTAAAAATATCAAGTGAATATCTTGAGCGACAATTGTACAAGGAATTAAATTTTAATACCGGAAATAAGTATTCATATTATTTTCTAAGCATATTATAATTAAGTACATAAGTCTAATTCAACTGAAATTTTAATAAATCTCTATTTACACAAAAATTTCTTTGATAAATCCAATTAAAGTCTTATTTTACAAGTATGGCAATTTAATAACGATTAAAGAAAGACTTAAATAATATTCTGATTATGTAGGTTGGTTGGTTTGTTTCTTACTTAAGTAGTAAATACAAATGTGCAACAATAATCCTTTAATATGAAGTCTTAAACAGTGAATGGCAATAATTTGAATTCCATTTATACGAATTCTATCGAGTAATGAAGAGAACTTAAAAGTTTATTGAATTTCAAAGTGGATGTTTGATTAACATTCAAATTAAAACAATTAATGGCTGTTCATATTGCCAACACAAATCATCCAATCTCAGTCTGCATCATTATTGGACACCAATTAGTATTCACTTGAATTTGTTTAACTTTACTAAATATTCATTGAAAATTGGAATTTAAACATTCTCAGAGCTTAAAGATAAAAGAATATAAAAAATATTAGTCATTTGTAATATACAAATATGTATATAAGAAAAATCAATTCCGATCGAAAGTAGTTTCAAATCCGAAAACGAAAAACCAAAATTTTGTTTTTAATCAAATCACTTTTAAATTTCAAAATAGAATTGACAATAAATTTTTCTATTAACTTTATTTGTATTAAGCAATAAAAAAGCATGCATACTTTTGGAAGTGTCAGTGAAATAATATTTGCATGCGTAATAAATAATCTTTAAAATGTGAGTTTTTCTGGTAAAAACAATTTAAGCAAACGCCATGGGTATTAAGACGTTAACAATATAAAATCGAAATACAAAACAAACGCAATCTGAAGACTTCAAACCAAAAACGATCGGAATACAATTACGAAATTGAAATGATCGGAATGTGTGACATGCACAATATTAATTTTTTTTTTAATTACCCCTTCGTATACATTTTCATTTAATACTTTCACGTCAAAGCGAATAAAACTTTTTAGTTAAAAATGCCATGTCCTGTACATTCACATAGAAACATATTTTTTATGATATATTCAGCTCCTACTTGTTAGATTGTCACTTGTCCAAAAGAAAGATAGACATTTTAGAAACCATTAGTAGAAAAATAAACAAAAATGAGTGCATACAAAATTAAGTTGTGCTAACGATAATTCTTCGAAATTGAGAAATGGAATGTTACGTTCTCAAGGAAGCTTTCAGTGAAAGTATAAGCAAAAAAAATTCATATTATCTCGCAAAGTTTCTCGTTATAATTTTCTATAAAATAGTGTGCAAGATTATCTTTATATCTGTAAGATTGTCTTTTTTATTTTATTGAAAGCTCAAGGCAAATTTGTATAAAGGAAAACATTTGTACACTTGACTCAACGTTTATAGACCGTAAGATATTTTAAAATGCATGTCATAATCAGAATGTAAGTGGGAGTGTTTGTGTGGCTGCGTGTGATTATATATTTATGCCAGAATTTGGCTTGCAACCATTCAAAATTTATTTAACATGTACAACATGTCTCGTTCTGAGGTCTTTGTGGCTCATCGTAACAAGTTTGATATTTTTCTTTTTGGATTCCACCTTAAAATTTTTTGTTAAATTCACATTAGAAATTGAAACATAAGAAACTGAAATACTTTTCCTGTTATTGATTTATAGCACAGACATGCACCAGCCTGTATAGACAAATAAATATAGATTTAAGTTCTTTAATACTTTTCGAGACGAGCAGACGTTTTTTAAGAATCCCCAACAAGAACAATTTATCAAATCTACTAGTTGGGGAAAACCTAAAGTCGGACAAAGATTCCAAAATGAAACAAAAATAAATAAATCGGAAATAATAATTCCAAAAAAAAAAAATTATCGAATTGACAAGACCGCCCTTTCCGTGTAAATAAAATATCTTGTAGCTTTTTGATAAAATCCTGCAAGAAAACACACATATTTCATAAAAATGCTACAATATTTTGCATTTATACATTCGCAAGGCCATTTGCACCAAACACTGAATTGCGCCACTTTGTTTGCCAGCAAACAAATTTTTAGAAAAGACTTTTTTTTTTTTTAAATCGATTTGCTTTATCTTTAAAATAAAAAAATTTTAAATTTTTCATTAACAGATTACATACGCATAAGTGGAATGAATCTATCGCAAAACATTTTGCATCCTTCTTGGCAGTCGTATTAAGTTCTTGTATGTTGTTGTTTTATTTTTGCTCAATGAAAGATGTTGTGAATATATATTATTTTTTGTTCATTCATTCACTGCTTAGTTCTTATGATGACATATTAGTTTTTAAAAACTTTGTATGTTCATTGTATAGGTGTACATGTTGTTGATGTTGTTGTTGTTTGTGTGTTTAAGTAAGAATACTGTCCATGACACACTTAGAAACTGACTGCATTTATATCTTTTTTATTACATCTCTTAAATGCCATTCAAAATCCTAATACACGCACATGTGCATACATAAAATGAAAAGCACACAATCACAGACTTGCATACATAAAAAGATAAGCAAACACACAGTATTTGGTAAGGTTTAACACAAACACACACAAATATATACATACGAGGTCCTTTGTAGTTAATATTCATACAAATAAGCACACTGCAAAAAACGAGAGAGGGAGAAAAGAAAAACAATTACTCACAGACGAGGTAGTGTGCATTTTAATATTAATCGTTTGTTTGTGTGTGTTTGTTTGAGTGGGTGGATGTGTAGAGGTATTAGAATGTGTATAAAATAACCTTTGTAAGTGACTGCACATACAACAATAATACACTTTATATATTGACATACCAGTAGTTGCATTTGCATTGAGGTCAGTCTGCAGTTTATTTCAAATCTCGTCTTCAAACAACTACACATAAACATGCAAATTCACATGATTAATACGATATTATACAATTTACCAAGGCAAACTTAAAATGCGTTTAAATTTCATAAAAGGCAAGGGAAGATTCTGAAAAGTTTTTGGTTATTATTAAAAAAAAAAATTAAGTTTAAAATTGTTAGAAGGACATGCCTACACTGTTAAATATTTAATAAAGAATTTTGAATTTTAACTTTTTTGTTGCTTTTACTCTATATTAGGGAAATTCACATATATTTTTTAACATAAAAAAACTGTTAGTAATTTTTAATTTTCATTAATTCAATAAAACTAAACTTAAGCCTGATAATATTACTTTTCATATAAAAACAATTTTATCTAATAATTTTTACAAATTTTAACTAATTGAAAATTTAAATTGTAGTGGTTAAGCCAGAAAAGAATACATACGATTTCAATTACAAAAACTGCAGATTCAACTAATTTCGTTGTTGAATTAAAGGGTCTTCCAACCGGGACTTCCTACATCTGTCAAATGAATTGTCATTTATTGAGTCTGTTTTGCCAAATCACCACAATTTAACAACACGTGCAAATAATTAACTTGTTTCATCAAAATGTCAGTTGGAAACCGAACCTAACTTTTATCGTAAAATAATCTTCAGCAATGAGGCCTTTTTCTGAGTGAATGATTACGTGAAGAAATAAAATCGTCGAATTTGGGACGATACCAATCCACATGAGACGCAAGAGCGTCCAATGTATCCCTATAAATTCACTGTTTAGTGTGGATTTTGGCTGGTGGCATCATCGGTTCGTATATCTTTGAGCGCGACGTTGGCCAGGTCCTCACTGTTAACAGCTGGCAGTTTAAGTCGATGATTACCAATTTCTTTTTACCTGCATTGGATGATCACGACACAATTGACGTTGGGTTTCAACAAGACGGCGCTACTTTCCACACTACTCATGCCACATTGGATGTTCTGCACGTGAAATTTTATTGAATGGTCATTTCAAGTGAAGGTGATGTGAACTACTCACCAAGATTGTGCGATTTGACCCCCGTCAAACTTTTTCTTGTGGGGTGTATTCTAATAAGCCACAAACCACAGCTCTACTTAGTGGCAACATCGCCCATGCCGGGAGTCGAACTGAGCCTGATTTATACGCCAGTAATCTGGAAAATTGGAAATTTCGGGTGCGCTCCACCTAGAAAAGTCGTGGCGAAAATTTGAACGATTCAATATGCTACACACAATGTCATCAATGTATTTTTGTAACGAATAAAAAATGTCAATAATATTTCACACACACACTTTGTTTTATTTAAATTTAAAAAACGGAAGTTCTTAATGAAAAAACCCTTTAAATGAATCTATCATTATTTTAATTTAAGTTTTTTTTTCAACAATGTTATCAATTAAAATCAAGAGACCCATTGCATACAAGTACAGTAGAATTAGTTTGCATTTGTGCATATTGAATATACGATATATTTCAATTAAAATTTGAACAAATACATGTATTTTCATTGAAAATATTTGATATATTTTTAATTAATTCTGTTGAGTAAAAAACGACGAATTTCGTAATTGGTAGAAAACTAATTAATATTTTAATTGAATCTATGTTTATCTTAATTGATTTTTGGTTTATTTTTTTCTTTGAGACTTTATTTTGGTGCTGCCAAAATGAACCAGCACTTGCAATTATTCATAACAACTAATTTGTTTGATATTTTCGTTGCAATTTTTGCCGCAAACTACTTGAGACTTCCTAGCGCCCTCTCATACGAGCAAATGAATCGCTGCCTTTTCAAATATTTAAAAAACATTAAAATTTATAGACTTAGTTATTTTTGATAATAAAATCATTTTCAGTATATCCCGCTTAACTGAAATCTGTAACCTTTTTTTCCAGAATTGTATGCAATGAGAAAATACCTAAAAGAGTTATTTTAATGAATAAAATTATATGAGAGTGCGTATGAGTATGTGTATATGTTGTTGTTGCTCTTGTTTTTATTTTGTTTGTGATCGATATTGGGGAAATGCATTTGAAATGAACAACAAAATAATATTAATGATGTATTTTCGTTCATTTGTCTTGTCTGTCCGTCTGTTCGCCTGTCTGCCTTTATTGTGGCCTCTGTGAATATGTCCGGCAGGTGGGTGTGTGCATTTGCTTACTAGATGATTTATTTGCTTGAATGTATTGGATGTACTATTGCTGGTGCTATTTGCTGTATATTCATATTTATGCCACATAATAGAATCTCATTGGAAATATTTTTCAACAACAATTGTTGTTTTGCTGTTGAATTTCAGACATGTTAATTTTTATAAATTTACTATTTCTTTAGTTGCTGTTTTTGGTCTTCTTAGTTTTACGGGTAACAACAATTTTAATGCTTAAAAAACATTCTTTTGAAGTAAACTACATTTTAACTAAAAGTCATCTTTAATTAAATTTTATTAAAAATTCTTTTTGATTTGAAATTTTGTTGGCTATTGTCGGATCTCTTGTATATGATGCATTCATTTTCACGTTATTATGCTTAATTAACTTGGATGAAATTTTGTAGAATCAAATATAGGTTACTTTTTAAAGGTAAGAGAACGTGACAAAATTTGTATTTTCATACACATTTTTTATTTTTTTTTATTTTGACAAATTTTTTAAACATTAAGAAAGAGTATGCTTTCAGGGTCTAAAATGTGAAAAATATGGTAATTTTGGTACCTTTGGTACTTTTCTCTTTTCGCTAAATTCGTTCGAGAAATAGTCTTATGCCTGCCTTTCTAACGATATATAAAAACGAAATCATAAATTGTAGAAACAAAACGTTTCTATAAATCGCAAATTTTAAAAACATCAGTTTTGATTTAATATTTTGCTGACAATTGTTTGTACAATAAACTAACGAGTAACAAAAGCAAAACTTTGCTAAATTCAAATTTACAATTAAGACATCATGTTTACGTTTAAACTTATCTACGCTATTGTTATTTGGTTTAAAAAAAATGTAGAAACGAAAAAAAAAATCGTGTCACGTTTTGATGAATACTTTTGTTGTTGTTTCGATGGTAGGTTTCATAACAAACAAATTCTCTCATAATTCGAAACAAATAAACTTATGCATTTGAGTACGTCTGTACGTACAAATTAGGCTGGCTAAATAAAATATACTCAGACTTCAGACTAAAATTATAACGATTGGAAACAAAATGTAAAACATCTGTATTGCCTTTCAATGTTGCATTAATTATTAAAAAAAAAAAAAAAAATACAACTTCAAGAAAAAATTATGTTATATTTTTTTTTTTATTTTAGCTTCCCTCTCACTAAAACAAAAGTATTTAAATAATTTCTTTCCTTTTACCAAAATCTCATCCTTTTTTTTATTTAAAGAAACATTAGCATAATTTTTTGGTGTTAACGTACTACGTGAATACCAGAAAAACAATCTGCTCATATAAAAAACAAACAAAATCAAATCTATTCAAACACATCCCTGCTCTATTTCATAAACATGTACATGCAAAATATTACGTGTGTAATTGAAGTGTTTTTTTTTCCAAAAAAAAAAAAAAAAATAGAGGGAAAAAATAAAAGCGTCATTTGAAATAAAAAATATCAACGAGAAATTGTCTATTTACTACATGTTGCATAGAAAATACAAAACTGTTACGGCACATTTATAAACTGTTTCCTATAACAACAGGAAATGCGCTCTTACCACCCCACCTCTTTATCTCTATCACACACCCACATACATTAATATGTATTGCTTAAGCACTTGCATGTATAAGTTGCTTACATGAACACATTTCGTTTACAACAGAACCAAAGTGTGATTGTTATTCCACTCACACAATTTCACAACCAACATAAACAGATACAAAATCAAACACAAATAAAACAAAATGGATGTTAATATGAGTGTAGTAAAGAGGAAGTCAGATGTTTTTTTTTAAATTAAGAACGAATAACATGTTTCTAACTCTTCATCGTGTGAATACAAATACTGACTCACTTTTACACAATAAAGACTGAAACATACTCGTACATGAAGATAGTCGCACTACTGCATTGAAAATATTTTGGTTTTTTGCAGCGAAAAACAATGAAATATTTATCTAACTTGGCATCGTAAAGTGCAATTGTTAAATTTTCTAGTTTTATTTCTTATCTTCTAAAATATTGTTGTTACTTGTTAACACCTTGCTCCGTGTGAATTCTTAAAATAATTGGTCTTTTTCGTAAAGAAAACTTTTTAGAGAACAAAAGACACTTTTTAAATATATTGAAACTTTTTTTTTCAAAAAATATGTCTATACATATCGTCAAATGGCACGTAAAACCATATAAATGGGGAATATTTCAAAATGGGACTTTTACTAAATTAAACCAGTTTCACACCATGTCACGTCAAATTTTCTAGATCAAATATTAATTTAAAGAAAATAAAAACAATTTATAAGATATTTCTTTATTTTATAAAAATGGTGCTCATTGAAAATGCTGTTTTTTAAAAAAGTTATGTTAATTTCAAATTTTACAAAAACATTTTGTATTACTGAAATATTTTTCTCATCAGGCTTCCCTCTTCAGTTAGTTCCCAGTGTGCCAGTCTATTACTAAAACTTGTTCTTGTTGTGTTTCTTTGTACATGGGGTTTTTACACTTTAATTTTAACACTGTTTTTTGTTGCAATTTGAAAAAAAATAGTGTTTTACGGCCTGAATATGTGGCATACAGATTTTTGTTTGGAATTTCAAAAATAAAACACTCTCCAAATATTTACAGCAAAAATAGAATGAAAACAAAAAAAAAATTTCAGGCCTGTTATATTAATCAACGAATGCATACTAAACGGAAGTGGTAAAAGAAATTAATTAAAAGAGTGTTAAAATAAGACAAGAAAATCTCACTTATTATTCCTTATTAATTATCTTATTTTCAAACTTAAGATTATTCTTTTAAAATGTGCAAAAAAAAAATTATAAAGAAAGTAATTATTGCTATCCTTTTAATTTATTCAGCACTTAACTTTTAAAAAATTTTGCCACTTTCCTTATTAACTTGACTCTCGCCTGTCTGTCTGTCTGCCGATAGCACATTATTAAATGCTTCTTAATGAAATTTTCTCAGCTTATTTATACTTCCTGTAACTTACAGCTGCATTTCTATCACCACAACAACAAAAAAGAAGAAATTGCATATATCTCTTTTGCATCCCTTGGCTGTTTGGTAAACTTGAAGAGTTTCACATTTAATCAAACTTTTTAATTTGTTTGCCTTAATTTTTCTAAAGGCATTATTATCCACATAAAAACTAAAGAAAGAAAAAATAATTAAACAAAGATACTTAATCCTTAAAAACTAAAAGTCCAACTAAAAGATTAAATTATTTTAGCTATGAAATACTTTTAGCGGATAATTTTAAATTTTATGATTTTATAACGAATGGCGTTTTACGTTTGTCACCAATTTTCGGAAAGTGTGTCTAAGATTTCGTAAAAAAATTGCAATACTTTATATCTAGAATAGTATCAATGAACCAAATTAAATATTGAAATTGGATTGTAATTATTCAAATGATTAAAATATATCAATAAAATTAATCGAATAATATATTAATCGATTAAAATTCTAAAATATGTTAGTAAGCATTACTTCAGCAAGAGACTGCATACACATATAAATATATTTTAAATAAAATTATTAAAACAAAAAGATAGTCGGGTAGAATTGTTCGAATAAAATTATTCGATTAAAAAATAATCGTTTAAAATTAGTGAAATAAAATTATTAAAATTCAAATTATTCGTATAAGAATATTCACATTGCAATATGTGATCTAACATTACTTAAATAGTGAAACTTCGATATAACGAACTTCGAAATAATAAAAACCCTCAGTATAACAAATTTTTTCCGAGTCCCTGGAAAAAACATCTTTATTGCAAAGTTTTTTATACAAAAATACACAATAGCTGTAACGAAGATATTCGGAGCTATAAAACCTCTATATAGCGAAAAATTCATTCAAAACCCTCTATACAATAAAGTTGGTTAAATTGGTTAAATCCCGTTGTTAATGCCACAAAGTTTAATTTCCAGTCATATAGAATTTGGATAAGAAAACTATAGTTATATTAATTTTTTTTTTTGTATTTTCTTCGTATTTCGTTATACCAAGTTTTGAATGTTACATAAGTATAACGAACCAAAATATTTACCGAAATATTTTGCGATCCCCTTCAACTTCGTTATATCCAAGATTCACTGTATTAGAATTTACATAAATATATTTTAAATAAAATTAATAGAATAGAATTATTCGAATTAAATTGTCGATTAAAAATTTCATGCACATATGTTAAATAAAATTAATCGATTAATTTTAATTAAATAAAATATTCACAGCTAGTAGTATTGATCAAAAGTTTTTATATATGTACATATATTTATTTCAATTAAAATTATTCGAATAAAATGTTAATCGAGTAAAATTAATCAAATGCAAAGTATTCACATAAAAACAATGTGAGGGAACATTTCTGGATAATTATAATTTAAATAAAACTATTTGAATATATCGTCCCCTCAATAAACAATAGCGAAGCGCTCATACGCTATTATTTTTTTATTGCATATTTAGAATCTCGATCATTGATTTTATGTCTGGTCAAAATTCTACTTCTACAAAGTGGGTCAAAATGTCGTTGGAAAAAATACTGTATAATTTCTTGTTAAAAAATTTCCTTCAATAAGTATGTAAGCTCCTATGCGCTATTTCACTTGAAATTGCCACTCCATTATAATCCATTTTAGCCTGTAGAAAATAATACAATTTATTACCCCGTTTATACGCACTTCTTATTTGCAAATAAGAGTGGAAAGCGTTGCCGTATTACTTTTTTATTGTAACTTAAAATGTTTCGAAAACTATTTGCAAATAACAAGCTATTTGCAAATAAGATGTGTGATGCTACCAGATGACTATATATTTACTGCGTGTCATTACCAAAAATACAACAATATTTCTGAATGCTATTTGCGTATAAACAGTGAGTTAAGTTTTTGCAAATAGTTTTATTTGCAAATAAGAAATGCGTATAAACGGGGTATATGAAAACTTTAACTCATAAAATAGCTTATAATAATATACACTATTGTTTGAGAAATAGTTTCATTCCGACCATTTATATACCCCACATAAGCTGTTTTATCTTCAATACAATTTCGAAAGTTTTATCAACAATTGACAAGAATAGTAGCCTATGCGATGTTTACGTTCTTTTGACAACATGAAGGCCAAAAAAATATTGTAGTCATTTGAAATTTCAGTTTGCAAATTCAGTTTGCAGAGAAAGTTTGTTCGTTAAAAATATGGATTTGAAACGTCTGAGTAAGTATCTTCTATTATATAATGTAAGTGAAGTGAGTAAGGTAAATATCAACAGGCTGTGACACGAAACCACCAGTAGTTGTGGAAATTGCTCCAAAGACTGATGAGTCTGATTTCGCTGTCGGGCATAGAGATACCTGGAACAGATGATGAGAATGGTACAGACTTCTCTGCAGGATCGTCGGACGAGTATGTCCCCGATTCGGATGATGATCCACAGGCTTTGGCAGATGAATTAGATAATTCAGTTATAAAGACAGCAGATGTAGTTTTAGATTTTTTGTTTTCGAGGTTAGGCCATAGCCTTAAGAAAAATATAAAAAATGATTAGGTTAATTGGATTAATCTTAAGTTCCTCCAAGTGAACAAAAATCAACGAAAACAATTATTATACACGGAGGAATGGGATGGAGACTTGAAAGTAATTGATATTGGAGGAACGCGAAAAACAGAAGAGATGATCAACTTTTCGTTTACTGGAAAATACAATAAAGAGCTGCCAATTTGTAATCGAAAGCTGCATGATCTCCAAAATTTATGCAAAAAGAATGTAATTCCTCGTGGCTCGCAGTCATTTTTTTTTAACTTACAAGATGGAAAGAAGCAAACTAGTTTTGATGAGCCAGCTGTAGCAGAGGAAGAGAAAGAAGACGATTGAATTTCTAGTTATTTTTGATTTACGCAATGTATACCTTAATTTGTCATAAATTTTTTGTTTATAATAACCCAAATTGGAAAGTAATGAATATGTGCTACTGAATTAACAAAACTATGAATTAATCACTGTTTTATAATTTTACAAATTGATATTTTGAGATCAAATATTTTAATAAAAAAACCGTAAAATTTTTGAATAAAACAGCGTATACCATACAAAATAAAATAGTGTATCAGATACATCATGCGAATTCCTTAAAAAATAAAATTGCCTATATGGAGGACTTGCGCTTTGAATGACATAATTATGGTCTTAAAGGATGCGGAGAACAAAAAAAATTGGTCAATTTAAAGACAAGAAACGGTATTATGTATTCGTCGAAAAATCCGGTATGAATAATTTTTATTTACCGCGATATTGAGGTTTTAATAGACAATTATTCGCTATTGTTATATTGAGAGGACGATATATTTAATCGAATAAAGTTATTTATTATTTATTTGCTTCTTAGACAGCTTAATAAAATAACCACAATGTTCTTAATGTCAATATGTCGATGCAAGATATTCAAGGCGTTGTTTTCTAAAACTTAAAATTCTTAAAATTTTATTAAATTTTTCATGCAGAATTAATCAAAAACCAGTGTTGCGTTTGAAGAAAAAAAAATTCTTTAATGTCATAAATAAACCATTCAACATGCTTATCAAAATATATGATTTTTAAAAATTTAATATTAAAATAGTTTTTTCAAATTTCTCTTGTATATTTTTAACTCTACAAACTTCTCAATGATTCCCTCCCTTCCCACTCCCCACTATCATTATCGAAAAAAAGACTTTAAAACTTTAACCTTAAAAATATTATAAAAAAATATGCAGACAAAGGAGAAGAAAATGCCCCAAAGTCATAAGAGAAAAAAAGCGTTGGAATTGCATAACTTTTTTTTCAATGTTCTTAAAGGCAAACATTGAAATTATAATGTGCTCTCAAAAGGCTTAAAAAGTGTTCATAACAAATGCAAAAACTAAAACAAAAATATCTATAAAAAATATAGAGATTAACAACAAGAAAAATAGATATTTTCTTTTAAATTATAATATCTTTGTTTTGAGCATAGTGTAGTCCTTTTAATACATAATTAAGTTCGTTTGTTTATTTCATAAAAAGAATAGAGAAATTAAAAATATAAAAAGAATTTGTTGCCTTTTAACTAAAAGAACTTGAACCTAATTTGCCATTTTTAAGGTTTAATGCAAAGATTTAATTTAGATCAGTTGTACTCGTACACAAAAGAAAATCTCACACTTATAAAAAATTCTCGAACTGCTTTAATATTAAACCAAGTAATTTTCTTTTAAGTGTCCTTGGAGAACCTACGCCAGAATATAAGTAAATAAAACCAATAGAATTCATTCTGTTTGAGTTTCATGCTACAGGGAGAGCTAAATTATAATGATTGTCTTTAGAAATGTGTCTGGCTCTGGCATCATACTTAATACAAATGGCTTAATCGTTGATTTCTTTTGCTAACGCAAACACACACACACACATACAAGAATATCAGTGTACGAATTATTTTGTGTAATTGCAAGTATAATAAAGTTTGCTCATTGTATATCTTTCTAAAACTGTCTATAGATTTAATTAACTGAAACGTCGAACATTGATATTTTGTGGCCACAAATGAATACACTGGGCTCAAATTCACTTTACTGTCGATGATGCTGCAACTAAAAGATGAAAAAAGTGGTAAACAGTTGTTGTTGTGCTTTTGATTTTCCATACAAAAAATTTATTTAATAACATTATATTCGAATAAATTAATTCAAATAATGTTCAGTTGAAAACTTTTGTGAGAATGGTTTTATAGAAGTAAACTGAAGTTTTATTCGATTAATTTTTTAATCGATTATTTTTATTTAAAGCAAGCATTCAAACAAAGTAAGTTAATTAAGATTCTGATATGTGAATATTTTTTGAAATAATAATCATATTACTTTTATACGAACAACCTTAAACGAATAATTTTTGTTTGTTTAATATAATTTGCTAATACATTTACGATACTGCATACACATTTTTTTCAAGTTATGTTTTACCTTTTGCTTATCTGAATTTGAATAATTTTATTCGAATAATGCTTTTCGATTAATATTTGTATTCGAATAATTTTATTCAAAATATGCTTATGCCGACATTTTTTTCAAAATATATTTACTCAAGTTCTGATTGTGAATGTCTAGTGAATATTTTGAGTCGAATAATTTGCATTTATTTAACTTTGTTCGAATAAATTTATTTATTTGAATAATTTTTAATTAAAATTAAATGCAAAATATATTTATTCCTTCATATGTCGCTATAATATTTATTCGAATACGAGTTTGCAAATATTTTTGTACGCATGACTTGCATTTAAATATCTAATGTTAATCGAAAAAATATTATTGGAAAAAAATTATTTAATGAATTTTGATCCGATAGTTGGTTCAAAACCTAATAACTTAAATTATTTTTGAAACAATATGAATTCGAATATAAAATATGTGTAATTTTAAATTAAAAAGTTTTAATCGGATAAAATTATTCGAAAAATTTTATTCGGATAATTTAAAACAATAATTTATTCAATTTATCGTAGCAATAATATTTATTCGAACAATTTTTTGTAACAATTTGCTACGAATGATTTGCGCTTAAATAATATTAATCGAATTAATTTATTTGATTAATTTTAAACAGAAATTTTATTCAAAATATATTGATTCAATTTATTTTTGAAACATTATTAATTCGAATATAAAATATTTTCGTATGTATAATTTGAACTTAAAAAGTTTTAATCGAATAAATATGTGTATTCGAAAAATGTTATCCACTTATCCTGCCAGCACTGTTTCGTCAGGAGCAGCCACTATACTTGCAGCCACTGTAAAATAAAAAAGACTCTAAAAGTCAAGGCAAGAAGAGCATAAAAGAAAATCAATAAAATATTTATGAAACTTTTTAACATTTACACTAGAGAAAAGCTGAATATTTTCTCTAGTGTGCTGGCAGAAAGATACTGACTTTGATAGAAACTAAAGGAAAATTCTTGTCTCTCACATGAGCTGTGATACAAATCTGCTTTCCAATGTTAGTTAATCTAATGATTTCTATTTCTTTTTGTTATTCTTTTTTGTACTTCATAAATATTGAATGGCCGATTTGTGTATAAAATCATTAATTATAGTTTAGTTTGTCGTGTTGTGTGAATGTGGTAAAAATATGTTCATTAATATTTAATTATCTTCGTTAAATTAAATAACTCGTATGCATAAGCAATGTATTTCTTTTTAATTTTTTTTTTAATTTGTTGGTGAACTTACGAGTAATGTATGAAAAATTTAATTGATGTAAAACATTAATTATTGACTTCAGGACTTGAGGGCGTTGAAAAGTTTATTTTTATGTTTAAGGAATATATTTTTCTAAGTCTATAACTTTGTAAAAATACAGCATATATATACCCTGTCTACTCGACATTTGCATCGACTGTGTGACTAATCACACAGTATTTTTTTGCATGTTAGATATTGTAGCTGACAATATTTACTCTATCCAATATTCTTTTACAAATACTTCATTCTAAAAGCTCATACATTTTTTTAACCCACCTTCCCAACCCACCATTGAAGTGTGTCGTGGTTTGTTCCTCGAGCATTCCGTGAAGTGCAAAACTAATTTATTACATTTTTTAATATCAAACATACAATAGTTAGTGACACTTATAAGCAAATGTTGAACATTGTCATTGCCGTCATTATCATTAATAACAAATTACATCATTATCGTAACAATTTATCATTTTAATTTATTTAAATATTGATTTGAAAAAAATACTTTTCTTATTGCTGCTTTTATTTACTTAAAAAGTTTCTAATCATAATTTGATGTTATTTTGTTATTTTCTTTTATAAAAGTTATACAATCGAATACAAAAACAAAGCAAACATTTTATTGACAATAAAGGGATCATCATTTGTTTACACAACGGAACGGATATTTTTATAATAATAGTAGTTTTTATTGTAAATATTTTCATTATAAAATTAAATGGAAAAAGCTATTTATATATGTACAATGTACATATACGATATATGACCACACTGGCTCAGAGAGATTGTTTCTTTAACGTTATAGTAATTTAGTTTCTTTGCCCTGCCAAGAAAATACAGATAAATGACAAAGTGGTCATGGTCATACATATTCACCCCTATCGTGAATAATTTTCCACATGAAATTTTTTCACTTTTCACGTATGTATTTGCAACAAAAAATTATATTCAGTCCAGAATAACAACGTGAAATATGTTCACTGAAAAAATTCCCCTTATCGTGAATAAATATTTCACTTTATTTTTGATGGGGAATAGAACAGAAATTACATGTATTTCTTCTTATAATTTGAAAATTAAACTTTAAAAAGTTTAGTTTAATAAAAAGATCTGATAATAAGGCAAAACTGATGTATTCCTCAAGAAAATGCGATTGCCTGCAGATTTGTGAAGCTTTAATTTGTTGGAATTTTACGTTTTGTTCGATTTCCAAAAAGTAGCCGAATTATTTTACCACATAAAAGTTAGAATGCAATAAACAAACGGAGCAACCAAACTAAAGCTCCAACACTGAATATTTAACTTTGATTTTTGAAGTTTTCTTTAAAATAAATATGTCCGTGTATATATTTATGAACAAAAAGTTCTAAATTTTTTATTTTTTTAATCTTCTTCCCTTTTTTACATTCACTAAAAATTGATAGCGGGAATAATTTTTCACAGGAGATTCACGATACCACTTTTCCCTTCGAGTGGAATTAAAATTTTAAGTGAACAAAAATTTCACTTCTTATTCACGATAGGGGTGATTATGAAAAATTATTAGCATATTTCACTACTACTTAGAGAATTGAAATGTTTACTGTCCAACTTTGTTAGTAAAGCTACCAATACAGAGTGTGAGAATTTGCAAGAAAGCTTTCAAAAATCCATAGAATTCGATTGGATTGAAATTTTTATAAGATTTTTTTTCTTTCGTTTAGTGTTTGACACTTTGGCCTTTGACTAATTGCTATGAAACGTAAAATTCGATAAATAACAAATAAAGATATGGAGACTTTAAAACACATTTTAATTTTTAGTTGAATTTTAGTACATATAAAATAAGTGAAGGGCTTAGAAAAGGATTTCCTATATATGAAATTTTTTTCTTCAGTTACTTTTAGCACTAATATTTATTAGTAATTTTCTAACTTAAATGCCAAACTTTGGCCCACGTCAACCTTTTTGTTCTAAAAGGTTCTCCAATAGGAATGATATGATTTTGAAGTGACGTTTCGGCCATTTTTAATATGTCATGTTCTGTCAGTTGTTTTTCATTGTATTCAGTAGTGCTTACAATTTCATCATGCTCGCTATTCGTCGGTTTGTTGAAAATTTTGAGCTTACATTTTCTTTACATGTTCAAGTGTCAATAAGACAAAGAACCGCTCGAAGTAATGCAAATATTGCTCCCGTTCAGGCAAGTGTTGCTGAAGACCGCAATTTATCGCTTCCAAGACGTTCTTTACAATTGGGACTGTCTCCAACTACAACCTGGCGGATTTTGAGTAAGGATTTGCATCCGTATAAAATTGTTCTCATTCAAGAACTGAACCCATTGAACCACCTTAAACGTCCTGAATTTGCTGAGTTTGCCTTGGAACAACTTGAAAAGTTTGGAGATTCGATTATTTCAAGAAATTGTGATATTGAATGACCTCTAACTAGTTGTGATTTAACACCATTAGACTATTTCTTGTGGGGTTATTTGAAGTCATTGGTCTTTCGAAATAAACCAGACAAGTTAATATTGAACGTGCCATTCATGACATACGACTTGATTTAGTGGAAAAAGTGCTCGCAAATTGGGTTCATCGAATTCGTTCCTGCAGAATAAGTCGTGGAGGCCATTTGAATGACGTTTTATTTGGAACTTAATTGTATCGATTGTATCACATTAAATAAAAAACTTTTGAATTTCCTTAACAATAAGTGTGTTTTTTTTTAAGAAATCATATCACTCTTATTGGAAAACCTGTAATACTCACAAGGACGAAAAATTGGCTTTTTTCAAATATATTTATATATTTATTATTAATTAAGGTCGTAAAGTATTGCGGATATTGAGTATAGTTGATAAGAATTAAAAAATAAATGCCAGTGAGAATTAAAAATTTACGATAGACGAGATTATTTAATTAATGAGAGTTGTTTTGTTAGATTCATTAATTTCTTTGACATGCCGATACGAATCAACCTAAACTGACAGAAGTAACATTTAAATGAAAATCCAGAAGCAAACAGATTTAAAGTGGAACACAAAAGTCAGCTAAAGTGATGCACGAAACTGCAGCTTGCAAAGCACATAAAACTTTAAGAACTTAAGCTTAGCTTTTGTTGGTATTAAAAATGTTGCTTTTGAAAACATCGACACATTATTTTCTATTACACTAAATTATTTCATAAAACTATCAGCGAACTAAAAAAATTAATTTAAGCAACCGATAAACTCCAACTAGAGTAACAGTATGCCTTTATTGTCTGTTTTTGTGCTATTAAAATTATTGAAGTTTTCCCAAATACAAATAAACAGCTTTAAGCCTGTTTTAATAAATATTTACAAAAATTTCCTCGAAATGTCTTAAAATTATTTATTTTTAAATCAAACATCGTTTTCATTACCCCCTTAAAAAGCCGTCAATCAAATTTTTAGTGTTTTGATATCATTCAAACATGTATCATAAGTTTTTCTTTGTAAGTATTTCTATTAATCTCCTGTTAAAATGTTGGCTTTCATGTCCATTGTCCAAAACATAATAAAAAATGTTTATCTCCAATGATCCTTTTTTATCGCTTTAGCTCTGTATGATTTAGTTTGGCTGTATTATACTGTGTATAAACGATGTTGGCATGTCTACCACACAAAAGCAGAAAAGGATATCATTAATTTTGCAATACTTTAGCACATTCACATACACTCGCACACAAACAAAAGAAATATATTACTCGCACAATAGTTTAGAACAGTGCGGGTTAATGGATATAAGTCCTTTTATACTATTTAATACTTTCAAATGATGAGTATGAATATAAAACAATATGGTTGGTTAGAACTGCAACGAACCGTAACATAATCATTAACATCATCATCATCATCATCATCATCATCATCATGAATGTTTCATAAATGTTTTGTTACTCAAATTTATGAGAAAAAAATGTTTATTTAATAGAATTGAAATAGAAAAAGAAAAATCTTCCATTTGGACTGGAATAATAGAAAATTTTCAAACTTTTCAAATTCGATGAGGAAGTTTTTTTTTTAAATAAATCTTTTAGGAAAATGCTTTTACCATCATATTCAAGAAAAACTTCTTCTATTGTAAATATAAATTTAAATTAAAGTTTTCTTACGTAATGCATCATTTCATCAAACCAATTTTTTTTCTACGAACTACATTAAGACGGAAAGACCCATACAGCCATGTGTTCCAGGTTTAAAATGTTCCACAAACTTGATTCTCATATTGTTTTACATAAATGAGCTTAATATCTACGGCTAATGGAATTTCTTATTCCTGTTGCAAACAATAACTTTTATTTTTAAGACAACATTTAATATTCTTCAGAATGGGAAAATATTAAAATGGTACAAAAGCAAATTGAAAATTATATTCAATTTATTAAAGTTGTGCTGTTTAACAAAAACGGTACTACAACATTCAATTAAAACTAAAACCGCTGTTTTTACAACTCATCTATTGAATGCCAAAACTAACTTTTCCACTAATTTTAAATGCAACCTAAATGTATTTTAAGATATCAGGTGTCATGTTTTATTGGGCACATTGAACATACATTCAAAAATAAAATACACTCAAAAACTATTAAACTCAATGCTTCAGCACAAAGTTTTACTACAACAAACTGCACACACACATACACACACAGTCATTTGTGCCAATACTCGTAATAAACATATTTACCAATTGATTTTACCGTGTAGATAATTGTCTATTAAGCACAAATGCACCGTTGCATACATTTGCATGTTAAAAATTTCTACTCTTATTGATTGCTGGTATGTGCTCTCAGATATTAATAATAAAAACCAACAACACCAACCAAATTGCGTAAAATTACTCATAGAATAAATAAAAAAAAAAACTTGTTCTTATAGAAGAGTAAAAACTCTATTATGCTAATTTTGTATGAAATGTGTGAAACGTGTCAACATTTCAATTTTCTCATTTCAAATGTAAAACCGAAAAGGAATAGAAAAAATCCAAGTAAATGGCAAATAAAAATGCACTAATATGCACGCACACATTTTAAAACACTCTTCAAAATTACCAGCACACAGACGCACAGAAACTAACAGGGATATGTAAATGCTCTCTTTCCCTCTTCTGTCTCTTGCATTCATTTTAAAGGTATTCAATTCCCAAATGTATTTTTATACAAAAAGAGGCATAACTGGGGGTAAGTGTGTGCGTAAGTACGTGTCTGCCAGTGCATTTGAATGTATTTGCCCGTACGATGATTGTATGTATATAAATAAATGATAATTACATATTTGCCAGGCGAAAAACGAGTCGAGAAAAACAAACATTAGTTGAAAGGGTTCTTATATGAAAAATAAAATTAAATAAAATAAAATAAAAGTAAAGAAATATTTAATAGAAAACTTTGATTTCGTTTCTTCACCAACAACAAAAATATGTCTGCATATAAAATTTTATTTTATTGAAATGTTTTCAATGTTGTGCGAATATATTACGTCGAATGATATTGAAAGGAAATCAATGCTTTGGATATTTGTTCCGTCGTTCGTTCGTTTTTAGTTATATTTTACAAAAGACAGATAAACTAAAGGAATATCGAGAGTAAAGGAAAAAGTTTTTCTTTTATAACAACTTTGCACATTTGAGTTTAAAAAAAAAAAATCCAAGAACTGTTTCAATTTGAAATTACAAGCAAACGAATATATTCTTTATTAAGTTTTTCTTTAAACTTTAGATTAAAGCGTTTATTATGTGATGAAAACATAAAATGACAACTTAATGTTTTTTAAAAAAAATTTTATAAAATTGGAAATTAAGAACATCAAAATCATTATTTTTTCTATGACAAAACTAACAGAACGCACATGCAGAAGTCGTAAGCGAATTGGAATAAGATATTTAAGCAACTAAATTTTAGCTGTGTGTATAACAGGAATGCACCAAAAATTAATAAATCTTTCTAAAATTGAGCGTCTTTGCTGTTCGGTGTAAGAAATTAACTACCTCTCACATGTGGTTTTTCTTAAAAACTAAATTTTGGATGCATTTATAATTAGAACGCAGTAAAAATTAATAAATATTTCTAAGATTCTGCGTTTTAGCTCTGCTGGATTTAATTTTACTTCATATGGTGCAAAAACATGACAACCTCCTCGATATTCTTGTACTCAAAAATTTAAATTTTCCTGCATTTATAATTGGAATACACTGAAAAACACAAATGATTGTAAAAGAATGCGTGATGGTAGATAAAAAAAAATTGCTTCCTTCGGTGCAATGACATGGCTACATTCCATATATCATATATCATATTTCTTAAACAATAAAGCTTTAGCAGTATTTATTATTGAAATGCATTTAAATTTTATAAATATTTCTAAAATTATGCGTTCTAGCTTTGGTGTGAATCTTGCTTTATTCACTGGAAGGACATTGTTACCTCCCAAATATCCTTTTTCTAAAAAACTAAGCTATAGCTATATTTATTATTGAAATTAACTTAAATCTTATATTATTTCTAATGTAAATTTGGTTCATTCGGTGCAATGGCATGACTACCTCTCATACACACCTTTTCTCAAAAATATGCATTTCACATTCTTTTTCTAAAAAAATTATTTTAGTTGTATGTATGACTGGAGTGCACTTAAAATTAATAAATATTTCTAATATAATACTTTTTAGTTCTGTTGGAAATTCTGTTTCCTTTCCACAACCTCCTTTATATCATTTTTATTAAAATCCAGAAATTAAAGCACATGAGAATTCCACTTATTTTATTGAATATCTTAAAATTTCGAAAAGAAAAACTATAATGCTGCCAGCCGAATGTGGCTCAAGCTGCTTTTAATTGTTTCTTATGTCACTTTCTAAACATACATACGAGCATCGGGAAAACTCTTCAGTTAAATCTATTTAGGTAAATATTTGCTTACAACTTTTATATGACTTAACTTCCTCGTAATGATAAAACTAATATTTAGCAATTCTCTTCACATTGTTATGATGATGATGATGATGAAGTGAAGCTTAACATTTAACATTTTAAATTGCTACACAATAAAACACATACACACACACACAAAGTAAACATCCTAAAATAGCAAATCTTAAATGTGCAAAATGTTGATAAGTAAGCAAAATGATTCTTCATTCTTTTTGAAGTTGTTATCATTCTGCAAATATCAAATCGTTTGCAATAGAGTTACTTTCCCTACACCTCCTATTCCTTGTCCTCGTCGATAGTGTTGACATAACAACAACACATTGTTGACAAAATACTTAACAACAATCAAATAACGGAAGACAAATTTTTAAATCGAATACACAAGTCAATACATACTTTGGTAATTTAAGCATAAACACACACATACACTCACATAACTCTAAATTCTAAAACACTTACACAATGACAGTGGATAGCTGAGGAGGAAATGTTAACATATTTTTAAGCAACAGCAGCATGAAGAATACAGAGAAACTGAAATACAAAAGAAAGAAAATTACCATAAAAATAAAATCTACAAAAATTCAGTTGTTTGGAAAAGACACCAGTCACATATTTTCCAAAGAATTTATTTCTTTTGTTTGCTTTTCTTTACTCTTGTGAACTTGTTTAGAGTATTTAAATATTTGTTTGGTTTCAATTGTGTTGACAATAAATGTTGTTATTGCACTTGTGGGGTTACTCTGTCGGTTGAAATTCATGTTTATTTTTTATTTTTGTGTGCCATTATGGTTTAGCAGAAGTAGGCAGCGTTGTTTAAATGTCATAAGAAATTTTTTTAAAATAAAATGAAGACAAAAAGTGTGGGTATTAAAAAACAAAGAAAAAAACTTTTATAAAAAAAAAGCTAAATTGTCAACACTGTTTGAAGTTGTAGGGAAAAGCGTTGGTGATTTTGCTTCATACAACGGCACTTTTGGCACTGCCTCTGTTTTCTTCTTTTGTTTTGCAAGAATATTTTTTCAAAGGAAGTTATTGGCACATTAGACCGCCCGTCAGCTACGAAACACAACAACAAGATTATCTAAATATTTATTTATTTTTAAAGCTGTTAAACTTTTCTTTGTTTCTGTATTTTGAGAATACAAATGTTATGTAGTTTTCCTAATCGCTACCTGCGTTGTCTGTTGCTGCTTTTCTTTTTCTTGCGGCGTTAATACGCTTTCAGTCATTCCTTCCCTCCACACCACGACTGCCTGCCGTTTTGAACTAAATGTGTAAAAGGATTTCCTTCATTTCCGTTTTGCTAACAATGTCTTTATTCATTTGCATTTACTTACATATACATACATACAAATGATTACAATAATGTGTGTATGTGTGTATGTGTGAGAGTGTAATTGTGTTGTAAACATACTTAGTTTTTAGTTTTTTAGTTAAAGATTTTCCTGTTAAGAAACAAAAATGAATTGACGATCAACTTGTTAAGCCACTTTAAATTCAGTTTTATAACATCAATTGTTGTGTTTCGTTTTTTTTTTCTTTTCTTCTTCTTCTTCTCCCTTCTTTAACATTTACTTGTTCATGTTTTAAATTGTTGGTTGCAAAGTATTTTAAAGTTTATCGCTCTCTGTGTGTTTGTGCGATTGTGTACTCAGGTGTCTTACATTATGTGTTAAGATTTCTTATCTAAACTTCCGCTTTACTCAACTGAAAGTTTGTAGATATATTTTTTTTTTTTTTTTTTTTTTTTTGTGAAAGAAGAGTGAGTTTAGTATTCCTGCCATTGTTGCTTTTGAAAAAGTTTTTGTTAAATATCTATATTGTTAGTGCAAAATATTGGTGCAAAAAACAAAAAAAAAAGGAATTCATTTGGCGTATTTCATAAAATTATTTTTGAACTTCTTTAAACTTTATTTGTATTCATATAAAAAGAAGTCATGTTATGACTTATGACTTATGTTAAGAAGTCAATTTATGTTAGAAATACAACAAGAGGTCTAATTATATTTTTTAAAATTCATGAATAATGGTTTTGCATGAAAAATTGGCTGGTCTGCACCCCACTTTTTAAAACCGATTGCTACTCGAACGTGTCTCTAATGTTCTTCTAGTTTCTCTTCCACTTCCACAGGTTTATTTCAAGCATGCAAGACTTTTAACCAAACGCTTTTTGCCGCTCCTAAAAGTATGCACAATTTTTACTTCAGACAGTTCAAGTGGGTGAGGGTGGTGTTGGCTGAAGTAATTAGCACGTTGACTACTAAGCAAACAATGACTTGGGGCCTGGGTTCAAACCCTAGCGAGAGCAAGTCGAACAACATTATTAATTTTTATTCCTAAAGAATGGTGCCTCGAAAGAACTACTGATGCCACAATAAATTGTCATGTATACTCGTACTTTAACTATTCAAAGAAATTTAATTTTTATTTTTTGAATGTTTATTTTTTTTATATCTAGTATTTTACTTAAAAATTAAATTTAACTGTTGCCTAATAAAAACAACAACAAAACACAAGATGAAATGGAATAACATCCCTTTAAGACAACAAGATCAAATAGCAAAGAAATAATTTTTCTTTATTAAATTTACTTTTGGAAACCTTTCATGTTGTATTTGTTTCCTATTTTCTTAAGAAAACAAATACCTTCATTTATAATTTATTAGCTAAAAAGATAAGACCAACCCACAAGCGAACGAGAAATAAAAGGAAACTTAACTTAAGTTGAAAATAATGAAAAAAAAAATATATTAATTATGCTTTTTGCTTTGAATGAATTAAGAAAATTGTATTGCTTTTTTAAAACAGACAAAAAGGATAATTTTGGGATTTTAGCAAATTTCCTTGGAAAAATCTTAATGACTTTTAACAGTTTATGGTAAAATTATAAAAAAATATAACAATAAATAATGTTAATTATTTTTATGAGTTTTTTAAAGAGATCACATCTGAAAATAAGTAATTTTTTATAACAATCAAATCGAACATTTTGAAAGTAAAATATGTAAATTTATCTGCTGAAAGGTTATTTTAAACTGAATAAAGAAACTTATTTCAAAGATTTTGTTGGGTTAGCTAATCCTGTATTAAAACTTCAAGATACAGTTTTGCTTTTGTTCTCCTGTAGCAGTCATTATAAAAACTTATTTTTTTTTCTTTTCCTTAGAAAGCATTAAGATATTTTATTTGCAATTTTATTTCTTATTCACCAAAGAAAACAAATTGTTAGTTTGTAGAAAAGCACTAATCTAAACTTTCATAATCATATAAAACATTAAGAACTTATTTTGCTTGCATTTCGCACTCTACACTCCGTCTACTAGAAGCGGCCATATCTAAGCATAAGTTTTTATCATTGGACAACTTATTTAGTAGTAGAGAACATTTTCTCATCTCCATGTTGAAGGGTACAAAATATTCTTAATGGCCACCTGCAGTGCTGTTATTTGTTTTATCTTAAGCTGCAATTGTCCTTTCCTTAGGGAATTAGTTGAGGTAAATGGCTGCATTAATGCAAAAACTATTCCAAAAAAAATGGAGTTAAACGAAGAAACTTTAGCAAAGATGCACACGATAGTTTAAATCAAGGAAAAAATATTTCCCTTTTTTGCTACCAAAAGCACTTCACTAGAATATGAAAATTATACTTTGCCGGCCAGCGAACAGCATAAAAAGTAACATTAAAGCAAAACAAATACAAAAACAAATATTTAAGTTGAATACAACCAAAGTCAACAAAGTGGAAGGAAGATGTTGTGCCAGCAACTGGAATTAAACAAATATCCATTATATTTGTTTGTTTTTTGTTATTTGATGCTTTCGTTTATTTCTTCTAACCGGAAGAAAGTACACAAAAACAAAGAAACAAATAAAATTTAGCTCATTAAGGTAAATCTTCACCGGAAAAGTTAAATTGTGGGACGCCAGTGACACCCAGAAACAGGAAGTTTAACAAGAATTATTATAATTTTCTTTTATTTTTCCTTTTGGCATAAAAGTCATTTAGTTGAAAAGATTCATTAGTATTGAATAAATAACTATTTTTTTTAACGATTAAAAATGCCACTGTTTGGATTTTCACATAAAAAAGTTTTATAATTTTAATTATTTCTTCTTAAAAACACTTCAGAAAATTGCATTTGTATTCAAGTAAGTGAGACAACAACCATAATTATATCGGCTTGAAGATTGAAAAATATTCCACTATACAACAGGCCAAGTACAGGGTAACATGATTGATTGACAACACTCGGTTCAATGACATTCAAAATTATGCAAATAACTTTATCGGACGAAAAATCCTAGAAAAAAACTAACAATTACCCAAGAATGCTAAGGGGGCAACCCTGAGACCAAATTATGCAAAATGTACAAAACGTATGAAGTGACAGCGTGTAAAATTTAAATCAAGATCAAAAAGAAGAATTTCAAATGAAGATATCTTCTGTGTTCCCTAAAGCAACTTTTATTTATAACAAAGAATTTGTAAATGGGGCGGCCTAAGAATATCAAGGACAACTGTAACAAATGCTTGTCTCATTTTTCTTTTATAAACAAATTTCTCTGTATTTTCCAGTAACTCCCAATACTTTAAAATTCTCCTTAAGTTTTGTTCTTTAACGGGAAATATAAAATTTTTATTAAAATTTTATTTAATTAAAATGGCTCGCAAATTATTTCTTTTGTAATTTTCAAAAGTTCAAATATTTAAAAGACTCGACTTTGTCCTTCTTATATTTTCTATGGGCTGTAAATAAGCGAAAAACACCTAAAATGTGATTTTAAATTTCTGTAAATATGCAAAACTATGCTGGAAAGAATAAAATATGCTCCAAAAGCATCTTCATAAAATGAATTTAAAATTTTTAAAATTGCGAATAAATAAAAGAAATGCTGTCGGATTTTCGAATATTTTCTAAATTTCGACTAGAACTGAAAAATTTTCAATATGGTTTAATCGAAAATCTGATTTCTTGGTATATTTTTGTAAAACTTTATAAAAAAAAAATAAAATAGATAGGGAGAAGAAATACTAAAAAATAAATTCAAAACATATGCGTTTTAGTCGGAATTATGCTAAATTTAGCTGTAAAAATCCAACTATGCACCAACAAATGAATGCCAAAGTTCTTAGAAAATTATGAAATGTTTAATTATTTCATTCCGGTCCACATTCAGCGTCCAGGAAAAAACATGCAATTGCATATTTGCAGATTTCCTGATTATAACACTCTTATCATGCATTTAATCTATAATCTCTTGTCTTCAATCTAAAATCTTTTTCTATGTTTAATTTAAACAACAATTTAAATTTCTTTCCTTTTTCCGTCTGCATTAAAAGCACAACAGTAAAAATGTTCTCTTAAGCCTTTTTACATTTATTGGCAACAACAACAACTCTGCCTTTTGTGGCATATCATCCATTAAAATTTTCTATTTAAATTTTTTTACATTTCACACAAAATTACTTTTGTTGTTGCTCGTTATAAATTAAATAACCCCTTAAGAAGAAATCCATTTAATATTTAAAACCCTCAACCTAAAATAAATAATAAATCGAAAACTGAAAGAAACAACAAATTTTTGGGGAAAACTCAAAACCCCTTTTCAAAAGATCATTTTTCAATATTAAAATACCTTTAGCCAGAAACAGATGTTACAAATAAAACATTAAAACGAAACAACAATTTCTTATTAAAAAAAACACACACACACACATACAACTACTAAAGAGTACAACAACAAAAAATAAACAAAGTTCTTGTTCATGTAAACAGTTTTACTCAAACAATTGTTTTGAAATAAGTTTTGAAACAAAATTGTAAAACAAAAATTCCTTTCACACCTTAAAACCACTTTCAGTTAAATATTTTATAATCAGTTTATCTAGACTCCCATAGAAACACAAATACACACACACACGCAGGCACACGCACATTCATACAGATTTTATTTTTAAAGGCCTGATGATGATGATGTTTCTTTAAATGTCTGTTGGCCTTTTGATATGAAAACTTCATTATCATTTTGGTTTAAACAATTCTTTCCATTTTAAATGGGATACAAGATTTCTCTAGTCCGCTTTAAAGCAGCTGGAATTACAGCAGGAGATAACAAAGTGATTTTAACTGCCAACTTTCTAATTTTCTTAGCAAATGTGAATATCGTTTATTCGTGTTGAAAAAGTGAGTCTTTTTTTTTTTTCTTCTTGAATAAAAGATTTGATTTAATTTATTATTTTATTTAAATACCATGCAAAATTGATAATCTTTATGTTTGGCAAAATAAAACATCCAACCAACCGACGCATAACAAACTGGCGAAAATAACGAGACGTGGCGTTTTATCGACCAATTTATAACGCAACAAAAGAACAAAATATTATTCCCAACTCGATTTCATGCAATTCATCAGTGTTTTGGGAGTTTCTTTGTGAAATTTACTTCTCTGTTTAAACCATAAAAACATTTTCCTTAAAAAGGATAGAAATTATCACGTATTTTAAAATTTGTATTCATTTTTTTTCAGTTAACATTTGCACGCAGCAGTTAAGAGTTGTAGCAAAATGTTAAGGCCGCCGGGTAAATGTACATGCTAAAGAGTAAATGTATATATATAGTATATATATATATATATATATATATATATATATATATATATATATATATATATATATATATATATATATATGTGTGTGTGTGTATGTGTGTGCCTGTTCGTGCATTAGTTGATTGTGTGAGTGTTTACGCTTTTAGTGTTACAACTATCAAAAGGCAAATAATAATTAATGGTTTTGTAGATGCGAAATAAACTAAGTTTTAGGTTTTAATACATCCATAAAAGGAATCGCAATTAGAAAAATTTTAAAAAAACTTAATAATAATGTGCTTTGACCGCATAGAGTAGTTTTCGTAGACTACTGCTGTGACAAAAATTTCTACAGGGACATAAAAACTTACAATACATCTTGAAATTAAAATTTTAATTCAAAATTTGAATTTTCCTCTCATTACAACTAAAAAGGACATGACAGCCTCCCAAATAGCCCTCTACCCAAAAAAAATGAAACACTAATAATTGTTTGTATCATTTTATATTATCATTTCATATAGGCTTGAAACACTAAATTTTATCTAATAATAGGCTAGAAATGCATTGCATATTATGAAATGGTTTTAGATTTATGAGCCTAAGATCTTCTGTAAGTTTTGCTTTATTGGGTGCAAGCACAAGACTACCTTCCATATATCCTTTTTTCCAAACAATAAATTTTTACTCCA
Source organism: Lypha dubia (assembly GCA_947311025.1). NCBI lineage: Eukaryota > Metazoa > Arthropoda > Insecta > Diptera > Tachinidae > Lypha > Lypha dubia. The sequence goes on along the minus strand of OX371264.1, from coordinate 2,421,383 downwards.
TATAAGATTGAAATGATTTTTTTGTGAATAGTGAACGGGTAAAAAGTACATTTAGGGCCAAATTTACAGTAATTAGTTAGCTATTAGTAAACTAAAATGATAACTATTGTTTAACTAATACTTCATATTCACAGTGTATTATTTAACCAACACTCTTAATATGAACAAAAAATAGTAACCCTATCAAACTATTAACTTTCAGTACTGGCAATTCTGTTATAGCATATGGCTTTTGTTTATATTTGATATATTATTTCTTAAAAAATGGCGTATACATTCAAGAACTTGCCACGCCATCTACTTGCTAAGACGGAATATATCCATAAAATCTTTTTACATTACGTTGGCGACGCTCAGCAACAATATTCCGCGTATTATCAGTATCAGTGTCTCTTTCAATATCGGACTCCGTGTTTTCAATTTCACATGCTATATCTAAAATTTTTCACAAAACAAAAATACTAATAATAAATTCCAACGAATCAGCTGTTGTCTAACTGTTAGTTAACCAATGACGTTTGATGGTTTAACTAATGTTAAGCTAGAAGCTGTGAATCAAATATTATTAGTTAAACTATTGCTATTAGCTAACTAATGACTGTGAATTTGGGCCTTAACCGTGTAACTACTTCAAGATATTAACTAGAAAATTATTTTCTCTTGGAGTTTGTTTTGCACTAAGATCCCCTTTAACGCATTCATCCATAAATTTAAAAAAGTCTATGTAATAAATATTTATAAAATAAAAAATTTAGCAATGTAAAGTTAATTTTGTTGGATAGTGTAACTAAAAATTATTGTAGCCACGTATTTATAAAGAAATATGAGTACAAATTCTATACCAACAATTACAAACATTTTTGCTGTGTTTTTGTTTTTCCTGCACACTGAAACAATTAAAAAATTATACATATAAATTATTACATAATTAATTGTTGCGTGAAAACAAGTCTGAACAAACGCTGAACGAACGAATCATGCGAACGCAACCAAATCTGTTTAACATTTCATTTTGTCAGCCATCCGTATCGATAGTTTTAATACCGAAAATGACTGCTAAATTAAGTGGCTTATTAAATTATGCGGCCAAAATTCAATTAAAAATTACAAATTAATTAAATTTACAGATATTTCTTTTTTCAAAAACAACAAAATCGTAACAATTCAAAATTTAAATTTCGAAGAGAAAATTTCATAACGAACGAATGACCGAATGTAAAACGTTTGTATGCGAGTGTATCCTTTGAATTTTTTAATTTAAATATAATTTGAATTTTTTAAACAAAAATAGTGAGAAGAGGAAGTTCGCTAAAGAGTTTTTAATAAAACTTTATTTTATTTTATATGCACTCACACAGTCACACACACATGCCCACATGCACGTGTTTATGTAAATTAAATTATTGATATTTATTTTGAATGCAGACGAGTATATTTGATATCGTATTGTTTAAACACTTATTTTTTTAAATTATTCAGGTTGTTTTTATTTCATTGACCAAAAACAAAAATGCTTGAAGGAAAAAGAAAAATGTGGAAAAAATTAATTATAAAAAATAAAAAAAATATGTATGTTGGTTTCTATAGTGATGTGTGTGTGTGTGTTATTTGTGTTTGACACAATTTTTTCTCTTTACTTTTTCTTGCGTATAGAAAGAAGGTCAGGGAAAAAGTATTTTCTTACTATTTTTTTGAAAGCAACATTTTAATAGAACAACATATACTGTTGGACCAGTAAACTGATAAGATTTTAAGATGGTTACCCCAGAAATTCCCAAAGAAATATAAAAAATCCCTATAATGAAATGGATGCGTGACATCATATATTTTTTGAATGCAGCTTTGGAACTCAAGAGCACCATTCTTCAAATTAATATTATACTATTTTTTTTGTTTATAATGTACACAAAAAAAGTTTTGGAAGGCGGTCGAAATTTCTCTTTCCGCACAGTGGACCACGATAGGCAAAATAGATAAACTTAAAATATTTTTAGTCGTTTATTTGCTAAACTATAAGAGAAATATTATTAATTACACCAAGCTTTCTTGTTAGCTCTTTAGCGAATCTATCTGCAAGATCTGTCTCTACTGTCAGATTAAATGTATCAGATTAACATGTTTGAGTTTTTCATAAAACCAAGGTAAAGCACTTTGGAGTATTGTGGCTGCACTCATGCTAAGATTGAAACAATCAATTTAAGCTCAATAGCCCTTCCTTAAATATCGTATCAAGTTTTTGTGCAACCGGACTGCCCGTTTAGAAACTGCTAATTTATTCCCAATTTTTTTTCTAATTCCCCGGCTGTGCGATGAGTAGCGAAAAAACGATCTGTTATTATTGTCTCTAGTTTGATTGTTCATATTCTTAAAGTCGTGTGTCAACTCTGCATAATAAAGTTATTTTCTTTAAATAAAAGTAATATTTTAAATTCCCAAAATTACTTTGATCCGAAACTTAGCACAAAATGTAAGTGGCTTTGATACTTTTCAAAATATGTTTAAAGTCTACTGATGATTTGGTTTAAGCGTCAATAAAAAGCAGGCATGTAAACACGAAGCAAATGAGTACTTTTGAACAGCATTATTTTGTATGGTGCACCCTTTTATTGGAAAGCCACGTTTTTAGTTCAAAGAAATCTAATTTGTGGAATATTTTAGCAGCAATCAAAAATTTATTATGTCTTTACCGGCATGAAAGCTAAACATACAAATAAAACGGATGGTTAAAAGTTCGCAAATCAGTTGATTTTCGTTTAAGCTTCCAGCATTATTGATCGGATAACGTCGTGGGATAGGCGGTAGCTCTCGCTTCAGCCAAAACCAATAACCAAAAAGTGTGGTATTTTATTAATTCGATTAACTTTGTACATAGAAAAGCAGTTATTTTGAAAATCAATTTAATTAATTGCCTTTAAACATGAATATAAATTCATAAAAATTTTTAACTTGTTTCTCCTTGCGAATATTCACTGATTCATAAATGATTTTTACATGTGTTTTTATGATATTTATTAATTTTTGACTTTTGCCATCCACACAGACACTTGACTCCATTACGTGTGTAGTAGTAAAATTTTATGGCAAAATGAAAAACACGTATTTTCCCTGTTTGGCGATAAACCATTTTCAACTTCCGCTTTACTGATTAACATTTCAATTTAACAAACGCACGCACACAAATACACCCGCGGAATATACATGGCCATGTCGGCACACATACATACATACAAAAACACGTTTGTACCTTTATATAGATTTATTAATATTTCAACATTTAACCACATTTATGTTCAAATACAGTCTTCTATAAATAGACGAATACATATTTTTGTTATATTTTATAAAAATATTATTACAATTTTTAGTATTTCTTTTTAACTCTGGCCATATTATGAGGTTAATTAATTATAAAAATAACTGAAAGCTGTATTCAGAATAATCAGATTAACAGCTACTGAAATATTTACAGCAAAAAAAAAAAAAAAAGAAAAAAAAAGACCAACAACAGAAAATGTAACAAACAAAAGAACTTCTATGATTTATTGATTTTGTTTAAATCTCTGGATAATTTGAACATAAAATCAAGCACTCCATCACACCTACAACAACAGCAACAACACATATTTATGAATAGATCGTAATAAGTGCTAAGATGTGTATGTTTGTGTGCGCGTGTGTGTGTGTGTATTTGCTGTTTTGTCATCTCAATTACCAGGCTCGATTAACTGATGTCATTGTTGCTGTTGCCGTTATGGTTCTTGTTGTATTTCATAGCTGATTACATGTTGGCCTCAGCATCACAGCAAATATCATAGAATCACTTCAGTTTAACAACATCATTTTATTCCCAAAACACTGATAATATCTACTCCTTCCCCCACCGCGTTTGCATTTAATGTTGTTGGTTGGTTGTTTAAGTGAAAGACCGGAGGAAACAACAAAAGACAAACTATAATATAAAGCACTACCAGCCATGTTTTAAGTACATAAAGAGCAAAAAAAAAATAAACAATTGAGGAAAAATCGAATTCCCAGCAGGAGATTCTCTTCTACACAAACAACCTTTTGTGTTGTTGTTTTTGTTGCTTTAAAAAGTCACTTGAATTTTTATATTGAAGGGATATCCGCTTACGAAACATTGTTGCGGATTTATTTTTGTTATTCTTTTATGTTTCTAAAGCAAACTTTTGCTCTTCAATGAGAAGTTAAAAAAAAAAACACCAACCACCTGCCTGCCAGGTGTTTGTCACTTTTTAGGCAGTTTTCCATAATTTTGTTTTGTAGTTTTTATTTCTATCATTCATTTTGTTTAACAATAATAGCAACAACAAATAAACAACAATTGAATGGAAAACTTTGCGGAAACTCATTGTTGTTGTTCTTTTGTGTGTCATAAGGTTACGTACTGTTATCGTTCGTTAGTAATCTCACCTTTTTTTTTTTTTTTTGTCTAACAGACCATCATGTTTTCATTCGCAGCAGCTCGTGTTTTTTCATTTAATTCGCAAAGTTTGGGCAGTGAAAATGTTTAATGACACAGAAACAAGAAATGTCATAATCTGTATTGGATTTAGAAGTTAATTAATATTTTTGCTTTTTATATAGTTTTTTTTTCTATTGCGGGATACGCAAAAAGAAGGAGCGAAACTTTTTTCTTTGGAAATGTACTATTCCTGGTTAATTAAATGTTGCTCTGTTTTAGACTAAAACATGTGTTAAAGAGAAAGTTTTAGTCCATCCATCAATATCGTACGATGATAAGCAGAACATTAACTTTGAGTTTTTTTTACATGACAACACAAAGTTTAATTACTTTTAGAATTACAACTGTTACGGCCAGTGGTTTGTCTTCTACTTCTACCGCAGATATATTTAATTCCGCTGTCGAAGTTGAATCAACGACAAAAGAGTTTTATATTCTCAAAATTTAGATTTAGATGCATTTGCGCAGGTAGTTCTCTACGTTTGTTGATTAGGCGACATTGTTTCAAGGAAATCATTGGATTGTTTAATCTATTTCAATTAAAGTTTTAATAATTGTATGATCTTGTTTTAATGGAAAATATTCACAATATTCTCATTTAGTTCTGGTAAGTTACTACGACGATTTTCGCGATTGGTTAAAAATTAATTAATATATTTAATTAAATCTATTTTTTTCTTAATTGTATTTTTCTTTTCTCGTTTTGCTGTGCAAGGCCCTCTTCAGCAATGAGTGCTTACAAAATGGATCTTAGAAGTTTTGCTCATTATCTCCCCAACGAGAATTCATCAAGTCTGAGTACAATGTTTTTGTGTCAAGTGGCACAATAATCTGTTAAGTTAGACAAGTTTAAATTTAGACTACTATGTGGGAGGTGAAAGGTCGTCCCTTACATTACTTCAGCTTTCATTAGCTTAATTATGAAACGGAAACTCATAAATAACAGGTTCTTTGCTGGTGTCTTTATATCCAAAGATTATAGAGAGGAAATTTAAACAATTAAAATCATTCCACTCGTAGATTTTAAACAAAGTTATTCCTCGAGAACTCTGATCAATAATAAATGATCAACCATTTTGTCTCACTAGAAGATGTCAACTGGCAACAAGTTTATGACATACTGTATACCTGATCACACACTATGCTACTGCCACTATCTATGACAAGGCCTTAATGGAATAACTTTACCATACTGGTATTCTTAAGTTGTTTGATATATTCATTTCTTTTTTATCCTTTGTGAAAAATTAATCAAGAAGCTTCTTCTTTTTTTTGTTGTTTATGATTGCGAAAGAAATTAAACAATGTCCTCACAGCCTCAACAAAGCATTCCTTTGCATAATAATTAATATAAAATGGTTTTTTCACTTTAACGTTATCGGTCATTTAATGCAAAAACTTCAAAAAATAAAAAAAACAGATTTTCTATTTCCATTAAATGGTTAATAAATAAAAATCTTTGAAATCATATTGCAATTTCATTGCAACAAATTATCATAATTTTTTAACTTCCCAACGGCGGAAAGACGCACTAAGCAGGCCTTCTGGAAGGCCTTCTGGAAGGCCTTACGTGGTCTTTTGGCCCAGTCCATACTCCTACATTTTTTACACACGATATCCTAGCCAGCCAAAGCCTTCTAAATTCCCCTCATACACAGGCCTGATAGAAGGCCTTATTCAGTCACAAATTAATTTTTAAATTACGTTCAGAAATGCAAAAACGAAGTAAAAACCCATGAAAATGCCAAAATATCAACTCTACAAAATAGTGATTATTGTATTATGTTGAATTTCAGGGTTAACTATTTATTTATTTATTGATGTATACATACCCATATTAAACACTACATTTTTAGAAGGGTGTTGGTAGGCCTTCCATAATGCCTTCGTGAGAAGGCAAGCGATCATGAGTACAAAAATCTAAAAGAAGTTCTAGGAAGGCCTTACGGAGGGCCTTATAAGTGAAGGCCTTCAAAATTCCGCCGCTGATTTACATTGGGTGTGTCGTTCCTGCCTCTGTATTAGTTTTTAGTGCACAAAGGATTTTTTTTACGTTTCGGAGTGCCTGAGTTTTGAAATCGCTATGAAAAGATATTTATTAATTTTATCGATTCGTTTTAAAACAAATAAAAAATAACAACTTAACAACTTGGTATTCTTTTACACACACATTCACATTTTATCAAATGTAGTTGTTTAACATTCATTAATCTACAGACTCAGTCACATAAATTTCGTTTACAGCCAATGAAATTCTTATTGAAATTATACTTAATATAACAGTAATTTGCTGTTAAAATCTCATTATTAAATCACTTTTATTTTGAATTAAAAACAGTCACTCTCGCAAACACACAAACAAACACACACACATTCATATTCACTGATACAAATTGAAAAATATGTGAACATTCATGGATGAATAAATGAACGGCTGAACGACTTAATGAGTGCAAGTGTTCGCTAATGAATTTAAAAAGATTCTTTAAAAAAGTACCGCTGTTATTAATGAGAACAATATATATATTTTTTTTAATTTCATTGTTGTTGCTTTTTCTATAGGTTAAACAAAAATTTATGTTTGCTTTATTGCTTGAAATCCTTTTCAAAATTTTTCTGTTAAATTTTATGTAACTTTTATAACCATTAAATTTTTCTCTTTATGAATTATAAAAGTGTCTGGATTGTTTAGAAATATCATAAAACTTTTTATATTAAAACAGATTGCTTTAAATTAAATTTAAATTAGTCTTGAAGAAAAAAACACAGGTGGTTGTAATAAATAACATTTGTCCCCACCCCCCCAAAATAATATTTAATTTTATTATATTTCCTACAGCTTCGAGCAGGCAATAAATTTTTTTTTTTTCTTACATTTTTTTTCTTTTTTTTTTTTTTTTTGTTCTTGGACATAAAATCAAAAATTATTATTTTTATTTTCCTTTTGAAAGCTTTTTACAAAATGACTTTAAATACATACTTTCCTCCTTGTTTGGTCGTCTGTCAACTTTCAATGACTAAAAAAATGCCATCATTAATGGCGGATAATTTTTGCAGCATTTCCTGCCTTCTTCTTTTTGGTAAAGATTTTAAAGTCAGTTCTTTTCAATTAAAGAAAATCCTTAAGGAAAACAACACTTCAAACTATTAAGAAAATTTTAATTTATTGTAAAAGCAATTCCTTCGTGTTAGGGTGTTCTGTAAGAAGATTTTAGACTGACAGTTTTTAATTGTAAAAAATTTATTTTCATTCCCATAAAAGAATATCTGTGTTACGCTTTATACAAAGGATATAGTCGGAGATTCACACACTCTGAGAAAATATATAGTTGAAGCATGGTTATGACAACTATAAGATATATTTATATATTTGAGAATTAGGCATTAGAAATAAGCCAGCCAGTGGTTTACATAAACAGTAAATGTAAAAAATTGAGTATTGTTGCGGCAAACATATTATAGTTATTTTTAAACTTTTAAAAGAAAATACTTTAGCATAGAAAAAATTTTCTAAAAAACATAAATGAGTCATATTATTAATTTTTTCTTTAATATTATTTGGTTAGATAACACAATTTTTTGGAACCTTATAAAACATCATATCGTATCTTCCTCTTGCAGTATGTTCAAATCAACCATATATTTTACAAAAAAAAAAATCTTCATTACTATTGTAAGAAAATAAAACAATTAAATAAATTCAATGGATTCTGACTTTTTTTTCCTTTTAACATTAAATCAATTAATTCATTGTGTGTATTGAACGTAATATTCTTTCTCAAACACTCTTTGCTTCCATCGATTAACTTTATGCTTTTCCCTTTTAGATATTAGAATTTATCGAACATTAATTAAAACTTTTTCGATTTAAAATGAGTAACTCAATATAGAACAAGTAACGTTCAGTACAAAAAAAACATCCGCAACAAAGGAAACCTCTATATCATTTCTCTTTTGCGCTACTATCCTCTTGCCATCCAGATTATATTTACGAACATATTGAAAGTAGCATTCAATACAATATTGTATGAAGGGCATATTTTTTCAAACAACAACAATTGATTTAAAAAATATTTTGGTAACATTCAATACAAATATTTAGGATACAATCGAAGACCAGTTAGTGATTTCAGTTAAATATATTAATAATTGCAATGATTAACGAAAGTTAGAAAAGTAACGTTCAGTACACTAACTACAAGCGAAAAGAAATATCATATCTAAATTCTTTGCAGCTGTTAGTGCTACGGTCTTTTTGTCAGCCTTAAGTTCGAGACCAAATCACATTTTATAATAATTTTCAAGTTACGTTCAATACATTTTTGTATGCATACTGCATTTTTTTTTTAAAGAAAAAAATTAAGAAGTAGTACATTTAGTGTACAAAATTACGGACAATAAAACATGTTTTTATATACATATTTGGTTTTAAGCCACACAAAGCTAATTTCTATCATCAAGTTTTTCAAAGTAACGTTCAATACACTTTCAAAACAGGGGACACATGGCCAAAACCAGTCTGATTACCAACAAAATTTCACGTGAGAAGAACAAAAACAAATATCAACAAGTAACGTTCAATACATTTTTGAGAACGCATTCAATATAATAATGTTTAACTACCATTTTTAGTGGAGTTTTGAGCAAAATTAAAGTATGAAAGTTAGCGCTCAATTTTGATAAAATTGTGGATTTATATCCGAAAAAGGCATGACAAAAACAAAGAGACGTTCGTCCACTTTAGTGTATCTAATTAAATTAAATAACTTAAATTTTGGCAATAAATTGAAGAAATCCTGAATTTGTTTATTATCAACGAAACAATAAAAGTAGTAAAAAATCTTATTAGCTAAAGCATTTAAAATGGACGCTACTTATTCTTGGCCACAATTTTCACTCTTAGCCACAATATTTTCTGTCCTTGACCACCAAATATTTCTATCTCTCTATTTTCCTTGTTTATTTTCATAATGACTTTATGGCTTAACATTTATTGTTTATATTCCCATAAAAATTGATGTTGCTGACATTGTCCTTTTTACCAGCAGCTCTTTCTCACCCCATTGTGTAGCTATTTTTTTTTTTTTTTTCTTTTTCCGACTGATGATGCGACTTAAGAGCCATCAGGCAAAATGACAACCAGAAAATAAACAAACAAATAAACAGGCAACATCAAATTCGTGTGTCTTATAAGACACTAAACATATTTTAAAGGTTTATTAGGTTAATGACAATGAGCTTCTTAAATGTTTCCTTCTTGTTGGCTGTTTTAAAAAAACTTTCGAAATGCCAGAAAATATAAATATAATAAAAGCCAATTTATAAAATTTCAAATATAATGGAAAGTTGTATAAAATAACAACACAAGCGATTTAGGTTTGGTCTGCCACAAATAAAAAGAACCACGTTAAATAGACTAAAATTCAAACAACTAAAAAAAAATTTTTTAAATTAAAAGATGTTAAAGAAAAGTATATATTTTTTATATTAATTAACGGAGGGGTCCATGTTGAACTGTGAAAAAATTACGTTACACCACCGAACTTGATTTAAATACAAATTGCCTAAATAAATATGTAATTAAACTGTCAGTAATGTTGTGGCTTAAAAGCTTAAAACTTAAGTGGTATTTTAGCAATACGTTGAGCCACATTGCCTGAGAGTGTACACAGATGTAAGAAGGAAGTTTTATAATTGACATCTTGTGGTAATTAAATTTATATAGAACAAGATTATGCCTAAGCAAATAATTTTGATAGTTAATTTTTTTATTAAATAAATAACGAACTTTAAAGTCTTTATTATGAAATTTATTGACACGTATTGAGCCTTATAATGAAATTTATACCTTATACTGTATGAAACGATACTGTGAAAAAGGTCTTAAATATTATTTTATTAAATAAATTATGAACTAAAACCACTTTATTAAGAAATGTAAGCAAAAATGTATTGAACGTTACTTTGAAAAAGCTCAAAAATATTAGTTTTGTATTGACTTTCACAATAGTAAAAGGAAGTGTAAACACCAGCATGAGAGCAATAATGTTTTTTAGAAAAGTTGCAGCTCGATAAAGCCCGTCATACACACATTTCAAATAAGAAAACAGATTAATAAACAAGTAAAACATATCGATGAATGACAACTGCATTAACAGAAATGAACAGCACCTGAGAAGGAAGCAAGTAAGGGTAACGCTCAGTACACAAAAATACTTTTCTCTTTAAAAGAATTCCCCCTAAAACTAGTCTTATATGTATACATGTATTCACTTTATTCTTCACATAGATGTATTTAATATTTAAAAAAAATCCCAGCTACTTAATGGAAGACATTCTTAGAAATTTCAAAAATTTTGAATGATATTTTATGCGCTTAGAAACTTTAATAATGATTTTTTTTGCGCTATAAATTTATGCAAATGTTCCCTGAAAAGGCATCAAAAAATATCTTTGAAATTATCACAAACCTTAACTCTGTTAACCATTAACTTTAAATTTATTATGCACCTTTTTTGCCTTCCGCATAAATTTTAAAAAATTTATTATACATTTTATGGCTTCAGTGGCAATAATTATCATGACGCAAACATAAATAACACAAATGAATAAATAAAAATGAAAATAATTTAATGAACAAATATCTGATTATATAAATTAATATTTCACGCACACAAAAACACAGATTCGTTTCTCATGCGAATGTATCCCAGCGGCGAAATTTTGGAGGCATTCATTTATAAGGCCTTCCGTAAGGCCTTCCAAGGGTTTCTTTTAGATCTAGTAATTATACTTGCTTGGCTGCACGGGAAGACCTTATGGAAGGCCTACCTACTCCCTTCTAAAAACGTGGTTTTTATTATGTGAATGTATATGTACATCAATAAATAAATAAATAGTTAACAACATGTCATCAAATGTAAACAAAACCCTGAAATTGAACATAATCAGTATTTTGTAGAGTTGATATTTTGGCACTTTGGTTTTTAAACGTTTTTGGCTTTGTAAAAGTAATTTAAAATAAATTTGTGACAGGTCTACCAGGCCTGTGTAAGAAGGAAACTTAGAAGCTCTTGGCTTGCTAGCACATCGTGTGTAAATAATATATAAGTATGTAATGGGGCAAGAAGGCTTTCTCTCTGCCAAATTAGGTCTTTCAGAAGGCCTGCTTAGTGCTTCTTTCCGCCGCTGGGATACAATAGTCACACACACACACAAAACAATATTTTGTTAACACTTTGACATTCTTCAAGATGTGGTGACGTATGATTAATATTTCTAATATTGAGTTTTCAACGTATTCATACGTTCCATCATACAAATTTACCCACAAGCACACATACCCACACACATCCAAACTCACAATGAAGCGACAACATGTACTCATCGTTTGTATGTCGTACAGTTTTCTTCTTTCTTTGTTGATTTGTTATGGCTGTTGTTGCAACAACAGCTACTCTGCTTACGTTTTCAACCAAAATATCGAAATTTGTTGTCATGACATTATGATTTATTGCTTTTCGAAAAATAAGTATGTAAATCTATTTTATATTTTATATAAAATAAAAACTTTATAACAGTTGCAATAGCAAACAGAAAGTAATTTGTAGAAAAGAAATAAATTTAAGATTTTTATAGTTTTCTTTGTTGGAATAAATGATACTAAAACAGCTAACAAGTTCTCAACTAAAAACAGCACAAAACTTATAAAAGTTGTCAATACAAGCCAAACAGCCAAATAGAAATTTTAAATAAATACATAAATGTAAAATTTATCCATTTATGCAAGAAAACTTAAAAAATATGTAACAATATTTATTTTTGTAATTTTATAACTTTTTCAAATTTCCTTTAAAGGACAATGCATTTTAAAGTGAGGCAAGTATCTGTACTAAGAAATAATCAGATCAGGTTGAATGTGTTGCTCGCCCAGTTCTTGGTTACCCCCTTGTAATAGTTTTTGGAAAAAGTTTTGAACTACTACATTTTATGAGACTGTAAAAGAGGCGTGTCGGAACTTCTTATATTTTGTAAAAATTTTCTTCTTGTAAGAACTGCCTCTTGAAAAATTACGCTTTTAAAAAAATTACATTTAAAACAATTTTTGGAAAAAGCACCTGCTGCATAAAGTAACTTTTTACAAAAACACCGTGAGATCATTTTGAACTAAGTACGCTTTGAATAAAGTTCCTCTTGAAAAGACACCTTTTGAGAAAAGTACTTTTTGAAAAAAGCAGCTAGTGAATAAAGTACGTACTTTTAAAAAAAACTTTTTGAAACAAATAGGTTTTCAACAAAAAATCTTTTGAGGAAAATAACTTTCGAACAAACAACTTTTGGATCAACGGACATTTTGTTCACAATAACTTTCAAAAAAAAAGTTCGCCGTGGTTAACCTAATTGTTGACCAAAGTTCCTAATGAAAAATGTATATATTGAAAAAAGTACTTTCTAAAATAAAAATTTATGCACAGAGTACCTTTTAAAAAATGCACATTCGAAAAAAAGACCTGGAAGTGCCGCTTAAAAAAACTGCTTCTTGATCAAAGAACAAATTAACAAAGTACCTTTTAAGCAAAAATGAACAAAATAAATTTAAAAAAATATATATATTATTTTTCGCACAAAATATTTTTTTAACAAAATACATTTTAGAGAAAAGTACATTTTGAACAAAAATTAGATTCAGAAAAATGTTTATGTGTAAAACTTTTAAATGAAAAATTTGGAAAAAAGTGCTGATCTTAAAGAATTTTTTTTATATATATTTATTACCTTTTACAAATTTTATTATAAAAGTACGTTTAATAGGAGGACCTTTACAAAACTATTTTCATAAAAGTTACCTTAGTATAACAAAGGTACCAATAGAAAAAAGTTCTTTTTTAAAACGTTGAACTATAAAAAGCAACTTTCAAATTTAGCATTTAAAAAGTACATACTCGCTATTACATAGCGTTTTCCAAAAAGTACCATTAAAAATGCCTTCTAGAGTAAGTAGCCTGTAGTATCACTAGCTTTTAAAATATTACGTTTGGAAAACGTGTCAACTAAAAAAAATTTTCATATGTAAATAAATATAAGTTCAAATAATAATTACGTTTATTCGTAATAATAATAATATAAAAATAAAAAAAATTTTGTTTAAAATAAAAAATGCTTACTAAATTAAGTCATGGGTACTTTTTGAAATCATGCCTTTATAATAATTTAAGCTCTTTAAAAAAGTAGCTAAAAATTGCTTAATAAAAAGAGCAACTTTTAAAAAATTAACTGCAAAAATATGTGCCTCTTTTAAAGAAAAACACTTTAATAATATTTTACAAAAAGTATCATCTAAAAATAGTAGCTTTTATAAGAAACAATTTTAACTAATTTTTATAAATTTACTTTTTAAAAAAAATATTCCTTTTAATAAATAAAAGCATCTTTCAAAACAATTTTCTATATATTTATACTTTTTAAATACTTTCTTTAGTATTACGAGAGTAGGCGTAAGTATGTGTGTGTATAATCTGCTTTAAGCAATTTTGTTTCCAAAGAAATATTCTCTTACCATTCACCATCTTCCATTATAATTTAAATTTAATGGTATGTTGATGTGTGGCTGCTGACTGCTTTGTATTGTTGTGCTTAAAGTGGTTGCCCAAAATTTGTGGTTTTCACAAACAATCGCAATCATGAACGCACCAACAACCAGTATTGAAAAGAAAATCGAAATAAATTAAATTTCTTAAACTCGTATTTAGTTATGGCTTCTGTCAATGTTGTCGTTAGATATCGTTATTATTGTCAATCATGTCGTTAATCTAATACTCAAATGGGTTATTCTAATTTCATGTAGATCTTAATTTCATTCTTTTTTTTTTTTCGTTTTTTGGTTGGTTTGGTGGGATACGTTGTGAGCGAAAGATGAACTACAATAAAACCAATAATATTTTGCATATTAAAATACTTAAGCGCACACACACACACACACACCCACACCCACATACTGCGCAAACATACACTTACTTGGTAATCTTTGATAACATGTAACGGAAGTTAAGCCAGTTAGTTGTAAGTGTATAGAGAGACAAGAGAATGAGTGTGTCATAGAGCGACATTGGGGATGAGTGTGTTTTATTACTAAAGAGTTCAAGTAGTGTTCGTGGGTTTTAAAGTTTCATAAATGAAAATTGAATTTGAATATAAATTTCCGTACAAAACAACAAGCAAAACCAGCACACAATAAAATATTACACACAGGTGGCGGTGTTGGATATCTAAATGTTAATTTAATATGTGCAGAAGCAAAGATCAACCATAAACATGCAAGTGAGAAGATAAATAAATACTTCGTATGTGTACATATTTGTGGAAAAACGTATTTAAAGGTATAAAGTGCACAATAAATGTTTAAGGAAATTTTAGTGAAATTCATATTATTTATAAATATTTCTTTCGTATATAGAAATTATTTACATATTTTAAACAGTTTTCTTATAGAAATAAAAATTCATGAATGAATTTTTCATATTTTAGAAATATTTTTTTAAATTTCCAACTGATTTCCACGTAATTATAATATTTTATACGAAAATATCGATAACTAAAAATTTTAACTCATCCTTTGTGCTCAGACTTTAATGCCATCTCAGTATTAATTAATGAAAAAGGGACACTTCAATCAGACTGATCGTTAAAAAAAAACTCCGAATTTATTTCCAGTTTTTCATAAAATTCCCACTGTGCATCGTCTTGATAAGTCAATAATCAGATTTATTCTTAAATATTTTATAAATACTAAATAAATTGATTTATTTACCCTCAAACAATTCATTGACCTCTTGATCGTTTACTCGTATTTTATTTCTTCAACTACTATTTCTTCAGTCTACTATTTTTTATGGGTTCAATACAAAGATCCCGGCAAGCACATGCATGCAATGTGACATAAAAACCAAATATCTGTTGAAAGTGTTTGTTTTCCATTTCCGCTTTTACATTTTGTTTTTTATATTTATAGTTTTACCAATATTAAACATTTATTATGTATTGTCTGGATTATTGTTAAACAAGAGCAGCAATAAAATATGAACAAAAATAAAAACATAAGAATAACTAAGGAAATTTATGACAACTTATGTTACATGTCATTGTAGTTACCATATACAATTGACTCTGTCTCTCTCTCTCTGTAATTGACAGCAAAATATATGTGCGATGCACAAAAAGAAATAAGGAACTATTTAGCTTCTAGGATAAATGTGAAAAATATTACAACTCAGACCTTCTGGCAAAACTCGTTGTGATGGTACCATTTTTTAACAGCAGTAAATAAGAATGAAAGGAAAAATTATGAAATTGAAATAAATTCAATCAGGACAATATAAAAATAAAACTAAAAATATAATTCAAAGATACAACAATAAAAAGACGATAAATAAAAACGATGAAAAGAAGACAGGGCGGGAGAGAAGCCCATAATAGAAGACAACATCCATCGATATAACAACTATTGTTTGTACAAACATATTTATTTAGTTCAAAGCACAAAAAATAACACCAGATTATGTTAAATTCAACAAGACTCACACAACATTTATACATTTTCAAATATAATTTGTGGCACTAACAATTGAAATATTCCAACTAGAAAAGGAAATACTGAAAAAAGAGCCAACAAAGTTTTAGTTTGCCAAGACAACCGAGAAATAAAAAAAAATACATTGAAAACGAAGAAAAATTATATATTATCAGAAAGCCCGCCACCCCAAAAAAAAAACAAGACATTTAAATAAAAAAAAAGAAACCAAAAAATAAGGAAAATAATACAATACTACACAAGCAAAAAAAATTTAAGTTCTAAAATAATACGAAATATCTAACAATTTAGTATTTAATGTCAAAAGTCTCAAAACAAAATGATCAAACAATCTGGTCATAAATATGTTTATGTAACTATAAAGGAAATTGACAAAGAAGCCCCATATACTGCAAAATATTTGGAGGAATTTCATTGTACGAGTATTTTTCTTCTCACCTCTTAGACCTTCGTAAGCAATTTTGCAAATAGACTTCAAATATTGAAATAAGTTACATAAATGTAAAATTATTCGAAAAAAAAGTTTATTGCATTTAATGAAATACTTTCATTAAAACAATGCAACGATAACATTAATAAAAAGATATGCTTTCATGAAAAAAAATTAAATCATTTAAGTACAATATTTAAATTAATTTCATTATAATAATGAAATAGTTCATTAAAATAACGAAATAGTTCATTAAAATAATAAAATAATTAATTTTAAATACTGATATCTTTTTATAAAAATAATTATATCATTGCATAACAATAATAAACCATGTAAAATTAATTCAAAGACACCACAAACAGTGTTCTGAATTCTATTTCTGCTGAAAAATTTATTAAACAATTGATATACTTGCTCAATTAGTATCCAACTTCATATGTGACAAAAACGGACAAACGAATCCGTATAATTATACCATCTGCCAGTCTTGATATTTTTAATATTGGCGCACTATTAATAATTTGAATTTTCATTTATTTCCAGTATTGAAATTAAGCCAAAAATAATATTCATTCTTAAACATAAATTCATCCAGTTCAAAATAATAATTTCGTATTTCCGTAATAGTTATAAATATAATAATTAATTAATTTCCTTAAAAAAAAGTGTGAATAATGTAATAATTTTATTACAATAATAAAAAATATCATCAAAATAATGAAAAATTGATTATTAATTTAAATAATTAAAATAATGAAAATAGTTTTGTTAAAATCACGCAATATTTTAAAATTATCCATAATTTTAGTGAAATTATTGCATGGTATTAATAAAATAGACGCGCACACGGCATATCCTGACCGGCATTATGTTTTAATTGACTACTTATAAGACAAAAGTAAAATGAGACATGTGGTCAAGAGTGGTCAAATAATTTGTTTCTTTTATTAATAAGTAAAAACAACAATACCTTTTGCCCATGACACAAAGATCTTCAATCGATTTTCATTTAAACTACTATAAAAGTATAAATATATTGTACTCGAGGTTTCACTTTAAAAAACTATTAAAAATTGCCACAGTTCTACTCTCTTAAATCTAGGTTAGAACAAATATTTAGCCTTTCAGTTATTATCCTCATCTCACCATTCTTAGTTTGTACTCTTAGACGCAGACTTATACACGCTAGTGTATACCAACGGTCGACCCAATCGACCGTGTTCTGGTCATAGAAGGAAAAATCATGAAAAAAAACTCTTATAAAACAGTCATACAACAACCAAAACTACAATGTTAAATGCAAAAATAAAGTACTCAACTCTCTCATCTTTTTTCCTACATTTCTTCCACATCTTAGCATGTATAGATGTTTTGTTGATATTTTTCTCTTTCCATCCAAATGTGTCGAACATTTGTAACAAATAGTTTTTTGTTTGGCTTTAACTGGCACACATGAGTAATAAGTGTGAATGTAGTAGTAGGAACTTTAAACGGTTATAGCTCCCAAAATACTGAACCCACAAAAAAAACCCACAATACCTCGTTCACTTTTGTGAAAAAATGTCTTTAGTTTGGTAAAAGTCTTGTAAAAATCGCTTGTATAATAGGTGCACAAAAAAAAGCAATTTTCTATTAATTATATAGATATGTATTAAGTTTTATCAAAATCAATTAAATCTTTGACCACAGCATTCTATGAAACATTAAACTGCTGAGTTCTTTTTGACGCATATCCATACAAGCTTTAATTTTCATCAAAATTGGTTTCGTTATGGCGGAAATTTACCCTATCTCGCTTCCGATCCTAGTTTACTAACATACATATTTTTGTATCCAATCTATATGCGCGTAAGTTTCATCGAAATCGGTTGAATTGTTTTAAATTTTCCCACTATCTCGTTTCCGATCATAGTTTTGCAAATTCATCCTATGTTGTCTTATAGAATTGGATGTATTTTTTAAGTTTTTCAAAATCGATTCAGGCGTTGGGTACTGGGAGCTATTCGCCCCTTTCCCCTATTTTCAGTACATTAACGCAACAGTAAATATTTTATGCTCGATTCAAGACCTCATTGTACATTTTGCTCAAAAAATTTGGAACATTGTCCTGGTGGTTCCGAAGATAAACCCTTACAAATATACAAACATTATCTCCTTATTATAATAGTAGTAGAGATATTTAATGAAACTCTCATTTTAATTATTTTATGAATCCCACAAGGTGCGAAATTATTTGATTTCCAATAAAATAAGCCAAGAAATAATAACGAAATTTACCGACTTCATGAAGACTGTTTTTTTTTTGAGTGTAAATAATAAGTAATAAAAAAAACTAGAGTTTGAACATAATGAGCACATTTATCCTTAAAAACCATTAACTTGAGCATTTTGATATCATTTTATGGGTATGAACATGATACAATGAGAAAATTTAATAAAATGCAAACTATTCCGAACATGAGTTTAACAAATCATTGATTTGAGCAGAGCACAAAAATAATCCAACAATCCTTGTTAAAAGGATTTTTCAAAAATAAAACCATAAATGAAATATTAAAAAAGAAATTGTTAAAGATTTTATGTTTGTATTTGTGAAGCGTGTTATTGTTAAAAGTCACCATACTGATAATTGGCAATTTTGCCAGCCTTTTTAAGAAAGGAAATTTTAAATTTTTTTGCTGCTGAATAATGGGAAAAGTTTTGCTACATCTTTAAAAGCTAAATGGGTGCCTGAACCCTAAAAAGAAAAAGAAATTTGAAAAAAGTGATTTACTGCTTCTTATTTTTATAGAATTTTACCAATAAAATTTATTTATTTCATAAAAAAAAAAAAAACTTATCAGGCCGCCATATGATTTCAATTTAATTAATCTGACCGTTTGTTTTAAAATTTTCCTAATAAAATTTTAGTGGAAAATAAAACACACTAATACTACAACAAAACATTAATTATTTCCATTTCAATTATTTGTTATATACCAAACTGAATTATGAAATAAACTAAACTTTTGCCTGAGCTTTATGCAAATATTTGCAGATACAATAAATTGTTCTACCGTCAAATAATTTACATAAAATTTTTTAATGAAATCCGAAAATTTTGAAAATATGCTGAAAGCAGTTGTTTTATAATTACATTAAATAAATAACTTTGAACTATTTTCTGTTTATTCTAGATGAAACACACGTGTGTGAGTGTGTGTGTGTGTATTATATTTAACAACTACTTTAAATATAATTTTAATTACAATAAATATAAAATTTATTCCAATTAACTTGCCTTTTAGAACAAACACTCAGTTCATTCTGTTTAGTGAGGGGGAGGGTGGTATTTTGTGTAGGGTGTGTAATTTTTTGTTGAAAAAAAAATCTACATAAATAAATAATTACATGCTTGAGTTGTTTTCAAAAAAAGTGTGAGGATATGAGATGAAAAATATTATTAGAAAACGAACAATTGAGCGCGTATGAGTGAAATAATAAATTAAAATTAAACAAAAACCACCTGAGGCGTATTAATGATATGAAAGTAATGCACGTAAAAACACATTTTATGAGCAAAAATCTGAAAATATATAATAAAACTTCCATGTCCATCCTTTTTTGATTGTTTTTAGTTGAATTTTATTTGCGATTACACTTATGCCAATTTCCAATGCTGCTGGAAATGCACAAATGCAATGTGTTGTTAGCTTGTCACCACTTTATAATTGCAACAACATTGAAGAGGTAAAAGCTTTGTTGTGTTGTTTGGGTTGACTGTGGGCTATTGCATACAATTGTAGCAGCAAGAAGAAATGTAGGGAAACGTAAGTTGAAACTTTATTAAAGAGAAAACATATCGGAAATGAAAAATATTGCTTAAGGTTTATTTATTAAATGGATATTTTATCATTTGAACAAAAGTTTTCAACATAAAGTTGTAATCGCAGAAAAAATTTGTTAACCGCAAGTCCGTCCCTGTATTCTCTAAACTCAAATTGTTAAACACTTTGCTCTAAACTGCATTTATATCATATCTTAAAAATAACATTAACTGTAATGCATACCAAACATGCATGCATACCTTTTATTAAATAATTTTGGTCTTCTGATTGTATAAATATTTGGAGACTGTATTTTTGTTTAAAAACTCGTTTTAAATAATATGTATGTATTTATTTTTGTATGTAGCAAATATCGTATAATATTTTTGCTTTCATAATCTATCATACTTATTTCTTTGTTCTTTTCGATTTTGATCATTTAATAAAGCAGTTTGAATTTCGGAAAGAAATTAAATTTGTGCTTTTATTTTGGGATTGTCTGCAAAAAGTATTGCAGACTCAAAACATTGTTGACCCCGACGTGGTTAAAGTGCATAAATATCAATTCGGATTGATGAATCGCCGTCACAAATAACGTCACGTCGAGGTCAACAAATTTCATAATCCAAAATTCCGTAAATAGTGCCAAGAATTTAGCATTCGAATAATTAAAATTAACATAATATATTTTTAAGAACGTTCTCTGATGACGTCCTGCACACAAATAATTGGTCATTAAGCGAAAAAAGAGTGAAAAATCAGAAGCGGTATCAAAAACAGTCACCAAGGAGAAAATCAAAGTTGTATGAAAACTACATATTAACAAACAAACAACACTTCAAACTTCAAATGCCATTAAATTGACTGACGAACCGATATATAAAAAAAAAAACTTTGCAGTTTTTGATTGATCATCATTGATATTCATTTCAGAAATTTTTTAAATTTTTAAAATTTTCGAATTATAAATCATTTGAATACATCATTTTTTTTTCAACTGACACAACAATACTCCAGGCATTTCAATGTTATTCAATATAATATATTTAATATATACACATGTATGTATGTATATGTATGTACATAAATACAAGCATATAAACAACTATTGATTATTTATGGCCTCCAAGGATATTTTGTTATAAATCTAAAATGTATTTATTTTTGCATTGAAATATTTTGCATTTAATGTTGAGGGCAAAAAAAAAAACAATTCTTTTATATTGATGTTTTTTATTAAAACTAACAAATAACAAAAGATATATTTTTCTAATCTTTAATGTAAATCTGTCATTTTCCTTTTGTTGTTGTTATTGCAGAAGCAGCTGTTTTCTTTTGCAATAAAAATTAATTAATATTTTATTTTGCATTTTGCCTTTAAAAATTATTCATCTTTTATTTATTTTTACAAAATTTCCTTACACGCTGTCTGTACCTGTACCTGTATAATATTTTGTTATGACAAATGTCAAACTTTATACTAATAAGAAAGCCAGTATTATATTTGTAACGTTTTAATAGAGATTTTGACAATTATCATGATAGACTACAAGTTATGATTTTGGCTTTATCATAAAAGCTTTTTATAAAAAAAGCTGGATATATAATACTGGTTTTTTAATATTATGAAATCATGATAAATGAAAAACAAAAAAAAACAAGTCTACATTCGTACAAAAAAGACTACGCATTTAATACTCGTTTTTTATTAGCATTAAATTTAATATTCATCATGCTGAAACTTTTTATATACGAGGGCGGATTGATATTGAAGCTACCTACCGCGAGATGGCAGCGCAAATACAAAAACTTTTTTTTAGAAAATGCGATCTGTCAAACGTCAGCTGTTAAAATTTCACCCAAATTCATGGATTAGTTTATTTGTTGTAGTCGTTTGAAGTAAGCAACTTTTGTGTTTCTTGAAAAATGGAAAAAAGCGAATTTCGTGCAGTGATTAAACACTATTATTTGAAAGGGAAAACGGCGAAAGAGACAAAAGAAAAGCTCGATAAACATTATAGTGAGTCTGCTCCGTCAGATTACATGTCAGATTAAAATATTGGATTGCTGAACTTAAACGCGGCCGACAAGCACTGCAACAATACCATCAACAGGAAGGCCAAAAGAGGTGGTTACTAAAGAAAATATCAAGAAAATCCTCGATATTGTTATGAATGATCGCCGAGTCAAGTTGCTTGAAATTGTTGAAATGGTAAACATATCAAATGAACGTGTGTTCAACATTTTGCATGAACACATGCATATGAAAAAGCTATCTGCAAGATGGGTGCCGCGTTTGCTCAGTGTCGGACAAAAAAGAGTTCGACAGACCACTTCACAGCGATGTTTGGACATGATAAAGTGTCATCCTGTTGATTTTTGGCGTCGATTAATAACTGTTGATGAAACGTGGGTCCACCACTACACACCTGAAACCAAAAATCAATCGAAACAATGGGTGGAAGCTGGTGGAAGTGCTCCGAAGAAAGCGAAGGCAGTGAAATCGGCTGGCAAGGTTATGGCCACTGTATTTTGGGATGCACACGGAATATTGCTAATCGATTATCTTGAAAAACGATCAACAATCATATTAAAGTATTATCGTGCATTATTGGATCAATTGAATCAAGAAACAACGACCACATTTAAACAAGAAAAAAGTGCTCTTTCTTCAAGACAACGCACCGGTTCACACAGCATTAGATAAGATGCTAAATTACGTGAAATACACTTCGAATTGGTTGATCATCCACCTTATAGTCCAGATTTAGCTCCTAGTTACCTTTTTCCTGTTTCCAAACTTGAATTAATGGCTCGCAGGAAAAAGATTCAACTCAAACGATGAAGTGATTACCGAAACTAACGCGTATTTTGTGGGATTCCCGAAATCGTATTATTCAGATGGTATAAAAAAGTTGAATATCGTCTTACTAAGTGTATTGAGCTAAAAGGAGACTATGTTGAGAAATAAATGGTTTTTGAAAAAAAAAAATGTTTTTTCCTACTTAGGTGGCTTCAATATCAATCCGCCCTAGTACATAGGCAGTATGATAGTATTTCAGTCTTTTATCATATAAAAACCCCAATTTCGTATAAAAATTGCAGCATATATAATACCGGTTTTTTATTCGTATAAAATTTGTTATTTATCACGATGAAATTTGATCAGGTAAATATATGCAAACTTTTATCACAATAAAAGTCAGAACTTGTATCAAAAATCCTGCAAATAGTGGTTTTTTATAATTCTGAAATTTCACATTTATCAAAGTTTTATCAGGTATAGACAAAAAGTTATGATTTTTGCTTTATCATAACAAAAGTCTAAATGATCAAAAAAAAAATCTGTATATAAATATAGTTTTTTTTTACTAAAAAGTGCTAACTTTTATCATAACAAAAGTCTGCAATCGTACAAAAAATGCACATTTAATACAATAAAAGTTAAAATTCGGTTTTTTACAATTATGAAATTTCGCATTATTTATGATAAAATTTAATCAGGCATAGATCGCAAAATATTTATTTAAAATTGTTTAATGAACAAAGCAAAATCTCTAAAATAATACTGGTTTATTATGTGAAATTTTTTTTCAGGTATATACAATGTGATATAAATTCTAACTTTAACACCTGATAAATGTAAAATTTCATATCAATAAAAAACCAGTATTATATTTGCAGCTATTTTAAAGAAAGTTTGAGTTTTACTAGATAAAAATCAAAATTCAAATCAAATAAGAAATTTTGCTTTTACCTTGATAACATCTTATCAGTTATAAACAATGGCATTTTAGTATAGACTTTTGTCATGATAGAAGTCTAAAGACGTATTAAAAATTATGCAAATATAATACTGTTTTTTTTTTATAAAATTTGCCATTTATTATAATAAAATTTTATTATATGTATATAGACTGAACGATATAAATTTAATTTTGTATCATAGTAAAACTCAAACTTTCTTTAAAATAGCTGCAAATATAATACTGGTTTTTTATTGATATGAAATTTTACATTTATCAGGTGTATAAGGCATGTAATTTTTATGGTTATGCTTGGTATAACTAAGCTCAACAAAAATCATTATTCGAATACAAAAAATCTTAAGGGATGCGTTGAAAAAATTTTACTTGATTTCACAGTATTTTGTGTTTGTTAAAGTAAACAATTTTATTGCTAAAATGTTACAAAAAGTAAAAAATTACTTTTTATTCCTTTGGAAGTGGCAAATTAAAAACTTTAACCAACCCCTAAATGTGTTGATACTACG
The DNA here is from genome assembly GCA_947311025.1 of Lypha dubia. Classification (NCBI taxonomy): domain Eukaryota; kingdom Metazoa; phylum Arthropoda; class Insecta; order Diptera; family Tachinidae; genus Lypha; species Lypha dubia. Next base: position 2,396,801 of record OX371264.1, on the reverse strand, counting down.
GCCAATAGAGGTTGAAGCCAGAACAAACCTAAATAAAATATAAATTAAATGCTCAACTTTATGGCAATAATACTTTTTTTAAAACAACTCAACAGCATCGGCCAGTTAAATAAAATTCATGGAGGGAAAACAAATCATGAAAGGAAACATCTTGCGGCAAAACTCTTCAATCCTAAATAAGGGCTCAATTTAAAAATTTAAATGTTAATGAAGAGTCAGTAAAAACAATATCTGAAAATACAAAAAAATCCTTAGCTGCAAATGAAAATGATGATCTGATGATGATTTTATTGCACTTTTTCTTTTGGTTTGGCTTTTGTTAATTTTGCATTTAAATTAATTTTTTCATTTCACTTCTCCTTTTTAAATTAGAAATTCAACAATTTTACCAACTGGCTACAGTTCAGAAATGTTCACATCCTTCTAAAAGTATATGTGTGAAAGTTTGTATGTACATATGTTCCACTATAAAATATAGGAAATTTTTAAAGAGGTAAAAATAGACTAATTGATACTTATGGTGTCTACTATTTATTATAAAATCAGTTTTACATTACCAGTATACATACCGTGTACTTTCTGGGAGGAAATGAGAAAAATCTGTTACTTTTTGATTTTCTATTTGGAATACAGACAGTTTATAACTTCAATAACATGTAGCGTGAACGAAAATTTGCGGACTAACTAGTATTGAATAATTTTGTATATTTCCTATGATCCTTCCTTTAAGACTTGTTGTAAAAATTCTAAAGTAAAATTTCAAATTTTTTAATGATGAGTCAGTGAACAAAAGTTTGCTTGCTACAGCTGACAATTAGAATGGTTTCTGATTTTCCGTTTATTTGCTTTACGTCATGATTAAACTGAAATGCAAAATTTGATTAAATGAAGGAATTTAAAAGCTTTAACAGTAATTCATGAATATGAAGCATTTTTTTTTTTTTTTTTTTTGTTCAAACTGGAAGAATAATTTTATATTTTTTAACTCATTTGCTTCTCCAGCTTCAGGATATTTTTTATTTTTCAAGTCCTAAATAAGTTTTCGTCGCATTAAATTTTAATGCCTCCTAAGCTACGCTTTAACTTTTATATTTCAGACTCTTAAGGGGCTGTGCACATATTACGTAACGCTGCAAGGTGGTGTGGGGTAGCGGGGTTAAAGATTTGTTACGGATTGGAAATTTTGCATTGCAAAATTATTAAAAAGCGTTACGGAGGGGGTATAAAATCCCTGAAAACAGCGTTACGTAATATGTGCACAGCCCCTAAGTTTTGTTTGCGTGCGTTAATATATTTTTTATTTGTGCGTTTTTTGTTTGTTTTTTATGTCGATTCTCGCTCTTATTTTAAATTCTCCTTTGATTTTTCGAATGATTTATAAGTTAGAGCTTTTGTGTTCTCAAAATTTGTGACTATTCCAAAAGATTTTTGTTGCATAAAATCTTATGAATAAATTTCAAAGGGATTTTTTTTAAGATCGAATTCTAGCACGTCTTGGGATATGTTTGTTTATAGACAGAAGATAATTTTATTATTTGTACAGAGCCTTGAACATTAAGCGAATATTCTTCATAAATTAAATTAATTTTCTAAAAGTCATAATTTATGAGCAAAAATTATTTAACATATTCATAAGGCATAAAAGTGTTGATATTTGCTTAACTGCAAAATTAATTTTGCAACAAAGAAAAGTTTACAAACTTAACAACATAAAGTTATGAAAATTGGGAAAACTTTACTTTACAGTACTTTACTTTGTATCCAGAGCAATAAGATTTATAAGAAAAACCAAGAGAAGCCTCTTTGGCAGCATTATTAAAATAGTGATAGTTAAGATTTACCTCTTACAATATAGAACATAAGGGATATGACCATGTTCTTCAACTGATTTAGAGTGAAAATTTATTTTAGATATTTATATTACGTATTTCCTTGCTGCAATTGTAATTTAATTTACAGCAAAGTGCAATTAAATTGGTTTTTAAAAGCTTAATTATAAGATTTCTGCTATATGCGAACTATCCGTATGTGCTAAAACTCTACTTTGTTTGTAAAGGATATGCAGGAGTTGCAGGTGTGTTTTAACCAAATCTTAAAAGAAATTTGTCAAAAAAATTCACGATATATTCTGATTACAATTTTCTATAAAATTTAATCGTTTTTTATATTAAGGACACAAATTAGGTAGAAAGATACTTACAGCGATCGCAGTTGCATTTAATACAGAGTTTAGCAGCGTAATTTACGATGTACGCTGGCCATAATTTAACATAAAAATTAACCTTGAAGATACATTTACACTCATATGTACATAACTGTTTACTTAAATACATATTTATTTTTGTAGCTGTATGGCTGGTAAACATGTCCTTGCTTATTCACAAAAACCAATTTTTACTTCGAAAAGTATTTTCAGGATATTTATTGTATTTCATTGACAGAAGCCATTTTGGCAAAGAAAAAAAGAGTTTTTTTTTCTAATAAAATGAATTGTTAACTTACAGACAAACTCGTATTTTATTCCATTCTAAAAATAGCACTTTATATTGGAAATAAAATACATAAATAATTTATAGAGATTTAAGTAAAAGGCTTCAATTCCCACACACTGTCGGGAAAATATTATATAAAAAATACTTTTTATTTCATATACTTCAAACATTATTATTGCACTCATTTTTTTAGTTTGAAAAACCGTATGAAATATTCAAAATTTGAATGTAAACAAAAGTTATATTGTTGTTGTTAGAGTTCGAGTTGCTGTTGGCATTTTAGGTGTTGCTGTTGTTGTTGCTGCTGCTTAAATAAATTTTTATTTAGAATATTGCTGTGCATATTGGAGTTCTTGTTGTCAAATGTTGCAAATAAACATAACACTCTCTATTTTATGTAAACATTGCACTCATACACTCATAAAAACATTTATATACAAGCACAATTACTTACATAGAGATCTACATATAAAGATTAAATGTGTATGTATGCATGTGTTGTGTTCATGTCATGTACTAGTATGTAACTGTGATTATGTTGTTAACTCATCTAGATGTCTGTTCAGTAGGAGTAGTTTATGAATATTTATTTGTATTGTATTGCAAATTTGTTACATTTAAACAAACAGAACATCGAAGGTATTCATGCAAGTGTGTTGCACTGGAAAAATATGTCCGTTTTGTATGAAAATCAACTTTGCTACATGAGTGTTTAATTTATTTCCATAATGTTAGTGACTTTTCAGTCTGCCTTCATACATTTATAACAAAGTTAGAGTACATGGCAGTAACTGATGTTTTATTTTAAAGTTGTTAAAATGTTAAATAAATTACTATCCACACAATTGCCGCCCCTTTACACCCTCCCATTTTAACACAAATTATTTCCTGCCGATTTCACGATGTCGAAAGAATTTTGAATTTTATTTTCATTCGTACAAATACATTTGATACAAAAACAAAATTTTAGAATTTGTTTTTGCTTCAAATGTAATTATACGAATGAAAACATATGGAAATTTTCTTTCGACATAGTGAAATAGGCCGTTCATTTTAATAAAAATTTCAACTTTCAATACAGGCATATGTGCATAAGTGTGTGCAAGTGTGTGAGTATGTGAATATGCATAAGTAGAGAAAATAAAATACGTTAAAGCCTTGATAAAGATACTTTATTTTATCTGTAACAATTTAATGACTCGCATCTCTGAAAGTGTCTGTCTTTCGTGTATTCAGAACTCTCCCTCTCTTTCAAAAACATCAGAAAATGACTTGAAGCTATAATTCGAAAGATAGCGAAAGATAAAACAAAAGAAGACAAAAAACATAGAAACATGTTAGGAATTCTTTTCTTCTTTCACATTTCATAGTCATTTTATTTATTTTCTTTCATTTATTTGTATTAAAAACCATAAAAACATGACCTCAAACTTAGTTTTCCCTTTTATGACACACACACACACACATACACGTACACCCGTTCTACCCTGCCTTCATTTAAATGCAAGTCTAAATAAGAACTATAACTATAAAAACTCTATTAAACCAAAGGCTGAATATAATAATAATAATAATAATAATATTTCCATCTTTTTATACATATTTATTTTTTATTCAAGTTTTTATTTTTGTTGTTGTACAGTTTTCTAACCCTTTTGAATTTCATACAACCAATTACTTATAAAGAAGAGCTGTAGTTTTTCTTCTTTGTAAATATTTGTTGTATTATTTTATTCATTTGCGTATGAATACATTCTAATGCACCCAGATAAACCAACACACAAACACATATACCTTAATACATGTATGTGCTTTCTTAAAAGATTATTTAAATATAACAGCAACTGTAAGTCGTCGATTCAAAAGGAACATTTTAATAATGTCTGCTTGATGGAAAGTGTTGGTTGTGGGGGTGTAGGGCGGTAAGACTACATCTAACCTTTACAGTGGTTGCCAAGACAGACAATCATTTAAAATGGACACACTTTTACTTTCACTGTAATACACGTAGTTGTTGTTATAACAACATCCAACATGAAAAAAAACTCTTTAAGACGATGACCCATGACCCATAAAGTTTTTAAAATAAAGGCAATTAAAAAATGCAAGCTTTACTTTAAGAAAATCGACTTAAGGACTGATTTGACATAATCACGGTGGGCAAAAAAAAAATATTTTCTTAACTTAAGTCTACTGCCCTGTGGGAAATTTTTAATGATTAACCTTTAGAATTACGACTGATGAAACTAAAAGTTGTACAGTAATTTTTCTTGTTAAGGAATTAAAGCAAAAGACTTCAATTAGCGAACAGGTGAGAGCAACTTTGTCTCTTTTTTTAATCGACTTCAATAAAGAAGAAGGTTATCAATTCGGGGGTTGTTAACTTTTATGTTTCCACATTCACAACTCTCAAATTTACAAAACGATTTCCAAAATTCTTTTTTTTTTTTTTTTTTGCTTGAAAGAAGTTGCTTGCAGTTGGGTCCCATACGATTTAGAAAAGCGGTGGCAAGTTGTTCCCCTTAAATTTTGATTATTGAATATCTGCTCCATTTATTAAATGAGTTTCAATGTTGTTGATTTGCTTAAACCGGTTTTCTTGAAGTTTGATGCCATAAGTTTTTTTGAAAATCAAGATAAGTTCTCTAGCCGTTCTTCTAAAATATTTTTTATCGCAACACCAGCATTAAAGGTTTGGGAACGAATATAGTTTAGTTACATTGCTCAAAAATTAGCAAAACTTTTCCATCCGATGGATAATCAAAAAATAAGAAAAAAAATTTAAAAAAAAAATTTGTCGGCGAAGCTTAGTTTCCGAGTTATGGGCTTCTGAAGTTCCAGTACAAAATTGTGATTATATGGTGTATTTTCCATAAATTGTGTTTAACATTAGTATCATTGAAAAACTTTTGAGATCAGAAAAAAACAGTTAAAGAACTCAAGCAATGTGACTGCAGATGAAAAAAAGTAAAATCATTTTCATGCTGATGTAGAGAGAATACATACAAATTATAGTCAATGGACGACACAATCTTTCGTATTCTGGATGTTAAACATGTTCTTTTGTGTTCATAGCATAAAAATTTATCAAATAACAGTTACATAATGCAACAACAATTAATTAATAGTACATTTGCATGCCCGTTAGCCATAAACGATTTTTAAAGTTATTGTGTTCTTAATGTTTTATAATACATTTCTTTGAAAATAGTACTACAAAATAAAAATTATTTTCTAGAAAATGTTTATTTAATTTGAGTTTAAAGACATTTTTTCATACGAATGAAACTAGTTATTTTTAAACAATTATTAAAGCAATGACGTACTCCCGAATAGTACATAAAAACTTACTTAAAACGAAAAACTGTTCCCCTCAATTTTAGTTCATAGCTATTTTTATATTTGGAAATTTAAAAAGAAAAATAAATAACAAATATATGAATGAACTGAGTGGGAAGAGGTGGCAAGGTGTAGTAGTGTCCTGCTTACAGTGACTATCTACAAAGCCGAAGTACGCCGGCTCGAGTCTCAATAGGGTTTCAAATCCCCTAAATTTAGACAAAACTTGTTGAGTTGATGATGGAAGCACCCCGCAGACGTTCCCGCGCTCGCCTGAGATTATATGTCAGCGTAATCAGACTGAAAAGATGACAGTAATAAGTGCTCAGCAAAGGCACAAGCCAACAACATAACAAGGAACTGCACCGTTAGACCACAATATAAAGATATTTTTCCTAGAAACTACAGATGACACCACAAGGCGAAATTTTGACTCATTATTCGCATAAACACTATACAAGTTTTAAGTAAATATTTTCATGTAAAAGACGTAATTTGCGTCTTGCAACCTCAAGGAAAATTTTAAAGAATTTCTGTAAAAATGCGCAATTGTGCCACACAACAACTAAATTGAACGCAAATTAAGTAAAATTTCCTAAATTTAACTTTCCTGTTTTTATAAAAAGTTGTTAAAAAGGTCTTCATAAAAAACCCTAAGATATTTTTCTTTAAAAAATAGATGTGTTCTTTTTAAGATACGACTATTTACCATTCAAATTCGATAGTTGTATTATTTTTTTTTAAGTTACGAAGATAACTCCAAGAAAACAATAGATTTTTCAGAGATATGACTATTTAGCATTAAACGAGAGACATTTGACATATTTTTTCGTAGTTTTCTGTTAAATCCAGAGAAAAACTGTATTTATTATTTTTTAAGTGGTCAACCTGCGACCTAATTACACTTTTTAATTGGCTTTTAATTGTTAGCATGTAATAGGAAGAACAACAACAATAGCAAAAAAACCAACAATCAAAACAATTTTAGAATCATGTAAATGACATTGAATTACAGCAACAATAATAATGATGAAGCATTTTAGAAAGCAGCACAATTAACTCACACAAACACAGACTTAATTACATGAATAAAAATAACAAACACAATAAATAACAACAAAAAAAAATACATATGAAAATTGCAAAACAATTGTGTAAATACACGCATACCTTAAGGGAGTAAGTAAAGTTTTAGATAAAATAAGGGCCATGTGTAATAGAATTCTCAAACTCGTAAGATAATAATAACAGAAGACAACAACAACAATAACAATAGTAATGACAACAACATTTAGTAACTAAACAAAAGATTAGAGAAATTATTAGTTTTGTTTTTTAAGCAGACGCCACAAAGACAGAGTTAAAACTTAAGGCCGGGGCACATAGAATCAGTCATACGTCATCCGTTGCCTTTTTCAAGGCAAGAGATATATGTTGCACAACTGTTGTTGTTGTTATTGTCTTGTAGATAAGTTTTTTTTTCCTATTTAGAGACATGTTTATTGAACTTCAATAATGGATTGACTTTGCAAATAACTCAGGCGATTTTTAATAAAACTGATTTATTTTTTTTAATCATTTTGATGCGCCCCTAAAAAATATTGCGTCTTTAGTTAATAATTTTATTGTTAATTAAATGGGAGAACTTAACACAAAAAAAATTGTGACTTTCAAGGGATGCACCTCAATACGAAACAATTTAAAATTTTGTTGCTGCATGGAAATTGTGTTTTTTTGCGTACATGTACAATATTGCTGTCTTTGAGAACGATTAGATCAAATTTTCATGTTTTACAGTTTTATATTTTCCCAGAATTTAAAAAAGAAAAATTTGTCCCAAAATCGATAAAGTAGGGGCAGTTAAAAGAGTATATTGATTATATATGGGCATGGAACTGTCCGCTTTAGCTGCTTACAACATTGCATTGGAATGTCCGAGAATTGTCTCTGAAGCACATCATTGATGTGCATGTTTTTCTTAAACCCCATGATAAGTTTTTAGGAAATACAGATTTATTAACAATATTTTATGGTAACGGCCCCAGTGTGTTTAATACTACATATGTTCAGAAATACAAATTTTATTGAGTCAATATTTGGTTAATTCAAAAAATTATTTTAGTGTTCACACATACAGAATTAAGCTAACTCAATAAACTTTTTCAACTGGAAAATAATTTTGTTTTTATTTTAAACTGGCCTCATTACAGCCCATTCTTTTTTTTCTTTTTTTTAAAACCTAACTTTTATCTATTATTTTTAGCTTTTTTTTACTTATTTTTTGTTATAAATTATAATTCAAATTTAAAAAATTTAAATTTAATAAATTTAACTTAATTTCAATACAGATCAATTACAGATAATTTTCACCTCTGAACATACTTGTGAACAGTATTGCATTTCAAGTTTTACTCAATATTTATAACAATTTCGTATTTATTGCGCAATAACTTAATTAAAATTTTGTACGGAATCTTGAGCTCAATAATGGCATTTATTGCGATAATCGCAATAAAAGTGTATGTCTGAACAGGCCATAAGATTGCATTTTCAATAATTTGTATTCAAAATATCATACCATTTAAATATTTTTCCTAAATTAATTGAACAATTGCCACGTTTTGTAGAAATCTTTAAGATTGTCAACGCGATGCTGCTCTTGATATGCTGCTGATGCTTCTGCTGTTAAAGATTTCAAAACTTTAAATATATACGAGATTTGTTCAAAATAAAAGGAGAACTTTTAATTTTAGCGGGCTGTGTACATTCGATTATCGAAATTTTATTTTTGTTCTGTTGGTACACATGTGTTAGTCATATGTTGGCATTGTCAGCCCATTTGGATTAATCGTTTGTTGTTGACAACTGCAAAGCTCAGTCACGTTTAGGTGTGTTCTTCGATATTTGACTTTTGAAAAAATGGCTCAAAGACTTTTGCGTTAGAAATCAATATTCAAGTGTACACAGATCGCGAAAATTCAAAATTCACCTTTTCCTTTGAACAAACATCGTATTTATATGAAAGTGAACATACGTGAGATGCTTCTGCAGCAACTGCACTTGTAATCTAATTCTTCAAAAATTTAAATCACTTGAAAAATTCGGATTTGCTAAGAGAGAGGAAGGACATAATGTGTGTTTAATTTTAATGACATTTATAGTGGGATTGCTACAACAACAAAAGTCACTTCTCCTACCCAAATGTACGTCTGAATGTGTTTGTGTTTATGAGTGTGTGTGTTCTTGTGTGTTAAAGTGGTTAAATTTAAGTTCTTCTCCCATTTCTTAACGGAATATTAAGTTTGTCTCTCATTTGAAATGTTTAGGCAAAATAATTCAGCATTCTTATTTTTATTTTATATGTTTTGTTGTTCTTGTTGTTGCAGTTTGTTATGTTGTTTTTAAACAAAACAAAAAGGAAAAATTGTGTAAAATGAAAATTATATTTTTTTTTTTAAAAAATGTTCTTTAAAGGAAATATCGTTTTGTTTTTTTTTTTTTTTTCTACAGTTCACGTTGTTTTCTTTTATTTATTTCTACATGCTGCTGCTGATAGTGATGATGATGTTGATGACGATTGTGTTGATTATATTTTTGTCTGCTAAATATAGAAAATATAAAACAAAAATAAAACTCAAGCATAAAACACACTCGTAAAGATTATTTGCCAAGCGTGACAAATGTATAGATATAAAAAACACAATACAGTAAATAATTTAAAGGCCTTCTTCCTTGGCTCGTGATACATAAAAGTTTTAAAAGAAATAAAAGTTACGCCAAAATAAAAATAAAAAAAACCTAAGAAATGAAAAATATCCTTTGATAATGATAATATCTATAATAGAGTACTTGAATTCTACTTTATTACATTTTGATTTAATGATAATCTTTATATATTAATGTTATTTAAAGAGGAATAGAACAAAAACGAGGAAATCAAACTGGAAGGATCTTTAAGATTTAATTTTAAAGGAAATAAATTTTTCTTTAAATTATAGAAGATTACAAGTTTTATTAGTAATAAATTTAATGTTAAAAATGATTTTTTTTTTAAATAATGGAACCGTATTTAAGGTGTGTTAAGCGTATGTTTAGCTGCGGGAGTTATTATGCTCAGAACGGCAACATATTTCTAACCTTCAACGAAACTATAAAAGAAATAATAAAAGTTTTATTATCGTTTAAAAACAATTTTGAACGTAAATTTTTATTTTTTCAAAAAATTGCTAATACTGAAGATTTATAAATGATAGTTTTCAAATATAAATGACAGAAGTTAATTAAATTGGCGAGAAGAACTACAAATCCGTCCCCAAGCACAATTTTAATTACAAGAAAAATTTAATGACAATTTATGACACGGCATCAATGTGAACCACTAACAAGAATACATTAACCAAAAAGTGAAATCACCGAACAAAGTGTTAAAAGCCCTCTCGGACATCTTCTAGGGCATAAATGAAGAGGTCCTCGTAGCGACGTAAAAAGCCATCCCTCTTAAATTACGCTGCACGAATTTGGGCCGCGTCCTCAGTGACGCCCAATGGCGAGTATTGCAAACCACGCAAAACAGTACTCTTAGAATCGCCCCAGAATATGTAAAAATTACCAACATTGACCACCTTAACGAGGAGGCATTAATGCTTCCATTTAGGCAGGACAATGTGCTGCTTGGAAAGCAGTAACTGACAGCAACCCAACCAAAATATAAAATTTTTATGCAGGACCCTCTCCCAAGGCGCATCCGCAAGGACTTTTGGCACTATAACGAGGACATCAGAAACATCATTCCACCTGACGTTAATAGAATGTCCATGTAGAGTGCACTCAAAGTGTTGCATCAACAAACGGTCAGCGAAACCATTAGTGAGTGTAGATGCAACACAGTACATAATTCTCAATAACCTGCGATTTTAGATAGTGAGCGGCAACTACCCAGGCAATCTCGCTCAACACTGGCACAACACACCCGGCTGGAGCAGTATACTCAACGGCTACCAAGAACACATAGTCCCCGGTACTAAAGATAGAAGCCCGCACAACACTGAGCATTTGTTCAATTGTCCCAATAGGCCTACATCCATTACTCCAGTGACGTATGGCTACAACCGACAGAGTGAAAAGGTTTTTCCATCTACCACTCCCACCTACTGTAATATCAAATAATTAACACTCTTTAATTTACAAGAAAGAACTCCCGATAATAGCACAGCTGTTACAATAATAACAACCAACAAGAACAGGACATGGTAATAGAAATATTTAAAATTTAAAAAAGAAAATCCGTTTTTATTTAAAACAAAATGTAGAACAACAAAATACTCGTATTTAATCTCCTACATCGAAATACATTTATTTCAAGTAAAAATGTCACCCTTTGGCCACAAAACACTTGGAAACTTTTTTATAATTTTCTCCTTTACTTTCCTCAAATTAACTCTTCTATTGCCGCTGCTGCTGCTGCTACTGCTGCTGCTTTATAAAATGGTGAGCTGATAAAATTATAAACTGTCTTAATTTAATGCCATAAAATCGTCTTCATAAATCTTAATTTCCTTTCAGATGGAAGAGCCGAACAAATTTGTCTGCAACCTCAATGAAAACAACAAAAACAAAATCAGTCACAAATTTTTTAACTCTTTCCTTCCAATTAGAAGGGAAAAAATATGTATAATTTAGTATCTTAGAACGGGAGTATATTTAATTCTTAATATTTGAAGAAGCTTAAGGCATTAAACGAATTTAAAACTTTGTGTTATAAAAGAAAATTAGAAAGCAAATAAAAGCAGACATCAGAAAAGAACAGATTTACTATCAAACAACGTTAGTAATTAAAAAAGAATTTCTTTTCAACAAGTTTTTTTTATAAGAAATTACAAAAACAAAAATTATCATGAGTCGAAGCTTTTAAAAACAAAATATACAAACCGAAAATCCATCTCCTTCCTTAGATTTTATTCGCCAGATTCTGATCATAATATCAGTTAAAGAGTAATTTTTATAAAAGTAAAGGACATATGAAAAGTAGGCACATCCTTTCTCCGATTTATGTGAAATTTAAGCTACAGACTAAGAACGTAATTTATATTTTATTCTAACCATAATCTTAGCAAAAATTATAGAAATCATCTTGCATAGATTTTTTGTAGACACCCATTCTCTGGTTATAGTTTTAGCTAAAAATTAAATTTTATAAATTAAGAATATACTACCCACACATATACATAAACACATGTATATGTAAGATGAAAATCATTGAGAGATCCTGACAGTGGTGGTATTTTCTAGGAGTGCAGGATTGTTACACTTTGAAAAGACTATTTTACACTGAAACAAACGTACGCTGTGAAACTGCCACAAGACTTTACGTCAAGAGGTGAGATGGATCCTAGACCCTATCTAAACTATATTGATTCTTATACGAATCCCTTCCAACCTACGCAGTTCCTAAGTTAAAAATATGCGTCCAGTTATGCAAAGACTCCAAAATAGTGGGAACGATGTTGTTCCGGTCTACTGCTACGGCCTAAAACTTCTTGAAGATGAAGATGAAGATGAAGATGAAGATGAAGATGAAGATGAAGATGAAGATGAAGATGAAGATGAAGATGAAGATGAAGATGAAGATGAAGATCACATATTCAGCATCTTCCGCAACATTTTCACCACATCTCAGACAAAACGTGACACCGTAATGACCTAAAATAGACATACCCACTCAAAAAATATGTAATCTAGGAATTGAGGTCTTCACGCAGCCTTGAAAGCCATGCGCTGATGTTAGGAATCATTAAGTCTATCATCCCTTCTTCCTTCGGACCGCCCACTTCCGTATGCACAAATCTGTCACAGCATTCTGTATTGTCAGATACGACCTCTAGTTTGATAGACATCATGCCGGCAGTTACAAAAGCATCCTCGTGCGATAAAGTTCGGATTGCACTACATATTCGCAGGGCGGCCAACCAATACAGAAGGAGAATACCTCAGAGAACCTGAGCCTGATATAGAATATGCATATAGGATAGCACTTCTACACTACACTACTGAGCAATTTCCTCTGGGGATATTTTGCGCCTCTTGTATTCGGCATGATCATCCTTTGTGACTGTCCGGCGGTAACGTAGCTCAGAAAAATATTTCTTGCAGGCATCTGACTGTTTCCAAATGAGACTAACAATCTCTTACCGATTAGTTTGGCTGCGTTTATTCGTCGCGGTGAACATTTGGGCTGCACAAAAGATCCTTGGGTCGCGGTGGCTATGTCCTAACTTAATAATAATAATAATTCTCCATGATTCTGGATAGTATTGGGGTGTATATACTGCATGTCGTCATGAAAAGACAGACGAATTTCAATCATGACTCGAAGGTATTTTAGATATTCCTTGAATTCTATGATGCACTTGCCAATATTTAGCCAAATGGTTTCCCTAGTCAGCTAGATCTAGACCCACGTCGCTACAGTATTTATCATATAAAAGTGAAGTTTTTCTTGAATTTAAATTATAAATTTAATCTAAAATTTTTTTTTAAATTAAGGAAAAATATCAGAATAAATTTAATCCTTACCATTAAGGATACATAGAATGTAGGGATGTCCATGCAACATTTGCAATCAAAATTTATTGTATAGACAAAAATAGTAATTAATTATAATTATATTTTTTGCCAAAGTATAGTTTTCAAAATTAAGGATATATAAGGTTTCCCAATATGATTTTGAAGTAACGTTTCGGCCATTTTTAATAAGTCATGATCTGTCATTTGTTTTTCATTGTATTCAGTAGTTCTTACAATTTCATCATGGAGAGATACACGCAAAAACAACGTTACTGATTTTGCCTTGGAACAACTTTAAAACGATAACGATTTTTTTAAGAAAATCATCTTCTACGATGAGGCTCACTTTCATCTGAGTGGTGCGGTAAATAAACAAAACTGTAGATTCTGGTGCGAAGAAAATCCAAAAATTATTCATGAAAAACCATTACATTCACTTAAATTGACAGTTTGATGTGGGTTTTGGTCTGGTGGAATCATCGGTCCTCCGTACTTCTTTCAAAATTAAGCTGGTAACACCGTTACTGTCAATGGAGAGTGGTATAGATCGATGATAACCAACTTTTTATGCCCAAAATTGGAAGAAGTTGATCTTGACAACATTTCGTTGCAGCAAGACGGGGCTACATGCCACACAGCAAAAGCAACAATTGAATTGTTACGAGAAAAGTTTGAAGATTCGATTATTTTAAGAAATTAGGATATTGAATGGCCTCCAAGAAGTTGTGATTTAACACCATTAGATTATTTCTTGTGGGGTTATTTTAAGTCATTGGTCTTTCGAAATAAACCAGACTCTCTTCAAGCTTTACAAGTCAATATTGAACGTGCCATTCATGACATACGAGTTGATTTAGTGGAACAAGTGCTCGCAAACTGGGTTTATCGAATCCGTTCCTGCAGAAGAAGTCGTGGAGACCATTTGAATGACGTTTTATTTAGAATTTAATTGTATCGATTGTACTTCTAATTAAATAAAAAACTTTTGAGTTTCCTTAAAAATAAGTGTGTTTTTTTGTAGAAATCATATCACTCTTATTGGAAAAGCTTTTATTACAAGCATGGCATGTCCTTGCAATAATTACTATAAAATTTATTCTACTGCATTATACTCATAATTTATCTCAAAATTTAATCCTCACAAAAGTTAGGATGTGTAGGAATTTCCTTGCACTCTTTATAAAAATATTTATCATAATTTCTAAAACCGTAATTTTTCATATATTTTAATTATAATTTTTTCAAAAAAATTTATTTATTAAAATTATCCCTAATTATGCTTGTTAAAGTTGTTGTGGAGAAATTCAACACAGACCTAGGCTTCCTCTGTAGATTGTGAACACACAGTTTGTTGGTATAACTCTTCAAGATTTATTTATTTAAACTTTTATACAAATACATATAAATTCAAGTGGTTTTTTGGAATGTAAATTAATGTCTTTTTTATATTAAGTTTATAGCAAACGCGTGTGTGTTAAAATTCTTTTTGGTGTGGTTACCGTTTTGCTTTCAGAAGATAATAATGCCCGGTTATCTGATTTTTTATCTTAATATGGCCTCATCGATCTTTTGGGATTTCATTTTTTCACATGTATATAAAAATCACTCAACTAATACTCATGAAAAAATTTGACAATTCCTTGCGAAGTGTTTGGATAACAAAAATATTACAATGTGAAGTTAACAAGCTTTTATATATATTTATTTTTAATTCAAATAGTAGTGGCGGTAACAATACTCATTTGGAAATTATTAATGTCGTTGCACCGACTGCAGTTAATCTTAATGTAGAGAAATAAAGCATGATTTGTCACGCATTTTAATACGAGCACTTTAGCTAAAATGTATTTTAATTTCTTGCTAAGAAGCCGTAGGAGATAGGAATGTCCTTGCAAGGACCCCAAAAAAATTGGACTTAAAGACCAAAACCATATTTGTACTGCACTGTGATTATAACTTTAACTAAATTTGTTTTGTTAATATTAAGGATATGTGAAAAGTACTGATGTCCTTGCAAGTAATCGTTTTCGCTTTATTCGAACAGCAATTCTATCAAAAATTTTATGTATATATAAAATGTGGGATGTATTAAAAATTAGCAAATTCAGTTGAAACAAATTTTTTCGTAGGTCTCACATCAAATTTTCTCAAATTTGATTTTTTTAATTTATATATTCATCATCAGCCTTCAACAAAATTTTCGAACCAACTTTGCCAACTGGTAATCTAGAAAAATTGATTAGCTTTTCTTGTATTAAATTGTTTATACTTTAATATTCTCCTTCTTGTTTTCTTTCAACTTAAATCAAATCAAAGTCATTTTTATTTTATTAGTTTTTATTCATATTTTTATTATAAAGTATTCTATTTGCTCAATCTTGCAATAAATTTGTATAAGTGCTTTACTGCGTATCCTTAAAAAAGAAGCGAAAGAAAAAACCTCCAGCTGTTAAGGTAATTTACTAGCAGCAGCAATTTAAAAAATGTCTTTCCTCGTTTGCCTTTTTTTTAACGAAATCTTTGCAAAATAGGAAAACTTTGCATACAGAAACATGAAAGAAATGTAAAAAATCCTCATCGTCATAATTTGAAATTTGCTTATATTGAAAATGTGTTAAAATGTTGCGAAGAAAGTTTTCTTTATTCAAAGTGATTTAAGTTAAAAATGTTTTATGGTGAAATTTAATGTTAAACGATTTTTTATATAAATTTTTTCACAAATAAGAAATAAGTAAAGAACGAATTATATCTTTAAAAGCGTATGATTAATATTATTTCAATTTTTGAATTTGTGTACGATTACGATTTTATATATGCCGCTAAAAATCCAACAAATCCCATAAAAGTAAAAGAAAACTCCCAGAAGTGAGATTTTTTAATAGTTGCCCTGTGTTTAGTTCACTTAAGGCAAACATCTGTGAGTGACACTAATTTTCTCATCACCACTCGTATAACAAGTACTACGTTAAGGACAAAGCAATGCGTTTCAAAAAAAAACCTTTTAAAAAAGTAACTTCTGATAAAGTACCTTTTAAAAAAGTACCTTTTTAGAAAGGATCTACCTTTCCAAAGAAGTACCCTTTAAAATAGTTAATTTTTTTAAAAACGCTTTTTAATAAGAAGTAAATTTTGAAACAATTATTGGTGGCACGAAATAAGCCCCAATGAAATAAGCCCCAAATCGAAAAATGAAATAAGCCCCAAAAAATTTTCAAATTTTTTGTTTGGGGTTTATTTCATTTTATTTGGGGCTTATTTCATTTTTTAAAAATTTGGGGCTTATTTCATAAAATTTTTTGGGGCTTATTTCATTTTATTTGGGGCTTATTTCATATCCGTAAAATAGATCTAAAATCCTTGCGCCCTGCCGTACGCCGGTTATGCAGAGAATGATTGGAACGCGAAGCCGGTGTTCGATATACCATAGAGGATAAATTCCTTGCGCCCGGCTGTAGGCCGGTTATGCAGAAAATACTTTGAACGCGAAGCCGGTGTTCGATATACCATGGAGGATAAATTCGTTGCGCCCGGCCGTAGGCCGGTTATGCAGAGAATGCTTGGAACGCGAAGCCGGTGTTCGATATACCATAGAGGATAAATTCCTTGCGCCCTGCCGTAGGCCGGTTATGCAGAAAATACTTTGAACGCGAAGCCGGTGTTCGATATACCATAGAGGATAAATTCCTTGCGCCCGGCCGTAGGCCGGTTATGCAGAATATACTTTGAACGCGAAGCCTGTGTTCGATATACCATAGAGGATAAATTCCTTGCGCCCGGCCGTAGGCCGGTTATGCAGAAAATACTTTGAACGCGAAGCCTGTGTTCGATATACTATAGAGGATAAATTCCTTGCGCCCGGCCGTAGGCCGTTTATGCAGAAAATACTTTGAACGCGAAGCCTGTGTTCGATATACCATAGAGGATGAATTCCTTGCGCCCGGCCGTAGGCCGGTTATGCAGAAAATACTTTGAACGCGAAGCCTGTGTTCGATATACCATAGAGGATAAATTCCTTGCGCCCGGCCATAGGCCGGTTATGCAGAAAATACTTTGAACGCGAAGCCTGTGTTCGATATACTATAGAGGATAAATTCCTTGCGCCCGGCCGTAGGCCGGTTATGCAGAAAATACTTTGAACGCGAAGCCTGTGTTAGATATACTATAGAGGATAAATTCCATGCGCCCGGCCGTAGGCCGGTTATGCAGAAAATACTTTGAACGCGAAGCCTGTGTTCGATATACTATAGAGGATAAATTCCTTGCGCCCGGCCGTAGGCCGGTTATGCAGAAAATACTTTGAACGCGAAGCCTGTGTTCGATATACCATAGAGGATAAATTCCTTGCGCCCGGCCGTAGGCCGGTTATGCAGAGAATGCTTGGAACGCGAAGCCGGTGTTCGATATACCATAGAGGATAAATTTCTTGCGCCCGGCCGTAGGCCGGTTATGCAGAAAATACTTTGAACGCGAAGCCTGTGTTCGATATACTATAGAGGATAAATTCCTTGCGCCCGGCCGTAGGCCGGTTATGCAGAAAATACTTTGAACGCGAAGCCTGTGTTCGATATACCATAGAGGATAAATTCCTTGCGCCCGGCCGTAGGCCGGTTATGCAGAAAATACTTTGAACGCGAAGCCTGTGTTAGATATACCATAGAGGATAAATTCCTTGCGCCCGGCCGTAGGCCGGTTATGCAGAAAATACTTTGAACGCGAAGCCTGTGTTCGATATACTATAGAGGATAAATTCCTTGCGCCCGGCCGTAGGCCGGTTATGCAGAAAATACTTTGAACGCGAAGCCTGTGTTCGATATACCATAGAGGATAAATTCCTTGCGCCCGGCCATAGGCCGGTTATGCAGAAAATACTTTGAACGCGAAGCCTGTGTTCGATATACCATAGAGGATAAATTCCTTGCGCCCGGCCGTAGGCCGGTTATGCAGAAAATACTTTGAACGCGAAGCCTGTGTTCGATATACTATAGAGGATAAATTCCTTGCGCCCGGCCGTAGGCCGTTTATGCAGAAAATACTTTGAACGCGAAGCCTGTGTTCGATATACCATAGAGGATGAATTCCTTGCGCCCGGCCGTAGGCCGGTTATGCAGAAAATACTTTGAACGCGAAGCCTGTGTTCGATATACCATAGAGGATAAATTCCTTGCGCCCGGCCGTAGGCCGGTTATGCAGAAAATACTTTGAACGCGAAGCCTGTGTTAGATATACCATAGAGGATAAATTCCTTGCGCCCGGCCGTAGGCCGGTTATGCAGAAAATACTTTGAACGCGAAGCCTGTGTTCGATATACTATAGAGGATAAATTCCTTGCGCCCGGCCGTAGGCCGGTTATGCAGAAAATACTTTGAACGCGAAGCCTGTGTTCGATATACCATAGAGGATAAATTCCTTGCGCCCGGCCATAGGCCGGTTATGCAGAAAATACTTTGAACGCGAAGCCTGTGTTCGATATACCATAGAGGATAAATTCCTTGCGCCCGGCCGTAGGCCGGTTATGCAGAAAATACTTTGAACGCGAAGCCTGTGTTCGATATACTATAGAGGATAAATTCCTTGCGCCCGGCCGTAGGCCGTTTATGCAGAAAATACTTTGAACGCGAAGCCTGTGTTCGATATACCATAGAGGATGAATTCCTTGCGCCCGGCCGTAGGCCGGTTATGCAGAAAATACTTTGAACGCGAAGCCTGTGTTCGATATACCATAGAGGATAAATTCCTTGCGCCCGGCCATAGGCCGGTTATGCAGAAAATACTTTGAACGCGAAGCCTGTGTTCGATATACTATAGAGGATAAATTCCTTGCGCCCGGCCGTAGGCCGGTTATGCAGAAAATACTTTGAACGCGAAGCCTGTGTTAGATATACTATAGAGGATAAATTCCATGCGCCCGGCCGTAGGCCGGTTATGCAGAAAATACTTTGAACGCGAAGCCTGTGTTCGATATACTATAGAGGATAAATTCCTTGCGCCCGGCCGTAGGCCGGTTATGCAGAAAATACTTTGAACGCGAAGCCTGTGTTCGATATACCATAGAGGATAAATTCCTTGCGCCCGGCCGTAGGCCGGTTATGCAGAGAATGCTTGGAACGCGAAGCCGGTGTTCGATATACCATAGAGGATAAATTTCTTGCGCCCGGCCGTAGGCCGGTTATGCAGAAAATACTTTGAACGCGAAGCCTGTGTTCGATATACTATAGAGGATAAATTCCTTGCGCCCGGCCGTAGGCCGGTTATGCAGAAAATACTTTGAACGCGAAGCCTGTGTTCGATATACCATAGAGGATAAATTCCTTGCGCCCGGCCGTAGGCCGGTTATGCAGAAAATACTTTGAACGCGAAGCCTGTGTTAGATATACCATAGAGGATAAATTCCTTGCGCCCGGCCGTAGGCCGGTTATGCAGAAAATACTTTGAACGCGAAGCCTGTGTTCGATATACTATAGAGGATAAATTCCTTGCGCCCGGCCGTAGGCCGGTTATGCAGAAAATACTTTGAACGCGAAGCCTGTGTTCGATATACCATAGAGGATAAATTCCTTGCGCCCGGCCATAGGCCGGTTATGCAGAAAATACTTTGAACGCGAAGCCTGTGTTCGATATACCATAGAGGATAAATTCCTTGCGCCCGGCCGTAGGCCGGTTATGCAGAAAATACTTTGAACGCGAAGCCTGTGTTCGATATACTATAGAGGATAAATTCCTTGCGCCCGGCCGTAGGCCGGTTATGCAGAAAATACTTTGAACGCGAAGCCTGTGTTAGATATACCATAGAGGATAAATTCCTTGCGCCCGGCCGTAGGCCGGTTATGCAGAAAATACTTTGAACGCGAAGCCTGTGTTCGATATACTATAGAGGATAAATTCCTTGCGCCCGGCCGTAGGCCGGTTATGCAGAAAATACTTTGAACGCGAAGCCTGTGTTCGATATACCATAGAGGATAAATTCCTTGCGCCCGGCCATAGGCCGGTTATGCAGAAAATACTTTGAACGCGAAGCCTGTGTTCGATATACCATAGAGGATAAATTCCTTGCGCCCGGCCGTAGGCCGGTTATGCAGATAATGCTTGGAACGCGAAGCCTGTGTTCGATATACCATAGAGGATAAATTCCTTCCGCCGACCGTAGGCCGGTTATGCACAGAATGCTTGGAACGCGAAGCTGGTGTTCGATATACCATAGAGGATAAATTCCTTGCGCCCTGCCGTAGGCCGGTTATGCAGAAAATACTTTGAACGCGAAGCCTGTGTTCGATATACCATAGAGGATAAATTCCTTGCGCCCGGCCGTAGGCCGGTTATGTACAGAATGCTTGGAACGCGAAGCCGGTGTTCGATATACCATAGAGGATAAATTCCTTTCGCCCGGCCGTAGGCCGGTTATGCAGAGAATGCTTGGAACGCGAAGCCGGTGTTCGATATAATTTAGAGGATAAAATTCTTGCATTTTATGATTTCTTCTTAAGCTTACATCATAAAGTTAACAAATTTGGGGCTTATTTCATTTTTTTTGGGGTTTATTTCATTTTTTAAAAATTTGGGGCTTATTTCATAAAATTTTTTGGGGCTTATTTCATTTTATTTGGGGCTTATTTCGTAAATTTTGTTTGGGGCTTATTTCATTTTTTTTGGGGTTTATTTCATAAAATTTTTTGGGGCTTATTTCATTTTTCGATTTGGGGCTTATTTCATTGGGGCTTATTTCGTGGTGCCCAATTATTTACTTAAAAAAACACTTTTCCAAATTTATTACATTTGAAAAAGTATTTTTTCTAAAAAATGCCTTTAAAAATAGACTTTTTTTTTCC
The DNA here is from genome assembly GCA_947311025.1 of Lypha dubia. Taxonomy (NCBI): domain Eukaryota; kingdom Metazoa; phylum Arthropoda; class Insecta; order Diptera; family Tachinidae; genus Lypha; species Lypha dubia. Next base: position 2,375,584 of record OX371264.1, on the reverse strand, counting down.
CTCATAACCAATACTGCCATAATTGTTTTTAAATAAATTGCAAATTTAAAACCAAACTGATTTTCCAGTGAGAAAACTTCACATAAAACAAAAACCAAAAAATTTATCGTTTACTCAATATATTTTATATATAAAAAACTGCTTTACGTAAAAAAACCAAATTCAAAACTGATCAATGCTTCGAAAACCTGCACAACACAGATAAATCTGCACATTTTCAACGCTGCTCCATTATGGCATTTTCATAGTAGGGTCTCAATTCATCCCGAAAAAGTAAGTGCAAGGTTTCGATTTTGGGCTTGCGGCGTCATCGGTCCATATTGCTTTGAGAAAGACGTTGGGCAGGCCATCACAAACGGCGAACATTTTACGTCGATGATTACCAGCTAATTTTGTCCTGAATTGGATTATCTGGACACCAACGATATTTGGTTTCAACTGGATGGCGCTACGTGCATCACAGCTCATGACACATTGGATATTTTGCATGAGTTATTTGGGGACATGGTCATTTCACGTGTAGGTGATGTGAACTGGCCACCGAAATAGTGCAATTTGCCCCCATAGACTTTTTCCTGTGAGGTTTTCTTAGTTCGCATGTGTATGTGAATAAGCCTTTGTGCCTCAGCCTGATTTATTTGTGAGAGTCGTGGAAAATTGGACATTTCGGAAGAGCTCTACCTAAAGAAGCCGTAGCGGACATAGGAACGATGTTATAATCCGATCAATAGTTCTTTCAAAGAAATAAAAAATGCCGATGATATCTCACATACACTTTGTTTTATTTAAATTTTAAAAATAGGATGCGCTTAATAAAAGACCCTTTATATCCACACCACTGTGCATCTTGCAGAATTAAAGAAAACAAAACACATGTTTTAGTCATGACTTGTATTTTGACGAAACAAATTTAAATAATTAATATTAAAACTCTTAATAGCACTTTTGTTGATATTTTGCTACAATAAAATAATATTTTATGAAAAACACGCATCTGTTAAACTAATAAAGGAATTAATAATGATTTTTATTGTTTTTACAAGGAATTAAAAATGATGTGGTGTTTTAAAGATTAAATTTTGATGTGAGAAGTTCATATTAAATATCCCCAGTTTTTTCAATACAAATATCACTTTTGTCAATAGTTTTATAGTTTAATTGTTGTTCTAATTACTTCGATCTTGCTTATTTATATTATTAGGTCTGCTTTTTCCGAGTAAAATAATATCGAAATATCGAAAAAAATAATATAAAAGTAAAAGGAGTTATTTGTTATCGCTATTTTTATATAAAAAAAAAGTGGATCTTTTACTCGGAAAAAAGCAGACTTAATAGTTTTATAGTTTATTTGGTTTCTGCCTCGCCCCACATGTATCCTTATTTCTTATTTCATTCTTTTTTTTTTTTTTTTTTGCAAAATTTTAATGATAAATAATAGTGATCTGTGAAACGTGATGTTGGTTATTTCTGTTAGACTCGTTACAGTATTTACGTTTTTTTTTTTGTTTGTGCACTACAGTATATGAATTAGAGTATTTCCGTTGCTCACACATCTACAAACATACATGCATACATACATAAATATTTACTTAATTTATTAAGTAAAATATTATGTGCTGCATATTTTGCTGCGTCATATTCAATTAGTGTGTAAAACAAAATATGTCACCTTTTCACATTTTAACTAAAAAAAAAAAAAAAACAAATAAGCCGGAAGCCAATGAATTAGAGTAAAATTATTAAGTTAAAAGCATATTTACAAAAAGCATAATACATTTTTATAAAATAAATGGATGTTTAAGTGGTTTATAGCCCTCAATAAATCATACTAAAACAATATGAGCTCGATAAACTTTATTTAACTAAATTTATGCATGGGAAGGGGGCAGGGCAGTAATAATTTTCTACAGTTTTATTTGTGTTAAACACGTAGATTTTCGCACTACGATTTTATTGTAGGAAGCACACTACTCGCTCTATATACAAAGCAAATTTTTCACAAAAATTTATTTTTAAACGAGATAATTTCGAAAAGATATTACAAGAAAAATATTAAAAATCCACATCCTTAATAAATTTTCTAATACAGATGTCCACCACTTTGACCAAGATTCAGTTAAAAAATAAAAATATTAAGGACATATGGAAGGTAAAAATCTCCTTGCAGGGTTTATGATCAAATTTATATTAAAATCTAAGTGCATTATTTTTCATCCATTTTAGTAAAACAACTGTTATAGGACTTTCTAATCATCCATTTTATTTATTTGCTTATCTGTTATAGAAGTAAACACTTAATTAGTTAAATAAAATTGTTTACTAAAGACTCGCATTTTGGTTTTTTTACAGGCCGTAAAGCTCAACCACAAATAGTTTAATCCTTGACTCTTCATTTAGTACCCATTTTTCTCAGCAACATTATATCAAAAATTTTATAAAAAATTTCCAAACTAACTGCCAGTAACTTTAAGAAAATGATAATGTGTTTTAAAGACATAAAAGAGGAAAATTTACTCAAAGCAATTCCCCTCCAATCAGAAAATAACACACGCAAGAAAAACAGAAACACACAAACATTTTTTAATTTATTTAACCACATTTAAATACACCCGTATCTGTACACACACACATACACACATTTGTATGTTACTGTGCATCCTTAGAGAGCCAGATAAAATATGTTAAATATATAATAATAAATTTTAATTAATCAATATGTAATAAAGCTTACCTTTTAATATGAATGAACACAGAGTTAAGGAAAAGGAAGAAGCAGTCCAAATCGTTTTTCTAACGTAACCTCTAACGCAAAGGAAGCAGGAAGGAGAATCACAATCAGTGAATTGTTCAAGAAAGTAAAATTGTCTGTTGTTTTTATCAGCTCAGAGTGAAGAAAATCTAATATGCTTGAGCTATTTTTTGTTGTTGTTGCATTAGCTGCCAGTCAAACAATTAAATATGAAATACCATTGCTTTGTTGTTGTAGTCGACTACACCAAGTGTGTGTTGAGTTTGTGCTTGTGTTGGTATCACATAGCGAGGATATTCTTGTGATGTTTAAATAATAAAACGATTTGTTTTTTTTTTTGTTAACTTTTTATTTGCTTTTGTTTTTATATTTTGCTTATTTGTTTTGTGCAGTTGTTTTCTCTATTAAATTGTTTTATAAAACTAATTAAAAATTTAATAACATCAAATGTAAATTTCAATTAACTCAATTGCTGCATACTTCAACAACACATCCCATGTAGTTTGTTACCATGATTTTTTCAGATATTTTTTTTTTTTTGCGATTTCATTTTTCTTTTTTATATAAAAAATTTTTTGTATACAGACACATTAAAATTCACATCAACAAACACACATTCATTTACGTGCTATTTTTTCCTGCGATTATTTACATTTTTTTGTGTTGCAGTTGTTTTTGTTTAATTTAAATGAATGACATTTATTTATCAACCTCAGAGCTCAGTTTCAATAAAAATAAAATAAAAAATAAAATTTACTTGTTTCGATGGTGTTAGTTAAAGCACTCAGACATTTAAAGTCCTTATTTACACATGAATGTGTGTATGTGCATACACATTGCCGCAGTTTGTGGCAAGGAAAATAACAACAATAACAACAGTAACACCAACAGACATTAGTTATTTTAAACAGTAGCCAGTAACAACAAGAACAACAAAAAGAACGAATAAATCATTAAATTTTTGTTTTTATTTATTTTGTTTTGATCATTTTTGATGGGTCTTAATGGATTAAAGCTTTGAGTGCATTAAAAGCAGAAATTTAAATTGTTATTTGAATGTTTAACGGCTTAAATAAATATTTAATTAAATCTGTATATAAAGAATTTAATGCAGCTGTCAAGCACATGGTTATGAAAACTCCAACGGAAGTTTGTTGCACTAAATCGAAAGTTGTATTAAAAAAATTTTTTTTTAAACAGTATTTACAGCCCTGCACTGTTTTTTGGTTGATTTTTTTTTTTTTGTTTTCTGCAACACCAAAATGAAAAACCTTTTTCATATATTTTCCATCAACACATTTTTCTGTTTATAAAAACTTTATTTTTTTTATCAGTTTGCACAAAATTCGTTTTTTCATTCATTCATTCAAACACACAGGATGCACTTTTGTTTGAGCATCACTCCTCTATTGCATTCATTTTACTTAAACAAGCGTATAATCAACGTTTTTTTACACAACTTTTCAAATTGCTTGTTTTTATTTGGTTTTTTTATTATTATTTTCTTTTATGGAAGTATTTTAGCTTTCTTTGAAAATTAATATTTTTTGTTGTTTTACATTCAATCCGTTTCCGTTAAGAAGACAAGTTGTGTCTTCGGCAACCGTTACTAAACTGAACTGTTGTTTGTTCAATCGTTTCGTTTTTGTTTGCATTAAAACATAAACTTTATCCATTTGACTGTCGTTAACATTTCACTGTTATTTTGGATTGTAAGTTAACAGTGGAGGCAGAAGCAACAGTTTTATTTTTTGTCAATATTTTAATACAAAAATCACGTGCGTTTTGCATTCAAGTGAAAATGTAAACAGAGAGTGAACATTCTGAATTGATTTTGATTTGAACTCTCAGGATATATTGAAAATGTTACTTTATTAAAAAAGCATTTTATAAAAATAGAACAGCGGTAGGTAATTTTTTAAATTGATTGCAAAAATTACTGAATTTTATTAATTTTATTTTGGATGCCACGTACCGAAATCCAAAAGCGAAGACTTCATTCGAATTTACTCGTATGCATCCAGTCTATCGTTGGAATTAATCGTTTGTTTTTTTTTTTTTTTTTTTTTGTTAAACTATACTTGTTTAAATGCATCTAAATCTTAAACAAACAAATTTTATAATTTAGAAACTAATTAAACTTAACATGTCCGTTTAATGTAAAATTTCCAAATATCTTAAACCGAAATCTGCACCTGCATCTCAGTTATTTAACTCTTTATTTTTTTTAAAGAAATAACAAAAATATTTGAAATAATTTTAACATCAATTACCTAGAAAATGCAATCGTTGTAATAAAAATTTTTGCTACAACAAACATTCAAATACAATACGGCCAATCACAAGCCTGTTGAGAAAGTGCGATAAGGATAAACACGATACAAAAACATTAAGTTTAAAAATTCCTTTCTTCACTGCTTGCTACACATTCGTAGAATTCATTTTTTCAATTTCATGTATGATTGTATGTACGAGAACACACTTAGTTGCAGTTAAGAAATTTTTCAATTTAAATCCACTCTCTTTGCATTAAAGACATTTCTAGTTCCCCCTCGAGGAAAGGGTTCAAACCTTCTTCTTCGCCTTTATTCTAAATATTCATTTCCTGTTGTTGCCACTTTCAATTGAAATCTTTAAATTTTGATCAGCAACACAAAATGATAATGGGCTGCATTCTAACGACTATTGCACTAGATTGCTCCATGTACCCATCTACAACAACAAGAACACTAACACAAATATTAATGTGAACTTGCAACTAAACATACACCATTTACGAATTCGATCTGAACAATAGTTTTCAATTTTGGTAATCATTGGCTTTTAGCTGCATTAACTTCTTTTTATTTTCGGGCATTTATTCGGCATTTTTTTTTTTCATTTCTTCTATTAAATTGTTCCTTTTATTGCTGTGAGACTTCTATTTTTTGACGTTTGTTCGTTTGTATATTCTTTGAGTGCTTGCTAATATATTGGAAAATCGCCATAATTGAGTTTGTTATTTTGTTAGTTTGTTAAGGAAACAGAAGAAAAAACATATTTAAAATACGAGAGAGGATTGTGAAGTAGTGAAATTCATTTATCGTGTATCGATGAAGCGAAACTTTGAAATTTCGTATCAATCGTAGCAAGGACTCTCCCACTGCCCATATATTCTCTATTTTGTTTAACTATATATGAAAAAAGCTATGATCAGAGAGTATAGCAAAAAGTAACAACTATTACAAAAATAAATTCCGAGGTGAAGTTGAAATCAATTGATTGGTACAAGGACTTGCCCATCTCATGTATATCCTTTATTTTTACAACTAAATTTAAGCAACAATTATGTTTAGAATACATAATGAAATAAAAATATATGTGAAAAAATTTAAGTCTTTGTGTGGAAGGACCTGAAAAACTCCTTCCAATACATCCTTTATTTTAAAGTCGAAAATTTAGATAAATTTATGAGCAGAACACAGCAACAACATGTAATAATATCTAAAATAACCTGTAGGAGAAATTTTAAAACAATCGGTTCAAGCAGTTCTCCATCTCTCATATATCCTTTTTGTAAAAAATTTAAATTTTAGCAAAAATAATGACCCCAATCTAATAATGGCTTAGAAAAAATGTATTTCAAACAAAAGCTGTGCAAATTATTGCAAATTAATCGGTGGAAGGACTTGCCATATATCCTTTATTTAATTAACCGTAAATGAAATGTAGCTAAGCCAAAATAAGATCTGAGATAAACTTTAAATCAATTAGTAGAAGAACAGTTGCATCTCCTGAATATCGTTCATTTTTAAAACTAAATTTAAGAAACTTACGAATTCTGAACGGAATTTAGAATTATATAAGAAGTATTTCTGAAATAAGCTTTAGTAGAAAATGAAAACTATTCTGCGAAGGACCTGGTTGTCTCCTATACATCATTTATTTTAAAATTAAACATAGAGCTGGCATTTGAGGAGCAAAACACAGCCGCATCATGTATTTGTATGAAAACCAACCTATTCCGATACTACAAAACGATTGGCTCAAAGGACCTGCCTATTTCTTGTGCGTCCTTTATTTTTAAAACCGAATATATTATAAATTCTAATCAATATTAATTTCTAACCCTGGGTTTCTAACAAAAAAGGACTTGTCATCGTATCCTTTATAATAAGAATAATATTAATTATCAGATTAAAGCAAATTTTATAATAATTCCTAAAGTAGCTTTGTTAAGATATCTGGTAGGTTTTGCCCGCCTCCCATATATCCTCTTTATTAACAGTTAAATGTTGGCAACAATTAAGTTCAGAATGATGTGACAACTAAAAACTATTTTTAAAATAATATTTTTCAGCTGAGTATTTAATTTCAATTAAAATGGTAGAAGGATGGCCTTACCTCTCATAAAGGTTGTTTTTATAGAGTGTCACAACTTTGAGTTGTCACCAATGTTTTATTTGGGCACCCATTTAACAACTGATAGTAGCTTCTTCTTTAGTTTGCTTTTAAATTTCCTTATGAGTCGACTTACACCAGAGCAACGCGTGCAAATTGTTGATATTATTAATCAAAATAATTGTTCTATTCGTCAAACTCATCGTGCAGCGGGCGCAATAATTGATTTACTCATAGAAACTTTTGATATATTTTTTCATCAATGGTCCAATGAATTGGCCTCCAAGATCGTGTGATTTAACCCCATTTGATTATTTTCTTTGGAGTTACATATGTTAAGTCACTTGTCTAAGTCGATAACTCACAAACAATTGAAGACCTGGAAATCAACATTCGAAGAGTTATCGGCGACATACGGCCGCAAATGCTGCGAAAAGTTGGTAAAAATTGCTGTTCCATATTGCGCCTTCTACGCGCCAGCCGTGGCGGCCACATGGCATAAATCAGTTTCAAACATTAAGTTCATAAAATTTTCTTTCCAATAACGCCCGCTTCATTGATATTAAAAATATATTTCCTTGTTTTATTATGATTTAAACTTGTGGCACTCTGTAAAAGACACCCTTTACATCATCATTTTTAACTGTATTTTAATTAAAATTATTACTAAAAAAATAGTTCGGCTTAAATTTGTGGTAGAAACTACTTCCATATTTGTAAAAAGGTGCCTACCTCGCAGAAAAGCGTTTTATTTAAAACACGAAATTGAAAAATATTTGTCAAAGATTTTTCTGTTTAATCGGCTTTTGTTCGTTTTAGCGATTTATCATACTTTTTGTTACATTTTCCGATCTTTCTAATTTCCTGCGACTTTTTCCGCATTTTGGGGAGGTTTGGGGACTTAATTGGCATTTTCCAATTTAGTCGATTCTTTTTAAATTAATTAATTTAATTTAGAAACTCATCATTTGATGATTTTTTTGCCACTTTTTCTCGATTCTTATATTCCATTTTATTTCGTTAATTTTTCTCCCATTTTGACGGTTTTTACTTGTAACGATTTCTCCCCACTTTAATAAGTTCATTATTGAACAGCCCTCGCAAGAAGTCAGCCTGCAACTACGAGTGTGCCACTATCAACATTTGCCCAATATTAGTTTGCAGTTGTATGTGAGAAAAAAATACAGTTGAATTGTCATGTTGTTGTTGCTCCAAACATTTTTATTTCCGTTTTCAATTTACAAAACATTGTAAGAAGAAGCATTTATTGTTAAAAATGTCCAGATATAAATATTTTCTCATTTAATTGTTTATTTTTTCAAATGTGTTCATGTGCATGAATTGAAAAATTGTACGATTTCATTTGGAAATCTCCTCGAGCAACCATTTTTTTTTCCTATAAAAAGTGTCAGAACAAATTTGTTGCAGCAAGTGAGCGTGTTTGTGTGTGTGTGAAAGCTTTACGGTATTTTATTTTAAAACATCAAATCAATTATAATTATTGTACTCAAACACAGACAGATAAATATTATTATCCATTCTGCTTGAATTCTGTGCTATCCGTCGTTATTGTTTCCTTTAGGATTTGTCAAAAATCCTGCTGTTTGTATGTCTTGTATTTTAGCGGTGACTCCATCGGAGGCATCATCAATTTCATCAACAACTTCAGCTGATGGTTTTTCTATTTGTACTTCGGCTTCAGTACTTCTTCCATTTAAATTTCTGGACTGATTGTTTTCTGTCTCGCCACGAGTCTCTGATTCTTCTTCGAGATCTATTTGCTCTGCTGCTTCTACATCATTTTCATCCTCAGTGTTGCTGTTTTGCTTTTCAGCTTTCTGCTCTTCATTTGAGTCTGGATTTCCTTCTTCTTCGGACACTTTTTTGTTTGAAATATTTTCTTCACTTGGATCCTCAGCGACTTTTGCTGCCTCAGCATCTGCAGGTGTTTCTTCGTTCAGATTCTCTTCCAGCGGTTCATTCTCTTTATCTATTTGATCATTTGAATTTTCCTCTGCAGCATTATTTGCGGCTTCTTCTTGTTCTTCTTCTGCGATATTCTCTGCTAAATCTGCCTCATTATCATTTTCGTGAGGCTGCTCAATCTCTGTTTCTTCTGCTGCTGCTTCTTGTTCTTGAACATCGCCATCTTCTGCGGCATTTTCTTTTGATTGTTTTTCAGTTTCAGGAGTTTCTTCTCCTTCTCCATCACCTTCTGTGCTTTGTTTTGGTTCATTCGAATCACCTGCAGCGTCGTCCACACCATCCCCATCCACCTTCTCTTCGCCGTTATCATTTTCTGTAGGTGGCTCAATTTTTGTTTCCTCTTCATCATCTTTTTCATCATCTGTCTCTTTAGCATCTCCTTCGTCTACAACTTCTTTCGATTGTTTTGCTTCCCCTTCGATTTCACTCTCCTTATTTTGATTATCTGATGATTGATTTTCAACTTCTCCAGCATCTGCCTCATTATCATTTGGAACCTCAGCTTCGTTGTCAATTTTATTTGGTGGACTTATTTTGGACTCAACATAGATGACGATAATGCCATAACTTGCAATATTTCCAAACTCCTCCACCTCCTCCTCCTCCTCCACCCCCTCTTGATCTGCACTGCTTTTGCCATTATCCGCCATACTTAATTCCAATTTCACATAACCCTGTTCATTTATTTCCAAAATCTTGCCATGACATTCTGCCTTTCCCTCCTTCTTGCCACCGGTCACCATGTCACAATATTGTCCCGGCTCTAAGCAGGCATAAACTTCTTTAACAAAATCCATTGCAGGATCATTATTTATGGCCACAAATGCCTTGTAGCCACGACAAAAAGTCACTTGATTTGCACCATTAGTGTCAAAAAATATTACACTTTCTTCCTTGTTGTCAGGTGATTTAAAATAGTTGGCTACTTTAAGCATTCCCAGCAGCTCTGGCCATCTATGTTCACATACCCAACCCGAATCTCTGCTGCATTGTTTTTGTTTATTAAATTTTGGAGATCGTATCTCATCTTCATCAGTCTCTTCCGTGGGAGGTCCTTGATTCGGGTTTGTGTCTGGAAAATAGTATGAACTCATAATCCTTTTTATTGCACCATAAGGATGTACCAACATGAAAACATTGGCCATTATATATTTATTGCGTTGTTTGTAGGTCAACATTTGATTGTTGCCCAAACTTGCTGGCAGACCTCTTTGTGTATCATGGGAATCTATGAAAACCAAAGAGTCCTCGTGAGGTAGAAAACCCAGCGCTGGACCCCAATTAATAAGAGAACTTAAGCTGACTTTTCCTCTCAAAATGTTTGATAATTCAGCAGGATATAGATATTCAGACACAATTCCATATGTGGAGTATTCGGTTCTGGGAATAAGAAGAAATTCTTGCACAATTAGAAAGATGGAGACACATGCAAATACTTACTTGGACACCGTATCTGAGCCCAAATCAAAGACATCATGATAAATAAATGGCCTGGAATTCATCTCAAAGTTAAACTCCGTGCTTAAGTTTTTAACTTGTTTCAAAATGTTCTGCAATAACAACAACACAAAACAAAACTCAAATCAGCATGAGTAGTTCACACACACACACACTCACCTTCAAATCAATTGGCCAGATATATTTGGCCGCATCAATACGGAAACCGGCAACACCCATATCAATAAATTTATTTAACATCTTGACAATGTGGTTTTGTACATTTCCACGTGAATGATCTAAATCAGGATGTCCATTCAACTGACAATTACGTATTTCATGAGCATCCTGTACATAATCCCTTATCATACAGGATGGCTGATGAAAATCCAATTGCGTATAGGGAACATTAGAGTAATTTTTCTCTGATATATTGACGTTCGTTTCAAGCGAAGTGTTGATAATAAAATCTTCATTGTCTGTTGCGGTGGTTGCGGTGGCATCCAGAAAACTTAAAGGAGCTGCCATGTGATTGAGAACCACATCAACATAAATTCGTACGCCATTTTCATTGCATACACGACTCATGGACCAAAACTCGGCTTCATCACCGGAACGTGAGGCAAAACGGTAGGATACCACTTCATAACATTCCCACCAGGGATGGTTAAGTTCGGTGGTCATGACTACTGTATGCTCCAACACAGGAGACAGCTGGAAAATTAGTATTTTTTTTTTTTTATTTCTTAATCATTTGCTAATTGACAATTTGTTTTTGTTCCTTCTTTTACTTACTTGCACTCCTGCATATCCTTGTGGTCCTAGAAAATCACGACACTCTGCTGCAATATCCACAAATTTCCATTCAAATAATTGCACAATAACAGAACGATTCCCACTGAAATGTGGTTGGTGATACGAGTTTGTCAAAGTTTCAATGTCCTCGTAATTAGCTGATGTCCTTTTAGTGTTGAGTTGCCTAACAAGCCGTTGCTTGTCATTGTTAATGTTGGCATTAGACCAAACTTCATGACATAACAAACACAACATAAAAATGTTGGCAACACATGTCCTTTTAATCCTTTGATTTGTTGTTAGTCTTGTATAAAGTGACTTTAACCTCATTGTGAAAGTCACAAGGATTTTGCAAAAATTTCTATTTTCAAGTTAATGTAATTGTTATTGCTGCTACTTGTTGTTGTTGTTAATGTTGTTGTTGTCGGCAAAGAAAAAGTAGAAATTCAATATTTTACTTATAACTATTTAATCTATTTATGAAATTGACCCAATAAAAAGGACTCTCACTCTTTTTCTTTATATAACAACTGAAACAATATTCTTTGACATTATCCTTCGCGAGCCTTAACCTGTTTGATGACTTAATGTCATTTTTATTCTTTCTGCATAAATATTTCCAATTAGAGCAACGAACCAACCAACCAACCAACTGGACTCTGAGTGTTGAATGTATCAGAGTATGAATGACCGAGCAAATTAACGGGACATTCATTTACACACGACTGCATGTCATGACATTTTAACATGCAATTCGATGTATCATACGGTAGATATCATGCATGGACATTTTTTTTGTTGGGAGGTTTTTCTTTTATTATTTTAATTATAATGTTAGCTTTTTAAAAATGTTTACCCCCTGGGTATTGACGAAAACAAAACAAAAAAAAAAATAAAAAACTTTAATGAAAAACACGTTAATTTTTAGTTTTATCGCCATGAACATTGACTTGAAAGCCACAACAATTATTCATCAGTTCGAAATTGAATAATTTTAACAAGACCAATGGTTTCAATCAATATTTTCCATTCATGATTTTTTTTATATATAAAACGAAAATATTATTTATCCCCAACTTGCAAAAATATTCCTTAAAAATATCCTTCAAGGAAATTTTGTTTGCATCTTTTTGTAAACTATCAGTCTCCTTTAATTTTTACGTTTAATCTTAAGCGATCCGTGTTTTGTTTCTAAGGATAATTTTAAGTGCCGAAAATTAGAAATAAAGTGTACTTGAAGATATTTATTTACCAATTAATGCCGATAAAAGTATGCGACACTTTTATTTAGTTTTCTTCGTTGAAAAATTAGCACTGAGAGATTTACGCTGATACTCTATTCTCTTGTTGAATGTTTAACCGATTTCAAAGAAATCATGTGTGAAATTCGTGTGGTTTGAGCTGAGAGAATTTTTTTTTTCTTTCTTCAAAGATTCTTTTTCTATCAAATAGATTTTCGCCGTCGTATTTTTTTTTCACCAAGTCACTTCTAAATATATTTTTAATTGTATGTATTAAGAAACCGAAAATATGGATGGAAATGTATAACTTAGAAATTACACATGAATGAACCAAATACTCTACAATTCTCGCAGTGCAAACGTATTGGTGAGTCTAAATAAATTTTTGTTTCACAATGGTGCATTCTTAACATAAAACCTTCGGTTGACTTGATCGCTTTTAAACAAACTTTCTACAAAATTTCAATACGAGAATTAATGCAGAACTATTCTGCTTTTTTTCACGACAAATCCCCAAAGTGATACCGAAAAATGGACATTTTAGAATGTAACACAACGGTAACCTGGGTAATTTATTGAGCTAAACTAATAGATTTATAGTCAATTAAGTAGTGAATTATTAAAAGTTTTTCAAAAACTTTTATAAAAATAAATATTGCCATCACGTTCAGCAGATCTACCCAAGCAGTGATAAGCATGACGATGCTTGATGCCTTGACGTTGCTTGTTGGTTGGCGAATTCTGAGAAACAATGTTGTTCTGTTGTTCCGTGTATGTTCAAATCTAAATTGATGTTAAATGTTAATTTTTCACTTGTTCCTTGAAATATTGACAATGACGACCTCTTTCCGAATATAACTATACGAATTTCGCCCTGTAGGAATATCACCACAATTTATTGCAGGTTATTCAGTATGAATAAATTTATATATTTGTCCCCAATAACAGTTTACTATTTATCCCCATTTTGTTTTGTATTTTAAAGTTGGTCATGTTACTGTTTGTTGCTGTTTATTTTGCCTTCGGGGTACACTTCCACTAAATCCTTCTACAAATTATTATTTTACATATTAATTTAAAAATAAAAACAAATGTAAAACTTGAATAGTTCAAAAATATGATTTTTCATATACTTTAAATGCAAAAGCAAAAAAAAAAAAAAAACAAGAAAAACTAAAATGTCACGTTTGAGTTTTTGGGTTAATTCTCATATCAACATTCACCTGCCCTGGTCATTTATTTAACTTTTATCACGGTTTATATTACGAGAACAATGTTTATGTTTAACTTAACTTAGCGGAGAAGTTAACAAAAACTTTAAAAGCTAACAGGAAATTGTAAAACGTTAACCTCTTTGCCCTTTTAAGCAATAAAATAACAAGCATGAAATGTGAAAACGTTCTAATTTTTAGCCGGAACATTTTTTTTTTGTTAAAATAATTTTTATAACATCATGACACGAACTGCATACGAATATATCAGTGAGTGTAGTGTACAAACCCAGACACACTCTTTTATTAACATATTTTAAATTTTATTATTGTTTGCTTTAGTACCTTAGCACCCTGAGGTAGGCCATAATATTTATTTTATTTTTCTTGTTATAAACAAGTTGCTTTAAAGTTTTTGATTTGTTTGCTTGTGTTTGTAGCGACACCTAACGGTTAATTAATATAATTTTGTTCATTTATCGTATAATCAAATCTGTTAATCTCTCTTGCCGTTCTCTCTCTCTCCCACTGACTCTCGCGTGAGGATTACTTTAAATCAGTATCGGCCACAAAGAGAGTGAGAAAGAATCTAGGTAGTAGTATTTATGATTAGTGAAAAATTCAGTGAACAAAATGCATGAAAATAACACAATACCGAAATTGAATTGGTTTCTGTTTGCTTTGTATGAATACAAATAAAGTTCGTTGTTAAAAATATTCCCTGTGTAACTGATATAAACAAATTAAAGAGAAATATCAAATATATGTCAACCTTAAAAAGCTCTCTTTCAAAAAGCTTCTTAGAAAAATAATATTTCTGATTCTAGTAAAATTTTGTAATAAAAAAGGGCTGAAAACTGCATCGAAACCTTATATGAGATAAAAGCTCAAATTATCTTCACAAACATCTGATTAAGGAACTAGATAGCAACTTTAGCTTTTTAAAAAAAAAAACATCAAATAGTCTATGCAAGCTTTTAAAATATATTACGAAAGGATTTAGCCTTGATTGTCTAAAAATTTAAAATCAATTTAATAATCTTAAAAAATGCCTTTAACAAGCTATTTTCTTTAAAAGCTTTAAGAAACAATTTCAATCACTAAGAAAATGATTCGAAAAATTTTAAAACCTTTTAAACAAAATATAACTTAGAGTTATGAGAGCTTTAATGATGAAGTTTTTAACATAAACTGTTTGAAATACTTTAAAAGTTATACAAAAAGTTTTTTGTAAAAAACACTCATATAGTTTTGGAGAAAAGACTTCTTTAAACTTAAAAGGTAGTATGAACAGGAATATAAAAGTAGTTTTAAGTTCTTCATCAATAATTTTTTTATGTATTAAACATGATCTCTAATAACTAGGGAGCTTTTTCTAGAAACATTGTCAATTAACCAAAAGCTTCTTGAAATATAAAAGTTTCTATATAAGTTCTCATAGAAATTGGCTTAATTCATCAAAAGGCAATGCGTCATAAATCTGCTTGTGCAACATCAAATGAATGAAATTGTTGTTTATTTTTTACATTTTGGTGAGTAGTTTTATTTTCATATTATTTTTTTGTGTTCGTTTGTATACATATATGACGCCGAACGGTTTTCGGCACATAGGTGTACGTTTGAGCAAGACTGCTTTAAATTGCTTATATAACCCAACACACACACATATGCATATTCATGTTTTTTGCTGTTCATTCATAACTAAGTTAAACATGCAAGTTCATGTTTGTATTTCGGTTTAACGTTTGATATATTTTTTCAGTTGACATGTTTTTTTGTGGTTGTATATGTTATTGCTGTTTTATGGTTTTCAATATTTGAATTTCAATTCCTTTGGGGTCAGCAACAGGCGTAATTTTGTTTAGTGGTTAATTATTTGTAAATTTAAATACTATTTTCTTTAGCCATTTGAAAATACTAAATGTACGTTTGTTTTTATGGCCAGAAAAAAAACGATAATTTAACAATTTATGTGGAAATAAAAACTAAAAGCGAATGCAAACGGAAATGGAAATGGATATTACACCAAGTAACATTAAAAATTACAAATACACGATTACAAACATACAGTAGTAACTCGATTATCGCACGTTTCGAAAGTGTCGCAAATACTGAATACTTTTATTTCATAACAATAAAACAACTTTTATTGTACTGTAATTGAATTTTTTTTTATAATATTCATGATTTAATACACAGAGAAAACAGTGCCTAATAAATACCTAATAAAATAGAACAAAATTAATAAGATATCTCTACGGATTTTTTTCAAGAAGGAAGTCTTATTATTTTAAGAAGGAAAACCTTTTTGGAAAAATCAATAAGGAAACTTATGGTTTTTATTAGGTATTCTTATTATATTATTAGGTATTATTATTGAAGTTGTATTATCGGGATGAGGGGTAATGAAAATATTTTTGATAAAATTTACATCTGTTGGCACTCGAACCAAGGAGCTTCGGTTTCGTAAATAGGCACTCTAACCACCTCACTACTACACCTTGCTACATGTTACCAGCCAGTTTAAGAAGATGATGTACACATGATCGTACAGGAACCTAATGAAATCAATAGGGAAATAATCAATAAGATGGCCTGATGAAATCAATAAGAAATCCCTTTCTTATACAATTCATATGAAAACCTAATAGAATCAAAAAGTTTTTCTCTATGGATTGTTTTTTTGGTGCCAAAAATAACGGAAATTGGGTAAAAAAAATTGTGAATAACAAGTTTTCTTTTTGATTTTAGGTATTTTCCTTCTTGATAAAATTAAAAAGATTTACCACATAAAAGTAATAAGCAATCTCTTTGCAAAAATCTTCCCTTCTTTCTGCTGGGATACCTCTTATCCATAAAACGTTTCCTAGAGAAAATCTTCTTGATTCTATTTGGCAGTTTTGGCTCTGTGTACACTTATATAAAAATTTGTACTTATAAATACATTTTATTTATTTATTTTAGGGCCAGCACTCAGGGGATGACCCCTACTTATGCCATGCATTGTGCCAGAACTAGGGCGAAAGGGATCGGGTAGAGGTGTATAGAGGTTGGTGAAAATTGAGGAGAAGGTTTAATTATTTAACAACTCTGTTATTACGCTTTTTTGTTAATTTTCGAACAGTGTTGCAGCGCCTCTGATGTTAAGTAGACACTTAAACAGTCCAACAACAAGTCATACAATGCCACTTGGTCTGACCAGAGTTTGAATCCAATTCCTAAGTTATATTTTGATTTGTAGCCAACACCACCTCAGGAATGAAAAATATTCCAAATTTTTGTCCGCTTTGAGCAAATTTTGTTCTCGAGTAACGCATTCGTAGTTGTTCATATAAAAGAAACAAACGCAAAATCAACGTAAGTAAAAAAAGTTAAGAAATATTCTATATGTTGCAAGTACATCGTCAACATATTTTGCAATGTTGCAACTACTGAAGTTGTAACATAAAATTTTGCTCCGACGTAACAGTCGACGATACGCAAAATAGTATGGTGAGCAAGAATCGAATTACTGCTATACGCATGTATGTATGCAGGAGAAATTTCCCTGCAGGAAATGTCGTTAGTGAAATTATACTGACTCGCTTTTGACTTTGTCACTAGTACTACTCTCTATTACCCCCCATACAATGCTTTGTGCTATAGACATTTAGCATGTGATTGTCATTGAAAATATACTAGTAACATTAAGAGTGTTGACAAGGTATTGATTACGTAGTTCTAATGGGACCAAGTGGAGACATTCAAACCAGAATGTTACTAGTACATTTATATAATTTTAGTCTATATCTGTTAAAGCAAACTAAAAAGTGTAGACGTATCGCTGACAATGTCATCAAGAAGTCAGCACTAGTCGTCAAATTGGTGACCTGTCAGCAATAATCCCAGTAAGAAGTCACCAAACAAGTAGACAGAAGTGGTGACTTGGAGACAATTGGCCCCGAGTTTACTACTGGGTTGCAAGAAGTATGATCAAGACGTCTCAATCAGTTGTGCTAAACAAAAAGTTTAATGTAATCCGGCTTTCGTTAGATTTGTTTCCAATCGAGTCTCATTCACGAACCACAAATTCAGTAACCAGAATGTATTAGTCACAACATTATACTTGGATTGATTTGTTTACAAACTATGCGGCTTGCTTGTACAGCTGTTGTTTTTGATCTAGTGGTGATCGAAACAAGAACACTCGGTTTACTTTACGAGTAATATCACACGTATTAGGTATGTATTTTAACACGGATAATACGCATCAACTACAATAGCACGAACATTTTATAGTTTTATATTAAAAACAGTGGTTCGAGCCTTGCACCGTATTAAAGATTCATACAAGACTGACTAAATAAATCAGGATGTTCGTTTCGAATCGCTCCGGTTACAATCATTCCAACAATCATAAACGATCTGATTGTTCCAAATTATATATTGCGCTTACAATCAATCATTACTTGTTGTTAAACAAAAACATTTTGATCGGATACTCTCGAAAGTTGTATTCCCGTTGCGGGTCTCTGTTATGTACATATTATGTGTGTATGTATGTATTTATGTATTCTCTACCGATTTCGGAAAAAGATGGTTGTTTTCAATTTGAGTGTGTTGTTTTAATGTTTGAACACTCATAACTCCATCATTTATAAACCGATCAACATTTTCTAAAGTATTTGCTGGCAGTGTGGTACTATAAGTACCGTGGACAATTGTTCCCCTAAAATATTGACTATCGAAGAATAACTCTTCAATTTATGAACCGATTTTAAATTTCGAAACGTATTTAAAATAAATTTCATGTGAGAATTTCTTTATATGTATCTCATCATTTAAAAAAATACTATCTCTATATCGTTACCTACAATCGGAGAGGCCGTAACTGCTCTTTTTATAAATTTAATACTTTTTATATTGAAATAAACATTTAAATTCTATTATAAAATCGTTATTTCTGAAAATATGCTGGCAAAATTTAAAGGAAGATTGTATTCTCATTAATTACATCTTCACTTTTTACAAAATCAATTTTTTTTTTAGTTGCAGATGACGGCATATACATAGTAATATTTGTTAATATAATTTTTATTTTGTTGTACTGTGTAAGTCTTCCTGATTTGAAAACACTAGTCACAAAATTACAAAACAAACTTTTAAAATTGCTGCCAGTTTATTATTGAAATTATTCTATCTTCAACTTTCAGACAACCCCAGCAATTTGCGACAAACGATCTTTCGTTGCGATAACAATCGTTTGTATTACTAACAAATATTGTAAGTTTATTGTCGGACCATTTAATTTTTTTTTTTTGAAAAGGTCATGTAACAACTACACACGTACTGTTTGGCGTGTAATTCTCTGTAATTTATAACCGGAATGCGTGCGGAATTTTATAAAAAGAAGAACACAATCACACACACACTCACATGTTTAACGCAAATAAAAATTAAGTTTTTTAAAAAACTATTTGATTAATCTAAATGGTTAATTATAAAGTAAACTTTATGCTCTTTATTTTGTTGTTACTGGCAGCATTTAATGACAATTTATTCAAACATTTCATTACGAAAAATGTTGTTTAAAACTTAAAACTTTTTGCAGGTATTTGAAACTTTTCATAATATATTTTTTTTTTTTATTTATGCGTTATTTTCTATTGAATCGACCACAAAAGTAGCTTTAGTTTTCCCATGTTTATTTTTTACTGTGAAGGTAAAAGTTTTAAATTCTTTGTTGGGTGGAGGGATGTGGGTAAAGTCCCCTATTGAACTTTAGCTTATCGTAGTTGAAAGTGCGACATTGTGTAGAGTGTCAAACACAAAAGGATTTAACAAGAGTTTTTGAACAGGATTTTTGTTCACAATGAATAAAATTTTTTTAAGCAAGTTTTTTGTAAATTTCCATAAATGAACAACAAAAAATATTCGAAAACAAGAGGTAGTATTGAGAAATTTCATCGAACATATTCGACTACAAGATATGCTACATATTTTCATTGTAAACTTAATTTATGGCATTTGTACTGCAATACAAAAGTAAAGAATGAAAATTATGGATGTCATAGAAAATGGGAATAACTCTGATTTTTCTTTGTCATATCGAAAACAGGTTTGGTAACAGATTTTAGCAAATTTCTTTCTAATTAAAAGATCTCAAACAAGAAAATCGTATAAAATATTTTAATTTATGATGGTGAAAGTGCTAAAATCCGTAAATTTAAAAAAAAATATGATAGTGAGGAGTCAAACTTCTCATAACTTCAATAAAATCGAACTCCAAATAAATTAGTTGTGCCATGATTTTCTAGGGACTAAACAATTTTCTGTAATCAAGTTGTTTCGTTTAAATTATTTTGTTTTTAAATGGAATTTTTTACAAGGTACTTATTAAAAACGCACTTTTTTAAATATATGCATGTACTTTGTTTTAAAATATATATACATATCTTTTTAAAGGTACTTTTTTTCTGTATATACTTAATTAAACAGTTACTTTTTTAAAGGTGATTATTTTAAAAAATAATTTTTTAAAATGTACATGTTTTAAAAGGTTCTTTCTCCAAAAAGTACTTTTTCAAAAGTATGTACTTTTTTAAAAAGTATGTACGTGTTTAAAGAGGACCTTTTTAAAAATTAATTCCTATATAACAAAATTAATTTTTTAATAGGCAATTTTTTAACAAAGATGCATTTAAAAGTTTTTTTTAAGTATTTATTAATAATAAGTACAATTTTCAAATGGTACTTTTTAAAAATTGTACTTTTTAGAAGATAACTATTTAGCTTGTTCTTTTTCAGAGGTAATGTACTTTTTTTTAACAGAGGGTTTCTAAATGTACTTTATTTTTAAGAATATGTCCTTTTTTTAAAAGTATGTACTTGCTTGTAGGGGGCCTTTTAAAAAATTGATTTCTTAGAAACTTTGCATGTACTTACTTATTTTCAAAATTAATTTTTTAAAAGACAATTTTTTACCAAGTACTTTCTTAAAAGAAGCTTTTTACAAAATTTATTCTGTATATACGTACATTTTTCAGATGGTACTTCTTTCAAAAATAACTTTTCTCAAATGGCACTTTTTAAAAAGGGTAATTTTTTAAATGGTACTTTTGAAAAAATTACTTTTTCAATAGGTACTTTATGAGCATTTACATACATAATATCTTAAATAGTTACTTTTTTAAATGGTTCTTTTTTTAAATAAATTTCTTAAAATGTTGTTTCTTAACAGGCACTTTTCTAAAAGAATCTTTTTCAAATTTAAAAAAACTTTTATTAAATGGAGCTTCTTTAAAAGTTTTATATCTTGTCATTAAAAAGTACACTTTTTAAACCTTAATTTCTTAGAGGATACTTTTTAAACAGGAACTTTATTAAACAATACTTTTTTTAAAGTAGAAAACGAATTTCAAAACTACATTCTAGTGAGTGAGTTTCATTCAAAGTTTTTACTCACACCAGATGAATTTATCGCTCACAGATGACTTATCACACCTGATAAGTCGAACGAACGAACGTCTGGAATATGGAAACCACATTTTAAGTTTATATTGTTCTCTTTTGTGTACCGAAAACGGCTCAACCAAAAATACCTTTCAACACAACTGTCTCACATATTATCTTACGGGCGATCATCCTGGTCATTTTACAGAAAATATGCTAAAAACAAAGAAGTTCGTTACAAACCCCAACCGCCCCCACAGTAGACAGTTGACTAAAAAGTATGTGTAAAAAAAGGAAAGGAACAATTAAACTATTGTTAGTAGATTTAAAAAGTTATATGACATTTTCAATTCATATTTTTATAAAACCAAAAATCAAATAAATAAAAAAGTTCAAACTGATAAAAGCTGGACAATTGTTTAATAAATTTAAATAAAAGTTTTGGTTTAACAATAAGGTTTAAGCTACAACGAAGTAATTTATATTCATATTTTCTACGTCACACATACAAATATACAGTGGCAAAATAGTTAACATCGAAAGTCTTGAAAGTTTTGCTACACATTTTTGTTTTACAGAAAAATTGGTGTTTTAAAATTAAAATAATAAAACCATCTGATATTTTATCATACGAGCGGCATTTTAACTAAATGATAATTTTGTTCCAAAAACAAAAAACCTCCGCTCACTTTCACTCATTTTTACCTCTACAATCAGTTAGCTTGAATGAATTTCGTTTATAACCCCTTAAGCCATCTTTCATCATCACTTTATTGCAAATGACCTCATTTTTTATCATCAATCTACATTTTGGAAGGCAAAAACTAATGGATCATAAAAATCAATGGTAATTTTATCAATTTCCTTTCTTAACTCGTTATAGGTAATTTACTCTTATCTGATTGAGTGAGTTACAACTGTTTTTTTTTTTATTTTATTTTCGTCTATATTTTTTTCTGCTTTCTTAAAAAGAAAATGCCACTTGAATTGTTAATGTAAAGGGTCAGTTTCAAAGTTGCTTAAAACTTTGTTAAGGATTTCTAGTGCTATAAAAAATGCACTAACGAAATTCAAAAGGACCTGATGTTGCTGTTAAATGTATGAAATATAACTTTACAACTTCCCAAACCACGTATTGCTGTCTTATACTTTTCCGCCAAATCTCACCATTGTCCATTTTGAATTGTGGAAAAACTTTTTATTAAATATCACTTTGTACGATGCTGAAGCCACTTTCCCCATTTTTTAATATTAATTCACTATTATTTTAAATAACATAAAAAAATTCGGTTGACCTGATCGCATTTACACAAACTTTTTGCGAAATTTTAATACGAGAATTATTACACTACTAATCTGCTATTTGTCACAAGAAAACCCGTCAGTTAAGATAAGATACGGGATTTAATGTGAAAAAATAACTGAATTACAAAAATTTAGTAGTAAAGTGATTCCCGTATTCAAATCTCAAATGTGGCGACAGAACTACGTTCTGCCGTATATAATGAAATATGAATTGATGTTGATACGGTGCCAGCTCGCTAGTCCGAAGGTGTGTAATCCGAATTATCCAGTAATCGGATTTGAATTTATTACGTATTATATAGTCCGCATTGGTTGCAAGCTCGCTAAACCGAATTTTTTTTTGTGTCCTACACAATCGTACGTTGTTCTAAATATGAGATGTGTGCTGAAAAAGTATGGTAATGTGGACTAAAAATGCAACTGTGTGACAGATTTTTTGGCAATTCATGCGATTTGTAAGACATTATGAAAATTTTCATAAAATGATAGTTTTCATGCGATCAGAGGAGTATCTATTGTCAGCCATATGTTTTAGCATCAGTTTTGTATGATAGTGTGGCACCTACAGCACCATTTTGAAACGGTTTTTATCAAGTCGGTTTTTGTAAGATTTTCCTGTGAATGAATTGTACGATTGTGTAGGATAGTAAAGCACGGCCTTAAATGTTTATCAGCTGGCACAATTATGACATGGCACTCTAATTTATGACGGGGTGCTCACACTTCTTGTCATATTTTGGTGTGCTATTATATTATGACTTATGACTAAAGTGAGAATACCCCAATAGAATCGTTGTATTTTTGTGCAAAAACTTTGTTCTTTTTATTTTTATTAATTCTGAAATGAATGCATTGAACACATATTTTTGTTTTTTTTTTTTCTTTCTTTTTAAATGTAATTAATTATTTATTTAAATGATTAATAAATATAAATATCATTCGATATGTGTTTTAAAAGCATTTTTCTTGCACAAAGAATCGCTTAAAATTTTTATTCCGTAATTCGGATAATTTGATAATCAAGTTTTCACTGTATTTCAGTGGTTGCA
The DNA here is from genome assembly GCA_947311025.1 of Lypha dubia. NCBI lineage: Eukaryota > Metazoa > Arthropoda > Insecta > Diptera > Tachinidae > Lypha > Lypha dubia. The sequence goes on along the minus strand of OX371264.1, from coordinate 2,352,000 downwards.
TTTTTCGATATTCATTCATTCGTTGGTGATAATAAATTAAATTTTCCACATATTTAATTATTTTCGAAGAATATGTCAAATAAATTTCGTAAAATTTATTGCGATGTTACCCTGCAGGAAATATCTATAGTAAAATTGTACTGATTACCTGGTGACCAGCGTTGCCAAAACTCATGAGAGAAAAAATGCTACATTTTGTTAAAAAAAAATACTAAAATATGCCAAAAAAAAAAATATATGCTAAAAAGTTTATACTGATTTTAAAATATTTAGAAATTGGAATTTTGGGATTTTAGTGTACGTTTCGATAATATGTATTCCACTTTTTCATTATATTTCTAAAAGCGATGTGTATTGGAATGTTTGTAAACAATGAAACAACATCAAGTGAGATTAAGATCTCGTCATCTTTAAGTGTTATGTTTTTGAGCTCCTCTTTTAATTGCTCTGAATTGGAGTCTACGAATACAACAAAACATAAACGGAACCATGAACCTAAAAGAAGAGACAAATAACATAAATACAACCTACATTTTTGCAATCAGCAAAATAAACAACTGAAAAAATCGAATTTGATAATTTTTTTAAAAATTTTGAATTTATTTTAAAAAAAACTTATTTATATGTATGTAGAGTGATTAACTAATTGATTTGATTTGTAAGTAAAATGAAAATTTTGGTGTAATTATTTATAATAATATTAAGATATAATTTTTTCAAATAGACGACACCCTTGAAAAAGTCAACATAAAATTGACGAAACGTTGGGTAAATATGAAATAAAAAGTTTTTTATTGTCATAAACTGCGTTAGGCCTTAATAGCTGAATATTAATAATCAACAACACAAAACACAAAATTGGCCAAAACGACATAAACTATTTATGTATGTATGCATGTGTAATTTTGTTAAATTAATCCCAATTTCAATATACTTATTTTTATTTAATTTACAATCTGAAATTCTCAATTTCATTTGGAATTTTCTGAATTTGAACTTGAAATTCTCAATTTTATTTGGTATTTTCTCAATATCATCGGTAATGTTCTGAATTACATTGAAAAATGGTGTAGTCGGCAAAAGTGGTGACATGGGACACTTGGCTCAAGGCTTTTGACAGGGTGCCTAGAAACATATACACACATACATTCATACATTCATAGTTTTTATCCATAAAAATCTAATTCGAATGTAAATAAAAGTTGAATAATTAATGCCTACTAACTAAAGGACCTTAATACGGTCCTCGAATCGACTTTAATTATTGTAATAGATTAACATGCCATCCAAGATTTATCCCAATGAATTATTTCTTTTATGAAATACTGATGCTAAAAATGTTAATAAATCTCTCTTCATCTTTATATCGTTTATCATTCGAAAACTTTAAATTCCTTTGGATCTCTTCATTTAATTGATGTTTTCTCTATGTTTCGTGTTAAAATACCCCCTCTCTGGGCATGTTTCATTAATAAACACACTTTAGCTATTAAATAAAAGAAAGAGCGGGTTCACAAACCAACTGGTTATGTGTCTGGGCTAAATAGAAGTCATTGAAGCTGGCAATAATCCTCTGTAGTAATAAAAAAAGAAATAAGCTAATATAACCTAAAAATATCCCAGACATTAACTTTTCAAAATACGAAGGTCGCTCAGTAAATCCTTGAATTACGAGCTCCTTGTACTTATTTCTCTTTACGAGGTGGAAAGAAGAACTTCATTTAAACTGGTAAAGAAATAGAAAAATGTTATGACTTATTTCTTTTTTTCAACTTCATTTTGCTGATTGGACTTCCTTGAAGATTTACGCTAGAAATTTGTTTTTGTAGAACATTTCTAGCCTTTGAAAAGGCCGGTAAAGAGGCATATTTTTCGCTTAAAATAACAGGATGTTATGAATTCGTATGTATAATTTTTTAATATTTGAACGCGCACACTCAACTCTTTTATTTATGTGCCGATATTGAAAATTGTCCTTTTTTTTTTTGTTTGAAAGGAAGGGTTTGCTTACATTTTGCACGCGGCGACAATTTGTTTGTCTAAAATATTGATTATCCTATAACTCCTCCATTTACAGGCCAATTTTTATAATTGAATTTTTTTTAATAAAGGGTTTGCTTGCACTGCGCTCAAATATTTTTCGGCGACAAGCAAAGTTCTAATTAATGCATAACTGCACTACTCCATGTGCGGACTAACTGAAGAATTAGAGAGTTAAAATTTAACACAAAAATTTTCATAAAAACCTGCAACAAATTTTGAGGATTGCAAGAATTCAACTTTTACGAAAAAAAAATTATTTCTAAAACAATAAACATTTTACTTTTTGTATAGTTTTTTTTTTTTATTTTTCCATTTAAGAAATTACATTTATATTAAAAAAAATAGTATATAATACAAAATAAATTACAAAACTAATATCAAAGTTCTGGTTGATTTTATTTTCTTTTGAAAAAAAAATAGAAAAACCAAAATTTATATAAAAATTATGATTTCGAGAGAAAAACTTATGATGCAAAAATTTTATTTTTAGTATGAAAAAGCTACTAGAACAAGACAAAGTAAAATATAAAAATATATATATAAATTTTTTTCGTTAAATATACATGTATTTAATAATAAATTTATTTTTAGCAGAAAACAAGAAGAATATAAAATATTTAGACGAGTAGAAAATCTATTTTGTTTGTCTGTTTGTTTATTTACTTATTTTATGTATAGAATCCATCCATCCATTCATCGTTAACAAAAATATACTTATTGTTTTATAGCTGCAAAAAAAATTATAATAATATTGAGTGATTTTTTTTCTTGTTTTTTTTTTTTGTTTGCAATAAATTTATGGACTTTGATTGTTTCCCTTTTTATTTTAAATTTTAAACTATAAAAGCGAATTACATATTTTGTTTTTCAATTGTTTCATTTGAATGTTGGTTTTTCTTTCGTTATGTTTTTGTTTTTGTTTTATATAGGCCACGTGTTGTTGTTGTTTAATAATCTTTAGATTTTGTTTTCTATTTCAAGCAAATTTTGTTTTTTTTTTTTTAATTTTTGTTTTGATTAGTCATCACCGACAATAAATTTTGAAAAATTTTACTTTTTTCAAAAATCACAAAACTGGCTGCTGGCACAAACACACACGATCTGTTAAATTTGCTGTAGTTGTTGTTGCTTAAATTGTTTTTTTTCTATTCCTTGAAGCTGATTTTCTATTCTGATGGTAATTTTTATTAAATAATTGATTGCGTGTTATTTTATTCTTCTTCTTTTTTCCAAAGTGTTATTTATAGTTGTTGCAGTTTATTATATAAAATTATTTTCCGCCACAGCGTTTAGAATTTATTTGGCCAAACTTAATTTGCCCAAAAGATTGGCTGCCTGATTGCCAGCTGATTCTTGAGCATGTGAGGCGGTATCGTGGATGGTCTTTTCCAAATTCTCTCTTTTTTGGTCAACATATTGATTGGCTTCTTGCATTTTTTGATCGACAGCTTGACTGGTGGCCTTCATGGCGCCATCGACGGCATTTTCAGCTTCTTTCATTTTTGAGTCCACCACCTGTTCAGCAGCCTTGACGGATTTGTTGATGGCCTCATTGGCAGCCTTTTTGGTTTGATCCACAGCATTGGCGGCAGCCTAAAAAAGAGTAGAGCGTTAAAATAAAAACTTACATTCAAATTAAGAGAATTTGTTTTCGAACCTTTTGTGAAGCATCAGCAATATTGGCAGCAGCTTGTTTGGAATTGGCAGCCACAGCATTCACTTGTTGCACGGTATTGTTAACGGCGTTTTTGGTGTTGTCTGCCACAGCAGCAGCTTGGTTTACACCCGACTCAATGGCTTGGCCAGCTTTTTGAGCTTCTTGAGCAGCTAAATCGGCAGCTTCCTTGGCTGAAAAAAAAATAGTTTGATAAAAACATATTTTTAGCTGCAATATTTTCGCAAAAAGACACAAGTACAATAGTATTCAATTTTCCATCCCTGATGGTAAGAAAATATACTTAAACACATTCCTGCTTACATACCGAGTATTCCGAGACGAATTTGTTTGGGGGCATTTGTATTAAAAATCGTTTTTAAACAAATTGAAAGATGCCATTACGTATTGCGTCTCAGACAGGGCTGGAAATTTTTCAAGATTTTTCGAAATCGAATTTTCAGTTTTAAAATCAAGCAAGCGTAACTTAGTTTTTAAACCTCTCGTCTAAACTATTTGTGGTTTCTTAGTTATACACAAATTTTTAGCGAAAAACAGTGATTTTTAAAAAGAATTTAGTTTTTGTTATAAAAACTATTGAAAAAGCATAAAAACCCCAAATTTTAAAAATTTCTTCAGAAAAGATGTATCTAGGAACAAAATAAACCTCATTGTATATATGGACAAATTTATGGATTTTATTCAACACGAAGGAACACGTTTGATATATCACCACCAGTGTTGCCAGATTCACCGTATGCGATGAATACCGTTTAGCCAGGAGAAAACTGAACTGAATGGACGTATTAGCAGTCAATTGCATATTAACTTCATTTTAATTATATAGATTCTGCTGATGATGAAGCATTAAATCGCATGACAATTTCTAATCTTGAGCAACATCAGGTGCATTATTCAAAAACGGTGGAACATGACTGAGCCTGCACGACTGCAATTTGTCAGTGATTCTTTTATAGCAGATATTATATAAAATTAGTCATTTGTTATAGAGAGTTTGAAAATTCTGAAATATAAATCGAAATTATGTATTTCCGGGATAGGCTGCATCAGAATCACCCGTTTTTCATTTTTTTTTTTTATCAGCTGAAAAGGGCGATTAAATAATCTGGACAGTTGCTAAATTTCAAATATGGAACTGATTAATTAAAAACCTGATATATAGAAACTATTTTCGCGTTAATTCGTTAAAGGACAATTCTACAAATCTCTAAAATCGACAATTGTTAATGGAGAATAAAAATAAGAAAATCCTTCTTTAGAGAATTTTTGGGAATAAAAAGTTTGCGATAAAGAATTCAATTAAACTGAAAGTCCTGTAGCACATCGTTAATTGTTCCACTTTTTCTTTTTTAATACTCCCTCTTATATTTTCCTCTCCTTAACTCGGATGTCTCTTTCAATTCAATTTATATGTTTTTTTCTTGCTCTTTAACTCATTTTTTACCCCCATTTTTGTAATAATTTTTTCGTTTTTGTAATTTCCTTTTGCTCTTTGGAAATTTTTATACTCACCAGTGCTGGATGCCAAATTTTCAGCTTCACTCTTTGTTTGCTGTACACTTTCTCCTACTTTCTTGGCTTGTTCTTCGGCCATCTTTTGTGCGTTTTCCGCCTTCTCTTTGGCCAATTTTTCGGCTTCATCCTTTTTCTTGCTGAAAAGGTTGGCGGTTTTATCGCCCAAATTCTTAAAGGATGCTGAAAATAATAAACATTTAAGATTTTATTAAAAACAAATACTGTTGAACCTTAAAAGAGAAAAAAAAAACAAAAGGCAAAAGACATGCTCGGAACATGACTAAATTCCTTATTTACGAATTCCAAAAAAGAAAAGAAAATATTCTATAAATTCTAAGTTTGTTTTTTATGCGAAACAAAAAGCTTTTAATTAACAAGTAAAGTTTTAAAACGCTTTTTTTGTTTTGTTTTCTTCTTTCTTCACTTTTAACTCGAATGAGAATTATTTCATAAATAAAATCAATAGTGTGACTAAATGAAATCAAATGACGAAAAAGTTAATTTTATTTTTATAACAAATTGAAATCGATGGGGGTGGAATTCAACTGTTTTGGTTTATTTCAATGGAAATGAGTTCGGGATAAAATGTAATTTTTACATGCTAATTTTATTTTTTCTTTCAACTTTTTGTTTAGCAAATATATATGTAGTTTTTAAAAATTACAAATTCTAATGGAAAAAATTTGTATAAATATTTAATACAAAGTTTAAAAACATGCTAAACTGTTTTAAATTCTATATTTTTCACCACCACTTAGATTTAGGTTTTTTTTTTCAAGGTAAAGGGTTTGTAAGAATATTCGTCATGAACACTACAGTCCTTTAAATTTAATTTTTTTTTTTTAATATTAAAAATTTACAGAATTTTGTTTTTACGTCTGTATGTATTTTTCAAATTGTTATTTTACATATGTATGTGTAAAAATTGTTTTTATTTTCAAAAGTTCTATATGACCTTTTCAATAACAACAACAATACTAATTTCAGTTTCAATAGCAATTGTTGTTGTGTGCAAAAATAGTTTGTTAAGAAAACTTTATTTACCCGAAAACATTTTTTATTATTACAATTGACACAACCACTTTCTCTGGACGCTAAGTACAAACTAGAGACCTGAGTTTGTTTTTTTAACTGATGTGGAAAATGTAATAAAATGACGCCATTTCGAACGACACCAACAAACAGTCATCAGCCATCCAGTCAGTCAGTCACCAAAGTGAAAATTTAAAAATAATAAAACCTCAAGTAATTAATACATAAACTTATTTTCCGTTTTTCTGTTTAATTTTCATACAGTAAATTCAACAATAAAAATACAATTATATTCTGCTGTGCCGAACCTTATATACCCTTCACAATTCGATATGATTTTTGTTTTTTTAATTTCAAATTTAGGAATCCGTTTTTGTTGTGGCCACCATTTGGAGTTGAGAGTGATTACGCCTTGTCATCAGCAGGCTTCTCAGAAAATATTTGTGTTTAATACCCTTATTATGGGTACGCATAATATACATATACTGAGCTGCAAAATTTAGAATACCTTAATACAATTAAACTATTTTTTTTTAATTAGGACCAGCACTCAGGGGATGACCCCAACGTATGCAGATAGTTAGGCGAAATACATGGTTTGCGGTATTTAAAATACAAAATACTTGCTGGTCATATATTTAAAATACAAATACAAAATACGCATTTGTATTTTAAATACGTATTTCAAATACATGTATTTCAAATACTGCCCAGCCCTATGTATGCAGTGCATTGTGCCGGAACTCAGGGAGAGGGATAGGGTACAGAAGATAGATGTTGAATATTTAGAAGGCTTATTAACTCTTTTACAACTCTGCTTTGCGCGTTATGTTAATTTTTAAGGCAGTGTTGAAGCGCCTACGGTGTTAAGTAGACGCGTTAACTTTGTTATTAGCAGGCATTTTATTTTTACTTCGCCGATGTTTCTGCTAACCGACGAATGAGGCGATGTTGTGTACAGTAGCTTGGAACAGCATCAATCGCTGTCGGAACAGTTTTTTAGTGACCAGTGCTATGCCTTCATCACTTAAATATTCCAACAACAATTAATACAATGCCACACTAACGAACATTAGAGAAATAAATGATGTTAATTGACTTTCTCTAGCCAGGGTTTGAACCCAGGCCCCAAGTCATTGTTTGCTAAGAAGTCAACACCACCTACAATATTTTTTCCATTTCTGGCCACTTCCATCCCTGATCGAAAGAAAGAAAATGCTGCACTGCTGCAGTATTCAGAATTCTAATCCCCGTGATTCAAGACTCAATACTGGGGCACCGTCATTACATTAAAAAAATGTATTTCCGGAATGGTATCTAATATATCGTTAGCTGAAATAAAAAGCCACGTAACTACAAAAAGTACTAGATCGCATTTTTGATAAAAAAAAAAAAATTATTGCGAGTAACACATCGAAACACGTCTCCCTGCAAATTTGCAACCTTGCACCATAAACATCAGTAAAATTAGGAAATTTATTTAATATTTTCACACTCCTGTAAAATTTAAAAAAGAAGTAGTTCCATAATTTTGCATTTCAGTTAACGATATACATATATTTTTATATATGTACTAATAATAAAATACCGGAACCGTTCGTTTAATCGAATCGTTTAAAGACAAATCCATACACATCGGTGCAAGACCCAAACTCTTTTGCCGTTTTCGGAAAATTGATTTCACTACAGAAAGATGGACACACATGAAATGGCAAATCTATAAATACCCCTCAAATATTTGGTGAAGGGTATAAAATCACACAATATGCTTTGGAAAAAAAATTTTTATAGAAATATTAATTAACAACTAATTTACAATTGAATACACCTGCTGTAAAATTAGATTTAACAAAACTTGAAATACAAAATAAAATTATGCAAAATGAAACAAAAATTCATTAAAATTATTTTATAAAGTAGTAGAAGATATTTGACATAATTATGTTTGAATTTATAAAATAGAACATAAACATAAAAATGTCGCTCGCTCATTGCGATTACAATTAAACGGATATAGAGTTTAAAAAACTTGTTCACAATAAATTCACAATGACAAAATCCCAAAGCAAAAAAGAAAAAACTTTTTGTATTAATAAATTTCAAAGAAGTACAACAATATGTGGCACAAGTGCATACATACAGACATACATTCATATATTTAATTTAAAGTTCACAGTTGCTGCTCCCCAGTCTCTTATTCAATACTTTATTGTTATATTTTAAAAATTTCTTCTTCCTGCCGTTATTTACATATTTAAAATTATACAAAAATTCTTTCTTAAATTAATGATGCTTAGAATCAATTAGCAAGTAAATTCCGAAATCCCACAGCCTTAAAGTATAACATTTAATTCGTAGAGAGTATTTGTCATTAAAATACGAGGCTAGTCCCAAAAATCTGTGCAAAAAAATCTGTGCATCAAAGTGACTAGAAAAATTTTGGGTTTGTGTAAAAATGGAATTCCCTCTGTAAGCCTGCGTTATTAGTGAAAAATATATTATGTAGCACTTTAGTTACGTAAAAAGGCATGGGTATTTTTTTCTTTTTTAATTGAGCAAGTATGCGGGAAGAAGTAGCTGGTGCGTGAAAGCGCGAACCACTAGAGACACGTAGGACCAAGCAAGTCGCAATAAACCAAGTGCCAGCGGGAGAAAACAAGAACTTGGCAGTACGAGAAAAAGTAAAGCCAAAATAACTGAAGCTGTCAAAAATACAACCAGACAACAGTTCAGAACAATTACAGCCAAAAAATAAGTAGGGCAAAATATAGTCAGCTCTCGTAGCGCTGCCACCTGGTTTATTACGCCATGGGATCAAGAGTGTACAACTTGTGGAGCTCCCATACTACATCCAAACGCTTTTGCAGTATTGCCAAGCTTCTCCTTTTTTCTGTGCAACCAGAGAAACGTGAGAACCACTCAAAAGTCTGGGACATGTTGAGACAAATATTAGATCACTTTAAGCATGTTTTCGGGTTGCCATACTACAGGCCAACACTCATCCCAGTGTTTGAAGAATTTTCCTTTTTCTGTGTAGCAAAAAAAGCATGGAAATACGAGAAAGAAACCCTTTGCAATGCTGAAACCACTAGAGACGCGATAGGCTAACATGGAAACACTCCAGGCGTGTTTAAGGGTTGCCACACTACATGCCAACTTATAGCCAGTATTTCCAAAACTCTACTTTTTTTCTGTGCACCGAGAGAAGCGTCAAAACGAGAAAAAAGCCCTTTGCAAAGCCGGGACCACTAGAGACGTATTGGGACAAACATGAGATAAATTGGGGCATATTTTGGAGTTTCCATACTATATGTCAGCACTTTTGTCAGACTACTCCTTCTTTTCTGTATTCCTAGAAAGGCGTGAAAATGCAAAAAAAAAACTTTTTAAAGTATTGGAGCACTAAGAACGCATTGCGACCAGGAAATTAAGTGTGGTTAGAAGCGAAGTTTTCTGTTATTAAAATTTTGTGTCTTTTAGCCAAGTACAGACTACAACAAACTGCACGGTATTTTTTTTTTTGCCACCTTAACATGGTATTACTTACTAATATCAATTTTTACAAAATATCTTTACGAGTTTTAGTTCTGTTTCTTTGTTTTTGAACAGGTTATTATTTTGCTTGAAAGGATTTTCTTAAATAAAAATTATTAAAAATTAACATTTTTATTTAATTTTTTTTGTGAAATATTCGCTTGAATTTCACGAACACGAATGTCCTTAAAGAGGAGAATACTCGGCAATACGCATACGAATACGAATATTTGTAACATCACTAATACATACATACATTCATACCTACATACAGCCACGCTTATTTCCTATTACGACGCCTTTAACAATTATTTGGCATTTTTTCTTAATTATTTATTAAATCGCTATTTCAGTATTTTTTTTTAATGAACATCTTTCTTTATTTAAATTTAATGAGTTAAATCATGTTTTTAATAACTACAAAATTCTAAAATTATCAAATCATTTGTTAAAGCATCGCGTATATTTAAATATATGACGAAATATAATAATCGTTTTCCCAAATTACATTTATAGAAATGATTTTCAACATTAATTAACCACAAAAAAAGTAATTAAAAGTATTTGGATATATTATGGGAAAGTTGGTATTAAATTTTAGAAATTAAGTGCAAAAATACTTTCTAGAAGTTTGTATAATTTTCAAAAAAAAAGTTTTTAGCAAATTCTATTTTTCTAGCATTATAACATTAAGACTCATGTTGAACACAGGAAGAGAGATGCTCACAAAAGCTGGTTCTTGTAAACTTTGATCTGCAAGATATCATATTGGATATGGCAAGATAAGTTTTTCTGGCGTTAATAAAGTAATTTCAAAAATTCAAACTGATTTTGAAAAATAAAATTTTATCTAATTTGAAAATTTCAAACAAAATTTAAAATTAATTTCAATAATTTGAAACTCCTCCTAATCATGCCCCAACTCTAATCAAAGACAAAGCAACTTTAATATTTGGTGTGAACTAGCCGATCGACAGGCACGTATCCACCTTAAGCTTTTGGGAGGGGAACTTTTGCATAAAGGACCTACACAAACATACCATGTTGTAAAATTTCTATTAGAAACGTAATAGAAATTAGGAATAAATATTTTGTTTGTTAGTACCTATGTTTTGGAAGGAGAAATAGGTAGGTATCTTTTTTTTATTTAATGGACATTATAGACATGCCCTATGTTCACACTGAACTTTATCTAAGTATTTATGGTGTTCAGAAATGTAATTCTATTTATATTTGGATAAATAAAGGACATATATATGTATATATATATATACATAGACATGCTGGTCAATTTACAGCTTTGATTTCAAAGTTTCCTAAATAAATATAATTTAATTTGCATATTTTTAATTTATAAAAATTTATTTCACAACACATTCATACACCTACATACATATGTATCTTTATTTTATCTACATACATAATATGTATACTACATACATACATATGTACATTCATGTACATACACTTAATGCCGGTAAACTGTCAAGTATATCGAACCTCAAAATTCATTGTTATCAAATTTCTGTTGGTTGGCTTTACAACAACAAAAACAAATATATGTACATTGTACACACGTACATATGTATGTATGTACGAGTACAAACCTGTGTAAAGTGCTAAAATTGTATAAAAAATTTAAACTTTATGATGCAGTCATGTTTAAGCCATAAAAAGAAAGGAGGAAGATGTATGCATGTGTATGTATGTATGGATCTGTATGTGTGCATCAAACCACATTGTTTGTTATTGTAACCAGGCATAAGAAGAAGAAGAAGAAGAATAAAAAAGCACTCAATTCATTTCGTACCAGAAAAGTTAATAAAATGAATACAAAAATTTATTAAAAACCGGCTTTTAAAACTTCAGAAAAGAACAAAACAACTTCACAAAAAGTATCGAGTTTTAAGCAACTTGATGGTGAAGTTCTTTTTATTTATTTTTTTTAGAGTTTCTTCTTACACTTCTACTTTAAGTACAACAAAAAAAGGCGTGTTAGGTGATTTGCGAATAAAACGAAAACTTGTAGTTAAAAAAAGTTTAAACTTGTTTTGCTGCTGACTCTCTCTCATGTAAACAGCAAAAGATTGCATCGTGTAGAAAAAAGTTATGCACATACATACATACATACGAGTACGTACAACTAAATTGGAAAATGTAAGGAGATAAATTTAAAACAAGTTTGTATTTTCTTTAAAGTGTAATAAATAATAATACTTATGTTTATCAAATAAGCCATTAAATTAATTTACTACATGCATATATGTATGTATATGTACATATGTATGTATGTATTTAGTACGTATGTATGGACATACTTATGTATTTATGTACTTATTTACTTGGGTACATAAATTTTGGTACTTTTTTTAACACTGCTGTTAGAAAATGTTTGTTATTTGTACACCGGTTGTACATACACACCCAAATATACTAGATACATTTTTCTAAACCAAATAATAGATTCAGCTATCGCATTGTTGTTGTTGCTTTATATTCTACCACATTTCATGTACTAGCTCTCATGCTCTTCTCAACCGGCAATAACAACAACAACAACATATGTATGTATGTTCATCATAAATACTATTTTTGCAACTATGAGTCGTATTAGTGATGATGTCATGTTCATTAATTCAAGGGCAACTTTTATTTTTTCCGTTGTTTGTTTGTTTGTTTGCTTGTTTCATTCTAGAAGCTAGACACATTCTCGTGTTATTGTTGTTGTATTGTAGCCATTTTCATTGTGTTGCTTTTGTTCTTATTGTACCTACCTACGTACATAGTTCATGTTTAATTGTTTGTTTGCCATAACATGCAGTTTTACAAGTTTTTCAGTTGGCTTAAACCAGTGCTGCCAAATGTGCAGATTTATCTGTATTTTACAGTGTTTCTAAGGGCCAATAAATTGGTGGATGATAATGTTTCATTTATTTTTAAAACTCGTTTAAATATAAAATTTTATTTTTCATTGCAATATTAAATCAACATTAAATAGCCAACGTTGTGTATTTAAACACTACATAAGTTTTACGAATTTCCATATGTTTTCGACTGCTTGTTCTTCTTGTTTGAAAAAAAGCAAATAAAATATTTGTGGCTGCTCACAAGTTGCATAAAATTTTGGCATCTTTTTTCGCTATTACCCTTTTAATCGTTCTGAAAGTTGCTCTTATTATTTTAAAACATTTCAGGAGTTCTTAATTATTCTTATTTATAGCTAAAATAATAATATATTTTTTTTAGATTTTTCTTTATTTGCTCTAGTCAGCTGTTTTTTTGGGAAATTTTCAGGAAATTTTTTATATTACGTAGTGCTACCATATTTTCATCGTAATTAAATAAGAACTTTAAGTTTGACTGAAAAAATGAAAGTATGTTTAAACGAATTTTAAATTTTTATGAAAATTAACTAAAATTATAATTATATATACACTCATTTATTGGCCATAAGCATTGAACAGTTTTGAAGTTTGTTTGTTTAAAAAATAAGTTTTTCTGTCGATTTTGCTCATTGTTTTGCATTTTTTTTTTTTATAAAATAAATTATTTCCCTTTTTCTTATTATACGTACATACCTACATTTGTATTTATTTTGTTTGCTGTACTATGTTTTAATGTCTTATTAAAAATAAAATCTGTAAAATAAACTTTCAGAGGTGTTCTGCCATACATTTTAATTTCGTGCGGAATACAGAACACTCCTGCAGTTTTGCTTTTCACATAATAATCGGCTTTTTTATCAAAAACTAATTTATGGCAACCCCGGCATAAACGCAAATGTATGGGCATCCATCAACAATTATATTGTCTGCATGGAGATCCATACTTACGTATGTGTGTATGGTTGTGTGGGTATGCGAAAATAAATATGTAGAATAAATTGTCTGATTGCAGGATACTGGCAGAAAATATATTAACTGCAAGTGATGTTGACTGTTTGATAAATTACACACATACTCGTACATATGCACTGCTGAAATAAAAAATTAAAACACTTAAAGAAATGACTTTTGTGCTTTTTTTAATCATATTGAATTCGAATAGTTTCTGCAGTTAGGAGTCCTTAGAGAACCAATTTATTTTAAGGGCATGCTAGAAGTATGTAGAAGTAAAAGAACTTATAAATTTACGATAATTAATTGTTGTTTTTTTTTATTTTCGGAAAGTTAAAGATATAAGAAAATTTTACAGCAACTTTTACCGTATTTACATTGTGCAACTTTGCTGCATGCAATTCTCAATTTAAGCGAGAGTGTTGAAATATAAATCTAGGAAGATGTACCTACATTTAATTTTCTGAAGAAAGGGAGTTGTATGCATATTGCAATACTCTATTTGAAAACCTAAGATTTAATGAAACCAAAGCCACTAATAGCTAAACTTGTTCAGATATTTCGAATTTTTTGAGCTTCGAATTTCATATTCGAAATTAATTTCCTATATGGCCATTTCCATTGCGGTGTGATGTGACATTTGTTCGACTAAAAGGCACAAAAAAGTGAAAATGTCAAACAAAATATAAGCAAAGTTGGTGTGAAGTTGCAAAACACGCAACGTAAGTTCAGCGCAAAGTTTTGTTGTCAGTCCAACCCTCCGTGCAATCTAATGTTTCATTGTCTGTCCAATTATTACGAGCTTCTAGATTTTCTTTCCATTACAGCAGTTCCCTCTTAAATAAATTCCCTATTTTATGCGCAACAAGTGCTGCTGTGTTGCATTACAACATTTTCACTTTAATGCATCCCGCTTAAAAACCTTCCACTCTTAAATAAATAATTTTATAGAAACAAGATTTAAACAAGAAAAAATTTAATGCCTTTTTTATAAAAAAAATATCTGTCTTGCAAGCATTTTTTATAGTTTTTGTAAATCCGGGTTATTCGTTTTTTTCAAATTTTTGCAAATTTTAAGTTAAACATGCACACTTAAGCGGGGACTACTGTACTACTAAATTATTCCACAAAATATTAATTTTATAAGGATTTTTAATTAATAAAAAAAAAGTTTTATAACCTTAATTCCAAGCGTTTATAGATATTTTCAACATTTTAATGCGCAGGACCAACAAAGTCGAAAAATTGTAAATCAATAAAAAAAAACCGTAAAAAGTTAAAGTAAAACTACGTGTTGTATGCAGCAGAACTTCATGCTTAAGTTTTTACACAATCAATGCAAAAGGGACTGTCATAATACATAACATAAATTACAATCTTTTTAAAAAGTTTTAAAAGTTTATTTTCCTTTTTCAACCGACTTAAATTCAAGGTGCATTTTTTAATGTTTGAACTCCCCCCACAGATCGGTCTTTATGAACCGATTTTGAAAATTATTATTTTTAAAATGGGTTGCTTGCCGTTGTGTCCCATCATTCTTTTCAAAACGGGGGGAAATTGTCCCAACACTACGTCCTCCCACAAAACATTGAGCATCCCATAACTCTGCAATTATGAATGAATTTATTTTCCAAATTCCTTTTTTATTTGAAAAGATCTCATAAATTTTTTTAAAATGGCGCAAGTTACCGCCAAAAAGTATTGTTTATCACTTAACTCCCCTATTTATTTGCTGATTTCCAAAATTCTTTTTTATTTGAAAGAGTTTGCAAACAGGGAAATTTTGTTCTTCTAAATTATTGGTTTTTCGAAAACTTTTAAATTTATAAAACGATTTTCATAATTATTTTTTTGTTTGAAAACACACTAGATCTTGCAGCACAGTCCTATAGTTTTTTTTTTTTTTTGAAAATCGGAGCAGGTTGTTAGTATTTCCCCCCAAAAAATTTATTGCCCGATTTTAACCTTTTTTTTATCGGATATGCAAGTTTTATTGATCCCATCGTTGCGTCGACTTTTTTTGTAATGAAGCCGGTTTTTTTTTGCCAGAATTAGTTTTAAATTCAAATAAATAAAGCTGTTTTCATACATATTTACAATAACACACAGATTTTCTGGTTTTTTTTGAGCTCACTTTCGTGGCAGTTTTTCAAAAATTACTTAGTGATAATTCTAAAATACCTGTTCCACACACACACACACATACTGCACCAAAAAACTTTCCATACAACCTTGAACTCTCAACAAAGTATGTTGTTTTTGTTGTTCTTGTTTGCTCGCAAGTATTTTATGCTGCTGGTTGCCAACAACAACACAGAAGTGCACGTTTGTTGCCGCCACAATTAGATTGAATGGAATGAAATCGAAATGGTTACTTCAAAATCCCAAGTAGGAGTACTTTTAGGACCCAAACCAAAATTGTCTGGTTAAAAATAAAAATTTTTATTTTCGTTGAGAATTTTTAGGCATTTTAAAAATTACATCACGGATGGATAACAAAAAAATGCTGATTTAATTAAACAAACATGAGAAATTTACAAGTGTGAGAAAGAACCAGATTCATGTCTTTGCCACGACTTTTTTACCGGCATTTCAACAAAAAATTAAGATCTAAAATAATTTTTTTCTTTGCATTAATTTATTTCAGTATAAAAGAATTTTATATTCATCTTCGTTAAAATTTAAAAGAATATTTTTAATGACCTCAGACAATTTTTGTTGTTCTGGAACGAACGAATCCCAGCAATCTCTTCTACAATAAATGCAGTTGAATGCCAAAAAAAATTAATAAAACCCCATTAAATTGTTTATAAACACGCAAGGATTTATTACCGCCACTGGCGTTTTTTACACAAAAAATATAAAAGGTGTACAAATATACACTGAGAAAATTATATACAGTGAATGTTCGATATAGCGAAGTTAAAAGGGATTGCAAAATACTTCGTTATAGATTATATTTCGTTGTACATAAATACATATGTAACAGTCAAATCTTGGTATAACGAAATATTAAGAAATAAGCCAAAAATTCGTTATAACTGTAATTATTTTTTAGCCAAATTCTATTTTACTGGAAATTAAACTTTACCAATTTATTAAAAATTTTATTTGCTTTATTGTGACTTCGTTTAAATGAATACTTCACAATATGGAAGCTTTACAAATGCACTTGCGTACACATTAAGACTTTTTACCTCAGAATTTCTTCGTTATAGCTAAAGTGTATTTTTTCAGAAGTCTCAAAAAAATTTTGATCCGTTGAGCGTTTTGGTTTTAATCGATGTTTGTTAAAGCGAAGTTTTACTGTATACATATTAACATATTTAGTAGTTTTTTTTTTATTCCCTTTTGCAAAAAGTGGGGAAATATGCGACGAAAAACAGTTAATTGTTTTTAAGTGTATTCGCAATTGAAGGTTATCTATCTTTCACATGTTATTTGGAAGTTGTGATGCATGACGCCGCTTTTTTTGAGTGTGTTTGAAAAGAAAAAGAGTCAAAAGGATTCCCACCTTTATTTAATACATACATACGTATGTACATACTACATTTATCCTTTTCTTTTTTGCCACATTGGAAGTACTGATGATTCATTGAAAATCCCTATCGATTTTATACGAATGACTTTTTTTATGAAAGTGATTAAAAATTACACACATTTGATGTGCTTCGCTTACAAATTATGGTTGAGTGCTAATTGGCGACAAAAGTTCAATAAAAGTGAATGCCGATGAATGTGTCGACAAATCAATTGTAGGGGTGAATAGGAAGGAACTCCTGATAATTTTTGTGCTTATGTAAAACATACATACTTTCTTTTAAAATGTACATTTTCAAAATGTAATTAGTAATTTTGAATTTTCATTATTTCAATAAAACTGAACTTGAGCCTGATAATATTACTTTTCATATGTATTTTTATTTTGAGGTACTTTTTTTCAAAAAAGAACTTTATTAAAAGGGACTTGTTGAAGAAGGTATTTAGGATTTCTTTTAAATTAACTTTTCTTAGAAGGTAATTTTTCTAAAAAGTAATTTTTTAAAAGGTACTTTTTATAACAGGTACATACTTTTTTAAAATGTACTTTTTTAGTTTGGTCCGTATTGTAGATGTAATTTTAAGATAATTTTTTAAATGGTACTGTTTTAAAATTAGTACTTTTATAAAAAGTGCCTTTTGTTTATGGTACTTTGGTTTGCAAGTACTTTGTACTTCTCAAAAAGTTACTTTTATTAAAAGTTAATTTATTTTGAATATGTAATTTTCCTGAAAGGTACTTTTTCTTTAAGGTACTTATTCTAAAAATATTTTAAGGAATTTTTAATTCCACTTTTATTAAGGACTAATACTCTAAAAGACATTTTTTTTAAAACTTATTTCTTCTTAAATGATACTTTTGTAAAAGGTACTTTGGTTACTAGTTAAGTTTTTACGTGGTACGTCATTTAAAAGTAACTTTTCTTTAAAGGTACTATTCTTCATAGGTACTTTTCTTAAAAGGTAGATACTTCACTTAAAAGGTACTTAATTTAAAAAGTACTAATCTTCAAAGGTACTCTTTTCAAAAGTTTAATATTTTCGAGGTACTTTATTTCAAAATGTTTTTTAATGGAAGGTACTTTTTCTAGAAGTTAGTTTTCCTAAAAGATAATATTTTAAAAGAAACTTATTTAAAAAAGTACTTATTTTAAAGTGTATATTTTGTAGCTATTTTATCAAAGAAAAGTTTTCTGATAGGTACAGTTAGGGACAAAACTATTTGTACACCCCATATATTCCGTAAATCTTCAAAAACTTACAAAATAATAAAAAATTTGCATATGCAGTTTTATTTTAAATACATTTTTATTTAATTTAAATCTAACATCCAGCACATTGTTTAAAAAAGTATAAAATAATGAAAATTCGTTGGGACAAAAGTGTTCGTACATCTAATCTACACCCACAAATAACTCTTATTTTTGCTAAATTCAATACTTTGTGGGTCCTCCCTTTGCCCTTTCCCACGGCCAGCAGTCTTCTTTGCATCGATCGGACCAAATTTTTGGTTTCATCTGGAGATATTTCCTTCCAGGCTTCCTCCAAAGCAAAGTATATGTAGATATTCGTCTTAAAAGGTAATTTTTTTATACGACTTTGTTTCTTTTTCCTCTAAACGGTAATTTCTTAAGTTTTTTTTTAAAAAGAATTGTTTTAAAATAGCAAGCTTTTATATGAATTTATAGAATATTTGTAGTTTTACCTTAAAGAACGTATGTACAATTGTTACGGAAGAGTCTTCAAGATTATTTTGTCAAATTTTTCTTTTTTACAAAAACTCTTTTGCAAAGGTAACTTTTTTCTAGATGCCCAAAGAGAAATTGTTGGAAATATTTTGCAACATTTCCAAAACACCCTCACATGTGTACACACGACTATAAATCAATCATTCCCGAAACGCAACATTTTTTTTTTTTTTTTGTAAATTTATAAGTTTAAAAACTGAGGCTGAAATAAAACTATTTCGTTCTTATCTTTTCAAACAATTGAACTTAAACTTGAACTTAATAAAATAAAAATAAACTATTAAATTTATGAAAACTATTACAAATTCTTTCGACATCATTACGAATTAATTTAATTAAAAATAATTCAAAATATTTGCAATAATTGAAAATATCCATCAATAAAATTAATTCCTGAGTGGTTTTATTCACTCAACAGCTCTTAAAAGTAAAATCATTTATATAAAGATGGGAATGTTCTCCTCTCCTGTCATATTAATTCTAACACATATTTTACAGCAATTAGATATTTTTTCCTTTCAGAGATATTTGCCCATACGTCCCCCCATCAGAATTAGAAAACAAAACGTAAAACGTAAAACGAAATCAAAAGTATGTGAAATAAAACTGCGCAAATTGTAAAAACATTCATAATAAAATAAAATTTAATGCTTGGTTTATTTTCTATTAAAAAAAAAATATGCAAAAAAAAGCAGAACGAGTTTAGAATTTCTAAATCAAATGATCACTTTTGTTAAAAGTACATATTTACCCGATGTGGAATTCATACAAAAATATTTTATACTAGATTTACACAAGCAATTTTACTAATAAGAAACGAATAAAAGTGTGGGATAAATAATAAAATAAAAAGATTAAAATGCTTCTGAAAATAAATTTCCAGCCATTTCTTTTTCATTTTTACTCCGCAAGCGTCCATCTATAACGCATAAATTTCATGATGCAACAATTTTCTAAAAGTAGACAACTGACATGAAAATTTTGTGAATGTAGTAATAATTCAAGGTTCATTTTTTATTTTCAAAATAAATCAATGAATTTTTAAAAAAAATTGTACCACTATTTTGAGAAATTAAAACTGTTTTTGGCTAAATTTCTTTAAAGTTTATGAAAACATTTTCATAAACAACCAGACAGGCATTTACATAAATAAACAAAATTTAAATTAAATTAACTTGACATATTTATAGACTTGTTTGATAACAATTTCAATGTTTTACGAAAAAGAATCAATTTAAAATTTGACAAAGCGGAAAAAAGAAAATATTAAATTTCTGTCACTTTGAAGCGCACCAATGAGACACATACATACATATGTACATACGGCACGTTTCTTTGCGTTGAATAAATTTATAAAGAAATTTTTAAATAAAATTTATAATAAAATCTTAAAAAAAGATAGTTTCTGATGTAATAACCCTTAAAAAACTATCTCTCCGAAAAAAGTACCATTTCATAAAGTACTTTTAGATTATTTATATTTCCAATAATATGTATATTTCTTGGAGAAAGTAGCCTCTAAATAAAACATTTGTTTAGTAAAGTATCTTCTAAAAGAGCTTCATGAAAAAAGTACCTTCTAAATAAAATATTTGTTGGAGAAAGTAACTTTTAAAGAAAATATTCGTTAAACAAAGAACTTTTTAAAACAGTTTTATTTAAAAAGTACCTTCTAAATAAAATATTTTGTTGAGAAAGTACCTTTTAATAAAGTAAATGTTTAAGACGGTGCCTTTTAAAAGAGTTTTATCTAAAAAATATTTGTTTAAGGCATTATGTACCTCTTAAATGAGTCATAAAAAAGTACCTTCTAAATTAAATACATATGTGACAAAGTACCCTTTAAATTAAATATTTGTTAAAAACTGTTTCAATAAAAAAAGCACACTTTAAATAAAACATTTTGTTCAAGAAAGTAATTTTTAAAAGGATTCCATTCAAAAAGTATACTCTAAATAGAATATTTTTTAAAGATAGTACCTTTCGCTAACAAATATTTTATTTCGGGCATACTATTTTATTTCAATAAAAAAAGTAGCTTCAAAATTAAATATTTTTTGAAGAAAGTACATTTTAAAACAAGTTTCATCCAAAAAGTACTTTCTAAATAGAATATTTGTTAACGAAAGTACCTTTTGCGAACAAATATTTAACTTAGAAGGTACTTTTTTGACGCAGCTCTTTTAAAAGTTACTTTGTTTAACAAATATTTTATTTCGGGAATACTACCTATTTTATTTCAATAAAAAATTACCTTCTAAATTAAACACTTGTTAAAGAAATGAAAAAAGTACTATTAAGCCCCATTGTGTATAAAATATTTTAAAATAAGTGTTGTTTTTATTTTTACAATTAAGGCAAAAACAGAGCAAAAAAAAAACTCCAAGTCAAATATTTGTTACCCATGTTTGTAGTTAAAGACGCAGTAGCTCTAACTGAAACGCAAACGAATAAAAAAATAAACAAACATTAAAAAATCTCTAAAATCCATTATCTCAACATAAAGAATGTTATGATATCTTAAGCAGATATTTGGTTATTTAGACGTGCGTGTGTGTGTTCCTATCAGGCATAGATGCATGAGGAGGAAGGAAATTAAGTATGAAATTTATTTCCTTCTCCGTCATACGGTTTTCAATGAAAACACTAGATCTGTTGACCATTTTATGCGGAAGGAGGTGATGGGAATATACAATTTTACCTTCCATTAAATACGCTCCTGATACGTACACACATAAGAATGTATCTATAAATATATATGTATGTATGTATGTATGAATGTATGTATGTACATACTTGAAACAAAACAATAAAAATCCGAAAGAAAACATGTGGATAGAAAATATCTAAACATTTACATTTTCAAGAATGAAATATTTATTTATATTTAATATAAACACTTGTTTTATTTATACGTACCGTATCGTACGTTCTGAATGTGGTTCTCGTATTAAATACTTTTGAAAGAGTTTAAAATACATATTGAATATTATTGTAATAAATAATCTAAACAAAGGAAAGATACTCGAAGAAAACTTTTCCATATCCACTAGATACATACTTACACACATACATATACACACAACAAATAAGAAAAAAAGTGAATCTTTTAGATACTAAATTAAAATGTATTGTCAGCATTTATTTCAAGAAAAAATAAAGAAAACTTTCAATACTGATAAACGCAGGCTGGCTGGCTGACTGACTGACAACGCTAATCTATATTAATTAAAGCGTTTCCTTTAAAAAACGAAATGCTTAAACATCAGATACATTCTTGCAATCTTTGCACATCTTTTGGATTCATTTTGTGTTTTTGTTCGTTTATTGTTCTTAGTTCTTTTTATATCTTTTAATCTAATTTATTGTGCTCTTAAATGTTGTCAAGTGTAAGTGGCTGGCTACTCGAACATACAAACATACCTACCATACATTATGCAGCTTAATTTATTTTATTATTCCATTCTAGGCGTACACACACACACACAGTTGTTTAGTTGAGTTTAATTTCTTCAAGCTATTGCTCTCCTACGATTTTTTTTTGCTTTGTTTTTTTTTTCTTAAATTTTTTTTGTCTCTGTAATTCGAATGTATCTAAAAAATGCAGTAGATTTTTTTTCTGGGACAAAAGTTCATTAAACTTTTGTGATTTTATTTCTTTTTTTTTTTATTTTGCCTTATTTTTTGTGTTTTCATTCAAAAATATTTCTCTTTCAATTTGCAGTTCCTCCACACATCTGGTTTTGAAAAAAATATCTGTTTCGCTGCTTTACAAAATTGAATTTTCAACATTAAAATAAAACATACAGAGTATCTATATAACAAACACACTAAAATTTACAAACATTTTTGGGATGCTGACAAAAAGGTTACAAATTGTATACCTACCTACAATTTATTATAACCAGCTGTGAGGAATTTGTTTCAGAAAATCTACATGGGTCTTCGTTCGATATTAGTTTTATATGTATAACTTTGTTTCTGTTTTTGTTTTTGTCTAGAGGTGAACTACCTTTTAATTGCATATAAAACTTTCGCTTTTGCTTGATTTTAGTTGAAATTATGTAAGAAACAAAAAATAACAAGATCTTGCCTGACTTTTATGTATATGTATGCCCCCCTCTCATGCTTTAAAATGACTGACTGCAACGAAATTGTTAGATGAGAGAGAAGAGCGATCTGAAATATTTACAACATAATAAGTGATCAATCAAATTTTAAAAACTTTTAAACAAACAATAGAATAAAATCACATGTTAAGTCACTTCTGTTGGAATGTGATGCATACTATTTTTCCAATTGGTGTTATTAAGTACAGCAGGAATCATATTTTGAAATTTGGAAATTTGTCGAAGACCTTATGGGTAGAAACCCTGTTTTTCCAAACATTAAAACACTTATAAGCCAATAAATTATTTGATTGCCGATTTTAGTTTTGTCAGCGGTCTTAAAAAAATAAACTTAAACCTTTCAAACAGTTTAGGTTAATTTTATTTATATAATCTTGAAAAATGCTTGGCTATTTTTTCTCAAACAAACACGATTGTTTTTTAGTTTCGTCGCAATTTGCTAAAAATTTTAAATTTTTTACGAACTTTAACGACTTCAGTGTAAAACATACAACTAACGTTGCCACAATTTACTGATTTCGTCACGACAACGATACTCGCAATAAAGCCGATTATTTTATAACGAAGCCGCACTATTTGTAAAAATATTTCCAAAATACGTTTAGTTTATTTGTTTTAAAAACATCCATGGGAAATGTACCGACTTATTTAACATTTAATTAAAAAAATATTTTTTTTTCGAAATAACCAAAGATTTTTCTTACAAAAATCATTAGTTAAATTATTATCAGTAATTAACTAAGGACTGTATTAAGAAGAATTAGAATAAAAAGTTTATACAATTATTTTTATATTATTATTATTACGAATAAACGTAATTATTATTTGAACTTATATTGATTTACATACATATGAAAAGTAATATTATCAGGCTCAAGTTCAGTTTTATTGAATTGATGAAAATTCAAAATTACTAAGAGTTTTCAACAGTTCCAAACAGTAATGAGGGAATTTCGTACTAACCAGCACTGTTTCATTGTAGAATAAAAATTGAATTAAAAATTAATTCTCATATTCTATTTCTGTTGAAAACTGGTTAAATAGTTGATATTCTTCTCACTTAGTATCCACTTTACGAAAATTGTAAAGATGGACATTTGAACGCTGATGAGAGGTGTAGCGGCCTTGAAATCAGTACTGATACGTTCTGCTAAAAACTGATTGGATATAAATAATAATATTTTCCAACACAAATAAACTCTTAGTAATTTTGAATTTTCATCAATTCAATAAAACTGAACTTGAGCCTGATAATATTACTTTTCATATGTATGTAAAGTTTATACAATTGTTAAAAAATTTCCTAACCATGGAAAAGCGTTTTAAAGGAAAAAATAAAATAGAAAGGAAGAAGAAGTATTATTGAAAAATTTGTCTTTCAATAAAAAGTCGATTTTTTTAAAAAAATATACACAGATTTCTCAGGACTAGTTAAATATCATACCGTGGATAACGAATAGTACGTACTTTGGTATCCACGAATTTCCAGCAATAAGAAAAGTAAAATTTTCGCATTGGTTATTCTATAGTACGAATAAAATGAATTTTTGCTGATTCTATTTTACTGGAAAATATTAATAAACTTCACTATTCGTGACTTCATTGTTTAGATGCTTCCCCTCGCAGGGTACGTATTTTCCAGACATTACTTTAACCCTTAGGGGTTTTCTTTCGAGGTGGCTATGGTAGCTGAGAGAGTTATTGGTTTAAGGACTGGCGCTCGACTAGTGCTAGTGGCTGGTTGGAATTCGGTCTACCGATAAAAAAGCCTCTATGTGCTGTTGCGAAACAACAAGAAATTAGGTAGCTGGAACACTTCAGCAAGGTGCTTAAGCATGAAGATCGACGAGAATGGCAACGTTACAGATCGCCTCAGCTAAAAATGAGACTTAAGGAATGTACCAAACAGCTCAGGAAACTTTTACAAACACAAAAAACAGCTTCGCTGCAAAAATTTCTTCAAGAACTCGTTGCAACACCACAAACAGCAGATTATTCGCTATGGCGTGCAGCCAGAGAACTTAAAAGGCCGGTGATATGTAAACCTCCGTTACGAGCTTCGAATGGTGACTGGGCAAAAACTGATGCTGAAAAAGGTGCTCTTTTTGTTAAACACTTAAAAAAAGTATTTACCCCAAATATTTCTGCTGATATTGTTGAACTGCCACCAGTCGTCTCTTTGCCAGAAATACCGCTAAGATTTAATATTGTGGAGATTGAAAAGGCTAATTCTAGTCTCAACACGAAAAAAGCCGCAGGTGTCGATAAAATAAGCAACAAAATGCTTCAAGAATTGCCTTTCATTGCAAAAAGAATAATATTATTCATTTTTAATGGTTTCGCTAATTACTGTGATACCAAAGCCTGGCAAGGATCATACAAAGGTAGAATCCTATCGGCCTATTATTTAATTGCCCAACATTTCAAAACTATTTGAAAAGCTGTATATAAGCCAGGTGATGCCTATAGTGACTAGTAATGGATGCATTCCAGATCATCAATTCGGTTTTCGCAGACAACATAGCACTATTGAACAAACTCACAGACTTGTGAATGTCGTTAGAGACAATTTTCGAAAAAGGAAATATTGCTCTGCTCTCTTTATTGATGTCTCACAAGCTTTCGATAAAGTAAGGCACGAAGGTCTTATAAGCAAATAAGCGCAAAATCTACCCGCAAACATCTTCAGACTTTTAAAAAACTATTTAATGGAACGTAAATTTGTAGTTAGGGAAGGCAATTTTTTAAGCCCTCCGCAGTCGATTGTAGCCGGAATCCCTCAAAGGTGTATCTTCGGTCCTTAACTTTATTTAATATGTGCCTCTGACTTACCGTTAAGCACTAACATTCACACGTCAAGATTTGCTGATGATACAGCTTTTCTAAGCGTTCATGAAAATCCTGCAGAAGCTTCCCGCAACCTACAAGGATATATATCCGAATTAGAAAAATGGCTAAAACACTGGCGGGTAAAAGTTAATGAGCGGAAATGTGTACACGTCACTTTTACAACACCGTCACCGTCAACACCGAGACTATACCGCAGCACACTGAAGTAAAATATCTAGGCGTTCATCTTGATCGTCGTTTAACATGGAAATCGCATATAGACGCAAAGTTGATCCAAATGAAATTAAAAGCAGTCCAAAGGAATTGGCTTATTGGAAGAAATTCTTTACTAAGCCTAGACTGCAAACTTCTGCTATACAACGCGATCCTGAAACCAATATGGTCCTATGCAATCCAGTTATGGGGCACTGCGTCAGCATCGAAAGTAGAAAGAATTCAAAGGCGACAAAATAAAATTCTACGTAAAATAACAGCAGCCCCCTTGTATATCCGAAATCAGCAAATTCACAAAGACCTTGACGTTCCGTTGGTGAAGACAGTATTTTCAAAACACGCCAAAAAATACATAAAAAAACTTGAGTTGCACCCAAATCCACTTGCGCGCAATATTCTTGAGTATGGTGGCCACACCCGGCTGAGGAGGAGGGAGAGAGATGTAAAACTTATTGATATTTAAATTTATAATTGAAGATTCAATAAAGAATAAAATTTATCACAAAAAAACAAAAAATATCTTCCACTGTACTCATTTAAAAAGGTACTTATTTTTACAAATGTATACATTTGCTCAAAGATACTAATTTAAAAAAAAAATACTTCTCTTTTTGAAAGGTACTTTACTCGATGACAGTATTAACTTAATTTGTATATTGTAAGAAGTTTTAGTATTTATTTATTTCTCTATTCTAAAATCACCGAAGAGTTTCGTTAAATCTGAACAGATTGCAGTTGTGAACGATCATACTTGTTGCAAAATATATTCATTTTTTTTTTGCTGAGGTTATCCTTTTTATCCTCCATATAAGTATTTATTGTATTTATTTTGCATATTTTCTGATCTTATTTCAATTTCTCGCTGTCAGCTGTCAGTTTTCTATGCAGTGTTGCAAACGCAGAGTCAATAAAACTGTTCCTTATTTGCAAAAATGCAATTTTGTTAGCTTTTGTTAAAATAAAAGTATACTACATTTGAATTTTGTCACAGAATAAGGCCGACTTCCTAAACGCAAGTTGCAATGCATATTTACAATGCAGACACCTCTTAAACGCATACATAAAATTATTGGCAATGCGTAATGTTCCTAATCTGTTGGCAACTCAGTTTAATGAGTATCAGCTGTCAAATTCTTGCATCTATTGCTTATTCAAATTTTAATAATTTTATTCAAATTATTAAACAAAAATATTTCAAGCAAAAGGAAATTAACCAGACAAACAAAAATTAATTAAATAAAAAAAAAAATCACAACTTAATTGAAATAAAATAATTTAATAACAAAAAGCAAAAAATTAGCAAAATGCCAAACATCAAAAAACAAACTATTCAATTATTCAAATTTACATAAATATATGTGTTATTTAAAATCCTGACTAACTAACAAATTAATCCTTATTTTTATAATAAAAATTATAATTATTTTATTAAGTAAACGTTTGATACTTTAGTAATTTCTTAGTCATATGTATGTATTTTTGTCTCCATGAAAAATGGCCCCAATGAAAAATGGCCCCAAACTAAAAAATTAAAAATTGCCCCAAACTGAGAAATGAAAAATAGCCCCAAACCAAAAATGAAAAATGGCCCCAAAATAGGAAAAATGGCCCCAAAAATAATTACTGTTGTTTTCAATGTAAAAAGTTTAGGGCCATTTTTCATTTTTCAGTTTGGGGCCATTATTCCTCAAATAGGAAAAATTGCCCCAATGAAAAATGACCACAAACTGAAAAATTAAAAATGGCCCCAAACTTTTTACATTGAAAACAACAATAATTATTTTTGGGGCCATTTTTCCTATTTTGGGGCCATTTTTCATTTTTATTTTTTGAATTTTGGGTGATTTTTCCTAATTTGGGTCCATTTTTCATTTTTGTTTGGGGCCATTTTTCATTTAACGAAAAATTAAAAATGGCCCCAAACAAAAATGAAAAATGGCCCCAAAATAGTGTAAATGATATAAATACCACAAAAAACTCATTACATCAAATAATGCAATTAACGAAAAATGAAAAATGGCCCCAAACTCGAAAATGAAAAATGGCCCCAAACTTTAGGGAAAATGGCCCCAAACTTAAAAATAAAAAATGAAAAATGGCCCCAAAAAATAGGAAAAATGGCCCCAAAGTTCGTGCTGTTGTTTTCAATACAAAAGTTTGGGGCCATTTTTCATTTTTGGTTTGGGGCCATTTTTCATGGAGCCTGTATTTTTAGGCCAAAACTTCAGTGGAAAAAATTTTTTTTATTTATCAATCAGCTATGAATTTTGTGTTTTGCATCAAGCATTGTAACCTAATCCAAAGATATCATTCACAATTGATAGAATAAATGTGCAATTGCATAAATTTGCAATATCAAATGCACAAGATTGTGAATACGGCTGTTTTTTTTAATTTCATATTTTATATTTTTATAAACAACTTTACAGGGAAAATAAATTCATAGTAGCGTTCGTCATTTTATGAAAAGCATTTCTCTGCAATGCAAGGTTGCTGCTACAACATACTTTACATTGCATACGCAGTTTTTCAAATTACAACATGCATTTAAGAAGTCGGCCTAACTTATAAGTACATATTTACATACATACATGTAATTTAAAAAATGTTTAACTTAAGAATGTATAAAAAACTATTGTGAATTTCTAAATAAGAAATCGTGCTGTTGGAAATAATTAAAAAAATATATGCAATATTTAGACGGCACTTACAGGCAACTGAGAGAGTGAGAGTGAGAGTGTTGCAATAGAAATGTGTACATTTTATATTTCTTCTCTCTCCTTCTCACTGAAAAAAGGCAGTTGCATGCACCGAAGTTGCGTAGTGTACATGCCATATTATAATCTAAAAGCTCTTAATCAAAGCCAGTGAAATAGTAAGATTGAAATTGGAAATTGGTATAGTGATAAAGCAGTTATACTATATACATAAGTATTTACTAGTAGGTAGACAGATAAATATACTTACTTACATTTCGAACTGTCTGCATATACATAAGTAGTACATATTTCAAATAAGAATATTATTAGCAAAAAAGTTTGTATAGGTAAATGAGAGAAAATTAAGAAACTTTATTGTACTCTGTCGTAAATAATTATCTTTTAATAAATTGATTGACAAAATTCTGTGGCATGTGTATATAGTATATGTAGATATGTATGTATATACATAAGTATGTGGATGCGTGTTTCTTTTTTGGCTGCAAGGAAGCATACACATGGTTATTAGGAAGATCTTGATGATTGAAATTAATGATAATAGATTGGAAATAAACTTTAGCTGTTTTGTTTTTAAATTGAAACGTTTAAATGACACCATTTTGAAAAACATAAAAAAAATGTTCTAGGCAATTTAAAATATATCTGTGTGTGTATGTGTTCGTGCGTGTGTTGTATGATCCCAAGGAGTTAGGACTATTCATAGATTTAGTACCAAACCGTTATTTGTACTGTTATTTATTTTCTTATATTTTATTTTTAATACCAATTGTGGATCGAAGTATTTTTTTATTTATACTCAATTTCGTTTTAATTTCTAAGCACGTTTAGCATTTTCCTTCCATTTTTTATTTACATACGGGCCCATACATACTCGTACAGACATACATACATATGTACATACTTCCCTCCAATGCCCAAACAAAATTTTTTTATTTTATTTAAATTTAGCTAAATTTAGTTTGTGACCACTTTACGTGCTGGCATTTAAAGTGTTTTTGAATTTTCAAGTAAGAAATTTATAATAAAATTAAATTAAATAAAACTCATAACATATGCATATATGTATGTACATATGTACATATGTAGATATAAATTTTAGTTTTATTTCATTAAGTGCAAAAGAAAAAAATTATAAGTTCTTACTTATTTATTCTTTAACGGTTGGGTATTTGCTGTTTTTTTATTCTTAATAAGTTTTAAATCACAGCAGGAAATTTAGAAATGTGAACCAAAATTCAGAAAAATAATTCCTCGTTGTAATTTAGTACACTGAGAAAAAAAATTGTGTTCGCTTTTTCGTAAAATACATAAGCTTTTGTAAAATTACGAAATATTGTTAATGTGCTCTTTACAAATTCTGTAACGTCGTTCTGAACCTTCACTATGTTCCGTAATTTAAAAAGAGTCCCTCTCGTGTTTTTCTATTCTTTTCTAAATAAAAAATTCTTTAACATACGATTATTTTTCAGATGTATTACCGCATAATATGAATTGAGTACACCATTTGCTACAAACATTTTACAAATTTACGCAATAATTATGCATGTACGAAATATTATTTTTTTTTAATTTTAAATTTTTTTCTTCAGTGTACATAAATCGTAGAGCTAAAAAACACATGTCTATAATTTAAGAAAAAAGGTAATTAAGACATTTTTAAATTATATATTGAAACATAAACAAAAACTATAAAAATTTTAACATTTAAGTAGATACCTATAAAAATACGAAGACTGTACATATGTATGTATGTACATATGTATGTATGCAGGTATGTATTATATATTAAAAAGTATGTACATATGTACATAGGTATACATACATATATGTACTTTTTCCAGAAACTTTTCGAATATTAAAAGAAAAACGTTTTCTTGCGGTAAAGTTTAATAAATATGTAGGTAGGTATGTATGTAATTTTAAATTTTGAAAAAGTTGCATAAATTTGGAATTCAAAGATTTTGTAAAAAGATATTTGTAACAATGATTTAATTTTAATCCCAGATTAAAACTTAAGAAATGGGTACCTCAATAAAAATTCTTCCGCATTAGATTTTCCTGAAAATCCGTAGAGTGGGTTATTTTCAATACCTTTCGCAAAGCAAAAACGCCACTCTCTAATATAAGTATGTATGTATGTAGGTATGTACAGCTTTCAACAGGCATGATTTTTATATAGAAATCACTGGAATTTAATTTAAAAAATTATGCTTGTTGTTGCCAGTTTAAAAACATTTTCTGCATCACTCAATTCCTTGTAATCGAAGGTGGTAAATAGATCTGTCATGTTCTTTCCAGAAATATAGGCACTTCCCTAATTTAAGTATATGTATATGTATGTATGTATGTATGTATGTATCTATGTACGTATATGCATGTATATGTTTTTACATACATACATACATATGCATGGCTGTGTATACATGTTTCGGCATTACAAAACGCCTTTTTCATATCCAATTTATTTTAAACTGCACATTCAAATCTACGAACATATTTCTTCTTTAATGTTGTGTTAAAACCAATTAATATGATTAAAAATAAAATTTTTAATAATATCCCAACAAAAACTACAACACAAAGAAAAATTCTTTGACAATTAATAACTTGTATTGTTGTATTTTCATCTAAAATCAAAAAGGGTGTGTTCCTACAACAGAGTGTAACGAAAGAAAACAATAAAAAATATGTATATACATACGCACACGCACACATATTTCCACTTACAATTGCATACCAATACACAAAACAAAACTGTAAGAACATGAGAGCCCCACACATAGTGATGGCACAGTGAGTACATACGCACGCATACATTTTAAAATTGAGTACCCATAAATGAGAACAGAGATATTATATTATCCGTTATGAAAACATTTCGAAAGAGAGTTTGTACAACATGCAATGTATGTATCACTAACCCATCTCTGTTATAGATGTGCGAGAGTATTGTTGTATGTATGCGTGCTCGACTGTAGAGAATGTGCATTTAAGAAAACGCATTTTTGAGGGGGTGAGCCTTTAATTAAGGAAAAGCTGAAAATAGTGTACAAAAAAACAAGAGCAAAAAAATGAAATTCCATTATATTTAAACAAAAACTATGTACATATGTAAGTATGTATGTACATATGTAAATGCCACTGTTTGCCTGTCATTCTGCCCGTATATCCACAATGTAAATGGAACATGCATGCAGTAGTATGCTGGGGATTGTTTTGTATATAAATATGTACATAAGTACATACATATGTATGTATGTATTTACATACATACATACATAATTATGTACATAGAAGCAAAAACAAGAGATGCTTCCTTCCATATGTTAAACTTTCAAATTGGTACCTATGTACAACAAATGAAAAAAATATGGAAACCAAATACATACATACTTATGAATGTACATACATACATACATACATACATACATACATACATACATAAATAAATATTTAATTTGCATCAAACCATTTTATTGTCTGCATACAGAAGTATGAAGATAAATTACAGAGGAAAACTACAAATGAAAAACCCAATAAAGGACCACCGCTTAGAAAGTTAGAAATTTCATTTCGAAGAGACAATATTTTTTTAACGGTCGAATATTTTCCAGTAAATAAGATTGCCTACAAAATTATATGTATGTATGTATGTATGATCTCAAAATGTATAGGTATGTACATACATACAACTAAACATGTTTTAACGCTACGAAAGAGGTTTGATGATGATTAATTGTGATGGGGATAAATAGATGATGGTGTTGATGATGACGGTGGTGGTGGTGGTGCAGACAATAATTTCAATATGGCAACGTAATTATTGGTGCCTCTGATACACATAAATAATTATTTAGGTACATAACTACTTTCTTTAATACAAGTACATAATTCTATTTACATACATATGTATTTGATTCAGTTCCATAACTGCCGATGACGTAATTCTTTAATGCCAATTTAAAAAATTGGGGGGAAAGTAATGAAACAGTTGGGATGAGAATATAAATAAATAAAGCCTTGGTAAGTAAGTTATTTGTTGTTGGTATAAATTATAAGGTTATTGTACAGTGAAGTTCGTATGACTATTTTTGTTTGTTTGCATTTGTGTATACATTTTGGATTGAAAGGACTGAATGACTGACTGACTCAGCTCTAAATTTGCGATGAATGACTAATACCTACTAAAAAGGCGAATTTAAAATCAATAAATTATGTTTTTTTTTTTTTGTTTTTGTTAATATGTATGCATGTATGTATGACAAACCAAACATGAAATCATACAAATATTTTATGAATCTGTCCTTTAGGTATTTGCACATTACATACATACATACATAAAAGCATTTAATTCAATATTTGTGGATGTTTTCACTTACTAAAAGATATGCGAACATTTTAATATTATATATGTACATATGTATGTATGTATGTACATAGATATACATATGACCATGTAGATATGTACATATGTATGGATTTATGTTTGTAACTTCACTTATTTAATATATGTAAGTACATATTACCTGTGATAGAGCTGAACATTTTTATTAAATTTTTTGTTGGCTTTAAGTATAAAAGAAGTAATTCAATTAAATTTTATAAATATGTTGTTGGACTATGTTGCAAATTTTTGTTTTTCAAACAAGTTGTTAATTTTTCTTTTTTGTTTAAATATGTATGTATGTATTTACGTTTATATAGGTAGTAATGAGATTTTTATTTTTTATTTAAATTATAAATAATTTTATTCGTTTTGTAGGTATTTTATTAAATATCAAATCCACGACGCACATCCGCTCTCAACGTAAACACGTATAACATTGAATTATGCAGCTATAAAGTTGTCTTTTGTGGTCTATTTGTTAATTTCGTACTCAACTAAATTTACACTCAAATATTCTGCTTTCGCTGTTACTGCGCAGCTTCATTTGCTTGTTCGTATAAAAAATCCCAACAGCATAAAGACGCAATAAGAAAAAACTCAACTTGGTTTGAAACTTGTTTTAACCATTTGTGTATTTTCCAGTTCGTAATGTTATTTTGTTTCTTCAAAAAATTCTGCTACAAGAACTTCACATACCTTGAGGTACCATTTGAAAGCCTTTTTAAAATACTTTGCTCCTAAAACTATGCATGGAAATAGTTTTATGTTTTATTTTATTGGATTTTGTTTTATTCAATCGCTAGGAAGAAATACTGTGCAACAAAACTCACTGCCTGTAAAACGGAAGCGAAAATTTTGATATTTTTTTTTACACTTAAAAGAATCATGAACAGCGATGCCAACTTAGCTCTTTTTGATTGCTTCTAATGCATTGAAAAAAGAAAATGTGATTATTTTTCTACCCCTCTTTCTTCTCTACCCCGCTCGCCAACCAAAGAAAATGTCATGATATTTAGTCATGACTAAAAATCACCGTGTAAATCTATACAATTTACACTGTGATTAAAAATTCATGAATTTTTTCATCTTATCTTTGAAAGTATCTTCGTAAATCCTCCTGCATTTATAGATACTATGATTTTTAAGCATGATTAATTTCTCTTGAAGTGTTGAGTTTTCAGTGTATAACCGCTCAATCTTCTTTGAAAGTAGAAAAAGAATAAAACACAATAATAATAATAATATAACACGAAATTTTTCCCTTTGGATCTATAACAAATAAATAATAACCAAGGCGAATATACTTTACAGGTGGTGTTAATTCTATGACAAACATAACGTTACAACACGATTGTTATATCAGCCCCTAGGCTTGCATGTTCGAATTTTGACATTTCGAACTCAATTCATGGTCAAATCATAAGATCTGTGCAAATTGGACTGTGTTTTGACCGTTAAACAATGGTAAAGATGTTAAATTTAATATAAAAACAAATTGAACACAATTGTTATGTATGGAGTTTGTTTTATATCTTGAGCACTATGGCATTTTTGTTGTAGTAGTGCATAAACCTTATAATTGGCCCATGTCTCCATATAATGCAAGAAAAAAATAGCTCAAAACACGTTAAGTGAATTCGCCTTGATAATAACGAAACAAATACCTATCAACAAGGTTTCGCCGGTTTGCTCACGACGAATTTAGTAGGGAAACAGCGCATTTTCAATATACATACATACACATACGACGTACACAGATCAAAACTACATTTTATGCAATCAGTAAAAAAAGTAACATATTTCGAAGATTGTTTAAAAACACATAACTGACTGAGTCTTCTTCTTCTACTGCATTTGATGACCAAAAACTTTGCTTCATGTTTGTATTTAAAATATGATTTATTAAACACCGATAACATACATATACGATTAAAAAATTAAACAAAAAAGGCTCCCCAATCGACTAAAATGGATGTCCTAAAAGACAACCGGACTATACTCTATATGATTTAAAAAAACGGACTAAAAAATTATCAGATATGTTTGTGGTTTAAAAATTACTAAATAAGTTGTCTAAACTGATTTGAAAAGCGGGTAACAAACATGGTATAATAAAAACAGGTAAAGTCTTCCTTCTAGGTTGCCTAGAAATGAGATAGAATTGTACCTATCAAGAACTTGGTCCTTATTTTGATCTCAGTACTTTTTACGGCCGAAAGTTTTTGGATAGGAACAAGGCCTTATTTTCACACTTATGTTTTTGTGCGGATCTCACTTCTTTTTTCTAAGTTTTTTTTGTATAAATATTTATATGTATTGCTTATCTGGGCCTACCTGTGTAGAAAATTTCAGCTTTCTAGCTATAATAGAAGTGCCCTATACAAAGAAGGGGCACCATAGTCGCACCAGATGAAAAGTGCCGGTTTAAAAATCATTTTCGTTAATTTCTCATCATTACCTGCCTTTGTACCAAATTTCAGCTTTCTAGCTATACTGGAAGTGCCCCATACAAAGAAGGGGAACCCTAGTCCCCGCCGGGTGGAAAGTGCCCGTTTTCAGATTTTTCTGGTTATTTTCTCACCAAACCTACCTAGCTTTACTGGAAGTGCCCAATAATATTGATGAGTCAGCCAGTGAGGCAGTGAATATGTATTAAAATATGGACTTTTCACACCTTAATATCTCGGGAAGCTTTTATGGTAGAACTTTCAAATTTAACCTATGAGGGGGGACCTTATGTTTCAAGTTTCATTATATTATGATCAGGGGGAGAAAAGTTATGAGGGGGGTAAAAACAGCTGGAATGGTTTCGTGTAAATGTACACACTGTGTGGCCGAACTTGACCTGGCGCACTACCGTGCGCCTAGATAATATTGTTCAGGCTCAAGGTCATATATTTCTTCATTTTTTATATATAAAATTTTTTCGATCAAGTACTCAAGAATTTAGTTTGGTTAAGATTTACTAATAACTTGGTTTTTAGCAACCAAAATGGCATGCATTTAGATTAGCGAACTCATTGCAAATAAATTAATTTTTAAAAACATTTTTTAAAATACATAAATAGGCTTTATTAAAATTAATTTTTTATGCAAAAAAGCTAACAATATAAATAATATTTATATTTTCTTAGAATGTTGGCTCTATTTGACACAATAGTCTTTTCGTTGTTGTCTTATAACAGCCTCCAATTTTAAACATCTCTCCCTTAAACTGCCATTTTCCTTTTGTAATATGTCGATAGTAGCATCTTTCTTTTCTATAGCTTGCTGGACTCTGAAAAAGGCCGGATTATTTAGATGCAATTGAAAATGATTTATTTTTGGTGTATGCACATAAATAAATATAATTATGTACATATGTTTGTATACCTTTTATGAATTTTTTGTATTTCTTGATCACGTTCCTGCTTCAATGTGAGAACTTCATTTTGTATTTCCGTTCGATGATTTTCTCTCAATTGATCACGTTCAGTGAGATATTCGGTGCACATCTAAATATAACCAAAAACAATAATAAACCATTCATATTTCAAGCATTACATTAAACTTACCTTTTTACTATGGCCCAATTCTAACTGCAACTGTTTAATTTCGGCTTGTAGATTTTTTGTTTGGGCATCAGATTCACCCAGTTTATTTCGTGTATCTGCATATTTTTCTCTTAATGATTTTTCCAAATTCTCCAACTCTTGCAAGTCCTTGTCGTATTTCTCCTTTAAACGGCTAAAATCGGCAGCCAAGTGTACATTAATCATATTATTAATTAATAAAATAATATGGCAGTAATTGTTAATTCACCTTATTTTATTTTCAAATTCTTCGTTATTTTTGACCGCCTCTGCATCCATTCTCTGGACAATTACATCAATTTGTCGATCTCTCTCGTTTCGATAGTGTTGCCGTATGGCGTTTTCTTTTTCCGCCTGCTGCACTTTAGATTTATTTTCATATTCCGTTTTCCACATCTCAAAATCGGTTTCATATCGTTTTTCTATTGTATTCAAACGATTAAGAAATTTCTCTTCCTGTTTGGACATTTTTTCCTGTAGTTCTGAAATGGTCTGCCCCATTTCAATATCTTTTTCTTGCTGCCATTCAGTACGTTTATTTTGCAGTTCAAATTCCTTGGATTTTAATTCATTTTGTAAACGCTCCTTTTCCATTAGATGGTCATGTATTAATTTTTGCCTTTGATTATCAAACGATAATCGCTCTTCTTCTATTTGATGTTCGAATCTAATGGAGTTTTTTTACAATTTATAAGTTTTTTTCTACAATGTTACCAAGTTCGCTGGCTCACCTTTCCCTTATAGCATTTCTTTCCTTACTTATTATCGATTCTCTGTCCTGAGCACAAGATTCTCTAATGCTGCTCTCAATTTGTTCATGTTTCGAACGGGATTCTTCTAGAGCATCTAAAATTTGCTGTTGATGAACTCGCTTTAATTCGGTAATTTCTTTTTGATGATTAAAATTCATTTTATTAATTTCCGCCTCTAGACCTTTGACCGTAAGTTCCTGAAATTCGTATTTTATGCAACTCTCGAAACATTGTACGGTATATAAAGCTTACCTTAATTTTCTTTGTATTCTCTCTCACCCATTTTTCTCTACGTATTTTTTCTCCTGCCATTGTGTTCTCTCTCACGCGGGTTATTTCCGTTTCTAATTTGTGTTCCCAAGCTTGATTTTGACTTTCTAATCGTCGCGTTAGTGCAGCTACCTTTTCGCACAACGAACCTTTATCTTTCAGCAATTGTTCTATAAAACCTTGATGTCTTTTTACAATGGCCTCATAATGATTCTTTTGCTCTTTCATACGACTGGCGGCATTGCATTTTTCAGATCTTATGCTTTTTTGCTTTTCGGTGCGCACTTTCATAATGTGTTCTTTCGATAATTGCATAGCATTCGCTAGTTCATTGGCCCTTAGGCTAAGAGCTATAACACGACGAGCTAATTGATGATTAGGCAGCATTAATAAATCTGAAAGTCTTTTGATACAAGGAAAACATAATTCACATTGTGGAATGCAAATATTTATTGCTAAAGCTTACTTTGGTACATCCTCTGCTATGTCGGGTTCTACCACAAATTCAACTTCACTTCGATTTGTGTCTGGCATAGAGCGTCGCGTTTCCAATAAGGTTCTCTCACAACTATCCTCAACATTATCCAAATAACTTAGAATGTCCTTATATTTGTCAGGAGGTTCTCTAGATTTTGTATCATCGGGCTTTATATGGGGAGTATCCAAATTGGGTGTGATACTTAATTTTAAATTAATTTCCGAATTAATACGTTCAGCAAAATTATCTGCAGTAGTTTAAAGAAAATTATTTAAAGCAATAGAGAGATAAATTTAAGTGGTTTTATACCCTTTTTCTTATCCTCTTCTATCTCTTTGATAACCGATACAATCTCGTCGTAAGTGGAATCATCTTGTGACTGATCGATAGACTTTTCTGAATTTTTTCCATCATCATCGTTGTTGTTCTCCTCATGATCTAGGACCGAGATGGCTTCTAATGTTTCATTGGTAAATTTTTCGAATGATTCTTCTAGTGCAGAGTGTTTGTTAATAGCAGACCTAGTGCTTGCAATTTGAGCTGATTCCTCGTGCATAGACATCCATGTCTCAATTTTATCAATATTGAATTCATGCAAATTCGAATCTTCTCTTAAAGTACCAAAATTTTTTGCTTTCTTAATGTTATTTTGCGTTAAAGTTGCTACGGACGGTGGTGTGTTGGTTTTGGTCTTACACAAAGAATTGTTTACGGTTAAAGGCTTTTTTCCTTCAGGTTTATTGGTATTGTTTTCTTTTTTTTTAATTATGGAAGATGTAGATGCTGCCACTTTTAAATAGTTGTTGATAACCGTTTCGCTTATGCTCTTCTTTGAAGGACTTTCTAATTGGTTTTCCATTTTCAGAAAATCTTTTTTTACTGTTCCGGTTTGATAGATTGAATTTTTAGTTTTATGTTCCGTTAAATTATTTGGCTTTTCTATTTCTTCAGGATTTTGAGTAGGATTTGAATACTTGGAAAGATACGAGGGCATTTCAAAATTATTTAAATTTGAGGTGGCGGAAGATCTTGGATTATTTTCTTCTAAAAGATTTTTAACCACGGAATTTTCTAATTGTTCCCCAATAGCATTTTTATAGTCGCGTATAACTTGAGATTCTTCGGGTTTGTCTAGATCTAAATTGATTTTATCCGTTTTGGAGTTTGTAGTGGTTTCTTTGGGTGTCTCCATTGTTCCGTCTACCTCAAGTAGTTTCTTTAAAGGTTCTATAAAATATTTGCAGGTTGGTAAGTTACAATAACATTTGGGTGTTGTTGCTGATTCTTGTACGGAACCAGAGGATGATGATCGGGTGCTGCAAGAACAATTCTCAGAAGGACATTTCGGATATTCATATGTTTCGGCTAAAACTTCTTCACCGTTAGCCGATGCACGAAAGTGTACTGACTTTTTTAAACTTAACAAAGACAATTCTTTATGTAATTCGGTTTCCTGCTTTAAATTATAGCATACGGAATTTACAGGACCTGGTGCAGATATATCGTCAGTTTTGTCAATTGTATTTAAGTTTTCATTATCGCTAGAATCATTATCATCACTTTGTAATTGATGATCGGTATGTTTTGAAAATGATACTCTACCCGGAAGATCCGGTTTTGTTTCTCCGTTTTGGTAACTATTGTATTCTTCTCGATGTGTTTTATTTTTTGCCCCTTGTAACATGGAGTATGAAGTGGCTGATGGGAGTTTTCTTGTTGAATTTTTTGCTGTGTCCACAGATTCCTTGCCAGCAGTTGCCTTAATTATTGATTTATGGGTGCCACTTTTTCTGAAAGAACTCAAATCTGACGCATCTCCATCACTGTCATTCGTTGAATTTTTGCACAGCCATGTCCTCTTAATAGGTTCATCCAATAACAACTTTAATAAATTTGAAGAGGAAACAGATTGAAACTTTTTTTGTCGTTTTTTATTTAAATTGGATAAATTCGATTCTTGTGTACTATGCGAATCGCACGGACTTGTAAAACCTCGGCCGAATTTCGGATCTGCCGATTGAGGTCTTAAATATAAAGAATTATAAGATCGTGTTTCAAACAAACTAGCCGATCTAGGACGAGAAAAATTGCGTAGTGTATGGCTTAAAAGGTTGGTTTTCGATGAGTACTTGGCTTTTGGTTTCTGTCTCGTAACCAAATTAATCTTTAAAATAATATTATAATATTTAATACACACAAATGTACATACATAATACATAACAATGAACTCACCTGCGAACCTTCTAAACTTAAATCCATACTAACAGGCAATATACTTAGTTCAATAACAGTCATTTGTTTTCACTGACCATTTTCCCTTTTTATGAACCAGGAATTTAAATTTATTTGAACTGTTTGATAACAATAATTATTTAAACAAGTTTTACTTGTCCTACTTTTTATTAAAAACTTCATTTATTGTATTTACATTTTATTTAACTTTCCCCTAGAGACGTCCATTCAGTAGGACTTGCGTTGATGGTTTGTTTTGGCCAGATACCATGCTACAGCTACGTTGCCATCATAATTCCAAAAATATCGATTTAACGGCTTATTTGTATTTTGACTTATTTCAAATGGTCAAGCAAGGTGCATTTTCTGTTATTACTGTGGTGGTTAGAGCCCTTCTGTAGTCTTAACAAACGTAACATCTTGACTACACTGGATTCAATATTAGACATGCATACATAAGTATATGTATGTACATACATATGTGTGTTGGAGCTTTTTATTCTGTTTTAATCACAAGGGATGGTGATAGAAGCTCTCATTTGTTTTTGTTTGAGTTGCTAAGACCTCATTGTGTTGTACGAGCATAGCTGCCAGATTTTTTCAGGTGATATCGTCATATTTTTGGGCAAAAAATCGTCATTATCGTCAATATAGCTTATTGAAATCGTCATAAAAACGTCAAATGAAAAAACGGCTTTTTTTTTAGCAACAAAACATATTTTATCAGAGGCAAAACATAACAAAACTTTTAAACAAACAAATCTTCTTAAAAATTCATTGAAAAAGTCGTCTTTGGAAGCAATATTATATACAAAATATTATTTAAAGCTAGACAAATGTAACTGCTATGATCTCACAGTTGTAACTGTATGGAAAAAAATAAAAAAATTCAATCCTTTCTGTTCCAATTTAGTAAAATATGCATTTTAAATTTCATTTTTGTAAACATTTTTTAAATTTATAAAAACTACAATAAAATTTATAAAATAAAAACATAATTTTTAAAGAAAATAGACTTATATATACTTTGCACGTATAGATATACATATGCAATTAAACATGTTGATTAATTCAGGTACAACTGTGAGATCATAGCAGCTACATTTGTCTAGCTTTAAATAATATTTTGTATATAATATTGCTTCCAAAGATGACTTTTTCAATGAATTTCTTACTTTAGTCTTATTTATGTTTACCTGAATAAATATTCTTTCCACATTTGCTGAAGAATGAGGTAAAACTAGAATTTTTGTTATAAATTTAAAAACGGAAAAAAAAGACTAGAATCCCTCGGTTTTGCTTTTATAATCAACTAGCTGATCCCGGTGTACTTCGCTACCCCCCTCGTTATAAAATAAAATTAAAAGTATTTATATATCCTATTGTGACGATCGGTCCAGTAGTTAAGACTATATTACGATTTTTAATTTTAATAAAAAGGAGCGTGGTCCCATCCACTTTTCTCCCGGTACGTATTCCAAATTATGGCAATACCATATGTACCAAATATCATCGACGTAGGTCAAAAAATGCCCAAAATATGGCGATTTAAATTTTTGGGTTATATGGGTGGTGCAACGCCTCTTTGTCCAATCCCGCCCATATTTGCAGCAGCACTAAAAAAATGCACACCAAACCGACGTACCAAATTTTGTTCAAACACCGTTATCAGGAGCAGAAATAATAGATTTTTAATTTGTGGTTTGTATGAGAGGTACCACACCCCTTTGTCCAATCCCGTTCATATTTGCAGCAGCACTTAAAAAATGCACACCAAACCGACGTACCAAATTTTGTTCAAATACCGTTATCAGGAGCAGAAATAATAGATTTTTAATTTGTGGTTTGTATGAAAGGTACCACGCCCCTTTGTCCAATCCCACCCATATTTGCAGCAGCACTTAAAAAATGCACACCAAACCGACATACCAAATTTTGTTTAAATACCGTTATCAGGAGCAGAAATAATAGATTTTTAATTTGTGGTTTGTATGAGAGGTACCACGCCCCTTTGTCCAATCCAACCCATATTTTCAGCAGCACTTAAGAAATTTACACCAAACCGACATACCAAATTTTGTTCAAATACCGTTATCAGGAGCAGAAATAATAGATTTTTAATTTGTGGTTTGTATGAGAGGTACCACGCCCCTTTGTCCAATCCCGCCCATATTTGCAGCAGCACTTAAGAAATTTACACCAAACCGACATACCAAATTTTGTTTAAATACCGTTATCAGGAGCAGAAATAATAGATTTTTAATTTGTGGTTTGTATGAGAGGTACCACGCCCCTTTGTCCAATCCCGCCCATATTTGCAGCAGCACTTAAGAAATTTACACCATACTGACATACCAAATTTTGTTCAAATACCGTTATCAGGAGCAGAAATAATAGATTTTTAATTTGTGGTTTGTATGAGAGGTACCACGCCCCTTTGTCCAATCCCACCCATATTTGCAGCAGCACTTAAAACATGCACACCAAACCGACGTACCAAATTTTGTTCAAATACCGTTATCAGGAGCAGAAATAATAGATTTTTAATTTGTGGTTTGTATGAGAGGTACCACGCCCCTTTGTCCAATCCTGCCCATATTTGCAGCAGCACTTAAGAAATTTACACCAAACCGACATACCAAATTTTGTTCAAATACCGTTATCAGGAGCAGAAATAATAGATTTTTAATTTGTGGTTTGTATGAGAGGTACCACGCCCCTTTGTCCAATCCCGCCTATATTTGCAGCAGCACTTAAGAAATTTACACCAAACCGACATACCAAATTTTGTTCAAATACCGTTATCAGGAGCAGAAATAATAGATTTTTAATTTGTGGTTTGTATGAGAGGTACCACGCCCCTTTGTCCAATCCCGCCCATATTTGCAGCAGCACTTAAGAAATTTACACCAAACCGACATACCAAATTTTGTTCAAATACCGTTATCAGGAGCAGAAATAATAGATTTTTAATTTGTGGTTTGTATGAAAGGTACCACGCCCCTTTGTCCAATCCCGCCCATATTTGCAGCAGCACTTAAGAAATTTTCACCAAACCGACATACCAAATTTTGTTTAAATACCGTTATCAGGAGCAGAAATAATAGATTTTTAATTTGTGGTTTGTATGAGAGGTACCACGCCCCTTTGTCCAATCCAACCCATATTTTCAGCAGCACTTAAGAAATTTACACCAAACCGACATACCAAATTT
The DNA here is from genome assembly GCA_947311025.1 of Lypha dubia. NCBI lineage: Eukaryota > Metazoa > Arthropoda > Insecta > Diptera > Tachinidae > Lypha > Lypha dubia. The sequence goes on along the minus strand of OX371264.1, from coordinate 2,308,259 downwards.
TGTTCAAATACCGTTATCAGGAGCAGAAATAATAGATTTTTAATTTGTGGTTTGTATGAGAGGTACCACGCCCCTTTGTCCAATCCCGCCCATAAGTATCCTATAGCATTCTCCTGGCTCTAAACTACCTCCCTGCCAATTTTCAGCTAAATCGGTTCAGCCGTTCTTGAGTTATAAGTGAAGTAACTAATACGACTTTCTTTTGTATATATAGATTAAATAAAATTTTTCAGTTTTAAGCAAACTTGTTTTTAAAAAGTTTCTCATATTAATTTTCAGCATTTCAAGGCTGCTTTAATAATACAAATAAATGTTACAAACTTGATTTATTTAAAATCGTCAGAATTAGGATATAAATCGTCCTATCGTCACCATATCATTTTCAGGACCCGAAATCGTCAAAATGACGACTAATCGTCAAAAAATTTTGTACTTGACAACTACTAAAATTTTTTACTAGCACACAAAATGAAAATAAATTCTTTATAATATATTGTTCAGCAACAATTTCTTGTCAATGAAAACTAGCATCCACACAAAAATGCAAAAACACACATATACAAAATATTCTTTTCATACAATATGCCGCTATCAAACATAACAAACAATAAAATATATGCCAGTCCAACCAAACACAACTTCGACTAGTTGACAAACATGCCGATATTACAATGACTAGTATTTAAGAATTTTTCTCCTTGAATCAACAACTAGCACCCAAAAAATTTTTCAAAATATGAGTTTATTTCAGGTACATTTAATTATATGTATACTAAAATAATATGAAAAATTATTTTTAATATACACAAAAACTTATATAAACAATTAATTAATTCAGGTAAAGAGGTTTCATATCATTACACAACGTAATATTTCAGGTACAATTAATAAATATTGTATGTTATAAACAAAAATATAATTTTTTACTAAATACAAATATTAAATTAATTATTATTTTTACAAAAACAAATGAACACAAAAAACACTTATCCACACACAGCGATGTGCAAGTATACATTTTAAACAAGATGAAATAATCCCGTGTGTGAAGAATAAAACAAAATCGTGTCACTCGTAATAAATCCCGTGTGTGAAGGCTCATTGACATTTTAGCGAAATCTACTAGAGATGATACGAATACTCATATTCGATTATTCGTCTGTTCCAAGATATTCAAATTGATGCGAATATATCTGGAATATTTTGCACATACTTCCCCTCTCTCCAACACACTCAAAAGTTTAAATTGTGAATCGGGTTGCAGCAATTATACGAAAATAAGAAGATATCGTTAACATAACAGTATACAAGATAAAAAGAATGTTTTCATTTTAACATGTTTAAATAGTACATATAAAGGTTTACATTTTAATTCAGTTACAAAGTTACTTTTCTCTAATCAGTTCAATTGATTAAAAAATTTTTTAGTCTCTACCGATCTTTGTTTAACATTTTAAAAATCAAATTCATGGAGATAACGTCCTGTTTTTAATATTTGTGTAACAAAAAACGCAATATAATATATTGCGTAATGTTTTAAAATATGATCAAATTAAGAAAACAAAACTATTAGTATGATTATTTTCCTCTTGATGGCAATTTTGGGATACTGTTGCACTATTGCTTTAGGCGATATCTTGGCGATTTTTTGCAGGGTACTCTTTACAATAACATATTTTTACATACGAGTAAGTGTGCATAAAGTAACTCAAAAACTGAGGGGACTATCCACACATTTGGATGCGTCATTTAAATCCCCGCAACCAGAAGAAAGGAATCAATATTTCGGGCGCTACAAGCTCAGCAATAAAAATTGCTGCTTGATGAGACTGTTTAAGGTACACGTTAAATATATATTGTGCTATTTGGATGGCGATAGATTTTAATGGATTGATGGTTTATATTTAATATAGATCAGTTCAATATTTACATTATTTTTCTCACTGGCACAGCACAAGTCGCTTATTAATATATATCGCGAGAAAACAAAAAGGAAGCTTCTTTAATATATATGGACGTGTGGCAGTGCCCTAATTAAAAAATCGCTAATACCGAAACGAAAAAATCACTACATTGTTAATTGCAAAAAACATACTCGTGAAACCGTTACACACGTGCAGAAATAAAAAGCACAGAATATATATTGTATAGTCATTGATAAAAACAAGAACCGTGGGGTGTAAAAATATATACATATTTTGTATAATTATTTATAAAAACTAAATAATGAAGGTAAATTTCAATATAATTTACCCTGTTTAATAATTTTAACTTGTAAAAATTTTAGATACTTCGATCTCAATATCTGGAATTGCAAAATAATGCTGATCCTCGTGAAATTGTTCCTATAAACAATAATGGCATTAGAAATCAGGTAAGAATATTGAATATTCCATAATTATTATATGTGTGTAAGATTGTATACTTGAGCAAATCTAAGTATTAAATTACAACCCAATTGTATATCTCAGGTTTTCAGCAAAGATAAAGACCATATTAATGGCAACGAAACAGTCACTCTAGCAGAAGAACGGATATTATTGCGCCGCAGACAAAGTATCACTTGCTTTAAAGTTAACTCCAACCCTTGTGCACCAAACATTAGAATCGTATTTGATCATGTAGAAACATCTTTGCATCAATTAAATTTGGTAGTCGAATATACCGACATGAGCTCTTTGTGGCTGACTAAAGTTTACAAAACTTATGAAAATGATTTGTGGCGCAAGAAACCTTTTTTGAATATTAAGGGTGATATGAAATGGGATTTCTATTGCGGATTATGTTGTAATATCTATAAGAAATTTGATTCCCTCAAGAACCATTTAAATTTACATTTGAAATTTTATCCTTACGTGTGCAAAATGTGCCATAAAAAGTATACTGGTCGTTCTTCTGCTACCAGGCACCTTAAAAAAATCCATCACATTAGCTGCAAACAATGGAATGATTTTTTAACAAGTTAAACACGGTCAGCTGGATCTAACTAACAAAGTTTTATATCGGACGAAGAAAATATTTTTTCTGGATTGCTAACTGATTTATTTTATTAATTACTCACGGACCACAGGTGAAAATATTTTTAATATTATATTCGTAACTCATGCGTTGAAATTGTTAAATTTAATTTTATACTTATATACACCTACATATTTTTATATAAGTACATATGTATTCCAATTCGAGATATAACTCGATTTCACAACTACATACTTCATACATACATATGTATGTATGTATATTTAACAACGCAAGAACTTTTTGGTAGCTGGATTTACTTTTTAATTTTCTAAACTTTGAATAGGACTTATTAAAATTTATTATCACATTTATTTTTTATATAAATATGTACATATGTATGTATGTATGTATGTAAAATTACTATAGGGACTATTATTTTCAATTGAAATAATTTATACAGATCTCAAAAAAAAAAAAACAAAATATTTACAAATGGATGAGTAAAATTTACTGTTATGTTTTGTAATTATAAAATTTAAAAATTATATTAAAAACAAACAAATAAATTTTTATGAAATTAAAATTTGTTTAACAAAAAGGAGTATAATTTCCACACTTGCATTTTTATAATCCGACTTTTCTGTAGATCACGTAATTTCCAAAACTAAATTTTAATAACATCATTCTTGCTTAATATTTAACGTTTTATTTTACTTTCTATTTGCATATAGAGTAAAGTATTATTCGAATGCGAGTAAACACTAAATTCACCAGAAACTTATTTCTTTTATTTGTTTCAATACAAAAAATCCCGTACAAATAAGGAAAATACAGTTAAAGTTTGTTCACAACCAGAACTCCATTAACTTATTCCACTTTGTCTAAAATGTAGTATTTTCTTGTAATTATCAACAGATTAAAAAGTATTCAAAACAATCATATCGATTCATTACTTTTTTTTCATATGAGTAATTTACAAAAGCATGCAAACATTTAGTTAAAAAAGTCTTATTGATGTGAATCATGCGTTGCCATCTTCAATCTTTCAAAAATATGTCGTTTGAAGCGCAATCAAGGAGCTGTGCACATATTACGTAACGCTGTTTTCAAAAATTTTGCAGCCCCCAAGCAGATCTTTGATTTGCACCAAACACTGAATACTAAATGAATTAAAAGTTTCGAAAGATAATCATTCAAAAGAAAAAAACATCGTAAAACATGTAACCTCGAAGCATAATTCACACAAATTTAACTTTTAAAATATAAAAAAATCAGTTAAAGTGTAAGAAATTTACATAAAGAACAACAAATAAATAAGTGATATGATAATAATACGCAGTTCGATCTACTCTCACTATCAAGAACGATGTTTTGTTATCTATTTCTTTATTTACTTCAGTATACATATGTATAATAACACTTATGTAGACAGTATTTTTCAAATGCATTTAATGTCTCTTAAGAAAATTTATCAAAAATCCTTAAATATTACCAGTTTACATTTAAAGTTCTTATGAATTTTTTATATTAAATCTATATAATTTATATACAATTACATGTATGTACATATGTATTTATTAATTAAGACCCCATGTCTTGGTGGAACTTTTTCAGGAAAATGCTTGGATTTTATTGGAATTGTTAATTAATTGAATGCAACTCATTAAATCACAAGACCTAAACTGTTAAAAAATCCGTTTGCTCAACACTAATCGGGTGATTTCACAAAACTTTCAAATAATATACTACGCGCAGTTCGACAAATAAAAGCAAATGGAAATCACTCGATAAATTATGATTGATAATAGAAAAGTCATGCGTCATGTCATTGTCCGCCACAGTTTTAGGTGTTTCTAATTAGAGGTTTTGCCAATTAAATTGAATGGGAAATTCATAAATAAGAAATTCGAAAAACACATAAATCAATTCTTTATCTTATTTGTTACTTTTAATTCTTGGAACAACAATTCTACAATTTCTAACTAAAAGTTTTTATTACTTAATTATTTTTTTTTTCATGTTTAATTTCGAATGCATTATTAAAAAACAACAAGTTTATTGATATTGAATCGTTCAAACTTTTCTAATCTTATTCAACACTTCACACACAAGACTCAACGTCCATGTTCTACTTTATAATGTTATAAATGTGAAAGTTTTATTGTGATGTTTTCTTTTGGTATTTTATAATTTTTCGATAAATTTGATATACTCGTACATACATACAGTTTATGCCTTCATTCCTATATAGCGTGCACGAAGACACGGGTAAAAAGATTAGTAATGAATATATAAAAAAATCAGTCTGTTTAAGAAATCCGGTACTGATATGAGTTGGTAATTAGTCGATTATCAACCCATATTTAGAAAATATTAACGATGTTAAATATTTAGATGTAAAATTCCTCCATGGAAGTTCATCTCAGCACAAAGTTTATTAACGAAACTCAAGTGCTGTTTCGCAGGTCCGCAAAATGCAATTGTGCTACCTGTTAATGAAGAACATAATGAATCGCAAATCGAATTAATTTTTATGGTGTTTTCCCAACCATAAAAATTAATATATGTGTTTTTTTTTTGTCAATTCTTAGAATGATAAAAAAATAAACCCCATTCTTTTTATGGTTTTCCGAAGCTTGGCAAAATTCAAGTGTGTTACCGATTAATGAATGCATTACACAATATTTGTCAAATTAGGATAGCTGCTGGTATTTCATTATTTAAAGCTTATTTTATTTTATAGTATCTACATATAATTAGCTTTCCGCAAGAATAATAGAACTACAGATTACGCCTTACTCATGCTTTCTTTTTTGATGACGTGGTTTAACCCATGCAAATTTATTGTGTCAAACTTAACACTAATATCACAGTACTTCTTTAACTAATTAAATTATTGCAGCAGAATATTGTAGGTTGGTATTGTCTTTATCTAATTTTGTGTTCTTTGTATTTTTTGTTGTATAATGAGACTTTCCATAGTGTAACGTTTGTTTTCTTTCTTTTCCCTGTCCAATATTTTAATGTTTTCTAAATCGATGATATGTTTACATTCTTTTGCGTGAAGAGGTAACGCCGTCGTCTCCTTTCCCTTTTCGATGTCAGATTTATGTTAATTTACTCTCGTCCCTAGCTTTCTCTTTGTTGTGCCAATATAAACTAAGTCACAGTTTTCTCTTTCATTTCCATTGCATTTTACATATTTCGTAAACAACGTTGTTTACTTTTAGAATGTCCAGTTTTGTTTTATTATTTGTAAACAGGTTTCTTAAGGTTCTGTTTGATCTATGTGCTATTGTTGTTGCAGGATCTTTAATTATATTATTTAATGCTCTTGTTTCAGTAAGCTTAGGTATGTAGGGTACACTGTAAAATTTAACTTCATGTTTTTCTTGTTGAACTGTGGAAGTTTTCTTATCGTTTTTATGTATTTTATTTATTAAATTATTTCTTATGAAAGATGGATAGTTATTTCTACCTAATATATGCCATATTGTGTCTATATTTTGTCTTTTGTACATTTTGTCACTTAATTGGAATACTTTTTTAATTAAATTGGTAGCTGTGTTTATCTTCATTTGTAACGGTTGTGTCGAAAAATAATTCATCATTCTTCCTGAAGAAGTAGGCTTCTTGTACCAATTTGTTATTTTATTTATTTGTTGTGGGTTAGCAATATCTAAATAAATATTTCGTTGGTAGCCATACCAACTCATCATTAGATGATTTACCCTTTACGTTTAAAAAATTTTTAAAGCTCATCTATTTATACGAAAACTCACAAATAAATTTGTGAATAACAAATCATAAAAATAGTCTAAAAACTTTTCAAACAAACACAACAAATAATTTTCCATTATGAATGTGTTTACTTTTCTACACCTATACAATTAAAAAATTTTTTAAACATAAAGGGTATGGCTACCAACGAAATATATATTTAGATATTGCTAACCCACAACAAATAAATAAAATTTAAAACATAAATACTTGAGTACATGCTCAAATAAATGTAAAATTTTATATTTTATAACTTTAAACTTAAAACTCAAATCCAATAAATTAATTTTTGGAGAACTGTCAAAGTGATTTTTATTGCAGGATTGCCAAGTTTCACATCACATATACATTTTTTCAGACAAAAGTAGGAATTATTCTGCGTAGAATATATTGACTTAGCAGATTTGTTAAAGAATTTTTTCATATGGAATGAAAAAAGTAGTTTGTATTCCCAACAACTGGATTGTATGTGTCGTCCTGCAAAAACTTCATGTTGTTCTCTTCTGATTTAGAGTTGTACGAACTTACGAGAAAAATTAACAAATACACCGTAAAAATTTGAGTTAATAATCTTGGAATGTTTTTATTATTTAAATTATGGTTAAACTTAAATAATTTGGCAACAGTTTAAACTTAAAAACTAAACGAAAAAAAAATAAATGATATTATATAATTAAAAACAAGAGACTAAAAAGGATCGTTTGTTTTTGTAACAATTGCTAGAAGAATTTATTTTATAAAACGATCGATCCTCACATACATACATAAAAAATACATTCATGAAATCGTTATTTTTATATCATTAAACTTTTCTACATGTGATGCCATTTTTTTCTTATTAAAACAATAAATAACATTTGTTTTTTAAAAATTTTAAAATTGATAGGTGCGAATTAAATATTTTCGGTTATTAATACGGGCTTCACTTCAATATCCTGGTTGTCGGCGTTAATTTCGAATTTCAATTTTGACAATTCCTTTAGTTCGCTGTCGGATTTTGACGTTGCAACATCTTTTAACACTTTAACTGTGTCGGGATATTTGTTGTCATTGTTGCCCAATTCTTGGGAGAAGGATACCACAGTTTTGGCTTCGAAATTTACACCCTTTTCACCTTTTGGATCTGGTGCCGGTATGCAAGGCCCATTTAAGCCATTCACATGTGAAATGGTGATTTGATTGTCTAAATTATCTGCGGTTAAGTGACCATTTCCATGCTGTTTGCGTTCAAGAAGACAATTAGGCTGGTGCTCCTCGATTTGAGGTACTGAAGCGATTGTTGCATCGACGTTATTGTTTTCTTGTGGTGGTTGTTCTAATGTTACTTCTGCCGCAATAGCGGGGATCCCTTCTTCTGTTGGAACTGCTATCTCTTCTTGTTGCTTTTCATCGCTTTCTGGCTTTAATTCATCTACGTTTTGTAGTTCACTTACAACAATAGATGATTTCATGTTTTCTTCAATGTCGTGTTCGAAAAGTTTAGTTGGCTCCTCGATGTCCGTTTTGTCGTCATCTTCTCCCTCTACAGCCTTATTGACCTCTTCAATGGCCTTGGCAACTTCCTCTTCTTCAACGTGACCGTTAAAAGCAACAGATTCTGCAAGTTCATCGTGTCTGCTCTTTTCAAATTCAGATTGTTGTTGTTGCTCTTGCTCTTGTTCTTGTAGAATCGTTTCTTCTTTAATGTCTTCATGTGGCGTTGGTGGTGGAGGTATTTCCAAGCCAGGCTTAACAGCAGGACTAGCCATGGTCTCAACAAATGATTGTCGATTAGGGCTCGATGGAGATATCAAAACTTGAGTAAAATAACCGCTACGTCTATTTTCGAAATCCAAAATATTTTGATTTGCCAAACGCTCTTGTATGCGTCGTTGTCTGCGTATGAATTCAGGAACATTCACATCATCGTCATCATCACCCTTAACCTCTCTCATATGCGTTTGCACAACATTTGTCCGCCTTAAAACCACCTTGGCCGCTTCATTATCAATAGTGTTTTTGGTGTTGGCGTTGCCATTTAGAGGTGATGTTTGCTTGGTGATCGCACTAATATTCGAAGGCTTCAATATGCCATTGAATTTGGTGCTCTTAACCACAAACTCCTTATTGTTGTTGCTCTGGCCATTATTTGTCACTGGTGGACTTGGTGGCGTGACTCTTGCGTTGCCGTTTTGTGCTTTCGTTAATCGTTGTATAGTGAAGTTTGGCTTGCCATGATTGATCAAAAGTTTGGTCGCTGGTGAGGGGGTCCTATCGTCGCCGTTCGTTGATAAGCCCGAACGCAATTGTAGCTTTGGTTTGTTAGCATCAGCCATATTGTTGTTATACAAGTTACGTTGTTGAAATAGCGGCAACACTGTAAATTCAAAGAAAACAAGTTTTAATTAAAAATTTCAAATTGATTTGTTTTTTTTATTTATTTAATTAACAAAATATAATTACGAACATCATGTTTTAAGAATTTATTGAATATTTTAACAAATTACTTTTATTTCTTCTAATTATTAAAACTAATAATAACATTTGAATAGTGCTTTTATTATCGTAAACGCTAAAACGAAATTTTTGAACCTAAGAAAATGCATGCATTGATCATTTTTAAATGAAATTTCATACATATCAAAAGTTTGAACATTAATCCAATAACACTGTGATAGTCGAAAAAATGAACTTCGATGAATCCTTTTCGAACTATTAGGGGGGAGTCCCCTGAGTGCGAAAGTACATCTGACACTTCCAAATGTACTGTCGCACTCAGGGGACACCCCCTAATAGTTCGAAAAGGATTCATCGAAGTTCATTTTTTCCAGGTCAAAAACTATCACAGTGTAATTATTAATTTGGCATTAATAATTTACTGCCTATTTCAATATGTCGAAAGAAATTTTCCATATGTTTTCATTCCTTATGTTTTCATTTTGTTTTGTATCAAATGTATTTGTACGACTGAAAATAAAATTCAAAATTCTTTCAACATCATGAAATCGGCACTTAGAGTTTTCTAATCCAAAACGTAGAATTGAATACGGCCGACACTGCTTAGTTTCTTTGTTTCATAATTAATAGTCCAATTCGGAAGTTGTTGTAGGTGTCGTAGATCGTATATAGATGTATGTAAACATAAACATCTTTCTAAACAAATACAATTTACAACGCATACAACAACCTGTGAATTGGCCAAATAATTTTCAAAAATTACACGCTGCTACAAATGAGTACTTTTTTTTTATACTTGAAAAGGGACCTAGTGTAGGTTATAGACCTTATTTAGTAGATCATAAATCAATTTTTAAAAGTTTGGAAACACCCTCAAATTTCGGAGTTATTCCGAAAAAACTATTTTCGGGTAGGTCCGAGTACTTATGAACACGTAACTCAGTTGATTTTAATCCGATCTTCAATTTTTAAATGGGCAACCTATAAGCTTGGCAATATTTTTCCAAGAATTCTTTCCCATATTAGAAAGGCAAACAAATTTTGCCAAGCTTACAGGTTGCCTAGAAATGAGATGGAATTGTACCTATCATGAACTTGGTACTTATTTTGATCTCAGTACTTTTTACGGCCGAAATTTTTTGGGTAGGAACTTGGTCTTATTTTCACATTTATGTTTTTGTGCGTCCAGTTTACCTTAAACACAAAATTTCCACAATTAAATAGAAACATATGTATGTACAAACATACGTATTTACTCGTATGTGTGTGCATATATGCATATGTACTTTCAAATAGTAATTAAACTAACCGAATGAATTTGATTCGGCATTTAACCTTCAAGGTGAAATAAATTCAATTAATTGTAATTTGTAATAATAAAAAATCTTGGCAAATACAACGAATAAAAAGTATTTGATTTACAGCAATAAACTGATAATGGAAAACATGTACAATACAACTGTGTGCAACAATACATATGTATATGTATGCTTTGACAAATTCCAAAATTACAAAAACGACAAGTAGATACTTAAACGGATTGTCATGGCTTTCTGTCCGTCAAAAGTTTAGTTAAAAAAATAATTTTCTTTTAAATTTCTCATGCCCATACGAAATGTATGAAACCAACCAAAATAACGCGGCGTCAACGCTTTGCAATTGGAAAATCCAAGGCAAATTCATAACAGGTAAAGTTGAAAACACAGCTGATCTACTTTTTTCTTGCATAATGGAGGCTGGTATGTCAAAATTTGTACATGCAAGCATAGGGGCTGATATGTCAAATGTTGTTGTAATGTTGTGCTGGTTGTAGTATTAACTTTAACTGTTATGAATTTGCCCTGGGAAAATCAAATTTCGACAGCGCGTCAAGAAGTGAAGTTGGTTGCAAAAGTACTGTTGGGCTACTTTCAGCTCAATTTATCGTCTTCATCTATATTTCTTATTTATATTTAGAGTTTTTCATTAATTAAAGTGAGTAGACATTACTGTTTCTGGCGCAACGTTAACTCTCTAATTTAGGTTACTCATTTCAGCGTAAAAGCTAAGCGCTAAATTACGTTGCGCTTTGCCTCGTAATTTAGGTTGGTCTGTAAGTGTATCTAAGAAACAGGTTAAAGTACACACACACCAGTGAGCTGCAGCAAGTGCTAAATTTTCGGGTATACTTAATTATGCACATTGATTTTTATGATCTAATCGTTTTTGTTCAAAAGCAAAAAACACTTGTTTACGCAATCGTGTGTTTTAAACATTCAGTTTTGTTCACTTGTTGTTTTATGCTAACATGAATGTTCTGACTGTGTCGTTAAGAGTATGAAGCTCATTTTGAATCGAAGCCAACGTGTTGTTAGCGGAACAAGTGTTTTATTCAGTCGTTAAAGTAATTTTGTACTCGTATTTGAATAAATAATTTTTATTTATATATTTGTCACAGTTTGAAACATGCACACATACATATTTATACTTTTGACTTCCGACGCAATCAGATCATGCACATTCGCATCAAATGATCGAAATGATTTACACTTGTTAATGAATTTTCTGCTTGTGCATAAAAAGCGAACGAGTATAAAATTAAATAATACTTGTTTGTGTTGTACTTAAAATTCAACGTTAGGCTCGATCATACTTGTTGCAGCTTACTGACACACACATACATACATACATACGTGTCTCTTTTATGATAATTATTAATTGATATTTAAAACCCAAATTAATGTTGATCAATTTATATAATTACACTAAGCAAAATTTTATTTTTTTTTCCAATTGGCATGAAAATACTCATCAAAGTAGCAAAAATTGTATGTATCAAAAAACCAATTAATTGAAAATATTTATTACTATTTTAACACGTGACAACAGCTGTAAAACTTTAAGCAAACCCGCAAAAAATTAATTAATATTTATTTTTATTTTGTTTATTTTTTTTTTGTTTTATAAAGCTGACGTAAAAACGTTCATCGTAAATTTCAGTTTAAAAGTATTAAGTTCTTTTGTATTCTGCCACTAGGTGTGTTTCGCACACATCCATACATACATACATACAAACATATTTATTTGTTTATTTTGTTAATTAATTTACCATTAACTTAAACGTTATTGTTTGCGTCTTTAAGCAAAACAGTACAATTACTGGTTTCAAAAATAAAATACATTCACTCATAAATAATTTTAAGAAAACAGAAAAACAAACCGAATTCAATACAAAGACCAAATTGAAATAACACAAAATCGGCGTGAAGATTGAAGTACATTGATAAGTACATATCGAGCCTTTGCTGCAATAGAGTCATAACTCAAAAACTGTGATGTTTGAGTTAATAATGCAGCATAATTTCTCAGAATGTGTAAAAATTTCATTCAAATATCTTTGATACGAACCTTTGAGATAAATATTAAATTTTCGTTTACCATTAACTTTAAATTCGTTTTCTGTAAAACTACTTTTTTGAGTTATGACTCTATTGAAGCAAAGGCTCGATATCTATTTATGTACATTCTATACGTTTTGAAAATCGGTTCATAAATAGCAGAGTTATGTAATAATCAGGGAAAAAAGCAAATGTCATTTATGCGCATTAAATAGGCAGCAAAAACTTAAAAACATGATCTCAAAAATATGCGCTTAAAAAGACATACAAATCATTTCATTTTAATTTTCATAATATTCATTTCAAATACCAAGAAGTACAATTTTGGCGTCGTTATGGGGATGCGGGTCGACTAAATGCCAGCATGTACTTTCATCTACCACGATATAAAATATAGGACACACAGCCCACAAAACATTTTATGGACTTGTTTTTTTTAAGCTATAGGCAAAAAATTTAATACATATGGGCATTTCCACAGAAATTTCTACTTTTTGTCACGTAACGTCACCATGCAACTAAACTTGTATTTTAGAGCCATGCTGCTCGAATTTTTCATACTCTTACTAAATGTTGACGTAATTATTAGTGTATGCTAAAATACAAAAAAAGAAGATAATATACAAAATTTTCTTCGAGAAACAAGCTTAATGGCTTGCTGACGTTACGTGACAAAAAGTAGACTTTTCTGTGGAAATGCCCATATACAATATATGTATGTACGTTTTAGTCGGAAATAAGCAAAAATATGCTGTAAAAGTATATGCCTTAAAAAAATAGATCCCCTTAAATAATTGAAAAAAATTATATCTCTAAATAAATTCGGATTAAATCAAATATGTTGGGAATTTTTTTTTTAATTGATAAAAAATTAGTTGCGGCTTCCACATGGCGAACAAATGGTTTGATTTGAGTGCTTTTCATACAAATTTTCCACTCAAATCATTCGTCCGTCATGTGGAAACAGCACCTTAATTACAATAAATTTAAAATATTTTTTAATTTTGAAAAATTACCGATCACAAAACCTACATTTATTCTTATTTGTAAAAGTGGGTATGTATTAAAGATGTAAAAATTTCAAAATATGCAAGAAAAGTGAAAAAATAAAAAAGTCGTTCTAATTCCCAAGTCGTGAATCCCCAAATATGCAACCATTAAAATAAATTTAAAGTTGCGGAAAAAATTCATTATATAAGTTTAAAATCGTTAACGCAAAAATTTAAATATTATTAAAAATTTTCTAAAAACTGTTTTGTTGTAGTAAATTTTTTGTCAAAGTGTAGATTACTAGAATTTTTGTGTGAAGTAAGAACAATCATATAAATGATCAGAATAGTTTTCAAAAGTCGAGATCTTCTACTCTAGAATTTCCATATTTTTGAAAATGATTTTCATCACAGAAATTTAAATAAATGAAGTGGATAGCGCGTTGACTGCAGATAAAAATGACTTACGACAACAAGTCAACAGGATATTGAATTCATTGTTCATGAATGAATTTTATTAATTGTTGTTGGACCTGTTTAAATGATGAATGCATTGCAATGGTCACTAAAAAACTGTTCCGACATCGATTGATGCTGTTCCCGGCTAATGTACACAACATCGCCCTCCTTCGTCGCTAAGCATACACATCGGCGAAGTAAAACAATTAATAAAATGCCTGCTAATACAGCTTAACAAAGTTAATGCGTCTACTTAACACGGCAGGTGCTTCAAAACTGCTATATTCTGTGCTTAGAACAATGAAATTAATTAAACTCCAGAGGGGTACATTTTTCTCTTGTTTAATGCGAAAACATTTGCGACACATCAAACAAGAGGTCCAAGCCCATTTATTGTAATAAATAAAAGGCATGAATCAAAGAAACAAGATTGCGCTTTGCGCAGGTCCGTTATTTTGTTGCATAACGATCAGCTGTTTGTGTGACGTAGACATAGCACTTACTTTGTAAACAAAGTACATTTGTGTATTGAAAGTGCAAAGGAATTAAAGTAAAAAACGTAAGGAAATTAATAAAAAATTAAAAAGGAGGTGTGCAAATTTCCTTTATAGAATTAATTTATGAAAAAAAAAATCTATAAGAATTTTTATATGCATATTTAAGCCGAAATGTAACATTGGCAGCGCATAAATGCATTTTTTTTTAAATAAGTTGAATCCAAACTCGACAGTTTGACTCTACTACTTCTCTTAAATGTCCAAAAATTTTGTTCAAATCTATGCACCCTTTAGGCAGTTATGTATGTCTTTATTCCAGGTTTGTGCCAAAAATCCGTTACACTTTTTACAACAAAAACACATTTCTATAATGACGTAGATTCGCTGTAGTATTTTTTTTTTTTCGAACGGCTGAGAGCGCTATCTTGTTTCTTTGATTCATGTATAAAAGGAGCCACATTAGCTGCCTTTTGATATTAGGTCATGTTTACATATGAAACGGAATCAGATAATTTTCAAACAAAGCAAAAAGTAATTTTTATTTAAAAACTAGCTTGTCCCGGTGTGCTTCGCTACCCCCCTCGTTATAAAATAAAATTAAAAGTATTTATATTAAAATTGTGTAAATTTTGTTCAGCTCTACCGGAATTTGGCAATTTGTGGGCACATTTATTTTTGTCACTCATTTGGACCAATGGGAAATTAAAGCCAAGGATCCATACTTATAGACTATGTAAGTCCGATTTCTCAATTGTATTTGAGAATTTTTTTATAACAGTTGTTTGTCAGTCATTTCGACCAATGGGAAATTAAAGCCAAGGATCCATACTTATAGACTATGTAAGTCCGATTTCTCAATTGTATTTGAGAATTTTTCTATAAAATTTTAAAGATTAAAATTGTGTAAATTTTGTTGAGCTCTACGGGAATTTGGCTATTTGTGGGCAGATTTATGTTTGTCACTCATTTGGACCAATGGGAAATTAAAGCCAAGGATCCATACTTATAGACTATGTTAGTCCGATTTCTCAATTGTATTTGAGAATTTTTCTATAACATTTGTTTGTCACTCATTTGGACCAATGGGAAATTAAAGCCAAGGATCCATACTTATAGGCAATGTAAGTCCGATTTCTCAATTGTATTTGAGAATTTTTCTATAACATTTGTTTGTCACTCATTTGGACCAATGGGAAATTAAAGCCAAGGATCCATACTTATAGACTATGTAAGTCCGATTTCTCAATTGTATTTGAGAATTTTTCTATAAAATTTTAAAGATTAAAATTGTGTAAATTTTGTTGAGCTCTACGGGAATTTGGCTATTTGTGGGCAGATTTATGTTTGTCACTCATTTGGACCAATGGGAAATTAAAGCCAAGGATCCATACTTATAGACTATGTTAGTCCGATTTCTCAATTGTATTTGAGAATTTTTCTATAAAATTTTAAAGATTAAAATTGTGTAAATTTTGTTGAGCTCTACGGGAATTTGGCTATTTGTGGGCAGATTTATGTTTGTCACTCATTTGGACCAATGGGAAATTAAAGCCAAGGATCCATACTTATAGACTATGTTAGTCCGATTTCTCAATTGTATTTGAGAATTTTTCTATAAAATTTTAAAGATTAAAATTGTGTAAATTTTGTTGAGCTCTACGGGAATTTGGCTATTTGTGGGCAGATTTATGTTTGTCACTCATTTGGACCAATGGGAAATTAAATCCAAGGATCCATACTTATAGACTATGTAAGTCCGATTTCTCAATTGTATTTGAGAATTTTTCTATAAAATTTTAAAGATTAAAATTGTGTAAATTTTGTTGAGCTCTACGGGAATTTGGCTATTTGTGGGCAGATTTATGTTTGTCACTCATTTGGACCAATGGGAAATTAAAGCCAAGGATCCATACTTATAGACTATGTTAGTCCGATTTCTCAATTGTATTTGAGAATTTTTCTATAAAATTTTAAAGATTAAAATTGTGTAAATTTTGTTGAGCTCTACGGGAATTTGGCTATTTGTGGGCAGATTTATGTTTGTCACTCATTTGGACCAATGGGAAATTAAAGCCAAGGATCCATACTTATAGACTATGTAAGTCCGATTTCTCAATTGTATTTGAGAATTTTTCTATAAAATTTTAAAGATTAAAATTGTGTAAATTTTGTTGAGCTCTACGGGAATTTGGCTATTTGTGGGCAGATTTATGTTTGTCACTCATTTGGACCAATGGGAAATTAAAGCCAAGGATCCATACTTATAGACTATGTTAGTCCGATTTCTCAATTTTATTTGAGAATTTTTCTATAACATTTGTTTGTCACTCATTTGGACCAATGGGAAATTAAAGCCAAGGATCCATACTTATAGACTATGTTAGTCCGATTTCTCAATTGTATTTGAGAATTTTTCTATAACATTTGTTTGTCACTCATTTGGACCAATGGGAAATTAAAGCCAAGGATCCATACTTATAGGCAATGTAAGTCCGATTTCTCAATTGTATTTGAGAATTTTTCTATAACAGTTGTTTGTCAGTCATTTGGACCAATGGGAAATTAAAGCCAAGGATCCATACTTATAGACTATGTAAGTCCGATTTCTCAATTGTATATGAGAATTTTTTTATAACAGTTGTTTGTCAGTCATTTGGACCAATGGGAAATTAAAGCCAAGGATCCATACTTATAGACTATGTAAGTCCGATTTCTCAATTGTATTTGAGAATTTTTCTATAACATTTGTTTGTCACTCATTTGGACCAATCGGAAATTAAAGCCAATGATCCATACTTATAGACTATGTAAGTCTGATTTCTCAATTGTATTTGAGATTTTTTCTATAAAATTTTAAAGATTAAAATTGTGTAAATTTTGTTGAGCTCTAAGGGAATTTGGCTATTTGTGGGCACATTTATGTTTGTCACTCATTTGGACCAATGGGAAATTAAAGCCAAGGATCCATACTTATAGACTATGTAAGTCCGATTTCTCAATTGTATTTGAGAATTTTTCTATAACATTTGTTTGTCACTCATTTGGACCAATCGGAAATTAAAGCCAATGATCCATACTTATAGACTATGTAAGTCTGATTTCTCAATTGTATTTGAGAATTTTTCTATAAAATTTTAAAGATTAAAATTGTGTAAATTTTGTTGAGCTCTAAGGGAATTTGGCTATTTGTGGGCACATTTATGTTTGTCACTCATTTGGACCAATGGGAAATTAAAGCCAAGGATCCATACTTATAGACTATGTAAGTCCGATTTCTCAATTGTATTTGAGAATTTTTCTATAACATTTGTTTGTCACTCATTTGGACCAATGGGAAATTAAAGCCAAGGATCCATACTTATAGGCAATGTAAGTCCGATTTCTCAATTGTATTTGAGAATTTTTCTATAACATTTGTTTGTCACTCATTTGGACCAATGGGAAATTAAAGCCAAGGATCCATACTTATAGACTATGTAAGTCCGATTTCTAAATTGTATTTGAGAATTTTTCTATAAAATTTTAAAGATTAAAATTGTGTAAATTTTGTTGAGCTCTACGGGAATTTGGCTATTTGTGGGCAGATTTATGTTTGTCACTCATTTGGACCAATGGGAAATTAAAGCCAAGGATCCATACTTATAGACTATGTTAGTCCGATTTCTCAATTGTATTTGAGAATTTTTCTATAACATTTGTTTGTCACTCATTTGGACCAATGGGAAATTAAAGCCAAGGATCCATACTTATAGGCAATGTAAGTCCGATTTCTCAATTGTATTTGAGAATTTTTCTATAACATTTGTTTGTCACTCATTTGGACCAATGGGAAATTAAAGCCAAGGATCCATACTTATAGACTATGTAAGTCCGATTTCTCAATTGTATTTGAGAATTTTTCTATAAAATTTTAAAGATTAAAATTGTGTAAATTTTGTTGAGCTCTACGGGAATTTGGCTATTTGTGGGCAGATTTATGTTTGTCACTCATTTGGACCAATGGGAAATTAAAGCCAAGGATCCATACTTATAGACTATGTTAGTCCGATTTCTCAATTGTATTTGAGAATTTTTCTATAACATTTGTTTGTCACTCATTTGGACCAATGGGAAATTAAAGCCAAGGATCCATACTTATAGGCAATGTAAGTCCGATTTCTCAATTGTATTTGAGAATTTTTCTATAACATTTGTTTGTCACTCATTTGGACCAATGGGAAATTAAAGCCAGGGATCCATACTTATAGACTATGTAAGTCCGATTTCTCAATTGTATTTGAGAATTTTTCTATAAAATTTTAAAGATTAAAATTGTGTAAATTTTGTTGAGCTCTACGGGAATTTGGCTATTTGTGGGCAGATTTATGTTTGTCACTCATTTGGACCAATGGGAAATTAAAGCCAAGGATCCATACTTATAGACTATGTTAGTCCGATTTCTCAATTTTATTTGAGAATTTTTCTATAACATTTGTTTGTCACTCATTTGGACCAATGGGAAATTAAAGCCAAGGATCCATACTTATAGACTATGTTAGTCCGATTTCTCAATTGTATTTGAGAATTTTTCTATAACATTTGTTTGTCACTCATTTGGACCAATGGGAAATTAAAGCCAAGGATCCATACTTATAGGCAATGTAAGTCCGATTTCTCAATTGTATTTGAGAATTTTTCTATAACAGTTGTTTGTCAGTCATTTGGACCAATGGGAAATTAAAGCCAAGGATCCATACTTATAGGCAATGTAAGTCCGATTTCTCAATTGTATTTGAGAATTTTTTTATAACAGTTGTTTGTCAGTCATTTGGACCAATGGGAAATTAAAGCCAAGGATCCATACTTATAGACTATGTAAGTCCGATTTCTCAATTGTATATGAGAATTTTTTTATAACAGTTGTTTGTCAGTCATTTGGACCAATGGGAAATTAAAGCCAAGGATCCATACTTATAGACTATGTAAGTCCGATTTCTCAATTGTATTTGAGAATTTTTCTATAACATTTGTTTGTCACTCATTTGGACCAATCGGAAATTAAAGCCAATGATCCATACTTATAGACTATGTAAGTCTGATTTCTCAATTGTATTTGAGAATTTTTCTATAAAATTTTAAAGATTAAAATTGTGTAAATTTTGTTGAGCTCTAAGGGAATTTGGCTATTTGTGGGCACATTTATGTTTGTCACTCATTTGGACCAATGGGAAATTAAAGCCAAGGATCCATACTTATAGACTATGTAAGTCCGATTTCTCAATTGTATTTGAGAATTTTTCTATAACATTTGTTTGTCACTCATTTGGACCAATCGGAAATTAAAGCCAATGATCCATACTTATAGACTATGTAAGTCTGATTTCTCAATTGTATTTGAGAATTTTTCTATAAAATTTTAAAGATTAAAATTGTGTAAATTTTGTTGAGCTCTAAGGGAATTTGGCTATTTGTGGGCACATTTATGTTTGTCACTCATTTGGACCAATGGGAAATTAAAGCCAAGGATCCATACTTATAGACTATGTAAGTCCGATTTCTCAATTGTATTTGAGAATTTTTCTATAACATTTGTTTGTCACTCATTTGGACCAATCGGAAATTAAAGCCAATGATCCATACTTATAGACTATGTAAGTCTGATTTCTCAATTGTATTTGAGAATTTTTCTATAAAATTTTAAAGATTAAAATTGTGTAAATTTTGTTGAGCTCTAAGCGAATTTGGCTATTTGTGGGCACATTTATGTTTGTCACTCATTTGGACCAATGGGAAATTAAAGCCAAGGATCCATACTTATAGACTATGTAAGTCCGATTTCTCAATTGTATTTGAGAATTTTTCTATAACATTTGTTTGTCACTCATTTGGACCAATGGGAAATTAAAGCCAAGGATCCATACTTATAGACTATGTAAGTCCGATTTCTCAATTGTATTTGAGAATTTTTCTATAACATTTGTTTGTCACTCATTTGGACCAATCGGAAATTAAAGCCAAGGATCCATACTTATAGACTATGTAAGTCCGATTTCTCAATTGTATTTGAGAATTTTTCTATAACATTTGTTTGTCACTCATTTGGACCAATGGGAAATTAAAGCCATACTTATAGACTATGTAAGTCCGATTTCTCAATTGTATTTGAGAATTTTTCTATAACATTTGTTTGTCACTCATTTGGACCAATCGGAAATTAAAGCCAATGATCCATACTTATAGACTATGTAAGTCTGATTTCTCAATTGTATTTGAGAATTTTTCTATAAAATTTTAAAGATTAAAATTGTGTAAATTTTGTTGAGCTCTAAGGGAATTTGGCTATTTGTGGGCACATTTATGTTTGTCACTCATTTGGACCAATGGGAAATTAAAGCCAAGGATCCATACTTATAGACTATGTAAGTCCGATTTCTCAATTGTATTTGAGAATTTTTCTATAACATTTGTTTGTCACTTATTTGGACAAATGGGAAATTAAAGCCAAGGATCCATACTTATAGACTATGTAAGTCCGATTTCTCAATTGTATTTGAGAATTTTTCTATAACATTTGTTTGTCACTCATTTGGACCAATCGGAAATTAAAGCCAAGGATCCATACTTATAGACTATGTAAGTCCGATTTCTCAATTGTATTTGAGAATTTTTCTATAACATTTGTTTGTCACTCATTTGGACCAATCGGAAATTAAAGCCAAGGATCCATACTTATAGAGTATGTAAGTCCGATTTCTCAATTGTATTTGAGAATTTTTCTATAACATTTGTTTGTCACTCATTTGGACCAATCGGAAATTAAAGCCAAGGATCCATACTTATAGACTATGTAAGTCCGATTTCTCAATTGTATTTGAGAATTTTTCTATAACATTTGTTTGTCACTCATTTGGACCAATGGGAAATTAAAGCCATACTTATAGACTATGTAAGTCCGATTTCTCAATTGTATTTGAGAATTTTTCTATAACATTTGTTTGTCACTCATTTGGACCAATCGGAAATTAAAGCCAATGATCCATACTTATAGACTATGTAAGTCTGATTTCTCAATTGTATTTGAGAATTTTTCTATAAAATTTTAAAGATTAAAATTGTGTAAATTTTGTTGAGCTCTAAGGGAATTTGGCTATTTGTGGGCACATTTATGTTTGTCACTCATTTGGACCAATGGGAAATTAAAGCCAGGATCCATACTTATAGACTATGTAAGTCCGATTTCTCAATTGTATTTGAGAATTTTTCTATAACATTTGTTTGTCACTCATTTGGACCAATCGGAAATTAAAGCCAATGATCCATACTTATAGACTATGTAAGTCTGATTTCTCAATTGTATTTGAGAATTTTTCTATAAAATTTTAAAGATTAAAATTGTGTAAATTTTGTTGAGCTCTAAGGGAATTTGGCTATTTGTGGGCACATTTATGTTTGTCACTCATTTGGACCAATGGGAAATTAAAGCCAGGATCCATACTTATAGACTATGTAAGTCCGATTTCTCAATTGTATTTGAGAATTTTTCTATAACATTTGTTTGTCACTCATTTGGACCAATCGGAAATTAAAGCCAAGGATCCATACTTATAGACTATGTAAGTCCGATTTCTCAATTGTATTTGAGAATTTTTCTATAACATTTGTTTGTCACTCATTTGGACCAATCGGAAATTAAAGCCAAGGATCCATACTTATAGACTATGTAAGTCCGATTTCTCAATTGTATTTGAGAATTTTTCTATAACATTTGTTTGTCACTCATTTGGACCAATCGGAAATTAAAGCCAAGGATCCATACTTATAGACTATGTAAGTCCGATTTCTCAATTGTATTTGAGAATTTTTCTATAACATTTGTTTGTCACTCATTTGGACCAATGGGAAATTAAAGCCATACTTATAGACTATGTAAGTCCGATTTCTCAATTGTATTTGAGAATTTTTCTATAACATTTGTTTGTCACTCATTTGGACCAATCGGAAATTAAAGCCAATGATCCATACTTATAGACTATGTAAGTCTGATTTCTCAATTGTATTTGAGAATTTTTCTATAAAATTTTAAAGATTAAAATTGTGTAAATTTTGTTGAGCTCTAAGGGAATTTGGCTATTTGTGGGCACATTTATGTTTGTCACTCATTTGGACCAATGGGAAATTAAAGCCAGGATCCATACTTATAGACTATGTAAGTCCGATTTCTCAATTGTATTTGAGAATTTTTCTATAAAATTTTAAAGATTAAAATTGTGTAAATTTAGTTCAGCTCTACGTGAATTTGGCTGTTTGTGGGCACATTTATGTTTGTCACTCATTTGGACCAATGGGAAATTAAAGCCAAGGATCCATACTTATAGACTATGTAAGTCCGATTTCTCAATTGTATTTGAGAATTTTTCTATAACATTTGTTTGTCACTCATTTGGACCAATCGGAAATTAAAGCCAAGGATCCATACTTATAGACTATGTAAGTCCGATTTCTCAATTGTATTTGAGAATTTTTCTATAACATTTGTTTGTCACTCATTTGGACCAATCGGAAATTAAAGCCAAGGATACATACTTATAGACTATGTAAGTCTGATTTCTCAATTGTATTTGAGAATTTTTCTATAACATTTGTTTGTCACTCATTTGGACCAATCGGAAATTAAAGCCAAGGATCCATACTTATAGACTATGTAAGTCTGATTTCTCAATTGTATTTGAGAATTTTTCTATAAAATTTTAAAGATTAAAATTGTGTAAATTTTGTTCAGCTCTACGGGAATTTGGCTATTTGTGGACACATTTATGTTTGTCACTCATTTGGACCAATGGGAAATTAAAGCCAAGGATCCATACTTATAGACTATGTAAGTCTGATTTCTCAATTGTATTTGAGAATTTTTCTATAAAATTTTAAAGATTAAAATTGTGTAAATTTTGTTGAGATCTAAGGGAATTTGGCTATTTGTGGGCACATTTATGTTTGTCACTCATTTGGACCAATGGGAAATTAAAGCCAAGGATCCATACTTATAGACTATGTAAGTCCGATTTCTCAATTGTATTTGAGAATTTTTCTATAACATTTGTTTGTCACTCATTTGGACCAATCGGAAATTAAAGCCAATGATCCATACTTATAGACTATGTAAGTCTGATTTCTCAATTGTATTTGAGAATTTTTCTATAAAATTTTAAAGATTAAAATTGTGTAAATTTTGTTGAGCTCTAAGGGAATTTGGCTATTTGTGGGCACATTTATGTTTGTCACTCATTTGGACCAATGGGAAATTAAAGCCAAGGATCCATACTTATAGACTATGTAAGTCCGATTTCTCAATTGTATTTGAGAATTTTTCTATAACATTTGTTTGTCACTCATTTGGACCAATCGGAAATTAAAGCCAATGATCCATACTTATAGACTATGTAAGTCTGATTTCTCAATTGTATTTGAGAATTTTTCTATAAAATTTTAAAGATTAAAATTGTGTAAATTTTGTTGAGCTCTAAGCGAATTTGGCTATTTGTGGGCACATTTATGTTTGTCACTCATTTGGACCAATGGGAAATTAAAGCCAAGGATCCATACTTATAGACTATGTAAGTCCGATTTCTCAATTGTATTTGAGAATTTTTCTATAACATTTGTTTGTCACTTATTTGGACCAATGGGAAATTAAAGCCAAGGATCCATACTTATAGACTATGTAAGTCCGATTTCTCAATTGTATTTGAGAATTTTTCTATAACATTTGTTTGTCACTCATTTGGACCAATCGGAAATTAAAGCCAAGGATCCATACTTATAGACTATGTAAGTCCGATTTCTCAATTGTATTTGAGAATTTTTCTATAACATTTGTTTGTCACTTATTTGGACCAATGGGAAATTAAAGCCAAGGATCCATACTTATAGACTATGTAAGTCCGATTTCTCAATTGTATTTGAGAATTTTTCTATAACATTTGTTTGTCACTCATTTGGACCAATGGGAAATTAAAGCCAAGGATCCATACTTATAGACTATGTAAGTCCGATTTCTCAATTGTATTTGAGAATTTTTCTATAACATTTGTTTGTCACTTATTTGGACCAATGGGAAATTAAAGCCAAGGATCCATACTTATAGACTATGTAAGTCCGATTTCTCAATTGTATTTGAGAATTTTTCTATAACATTTGTTTGTCACTTATTTGGACCAATGGGAAATTAAAGCCAAGGATCCATACTTATAGACTATGTAAGTCCGATTTCTCAATTGTATTTGAGAATTTTTCTATAACATTTGTTTGTCACTTATTTGGACCAATGGGAAATTAAAGCCAAGGATCCATACTTATAGACTATGTAAGTCCGATTTCTCAATTGTATTTGAGAATTTTTCTATAACATTTGTTTGTCACTCATTTGGACCAATCGGAAATTAAAGCCAATGATCCATACTTATAGACTATGTAAGTCTGATTTCTCAATTGTATTTGAGAATTTTTCTATAAAATTTTAAAGATTAAAATTGTGTAAATTTTGTTGAGCTCTAAGCGAATTTGGCTATTTGTGGGCACATTTATGTTTGTCACTCATTTGGACCAATGGGAAATTAAAGCCAAGGATCCATACTTATAGACTATGTAAGTCCGATTTCTCAATTGTATTTGAGAATTTTTCTATAACATTTGTTTGTCACTTATTTGGACAAATGGGAAATTAAAGCCAAGGATCCATACTTATGGACTATGTAAGTCCGATTTCTCAATTGTATTTGAGAATTTTTCTATAACATTTGTTTGTCACTTATTTGGACAAATGGGAAATTAAAGCCAAGGATCCATACTTATAGACTATGTAAGTCCGATTTCTCAATTGTATTTGAGAATTTTTCTATAACATTTGTTTGTCACTTATTTGGACCAATGGGAAATTAAAGCCAAGGATCCATACTTATAGACTATGTAAGTCCGATTTCTCAATTGTATTTGAGAATTTTTCTATAACATTTGTTTGTCACTCATTTGGACCAATGGGAAATTAAAGCCAAGGATCCATACTTATAGACTATGTAAGTCCGATTTCTCAATTGTATTTGAGAATTTTTCTATAACATTTGTTTGTCACTCATTTGGACCAATCGGAAATTAAAGCCAAGGATCCATACTTATAGACTATGTAAGTCCGATTTCTCAATTGTATTTGAGAATTTTTCTATAACATTTGTTTGTCACTCATTTGGACCAATCGGAAATTAAAGCCAAGGATCCATACTTATAGACTATGTAAGTCCGATTTCTCAATTGTATTTGAGAATTTTTCTATAACATTTGTTTGTCACTCATTTGGACCAATCGGAAATTAAAGCCAATGATCCATACTTATAGACTATGTAAGTCTGATTTCTCAATTGTATTTGAGAATTTTTCTATAAAATTTTAAAGATTAAAATTGTGTAAATTTTGTTGAGCTCTAAGGGAATTTGGCTATTTGTGGGCACATTTATGTTTGTCACTCATTTGGACCAATGGGAAATTAAAGCCAAGGATCCATACTTATAGACTATGTAAGTCCGATTTCTCAATTGTATTTGAGAATTTTTCTATAACATTTGTTTGTCACTTATTTGGACAAATGGGAAATTAAAGCCAAGGATCCATACTTATAGACTATGTAAGTCCGATTTCTCAATTGTATTTGAGAATTTTTCTATAACATTTGTTTGTCACTCATTTGGACCAATCGGAAATTAAAGCCAAGGATCCATACTTATAGACTATGTAAGTCCGATTTCTCAATTGTATTTGAGAATTTTTCTATAACATTTGTTTGTCACTCATTTGGACCAATCGGAAATTAAAGCCAATGATCCATACTTATAGACTATGTAAGTCTGATTTCTCAATTGTATTTGAGAATTTTTCTATAAAATTTTAAAGATTAAAATTGTGTAAATTTTGTTGAGCTCTAAGGGAATTTGGCTATTTGTGGGCACATTTATGTTTGTCACTCATTTGGACCAATGGGAAATTAAAGCCAGGATCCATACTTATAGACTATGTTAGTCCGATTTCTCAATTGTATTTGAGAATTTTTCTATAAAATTTTAAAGATTAAAATTGTGTAAATTTAGTTCAGCTCTACGTGAATTTGGCTGTTTGTGGGCACATTTATGTTTGTCACTCATTTGGACCAATGGGAAATTAAAGCCAAGGATCCATACTTATAGACTATGTAAGTCCGATTTCTCAATTGTATTTGAGAATTTTTCTATAACATTTGTTTGTCACTCATTTGGACCAATCGGAAATTAAAGCCAAGGATCCATACTTATAGACTATGTGTAAGTCCGATTTCTCAATTGTATTTGAGAATTTTTCTATAACATTTGTTTGTCACTCATTTGGACCAATCGGAAATTAAAGCCAATGATCCATACTTATAGACTATGTAAGTCCGATTTCTCAATTGTATTTGAGAATTTTTCTATAAAATTTTAAAGATTAAAATTGTGTAAATTTTGTTGAGCTCTAAGGGAATTTGGCTATTTGTGGGCACATTTATGTTTGTCACTCATTTGGACCAATGGGAAATTAAAGCCAAGGATCCATACTTATAGACTATGTAAGTCCGATTTCTCAATTGTATTTGAGAATTTTTCTATAACATTTGTTTGTCACTCATTTGGACCAATCGGAAATTAAAGCCAAGGATCCATACTTATAGACTATGTAAGTCCGATTTCTCAATTGTATTTGAGAATTTTTCTATAACATTTGTTTGTCACTCATTTGGACCAATCGGAAATTAAAGCCAATGATCCATACTTATAGACTATGTAAGTCTGATTTCTCAATTGTATTTGAGAATTTTTCTATAAAATTTTAAAGATTAAAATTGTGTAAATTTTGTTGAGTTCTAAGGGAATTTGGCTATTTGTGGGCACATTTATGTTTGTCACTCATTTGGACCAATGGGAAATTAAAGCCAAGGATCCATACTTATAGACTATGTAAGTCCGATTTCTCAATTGTATTTGAAAATTTTTCTATAAAATTTTAAAGATTAAAATTGTGTAAATTTAGTTCAGCTCTACGTGAATTTGGCTGTTTGTGGGCACATTTATGTTTGTCACTCATTTGGACCAATAGGAAATTAAAGCCAAGGATCCATACTTATAGACTATGTAAGTCCAATTTCTCAATTGTATTTGAGAATTGTTCTATAAAATTTTAAAGATTAAAAGTGTGTAAATTTTGTTCAGCTCTACGTGAATTTGGCTATTTGTGGGCACATTTATGTTTGTCACTCATTTGGACCAATGGGAAATTAAAGCCAAGGATCCATACTTATAGACTATGTAAGTCCGATTTCTCAATTGTATTTGAGAATTTTTCTATAACATTTGTTTGTCACTCTTTTGGACCAATGGGAAATTGAAGCCAAGGATCCATACTTATAGACTATGTAAGTCCAATTTCTCAATTGTATTTGAGAATTGTTCTATAAAATTTTAAAGATTAAAATTGTGTAAATTTTGTTCAGCTCTACGGGAATTTGGCTATTTGTGGGCACATTTATGTTTATCACTCATTTGGACCAATGGGAAATTAAAGCCAAGGATCCATACTTATAGACTATGTAAGTCCGATTTCTCAATTGTATTTGGGAATTTTTCTATAAAATTTTTAAGATTAAAAGTGTGTAAATTTTGTTCAGCTCTACGTGAATTTGGCTATTTGTGGGCACATTTATGTATGTCACTCCTTTGGACCAATGGGAAATTAAAGCCAAGGATCCATACTTATAGACTATGTAAGTCCGATTTCTCAATTGTATTTGAGAATTTTTCTATAACATTTGTTTGTCACTCATTTGGACCAATGGGAAATTGAAGCCAAGGATCCATACTTATAGACTATGTAAGTCCAATTTCTCAATTGTATTTGAGAATTGTTCTATAAAATTTTAAAGATTAAAATTATGTAAATTTTGTTCAGCTCTACGGGAATTTGGCTATTTGTGGGCACATTTATGTTTGTCACTCATTTGGACCAATGGGAAATTAAAGCCAAGGATCCATACTTATAGACTATGTAAGTCCGATTTCTCAATTGTATTTGAGAATTTTTCTATAACATTTGTTTGTCACTCATTTGGACCAATGGGAAATTGAAGCCAAGGATCCATACTTATAGACTATGTAAGTCCAATTTCTCAATTGTATTTGAGAATTGTTCTATAAAATTTTAAAGATTAAAATTGTGTAAATTTTGTTCAGCTCTACGTGAATTTGGCTATTTGTGGGCACATTTATGTATGTCACTCCTTTGGCCCAATGGGAAATTAAAGCCAAGGATCCATACTTATAGACTATGTAAGTCCGATTTCTCAATTGTATTTGAGAATTTTTCTATAACATTTGTTTGTCACTCATTTGGACCAATGGGAAATTGAAGCCAAGGATCCATACTTATAGACTATGTAAGTCCAATTTCTCAATTGTATTTGAGAATTGTTCTATAAAATTTTAAAGATTAAAATTATGTAAATTTTGTTCAGCTCTACGGGAATTTGGCTATTTGTGGGCACATTTATGTATGTCACTCCTTTGGCCCAATGGGAAATTAAAGCCAATGATCCATACTTATAGACTATGTAAGTCTGATTTCTCAATTGTATTTGAGAATTTTTCTATAAAATTTTAAAGATTAAAATTGTGTAAATTTTGTTGAGTTCTAAGGGAATTTGGCTATTTGTGGGCACATTTATGTTTGTCACTCATTTGGACCAATGGGAAATTAAAGCCAAGGATCCATACTTATAGACTATGTAAGTCCGATTTCTCAATTGTATTTGAGAATTTTTCTATAACATTTGTTTGTCACTCATTTGGACCAATGGGAAATTAAAGCCAAGGATCCATACTTATAGACTATGTAAGTCCGATTTCTCAATTGTATTTGAGAATTTTTCTATAACATTTGTTTGTCACTCATTTGGACCAATGGGAAATTAAAGCCAAGGATCCATACTTATAGACTATGTAAGTCCGATTTCTCAATTGTATTTGAGAATTTTTCTATAACATTTGTTTGTCACTCATTTGGACCAATGGGAAATTGAAGCCAAGGATCCATACTTATAGACTATGTAAGTCCAATTTCTCAATTGTATTTGAGAATTGTTCTATAAAATTTTAAAGATTAAAATTATGTAAATTTTGTTCAGCTCTACGGGAATTTGGCTATTTGTGGGCACATTTATGTTTGTCACTCATTTGGACCAATGGGAAATTAAAGCCAAGGATCCATACTTATAGACTATGTAAGTCCGATTTCTCAATTGTATTTGAGAATTTTTCTATAACATTTGTTTGTCACTCATTTGGACCAATGGGAAATTGAAGCCAAGGATCCATACTTATAGACTATGTAAGTCCAATTTCTCAATTGTATTTGAGAATTGTTCTATAAAATTTTAAAGATTAAAATTGTGTAAATTTTGTTCAGCTCTACGTGAATTTGGCTATTTGTGGGCACATTTATGTATGTCACTCCTTTGGCCCAATGGGAAATTAAAGCCAAGGATCCATACTTATAGACTATGTAAGTCCGATTTCTCAATTGTATTTGAGAATTTTTCTATAACATTTGTTTGTCACTCATTTGGACCAATGGGAAATTGAAGCCAAGGATCCATACTTATAGACTATGTAAGTCCAATTTCTCAATTGTATTTGAGAATTGTTCTATAAAATTTTAAAGATTAAAATTATGTAAATTTTGTTCAGCTCTACGGGAATTTGGCTATTTGTGGGCTCATTTATGTATGTCACTCCTTTGGCCCAATGGGAAATTAAAGCCAATGATCCATACTTATAGACTATGTAAGTCTGATTTCTCAATTGTATTTGAGAATTTTTCTATAAAATTTTAAAGATTAAAATTGTGTAAATTTTGTTGAGTTCTAAGGGAATTTGGCTATTTGTGGGCACATTTATGTTTGTCACTCATTTGGACCAATGGGAAATTAAAGCCAAGGATCCATACTTATAGACTATGTAAGTCCGATTTCTCAATTGTATTTGAGAATTTTTCTATAACATTTGTTTGTCACTCATTTGGACCAATGGGAAATTAAAGCCAAGGATCCATACTTATAGACTATGTAAGTCCGATTTCTCAATTGTATTTGAGAATTTTTCTATAACATTTGTTTGTCACTCATTTGGACCAATGGGAAATTAAAGCCAAGGATCCATACTTATAGACTATGTAAGTCCGATTTCTCAATTGTATTTGAGAATTTTTCTATAACATTTGTTTGTCACTCATTTGGACCAATGGGAAATTGAAGCCAAGGATCCATACTTATAGACTATGTAAGTCCAATTTCTCAATTGTATTTGAGAATTGTTCTATAAAATTTTAAAGATTAAAATTATGTAAATTTTGTTCAGCTCTACGGGAATTTGGCTATTTGTGGGCACATTTATGTTTGTCACTCATTTGGACCAATGGGAAATTAAAGCCAAGGATCCATACTTATAGACTATGTAAGTCCGATTTCTCAATTGTATTTGAGAATTTTTCTATAACATTTGTTTGTCACTCATTTGGACCAATCGGAAATTAAAGCCAAGGATCCATACTTATAGACTATGTAAGTCCGATTTCTCAATTGTATTTGAGAATTTTTCTATAACATTTGTTTGTCACTCATTTGGACCAATGGGAAATTGAAGCCAAGGATCCATACTTATAGACTATGTAAGTCCAATTTCTCAATTGTATTTGAAAATTGTTCTATAAAATTTTAAAGATTAAAATTATGTAAATTTTGTTCAGCTCTACGGGAATTTGGCTATTTGTGGGCACATTTATGTTTGTCACTCATTTGGACCAATGGGAAATTAAAGCCAAGGATCCATACTTATAGACTATGTAAGTCCGATTTCTCAATTGTATTTGAGAATTTTTCTATAACATTTGTTTGTCACTCATTTGGACCAATGGGAAATTAAAGCCAAGGATCCATACTTATAGACTATGTAAGTCCGATTTCTCAATTGTATTTGAGAATTTTTCTATAACATTTGTTTGTCACTCATTTGGACCAATGGGAAATTAAAGCCAAGGATCCATACTTATAGACTATGTAAGTCCGATTTCTCAATTGTATTTGAGAATTTTTCTATAACATTTGTTTGTCACTCATTTGGACCAATCGGAAATTAAAGCCAAGGATCCATACTTATAGACTATGTAAGTCCGATTTCTCAATTGTATTTGAGAATTTTTCTATAACATTTGTTTGTCACTCATTTGGACCAATCGGAAATTAAAGCCAAGGATCCATACTTATAGACTATGTAAGTCTGATTTCTCAATTGTATTTGAGAATTTTTCTATAAAATTTTAAAGATTAAAATTGTGTAAATTTTGTTGAGCTCTAAGGGAATTTGGCTATTTGTGGGCACATTTATGTTTGTCACTCATTTGGACCAATGGGAAATAAAAGCCAAGGATCCATACTTATAGACTATGTAAGTCCGATTTCTCAATTGTATTTGAGAATTTTTCTATAACATTTGTTTGTCACTCATTTGGACCAATGGGAAATTAAAGCCAAGGATCCATACTTATAGACTATGTAAGTCCGATTTCTCAATTGTATTTGAGAATTTTTCTATAACATTTGTTTGTCACTCATTTGGACCAATGGGAAATTAAAGCCAAGGATCCATACTTATAGACTATGTAAGTCCGATTTCTCAATTGTATTTGAGAATTTTTCTATAACATTTTAAAGATTAAAATTGTGTAAATTTTGTTGAGCTCTAAGGGAATTTGGCTATTTGTGGGCACATTTATGTTTGTCACTCATTTGGACCAATGGGAAATAAAAGCCAAGGATCCATACTTATAGACTATGTAAGTCCGATTTCTCAATTGTATTTGAGAATTTTTCTATAACATTTGTTTGTCACTCATTTGGACCAATGGGAAATTAAAGCCAAGGATCCATACTTATAGACTATGTAAGTCCGATTTCTCAATTGTATTTGAGAATTTTTCTATAACATTTGTTTGTCACTCATTTGGACCAATCGGAAATTAAAGCCAATGATCCATACTTATAGACTATGTAAGTCTGATTTCTCAATTGTATTTGAGAATTTTTCTATAAAATTTTAAAGATTAAAA
The DNA here is from genome assembly GCA_947311025.1 of Lypha dubia. Taxonomy (NCBI): domain Eukaryota; kingdom Metazoa; phylum Arthropoda; class Insecta; order Diptera; family Tachinidae; genus Lypha; species Lypha dubia. Next base: position 2,275,574 of record OX371264.1, on the reverse strand, counting down.
TTGTGTAAATTTTGTTGAGCTCTAAGGGAATTTGGCTATTTGTGGGCACATTTATGTTTGTCACTCATTTGGACCAATGGGAAATAAAAGCCAAGGATCCATACTTATAGACTATGTAAGTCCGATTTCTCAATTGTATTTGAGAATTTTTCTATAACATTTGTTTGTCACTCATTTGGACCAATGGGAAATTAAAGCCAAGGATCCATACTTATAGACTATGTAAGTCCGATTTCTCAATTGTATTTGAGAATTTTTCTATAACATTTGTTTGTCACTCATTTGGACCAATCGGAAATTAAAGCCAAGGATCCATACTTATAGACTATGTAAGTCCGATTTCTCAATTGTATTTGAGAATTTTTCTATAACATTTGTTTGTCACTCATTTGGACCAATCGGAAATTAAAGCCAAGGATCCATACTTATAGACTATGTAAGTCTGATTTCTCAATTGTATTTGAGAATTTTTCTATAAAATTTTAAAGATTAAAATTGTGTAAATTTTGTTGAGCTCTAAGGGAATTTGGCTATTTGTGGGCACATTTATGTTTGTCACTCATTTGGACCAATGGGAAATTAAAGCCAAGGATCCATACTTATAGACTATGTAAGTCCGATTTCTCAATTGTATTTGAGAATTTTTCTATAACATTTGTTTGTCACTCATTTGGACCAAGCGGAAATTAAAGCCAAGGATCCATACTTATAGACTATGTAAGTCCGATTTCTCAATTGTATTTGAGAATTTTTCTATAACATTTGTTTGTCACTCATTTCGACCAATCGGAAATTAAAGCCAAGGATCCATACTTATAGACTATGTAAGTCTGATTTCTCAATTGTATTTGAGAATTTTTCTATAAAATTTTAAAGATTAAAATTGTGTAAATTTTGTTGAGCTCTAATGGAATTTGGCTATTTGTGGGCACATTTATGTTTGTCACTCATTTGGACCAATGGGAAATTAAAGCCAAGGATCCATACTTATAGACTATGTAAGTCCGATTTCTCAATTGTATTTGAGAATTTTTCTATAACATTTGTTTGTCACTCATTTGGACCAATGGGAAATTAAAGCCAAGGATCCATACTTATAGACTATGTAAGTCCGATTTCTCAATTGTATTTGAGAATTTTTCTATAACATTTGTTTGTCACTCATTTGGACCAATCGGAAATTAAAGCCAAGGATCCATACTTATAGACTATGTAAGTCCGATTTCTCAATTGTATTTGAGAATTTTTCTATAACATTTGTTTGTCACTCATTTGGACCAATCGGAAATTAAAGCCAAGGATCCATACTTATAGACTATGTAAGTCTGATTTCTCAATTGTATTTGAGAATTTTTCTATAAAATTTTAAAGATTAAAATTGTGTAAATTTTGTTGAGCTCTAAGGGAATTTGGCTATTTGTGGGCACATTTATGTTTGTCACTCATTTGGACCAATGGGAAATTAAAGCCAAGGATCCATACTTATAGACTATGTAAGTCCGATTTCTCAATTGTATTTGAGAATTTTTCTATAACATTTGTTTGTCACTCATTTGGACCAAGCGGAAATTAAAGCCAAGGATCCATACTTATAGACTATGTAAGTCCGATTTCTCAATTGTATTTGAGAATTTTTCTATAACATTTGTTTGTCACTCATTTCGACCAATCGGAAATTAAAGCCAAGGATCCATACTTATAGACTATGTAAGTCTGATTTCTCAATTGTATTTGAGAATTTTTCTATAAAATTTTAAAGATTAAAATTGTGTAAATTTTGTTGAGCTCTAATGGAATTTGGCTATTTGTGGGCACATTTATGTTTGTCACTCATTTGGACCAATGGGAAATTAAAGCCAAGGATCCATACTTATAGACTATGTAAGTCCGATTTCTCAATTGTATTTGAGAATTTTTCTATAACATTTGTTTGTCACTCATTTGGACCAATGGGAAATTAAAGCCAAGGATCCATACTTATAGACTATGTAAGTCCGATTTCTCAATTGTATTTGAGAATTTTTCTATAACATTTGTTTGTCACTCATTTGGACCAATCGGAAATTAAAGCCAAGGATCCATACTTATAGACTATGTAAGTCTGATTTCTCAATTGTATTTGAGAATTTTTCTATAAAATTTTAAAGATTAAAATTGTGTAAATTTTGTTGAGCTCTAATGGAATTTGGCTATTTGTGGGCACATTTATGTTTGTCACTCATTTGGACCAATGGGAAATTAAAGCCAAGGATCCATACTTATAGACTATGTAAGTCCGATTTCTCAATTGTATTTGAGAATTTTTCTATAACATTTGTTTGTCACTCATTTGGACCAATCGGAAATTAAAGCCAAGGATCCATACTTATAGACTATGTAAGTCCGATTTCTCAATTGTATTTGAGAATTTTTCTATAACATTTGTTTGTCACTCATTTGGACCAATCGGAAATTAAAGCCAAGGATCCATACTTATAGACTATGTAAGTCCGATTTCTCAATTGTATTTGAGAATTTTTCTATAACATTTGTTTGTCACTCATTTGGACCAATCGGAAATTAAAGCCAATGATCCATACTTATAGACTATGTAAGTCTGATTTCTCAATTGTATTTGAGAATTTTTCTATAAAATTTTAAAGATTAAAATTGTGTAAATTTTGTTGAGCTCTAAGGGAATTTGGCTATTTGTGGGCACATTTATGTTTGTCACTCATTTGGACCAATGGGAAATTAAAGCCAAGGATCCATACTTATAGACTATGTAAGTCTGATTTCTCAATTGTATTTGAGAATTTTTCTATAAAATTTTAAAGATTAAAATTGTGCAAATTTTGTTCAGCTCTACGGGAATTTGGCTATTTGTGGGCACATTTATCTTTGTCACTCATTTGGAGCAATGGGAAATTAAAGCCAAGGATCCATACTTATAGGCTATGTAAGTCCGATTTCTCAATTGTATTTGAGAATTTTTCTATAAAATTTTAAAGATTAAAATTGTGTAAATTTTGTTGAGCTCTAAGGGAATTTGGCTATTTGTGGGCACATTTATGTTTGTCACTCATTTGGACCAATGGGAAATTAAAGCCAAGGATCCATACTTATAGACTATGTAAGTCTGATTTCTCAATTGTATTTGAGAATTTTTCTATAAAATTTTAAAGATTAAAATTGTGTAAATTTTGTTGAGCTCTAAGGGAATTTGGCTATTTGTGGGCACATTTATGTTTGTCACTCATTTGGACCAATGGGAAATTAAAGCCAAGGATCCATACTTATAGACTATGTTAGTCCGATTTCTCAATTGTATTTGAGAATTTTTCTATAAAATTTTAAAGATTAAAATTGTGCAAATTTTGTTCAGCTCTACGGGAATTTGGCTATTTGTGGGCACATTTATCTTTGTCACTCATTTGGAGCAATGGGAAATTAAAGCCAAGGATCCATACTTATAGGCTATGTAAGTCCGATTTCTCAATTGTATTTGAGAATTTTTCTATAAAATTTTAAAGATTAAAATTGTGTAAATTTTGTTGAGCTCTAAGGGAATTTGGCTATTTGTGGGCACATTTATGTTTGTCACTCATTTGGACCAATGGGAAATTAAAGCCAAGGATCCATACTTATAGACTATGTAAGTCCGATTTCTCAATTGTATTTGAGAATTTTTCTATAACATTTGTTTGTCACTCATTTGGACCAATGGGAAATTAAAGCCATGGATCCATACTTATAGACTATGTAAGCCCGATTTCTCAATTGTATTTGAAAATTTTTTTATAACATTTGTTTGTCACTCATTTGGACCAATGGGAAATTAAAGCCAAGGATCCATACTTATAGATTATGTAAGTCCGATTTCTCAATTGTATTTGAGAATTTTTCTATAACATTTGTTTGTCACTCATTTGGACCAATGGGAAATTAAAGCCAAGGATCCATACTTATAGACTATGTAAGTCCGATTTCTCAATTGTATTTGAGAATTTTTCTATAACATTTGTTTGTCACTCATTTGGACCAATGGGAAATTAAAGCCAAGGATCCATACTTATAGATTATGTAAGTCCGATTTCTCAATTGTATTTGAGAATTTTTCTATAACATTTGTTTGTCACTCATTTGGACCAATGGGAAATTAAAGCCAAGGATCCATACTTATAGACTATGTAAGTCCGATTTCTCAATTGTATTTGAGAATTTTTCTATAACATTTGTTTGTCACTCATTTGGACCAATGGGAAATTAAAGCCAAGGATCCATACTTATAGACTATGTAAGTCTGATTTCTCAATTGTATTTGAGAATTTTTCTATAACATTTGTTTGTCACTCATTTGGACCAGTGGGAAATTAAAGCCAAGGATCCATACTTATAGACTATGTAAGTCCGATTTCTCAATTGTATTTGAGAATTTTTCTATAACATTTATTTGTCACTCATTTGGACCAATGGGAAATTAAAGCCAAGGATCCATACTTATAGACTATGTAAGTCCGATTTCTCAATTGTATTTGAGAATTTTTCTATAACATTTGTTTGTCACTCATTTGGACCAATGGGAAATTAAAGCCAAGGATCCATACTTATAGACTATGTAAGTCCGATTTCTCAATTGTATTTGAGAACTTTTCTATAACATTTGCTTGTCACTCATTTGGACCAATGGGAAATTTAAGCCAAGGATCCATACTTAAAGACTATGTAAGTCCGATTTCTCAATTGTATTTGAGAATTTTTCTATAACATTTGTTTGTCACTCATTTGGACCAATGGGAAATTAAAGCCAAGGATCCATACTTATAGACTATGTAAGTCCGATTTCTCAATTGTATTTGAGAATTTTTCTATAACATTTGTTTGTCACTCATTTGGACCAATGGGAAATTAAAGCCAAGGATCCATACTTATAGACTATGTAAGTCCGATTTCTCAATTGTATTTGAGAATTTTTCTATAACAGTTGTTTGTCAGTCATTTGGACCAATGAGAAATTAAAGCCAAGGATCCATACTTATAGGCTATGTAAGTCCGATTTCTCAGTTGTATTTGAGAATTTTTCTATAACAGTTGTTTGTCACTCATTTGGACCAATGGGAAATTAAAGCCAAGGATCCATACTTATAGACTATGTAAGTCCGATTTCTCAATTGTATTTGAGAACTTTTCTATAACATTTGTTTGTCACTCATTTGGACCAATGGGAAATTTAAGCCAAGGATCCATACTTATAGACTATGTAAGTCCGATTTCTCAATTGTATTTGAGAATTTTTCTATAACATTTGTTTGTCACTCATTTGGACCAATGGGAAATTAAAGCCAAGGATCCATACTTATAGACTATGTAAGTCCGATTTCTCAATTGTATTTGAGAATTTTTCTATAACATTTGTTTGTCACTCATTTGGACCAATGGGAAATTAAAGCCAAGGATCCATACTTATAGACTATGTAAGTCCGATTTCTCAATTGTATTTGAGAATTTTTCTATAACAGTTGTTTGTCAGTCATTTGGACCAATGAGAAATTAAAGCCAAGGATCCATACTTATAGGCTATGTAAGTCCGATTTCTCAGTTGTATTTGAGAATTTTTCTATAACAGTTGTTTGTCACTCATTTGGACCAATGGGAAATTAAAGCCAAGGATCCATACTTATAGGCTATGTAAGTCCGATTTCTCAATTGTATTTGAGAATTTTTCTATAACATTTGTTTGTCACTCATTTGGACCAATGGGAAATTAAAGCCAAGGATCCATACTTATAGACTATGTAAGTCCGATTTCTCAATTGTATTTGAGAATTTTTCTATAACAGTTGTTTGTCACTCATTTGGACCAATGGGAAATTAAAGCCAAGGATCCATACTTATAGGCTATGTAAGTCCGATTTCTCAATTGTATTTGAGAATTTTTCTATAACATTTGTTTGTCACTCATTTGGACCAATGGGAAATTAAAGCCAAGGATCCATACTTATAGACTATGTAAGTCCGATTTCTCAATTGTATTTGAGAATTTTTCTATAACAGTTGTTTGTCAGTCATTTGGACCAATGAGAAATTAAAGCCAAGGATCCATACTTATAGGCTATGTAAGTCCGATTTCTCAATTGTATTTGAGAATTTTTCTATAACATTTGTTTGTCATTCATTTGGACCAATGGGAAATTAAAGCCAAGGATCCATACTTATAGGCTATGTAAGTCCGATTTCTCAATTGTATTTGAGAATTTTTCTATAACATTTGTTTGTCACTCATGTGGACCAATGGGAAATTATAGGCTTATAGGCTATGTAAGTCCGATTTCTCAATTGTATTTGAGAATTTTTCTATAACATTTGTTTGTCACTCATTTGGACCAATGGGAAATTAAAGCCAAGGATCCATACTTATAGACTATGTAAGTCCGATTTCTCAATTGTATTTGAGAATTTTTCTATAAAATTTTAAAGATTAAAATTGTGTAAATTTTGTTGAGCTCTACGGGAATTTGGCTATTTGTGGGCACATTTATGTTTGTCACTCATTTGGACCAATGGGAAATTAAAGCCAAGGATCCATACTTATAGACTATGTAAGTCTGATTTCTCAATTGTATTTGAGAATTTTTCTATAACATTTGTTTGTCACTCATTTGGACCAATGGGAAATTAAAGCCAAGGATCCATACTTATAGGCTATGTAAGTCCGATTTCTCAATTGTATTGGAGAATTTTTCTATAACATTTGTTTGTCACTCATTTGGACCAATGGGAAATTAAAGCCAAGGATCCATACTTATAGACTATGTAAGTCCGATTTCTCAATTGTATTTGAGAATTTTTCTATAAAATTTTAAAGATTAAAATTGTGTAAATTTTGTTGAGCTCTACGGGAATTTGGCTATTTGTGGGCACATTTATGTTTGTCACTCATTTGGACCAATGGGAAATTAAAGCCAAGGATCCATACTTATAGACTATGTAAGTCCGATTTCTCAATTGTATTTGAGAATTTTTCTATAACATTTGTTTGTCACTCATTTGGACCAATGGGAAATTAAAGCCAAGGATCCATACTTATAGGCTATGTAAGTCCGATTTCTCAATTGTATTGGAGAATTTTTCTATAACATTTGTTTGTCACTCATTTGGACCAATGGGAAATTAAAGCCAAGGATCCATACTTATAGACTATGTAAGTCCGATTTCTCAATTGTATTTGAGAATTTTTCTATAAAATTTTAAAGATTAAAATTGTGTAAATTTTGTTGAGCTCTACGGGAATTTGGCTATTTGTGGGCACATTTATGTTTGTCACTCATTTGGACCAATGGGAAATTAAAGCCAAGGATCCATACTTATAGACTATGTAAGTCCGATTTCTCAATTGTATTTGAGAATTTTTCTATAACATTTGTTTGTCACTCATTTGGACCAATGGGAAATTAAAGCCATTGATCCATACTTATAGACTATGTAAGTCCGATTTCTCAATTGTATTTGAGAATTTTTCTATAACATTTGTTTTTCACTCATTTGGACCAATGGGAAATTAAAGCCAAGGATCCATACTTATAGATTATGTAAGTCCGATTTCTCAATTGTATTTGAGAATTTTTCTATAACATTTGTTTGTCACTCATTTGGACCAATGGGAAATTAAAGCCAAGGATCCATACTTATAGACTATGTAAGTCCGATATCTCAATTGTATTTGAGAATTTTTCTATAACATTTGTTTGTCACTCATTTGGACCAATGGGAAATTTAAGCCAAGGATCCATACTTATAGACTATGTAAGTCCGATTTCTCAATTGTATTTGAGAATTTTTCTATAACATTTGTTTGTCACTGGACCAATGGGAAATTAAAGCCAAGGATCCATACTTATAGACTATGTAAGTCCGATTTCTGAATTGTATTTGAGAATTTTTCTATAACATTTGTTTGTCACTCATTTGGACCAATGGGAAATTAAAGCCAAGGATCCATACTTACAGGCTATGTAAGTCCGATTTCTCAGTTGTATTTGAGAATTTTTCTATAACAGTTGTTTGTCAGTCATTTGGACCAATGAGAAATTAAAGCCAAGGATCCATACTTATAGACTATGTAAGTCCGATTTCTCAATTGTATTTGAGAATTTTTCTATAACATTTGTTTGTCACTCATTTGGACCAATGGGAAATTAAAGCCAAGGATCCATACTTATAGGCTATGTAAGTCCGATTTCTCAATTGTATTTGAGAATTTTTCTATAACATATGTTTGTCACTCATTTGGACCAATGGGAAATTAAAGCCAAGGATCCATACTTATAGGCTATGTAAGTCCGATTTCTCAATTGTATTTGAGAATTTTTCTATAACATTTGTTTGTCACTCATTTGGACCAATGGGAAATTATAGGCTTATAGGCTATGTAAGTCCGATTTCTCAATTGTATTTGAGAATTTTTCTATAACATTTGTTTGTCACTCATTTGGACCAATGGGAAATTAAAGCCAAGGATCCATACTTATAGGCTATGTAAGTCCGATTTCTCAATTGTATTGGAGAATTTTTCTATAACATTTGTTTGTCACTCATTTGGACCAATGGGAAATTAAAGCCAAGGATCCATACTTATAGACTATGTAAGTCCGATTTCTCAATTGTATTTGAGAATTTTTCTATAAAATTTTAAAGATTAAAATTGTGTAAATTTTGTTGAGCTCTACGGGAATTTGGCTATTTGTTTGCACATTTATGTTTGTCACTCATTTGGACCAATGGGAAATTAAAGCCAAGGATCCATACTTATAGACTATGTAAGTCTGATTTCTCAATTGTATTTGAGAATTTTTCTATAAAATTTTAAATATTAAAATTGTGCAAATTTTGTTCAGCTCTACGGGAATTTGGCTATTTGTTTGCACATTTATCTTTGTCACTCATTTGGAGCAATGGGAAATTAAAGCCAAGGATCCATACTTATAGACTATGTAAGTCTGATTTCTCAATTGTATTTGAGAATTTTTCTATAAAATTTTAAAGATTAAAATTGTGTAAATTTTGTTGAGCTCTAAGGGAATTTGGCTATTTGTGGGCACATTTATGTTTGTCACTCATTTGGACCAATGGGAAATTAAAGCCAAGGATCCATACTTATAGACTATGTAAGTCCGATTTCTCAATTGTATTTGAGAATTTTTCTATAACATTTGTTTGTCACTCATTTGGACCAATCGGAAATTAAAGCCAAGGATCCATACTTATAGACTATGTAAGTCCGATTTCTCAATTGTATTTGAGAATTTTTCTATAAAATTTTAAATATTAAAATTGTGCAAATTTTGTTCAGCTCTACGGGAATTTGGCTATTTGTTTGCACATTTATCTTTGTCACTCATTTGGAGCAATGGGAAATTAAAGCCAAGGATCCATACTTATAGATTATGTAAGTCCGATTTCTCAATTGTATTTGAGAATTTTTCTATAACATTTGTTTGTCACTCATTTGGACCAATCGGAAATTAAAGCCAAGGATCCATACTTATAGACCATGTAATTCTGATTTCTCAATTGTATTTGAGAATTTTTCTATAAAATTTTAAAGATTAAAATTGTGTAAATTTTGTTCAGCTCTAAGGGAATTTGGCTATTTGTGGGCACATTTATGTTTGTCACTCATTTGGACCAATGGGAAATTAAAGCCAAGGATCCATACTTATAGACTATGTAAGTCCGATTTCTCAATTGTATTTGAGAATTTTTCTATAACATTTGTTTGTCACTCATTTGGACCAATCGGAAATTAAAGCCAAGGATCCATACTTATAGACTATGTAAGTCCGATTTCTCAATTGTATTTGAGAATTTTTCTATAAAATTTTAAATATTAAAATTGTGCAAATTTTGTTCAGCTCTACGGGAATTTGGCTATTTGTTTGCACATTTATCTTTGTCACTCATTTGGAGCAATGGGAAATTAAAGCCAAGGATCCATACTTATAGATTATGTAAGTCCGATTTCTCAATTGTATTTGAGAATTTTTCTATAACATTTGTTTGTCACTCATTTGGACCAATCGGAAATTAAAGCCAAGGATCCATACTTATAGACTATGTAAGTCCGATTTCTCAATTGTATTTGAGAATTTTTCTATAAAATTTTAAATATTAAAATTGTGCAAATTTTGTTCAGCTCTACGGGAATTTGGCTATTTGTTTGCACATTTATCTTTGTCACTCATTTGGAGCAATGGGAAATTAAAGCCAAGGATCCATACTTATAGATTATGTAAGTCCGATTTCTCAATTGTATTTGAGAATTTTTCTATAACATTTGTTTGTCACTCATTTGGACCAATCGGAAATTAAAGCCAAGGATCCATACTTATAGACTATGTAAGTCCGATTTCTCAATTGTATTTGAGAATTTTTCTATAACATTTGTTTGTCACTCATTTGGACCAATCGGAAATTAAAGCCAAGGATCCATACTTATAGACTATGTAAGTCTGATTTCTCAATTGTATTTGAGAATTTTTCTATAACATTTGTTTGTCACTCATTTGGACCAATCGGAAATTAAAGCCAAGGATCCATACTTATAGACTATGTAAGTCCGATTTCTCAATTGTATTTGAGAATTTTTCTATAAAATTTTAAATATTAAAATTGTGCAAATTTTGTTCAGCTCTACGGGAATTTGGCTATTTGTTTGCACATTTATCTTTGTCACTCATTTGGAGCAATGGGAAATTAAAGCCAAGGATCCATACTTATAGATTATGTAAGTCCGATTTCTCAATTGTATTTGAGAATTTTTCTATAACATTTGTTTGTCACTCATTTGGACCAATCGGAAATTAAAGCCAAGGATCCATACTTATAGACTATGTAAGTCCGATTTCTCAATTGTATTTGAGAATTTTTCTATAACATTTGTTTGTCACTCATTTGGACCAATCGGAAATTAAAGCCAAGGATCCATACTTATAGACTATGTAAGTCTGATTTCTCAATTGTATTTGAGAATTTTTCTATAAAATTTTAAAGATTAAAATTGTGTAAATTTTGTTGAGCTCTAAGGGAATTTGGCTATTTGTGGGCACATTTATGTTTGTCACTCATTTGGACCAATGGGAAATTAAAGCCAAGGATCCATACTTATAGACTATGTAAGTCCGATTTCTCAATTGTATTTGAGAATTTTTCTATAACATTTGTTTGTCACTCATTTGGACCAATCGGAAATTAAAGCCAAGGATCCATACTTATAGACTATGTAAGTCCGATTTCTCAATTGTATTTGAGAATTTTTCTATAACATTTGTTTGTCACTCATTTGGACCAATCGGAAATTAAAGCCAAGGATCCATACTTATAGACTATGTAAGTCCGATTTCTCAATTGTATTTGAGAATTTTTCTATAAAATTTTAAATATTAAAATTGTGCAAATTTTGTTCAGCTCTACGGGAATTTGGCTATTTGTTTGCACATTTATCTTTGTCACTCATTTGGAGCAATGGGAAATTAAAGCCAAGGATCCATACTTATAGATTATGTAAGTCCGATTTCTCAATTGTATTTGAGAATTTTTCTATAACATTTGTTTGTCACTCATTTGGACCAATCGGAAATTAAAGCCAAGGATCCATACTTATAGACTATGTAAGTCCGATTTCTCAATTGTATTTGAGAATTTTTCTATAACATTTGTTTGTCACTCATTTGGACCAATCGGAAATTAAAGCCAAGGATCCATACTTATAGACTATGTAAGTCTGATTTCTCAATTGTATTTGAGAATTTTTCTATAAAATTTTAAAGATTAAAATTGTGTAAATTTTGTTGAGCTCTAAGGGAATTTGGCTATTTGTGGGCACATTTATGTTTGTCACTCATTTGGACCAATGGGAAATTAAAGCCAAGGATCCATACTTATAGACTATGTAAGTCCGATTTCTCAATTGTATTTGAGAATTTTTCTATAACATTTGTTTGTCACTCATTTGGACCAATCGGAAATTAAAGCCAAGGATCCATACTTATAGACTATGTAAGTCCGATTTCTCAATTGTATTTGAGAATTTTTCTATAACATTTGTTTGTCACTCATTTGGACCAATCGGAAATTAAAGCCAATGATCCATACTTATAGACTATGTAAGTCTGATTTCTCAATTGTATTTGAGAATTTTTCTATAAAATTTTAAAGATTAAAATTGTGTAAATTTTGTTGAGCTCTAAGGGAATTTGGCTATTTGTGGGCACATTTATGTTTGTCACTCATTTGGACCAATGGGAAATTAAAGCCATGGATCCATACTTATAGACTATGTAAGTCCGATTTCTCAATTGTATTTGAGAATTTTTCTATAACATTTGTTTGTCACTCATTTGGACCAATCGGAAATTAAAGCCAAGGATCCATACTTATAGACTATGTAAGTCTGATTTCTCAATTGTATTTGAGAATTTTTCTATAAAATTTTAAAGATTAAAATTGTGTAAATTTTGTTGAGCTCTAAGGGAATTTGGCTATTTGTGGGCACATTTATGTTTGTCACTCATTTGGACCAATGGGAAATTAAAGCCAAGGATCCATACTTATAGACTATGTAAGTCCGATTTCTCAATTGTATTTGAGAATTTTTCTATAACATTTGTTTGTCACTCATTTGGACCAATCGGAAATTAAAGCCAAGGATCCATACTTATAGACTATGTAAGTCCGATTTCTCAATTGTATTTGAGAATTTTTCTATAACATTTGTTTGTCACTCATTTGGACCAATCGGAAATTAAAGCCAAGGATCCATACTTATAGACTATGTAAGTCCGATTTCTCAATTGTATTTGAGAATTTTTCTATAACATTTGTTTGTCACTCATTTGGACCAATCGGAAATTAAAGCCAATGATCCATACTTATAGACTATGTAAGTCTGATTTCTCAATTGTATTTGAGAATTTTTCTATAAAATTTTAAAGATTAAAATTGTGTAAATTTTGTTGAGCTCTAAGGGAATTTGGCTATTTGTGGGCACATTTATGTTTGTCACTCATTTGGACCAATGGGAAATTAAAGCCAAGGATCCATACTTATAGACTATGTAAGTCCGATTTCTCAATTGTATTTGAGAATTTTTCTATAACATTTGTTTGTCACTCATTTGGACCAATCGGAAATTAAAGCCAAGGATCCATACTTATAGACTATGTAAGTCTGATTTCTCAATTGTATTTGAGAATTTTTCTATAAAATTTTAAAGATTAAAATTGTGTAAATTTTGTTGAGCTCTAAGGGAATTTGGCTATTTGTGGGCACATTTATGTTTGTCACTCATTTGGACCAATGGGAAATTAAAGCCAAGGATCCATACTTATAGACTATGTAAGTCCGATTTCTCAATTGTATTTGAGAATTTTTCTATAACATTTGTTTGTCACTCATTTGGACCAATCGGAAATTAAAGCCAAGGATCCATACTTATAGACCATGTAATTCTGATTTCTCAATTGTATTTGAGAATTTTTCTATAAAATTTTAAAGATTAAAATTGTGTAAATTTTGTTGAGCTCTAAGGGAATTTGGCTATTTGTGGGCACATTTATGTTTGTCACTCATTTGGACCAATGGGAAATTAAAGCCAAGGATCCATACTTATAGACTATGTAAGTCCGATTTCTCAATTGTATTTGAGAATTTTTCTATAACATTTGTTTGTCACTCATTTGGACCAATCGGAAATTAAAGCCAAGGATCCATACTTATAGACTATGTAAGTCTGATTTCTCAATTGTATTTGAGAATTTTTCTATAAAATTTTAAAGATTAAAATTGTGTAAATTTTGTTGAGCTCTAAGGGAATTTGGCTATTTGTGGGCACATTTATGTTTGTCACTCATTTGGACCAATGGGAAATTAAAGCCAAGGATCCATACTTATAGACTATGTAAGTCCGATTTCTCAATTGTATTTGAGAATTTTTCTATAACATTTGTTTGTCACTCATTTGGACCAATCGGAAATTAAAGCCAAGGATCCATACTTATAGACTATGTAAGTCTGATTTCTCAATTGTATTTGAGAATTTTTCTATAAAATTTTAAAGATTAAAATTGTGTAAATTTTGTTGAGCTCTAAGGGAATTTGGCTATTTGTGGGCACATTTATGTTTGTCACTCATTTGGACCAATGGGAAATTAAAGCCAAGGATCCATACTTATAGACTATGTAAGTCCGATTTCTCAATTGTATTTGAGAATTTTTCTATAACATTTGTTTGTCACTCATTTGGACCAATCGGAAATTAAAGCCAAGGATCCATACTTATAGACTATGTAAGTCTGATTTCTCAATTGTATTTGAGAATTTTTCTATAAAATTTTAAAGATTAAAATTGTGTAAATTTTGTTGAGCTCTAAGGGAATTTGGCTATTTGTGGGCACATTTATGTTTGTCACTCATTTGGACCAATGGGAAATTAAAGCCAAGGATCCATACTTATAGACTATGTAAGTCCGATTTCTCAATTGTATTTGAGAATTTTTCTATAACATTTGTTTGTCACTCATTTGGACCAATCGGAAATTAAAGCCAAGGATCCATACTTATAGACTATGTAAGTCCGATTTCTCAATTGTATTTGAGAATTTTTCTATAACATTTGTTTGTCACTCATTTGGACCAATCGGAAATTAAAGCCAATGATCCATACTTATAGACTATGTAAGTCTGATTTCTCAATTGTATTTGAGAATTTTTCTATAAAATTTTAAAGATTAAAATTGTGTAAATTTTGTTGAGCTCTAAGGGAATTTGGCTATTTGTGGGCACATTTATGTTTGTCACTCATTTGGACCAATGGGAAATTAAAGCCAAGGATCCATACTTATAGACTATGTAAGTCCGATTTCTCAATTGTATTTGAGAATTTTTCTATAACATTTGTTTGTCACTCATTTGGACCAATCGGAAATTAAAGCCAAGGATCCATACTTATAGACTATGTAAGTCTGATTTCTCAATTGTATTTGAGAATTTTTCTATAAAATTTTAAAGATTAAAATTGTGTAAATTTTGTTGAGCTCTAAGGGAATTTGGCTATTTGTGGGCACATTTATGTTTGTCACTCATTTGGACCAATGGGAAATTAAAGCCAAGGATCCATACTTATAGACTATGTAAGTCCGATTTCTCAATTGTATTTGAGAATTTTTCTATAACATTTGTTTGTCACTCATTTGGACCAATCGGAAATTAAAGCCAAGGATCCATACTTATAGACTATGTAAGTCTGATTTCTCAATTGTATTTGAGAATTTTTCTATAAAATTTTAAAGACTAAAATTGTGTAAATTTTGTTGAGCTCTAAGGGAATTTGGCTATTTGTGGGCACATTTATGTTTGTCACTCATTTGGACCAATGGGAAATTAAAGCCAAGGATCCATACTTATAGACTATGTAAGTCTGATTTCTCAATTGTATTTGAGAATTTTTCTATAAAATTTTAAAGACTAAAATTGTGTAAATTTTGTTGAGCTCTAAGGGAATTTGGCTATTTGTGGGCACATTTATGTTTGTCACTCATTTGGACCAATGGGAAATTAAAGCCAAGGATCCATACTTATAGACTATGTAAGTCCGATTTCTCAATTGTATTTGAGAATTTTTCTATAACATTTGTTTGTCACTCATTTGGACCAATCGGAAATTAAAGCCAAGGATCCATACTTATAGACTATGTAAGTCTGATTTCTCAATTGTATTTGAGAATTTTTCTATAAAATTTTAAAGATTAAAATTGTGTAAATTTTGTTGAGCTCTAAGGGAATTTGGCTATTTGTGGGCACATTTATGTTTGTCACTCATTTGGACCAATGGGAAATTAAAGCCAAGGATCCATACTTATAGACTATGTAAGTCCGATTTCTCAATTGTATTTGAGAATTTTTCTATAACATTTGTTTGTCACTCATTTGGACCAATCGGAAATTAAAGCCAAGGATCCATACTTATAGACTATGTAAGTCTGATTTCTCAATTGTATTTGAGAATTTTTCTATAAAATTTTAAAGACTAAAATTGTGTAAATTTTGTTGAGCTCTAAGGGAATTTGGCTATTTGTGGGCACATTTATGTTTGTCACTCATTTGGACCAATGGGAAATTAAAGCCAAGGATCCATACTTATAGACTATGTAAGTCTGATTTCTCAATTGTATTTGAGAATTTTTCTATAAAATTTTAAAGACTAAAATTGTGTAAATTTTGTTGAGCTCTAAGGGAATTTGGCTATTTGTGGGCACATTTATGTTTGTCACTCATTTGGACCAATGGGAAATTAAAGCCAAGGATCCATACTTATAGACTATGTAAGTCCGATTTCTCAATTGTATTTGAGAATTTTTCTATAACATTTGTTTGTCACTCATTTGGACCAATCGGAAATTAAAGCCAAGGATCCATACTTATAGACTATGTAAGTCTGATTTCTCAATTGTATTTGAGAATTTTTCTATAAAATTTTAAAGATTAAAATTGTGTAAATTTTGTTGAGCTCTAAGGGAATTTGGCTATTTGTGGGCACATTTATGTTTGTCACTCATTTGGACCAATGGGAAATTAAAGCCAAGGATCCATACTTATAGACTATGTAAGTCCGATTTCTCAATTGTATATGAGAATTTTTCTATAACATTTGTTTGTCACTCATTTGGACCAATCGGAAATTAAAGCCAAGGATCCATACTTATAGACTATGTAAGTCTGATTTCTCAATTGTATTTGAGAATTTTTCTATAACATTTGTTTGTCACTCATTTGGACCAATGGGAAATTAAAGCCAAGGATCCATACTTATAGATTATGTAAGTCCGATTTCTCAATTGTATTTGAGAATTTTTCTATAACATTTGTTTGTCACTCATTTGGACCAATGGGAAATTAAAGCCAAGGATCCATACTTATAGACTATGTAAGTCCGATTTCTCAATTGTATTTGAGAATTTTTCTATAACATTTGTTTGTCACTCATTTGGACCAATGGGAAATTAAAGCCAAGGATCCATACTTATAGACTATATAAGTCTGATTTCTCAATTGTATTTGAGAATTTTTCTGTAACATTTGTTTGTCACTCATTTGGACCAGTGGGAAATTAAAGCCAAGGATCCATACTTATAGATTATGTAAGTCCGATTTCTCAATTGTATTTGAGAATTTTTCTATAACATTTGTTTGTCACTCATTTTGGACCAGTGGGAAATTAAAGCCAAGGATCCATACTTATAGATTATGTAAGTCCGATTTCTCAATTGTATTTGAGAATTTTTCTATAACATTTGTTTGTCACTCATTTGGACCAATGGGAAATTAAAGCCATGGATCCATACTTATAGACTATGTAAGTCCGATTTCTCAATTGTATTTGAGAATTTTTCTATAACATTTGTTTGTCACTCATTTGGACCAATGGGAAATTAAAGCCAAGGATCCATACTTATAGATTATGTAAGTCCGATTTCTCAATTGTATTTGAGAATTTTTCTATAACATTTGTTTGTCACTCATTTGGACCAATGGGAAATTAAAGCCAAGGATCCATACTTATAGACTATGTAAGTCCGATTTCTCAATTGTATTTGAGAATTTTTCTATAACAGTTGTTTGTCAGTCATTTGGACCAATGCGAAATTAAAGCCAAGGATCCATACTTATAGACTATGTAAGTCCGATTTCTCAATTGTATTTGAGAATTTTTCTATAACATTTGTTTGTCACTCATTTGGACCAATCGGAAATTAAAGCCAAGGATCCATACTGATAGACTATGTAAGTCCGATTTCTCAATTGTATTTGAGAATTTTTCTATAACATTTGTTTGTCACTCATTTGGACCAATGGGAAATTAAAGCCAAGGATCCATACTGATAGACTATGTAAGTCCGATTTCTCAATTGTATTTGAGAATTTTTCTATAACATTTGTTTGTCACTCATTTGGACCAATCGGAAATTAAAGCCAAGGATCCATACTTATAGACTATGTAAGTCCGATTTCTCAATTGTATTTGAGAATTTTTCTATAACAGTTGTTTGTCACTCATTTGGACCAATCGGAAATTAAAGCCAAGGATCCATACTGATAGACTATGTAAGTCCGATTTCTCAATTGTATTTGAGAATTTTTCTATAACATTTGTTTGTCACTCATTTGGACCAATCGGAAATTAAAGCCAAGGATCGATACTTATAGACTATGTAAGTCTGATTTCTCAATTGTATTTGAGAATTTTTCTATAAAATTTTAAAGATTAAAATTGTGTAAATTTTGTTGAGCTCTAAGGGAATTTGGCTATTTGTGGGCACATTTATGTTTGTCACTCATTTGGACCAATGGGAAATTAAAGCCATGGATCCATACTTATAGACTATGTAAGTCCGATTTCTCAATTGTATTTGAGAATTTTTCTATAACATTTGTTTGTCACTCATTTGGACCAATGGGAAATTAAAGCCATTGATCCATACTTATAGACTATGTAAGTCCGATTTCTCAATTGTATTTGAGAATTTTTCTATAACATTTGTTTTTCACTCATTTGGACCAATGGGAAATTAAAGCCAAGGATCCATACTTATAGATTATGTAAGTCCGATTTCTCAATTGTATTTGAGAATTTTTCTATAACATTTGTTTGTCACTCATTTGGACCAATGGGAAATTAAAGCCAAGGATCCATACTTATAGACTATGTAAGTCCGATTTCTCAATTGTATTTGAGAATTTTTCTATAACATTTGTTTGTCACTCATTTGGACCAATCGGAAATTAAAGCCAAGGATCCATACTTATAGACTATGTAAGTCCGATTTCTCAATTGTATTTGAGAATTTTTCTATAAAATTTTAAAGATTAAAATTGTGTAAATTTTGTTGAGATCTAAGGGAATTTGGCTATTTGTGGGCACATTTATGTTTGTCACTCATTTGGACCAATGGGAAATTAAAGCCAAGGATCCATACTTATAGACTATGTAAGTCTGATTTCTCAATTGTATTTGAGAATTTTTCTATAAAATTTTAAAGATTAAAATTGTGTAAATTTTGTTGAGATCTAAGGGAATTTGGCTATTTGTGGGCACATTTATGTTTGTCACTCATTTGGACCAATGGGAAATTAAAGCCAAGGATCCATACTTATAGACTATGTAAGTCCGATTTCTCAATTGTATTTGAGAATTTTTCTATAACATTTGTTTGTCACTCATTTGGACCAATCGGAAATTAAAGCCAAGGATACATACTTATAGACTATGTAAGTCTGATTTCTCAATTGTATTTGAGAATTTTTCTATAACATTTGTTTGTCACTCATTTGGACCAATCGGAAATTAAAGCCAAGGATCCATACTTATAGACTATGTAAGTCCGATTTCTCAATTGTATTTGAGAATTTTTCTATAACATTTGTTTGTCACTCATTTGGACCAATCGGAAATTAAAGCCAAGGATCCATACTTATAGACTATGTAAGTCTGATTTCTCAATTGTATTTGAGAATTTTTCTATAAAATTTTAAAGATTAAAATTGTGTAAATTTTGTTGAGCTCTAAGGGAATTTGGCTATTTGTGGGCACATTTATGTTTGTCACTCATTTGGACCAATGGGAAATTAAAGCCAAGGATCCATACTTATAGACTATGTAAGTCTGATTTCTCAATTGTATTTGAGAATTTTTCTATAACATTTGTTTGTCACTCATTTGGACCAATGGGAAATTAAAGCCATTGATCCATACTTATAGACTATGTAAGTCCGATTTCTCAATTGTATTTGAGAATTTTTCTATAACATTTGTTTGTCACTCATTTGGACCAATCGGAAATTAAAGCCAAGGATCCATACTTATAGACTATGTAAGTCTGATTTCTCAATTGTATTTGAGAATTTTTCTATAAAATTTTAAAGATTAAAATTGTGTAAATTTTGTTGAGCTCTAAGGGAATTTGGCTATTTGTGGGCACATTTATGTTTGTCACTCATTTGGACCAATGGGAAATTAAAGCCAACGATCCATACTTATAGACTATGTAAGTCTGATTTCTCAATTGTATTTGAGAATTTTTCTATAACATTTGTTTGTCACTCATTTGGACCAATGGGAAATTAAAGCCATTGATCCATACTTATAGACTATGTAAGTCCGATTTCTCAATTGTATTTGAGAATTTTTCTATAACATTTGTTTGTCACTCATTTGGACCAATGGGAAATTAAAGCCAAGGATCCATACTTATAGACTATGTAAGTCTGATTTCTCAATTGTATTTGAGAATTTTTCTATAAAATTTTAAAGATTAAAATTGTGTAAATTTTGTTGAGCTCTAAGGGAATTTGGCTATTTGTGGGCACATTTATGTTTGTCACTCATTTGGACCAATGGGAAATTAAAGCCAAGGATCCATACTTATAGACTATGTAAGTCTGATTTCTCAATTGTATTTGAGAATTTTTCTATAACATTTGTTTGTCACTCATTTGGACCAATGGGAAATTAAAGCCATTGATCCATACTTATAGACTATGTAAGTCCGATTTCTCAATTGTATTTGAGAATTTTTCTATAACATTTGTTTGTCACTCATTTGGACCAATGGGAAATTAAAGCCAAGGATCCATACTTATAGACTATGTAAGTCCGATTTCTCAATTGTATTTGAGAATTTTTCTATAACATTTGTTTGTCACTCATTTGGACCAATGGGAAATTAAAGCCATTGATCCATACTTATAGACTATGTAAGTCCGATTTCTCAATTGTATTTGAGAATTTTTCTATAACATTTGTTTGTCACTCATTTGGACCAATCGGAAATTAAAGCCAAGGATCCATACTTATAGACTATGTAAGTCTGATTTCTCAATTGTATTTGAGAATTTTTCTATAAAATTTTAAAGATTAAAATTGTGTAAATTTTGTTGAGCTCTAAGGGAATTTGGCTATTTGTGGGCACATTTATGTTTGTCACTCATTTGGACCAATGGGAAATTAAAGCCAAGGATCCATACTTATAGACTATGTAAGTCTGATTTCTCAATTGTATTTGAGAATTTTTCTATAAAATTTTAAAGATTAAAATTGTGTAAATTTTGTTGAGATCTAAGGGAATTTGGCTATTTGTGGGCACATTTATGTTTGTCACTCATTTGGACCAATGGGAAATTAAAGCCAAGGATCCATACTTATAGACTATGTAAGTCCGATTTCTCAATTGTATTTGAGAATTTTTCTATAACATTTGTTTGTCACTCATTTGGACCAATCGGAAATTAAAGCCAAGGATACATACTTATAGACTATGTAAGTCTGATTTCTCAATTGTATTTGAGAATTTTTCTATAACATTTGTTTGTCACTCATTTGGACCAATCGGAAATTAAAGCCAAGGATCCATACTTATAGACTATGTAAGTCTGATTTCTCAATTGTATTTGAGAATTTTTCTATAAAATTTTAAAGATTAAAATTGTGTAAATTTTGTTGAGCTCTAAGGGAATTTGGCTATTTGTGGGCACATTTATGTTTGTCACTCATTTGGACCAATGGGAAATTAAAGCCAAGGATACATACTTATAGACTATGTAAGTCTGATTTCTCAATTGTATTTGAGAATTTTTCTATAACATTTGTTTGTCACTCATTTGGACCAATCGGAAATTAAAGCCAAGGATCCATACTTATAGACTATGTAAGTCTGATTTCTCATTTGTATTTGAGAATTTTTCTATAAAATTTTAAAGATTAAAATTGTGTAAATTTTGTTGAGCTCTAAGGGAATTTGGCTATTTGTGGGCACATTTATGTTTGTCACTCATTTGGACCAATGGGAAATTAAAGCCAAGGATCCATACTTATAGACTATGTAAGTCCGATTTCTCAATTGTATTTGAGAATTTTTCTATAACATTTGTTTGTCACTCATTTGGACCAATGGGAAATTAAAGCCAAGGATCCATACTTATAGACTATGTAAGTCCGATTTCTCAATTGTATTTGAGAATTTTTCTATAACATTTGTTTGTCACTCATTTGGACCAATGGGAAATTAAAGCCAAGGATCCATACTTATAGACTATGTAAGTCCGATTTCTCAATTGTATTTGAGAATTTTTCTATAACATTTGTTTGTCACTCATTTGGACCAATGGGAAATTTAAGCCAAGGATCCATACTTATAGACTATGTAAGTCCGATTTCTCAATTGTATTTGAGAATTTTTCTATAACATTTGTTTGTCACTCATTTGGACCAATGGGAAATTAAAGCCAAGGATCCATACTTATAGACTATGTAAGTCCGATTTCTCAATTGTATTTGAGAATTTTTCTATAACATTTGTTTGTCACTCATTTGGACCAATGGGAAATTAAAGCCAAGGATCCATACTTATAGACTATGTAAGTCCGATTTCTCAATTGTATTTGAGAATTTTTCTATAACATTTGTTTGTCACTCATTTGGACCAATGGGAAATTAAAGCCAAGGATCCATACTTATAGACTATGTAAGTCCGATTTCTCAATTGTATTTGAGAATTTTTCTATAACATTTGTTTGTCACTCATTTGGACCAATGGGAAATTAAAGCCAAGGATCCATACTTATAGACTATGTAAGTCCGATTTCTCAATTGTATTTGAGAATTTTTCTATAAAATTTTAAAGATTAAAATTGTGTAAATTTTGTTGAGCTCTACGGGAATTTGGCTATTTGTGGGCACATTTATGTTTGTCACTCATTTGGACCAATGGGAAATTAAAGCCAAGGATCCATACTTATAGACTATGTAAGTCCGATTTCTCAATTGTATTTGAGAATTTTTCTATAACATTTGTTTGTCACTCATTTGGACCAATGGGAAATTAAAGCCAAGGATCCATACTTATAGACTATGTAAGTCCGATTTCTCAATTGTATTTGAGAATTTTTCTATAACATTTGTTTGTCACTCATTTGGACCAGTGGGAAATTAAAGCCAAGGATCCATACTTATAGACTATGTAAGTCCGATTTCTCAATTGTATTTGAGAATTTTTCTATAAAATTTTAAAGATTAAAATTGTGTAAATTTTGTTGAGCTCTACGGGAATTTGGCTATTTGTGGGCACATTTATGTTTGTCACTCATTTGGACCAATGGGAAATTAAAGCCAAGGATCCATACTTATAGACTATGTAAGTCCGATTTCTCAATTGTATTTGAGAATTTTTCTATAACATTTGTTTGTCACTCATTTGGACCAATGGGAAATTAAAGCCAAGGATCCATACTTATAGACTATGTAAGTCCGATTTCTCAATTGTATTTGAGAATTTTTCTATAACATTTGTTTGTCACTCATTTGGACCAGTGGGAAATTAAAGCCAAGGATCCATACTTATAGACTATGTAAGTCCGATTTCTCAATTGTATTTGAGAATTTTTCTATAAAATTTTAAAGATTAAAATTGTGTAAATTTTGTTGAGCTCTACGGGAATTTGGCTATTTGTGGGCACATTTATGTTTGTCACTCATTTGGACCAATGGGAAATTAAAGCCAAGGATCCATACTTATAGACTATGTAAGTCCGATTTCTCAATTGTATTTGAGAATTTTTCTATAACATTTGTTTGTCACTCATTTGGACCAATGGGAAATTAAAGCCAAGGATCCATACTTATAGACTATGTAAGTCCGATTTCTCAATTGTATTTGAGAATTTTTCTATAAAATTTTAAAGATTAAAATTGTGTAAATTTTGTTGAGCTCTACGGGAATTTGGCTATTTGTGGGCACATTTATGTTTGTCACTCATTTGGACCAATGGGAAATTAAAGCCAAGGATCCATACTTATAGACTATGTAAGTCCGATTTCTCAATTGTATTTGAGAATTTTTCTATAACATTTGTTTGTCACTCATTTGGACCAATGGGAAATTAAAGCCAAGGATCCATACTTATAGACTATGTAAGTCCGATTTCTCAATTGTATTTGAGAATTTTTCTATAACATTTGTTTGTCACTCATTTGGACCAGTGGGAAATTAAAGCCAAGGATCCATACTTATAGACTATGTAAGTCCGATTTCTCAATTGTATTTGAGAATTTTTCTATAACAGTTGTTTGTCAGTCATTTGGACCAATGGGAAATTAAAGCCAAGGATCCATACTTATAGACTATGTAAGTCCGATTTCTCAATTGTATTTGAGAATTTTTCTATAACATTTGTTTGTCACTCATTTGGACCAATGGGAAATTAAAGCTAAGGATCCATACTTATAGACTATGTAAGTCCGATTTTTCAATTGTATTTGAGAATTTTTCTATAACATTTGTTTGTCACTCATTTGGACCAATGGGAAATTAAAGCCAAGGATCCATACTTATAGACTATGTAAGTCCGATTTCTCAATTGTATTTGAGAATTTTTCTATAACATTTGTTTGTCACTCATTTGGACCAGTGGGAAATTAAAGCCAAGGATCCATACTTATAGACTATGTAAGTCCGATTTCTCAATTGTATTTGAGAATTTTTCTATAACATTTGTTTGTCACTCATTTGGACCAGTGGGAAATTAAAGCCAAGGATCCATACTTATAGACTATGTAAGTCCGATTTCTCAATTGTATTTGAGAATTTTTCTATAACATTTGTTTGTCACTCATTTGGACCAATGGGAAATTTAAGCCAAGGATCCATACTTATAGACTATGTAAGTCCGATTTCTCAATTGTATTTGAGAATTTTTCTATAACATTTGTTTGTCACTCATTTGGACCAATGGGAAATTAAAGCCAAGGATCCTTACTTATAGACTATGTAAGTCCGATTTCTCAATTGTATTTGAGAATTTTTCTATAAAATTTTAAAGATTAAAATTGTGAAAATTTTGTTGAGCTCTACGGGAATTTGGCTATTTGTGGGCACATTTATGTTTGTCACTCATTTGGACCAATGGGAAATTAAAGCCAAGGATCCATAGTTATAGACTATGTAAGTCTGATTTCTCAATTGTATTTGAGAATTTTTCTATAACATTTGTTTGTCACTCATTTGGACCAATGGGAAATTAAAGCCAAGGATCCTTACTTATAGACTATGTAAGTCCGATTTCTCAATTGTATTTGAGAATTTTTCTATAAAATTTTAAAGATTAAAATTGTGAAAATTTTGTTGAGCTCTACGGGAATTTGGCTATTTGTGGGCACATTTATGTTTGTCACTCATTTGGACCAATGGGAAATTAAAGCCAAGGATCCATAGTTATAGACTATGTAAGTCCGATTTCTCAATTGTATTTGAGAATTTTTCTATAACATTTGTTTGTCACTCATTTGGACCAATGGGAAATTAAAGCCAAGGATCCTTACTTATAGACTATGTAAGTCTGATTTCTCAATTGTATTTGAGAATTTTTCTATAAAATTTTAAAGATTAAAATTGTGTAAATTTTGTTGAGCTCTACGGGAATTTGGCTATTTGTGGGCACATTTATGTTTGTCACTCATTTGGACCAATGGGAAATTAAAGCCAAGGATCCATAGTTATAGACTATGTAAGTCCGATTTCTCAATTGTATTTGAGAATTTTTCTATAACATTTGTTTGTCACTCATTTGGACCAATGGGAAATTAAAGCCAAGGATCCTTACTTATAGACTATGTAAGTCCGATTTCTCAATTGTATTTGAGAATTTTTCTATAACATTTGTTTGTCACTCATTTGGACCAATGGGAAATTAAAGCCAAGGATCCTTACTTATAGACTATGTAAGTCCGATTTCTCAATTGTATTTGAGAATTTTTCTATAACATTTGTTTGTCACTCATTTGGACCAATCGGAAATTAAAGCCAAGGATCCATACTTATAGACTATGTAAGTCTGATTTCTCAATTGTATTTGAGAATTTTTCTACAAAATTTTAAAGATTAAAATTGTGTAAATTTTGTTGAGCTCTACGGGAATTTGGCTATTTGTGGGCACATTTATGTTTGTCACTCATTTGGACCAATGGGAAATTAAAGCCAAGGATCCATACTTATAGACTATGTAAGTCCGATTTCTCAATTGTATTTGAGAATTTTTCTATAACATTTGTTTGTCACTCATTTGGACCAATGGGAAATTAAAGCCAAGGATCCATACTTATAGACTATGTAAGTCCGATTTCTCAATTGTATTTGAGAATTTTTCTATAACATTTGTTTGTCACTCATTTGGACCAATGGGAAATTAAAGCCAAGGATCCATACTTATAGACTATGTAAGTCCGATTTCTCAATTGTATTTGAGAATTTTTCTATAAAATTTTAAAGATTAAAATTGTGTAAATTTTGTTGAGCTCTACGGGAATTTGGCTATTTGTGGGCACATTTATGTTTGTCACTCATTTGGACCAATGGGAAATTAAAGCCAAGGATCCATACTTATAGACTATGTAAGTCCGATTTCTCAATTGTATTTGAGAATTTTTCTATAACATTTGTTTGTCACTCATTTGGACCAATGGGAAATTAAAGCCAAGGATCCATACTTATAGACTATGTAAGTCCGATTTCTCAATTGTATTTGAGAATTTTTCTATAACATTTGTTTGTCACTCATTTGGACCAGTGGGAAATTAAAGCCAAGGATCCATACTTATAGACTATGTAAGTCCGATTTCTCAATTGTATTTGAGAATTTTTCTATAAAATTTTAAAGATTAAAATTGTGTAAATTTTGTTGAGCTCTACGGGAATTTGGCTATTTGTGGGCACATTTATGTTTGTCACTCATTTGGACCAATGGGAAATTAAAGCCAAGGATCCATACTTATAGACTATGTAAGTCCGATTTCTCAATTGTATTTGAGAATTTTTCTATAACATTTGTTTGTCACTCATTTGGACCAGTGGGAAATTAAAGCCAAGGATCCATACTTATAGACTATGTAAGTCCGATTTCTTAATTGTATTTGAGAATTTTTCTATAAAATTTTAAAGATTAAAATTGTGTAAATTTTGTTGAGCTCTACGGGAATTTGGCTATTTGTGGGCACATTTATGTTTGTCACTCATTTGGACCAATGGGAAATTAAAGCCAAGGATCCATACTTATAGACTATGTAAGTCCGATTTCTCAATTGTATTTGAGAATTTTTCTATAACATTTGTTTGTCACTCATTTGGACCAATGGGAAATTAAAGCCAAGGATCCATACTTATAGACTATGTAAGTCCGATTTCTCAATTGTATTTGAGAATTTTTCTATAAAATTTTAAAGATTAAAATTGTGTAAATTTTGTTGAGCTCTACGGGAATTTGGCTATTTGTGGGCACATTTATGTTTGTCACTCATTTGGACCAATGGGAAATTAAAGCCAAGGATCCATACTTATAGACTATGTAAGTCCGATTTCTCAATTGTATTTGAGAATTTTTCTATAACATTTGTTTGTCACTCATTTGGACCAATGGGAAATTAAAGCCAAGGATCCATACTTATAGACTATGTAAGTCCGATTTCTCAATTGTATTTGAGAATTTTTCTATAACATTTGTTTGTCACTCATTTGGACCAGTGGGAAATTAAAGCCAAGGATCCATACTTATAGACTATGTAAGTCCGATTTCTCAATTGTATTTGAGAATTTTTCTATAACATTTGTTTGTCACTCATTTGGACCAATGGGAAATTTAAGCCAAGGATCCATACTTATAGACTATGTAAGTCCGATTTCTCAATTGTATTTGAGAATTTTTCTATAACATTTGTTTGTCACTCATTTGGACCAATGGGAAATTAAAGCCAAGGATCCTTACTTATAGACTATGTAAGTCCGATTTCTCAATTGTATTTGAGAATTTTTCTATAAAATTTTAAAGATTAAAATTGTGAAAATTTTGTTGAGCTCTACGGGAATTTGGCTATTTGTGGGCACATTTATGTTTGTCACTCATTTGGACCAATGGGAAATTAAAGCCAAGGATCCATAGTTATAGACTATGTAAGTCTGATTTCTCAATTGTATTTGAGAATTTTTCTATAACATTTGTTTGTCACTCATTTGGACCAATGGGAAATTAAAGCCAAGGATCCTTACTTATAGACTATGTAAGTCCGATTTCTCAATTGTATTTGAGAATTTTTCTATAAAATTTTAAAGATTAAAATTGTGAAAATTTTGTTGAGCTCTACGGGAATTTGGCTATTTGTGGGCACTGTAGTGTGTTTGACTAACCACTACTGCATGCCGTCTGCATGCAGCAAGTGAAACATAACACTTTTGTTATTGTCCACATTCCAATTGTATGATCAGAATATATTATGCTGATCATGCATATTCCCACACATACTTTGTGTATGTGTTAGTTTTAAGACATAGAATATTGTAGCATTATTTAGATTGATTAAGAAATTATAATTAAGTTCATAATTGTGACACAAACTGGACAGTCGCACAAGCGGCTGTCCAGAACTAAATAATATACAAATGTTAAATAAAGAACCTTTAATAAACTATAACATGGCTCAAAGAAACATTTAACGTAAAAATACTTATTTTCACTTTACATGGCGATCCTGCCATTATTAATGGCATTTAAATGCTGCCAGAATAAAAGTACATAAAATTAAATAGTGCCTAAAATCCTCTCTAAAATCATGAGTCAAGTTTCTGGTAATAATCGTGAAAATAAAACCCCAACAAACAAGACCATGCCACACATCCAAATATAGTCCAACATCTCAAGCAATTGTATCCTGCTCCATATTTTATAAACATATCGCAGCAACGAGCAAATCAATGATTGGAGGTTGATGGTGATAAATATGAAAACATCAATGGAGTCATAAATGCCGAGATTGCTAACAGTGATTTACATCCTTAGCTAACAACGAGCAAATCAACTTTAATTATTGATGGCAATAAATACAGCAATTACAACAAGATAATGGGAAACGCACCGGAATATTACCATCAAGTAATGTATTAATATATTTGTGTTTGAAAACGTTTATATAAAATACTAAAAGTTTAATTAATTAATTTAAATAAAAGAAATAAAATATTAACAATATAAAGAAATTGATTGAAATATTTTAACTTTGCAACTGAAAATTAATTTAAATAAAAGAAATAAAATATTAACAGTATAAAGAAATTGATTGAAATATTTTAACTTTGCAACTGAAAAATTAATGGAATATTAACAATATAAAGAAATTGATTGAAGTATTTTAACTTTGCAATTGAAAAATTAATTTAGAAAAGAAAAGAAGCACTTGCAGAAAGCAACATTGAATCACTCGATTCATATTCATAATTTTGTTTTAAAATTTATAGCTTTAATGGCAATAAATATTTTGTAAACTCCTAAATTTCAAATGTGTAGTTTATGTTTTAACTGAATGTTTAATGGAATTCTGTTGTGTTTGAGGAGGAAAGAAAAAGAAAATATATAAGATTTATCGCTGAGATACTTACGAGTCCCTCCAGTCGATAATATCAAAAATAAATTAAATAAAATTATAACTAATATGTATGTCACTGAGAAACTCACGAGTCCCTCCAGTTGATATATATATATTTTGTATCAGAAACATTTTTTACTTTAAAAAATAATGTAGGAATTAAACTTCTTTCAAGAAATAAATAAAATATAAATGAATTTATTCTACAAAATGTAAGAATTAATAAAATTATTAACATAATAATATTTAATAAAAATAAATTTGTATAATTACTATATTTATAAATTGATTCACTGGCCATTAATATTAATGAAATAATTTTGATGATCATACTTCGAATTTTGAAAAATAATATGGTGAAATATTCCATAAAAATATAGAATTTTTTTTTTGAAGACCTAATAACAGATTTTTCTTTGCATTTTTGGTAATACCATGATATTATTTTTTAATGTGAAGTAATACTTCAATATGCTTCGAATTTTGAAAAATTTTATCAAACATAATTATTATCGGTTGGTTTAGAAATAAATATATGAGGCGATAAATGCCCATGAGCACTGTGAAGTACCTAGACTACTTCACTAAATTAATAATGAAAATAAATGAATATATAAAAAGGGAAAGCGAGTACTTTCCAAATTTGAGTTGAACGACAAAATTATAAATAGAAATGTAGACTTAGGTCACCACTTTCTAAAGCTTGAAAAAGTAGCTGATAATATTGCTCTGACAACATTGCGACTTTCACTAGATGATCGTACGCTTAATAACCTAGGAATGAATATTGAAAACCTTCAAAGAGAAAGGTATTGAAATCTTGCAAGATGCAGATATAACTAACTATTGTGCTCACACAAAAAAAAATAAATAAAATCACCACCGATCAAAAAAAAAAAGAGGATAGTAAATGAATAGAAGTATGTGAATTTGAATTAAATTTTTTTGTCCTGTTTTCGAATAATTTTGAATTTAGAAAAGAAATAAATAAAGGTAAAATCGAAGTATGATACGTTTGAAATCAAGTATATTGTTTAAAATGAATTTTGTTTTTGCATTAGTGCAACAATTTTTTTGAAATACGTCCATTAGAGGCCAATTTTTAACGGCTTTGGACATTTTTTAATTGCATAATAAATAATTAATATGAACAAAATGAATGAATAGTTAAGAATTTTTTTTGTAATGAATAGTTAAGATTTTTTTTAAGATAAAAATACAATTTTATAATAAAGTAATTTTTATTTTTAGCATATGCATATGTATAAAAAAAAAATTGGCGCCAAATAATCATTAATATATCCCCAATTACACATTAAAATATATCCAAATAAACATTAATATATATCCAAACAAAACATTAAAATATATCCAACAAATAAAATAATGCATATATTGTATTTGCTTTGATTTTTTTGATTTTTTTAAATGTGTAATTTTTACTCTATTTTGTTATATGCAAAGTTCTTTATCTTTATAAATATTACATATTAATTAAAATATATAACCCTTACTTTAATTTTTTTATATAAATTTTAATGATTATTCTTAAACTGTACACATTTCTTACCAGCTATATTAAGCCCACAATTATTAGTAATAATTCTATAATTTTTTTATAATAAAATTTTTAATAACATTTTTTTTTCTAAAAAAGGGAGGGAAGGTATATTCCCTAAAAATCCCTGCAATTTTTTATTTTATAATTTTTTTATTACTAGTAAGAATAATCAACTCAGTATTGATTATTCTTTCTGAAAAAGGGAGGTGTAGTGTGTTTGACTAACCACTACTGCATGCCGTCTGCATGCAGCAAGTGAAACATAACACTTTTGTTATTGTCCACATTCCAATTGTATGATCAGAATATATTATGCTGATCATGCATATTCCCACACATACTTTGTGTATGTGTTAGTTTTAAGACATAGAATATTGTAGCATTATTTAGATTGATTAAGAAATTATAATTAAGTTCATAATTGTGACACAAACTGGACAGTCGCACAAGCGGCTGTCCAGAACTAAATAATATACAAATGTTAAATAAAGAACCTTTAATAAACTATAACATGGCTCAAAGAAACATTTAACGTAAAAATACTTATTTTCACTTTACAGCACATTTATGTTTGTCACTCATTTGGACCAATGGGAAATTAAAGCCAAGGATCCATAGTTATAGACTATGTAAGTCCGATTTCTCAATTGTATTTGAGAATTTTTCTATAACATTTGTTTGTCACTCATTTGGACCAATGGGAAATTAAAGCCAAGGATCCTTACTTATAGACTATGTAAGTCTGATTTCTCAATTGTATTTGAGAATTTTTCTATAAAATTTTAAAGATTAAAATTGTGTAAATTTTGTTGAGCTCTACGGGAATTTGGCTATTTGTGGGCACATTTATGTTTGTCACTCATTTGGACCAATGGGAAATTAAAGCCAAGGATCCATAGTTATAGACTATGTAAGTCCGATTTCTCAATTGTATTTGAGAATTTTTCTATAACATTTGTTTGTCACTCATTTGGACCAATGGGAAATTAAAGCCAAGGATCCTTACTTATAGACTATGTAAGTCCGATTTCTCAATTGTATTTGAGAATTTTTCTATAACATTTGTTTGTCACTCATTTGGACCAATGGGAAATTAAAGCCAAGGATCCTTACTTATAGACTATGTAAGTCCGATTTCTCAATTGTATTTGAGAATTTTTCTATAACATTTGTTTGTCACTCATTTGGACCAATCGGAAATTAAAGCCAAGGATCCATACTTATAGACTATGTAAGTCTGATTTCTCAATTGTATTTGAGAATTTTTCTACAAAATTTTAAAGATTAAAATTGTGTAAATTTTGTTCAGCTCTACGTGAATTTGGCTATTTGTGGGCACATTTATATTTGTCACTCATTTGGACCAATGGGAAATTAAAGCCAAGGATCCTTACTTATAGACTATGTAAGTCCGATTTCTCAATTGTATTTGAGAATTTTTCTATAACATTTGTTTGTCACTCATTTGGACCAATGGGAAATTAAAGCCAAGGATCCTTACTTATAGACTATGTAAGTCCGATTTCTCAATTGTATTTGAGAATTTTTCTATAACATTTGTTTGTCACTCATTTGGACCAATGGGAAATTAAAGCCAAGGATCCTTACTTATAGACTATGTAAGTCCGATTTCTCAATTGTATTTGAGAATTTTGCACTTAATTTTATATATATAGATTTATTAAAAAGCAAATGGAATTTTTCTTAAAGAAACTTGAAGTTTTAAGTACATTTGTGCATATACTCGTATCTCCCTTTCTTCAATATAAGAAATAAATATTTTACAGATCAGTGAAAAATGTATGGATTCTGATGAATTTTTTTTACAGCTGCTGCCAATGATGGTTTTTTTTTTTTATTATGTTATGCGTTTTAGGCGTTTAAAATTTTAATACAAAAATTTTATTTCCAAAATAAGTTTAAAATTACAAGTTATCACCATTGAAATGTTTGGACTTAAAATTGTGTTTTTTTCGCGTTCCAAATGCTTTAAACAATTTTTATAGTTTGAGAGAGTAAATTTTGAGTTTCTTCTCATTAGTCCGAACTTGTCCGGAGTTACCTAGAACAGAACTATTATTGAGATCAATGACAGTAAGCAATTTATTTATCTTTTAGTACATGGAATCACTGTTGACTTAATGTTTCGTACATCTTCTTCTGGCTGAGTTTTTGAATCACTTTCTCAGCATACATTTTATCCCCGTCTGAACTGCTAAGCTATGGATTTTATGATTATGGGTACTCGACAATAGTTCTGTTTTATTTTTCATATTAATAGTTTATTAACAATATTTAAAACAGTATTTATCCATTACAATTGTTAAGGTCATTATCAACAAAACATGCATTTAATTTACTATAAAATATCTAAAGCTTGTTTTAATAAAAAAATCATTTCTCATTATTAAACTAAAATTTATTAAGTTTTGAAAACTTAAAACTGTTCAAACGATTATTTAACACTTTCAATTGCAGTTGTGCCAGCCAGATCATATAAATTAAATTTTTATTTATTTTTTCAAACTTGAAATGGATTTTTGTATACAGCTTTTCTTAACAACAAGTTTTAGTGAAGGATGGTATGACTCATTATTATAACAATAAAAATGAATATTAAAAAGTACACTAATAATTCAAATATTTAATAATATATTCGTATGTGTACTTACATATCGTTACCTTAATATAGAAAGGCCCTAACTCGTTTTTTTTATAAATTACGTTTTTCGATTATATCGAGAGGGCTACCAATCGAAATATAATAAATACGCAATTTAAAAAATATAATTGCGGTATTCACACTGTAGTCATAAAGTCACCAAAATATGACAAGTGTTATAATTCTGCCAGCCGATGAAAACAAAATTTTCAACATCTATCTTCTCTACTCTATCCCTCTCCCTGAGTTCCGGCACAATGCACTCCATACGTAGGGGTCATCCCCTGAGTGCTGGTCCTAATTAAAAAAAAAAACTTAACTACAATCCATTTTTAGTCGGATTAGTGCGCATACGTTTGCATTTTATCCTAAATGTTAATATTTCTTAAATTAGACCGACTTGTTAATAAAGAAAATAATAAATTACCTGTATGTACATCTTCTAAAATGTAATGGAGAATTAAAATTTTCAAATTGTTTTTTATCTGTACGAATTTGATGAAATAAATATAAACAAAATCAGCTGTTGCCGATAACATTAGCAAGCTGCCAGGCAGATCACTTACACAAACACATATGTATTTCTATTCTAGTGTTATTATAAGTAGCGGCGACTTATAAATATTATCGCCGGCTCTACTAAAGAGTTTCAGCTCCTCGACTAATGTTTCTACGGTTATTTTATGACAAACCATAAACATACCTCAAAAATTCTTATCATTTTTTGCTTGAAGCACAAGAACAATTTTTTTTGTAAACTATTTTAAAATGGTAAGAAATTATGACAATATGACTGATATGACTACAATGTGAACACCCCATATGAGTTAGGGCCTTTATATATTAACGTATCGATATGTACACACGTATGAAAAAAAACATCCCCTTTTACTTTTTTAGTTTGAGGGAGTTAAAAAAACAACAAACAACAACAACTTCTAATAGTTTCGGCATACTAACTTGAATTTTTATTTGTACTCAAACGTAACAATTTAATTGTACATTTTGTTTGATTTTTAACATTTTTGTTATACACGTGAAGGTCATACAGAAGAAAATAGTAAATAAATAATAAAACCAAAAACGTAATAAATGGGTTTGGAACACACAATTCAACAATAGTCAATAGACTGACCAAAGTACCACAGGGAGAGAGAGAAAGACGTAGTACATAACATATGTTCGTTATTAAATTATTTATTGGAGTATTTTAAAGATGCCTATTATAAATAAGTTTACAGTATTTTTGGGATTAAGTATTCAAAGAGTGACAAAAGTATTCTTTTGTTTTCATAACCATTTTGTTTTCATAACCAAAGGATTATCCCTACTTATGCAATGCATTGCGCCATAAGTAGTAAAAGAAGGGACAGACTTAAGTTCGTTTTAATTTAATTTTTAATAAAAATATTTTATTAGAAAGCTCCTAATAATTAAACAGACAATGAAAACTTAGTCTGCACCCATTCAATGTCTTTTTCTCTTTGACAGTTTATTTTTTTAGGTTATGGCAGCTTATGTTTCAATCAAATATTGTTTTGCAACAAATACTGCTCAAAAAACACTTTTAAATGCGATTACCACTTAAAAAATACCCAAAACTAACCATTAAATAGAAAAACATGAACTATGTGAAACCTTTGACAAACTAAAAATAATGGGTAGTCAGCACATGAACATCTGTAAGTATTCTCCACATTCTAGAAGGTGGACATATTATTACCGTTTCTCTGCCGACGTTATGTTCATGTCATGGTCAAGTAGATGGCTCGTGAAGACGTAGGGTAAAAAGGCGAAAAATTCAAACAGCATGGCTCCAAACTAGAAGCTTAATTCCTTGGTGACGTTATGTGACGAAAAGTTGAATTTTTTGTGGAAAATAAATAGCATATTATTTACTACTGTAACTTTACAAAAAAAAAAATACGTTTTGAAATTTTTATTCTAAAATTAAAAAAAAACTATTTATGTGTATGTATGCATGATACTATAAAATCGTCCTGCCTGCTGTAGAAGAATATTTTTGTTTTACAAATGTCAAATTCTAATATCACATTAAGAAACTTAAACCGAAGGAGCAAAATAACCCATGTGTTTGGTTGGCAGCGGCTCGAATTCACAAAAGCGGCGATGATGTCCGGCTTCGAAGCGATCGGCTTGTTTTTCTGATTTTGACACACATAAAACTTTTTACACTAACAAAATGCCTTTTTTTTTGTTTTAGGGACAAGACTACCTTATTTATTATACCAAGGTATGTATGTACATATGTATGTACATACTTATGTAACTATCTTATCTAAAGAAGGGTTTAGCTCAGCTATATGATCATATTCCGAATAGGAACATGACCCAAGATAAAATATGTACGTATAGATAATGTTGTTAATAAACTGTGGCCTTGCTGCAATGACAGTCTGTCAAACATCGGGCTTGGATTGTTTGACACTGACGAGTAGAGTGTTGTGCCAATAATTAATCATCTTCTGGATTCGACTTGAATGCTTGACACCAATCAATGTCAGCAACTTCGTGTACCCTTGATATGGAATCTATTCTACAAAGACTGTAGATTAATTTTGAAGAACCTCAAGCCTTTATAAGCGGCAGTTTGCACTTTTTTTTAATTATTTAAAGCCACAAATATTTGAAAAAAAGTTACAATGTATGGGAACAAATGCACTTTAGTGAAGCTTCACCAAATTAAATAAAAATTATCCTATGTGATAGAAAATCAAAAAATAAGAAGAAAATATAAAATAAAAAAGTTGGCGGCAACGCATAGTTTTCGAGTTATTGGCCTCTGAAGTTTTCATATATATGTGCGATTTCCCTTTGCATTTCTCAACGTACTTTAGTGAAGTTACACCAAATAAAATAAAAATTAGCCTATGTGATAGAAAATCAAAAAATAAGAAGAAAATATAAAATAAAAAAGTTGGCGGCAACGCATAGTTTTCGAGTTATTGGCCTCTGAAGTTTTCATATATATGTGCGATTTCCCTTTGCATTTCTCAACGTACTTTAGTGAAGTTACACCAAATAAAATAAAAATTAGCCTATGTGATAGAAAGCGAATAATATTTGAATTCAAAATTAAATTATGCATTACGTAAATATATTTATTTAATAAAACGTATTAATAATTAAGAAGAAGTTTATTTTTAATTGTAAAGTTTGCCACATAGCCGGCCTTCGGCCGGGCTCAATGATTTTCTCCACCATGGTATATCCCGACACGGCGGTATATAGAATAGAATTTTTGCATAGCCGGCCTTCGGCCGGGCTTAATGATTTTCTCCACCATAGTATATCCCGACACGGCGGTATATAGACTAGATTTTCTTCATAGCTTTATATGAAAACTTCAGAAGCCAATAACTCGAAAACTATGCGTTGCCGCCAACTTTTTTATTTTATATTTTCTTCTTATTTTTTGATTTTCTATCACAAAGGCTAATTTTTATTTTATTTGGTGTAACTTCACTAAAGTACGTTGAGAAATGCAAAGGGAAATCGCACATATATATGAAAACTTCAGAGGCCAATAACTCGTAAACTATGCGTTGCCGCCAACTTTTTTATTTAATTTTTTCTTCTTATTTTTTAATTTTCTATCACATATGCTAATTTTTATTTAATTTGGTGAAGCTTCACTAAACTGCATTTAAGCCTACTTTATTCAAAATTATTTGAAAAAATCTTGCCTCTAAATTTACTCAAATGATGCATAAGAAGTTCTAAAGCTAAGTTTTTCTATATTATGCTTTCTTTTTCTAAATTTTTACCTACAATTATTGAAAGATCGTTTTATAAAAATTAATAGTGCTGAATTTTAGAAAATTTAAAAAATTCTAATCTTGACCTCAATAGGGGAACACGCCTAGGAATTTCCGATTGGGCTAAAATTTTTACCAATAACCGACACGAATTGGTTTTTTTCCATTGATACCCTTGAGGGTCTATTCATATGGATACTACGTAACGCTGCAAATTCGTTGCGGAATGGAAATTTTGTACTGAAAATTTTGTAAAAAACGTAAAATGTCCGAAAACAGCGTTACGTAACATGGGAATAGACCACTAATATACGGACAAATCATTTACCATTTAGACAAAGTGCAACCGTAAAATCTTTTGTAATTCCCCTTTATCGGATGTAGTGTAATTTATGAACCGATATTCTTCAAATGTCGTGCCGAACAACTTAAATATCAATCACCATAATATAAAGACATGTCACAAAGCTCGATTACGTCCCGAAAAGGAATTCGACACCAAAAAGAGGATGCACTAAAATGACGCAGTAAATTTTTTTAATTTATTATAAATTTATTTATTTTTGAAAAAAAAAGCAGTGACAAACATTTCTGAACATTTCGTTAGAAAATATATACATATTTATATATGTATGTAGTCGTATAACATTTTAAAGAATATCTAAATTCTTCCCAAAGAATCACAGAAGAAACACGCTTTACTTTTTGTTTTATTATGTTGGAAGAAAAAAATAAATGGTCAGAATTGAAGTTTATTGTACCGCCTGTGCTATATAAGTTGTCGCCGCTGTATACTTTTATCTATTCTTTTTTTTAAGAAATTGTTTAAAAACGCTTTTTTTTTTGTTAAATGTACGTTCGTAGATGGTAGAGACTTCATCAAGGTTAAGCTGAAATTATTTTTGTATTCAAATAAAATTAGAGTAGAAAAAAATGAATGCTTTTAAGATCTTAAATAAATATTGAAATTTCAATTAATTTTATCTAAATACAAGTATGCATACATATACTAAGTTTCTTCTTGAATACTTTATTTTATTTTTTACACACTACTGGTATATTTTTATATCAAATAACTTTTTTTGTTGTTCTTTTGCTGAACGTGATAAAAATTAAAGACATTCAAAATTGTTTAATTTATAAATATTTAAATGCGTCATATGCGTCATTTGATTAATGCTATTTATAATCAATCTAATGATTAGAAATAAATAGCAAACCAAAAAAAAAAAAAAAATTATTTTTAATACTCGTATGAAAAATTAGTGAATATTTATATTTTAATTACAGCATAAGGTGCCATCAACAGGATGTTCTTTACTGTGCGATGAATTCAGATCGAAATAAAATATTTAAAAGTTTTTAAGAATTTTGGCATAAATTTGTTAATGCATATTTTTGCATATTTAATTTTTTAAAGGACAATTTTGCATATTTCCGACTGAACCGTATATTTGCTAGTTTTCCTGCAGATTTTGATTTTTTTTTTTTTTTTAGTGTTAATAACCAATTTATTGATTAATGTCGAATATATTTACAAATTTAAAAATGTTTAACTCATATCAGGGATATAGGTGTGGGCATTTCCACAGAAATGTCAACCGCAACCAACAAATTCATTGTCTATTAAAGTATGTTTTTCAACATATTTTTTATAGGAAACTAGCTGAGCGCCCCGGGCTTCGCACGGAAGCTATTTACTTTTATAAATTTTGACTTGCCTAATCAAAGCTCATCACGACTTGTACGAAAAGTCATAACTCACGAACGCGTCGACAGATTTTGTGCAAACTTTAGATAAACCATATACACGACCATACGAACAAACGCTAAAATTTAATCGAATTCGGTTTGACCTTTCGTGAGTTATAAAAAAGACACAACCCACTTGCAACAATTTTTTATACATACTCGCATATAGATTTATCAAATTAAACTAATGTTAAAGGTGCTGTTTGTACAAGACGAACGAGTGATTTGAGTGCAAAAGTTCTTTTTTAAAAATTTATATTTCATGTTTTGTTCTGATTCTGATCTTAATTAGACACATTAGACATTAGGTCCGTTTGTTTACTTTTTCAATAAAATCCTGTAGTTGCGTAAGTTGTGGCGAACTTGAAAATTTTACTCTCAGGAAAGTACACAAACGGAAAAACTGCAGAAACTTGCAGTTTATGCAAAACAGCTGATCACTAAATAGCTTAGTGTTGTGAAATATGTGTTGTTTTGACTACCGACTCTTTGGTAGTTGATTCAATGCGTTTTAATAATCAAAAATTCGTAGCGAAATGTATTTATTAAATTAACTTCTGTAAAAGCTTCCACACTTGTTTATTTAGTAGATGATAATTAATTTATTCTAGTTAAATAACAGGCGAAAATACATCAAATGTGGGACTACCACATAAGGATGACCCCTACTTATGCAATGCTCTCTATTAATTTCTCTGCAAAGGCATCTCTTATTTGCTTAATTAAAAACGAAAAACAAATATTTGAATTAATGAAAAAAAGAGAAACAAACGAAAGCATAAACTTACAACAAAAGTAGAGGAATCAAACGCTTCCCGCAAACGAAGACAAATTAAAAGTAAAAGTATTTAAAATCATAATATTATATTTCAAAAACAAAAAAAAACAAAAAAAAAATAAGAAGATCTTTCACCCAGTTTTGTGGTTGATTAATAAATTAATGAACTTTGAAAAACTGGAAACTTGAGATTTAAATAATTATATGATCAACTTAATGACAATAAATGTTGTTGGCGGTTGTTTAGTAAAAGAAAAGAAGCATACAAACATACATATGTACATACGAGTATATAGCAGTGGCGAGCAAAAGTGTATAGATTTACATTACATGCTCGTATTTATAGTATTTATAGTGTCATTTAACTTGGTTTTTATATTACAAGATAAAATTAATTATTCTACAAAAAAGTATTTTTATATAGGGCCTGGCCTGTTCGCCGATATCGAAGAAGTTCTTTCTTTCGAACAATTACATTTCAAACAAACACAAATTCAATAATTTTGTTTTAAATGTAATTGTTCGAAAGAAGGAA
This sequence comes from Lypha dubia, assembly GCA_947311025.1. Taxonomy (NCBI): domain Eukaryota; kingdom Metazoa; phylum Arthropoda; class Insecta; order Diptera; family Tachinidae; genus Lypha; species Lypha dubia. The sequence goes on along the minus strand of OX371264.1, from coordinate 2,235,019 downwards.
CTTCTTCGATATCGGCGAACAGGCAGATAGTTTTTAAAAAATGCGAACCCATAATTAAAAAAAATATTGGAATTAAAGGAAATAAGTTATTAGTTTTTTTTTTTTTTTTTTTTTCAAAAAATATGTTTTTGATATGCCCCATAGTGATACGTGCTAAGTATTTAAAAATTATTTTTATAATATCTCAACGCATGTTATTATTGCAAAAAACGGGAAAATTCTGCCCTTTTTTTCAAAATTTGAAATTAAACTGTTTATAACTTTGAAACGAGTTGTTTTAAAAAATTATTTTCTTGTGAAGTAATAAAAATTTTAGTTTTTAATTCACGAAAGAATATTTTTTGCAAGTCGGACAAGATTCGACGTTTTCATATGCAAAACAATAAACCAAATTAGGTAAAAAAAAGTTGAATATTAACCTTTTTTAGATGAATATATTTTACACTATGTTCACACGGACAGAAATTATAGAGGTTTGCGCTCTCATTCGTGGTTCGCGGGCCAACCGTGATTGAACATACACATGTTTCGCCATACAAAAATTTGAGCGCGAAGCTAAGTGTTTCATTTTGATCCTTGTTGCGAACCCGTATAATTTACTATCATCTCTAATTTTGATAACAAATTATCGCTAATTTGTCCAAAATTATTTTAACAAAGTAAAACAATTGATAAGTGCTAAAATTTAATAAACACATTGAACAAATATAAAGCATATATTTCCCAGTAAAAAAATTGCTTCAAATAAAGCAGGTTTCTACTATTATAGAATAAATGAAGCGCTGACAAACCTGCTGATATCGCTGCTGATTTTTGTATGGCGAGTTCCCGGTTTGAAGTAGTAAATTTTTGCTCACAAAAGCCCTTTTTTGCATCTAATAAAACATGCAAACACAGCAGTTATCCGAAGCGCTGTTTAAATGATGAATAATATAATATGATAAAAATCTTCTAATGCATATATGTACCTGGATTAATGTGCTTTGTGTATCTATATGGCATGTTGTAATAAGTATACAGATGGCAGCACAAGGTAAGCTGATTAATTATAAGTGTATGATATGATATTGAGCACTATGAATACAAAAAGTATTTCCTATTTACTTAAAAATTTGTTTTAAACCCCAAAATTCTTACTTTTATAGTCAATAATATCCAGAATTTTGAGTTTTAAAACAAATCTTTAAGAAAAAAAAGCAAATACTTTTTTTATTCATGCTACCCATTGCATTGTTGTGGCGCTATGAAATCAGCTTCTTAGCAAGCTCATATTTTAAAGCGAATGCGCTTTATTTCTTTAGTGCTTCAAAAACATAAAAATTTTTTACTCGGTTTATATTTATGTAAATAATAAAATAAAATGAAAAAGCAATAAATAGTCAACCGTATTTTAAACAGTAAAAGATATTCGAAGTACGAACCAATCTAGAATATGTCGTGTGAACACATGGATTCGCCATCGAGGTTCACCGAGCGAACCTAGTGTTTCAGTTCGTCGTGTGAATATAGTATTAAACTGTAAACGGAAACCGCAAATATCTGACACTTATTTTTTTCAGCAAATCTCTACATACTTGCAATATCTCGTTTTTATCGAACCTGATACGATTGAATTTCTCATAAAGTCGGGGTGACCCTCTTGGGGATGTTGTGGCTCCGCTTCCACTTTAGACATAAGATCCGAACTATAAATTTAAACTCAAGCGCACATTCTTAAATATGTTACGAAATTTCATTGGAATCGTACTGCCTGTTTACAAAATGTAGATGTATTTCCATTTTGCCACTTTTTTTTGGCAAAATTATAACAAAACTTTTGCGAAAGTTATGAAAAAAAAATATAAGTTCGCATATTTTTTCAGTTCTAAACGCTAAATACAACCTTGTAGCTTTTTTTTAATAATTGCAAAATGGCTCAGAGAGCAGAGAATTTGAATTCAAATTTGAAGAATTTGAGTTTGTATGTGTAGACATTTTTGCCAGCCACTGTACTTACTTAGTTATGCACATAAGTATACTTATGTATGTATATCGGTATGTAGTATACATTTATAACCGTAAATATAATCGATTACAAATTTTTTATGATCTTCATTAAATTTTAATATGAAACTAATTTAAATAAATATTTATACTCAAGTCATTTTTAAAAATGTCTTGCAACTTTTCCAAAAAAAAAGCTCACTTTCTATTTCGTTCTGAAGTTGTTTTGAATTTCACTCCATTTCATTTATTCCTCTTTTAATTTTTGTAATCACTGTTCAAGGCATTGAAACTAATCACAAGATTAAACGAAAAAAAATTAAATAATAGTTCTTACATTTATTTGTTATTTGTTTAGATTAAATTATTATACGGGCATACTTACACACATATACATATGTGTGCATACATATGCATGTACTGCTGTGCGTGTGTGTATGTAAATTATTTTATTTTATGACTTTTTGGTTTAATTAAATGAAATTGCTTTTCACAAAAATTTAATGTTTTTAGCAAAAATTAAACAGTTTTTGTTAAAATGATAAAGAAACAAATAAATAGCTTTCCAGTGATAAGATTATGAAATGAAGTTATCAATTTAATCAATTTAATTATTAACAGCAAATAAGTAGTTGAAATTTATTGTATATTTACATACATATGTATGTATATACATACTTATGTACATAATTACTTATGTATAAGTGTTCATATATATGTATGTATGTATGTACGAAATTTCTTGTAAAATTTAAGCTGACTAACGTTTGAAGTTTAGGAAATTTCCATTTGCATTTACACTTTCGCAAGACCATTTGCAACAAACACTGAATGAATATCGCTAAAATATTTAAAAAGCATTATTTGAAAAAAATTCAGCCCAGAATAAATCATTTTTATTTTGAATCATGAATGCATGCAATAACACCACTTAACTTAATTAAATGCTGTTGGGTGGGACGTTAAAGATTTTTTTAAAAAGTTTAATAAATCGTTAGCTTACATGGTGTTTGTTATCTAATATATGTATTTATTAGACAAGACGAATTTTTGTGATAGTTTTTGAGCTTAAACAATATATCTGATTTTGACAAAATATATTAGAATTCAAAATTAGTCATTAATAGATGTGCACAATCTAAATTTTTTCAAAATCGTATTAGTATTTTACAAGTTACAAGGGTTTGACGTTTTATTTCCTCTAGTAGTTGCAATAACCAGAAAATATTGAAATGCGATTTCACTTATGACAACTATAGATTCAATTAATAGAGTTATTGAAGTTCTCTCAATAAAATTTAAATTTTCAAGTATAGGTACTCGATATTTGCAACAAATTTTATAAAAAATTGGTTTTTGATCAATTGTGCAACAACGAAATTAATTGAAGTTATTTTAGTCATAACATGTTTGTACATATCGAGCTTTTGCTGCAATAGAGTCATAACTCAAAAAAGTACTTTTGCATAAAACGAGTTTAAAGTTGCGCATTCGCCAAAAACTTAATGGTAAACGAAAATTTAATATTTGTCTATTTGTGTTTAGTATGCAAGATATTTGAATAAAATTTTTACACATTCTGAAACACGATATGAGAATTTATGCTGCATTATTAACTCAAAAATCACAGTTTGTGAGTTATGACTCTATTGCAGCAAAGGCTCGATATATACATACGTAAAATATTTCACTAAACTTTTATGAAATTAATTTTTAAATAGATTTTTTTTTGTCAAAACCACTCAATTATTAAAAACGTTGCGGAATTTTTATTGGATAAAATTCTCAATTGATCAAAATAAACTTACCAATTCTTTTTTTAAATATATTTTAATCCAAAATGTTTTTATGTTATTCCAAAAGTTTCAATTTCTTTTTTGACTAACGCGAGCAGATCAAATTCAACACAATTTTCATTAAAAATAACTGTAAAAACACGTTTCAAAATTTTAATTATATTTTTTTTTTACTTTAAAAAGAGAAAAAAGCTTTCAGTAAAATTAAATGCATTAATTTTTTGATTTTGTTGTAACCGTTCACAAAATTTACAAAGTCAAAGTCACGGTCGTACCAAATGTTGTTCTGCAATAGAATTAATATTTTTGGCCGTTTCGTATTATGTAGCTGTTTTTTTTTTTATTAAAATGGAACAATAAATATTTTCGATGTGGTGCAAAAATAGGTGTGAATAAGTTGTAGAACAGAAATAGAGGTAACGGTTCTAATAAAAAACACAAATACTTATAATCACAATTTATTCTCTTCTTTCTCTCTTTTAATTATTTTTATTTTCGTATAAATTAATATTTAACGTTTTTATAATTCTTATATTTATTATGACGTTTATGTACGTATGTATGTATGTATGTACATATGTCCAAACGAATGCTCACATGTATGTGTATATGAATGTAGGTGCGTGTGTATTACTTTACCGATGTTATAAACTAAACTAACCCTTCAAAAAGAATATATTATTAATAAACGACAAATAATGCTCTGCAAAATACAGCTGAAACGTAACTGAGCTTTTGGTTTCGATATGCCGACGACGTCGGTATACTCAATGTTTAACAAAGTACCGATAAACCCCACCCCACCATCACTCCAACCCACCAACGAAATACTAAATGGAAATGGTATTAAAAAAGCTAGAGCGAATGATTACTTGTTGATAGATATCATGTGCTACAACGTTAATAGGTTTCTTAAGAAATACAATACAATTGGTTTGTTCTCATATTCAAAAAGAAATATTGGTTCTTGTACACAAATAAATACATACATACGAGTATAAAAAAACTTTTTTACATTTTGATTTAGTCGATCTCAAAAGTGTAAAAAATATGGTATACATTTGAACTTGTAGCTCTTCCCTAGAACAGTCCATTAAGTGCCAAAAGAAGTAATTGAACCTTGAAATTCAATTTCATAAATAAATATTTTTCGACGTTCCAACTCTGGATCAAGCAACATACAAGGGGCTGTGCACATATTACGTAAGGCTCCACTGGTTGGGTGGGGGGTTAAAGATTTGTTACGGATTGGAAATTTTGCACTGAAAAATTATTAAAAAGCGTTACGGAGAGGGGGGTATAAAATCTCTGAAAACAGTGTTACGTAATATGTGCACAGCCCCCCAACTGGCTGTGCGAAAGACAGGAATTTTCTATGCTCAAACCAGCAGTTAACCAGTCGGTTAAAAAAGTTTGAAAGCTCCGATTCCGCCCGTTTTATCCATTTAAAGTAAAAAATTCAGAAAGTTTCGCACTTGTTTTTCTCATAAATTCAGATTAAATTGGGTGTTTGTTGCAAGCTTTATTATCAAGGTTTGGACTTTCATGCAACATTGATGAATTTTAAGTAATTTGGCATCGATTTGTAGGTGCATATTTGTGCATATTTAAGCAATAAATGCATATTTTTCAGTATCAACGATTTTCTAATACTTAATTCAAAATTAAAAAAAAAAAACAACTAATTGAAAAATTAAAAAAAAATTAATAAGAACTTGTATATGATGTGAAACAGCTAAATTACCAACATATTATCCTACAAATGGGCAGTAAAATCCATATATATGTAAAATAAAATGTACATCAGTGAAGTCAGCCGATATATTTTGATCGGCGACAGCAGATAATCTTATGGACAGTTTTTCAGTTCTCATTTAATTTTAAGTTGTATTTACTAAATGCTTTTTCTGTTCCTAAGTCGTATTTAATTCTTCTTTTTTAATTTTGTTAAAAATATGGTAGCACTACGTTATAAAAAAAAAAATCCGAGCGATTCATGATAGTGGATAAAATTTACAAATAAAACGTTGTTTTGGGCATTTTAAGCGATAATGTAGACGTTAGTCAAATGAAATTCCTTATTAATTGTGTAAATGTGGAGCAAGTGTATAATGAAATTATTGCTCGGGCGTATACCCCACCTCGATTCATATGCTAGATGCAGATTTCGATAAAAGTAAAATTCTCCTGCATCGTGTAGCAGAAGAAATTGGTCCCGCTATGAAAACGTATATAAGAATGTTAATTTATTGTGGTAAAAAAATATTTTTACAAGCTCCACAGCGTGTTTTTCTACGAGTACTTAGAGAAAAATTACCAATGTGCCCCATTTCCCTCAACCAGTAATTAACTTATGGGCAACATGGTTAGATACCGTTAAATATTATTGGAATTATTTTGATGAAATTAAAATAAAAAAAAAAAATGCGCAGAAAATAAAAAAAAACTTAAATTTAAATTATGTAAAGAATGATTTGACTTTTTTATATTCAAATTGTTTATTTTTAAGTGTAAAAAATTAATTTTGAAAAATTTATTCATATATTTTTAAAGTTTTGTAAATTTTATTAAATGAATTGTTATGTTTGTTCTATATGGTTTTTGTTTTAAACTATAAAAAAAATTAAATTTTTTCAGTTGATTTGTTTTTTGCTGTTTGTCTCGTAGGAAATGCATATTTTTTGTGCATATTTTGCAATTTTAAGTCTGAGCACTCTTTATTATATTAGAGCTGTAACGATTTTTCGCCTTTTCACCCATTTTTATCCCCTTATAACTTGAATATCTAAAAAATACGATTTTAGAGGATCTATACTTCGGTAATGCAGTCTATAGTCGTATAACCATTTTCACAAAATTACCTTTCTAATGATGGATGGCTTCAGAGTCTTTTGTATTTTATATACTCGTATAAATAAATATCATTGCAAATTGTATTTGACTACACATGTACTAACCAGTATGTCCTTTAATTTTATGTACTTTTCTGGTAAAATTACGTCTTTCGTGTGTAAAGTTTTCATTTTTATCTCATAATGTAACTGTTTGCTATTGCTTAATATAGGGTAAGCTTTGCTAAAGAATAATTAATACAAATTCACAAATTCAGGCGTATAAAGCTCTTTCTTAGCTTTTACTGATATTAATTTGATATTTTTTTTTTTTTTTTTTGTTGATTAGCAGTTTATGATTTTTTGTGCTCTATTGTTTATTAGTTTGGGTTTTGTTCCAAATAAGTACTCAAATATTTCTCTCAATATAAAAAGAAAAAAAGAAACAATAAATGTTTAATATAATTTAATTAGTTTTATAGAAAAACTCTTGTTTTACCTGTTGTTTTATTGTTTTTTAATGGAATGATATATAAAAAATAAATTATATTTTGAAAACATAAAATTCTTGAGTATTTAAGCTCGAAATATGTATCATATTTTGTAAAAGAGAAGTTAATTTTTGTTTTGCCTTATAAATACTTTCATGGTCAATTAAAGGAAGGCTAATGATATAAAGCTTATAAGAAAAATAAACCGATTCATATCGAATAAAATTTGTTTATTGTGTTGTTTGTAAAAGTTTATTAAACTATTTTTGCTTGTGCTTTGGTAATTCTCATTTCTTATTTGGTAGTTTATATATAAGCAAATGAGTTTGAAAACTAACTCTGATATATCTGCTTCTTTTTATAACTTTTCTATTTCCTAAAAAAATTATATTACGTAAATGGTTTATTACATTATTTTGGTTCAAATGTTACCGAGTCCATTACAGGTATTCGAAATAAATTCTTTTATAATCTCTTTATGTTTTTTTTTCATGTCGCAAATCGTTGATTTGGAAACATGGAATTTTTCGGAAATCTGCCTAATAGTTTTTTCTTCTCACACTTTTCCTTTATGTTTATTGTTTTATATTAAGGGTCCGAATTATTTGAGTGACCGGACTGGCGCTTATCCGGAATGTCGAAGTTGTACTGTACTTTAATGTGTTTTTGATAATATTCTTTGTAATGTTCCTTTGAAAATAGAATTCCTTTAAAGTTTTTTGTTTCAAATGAACTCTTAATGTTGGTTTTATTAAGGTTAATTTTTCTACATATTCTTCCATCATTTGTTGATGGGTTTAGCAAATTCACACCAATTTGGAAATGCAAGTTTATTTTTTGGCAAATTAATTGATTTTACTTGTTTCTTTAGAAAAAACTAGTGATGTCAATAAATCGCCAAAGTATAAGAAGCACTAAGCATAAAATCGCCAATCGTCACTTTGGAAAATGTTGTTAAATAGTAGTTTTTGGCAGCCCTGAGTGTTGTCCCGAATTTCCGAAATTAAAAAATAAAGCTTTCATTTTCGAAATTAAGTTTGGAATTTCCGAATTAATATCAAATTTTCGAAATCTGGTTAAAAGCTTAGAAAATTAAGTTCCTTTTTCCGAAATTAAATTAAAAATTTTTAATATTGAATAATGCTACCGCATCTAACGAAAAATCTTTAATAAAACTATATGTAGGCGTGGCACTAGTAGCTTTTATAATCGTAATGTGGTGTTGTCATTCGAACTCAAAATCAGCCAATTCCTATAAGATATCCTACATTAAGGTAGCGATATGTATGAACATATTTATTATGGCTGTCCTTATTTTACTTTTTATTTTAATTTAAATATAAATTTGAAATATATGTAAATTTCAATACTGCGGTTCTCCACACCGTCACTTTCTTTTTGTATAAAACTTATTACAATTTTTGGTTGTTTTATAAATACGTATCTATTGTTATTTACAACAAAGAGTTGTACTTATTGTTTATTTGTTGCTAATTAAACTATTTACAAAAAGAAATATTTGAATGTATGAATGCAGGTGGTGCAATTGAAAAATAAACAAAAATTTTGTCATATTTTTTTTGTCGTAGTGTAATTTTGTTATATTGTTTTTTGTGTTTTTTTTTTTTTTAATTTAAATAAATTCTTACTTTATTTGCATAATTAAATTAATTTAAATCCAACAATGAATTGTTTTATTTTCTTGTGTTGTTCCGTTTGGATACTGAGTGAGTTGTTTCTGTTTAATTTGGCTTTTGCTTGCTTTTTAATGCTGACGAACGTTTCCAAAAACAAATGCTCGTTTGCAGGTCGTTTTGTTTTGTTTTTTTTTTTTATTTTGCATGCGCTTTTGCTTTAAGTACAATAAAATTGACGTTTTAACACTTCAACGTTTTAAATTAAACTCGTATTTAAAAATCGTCTTAGAGCCCAGGTTTGCCAACAATAAACTGATATTAGTTTGTTTACTGCATACATACTGACAAAAATATGTATGTTTGTATGTAAGTATGTACATACTACGTATGTATGTGAAAGAGAGAAGCTTTCATTATATCACACTGTGAAATATCATTGATTGAAGGTTTTTGAGCTTTACTTGTTGAGCTGAAGCATTTTTCGATTTTGTTCTCTTTGTTAATAGCGAAAAACTCTTTTTTTTTTGTGTTGCAGGTATTTACCTAGACTCAATAATGCAATCGTAGTTAGTTTATTGCATATACACATACACACATCTGTACATACTATATATGTAGATATATATATATGTACATACATACATATGTATGTACTTATATAACTTTTGCTGTTTTGACATTTTATTAAGTTTTTTAAATAAAAATATTTATTAATACATCACATACATAGGTACATACATAGGTTGTTTTATTTTAAATTTTACTTAAGAAACCAGATTGTTGTTATTTTACTAAATTATTAAAATTAACGAATGACTCATTTCGGTTTAATGATTGATTTCTGTTTTAACTACAAACACGTTTTGCAGTTGGGATTCCACAAGAGAACTTTGCTAGTTGTGGTTTTAAAACTTTTTTCACACATCTATACATACATACATACTTATCTACAATATTAATTAAATAAAACCGTTTTCTCCGCTATATTTTACCTAATTGATAAATACTTTTAAATTATTTATATCAGAAAAGAAAGTTGATTTTGGAACGCCACTTGTGGAAAATATTTTTTGTTTGTTTGTTTTTTAATTAAAGTTATTTTTGTGCCTCCCTTATTAATTAAATGTTACAATAAAATTGTATCAAGTCTACATACCTGTACCTTTTTTCTTTTTGTGTAAATCGAAGTCGTTAATATAAAAGCTTTGGGCATCTATTGTTTATTTGAAGCAAATTTATAAATTACTCTGTTTTACCCGTGACTTTGTTCACAAAACATGTTATTTTAGAGAATAACATATCTTTAGGTACCTATACCAAATTTGTGTAAAAGGGTAAAAATACAAGCTTTTTCTCATTTTACCTCCAAGAAAGTTCACTGTACGAAAAGTACAAATTTGTTACCGTTTTTACCCCTTTAAAAATACCCTATATTTTATCCTTGGTTATTTCCTATGCATCTACCAAATTCATTATTGTGATTAAGGAATTTAGATGAATAATCACCTGAGCTGTCAAGACTACCTATTATGAATTTGCCTTGGGTGGTAGTCTGACTCGGAATCAAGGAAGCTTAGCGTAGCGGAAAAGGGATATTTTCCCTTCCAAAATCATATGCTGGATGTGCGATTATTGGTACTGAAGCACATACATACATACATACTTACATATGTATCGGGTGTTTTTTAGCTGCATGAGAACTGTCGATAACTATGGGTTGAAAGCTAAGTACCTATGTCACACTGGGTTGACATATCTATTCTGGTCTCCAAAAACCCTCAACCCTCGATTGAAGCATCAAAAACCATTGCATTGCCTCAGGGTAACTGTTTGGTGTGCCTTATCCACGCATGAGATAATTGGACAAAGTTTACTGCAGCGTGTAGCGCAGATCACAAGGCTCCGTTTTGAACACTGTTTTCAACTCAACGGAAAACATCTGTATGACATACTCTTTAAAAAATAAAATCCGCATTTCCATTCTATCGTTCAATGCTCTTAATAAAACTTTGTGTCAATTATTACGTTTTTTTATTTAATTTTGAATATATAAAATTGCCACCAGACACACTGTATATGTGTACTCCTCTTACTACCTCTTAACACCGCTCTTGAGGGCAAAATGTGAATATCTGAAACAAAAATCGTTTATAAAACGCGCAATAGCAGAGTTGTAAAATATTAAGCTTTCTTCTACATTTCTACCATCTATCTTAATCCCCCATTTCTTTCTCCCAAGTTCTGGCACAATGTACTGCATAAACAGCGGTCATCCCTGAGTGCTTATGCTGCAAAAAAAAAATATAAATAAGTTTTTTGCTTAAAAATTGCAAATCGGACAAAATTGTCAAAAAAAACCGTAAAATAATAGCCAGTAACTTATTGCAAAATTTTTCTAGAAACCCTAATAAACTGTTCACATCTACAATACGAACGCATGTATTATTTGGACTAACGTTCAATATACTCGTACTGTTTGTATTTTTCTAATTATAAAGGTCAAACTTCTTATAAAAACGCCGGCAAATGTTGGACTATTTTTTCACAAAATGAAATCTGACATTTACGATATGTTTTCAATTATACCAAACAATTTTACAAAAACACGCAATGTCGAACTTTAATCACAAAAATAAAGTATATGTAAAAGCTACAGAAAAACAATTAGAAAAAGTTCCATAAAAAACTGTGTAATGTAGAAATGCCGACCAAAATACGACCCGCTATACATAATTCATTACAACAGGCATTCATTCCAAATTTAACGTTCTTAGTTTTTAGTCGATAGTTATTATATCGTAACAATAAAACACATCTCTAAGTAAAACAATGCTGCCAAATTCAAACTTCTTTGTTTTGCTTTTCAACAGCTGACTAAAACATTTGCTTTGACAGCTGTCCACAAGTTGTTTTGATTTTATTTTGTGCAGCTACATATTTAGCTAAATTAAATTTTTGTGCAAGAAAAAAACTGAATTATAAATGGCTGGACGTGAAGCCGTTAAACGGGCTGTACAGCAAGTACGTCCAATTTTATCCGTTGATCGTGAGGAAGCACGGAAACGTGCTTTAAATTTGTACAAAGCCTGGTATCGCCAAATTCCCTACATTGGTATGTTATGTCATCATGGCAGTTGTTATTTTATATTAAAATTTCGATATTTCAGTTATGGACTACGATATTCCTATGTCTATTGAACAATGTCGTTCTAAATTAAGGGAAGAATTTGTTAAACACCAGAATGTAACTGATGTTCGTGTTATTGACATGTTGGTAATAAAGGTAAGCTAAATCTTACACCCAATTCACATGATGACTTTTGCAACGTCGTTTTTACTGAATTCCTTTTTAAAGTTGCTACCAAAATCTTTGTGTGTTCAGACGATGTCTTTTAGTTTCATGTCTTTTTTCCCAATTTGTTTTGAAATAATGTAAGTAACAAAGATAAATAACAAAAGTAAGAAAAATAATGAAAAGTAACAAAGAAAAATGGAAGAAAAGTCTTGAAAAACACAAATCAAGACTTTTTGTTTACCCCTCTTTCTTCCCTACACCGCTCACCAACAAGCAAAAAGAGACGTCGAAAAAGTCATCATGTAAATCGGGTGTTAATTGTTATGTGTGTACAATGTTTTTATTTGACAAAAATAATTTGTAAACAAGGATTTCATTCAACAATACAATTAGAAAAGGATATTAAAAACTGGTAAAAGAATAGGACAATCAAACCTATGAACTTTACCATATTCAGACGGCTTTAAGACATTTCAATATTGCCATAAAAATGCATATACTGAATATATATTGCATGTATGTATATACTTTTGTATGTTTCTATTTATTTTGTTATTAAAATTTATTATTTGAGATCATGGTATCGCTAAGTTTTATTTATGGTTTAGCAATGTATACATTTCATTGATAGTTTTCCAAATCATCAGTAGACATCAGCCATACTTTTGAAAAGTTTCAAACCTCTTATGCACAAATTTTTAAAAATCATTTGAGAATTTATAAATGATGTTTTGAAAATTACAAATAAAGTAAGAGAAGTAGTCTTAAAAACTTACACAAAACTTGAATCTATTATAGGTATGAATCTACTTTATCTTTCTACGCCTTTATACAATTAGAAACGCATTTTTTTAATTCTCGAATGATTTTTGAAAGTTTTTATATTAGATAAAAGGCTTGAAGTTTTTCAAAAGTATAGTCTACTGAAGAGTTGGTAAAGCATCAATGAAATGCATAGACATTTCTTAACCATCAACAAATAAATTAAATTTTTTACACAAAATTCAAAATTTAATACATGAAATGTTACCCTTTGATTTCCTATAAATATCTACATACATACAAATATTTAGAAATAAGTCATTTGATTTGATTCTGAGCTGATAGCCTTTGTAGCTAATGCTCAAGTTTATGTGTCTTTAGTCTAAGAATTAATTGTTGGATTAAATAAATAATAATAATAATAATAAATTTTTTAATTAAAAAAATACAGTGAACTCGCTTTAATGTGAACTTATAAAAAACAACGTGGTGCACTTTATTGAATTTTTTCACATTTTCGATTGCAATAATTTTTACCACAAATTTTCATATATTCACTTTTAGTTTAATACTAAATAACAAAACCATAATGGGAGATCATACAAAACTATAAAAAAACTTGGAGTTTATAAAAAATTTGAGAGTAACACATAGCAACAAAAATTTTCCGTTTTAAACCCCTACATGTGTTACAAGAGCTTATTTAACTGTTGGGAATTGGTTTTCTGCAAAAAAGTGTCGTTCACTATTTAGAGCCATCGCACTTTGTTCACAATTTAGAGAGTTCATAAAAGAAAACGAGTGTTCACATTAGTGGATAGTTTACTATTGTGGAAGTTCACTTTACCGCGAGTTCACTGCATATAAAAGTTGTTCTGAAATAAAAGTTTTTAAACTATTTAAAAAGCTTAGTACTTAGTAAGTCAAATTTCGTAACTAGTAATTCATAATCATATAATTAATAATTTTAAAAAATTAGTGTTAAACAAAAATGTAATTTGTATTTATGTATAGGTGTATATTCAAAAATATTTGTTCATTGGTTTAAAATTTTTTCACTCAAAGTATTTTGTTTTTGTTTTTGTTAAATTATTTTAAAGTTTTTTATTTCAAAAAGAAAAAGGAAAAAACTATTTTCAATTGACAAATATTTTTCAATATTTTGATTGGTATTTGTTAAAATTGTTATAAATTAGATTTAAACTCAATTTCTCCTGAAGAAGCCAACCAACGGTGTGGCGAAATATCGAAAAATTATTATTAAAAACATTTTTATATAAAAACGACCTAAAGCTTGAAAAATTATTATAAAATTAAAATTAAAAAGGTCAAGAAAATTAGAAAACTATTAGTGTTAAACACAAAACAAAATTCTTTTACAGTATGCAAGGTATTAAAAATGTTGGTTCTAATTTTCGAAGGATTCGAATTCCCGATAGTTCTAACTTACGAGCGTCTACTGTATATGGATTTTTGTGACAATGTTGAAATATCTGCCTACACATATGTATTTGAAGTCAATGCATTGATTTTCAAAGTTGTTCAACTCCACAAATATTAATTTATTTGGATTAGCTAATAGATATGCTGGATTTCGATGGCAGTTAATGCCAACTCATCAATAGATTTTTAACCATATCTGAAAATAAATTAATTTTTAAAATCATAGATTCTTGAGTATATCTCGAGTGAATTGTTATTTATAGTAACTGCATAATGTCTCTTTCATTCATTGCCTGAGTTCTATGTTTGGAATTTTTAATAATCGTGAAGTCTTCTCCACAAAAATAGCGATTTAATTACATATGAAAAGAATTAAAACCCCCAGAAATTTTAATAATTCAGGTTTAAGTTCGTATAAATTAATTTTAATGAAAATCCGTTTATTTTTATTAGAAATAAAACTTCAGAAACTAGTAATAATTAAAAATTTTGAATGTACCGAATATTAAACTGTCATCATAAAGGAAGGTTGAACAAATGAACGCTGATGAGAAGTGTAACAAACTTGAAATCGGTATACATTAAAAATATAGTTAAAATAATAATTAAGTGTGTTCAAAAAAATAATTCAATTTTCAAAAAGAAGAGTTAATATTTTCTCCCTTCAGTTAATAATCGGTAATAAGTCTATTCAAAATATACTTAAAACTTTAAATTGATCTTAGGCCAGAAAAACTAAAATAATTTTTTTCAGGATTCTTTATTAAATTCATTTAAAGCACAAAATCTTCGAAAAAAACACTGCATACATTTATGAATTTTATATTATTTACAAAAAAAAAAAAACTTTATTTTTCAGGGCCAAATGGAACTCAAAGAAACAGTTGAAATCTGGAAACAAAAAGGTCACATTATGCGTTACTGGAAAGAGTCCCAAGATCCAAAACCGACAGATTTTCTATCTAAATTTGTGCAAGGCATCAACTAAGTTATTTCAAAATTATAGTTTTGTTAACAAATCAGTTAATGAATAAAATTTAAAAGAAAAAAAAAAGAAAATCAAGGTAACTTTTCATTTTGCATATCATTATTGAATAAATCCTGTATAATGTCCTACAAAGTCAAACCAAATTATTGCAGTTCACTCTCAAACTTTAAATCATTTATTCCGTCAGAATGACTATTTTTGAAGTCATACGTTTGCTTAAACAATTCAACGACTTCATTATTGTTTAAACTAATTCTATGGTGTTGGCTAAGGTGCTGTCTCAAGCTTAAAAAATGAATAAGAAAAATAAATTAGTATATTTTTTTATGCTCTGAGCAAATAATCGCTTACGCTTTGCGAAATGCAAACTCTTGGGCATAGTTGACATTTATAAGGTTTGCGCGTTTGTGTGTATCGATGAATTAATCGCTGGACTTGATTGTGATACAAAATCGCAAATACCACATTTGAAGGACTTTTTATTATGCGCCTTGTTTTCATGATATTTTAAAAGTGCAAAATAGCCAAATTTCTTGCCACAAACAGCACATGTGAATACATGTTTGGTTGCATGTATACGCTGTTTGTGCACTTTTAAATCAGCATTACTAATGTAACTTTTAGGACATAAATCACACTGATGATAACGCTCATTATGCCGCTTGCGATGAACTGTTAAATATTCGGAACAACTAAATGTTTTACTGCAAATTTCACATTCATGTTTTATGACCACAGAATGGTTGACCTGTAAATGTCGCTCATATTTCAAAACGGAGTTAAATTGTAACGTACAAAAGTTGCATTTAACGGACTCGCGTTGCTCACATAATCGTCTGTGCAAAAACAAGCCTGATTTCAAGTCAAACAATTTACCTACAAATAAAATATAAAAACATATGTATGTATGTATGTAGTTATGTAAATACTAGTTTTATGTTAATTTATTATTTTTAAATATTTAATATACTTATGTACCACATTTGTTGCAATCGAATTTTCTTTTGTTGCATATGTTGGTGTGTTTTAAAGAACCACTATGATACATACTATAATGTATTTTGGCAGACTTTAGGGTGGTGAATGAACGACAACATAAAGGACAATTAAAATATTCTTTAATAATTGAATCCTTGTCTTCGTCAATCGAATGTTCTTGAATCAAATGTTCCTCTATGCTTGCTTGACTGGAAGCTTTTAAGTTACACGGAATGCATAAGTAAGTTATTTCTAAAAAAGAATTATATGAAATGTTTTTCGGCATTTACAATCAATACAACATTCTAAATCTCACTAAATTCAGGATATTCCTCCATGATTCTGGTCTCTAGAATATAAATGACATGAAGGAATTTATTGAAACAAAAAATTAATTACTTACCCATATTAGTTTGGCACAAGTCAACAGCAAAGTTATTAAGACCATGACTCTTTGCACAATGTTTGAAAAGACTTTCCGTATAACAGGTGTAAAAGGTACATAGTTTGCATTTATAGGGTACAATTTCTAGATGAAAAGAATATAGCTTACACACATACATATCGTTATATAAAAGGTAAAACCATGCAAATATTATTTTTATAATTTTATAGAAGAGGGAAAAAGTTTACAATGTCACCAAGGATGACACTAAAAGGCTCAAAATTTTTATATGAATTTCGATATGGTGTAAAATAATTAATTAAAACCACGATTTTCAAAATTTTTTGTCACTTACATGGTTTTACGTTTCATGTGACGATATATTGTACATACATATACACATTTAAAGTTAATACTATACATATGTGACGCATCGTGAATAGAACACAGTAAAATTAGCTAAAATTTTTTTAAATTGGAGAACTCATAAGATTTTGAGATTTATAATAAAATAAAATGATAGTGAGTAAAAAATTTGGCAAAGGTAAAGTTTTGATATACATACATATACATAATTGCTACAATTGAATATCATTTGAACTTTTTTTCAAAATTAAAGACCAAGTATTATTGAAAGAAATATAAAATGGTAAAATGAAATAGAAAATCAATTATTGAAATTGATAACTAATTTCGATAACTAGTTTTGATCGTAGGTATCGTTTGGTGTCAAAGACCCCAAAACAGGATATTTTTATTTATACTTTAATATGGCAAGTTAAAATCCCTGTTAGCACAACTTGTCACACATGTATGTATATAAATATATGTGTATATATACATATATATATATATATATACATACATATACATATATATATTTATGTACATAAGTATGTTAGTATGTACTATATACAAATACGTATTACCTTTATGCACCTGTCTCTTGTGTTCGAAATAACTCTGTTTGTTTTCGAATAATTCATTGCAAATAACACACCTCAAATCGTCGTTAGAGGTTTTAGGTGCTTCGGATGATACATCAACTGTAATATGTCCATAATTAAGTTACAATAAAATAATTTTGCATAATTGTCACTGATTTAATGCTACATAGTAATATCTCAAAAAGTAAACAAAGATCCTCTATCATTAACTGAGTCACATGAAAGTTCTTACACTACAACTTTATCATTTTAATGGTTTGGAACTTTACTTATTTTTTCAAAGTCTATTTTGTTCAAGTTGAGTTTTATTCCAGTGGTAAATAACTCTGATGATGGCACTGTGGTTAGTCTTGAAACATCATGATGGCAGTTCAACCTTCCTTCTAATTTCTAATTTTTCTTTGTCTTTCCAATTATTGCGAGCTTCTAGATTTTCCTTTCTAATAAAAATAATAATTTAATTTATACAAAAATTAAATTTAGAGAAAACGAGCTTAAGCTTGAACCATTAAAATTTCTTTGATTAAACATCAGTCAGTTCTTCGACTAAGAATTCTAAATTGTTTTAAAAAATTTGTTAAATACTTGATATTCTTTCCCAATTATAAGTTGTAAAAATGAACAAACGAACGCTGATAAGAGGTGTAGCGGCCTTCAAATCGGTGCACTGATACGGTGTGATAGTCCGATTGGATTTTCGAATGTTCCTTAAAAATCTTAATAATAATTTGAATTTTCATTAATTCAATAAACTGAACTTGAGCCTAACTAATGGTCAGTTCGCAACAAAAATATTTTCTTTGTGTATTTATCTAAAAAGTCTGCTATGTATTTTTTTTTTATATCAAAATACCGAATCTCAAAATCAAATTTGCGGTAAAGGGAAAGAATCCGCTGATTTACTATAAAAATAAAACAAATTAATTTATTTTTAGGAGATTTTAAGAAATAGTTTTTTTGGGTGAGGTTTTTTATTCTAAAATTATCCGTAATTTTTTTTCGAAATAACACAAGATTCGCCATTGCGTACTCCTAGAGCCAAAATTTCGTTATTTGGCCCTATAGTACGTGATTTATGTATGTATCTACATATAAATGAATTTATTTTGTCTGTTTGTTTGTTTGTCTGTTTTTATGATCCTTATAGAAAGCCAAACGGTAATACCGATACTATACGGTAATACCATATTACTGATGACCAGTAAAATAGGCTGTTTTTTAATAATTTAAAATTCGGGGTGTGTTACTTTAAGAACAAAACACAACTCGCAGCAAAATGTTGGAGTGTTAGGGAACGGTAACCCTCATACAAGTAAAATATTAATATATAGGGTATTTTTTATAGGGTGATACAAATTTAAATCATAATAAAACAAGGAAATATATTTTTAATATCAATGAAACGGGCTTTATTGGAAAGAAAATTTTATGAAATTAAGATAACTCTTCGAATGTTGATTTCCAGGTGTTCAATTGTTTGTGGTTTATCGACGTAGACAAATGACTATAAACCCAAAGAAAATAATCTAAAGGGGTTAAATCACACGAAATTATGTAGGTGAAATTTTTTTTCATCAAAAGTTCCTTTGAGTAAATCAATTGAGGCGCCCGCTGCACGATTAGTTTGACGAATAGAACAATTATTTTGTAAGTGTAAGATTCATAATGAAATTTCAAAGCAAACTAAACAAAAAGCAACTATCAGCTGTTAAATGGGTGCTCACATAAAGCAGTGATGCCAACTCAAAGTTGTGATACTCTATAAAAAGCAGCGTTTACAAGTTTGGGCAGCGAAGCGCACCGGACACTGCTAGTGTATGTATAAAAAAGTAACCAACACCTTGGGGTCTTTCACTTAATGTAAGAATGTAATAAGACTTTAGTCCTATTTTTGCTCCATTATTCGTTCCAAGAAATTTTTGTTTCTTTAATTATTTATTTTATTTTGCACAAATAAAAATGTATTTCAAATCTTATTATTAAACAAGTCGCATTTTGTGTACGAATTTATGTTTTTTACACTTTCTTACCTGTATTTGATTCATTTCCACATGTTTCAAAATTTGTTGGTAATTTTAATGAAACTAACTCATTTAATGGCATCTCACTTGCAATAATTGGGCATTTCAATTGACTTTCGATATTCAATTCATTTTGTGGATTTGCGTTTTCGAAAGTTGATGAAGAGTCCTGAAATATTTTATAAATTCTTTCATTACATTGATAAAAAGTAATTAAATAATTTAATTTATTTATGAGTTTTTAAAAGTTCGTAAGATTTTGTTGAAAACAAATTAAACAATAGAAAATTCGTCGATTGCAGTTTTCGGAAAAAGGCATAAAATTTAATTCGCAAGAAATAATGAATATTCTTAGAAGTAAAACAAAAAAAATATTAACGTCAATTAATTCCAATTTGATACTATATTTTTAATTTGCACTTTTGCAAGAGCATTTGCACTAAACACTAAATACTGCCATTGTAAAACTGAGAACAACCTGTCAAATTTTACAAAATTCCTAAATAATGTACAATTTTATTAATTTGTAATTGAATGCAAGACCTTTTTCCAATATTAAAGTTGTTTCTGAATTTTTGCATTGAATTTAAACAACTTTCGCGAAGTGTGTCTTTTTAATTTTAACATTTTTTTTTGCGTTTTCTAATTAATTTTCTTTCTAGTTTCCGATTTTGGTATTTTCCGCGATGTTTGCAAGCTTTTGTGAGTTTTCGCCATTTTCGCGATTTTTAAGATTTAGCATTTTTTTAATCAAAAATAAACTACAGTATGTACTTGTATGTAATTTTTTATTAAAAATAGATAAACAAAAAACAATAAAATGTTTTCTAATACATTTTTCTCACAAATAATAGAAATTTAAAGAAAATGCGATTTGAAAAAGCACGTTTTGCTCTGAGCATCCTTATATGTATGGAAGTATACGATTATTTCAACTTAAATAAGACACACGTGCGTTACAAACCTGTTGATCTTGAATTTTATACTGCACCACCTCTTCTTCTTCATGTGCCGTTATGTCTTCATAATTCCTCTCGTTGGACTCCTTAACCATATGAATGAAATGATAGGCCACTTGTAATGCCTTACTACATCTTTTACATATATAATTGGAATTATCGTGATGTTGTAAAACTGAACCGAAGACGGAATTAAAATAATCCTGTAGCATTTTTCCATCGCCGTGAGAACTTTTCGTTTTAATGGGAAAACAAATTAAGTCCGTTTTAATGCAGCAGCAACAATATTTTTGAAACATTTTATATATTTTCTTTTCTGTTATTTATTAACTTTAGTTTATTTTCTAAAACAATGGTAAATATTTGAAAGATAGCAACAAATTGAATAAAATATCTGCAATTGGACATATGTACATACATATGTACATTAGGGAGATAACTTTTTAAAAAAAATTTTAAATATCAAAATTGGCATAGCACAGTCCGATAGAGCATAAAAAACTATAAGGGAACGTATATTTATTGTTTCGCTAAGGTCAAAAAAGTTCAGACACCAACCGCGATGAAGTTTTAAAAATTTTTAATTTTCTTTTTGGTTAAGAAAAATTAATAATATGTTTTTTAAAACAAAAAATAGCTCAAGTATGAATTTTTCATTAAATATTAATTATAATTAATGCTAAGATTTTTTTCCGCAAATCAAAAAGTATGTTTAACCCTTTTTAAACGAAAAAAATTAAAAATGTATGAAAAACATCGTATAAAATTATGAATATTCAATATTGCATTTAGTTTAGAAAAGCCAATTGGTGTGTGAACTTTTTTGAGAAAAATTACAAAAGATTATGATTTTCGAGGTTACTAGGACATGGTTGACCTCATGGTACTATGCCAAAAAATTGGCTATACCCTAATGTACATATAACAATATGTACATACATATGTAGATTACAATTTACGGAAGAATAATAATTAAAAAAATGCAATTAAACCTAACGGAATTGATTTAAAGAATGTAATAAATAAAAGGAGAAAATTAAACAATAATACGATTAATTTTGCTGTAAATCGAAATTAATACAGAGCACTGAATAATTAAAAAAAAGACATATGTACCTATTCCGATGAGAAACTAAACTTAAATGGTTGCAGTAAGTTTATCTCTCTTCTATTTACGAAAGTATGAAAATAAATTAGAATTTGCTTAGTATGACAGTTTTCATAACAGCCTGTATCATAATAATTTAAAAATGCTCAATCTTTTACATTTTGGTTCATTTACAAAATTTTACACGATACCATTGAATTTTAAATTCGACTACAAATACGCCTACGCCAAACACGATAAGGGTGATTGTCTTTTATAGTAATTTTTGGCTAGATTTTATTTCTCATATTTATAGAAATACCGTGTAATTTCAAGAAAAGAACTGAACTAAAAAGTGCGAAATATATTACAGAAAATTTATTTTTAGGGTCTGTTTGGGGATATGCACATATTACGTTTTCAGACTTCGTAACGCTTTTTACTAATTTTTCAGTGCAAAATTTCCAATCCGTAACAAATCTTTAACCCCCCCCCATCCCCTGGAGCGTTACGTAATATGTGCACAGCCCCTTCACAATGAAAAGGCGTATGTCGAATTTTCGTTATTTTTAAGTTTATTACATATAAATTTTGTTTACCATGAATCCGTTGTTATCAATCGCATCTTATGTAATTATTTAAGGGAAGCGCATTTGATTTTGATTAGAAATCGAAAAACTCTTTCCATATTAAGCCATATAGAAATCGATTTAAATGACACGGAAACTCTTAACTGTCATTTGCTAAATAAATATTTTTTATAGAATCAAAGTTGTCACTGAAACAATCAAGGATCTTAAAACATTCTTAATTTGCAACTTGATGGTTAAAACATAAAGTGATGTCCCTTATCTTAATCGTGATAATCTTGGTTCTTAGAAAAAAAAAATAAACTAAAAAACTTGTATATATCGATGGATTAATTTAGAAAGGTCGTATCTCAACTTTTAGCTACTTTACAGGAGAATGAAAAAACTCAATAAAATCTGAAAAAATAATCTTTTTTTTTTTTCTGAAGCAGATTTTTATGAAAACAGCCAACAAATTCAATTCTGTTTTATTTTTTATTTTTTTTTTTATATGAGTTAGGGCTTTTTTTAATTACTGTAAATCTGTTATTCGTCAACATAGGAAACTGAATTTTTTAAGGGAGGTGCATTTGAGTATTGTCTACCAGAAACGAAGTTTTTATAACACCAGATGCAACCATTGTCTCTAAATCACGGCGTGGTAGCATTTTCCCATTGCCAATATTAACTGTGAAATCATGTGGGTTTGTGTATCCCAAACTGTTGCGAAATATGTTAGCCATTTCTTCTTCTGCCAAATTGACGTTATGGATTTTTACACAATGTTCGCGTAGACTAAAATAATGAATAAAAATATTATCGAGTAAAACAACAAGAAATTAACATGAAAAAATCCATAAACTCACAGCAATCTTTTTTTAAATAAACGATTACAAAATGGGCATTTATAGGGCACAATTCCATAGTGAGTCCATATATGAACCTTTAGTTGAGCAAGCGTTGTAAATTTACGACTACAATTTGGTTCATTACAGGCATGACGTTTACCAAAATGAACGCTATCTTTGTGGCGCTTCAAGTGATGAACGTATCGAAAAGATTTCATACACACATCACATTTGTGTGGTCTCTCGCCACTGTGCGCATGTTTGTGAGCTTCCAATTCAACTTTGTTTATAAAAGTTTTGGGACAATTGGCGCACAAAAACTTTCTCCCTATGTGACGTTTTAAATGGTGTTTTAATAAATACATTGTTTTATAAAAACAATGACATATTCCACATTCAAAAATTAGTTTGTCGCCAACATTATTCGCATTCATTTTACGGCACTCAATACGTTTACTATGCTCATTAAATTTAGCAATGTTATAACAAGTCAACGAACACTGTTTACATTTAAATAGGGGTAGTTGTTGTTCTTCGATAAATTTCTCGTCTAGGTTATTAGGGGCAATCGGGATCGTGACAAAGGCATTTGATGTGGAAGGCATATTGGTAATGGAGTTATTGCTGTTGATAGAGGTTCCATTATAAAGCAAATGTGTTGTTGGGCTGTTGTTTTCTTCAAAGGGGGTCATAATAATATTATGCTGTGTTACGGCAACTGGACAATTGTATTGTTGATGTTTCCGCTGCTGCTGCTGTTGATTTTGTTGATCTTTAATAAATATTTGACTGTGTCCTGTATGTGCCAATTTCATTAAATAAAACCAAAAAAAAAGTTGTCGCAAGAAGACATGGGAAGAAAGAGAAAACACACAAACTCACATCACTGTTAAACAGAAAAATTAAAAATAAAGAAATTCTTAAGCATGTTTAGTTTTTGGCATGGTGTCGCTTTTTAATTTATTATTTTCATAACAAATTTCAGAGAGTAAGGTGTTTAATTTAAATACAAATTTATATAATTCCATTCCTCCAATAACTAACTACTATTCATAGCATTATTATTGTTGTTATTATAATTGTTCACATTTGCAGTTTGTATTGGATTGCTTGTTAGAAATTTAGTAGTAGAAGCACTGGTATTGACCTTGTTTTTCTTACCGCAACTTGCGTTTGTTTCATTAGTTTCTGTATTTACAAGATTATTTGACGCATCTGTTGCTATTACCGATGTAGTAGTCTTCACATTGTCCAAACGAACTTGATGCTGATTGATTGGTGTCAAACTATGATTGCGTTCTAAGTGTCTCAATAGTTTCATTTTAGTTGCAAATGATCGAATGCAACGCGGACATTCAAAAGGAAGTTCTAAAAATAAAAAAAAAATTGTTTTCTTTTTCGAATATTGTATGTACATATCAATTATTTGCTGCAGCAACGTCATAAGATTAGTTTTTCACTCACAACTCAATGGAAAGGTTAATTTATATCTTTCTCTCATAGAAAATATTTTTTAAGAATTGTGAACACAATATGTAAAAGGCTATGTCGAATAATTCTACAATATTCACCCTGAATTTTTTTCGACTACGCCAAGTACAAGATTAAAGAAAACGATGAGGCTGATTAACTAAAAAATCTACAGTTTTAGAGTTATGCCGTTGTTGCAGCAAATGAGCGATGTACATACATATGTAAATATATGTACGTAATATTAATGAATGCTGTGTCTAAGTTTAGTATGCAAAAAATAAATCAGAAAAGGGTTACACTATAATTATAAATATGTATGTATAAGAATCCGAAATAGAGAACGCCGTCGAACTACAGTTAATATGCACATACTCATGTATACATACATTCGCATGCATATTACACTACAAATAAATACAACTCTTTAAAACAAAACAAGTTTCAATTTTTTACTGTTACTTCCTTCCATATGTTTTGCATACTTTTACTTAAAAAAAAGCTTTCGATTTCAAATAAACCTCTCTTTATCTCTTTACTTACTTTTCATTATATAAGATTCTAAAAAAAAGATAAGAACGAAAAAAATTAGTTAATTCCATATTTACGAGAGCAAGTATGTATATACATATTTATATTTCTTACCATCATTTATATTATGGCTTGATTCTAAATGAAATTTTATATTATTCAATTCTGATGACTCATAAGGACATTTAGCGCACATTAAACCTTAAAACAAAATATAAAATATATTTTATCTATATAAGTACATATGTATTTATTAAAAGTATCGTTACGGAGAACAAAAAAACTTTTAAATAACTTATTATTAATTCCCGACCACTTACGACGATCATAAATTAGACCTCTTTAAAATTCGAATTCTTTGGAAAATAAAACATACGTTTTTAGTACGTTACGTATCCATCCCAATATTAAATGAATCCTTTTTACATATATACAGAAAAAAGTAAGTTTTTGTTTCATGAGAAAGCATAAGAATATTCTCAGTCTTTGGTCAAATGAAAGTGTTCTATCAATCTGCAAAAATAAATACATATAAACATAATCGTACATACTTATGTATGTAAATATCCACATTGCAATCGCATTGCTTAGGAGTATTGCCATCGAGACACATTTCATCCCGAACGAAGTATCTTCCACAATACGGAATCGGTTATTGCGGCAATAATATTTTTCATCCAGGTAATACGTTTGGAATTACATGTAGTGTATTACTCTGTTTCCTGGGATCCGTTCACACGTATGTACAAGTACATATTTTTCATTTATACAATTTTTTTTTTCTATTGTAAAATTTGTTATTTATTGTTTGCGTTTTCCGTAACGATATATGTTTTATTGTAATTTTTAAGATACTTACAAATTGTTGCCTCCAAATTTGAATACTCGACAGGGGTTTTATCGTCAGAAACTAAAAGTAAAAAGAGATACACACGCAAAATAAATTAATGCAGTTTTCAAAGTACATATTGTTTAAATTCGAATATAAATACAAACCTTTGTCACCTTTAGCTTGAATCATGTTTCGTGTAGGCACATTTTTATGTACTGCTTTGTAGTGGCGTATCAAACAACGTTTCGTATTGTAAAGATTTGTACACATTTCACATCGATAAGGAGCAAGTCCTTTAAAATAAAATTATTTTGAAAAATTTTATATATTAAACAAATGCTGAAAAGTTAAGATAAACTTTTAGGAAATCACCTCTATGAACAAACATGTGATTTTCGAATTGATATTGACTTAAGAATGACTTTTGACAATGAGCACAATACGATCCATTTACGGCTGCATTTACAGAAGAATTTTTCACATCATTTTGATCTTGTAACATATCTTCGAAGTCGTCATCAGACGTAAGCAAAATATTACGAAATTCTGAATCATTTTCATCGGTATCATTCTCTACATCAACATCATCATTAAAATCTTCGAACAAAACATCATCATCGCAATTAAAATCGAAATCCATATTTTCTATGGTTTGATCTGTTTCCACAATCTGCGGTATGGCATCTAAAGGTAAGGTGTATGTCGAACTTGAAGATGGCGTCAGCGGTGCTACAGTACTGAGTGTGCTGATATTTGGCGCAATAATATTTAAAGGTAAATTCCCTAAGCTGGAGTAAGTAGCTGCGTCTTTTACCTCCGGCTGAGGCTGTGCAACTTTTGATGTAAGAGCAGACGTTGTTTTCGTCGCTTTAGCCTTCTTTTGATAGAGATTCGAAGAAGTTGGCTTATTTTGAATTTTTATAAGTTGCTTTTCTTGTTTAATTGCAGCTTCTTCAGCATTATGCATCTTGTAATGTTCATACAGTTTCTTGCGAAAATAGAATACTTCATTGCATTTACGGCAATGCAGTCCATTGGGATAGTCTGGCGCTGATTTGTCAATGCATTGAAGTACTACATTATTTTCAGATGTTATTGGTTTTTGTACTACTGCTGCTGCGTTAGCCTTTGCTATTTGTGGAGGCAATTTTGATTTTAGATTTTCTATCTTTGCCGGTTTTAGTTGTATTTCTTTGGCCTCAATATTGTGATTTATTTTATAATGTTTTTTGAGGTCTAATTTTGTCTCAGATTCATAGGAACATAAGTCACATGCATAGAACTCATTAAGTGTTTTCTGTTTGTTTTTTGGTTGCAATTGTTTGTTTGTCGGTTGAAGATTATGTTTACTTTTATAATGCTGATGCAGATCAATTTTAAAGAATGTATAAAAATTGCATTGATCGCAATAAAAGTGAGGAATTTCTACAGAGACATGAAAATATTAAAAATTTACATCACATACATAGTTCCAAAACTTACCATTGTGTGTTAACATATGATTTTTTAATTGTTCTTGATTAAAAAAATCTTTAGTACAAATTTTACACATTATTTTTTTATGTTCAATAAAAGTTGCTGGTATTGTGTCTTCTTCCAGAGGGAGTATGACATTTGCTACAACAAAAAAAAAAGAAATGAAAAATCGCAAATTGAAGCATATAGTGTGTATCTATGTATGTATGTATATTAAGGAATATAATTTTCACATCATGGCATTTAAATTTTACGAATTGCATTTACTGCAGCCGTTTTTATGTCTGTACTTTACTACTAAAGGAATTGGAAACAGAACCACAATATTATTCCAATTACAAATGGTAGAGAAGTGTTTGCTTTTCGTCACCTCTATCAGATGTCGAAACATACAGTAGTACATTTTTTTACGGTCAGGGAGGCATTTTTAATTGATATTGGGGCCAGTACATCTTGTATAAATTTGTAGACCTCACAATTCTATATACATGCTACACACGTAGAAAGATCAATTTTAAAATAAAATAGTTATACACCAACTCAATGTGTGACACAATGAAATGTTTATAAAGTGGATTTACACCACATTAATTGTGACCAACAAAAGTATTTTGTAGAAGTACCACCATATTGACTTAGAAATTCATAAAACTTAGACTTTAGAGAATTTCAACACTTGCAAAGAAGTGATCATTATTCCGAAAAATATTGAATCTGTATAAAATGCAACCCAATGATGCAAAAAAGTAAAGAAATTATAATATGTACTTTTGAAAGAAAAATTTTTACATTTGCTAGAAATAATTCAACATAGAGCTTTTATAAAAGCAAATTTTGATTTATAATGAGATTAGTACGTATTTTTAATACTACTAAGTAAATAAAATACAAAAATCCACTAGATACTTAAAATAATTGTTCAAATTTGAAACTCAATTTATTTTATAAGAATTCACTTACTTTGTGTTTCTACAATAGCATCCTCAATAATTAAATCATCAACGTCCATTTGGCCAATATTTTGTTGCTCTAGCATTACGGCATTATCTATATTTTGCACCTGCATTATATTGTTCAAAACTAAATCATCGTTCAATGTTAAATTGCTGCTATGATTTAGAGTGTCTATATACTCTACAAAAACATCTAAAATAAATAATTGCAAAATTTTAAATTATAATAATACCAACTTCATTGCGTAGAGTCAGTCATACCTTTGTTCGTGAGTTTTTCTAAACTGCCATCGGTCATAACAACAAATTCATTAGATATGCTAAGATCGTGATGAACTCCTTCCAATGCACTAAAAGGTTGAGATATTGTGGTATAATTAGAAGTAGCTGCTGGTATTGTGGACACTTGTAAATTCCCTAAATCACACGAATAATTCGTTCTATTATCCGATTTTGTAAATGTTTGGTAGGAAATTGGTTGTGAATCTTCGGGCAATATTTGAAAGTGTTCATTTTTTATGGCACCATCAATGCTTTCATGGGCTGACGATAAGGTAGGAGTCGACGACAGTTTTGTTTTGGGCTTTAGCTGATCTTTTGTAGCTTCCACCCTGTGAATTTGTATAAAATGATCACTCAAGCTATTTCGGTTGTTTGTTTCAAAGGTACAGTATTGGCAACAGTACACAATAATATCTGACAAGACATTTTATTATAAGTAAATTTTTATTTAAAGGAAGTAATAATCTACCTACCCAAATGTAGTTTGACATGATCTTTCAGAGATCTTTTTGTTTCCACCTTTACATTACAAATTTTGCAACGATATCTTTTAGGTTTTTTAAATTCTGCTGCAGCCTAAAATTTGGAAGTAAGAAACGGGTTCACGATTGAATTAAAACATGCTTATTTATGTGTATAAGAATATGTACATATTTATCATCTTAACAAACCTCTGTTTCAATTTCTAGTTTTTTTCGCCTAAACTCTATTAACTTTAGTTTTAAACATTCCTGGGCTTGAGATGCATTTTTTGTGAACCAATAGGCTACCTGTAAAGCAGACGCACATTCTAAACAAATCCCGTTTGGCATTTCAGCATCTGCCGTATCTTCGATCTGTATGCACATTTTTAAACACTCCATATAAGAAATTTTTGATATATCCTCTGTAATATTCTCGCTAACAATAAACGCGCTTAAGCTAATCATTTCCACATTTGATTGCAGACATGTCCGACAAACCGTGGTGTAGTTCTGTATAAATTTTTTGTCGCTCATCTTTCATTAATATGAAGTTTTTGCTTTAAAAATCGTACGTATTGAATAAAATTTTACTTATTATTTTAATGTTTTTAGATATTTTTTTAATATTCAGTGGTTAATTATTAATTTTTTTTTATTGTAAAAAGACGCACTCAAAGAAAATTTCACAAAACAATGACAACTGCCATGGTGAAATTTCAATAATTGGTAGAAGAAGATTGGTTTTAATATAAAAGAATGCCATACTTTTGAAAAGTTTCAAAAATGTGTATATCGTCAATTACAACGTTAAAGGCAACATTAACCATAATGTTTATACTATCATGCAGAAGGGGTAAAGTTTAGAATTATCGAAAAATATGTGTCTTGTAAATAAATTTTTTAAAATTTAGTTTTTATTTCCCAAATTAAGTGTGCATTTTCGAAATTTAATTACCATGGGCGGAAGTAGATGTTTTTCGAAGTGAATTAAGACAAGTCTACCTGTTATAAATTTGTGTTGCATAAGATGTAAAACAAATAAAATATGTTCATACATACATAACATAGCGTTCAGAAATTAAAATATTTTCATGAAAGTCGCAACACTCTCAACTTTCAAGAAATTTTAATGAAATTCTGTTATATGTTTTGACTTTTTCATTGATAATGCATATAGGGTACTTTGGTGTTTAAACGCAGCCTATGTATGTAAGTAAATACCAATCAATATTAACATATATAATTGAAGTGCGATTCATTGACTATATCACTTCGAACAAGAAATACAAAGACAAATAAACATTGTAAATTAATAAAAAATACTATATAGAGGCTCTTTTGAAAATAGTTGCAGTAGTAATAATTGTAATGTAAAAATTATCCCTGTTGCGATAATCCTTGAGTTGCAATAATCGGGTATTGCGAAAATAGAGCTCGCACTGCATATCATCTGCAGAGAATTTTTACGTTTAAATATATTAAATCAGTAGATTAATAAATGAATCTGTAGAAAATCTTCAAATAAAAGGCCATTTACCTAAGTCCATAAGCAAACCTCACAATTTTATGAATAATATTCTCAATTTTTCGCCTGTTACCCGATCTACAAACCAAACAAACCTCAAATTTCAAAGCTGAGTCTCTATTGAAAACTAGCTTACGAAAATTCAAATTAGAATCCTTGCTGCTTTTTACCAATGCCTTCATGGTTATTATTGTATCATGGATTCTTACATACCATGGTTATTGTTATCTGGCAACTTTTTGGATACCAGTTTAGAGTGATTAGTACATTCAAACCACATTCATACATGATTCATAGAATATAAGTACATACATACATAGTTTGTTTGTATGCACATTTTGCAATTGGACTTTAAAAAATTTATTTTTACGTATTTATTATTATTTCTCATAATAATGGACAATATGCAAATAAAGGCTGATCATTTAACACAATGTGGGCGAATTTATTTGTTTCTCAGTCATGGAAATAGTACATTCTTTGTAATAAATTGTTTATTTTGCAATAAAGATTTCAGTGAGTGGTTAACATTTTACGACCATTTAGGTCATGTTCACCAATTGGAAAGTATACAAATGAAACCACTAAATAAACGCAGTAATCAAGTTGAAGAACTCAATTTCAAAAACGATCTATCAATGGAAAAAGTCCAATCTGAACAATATTATACCAATACTGAATATTTAGATGAGAATGATTGCATCAGCGAAAAAAATAGCCATCAATCCTTAAATAATCATACAGAGATCTTAGATGAGTGCTCAAATGTACTGAATCAGTTAAAAATAATTAAAAAAATCTTTATCTGATCTTTGTTTTAATTGCAGAATGATTTTGACGAATATAAAAGTATTTTGATTCCTTACAACGAAGACAAGGTGAGATCATACTGAATTTGCGTTATCCGAAATATTAGCATCATTGATTTGCAAATCGGGTCGATTTGGAAAACTTTAATTTATCTATTACTACCTCTTCACGCTATGTACAAGTTAATAGAGGTCAAATTTATCGAAAAAACAAAAAGTATTAAAAACATTCAAAATGCAATTTGACCCGTTTTAGTCTTGAAAAACCACTATATTTTTATTGTGGGTTATATGCTATCCCTCTACCAAATTTTATCCAAATACATTAAACGGGCTTAGAGTAATTGCGGAACAAATACATACATATGTACATATCTAAATATACAAACTTCCATGGTTTACGAGGGTGCCTGTTACGCACAAGCATTCAAGTAGAATCATAAGATTCCGTTTTGACAACAAACTTCCATATTTATTATATTAGTTGGATAGAGAATCAACATATGTACATATGTATAAGAAAGCTTCATCTAAAAAATTAAATCAACCTATGTATGTATGCAACCAATTTTTGTTTGTGTTTATGAACTTGTGTGGAAACAGTACGGTACACAATTTTCTTAATCGCTATGTACACTAACGTACTGTCACTTAGTGTTTTTTCGAACTCTGCGCAAAACTCTCGAAGGCCAAAAACTGAACAGTGTCTTGATTGCATTTATGAAAGAACAGGCAACAATGTCTAATGGTTTCTCGCCCAGATTAGCTTGGCAACAAACAGCAACAACATTACCAATTTAGCGATTGCAAATCGACCCGTTTTACACATGTTATTACTTAAATTACACTACGTAACGTCACTTTCGCTGTTTTTAAACAAATCCACGCACCATTCGGTCTGCTTTTTAAAAAAATTTAATACCTGTTTTCAAATCCACAAAAAATGTCAAAACAATTCCTTCCATCTAAAAGCATTACGTTACATGTAAACAGCTCCAAACTAATATTTTATTTTTTAAAAAGTCACTAAAATCCACCAGTTCGTGCTTCTTCCGCTTGCATGGTACAGAGCCAGAAATAATGTTGAAATTTATTGAACTTCTGCGTCAGCATCCTTTCCAATGGAATCACCAATATAATTTTAATCCTAAAGAAAAGCGTTTCGATAGCACGTCAAATCTAACTAAACAGTTGAACGAGAACTTGAATATCAGCATTAGTCCACGGGGAACGCGAGCCAGTGTACTATCTCTTTTGCGATGGTTTGATCGCGAGTATATACGTTATCTTAATTGTCAACAATATAATTACCATTTTGCATGCATGTACAGGGCATATTTTGACAAGTTGTTAGAATTTTTGCCCCACAAACATATAAAGCCAATGACGTGTGATGAATGCTCAAAGTTTTTCAAATCGAAACATTTGCTTATGGCGCACAGACACAAATATCATAATGGCCAGGTACCATTCCGTTGTCGCTACTGCGGCCATGGATTTATACACCAATCTTCTCACAAAATGCACGAGAACAGGCATATTAAAATTCATGTATGGCCCTGTAAAATTTGCAGATATCAAGCAACATCTAAATCAGATTTCATTAAACATTTGTCAACGCATTCCTCCAACCAGCCATATAAATGCAGTATTTGCGGATTAGCTTATAAGACTAAAACTAATTTGAATGTTCACCTAAAGAGTCACAGCTTGCCAAAATACGAATGTGAAATTTGTAAAAAAAAATTCTATGAGAAATACCGTTACAAAAGGCATATATGGCAACACGAGAATCACGATCCACGTGGAAAATCTATTGACAATTTTACGTGTGAAATATGTGGTCGTCGTTTTACCAACAATAAAAATTTAATAAAACATCAGGTGGTACACATTCAAGAAAATTATAAAATTGAGAATGAAATAAGCAACTTCTACAAGTTAACAGATGTAAATGTATACTTTTGCGGTTATTGTTCATTAGAATTCATTTATAAGGATGCATATGAGACTCATATGAATTTGAAGCATGATACTAGCGCAAGCTGAATGCACCTCGAATGCAATCTCGTATACTGTAGAAAAAATTTACAATTATTTATTTAAAATAAATTAATCAATTAATTTATTTAAATTTGTTTTATTATAAAGGGTGATTTTTATAGAGGTATAAAACTTTACGTTTACTCTACCTGCCGATTTCACGATGTCGAAAGAATTTTGAATTTTATTTTCATTCGTACAAATACATTTAATACAAAAACAAAATTTTATAAATGTTTTTGTAATGCCATGATGCACAGCAATTGGAAATGTGTTCATTAGGGGTATAACTTATCCCCATTTTTCGCAAATATCAAAATGGCCCTAGCATAGTCGAAAAAAATGATATTAATTTTTCACGGTTTTCAAAAAAGGTCATCCACAAAACGCGGTAAAGTTGGAAAATTATTTTTTTTTATTTTTATTTGTACTTATACATTTAGCCAAAAAATAAAAATTTTCCGTATATAAAATTTAAAGCAATACCACCATTAAGCAACGCCCGATGGAACTCGAGAGTAATTATTGCTATCCTGGCATTTATCCTTATTCCGAAATATCGAGAGCAACTTAAACCAATTTGTGAGTTCATATGTGGAGGATGGTATGAGATATGGTTTTCCGATCACTGTTTTTTTAACAGCTTTGGAACAATCTTTAGCAAGATTTAAGAACGCGCAAAGACGCTGGGTTAAAGAAGATTCAGTAATTCCAAAGCAACAGAGAAGCAACATATGTGCAGAACGTGCTATTAAAGTGGTACAGGATATTTACCCATTATGCAAAACAAACACACTTAAATTTGAAATTCATGTCCTTTAATAATTAAGAAACTTTTTAACTTATTTTTCATTTATTAATAAAATATTTAACATTTTTTTATTAAATTTTTTCCTTTAGTGATTTTAGAAAATCGCTTTTGTGGGTGAGAATTTTATTTTGAAGCGACCCAAAAAAATGTTTTCGTAAATAACACAATATTCGCTCTAGCGTAGTGCTAGGGCCAAAATTTGGTTATACCCAAAGTGTTCATCTATTTCGTGGAAGATTTTTCGGAGTGATCTTGGTTTGCGTGCTTAAAAAATTGATGAAGCTCACTTCTGTTTGAATGGATACCGTGTTTGGAGTACTGATAATCCAAAAGTGTATGTTGAGACACTGTTACATTCAGAAAAACCTACTTTTTGGTGTGCTTTATGGGCTGTTGGTATCAAGTCATAATTAATTTATTGAAGGAAACGTTTGGTAACTGCATAGTTTCACGTTTCGGACCCGTGAATTGGTCTCCAATATCGTGCGATTTAACGCCGCTAGACTATTTTCTGTGGGAATATGTGAAGTCGCTAGGCTACGTCGTTAAGCCCGAAACGATTGACCACTTGAAGGACAACATTCGCGCTTTATTGCCGATATATGGCCACAATTGGTGAAAAAAGTCATCGAAAATGGGCCTCTAGATTATACTACGTACGAGCCAGCCATGGCACTCATATGCCAGAAGTCATATTTAAATTATAATGCCAGACGATTGTCTTTCGAATGAAGTAAATCGATAGATTTTTATTGGAATTGCTAGGTCTTGGAATAACTTGCCTAGCTCGCTGGGATCCTTTTCCAGCTCTTACAATCTTTTCAAAGTGTCTTTTTAACTACTTTCATTCGATTGAGTACGGTTAACGGATAATTTTTAGGACTTCTGGGGGGTTACTCTGTATTTCGGTTCGAATAGAAAAATGTTCGAACTTGCATGTTATTTACATGCCAGTTCGAAAGACTTTTCTTTCGATTCGAATTACCGCCGATGTTTTTTGGATGTAATCTCCTATTTTTTTATTTTCTTCCTGTTTTCACTGAAATCGACTATTTTTAGTCTACATATGTACATATTGCGTTCCCATTCCCTTAGATGCGCGTCTCTACTTTTGTAATATGCCTCACCTAGTTATGTAATATATGTAAAGAAAATTACCTTTTTTTTTACACATTTATACATTGCTGCTTTCTTTTATTTTATCTCAAAATAATTTTTAAGCTAAGAACTGTATACTAGTATTATTCTGCTGTATTACAAATAAATAAATATGTAAATAATTAAAATTTAAAAAAGTTATCTTTGTTTTATTTCATTTCAAAGTTATATACCACCCTTCAAAACTGATTATTTCATACACGATTTTGGAAACTCAAAGCACACGAATTCTTCACACATTTTCTTATGCTCTTTTATTTAGTCGTCAATAAAGAAACGACGAATATACATCGGCGGATGTTTATTTTATTTTGTCAACAGATTATATCAGCAAACATATTATTAAGTTTTAAGGAAAAAACGAATTATGCAGTCTGAAAAATATTTTTTGATATTAAATGCTTTTGGACAGTATGCAATGTCTCTTATTTTACAAAGCATTTAACAATAAAAGAGAATATAATTTAAAGGCATTTTGAAACCTATTAATTTTAAAGAAAATTAAAAAAAAAAACATTTTTTTACAGTAATTAAAAGGATGGTTTCTAGAAATATAAAATAATTAGAAATTGCTAAAACTATTTATAAAATTAAATAAAATATTTCCTAAAAATGATCTTGCTTCATATATAAAAACGTTTGACTTTTTTGCTCAGTAGGTTATACTGTCATTCTCATTCTCTTTAATAACTTACTCACTAATAAGAAGCGTCGCAATACATGCAAAGTTGAACATCACTGAGCCAAATCCATTAAGCGGTTTCAAGTTACAGTGGAACTAACTTCTGAACTTACATAAAAACTTACTAGGATTTAAAAAAAGTAACACAATTTATTTATTTTTGTAATTAATTTATCTTTATTAAAAGTTAAATTAAAATAAAAAACGTATTACGTATTCCATTAAATTTTGTGTACATAGCTTACCTTACACTCACCAGATCATTCCGAGTGATTTACTGATTTATTATATTATACCTTTAAATTAATTTATAATTTTTATATTTTTATACTTTATTAATAAGTAAGTAGTGTATATATTATTTTGAATGCATACATAACCAAGCGCGGATCGATCCTTAAGCTTTTTTTTTTTGAGATTATTTTATTTTATATAAAACCAAATAATAGATATAAATGTTTATACTTTTTTTAAGCAGGATACGCGCTTAATACATAAGTATGTATGTACATATTTTCATATATAATTTGATAAATACATCATTTTCATTTAGTTTATTCATTTTTTTATAATTATTGAAAATTTATTTCTTATTTATAATTGTAATATACATACATACATGTAGGTATTGTTTGAATAAAATTATTGCGTTATTATTATTTTTATTTCGAAAAGTCATACATATTTGTCAATTTAAAGGCATATTAATGTGATATATAAATCACCGAAGCAAATTCAAACTGACCAAAACCATGTGATATAAAAAATAACAAATTATTCTATGTTATGCACGTTTTAGCACTGGCAGTCGCAGTAAACTCATTAAGACGCCTTGGACGCCATTTTCGAAAATTAAAAACAAGATGAACTGAAATCCATTTTTTTTAATATTATTATGTGTTTATATGTTCCGTTCTTGCTTTCTTTAATATGTATTTAAAACAAAGTCTTAGAATTTACCATCTGATTCATCGGCAAGCAAGCATAAAACAAATCATGTTAAAATTGGACATGGAAAACAATTGCTTCTCGAGTGACTTGACTTCCATATACATTTTTTAGACAACGTTTGATTTCTTGCTTCTGAATCAGACCGTTAATTTTATTATATTATGTTGTTTAATTAATCTTGTTAATATATTATCATTTTATATTAGATTATTTGATATATAAAACTATTATTTTATTTAAATGTTATTATTTTCGTTATACATATATTTGTATGATTTATTTATGTTTTTTTATCATTCCGTACATATGGGATGTTTTTATATTTGTATTATAAGGTTTAGATGAAGAGACTTCACGAATGCGTTTGGTTTCTGTATAGATTGGTACAGCAGTTCTTTTGTATCCTTTTGAACTAGACGGAACTACAAAATTATATTTTATTATATGATTATTTTGTTATAGCGATATAAAAATAAATAAAAATCAATTAAGTAGAAAATATCTAGACTTTTTAGCAAAAAAATAAAATAAACACAAATTTGTACAGTCACACCATTGCGTTTATGCAGTTCTAAATTATTGTGCTATGTCATAATTGTGCCAGCTGATAAACATTTAACATAATCCATTTTTTAGTCGGATTATTGAGCATACGTTTGCATTTTGCTTTAAATGTAAATGTTTTTTTTAATTCAGTCCGACTTGTTAATAAAGAAAGAAATAAATTTTCTGTAAATCTTCTAAAATCTCCATTATCAATTAAAATTTTCAAATTGTTTTTTATCTATACGAACTTGCTGAAACAAATATGTACATATAATCAAAGCTGCTGTTGCCGGTAACATGAGCTGAACTATCTCAAAAAGTAGGAGGCATTCCACTCTGAAATGTTTAGGATGTTTAAAACACATATGTGGCATTTTGTGCAAAAAATATAAAAATTTTAAAAAATGGGTTTTTTTTCAAAAAATAAATTTAAATTACATATGGAAAGTAATATTATCAGGCTCAAGTTCAGTTTTATTGAATTAATGAAAATTCAAAATTACTAAGAGTTTTTTTGTGTTGGAAAATATTATTATTTATATCCAATCAGTTTTTAGCAGAACGTATCAGTACTGATTTCAAGGCCGCTACACCTCTCATCAGCGTTCAATTGTCCATCTTTACAAATTTCGTAAAGTGGATACTAATTGAGAAGAATATCAACTATTTAACCAGTTTTCAACAGAAATAGAATATGAGAATTAATTTTTAATTCAATTTTTATTCTACAATGAAACAGTGCTGGTTAGTACGAAATTCCCTCATTACTGTTTGGAACTAATAATCAACACAAACTCATAGTCCGTTATCATCAAAGTATTCTACTTTGTATTTTAACGTTTTTGTTGTTTTTACTCTATATTAGGGAAATTCACATATTACTGTGACCCCTGTTATTAGGTCGTGCCCAAGCGGAATTAATATTTTTATATTATTATTATTACGAATAAACGTAATTATTATTTGAACTTATATTGATTTACATATGGAAAGTAATATTATCAGGCTCAAGTTCAGTTTTATTGAATTAATGAAAATTCAAAATTACTAAGAGTTTTTTTGTGTTGGAAAATATTATTATTTATATCCAATCAATATAAGTTCAAATAATAATTACGTTTATTCGTAATAATAATAATATAAAAATAAATTTAAATTTTTTTTTTTGAAAAATTTTTAAAAATTTAAAAAAAAAATAATAATAAATTTCTTAAACCTAAAAAATTCACTAATCCCACGCAAAAAAAATTTTTTCAATATCTTGCTCACAACAAAAGTTATAAAATTTTAAGTGTAGTGCCTACCCTGCAATTTTCAGTATTTCTAAGCTGCAGGGTTGCCACAGTTTTCGAAAACAAAAAAATTAAAAATCGTTTTGTGAACATACATACACTACTACACACATTCACGAAGTTTTATCAAAATCGGACACTACCGAAAAAATGTTCGTTGAAATAAAATGGAATTGCTCTATTGCGAGTTGCAGCGCCTCTGGTGTTAGTACATGCATTAAATTCCTTAAGTTATGTGAGCAGTCATTTTATTAATTCTTTTGATTTGCCGAAGATTTTGCTAATCGACGAAATAGGGTGATGTTGTGTATCAAACGCTGGCTGAACAGTTTTTGGGGACCAGTGCTATGCCTTTATCACTTAAGTAATCCGACAACAATTAACATGATGCCACACTCGTGTACATTAGAGAAGTTAATAATGTTGATTGACTTGCTTGGTCCTATGTCATTTTTTGCTTAGTAGTCAACGAGCTAACAACTTCAGCCAACCCCACCCACTATGATTATTATAGTTTAACCGAGCTCATAGAGCAATTTACGGGTCCAAAGTTCTACTCAAATATTTATAATATTCATTATAAAGCTATAAACATCAAATAAAAAAATACTCGTATACACATAAATCTCGATTTCAAGCAAAGAGAAATTTCCGGTATCTGGACTTGTCAGACAAACAAAATGACACTGATGGAGGCAAAAGAAAAAAATCTATCAATAATGTACTACCAGAACTCACACACAGGTAAGTAGGCTAGGAATTCTGATGATAAGAAATATTCCGCCTGTCGAACATCGCCCCCATGTTAGCAGTAACCGAGAAATTAAACATATTTCCATTGTAATAATGAGAGATAAAACAAAGAGGTTATTTAAAAAAACAAATACATAATATGTACATGTGTGTGGGATGGTTCCATCTTTTGTTTAGATATATTATTATTTTCTATGACACCTTTTCTATATGCTCTCGACGTCGAAGCTTTACTGATGTGCGCACGTAAGAAACAGCGATATATATTATTATTTCATTGCATACAATTTTTACGATTGTGATTATCCATTATATTTTTCATAAATTTAAATATATTTATATTTCACAATCGAATATACTTATAAATATACATACATATATACATATGTATGTTTTAAAAAATTTATTACTTGCTCGAATAAAATGGTTATATTTCATGCATATGTATGTAGATATATAAATTTAAATGTTTTTCCCAATTCTTTAAAGCCAAGTCTAAATAAGATAAAATTATTAAATCAGTTGATTGTTTTGTAGCTCTTTTGTTTTTAAATGCGCTAAATTTGTCGAGGAGTTACATTCCGCTCATTCATTAATTAACGTTAAACCTCGAAATTTTTAAAATTTTATTATTTTAGTCACTAATATTCTAGTTTTACCCCCGAGCGTTGAGCTCAAACGAATGAGTGGATATTTTTAACTTTATTTGCTTGAGTGTTCCTTTAGGGGGCCACATATGGGTGATTTATTTGTATGATTTGTTTGCGTACAATTTGTCGAAAAATGATAATCAAATCCCAATAACCTAAAACGTCGTAAAGATAACAAAAACTGTAAGGCGAATGGTGCAATTTCTCTCTTAATTACATACATACAGATTTGTGGAGGGAAAATATAGATTAAATACAGAAGCAAATTGACCAACATATTTTCTCTTTGACGTTCCGTTTTAAAATAAAATGAAAAAATTGGGTAATGTTCGCGCACAATCCCACTAACCCATCCAAAAAAAAACACAAAAACATAAATTTTCCAATTTATTGTGATTTGTGCGAACACAAACCCATTAACTTGTAACAATACTTTGAGCACGAACAAATCACACGCCCAAATCACTCATGTGTGGACAGCACCACCTTTAGTTAGGTTTTTAGAAAAATGTCTAGCCTTAACTAGTCTCCATTAGCCATCCCACATTATTTAAGCTAATGTAGACCACTACTGTTCATGTTTTGTTTTTGGTCAAACAGCATTGACGGAACATTTGTTCACACAACCATGTTCAACCATCATATGTAATTTTTACTTTGTCAATTCCTTTTTCTACAAAGATGCAAGGGTGAAACGACTAAGAAAAGAACGCAAAAATAGCTTTCAAAGGAATTATATTAATAAAAAATTTAACACACAAAAATGTATAAACCACAAAAATTTGGTTAAACAGCACATGAACATTTACCAATATTCCCCACATAGAAAAACATGAACAAATTTTGTTCTGATATTCTGCTGGCGCTATATGATGTGCAAACAAATCGATGGCTAATGTAGACGGCGAGTTAGCCATAAAGTTGGTATGAGCATCATGTCCGATATCGCATATGGCTAATGTAGACCGCTAATGTCCATGTTTGGTCCATGCACTGACATCAATGCCCGAACATATGTATGGCTGACCAACAATGTTCGCCTTGACGTTGACCATTCAATGACATTTTCTGTTTTACAGTTTCTTTCTTCAAGGTATGGCACCATATTTTTTAATAAAACATTGATTTGCAACAAATACTGCACAAAAACAGCGAAAACAAAAAAAAAAAACAAATACACTTTTAAATACAATTATCACTCTGAAAAATAAGCAAAACAAACCATGAAATCAAAAAACATGAACTATGTGAACGCTTTGACAAACTGCAAATTATGGTTAGTCAACACATGTACATCTGGGACTATTCGGCACATTCTAGAAGATGGACATATTATTAACGTTGCTCTGCCGACGTTATGTTCATGTCATGTTCAAGTAGATGGCTCGTTAAGGCGTAGGGTGAAGTAGCAAAGACAAATGTCGAATAATTTCAGAGCTTTATTATGTAAAACGCAAGGCAACGCCAAAAAAAAATTAAATTTTTCGAAGAA
This sequence comes from Lypha dubia, assembly GCA_947311025.1. NCBI lineage: Eukaryota > Metazoa > Arthropoda > Insecta > Diptera > Tachinidae > Lypha > Lypha dubia. The sequence continues at coordinate 2,193,279 of OX371264.1, read as the reverse complement.
AGTTTATCAACACTATGCATGCGTTTTACAAATCAAAGATCTTTAATTTTATTTAAAGTTTTTAATAATATTGCTTACCTTTTATATATTCATAACCACTTGAACTTGATGCACGTTTTGATGGCGGTGGAGGTGGGGGATGATCGATATGCTCATACTCGTATTCATCTTCCAACTCATCACGCCTAAATTGCGAAAAATAAAAATATATTTATAGAATCTTATTGCAGTTAAAATGAATAAAGAATACGTTTAAAAATATTATATCTATTATATCTAATATTATGTCTTACATTTTTTAGTACATAATTTTGATTCCAATTTCTGGGAATAGCATTGTGGAACAAATATTTAAGCCCTACTTACTTTTATTACCAAAGATTCTTAAAATAAAAAATAGCTCTAAATTAAAAATATAAAAATACAATATAGAAAAAATCACGGCAAATTAAAAAATAAAAATGGCCCCAAATTTTTTTTAATGAAAATCTTTTGGGGCCTTTTTTCCTCAAGATGATTCTAGTCTAAGCACATTAATGGGAAAATGTATATTCAGGTTGCTTGGAAAGTTCCTTTCTAGATTATGCTATTTTTATTTTATTTTATTTCTAGATTAGAATTTATAAAATTTTCCTGAAGATGCTAACAAATTGTTAGCGAAATATCGAAAATAAATATAAATATAAACAACAATATATATATATATATATATTAAAATAAAAAGACCTATAGCTTAAATAAAAATTCTAATAAATATAAAGAAAAGGTCAAATAAAATAGAATATAAATAAAAGAATTTTAGAAATTGTGAAAATTAATATTCTTCTTTTAGTCCTTATTAAACTTAAAACATACATACATACATTCATATGTAACTATGTATGTATAAAAGTTACATGATTTTTCCAAATGCTATGCTATCTACTATCTAATATTAGTTCTTATTCACAATTTCCTAACGCTTACAAATTTTGCATGTAAATAATTTTTTTTATATTTATGTACATACAAACTTTTGTATATACTCACTCCGCATATGATGATGTGTGTTTTAAGATGCCCAAATATCTTGGTGTTCCTTTTGAACTTCCCGGTTTATCAAACACTGATCTATATGTGTAAAACAATTCAATAGATTTTAAGGCTTAAATCTAGTTTAGTGACGCAGCTCAAAATGAAAAAAAAAATTACATAGAGCGATAGAAAATCGAAAAATAAGACGAAAATTTAATGTGGTAACTTTCTCGGAAACGCATAGTTTTCGAGTTATTGGTCTCTGAAGTTTGTATATATATGTGCGATTTCCCTTTGCATTTCTCAACGTATAAGGACAATTTTGGTATCATTTGAAAGCTTTTGACTAGATCTATATGAATTTGTTAAAATACAGAAAATTTTAGTGATATTTAAAAAAAATTATTCTTTTTGGACCCAAGTGGGCTGGAATCTAATTTCCAGCAAACTCCTAACTTATATTAAAATATAACAGATTAGTGTGGATATCTGTCAAGCTCTTCCTCCAGCGTACAATCTGATGTCATAAATATTATATTTTCTATATCAGTGTTTGGAGTACAAGGTGGAGAAAATCATTAGGACCGGCCGAAGGCCGGCTATGCAGAAAATCTATTCTATATACCGCCGTGTCGGGATATACCATGGTGGAGAAAATCATTAAGCCCGGCCGAAGGCCGGCTATGCAGAAAATCTATTATATATACCGCCGTGTAGGGATATACCACGGTGGAGAAAATCGCTAAGCCCGGCCAAAGGCCGGCTATGCAGAAAAACTATTCTATATACCGCCGTGTCAGGATATACCATAATGGAGAAAATCATTTAGCCCGGTCAAAGGCCGGCTATGCAGAAAATCTAAAAAACTGCTTTGACACCTAAAGATTTTAAAATTTAAATAGAAAATTTGCAAATTCAAAGGGAAATGGCACATACTTATATATAAAAACTTCAGAGGCCAATAACTCGAAAACTATGCGTTTCTGAGAAAGTTACCACATTAAATTTTCGTCTTATTTTTCGATTTTCTATCGCCCTATGTATTTTTTTTTTCATTTGGAGCTGCGTCACTAAACTAGATTTGTTCCGATTTTAGTATTTTCTGTTAATGCTAAAATACGTACTTATAAATTTCCGGGTTACCACCATACCCAGCTTTAGCTAATTCTGGATCAATTTCCATTATTTCTCGTAGCTGTTCGTGAGAAACTTCGTCATTTTTATCTGGTATTAGATATTTACGTATTTCGGCCAAGGCATATGCAATGCGAGCATAGCATTCTGCTGGTGTAGCCACGGTACTGATTTCCAAAAACAGATCTTTATTTAAATGACTGAAACGTGGATCCTCAGATTTGCGTAATTCCTCTTCTTTAACTTTGTCACGCATGGAGTTGCGACCTTTAATAGTGATCTTACACTGCGTTTCATCCTGCAGGCGAATCAAAGAATTCCCTTTTGGACCCAAAATTTTTCCAGTAAAGTTAAATTTAGGATATTGTTTTACTGGAACAAAAACCTTTTGGGTCAGTTTCATCGGTTTTTGCTTGAGAACATCCGCATAAAATTCGCGGCCGGGAATACGTCCAGTAGAATAGACTCTATCAAAAGCTTATTATTAAAAAAAAAAACAAATGGTTAATTTACCGAATTTTTTACTATGTAGATACATATATATGTATGTATGTATTTATTTCTATACCTTCGTCTATCAAAAGAGCACATAGTGGAAAGTCTTCTGTTATACGCGACCGTTCCTTTCTCAAATCTTCCAAAAAATTTTGAGCAACTTCATTTATTTTCGGCTGATAGCCAACAGCACCTCCATGAATTTTGGAATGACTACTTTCATGAGACATTTTTATACAGCTCTTATCTTTACTCAGCTCTAAATTAAAAAAACACTTTAAAAAGGTAAAATGGCTTCCAGGAAAAATCAATTGTCTATTTTATTGAATTCGCCTTGGTACTAAATATTGAAGCGGGTAGTCGGTATCAAGGCGAACTCATTTTAGGGTGTCTCATTAATCAATAATTCGCCATGACTAACGCTGTGTCTGATGAATTTCTATCACACCACAAGATATAACGCCGGCAGAGGAAATGTCTAATTTTCATCAGTATCAGCAAAAACGTTGATGATTTCATAGCATGATGAATTATTTTTTGTTTGTTATCGGCTGAAGTTGTCAAAATAATTTATGTTGTTATATGGATTAGTTGGAATAAATACTTAAAATAAATGATTTTATTGTGTTTTTAGAAAAAAATCAGTATAAAACAGTAAAACGAACGCCTTTTAGTTGCTTTAAAGAATCTTAGCGATTTCATCACAATTAAAAAATGTTTAAACTAAAAACTTCAAATAAATTAAAGTTTATTTATATATATATGTATTTTTTTATTAGCATTATTTTTAAGCTTTCTTTTTTATGAAAAAAGTGAAGTAAACAAACTTCATATCTTAACTGACAAATAAAATGACGTTTAATGCCATGATGAAATTATCATACCAAGAGCTCTGATAATTATATCATACCGCTGATAGAATATTAAATGACACTGCCCCTAAGCAAAACTACTAGATAGGTCTTTTTGGACAAATATTTAATAAATGTGAACGTAGCTTAAGACTTTAATTTTTAAATGCTAGTTCCAAAATATATATTTTTGTTTGTTTTTTTCAAGACAAAGGGTTTTCCATTAAATAATATTTTTTTAAAAATTAATATATTGCTGTACATTTTACGTACTTTTTTTTTTTTGGAGAGTATGCACAAATTATTCTAGAAATATTCGCCCTAAAGGGCACTATACATATGTCAAAATACTTGACATCAAGCTCGTGTACGTGTGCTTGGCGTTAACCCATTCAGAAAAAGTGTTGAATATGTCTGTTGCCGACGGAACTTTGAATATGAACTAACAAAAAATAACATGTTTATGAACAAAATAGAAAAAATCTGAAATTTTATGAACGAAAACTTTCACGTGTGAATTCAGACTTTGATCCAGGCTCGTACCCGCACAAGCAGCACAAAACTAATCAGCGTTGCCATTTTGGTGCTTTTCGGGTATTTTTTGGTGCTTTTTTACTTAAGCACTACCCGAAATTTTGTTAACTACCCGTTTTTGAAAAGCGGGTATTTATAGTGCTTTTAACAATTTCTCACAGTGCTTTTAAGTGCCTTTTAAATAATCATCATTTCTGGCACTGAACAATTTTCCTACTATATTTTAAACACACCTAATACTTTTTTTAACCAACTGCGTATTATTTGCATCAATATTTCGAGTAGTACTCGCAAGCTGTTAAGAGTTTGAATTCTACAATTTCTCAAGAATTTTTTTTAAATTCATGCAGAAATTGTTATGATTTATTTTTTTAGCAATGATTTTACTTTTAATATACATACATACATATTCGTTGATTTGTTTACTGTGCAAATTTAAGCAAGAAAATGCCTAGGATATTATAATGCCCCTATTATGATTCACAACTCAACTAAGTTGAGCTGTCAATGTTACAACTCAACTTAACTATTTCATTGCATTATGGTTTACAACTAAATTTCGTTGTCTTCGTTCAGTTCTTGTTAACCTTAATAAGACAACTTGAATCAACTATTAGATACATAAAGGCATTTGTATGTACATATATTCAAAGTGTGTTGATAATATATTTAAAAAATTTATATAAATTAATTTATAAAAATGTATACATCTGTCGAAATGTATTTTTCGGAAGATTCAGAGGAAAAAAATGTGGATGTTATGCGTACCGACGCAGCATTAGAAGTCAACCAACTGCCAAGTGCGTAAATGCATTAAAGAAAGCAAAATAAGCTACTCATATATTTTTTGATTCATTAGTAATTTTATATTATTTGCTGAATGAACTAGATGTGTTTTAAATATTATTGAACAACACATCTGTTCGCAATGGATCAAAGCAGCTTTGACTACTGAATTAGGCGGTCAATTTCCTGTTTGTTTTTGTTTTTTTTTTTTTTTGTAATTTTGCTGAAATTAATTTTAGTATATGTACATATAAATTCTTATTGTATATTTTATAAAATTTATACAAAGTTACATTGTTTTTATCATTTTTATCACTTGCAGGCAGAAACACAACTGATAAAAAGTAGTTGTCGCAGTTTGACAGCTTATACAACTTAACTCAGAATAGTTGTAAATCATAATACTCGTAACAACTTAACGAAGACAGCTTATTGAACAGCCGATTGGAAGTTGAGTTGAGTTGTAATCCATAATAAGAATTTGACAACTACAACTCAACTATCAATTTAGTTGTGAATCATAATAGGGACATAAAGCTGAATAGTTATTATAAGTAAGTTCTTCATTGATTTTATGTGTTAAAGTTCATCATCTAACAAAAACAAATATATAGAAAAGCTTTGGAGAATGATCCAGCTCTTAAAAGGTGGCTTAGACCAGCAAAAGAAAAACTAGAAGCGTATTGCATTTGTTGTAATTGCGGCAAAAATTTCCAAAGCGGCAACATTGTATAGTCATCATACATAGACTATACAAAAAAGAAGTTTTCACTTCAAAAACAAAAGACTTAAGAAACAAACTTAGTTCCAGTTTTTTTCGTTTCAAAAACAAATGACAGATTTTTTCCAAGTTTTTTCGTTTCATAAACAAAAGACTTAAGCAACAAACTTTTAAAAATTTCTTGATTCGGTCGCTTCAAAGCCCGCGATAGAAGCTATGCAATAGCTTAAAAATTTAATTAAAACTATAAAGATATAACAACAATGGAATAAAAAAATATGTTTGTGCATTTTTAAAAATGCATAATGGTTTAAACTTATTTTTTTTTGTACATTTTAGATTTTACTTTTATTATTTATAATATATAACTCCTAATACTATGTTCACACGACAAGATGAAGCACTTGCTTCGTTTTCTGAAGCATGTTTATGAATCTATCTGTTTATACGACTCATGTACTTGCTTCGATTTGACAGTTCTCTTTCTAATTACAAATAAAATCTAAAATGTACAAAAAATAAGTTAAAACTATTATGTATTTTTAAAAATTCACAAACATATTTTTGTTTCCATTGTTATTATATCTTTCTAGTATTCATTCGATTTTTCACTTTTAATTTAAGTTTTTCTTTTTTTGCAGCTAGTTCAGATAAACTTCCGATAAAATTTAGAGAAGACAGCAATTTTTTATGCTTCGCAAGTAGATTCATCATGAATCTACATGCTTCGCATTCAAAATTTTGTATGGCCAAGCATGTTGTTTCGCTCATGATTGGGGTGTGAAGCATGAATAGAGAGCGAAGCATGTTCCGTGTGAACGTAGTATTACATACATACATAATTGTGAATTTATAAAATAAATATAATATTAAATGTTAACGCTTTATTTTTATGACTGTTTTAAAAGATCTGTAAAAAATTCATTCATTGAATGGTCATCATCAACTTTGATTTCCTGATTATCAAGGCTTTCGACGGCCTTCATTATTTCATCTTGTATTTTATCACTGTGGATTCCTTCTTCTTCAAAATAATTTTCGTCTTGAGAATAATTTATTTTATTTACATTATTATCATTATTTCGGTAGAAGCTTACGTAGTCAACTTCGGTCATATTATCTAAAACTTTCTTATCCATCGCCAACACAATATTTAGATCATCGTTCTTATTGACTAATCTAAAAACTTGAAACGTATGCAGTTTATGAACACAACCGTAATGTCGTTTAAGATTCGACAAATGTATAAATTCCAAATTACAAATTTTGCACGGAGTCCTTTTAACATCAGGGTGCACTTCTTTGTTGTGATCTTTAAGCTCTTTCAAACGATCGAAGTTAATCTTACAGATTTTACAAAAGTAGTGACGGGGCACCTTTTCAGCAGTCCGCTTTCTTGGAAAGCTTGGAAATCTTGCTATTCTTTGAATTTTATTATAATGATATGATTTCGCTCTGAACGTACTTTCAATTGTACCTTCATTTGCAATATGTACTAGTCGCAAATGGCGATATAAATTATTTTTCCTTAATTTTAAATTGCAAATGTTGCAAGTAACTTTAGCACCAGTATGTGTGTCCATATGTTCATCAAGATATGCTTTACGAATAAAGCCCTTTCCGCACACCTCACATATATAATCTAGTTCTTTCCGATGCCTCTTTAAGTGTAGCTTTAAAGTCATTTTTAAACAATATGCTTTGGGGCACAAGTGACATTTATATATTTTCTCTCCATGATAGACTTTATGACGGTTTAAGTCTGCGAGCGATCTATATGGCTTATTGCATACATCACACATGTGAGGTTCATTATCGATGTTAGTAACTGTGTTTTTCCGTGGCTCGTGAGTAGCTACATGTTTATTGTATAAATATCGACGATTAAATCGTCTATCACAACGTTCACATTTAAATATTTCCTCGTAGTGTGGTAGCTGCTTGTGTAACTCATATGCATCGCACTCCCGGAAACGTTCTAAACAATTGCTACACTTGTAAGGCCATTTCAAACTTTTGTGTTGAACTATAATATGCTTTCTCAAATCGCTATCTTTGTTGTAACATATACAACAGTACGCACACCGAGCCATCGGAATCGCATCCGCTGAAGAGGGAAGAAATAGAGCACATTTATCAAAATAGTCCTCAAACTTAATAATATCGCAGTGCAACATAAATCGGTAAAATCTTAATATTCGATTTACACTGCGTCTCATTTTCAATCTCGTTATATTTAACGACCATTTATCGTTAATTAATCGACACAATTGTTCGATGGCGTGAATGTAGTTTTTATTGAACGGCTGTTCATGAAATTCCCACAAAACGGGAAAATTTTTCATACTTTCTAGTAGTGATACAATAATATCTTCAGGCGTATACTCGAAAACAAGCTAAAGGTGTAAAAAATAAAATATTTTATCAGAAATTATTTTTGAATTTTTGATTTACCTCAGTGGCTTTTGGCTTCTTAGGCAATGTTTCCGATATTTTCCTCTTAAGGCACCGACTTAGTGTAGTAGGATTTGAAATTTGCTAAAAAAAACAATTATGTAAATAAATTTTAGAATTAAGATTTACTAAAATTTCGCCCAATGGTCTAAATAATATAAATTTTCATATCTAACCATATATGTATGTACATATGTACATATATGAATATGTATATTTCATCAATATTGGTAGACAATAAATAACATATATGTATATGTACATATGTACATAAATACTTAAAAGTGTACGATAAGAAATCGTGTCGCCTTTTTATAACGGGTTTTTCAACAAGAACTTTGTTTTTCAATTGTGGCAACACCAAAAACATGATAGTTTTGACATTTAGTTTTTTGGCGTATTCGTAGTAGATGCATTGGCAATTGTTGCAATGAATTTACTTTCGCTCGAAAATCGCATTAAAATCATTAAAATCCACTATGGAAATGGTGGTTCTGTTAAAGTTACATTTCGTAAAATTCGTGATATTTTCGGACACCATAATAGTCCTTCTGAGACCGGTATTAATGGCTCGATTATGGATAGCAACCGAACATCAGTTGCGTTGCCAGAAAAAATATTTGTGGTTGCCAGAAAAGCACTAAATACCAACTGAAACTGGAACCTCTCAGTTGCCAGTTGCCATCCGTAATACAATTGTCAGCAACTGACAAGACAACTGGAGTTCGGTTGCCATCCATAATCGACCCATAATAATTTGGTCGTTAAATTTGAGTCGACAGTGTCGATACAAAATGTACCAACACCAACACCTTTGCATGCTCAAGGTGTCACTGTATGGTGCGCTATGTGGTCTGGAGCCATGATTGGGCCGTTGTATTTGAAGATGAGGCTGGAATTGCGGTAACGGTCTATGGATCACGCTGTCGCGTGATGGTAACAACTCAATTTTGGCCTATTATTGATGACGTGGATATCACTGACATGTGGTTTCAACAGGACGGTGCCAAATGTCACACAGCCAATGAAACGATCAATTGCAAACCAAATTTCCGGATCGCATAATTTCACGAAAATCAGCTGTTAAGTGGCCAGCCAGATCGTGTGATTTAACACCACTGGATTATTTTTTGTGGGGCTATGGTAAGGATAGAGTCCATAAGGAGCCAATCGAATCGGTTACAGCCTTAAAACTCAAAATCAGTAAGGTGATTAACGAAATAGACCCGCCATTTTGCCAAAAATTGATTAAAAACTTTGATGAAAGAATTGACATCTGTCAGCGTGCTCGTGGTGGACATTTGCCAGATATCATTTTTCATTAATAATTGGCGAACTTTTCTCTTCGTAATACAATAAAAATTTTAATCATCTTTATCTAAATTTTTTGTTTTATTTTGTTTTAGAAAACAAAGTTCTTGTTGAAAAACCCTTTATAAGTACATATGTATGTATATATATACATATGTATATATAAGATTCTTACCCCTTCATTTGCTTTGTTACTATTATCATCAGCCGAAGGACCATTTTCTGGTTCGACTATCTAAAATATTATAGGTAAAAATATACAGCTTGGTAATTCGAATATTCAATTAAGTAAAGAAATGTAAAATAAAGCTCATCTCACCTGATGTCTAATTTTCACAGTTTTATAAATTTTTTCAAAAACATTTATACTTTTCAGAGTTTGTTGCGCAATTCTTTTTTGAACTAGTTTTGCCTTTTTATTTTTAGGAAGCGGTAATAATATGCGCGATAGGGAGTGTCTTCTTGTCGGAATATCCTTTTGCCCATGTTTTATAGTATAGATAGGTCGAGTAGACGCAGTGTAAGAAGCAGTTTCTTTTGAGTGTCGGGAAGGTGCGACGTAAGCTTGTTCTGGATTCATTATATTTGTTAAAAAAGTGCTTGTTTCAAAGTTATCGCACCCATTATTTTTTATTATCAAAATATTATCTTCTTCAGTGTTAAGAAAATTTGAACTCAAAACTGTTTCATTTAAGAGGTTAATAAGCCGGTCGGCTAAACTTGTGTTCAAAGTTTTATCATTGTACTGATTTGGTTTAGCCAACAAAGGCGGCGGTAATGTTTCAAATTTTTCAAAATTGTCTTCAAGTGCAGATCTAGAGTATTTTTGAGGTTCGGATAATAAAATCGGCTGTGAAACAAGGTTCAATAAAACTGGTTTCATTGGAGGTACTTGAAATATTGAATTGCCGTTAATGTTAAATTTGATTGGTGACTTCATCACAGATCTCGGCGGTGAGCTTCTAGTAGCATAGTCATGATCCCGTAAGCCATACTTCGACCTTTTAAAGGCTTCCTCATTTTGATAATGATTATTTTTTAAATGATTTACGAACTTCGACCATTTTTCTATGTCGAAAATTTTACTGCAATAAAAACAATTAAGACGATATTCGCCTCTTATTTCTGAAATTTCCACAAAACCACATAGACTCGTACTAGTTTGCGTCGATACTGAGCATGAAACTGTTTTTATCTGTGGAATTTTGATTACAGGCTGAACAGCATCAGGAATATTAAACAGATCTTGTGGGAAAACTCCCGTTTCATGTCGGTAAATAGTGAACTCTGGATCTCTAGGTGTGACGACAACTACGTTTTTTCTAAAAATATACATACATATGGATCTGTATATGTAAACGTTGAATATTATACATATGTAAAGTACTTACTTTTACATACATATGCATAAATCAAAGAAACAAGATTGCGCACTCAGCCGTACAAATAATTTTCTACTGCGGATCTAGCATATAAAAATATTCGAAGAATTTATGAAAAGTTATTAATTGAGTATAAAAAAATCAGAAGTGATGCAACCATGGACGACTTAAAAAAATATATATGTATCTAACATGCGAACCACATGTTGACTCGATAAAAATTACTTCTTAATAAAGTTAAATGAAATGTTGGTGGAAAAATTATAGCATGTGCAGCGAGCGATTATCTGGTTTATTCAACACGGTTGTGCGAACAGTTGCAACGTGTAGGGGCCGCATAAGTCACACAAAAACCTTATTCGCTACACAATAACCAGCGCAGTTAAGTATGTTTCTTTGATTGATGTTACATATGTACATATGTATCAGAGAACTGCAACAAGTATTATCGAGCCGTCTTACACATTAGTACAACTAACCAGGCTTTCGGCACCAACAATCACAAATGAAAGTGTTCATTTCGATTACGAGTGTTTCGAAACTGAGTGTTCGATCTATTACGTTTACAATCATTGGTTATTATTAAATAAAAACGTTTTCATCAGAAAAAATTGGAGTACATGATCGGATATACTAGATACTCGTTGCAGATCTCTGGTATGTATACTCGACGATTTACGTATTTCCTTTTTATTACTAACCTCCAGTCTTTGGGCTTTCTCCTAAAGGGATGTACTGCTGGAAGACCGAACATGCTGCATTAAAAAGTATAATATAAAATATATTAAAAAAAGATATGTGTATATGTTAATAATTATACAGGCTAAAGTTCTTAAATGTTAATAATCAGAGAAATATTAAACATACATTGTCAACATATTTCGAGCGGCGATGCTTACTAAAAATTTTCTGCACTGCGTAGGGGTGTTAGATTACAGGAAACTAAGGAATGCTGAAAATTTTTAATAAGCATCATTTAGAGCATAAGCATCATGGTGGAGAAAATGTTTAATTTATATTAATGTACACTGTATTTTCTCTTAAGCGGACGCTTAAGGGACTAACGAATTTGTCCGCTTATGAGAAGTGTCCGTTTATGAGAAATACACAAAAAGAGTAATCAATAATCTGTAATACATATATCAATCTTTAAACACTTTTATTTCCAAAACAAAAACATTCAAATAAAAATAAGAAAAAATAAACAGAATTTTCATTTATATTCTTACGGCAAAGTAAACAACATTTTCATTAATATTTTTGCGAATAAAAAAGAAAAAGCTTGAAAGACCAGATATTCAACTGAATTTTAAAAAGTCCGAAATTTTATCTCGGCGAGTTTTTCTTTTAATTTGATTATCTTGGAAATGCATTTGGAGATCAGCCAGCATTTTAACACTTTTGAGGTCGCTGTGATATAAAGAAAACCCTTTAACTTTTCTTATGGCTAAATAAGCCTCTTTATAAGAAGTTACCATCCTTTAAGCTGTCGGGTTGTGGGGAAATAAAATATCATACATCGCGGAAAAAAGTGTCCGCGTCCTGTTATGAGAGGGTTGTCCGCTTAAGAGGGAAATCATTTTTGAAATCCCTTACAATTTTTTTGGTACTGAAAAAAGAGTCCGTATGTGGGTCCGTATTTGAACTTATATTGATGTACATATACATATATGAAAAGTACTGATACGATCTGCTAAAAACTGATTGGATATAAATAATAATATTTTTCAACATAAAAAAACTCTTAGTAATTTTGAATTTTCATTAATTGAATAAAACTGAACTTGAGACTGATAATATTACTTTTCATATATACATCAATATAAGTTCAAATAATAATTACGTTTATTCGTAATAATAATAATATAAAAATATTTTATTGGGTCTAACTGTATTTGATTAGGATTTGCCATATTGGATAAGGATAATGTAGGAAAGTGGGATATTAGTAGTTTATAATTACTTCTCTATATTTTATTTAATATTGTTTTATTCTTAATGCATGCCTAAGAAAGGTAGAAGGTAAAGTAGAAAGAAGAATAACTAAAGGATGATTCTACGGGGTGTTATCGTAACTTCTAATTTCAATATATTTCCTTGTCTTATTATAACAGAATTAGGTATGCTAATTTTCCCTCATTTTCTATTTCCGTTGTAAATTTTATTTGTTCATGAAAACTGTTTAAAGTATTTAATATATTTTCAATGCTATCTCTTTTGACAACAGCAAAAAGATCATCCACATATTTAATAATTATGTTTGGTTTTGTTTCCATTTTTCCCAGAGACCCGTCTAACAATTCTTCCATAACGATGTCTGCTATAATCAGTCAAGCGGGTGAACCCATTGGCATTCCTTTCTTTTGTTCATACAAACTTGACCTGGTATTTAAAATATCTGCCTTCTTTTATACAAAAGGAAATTATTTCCATAAAATTATTTTTTGGTATCCGCGTATATTGTTCTAAAATATTCAATTTCTTTTCAATGATTTTAAGTGCATGATTTACAGGAATGCTGGGAAATAGAAATATGTGCATTCCTGGTGTCACGAACGTACGTTCGTATGCTTTTGATGTATATAGAAAACAAAACTTTTCCTAGCATTTTTTTGCGATTCGATAGCATTTTGGTAGCTCTGTGTTTGGTGCCAAAGATGGATTTCATCGATTTTAAGTTTTCATAATGATAGTTATAAACATGTGGTCACGAACGTACGCAAAATAGAAGTCAACTTTGGCTGACAGTAGTGAAATGTAAAATTCTGCGTGGAACGGAATATTCAAAAGCGATTAATTTATTTTAAAAGTGTGTTAATGTAGGTCTCTATCCAGTATTTACACAATAAAATATCTCTTTTGGTTTTTGTTTAATTGGCTTAAAAAAAACATTTTTTTTAATTGTAACACAGAATTTTTTTTTTATTTACAAGTAAGTGACACCGAGCTTAATTAAAATGATTTATGTCAGGCACCTGTTAACGTTTATTGCAGAGCAATTACAATAAAATGATATTTTCGGTCGAGAACGTACGATTAAAATATAGATAAGAAACAACTAAAAATTAACCGTTAATCGAATTTTTTTTGTTCTCCTTACACTTTCATCTTCTGAATTCATTGTAGTAGAGATTTTGAAGAAAGACTGCAAACATAGCATTTTTTTTGCATGTAAAATAATTCAATATAAAAATGTCTTTAGAACTAACTTAAAAAGAAAATATTAAATTTTCCAGTTCCAGCCCAATTTCCTCAATTAAAACAGCTAAGATATGCTATGAAACCATTCTATATAAAAATATAGACCTTTTTTCCGGTCTCCTTAGATACGGGTAATCGAGCTTCAACTGTATAACATTTTATTCCAGTAAGTACTCAATAACTTATGTTTTCAAAAATTTATTTGTTTGTTAAGCTTAAGTGAAAATTTCGCTGCATAAAACATCGAATACAATTCAAGGTCGAATATTTTCGAGGAAAGTAAGAGATCTCTCAGGAAGATCTTCTGTCATCCCTACGGTGACGATCCGTCCTTTTTTATAAAAGACAGTCCTCTTTTTTGACTTTTAAATTTAAACAAAATAAATTGTCCTTTTTTTAATTGAATTGTCCTTTTTTGTCCTTTCTTTTTGATGGCTAATGTTCTTCTTTAGTTTCCAAAATTCAAAGTTTTATTTTCTCAAAATACCAAAATTTTAAACTCAATACAATATAAATTTATAACCACCCAAGACAGGAATTGCCTGGCAATACTGAAAATTGTATGTTCAATGTGTCAACAAACTTTCTGTCGGCTTTCAAATGGACTGTGCAGAATTTAAATTGTTTTTATCAAATAACATTGATATAATAAAAAAATACATTCTTCAGAAAAATATCAATAATAGATAATTATCTATTAGGATTATAATCCTTAAACTATTGTTCTTAGTTACTTTTATTTATTGAATTTTGTTAGTTTTGTATTATTGGCTAAATTTAATTCATTATTAATTTTGATTAATTAATTTTTTGTTTTAACAAGGAATGTATGAACTTCTAGGCATATTTAATTTCTGTTTTAAACATTAAAATAAGTACATACATACACATGTAACTAATTGTGCTAGTCACTAATTGTTTGAATTATATTTTTATTTTATTTTGAGTGTCCTTTTTTTTTGTCGAAAAATATGGTCACCATAGTCATCCCTCAAGATTCAGAGCGTAGTCGAAGTCCGTAAAATTACTAAAAAAGAAAATGACAAAATAGTTGCTACAGGAACTGCAATAACTAACTAATATATGTATAACTTTTGAACTAATGTATAATCCAAACTCCATGAGGTGCATAAACTGCCAAAGATTGGAATATACAAAAAAGTGGGGCAAAAGCGAGGAACAATGCAGAGAATATGGCTTTTCTGAGAAACATGAGGAATGTAATCGGAAGTACTGTGTTAACTGCCAAAATGAGATTCATACATCATATGACACGCAATGTCCCACATACTGGAAACACAAATCGGTGAACTACAAACGGGTCTCCCGAAGGTGTACAACACGCAAAACATGGAGAATATTGAATGACAACCCAACGTCATACATGCTTCAAAATCGTATGGGGCTGTGCACATATTACGTAACGCTGTTTTCAGAGATTTTATACCCCCACCCCGTAACGCTTTTTAATAATTTTTCAGTGCAAAATTTCCAATCCGTAACAAATCTTTAACCTCCCTTGAAGCGTTACGTAATATGTGCACAGCCCCTATTCCCAATTCAAAGTAAAACCAACAAACGCTCAAATTGCTCCTTCTTCGACGCCAACAAACAGCAGCAATAAAAGGAAAAACGATCAACAAGAGGAATTTAAACATAGATTTAATTATGAATGGCTGCTATTCGAGCATAAGCTAAAGAAATATTTTTTTAAAATTTCATTTATTTGTGGCGGGTTAGCAATATCTAAATGCATTTCGTTGGCTGCTAATCCGCAACAAATAAATAAAATGTTAAAAACATAAATTTTGAAATTTAATTTTGCACTTTAAAAAAAAATAACACTATGCCAAATCTGGCATTGCATTAATGGTTAAAAATAATTTAAATGTAAAAAAAGACCATATTGATCCGTTGTGATACTGAATTTCATATTACGAATATTTATAGAGAAAATCACATAAACTTATCACCAACAATGATTAATAATATTCCAATTGCAACAAATGTTCATCATTTTTTGTCTGTGTGATTTAAATTCATATAATGTATTGTGGGGTTCAGCCTACAAATCTCCTAACGGAAAAATTCTGGAAGATTTTTTAAACGATCGAGATCTAGTATTTTTAACGATGGTTCTTCAACTTTACTCAGTACAAAAAATACTCTTACTGCTGTAGACATTTCCATGTGCAGTGTAGATATTATTTCGACTTTGAATTGGGTTTGCTTACTTTTTCCAGTAGTAGGAAACTCTTTTCCCATTTAAATCTCAAATTGTATAGACGCAATAGAGATAAATTTTCACCTCGTTTTTAGAAACGAAAGCTGGTTGGCAATTGTTTGAAAGGAAAGCTGCAGTAGTAGATACCAAGTTTAATGTATCAGCTAACATTAACAAAAAAGTTTCTCAAATAAAACGTACTCTTCGCAAAACGGCCATTGCAACAAATGCACCGTTATTTCAAATGAGCAATGCGATTTGTTATTTTTAAAGATTAGCTACAAAGCGAGTTTTTTCTCTATTTCATGTGAAGCTCAACTGTTCGCCAATAAAGTGATTGTAGTATTATAAATAAAAACTCTATAACAAAAAAAAAAAAAAAAATTGGAAACTATGTATCAGGTAAGTGCATTTTAATTTAATTTCTTAAAATATATAAAATATAAAATTAAAACTTTAAGAAGAAAATAATTTGAATAATGGAAGCATGTTTACAAGAAATTGAAACCGCCAATACTGAAGGATTGGACGATGAAGATATAATAAATTCTCTGAATGAACAAATATTACATGAATCTACATGTGAAAATTCATTAGCACACAACAAACTCCAAAGCCCGATACGTGGAAGAAAACGAAAACGTAATAATGATAGATGGAAACGGACAATAACAAAAAAAACTAAGGAACAGCGGCCAAGAATACATCTCAAATTCTAAGAATAAAAAAGTCTGTCCTAAAAAAGAAATTAAAGCTCCATGCTCACAGCGATGCAAACACAAATGTTTTGAAAACTTTACGAATGAAGATCGAAAAGCGTTGTTTTCATTATTTTGGGAGCTCTGTGACATAGAAAAACAGAGACAATTTATTGCGAATTCCATGGTAGACGTTGTTCCCACTTATCGATATATTCGAAAGAGGTCCAAGAAGAAACAACAACTCCTTTTATTTAAAAAAGAATAGTGAAGATATAAGGGTGTGTAAGTTATTTTTCAAAAATAATTTATGCATAAATAATCGTAACATTATGACTTTTGATGAAAAAAGAGAAAAGATTGCTGGATGTGTTATGGAAATAGATCAAAGAGGAAGGCATTTAAATCACGCAACTATAGATCAAAAAGTCAAGGACGGAGTTAAAAAGTCGTTCATTGAAAAAATTTATAGAGATTATGTTGAAAGTTGCAAAAATTAAAATGAGTCATATTCGTCCTATAAATTTTTCTATAGAGTATTTAATGAAGATTTCAACATTTTTCCCCCAAAAAATGATGTATGTATGTGGCCTGTGTAAATATAACTGGGGAAGAAAAAGAAGACATGACATGAAGGTATGAGCAACACCAATTAGAAAAACAATTATCCAGAACTAAAAAAGAAAATGATAAAAACGAAACCAATGCTTTTGTAAGTGTTTATGACTTGCAAGCAGTAACGGCAACACATCAGCATTTTACTACAAAAGCAAATTAAATGTATTTAACTTTACGGTATACGATTTAAAAAAACAAGAAATGTACCTTCTCATGTAGTAGAAATGTCTTACGAAGATTTTCTAGATATAAAACAACTTGCCTCCGATTTAACAAACTTAAAACAAATGAAAATATCTGAGTTAAAAGCAATAAAAATTTTGTCAACTGCTCCAAGATCTATATTCATTAAAACATCATATACGGAGAGCGAGTTTCAGGAGATCGTTGTGATTAAAAATAAAAACAAATGCGAGATACAACTAAACAAGGCCTACCGAACAAAACCAGGAATTTCAGATAAAAAAAAAATCTGATCTTATGGACATAATTAAAAATAATTTAATACCATCATTTTATAGGACATTTTAATCAAATTTTTAGTTTTTCTGTAAATCTTTTTTTTTCGCTTTTAAGTTCGGGATAATGAATTAGAAATTTGTTTTAAGCTCTAATATTTTTTAAAACTATGAAAATAAAAATCAAATAAAACTGAAAAATTTATAAAAATCCAAAAAACTATATTGTCTTCTTAATTTTTTATAATACCTACATATATGGTTTAAATTCGGCAAATTTAAAACATCTTAAAAGCTGATTTGCTATAACGATATATTCCGAATTAATTAATAAATTTGTCGTTGATTTTGTGACAATAACGGTACACCATTGATAGGTTGATACAAAATACTTAAATATAAATAAATATTTCATATTTTTAATAATTTTTGACCTTTTTTAATTACAAAACATTCCTCTTTATTTAAAAACTTGTAAAAAAGTAACTTTAGTAAACGAGAATACTATCAAAAAGATGGCTGAAAACTTCAAAAGCATTTTTCTCAGTTCACGATTTTTTCAATTACTACGGTATTGCACCAAAGGCTCGATGTATGTTTTTTATATCTGACAATAACTGCGCATATGGTCTAGTTACCCGGCGCTTGAATTGCTATACTGTGTAAATGTATTTTATAAGGCATACTAATAATAAAAAAATATATAAATGCCGGGGTCAAACATTGTTACTTCTTCAGATCCACAGTAATTAAAAAAAATCCCAAACTAACTAACTAACTAAAGATTTTTTGGGTTTTTTCCTTCTCCTGTAAAGTAGCTAAAAGTTGAGATACAAACCTACATTAAGCCATCGTAGGTACATATGTATATGAATTTATATACTAAATTGTATGCCATTGTATAATAAATTATTATACCATGATTGTACATATCGCACTTGATCAACAAGAGGGTATTAACTCAAAATTTTTAAAATTTCGTTTTTTGCAAGCAATCGATGAATAGTGGTCATATCTATCCACTGTAAAAATTTTACACCATTCTCCACTCTTTCACCCAAAAAATACAGTTGTATCTCTCCTTGTGATCGAAGAATAGTATAAAAAAAGTTGTTTGCCTCTACTGAAAATTTAAAAATTTTGAGTTAATACCCTCTTGTTGTGCGATATGTAACTTTTAAAGCACGAAGAATTATTCTTTTTAAAATAATTAATATAAGTTTCCAATACCATTATAGTTAAAAAAAAAAAATTGTTATTTATTTTGATTCAATAAACAATCACTGAGTGAGAAAGTGCCAGTACGTAAGATCCTCCATATTGCAATATTGTTGCCTTTTCTGGTTAAATAAATGTTCCAGTTAACTTTCACTATATTCAAGTTTTATTTTTTAAAATAATTATCAACGTAATCTTAATAAGGATGAGGGTCCCATGATAAGCTTGAATACTTAAGGAAACCATAAGCACATGTCTTGGCGAAGTAACTTCTTAAAAGTTAGTACGCTAACTTTTTCTAGCGAGTATAGCACATACATATATACATGTGTATCTACATACTTACGGTATATCGGGAACTGCATCTGCTCGAATGCCCTTCGCAGTAAATTGAATAGGTGAAAAATGTCGTTCGCAAGCATAAACAGAATCAGTATTTGGTTCCTCCATATCAAAAAAGGTAAGCCAAGCCTTCCTTCTGCAAATGTAATGGGAACAATAATAATTCAACAGCACACTCATGCAAATTTTACCTTCTTCTATCATGTATTCGAAGAGGAAAACCATAAAGATTTTTAGTTGATGCACAACCTACAGCACAAAACATGTTTTTCGTCATATGCATATTATTTTTTATAATTTTTCTTAAATGACCACTAAAAGATGAATTCTTTGTAAGACAACACAGAATGAAAACAGCACCAGTTTGTTTTTGTTTACGATCAGTGTTGTCAGTTTCTTTTTTAGGTTTCTCTCCAAATAGCTTCTCGAATATCACCAAAAAATCCCAAATATCTTATATGTATATAAGTATGTAATACTAATTACATATGCATGTATCTAATCGCTAGTTTTTGGCTTTATATTTAAGTATGTGGAACAAATCTAGTTTAGCGACGCAGCTCCAAAAGAAGAAAAAATTACATAGGGCGATAGAAAATCGCAAAATAAGATGAAAATTTAATGTGGTAACTTTCCCGGAAAACTATTTATTGTTTTCTAGTTACGATGAAAATATGGTAGCACTACATAATACAAAAAATGAACAAAAAGAACCGCTGATTAAATCAAATAAAGAAAAATCCCAACATAAATTTTTTTTTATTTTAGCTAGAAATGTTTTAAATAAATAAAATGATTAAAAGTTAATAGCGCAAAACATGACAAAACTTTATGTGTCTTGCCAGCAGCTACAAATTTTTTATTGGCTTTTTTTTAAATGGCCTTTCACACACGAGAAAAATTATATGTGCTAATTAGGTTTTACCCAAGGCGAATTCACACCAAGTTGTCTTATTAGTACAAATAAAACAATTCGCCGCAAAATCTGGGGGGTTATTCTGAACAAAGCGAATTTACACCAGGTAGTCGCAAGGCGAATTAAAGAATTCGCCTTGATCTGAGTTGTCAAAACAAATGCGTCAATGTGTGGTATAAAATTCAACATTAAAATGTAAAACACAGAATATTTTGTTTAGTCTATGATGTAAACTTTATTAAAAGAAAGATTAACAAAAAAAAGATAGTGAATTAAGAAGTTCTTCATTTCTAATAACAGAATCAGAACTTATTAATTGTTGTGATCAAGCAGAAAAAATTCGCCTTGATTCTGAATTGCGATGCGAAAACAATGTAAATAAGATTGCTTTCGCATCGCAATCCAGAATAATCCCTCTGATCTGAAGTGTCAAAACAAATGCCACAATGTTTTGGTATAAAATTCAACATTAAAATTGAAACTTTATTGTAAGAAAGATTAACAAAGTCCGAACAATGGTATAATAAACAGGAAGGAGGTCTTGGAACATACATACATTAAAATTTATTTAAAGTAGTCCCACTGACTAAAAAAGCGTACCCATCAATATGTCTTATGCCCGTGAAGTTTTAAGTTTACAACTTGGAAATTATGCAAATCATGTTATAGCTCACTTGTGGAGCATACAAGTAAGTAAAAGTGAATGAAATAAACATATGGAACATATGTATAATTGATAAAAATTGCGTTACTATTTCAAAGGAGTCGGAGTTCACATATGATCAATCCGCTGAGCCGGGAGATACATACATACATACATATATGCCATGATGTATTATATAGGCAAGGTGTTAATCACAATGTATGTTAATTTAATTTAAAAAATTAGATAAAATACATTGCAGTTCTTCCCAATTTTTAGAAACAAACAACTTACACCCCGCGCTTGTTATTGGTCGATTTGGATGGTTCACTAAAGCATTTACCACGCGATGGTAAACTTTACGGCGATAGCTTGAAAAGAGGTGGCCTGGATGATATTGCAAAACATGATGCTGTTAAAAAACTTAAGGAAGAGAAATATGCGTTGGTGAAAAGGATTATAATCTAGCAGATAATGTTGACACATGGGCTGATTTTCTCTACGCTCGTTATCATCCTCGCACTATAAATATTATCAAACAATACCGGCATGATAGTCAAAAACAAACGCTGGACACTTTCCCGCGGCGTTGAACTATGGCAGACAGAGGAGTTTCCAAGATGATTTTTGCGATCGTATACGTCAGTATGTTGAGGAGTGTGATTTTTTGCAGGATTTTCAAACGACTTTTGATTCCTATAATGGGTTTTCTGGTCCTTCATGCGCACACCTTATATTATTCCACCATGCCATTTGCAAAGCGTTGACGCCGAGTTATTCCGGTTGGTTTCTTACAGTGTTGTCAGATTAGGGGATTTATCCCCACATCGGGGATTTTTTTCAAAATGGGGATGAAAAATTTGGTTTGGGGATTGGGAAATTCATTGAGGATAATTTATATGCTTTGGGTAATTTTAAAAAATTAAATTTTTATTTTGTGTATATAATTTGGTTAATATTTTTTACTATTATTTTAATATCAACCTATTCTAATTGATGTTTTTTGAGTACATAAGTGTTTTTAGTGTGGTAACTAAAACTTTGTTATTAAAAGTAAAGAGGACTTGTTTTTTATACCTAAAAACTTTATTGAAACAAATGCTAAAACATTTGCCATCAAATCTCAACATTTTCAAAACATATAAGCAATTTTCTCCAAACATGTGTTGCAATCCATTAGGACAACCCAAATTTAGTTCAATCATAAAAATACTACAACCAGCGTCAAATGAAAATGTTCCAAGAGATATATATGAGTCACAGTGGAAAAAAAATGCCATTTATGAGGTGGAATGATTTATTTAATATACAAATAACAAACAACTTAAATATGTTTTGGACAGAAGTTTATTCATATCAATATGCCGCTGGATCGCGGCCGTTTAAAGACCTGGCAGAGTTGATATTAAATTTACTTTGCGTATTAACGAGCAACGCTTGCGTTGAAGGAGTTTTTCAGCAATGAACACGGTAAAAACAAAAATTAGAAACAAAATGCAGTACGAATTGTTCGAATCTCTGTTGAGAATTAATATACATTTTAAAAGTAATGGAATTTGACACTTTTGATCCATCTCCAGAAATGGTCAAATTGTTTAATTCTAAAAGCATGTACCATGTAAAGAAGATTAGGACTCCGAACTTTTTGATTTTATCAGTCAACTTAACTAATTATACAAATATATACATAGAAATGAACTACAGTGCAAATAAAGTATTCATAAGTAAATACGCCTTATCACGAGTGTCGTAGTCGAACTTCAACGACTCCCATGTAAAATATATAGCGAACGTTGCCAAATTTTACAGATTTCGTCAAGACTACGACACTCGTGATAAGGCCTAATACTTAAGTGAATTGAAATTGAAGTAGTATTATTTTTAGTGGGGATTTTTGGGGATAGCATAAATTGCTTTTTGGGGAATTTCGCGGAAGAAAATTTTCAAATAGGGGATGCGACGCGAACCCTGGTTTCATACATTTTGTATGGACATGAGAAATTTTGACAGCCAGACAACGCTTTGCCTCGTAATTTAGGTTGGTATGTCTGACAACCGTTTGAACTGACAATTTTTGTTGGCAGATAAATTTATCGTCTGACAATGAAATTGTAAGGTTTTCCTACAATCGTCTGAACTGACAATTTACCTTTTGGTAACAATTTTTCATTGTCAGTACCATGGGTCAGTACGTTGTCAGCATATTGCCATATCTAACAATACTGTAAGATCTACCAATCGTTTGTACATACTATGTACATAGCTCTTAAGGGCCACAGCAAATTTCTGTACTTATGTATGTAATGATTTTTCTTATTTTTTATTATCTATTGGATGTAGCTTAACTATAATGAAGCCCAAGTTCTGGAATTAGATAAAAATTATTAAAAAATACCATCGTTCACTATACAAAATTGTATTAGTTTTTCAAAAATTTATTATATATGTATGTATATGTATGTACATATGTATGTACATGCATATATGTAATAAAATCAAAATACATATATACATATGTACATATGAAGTAGTATTGTAAAACTATTATACATACATACATACATACATATATAAATTTACTCGTCCTTTAATTTTATTCTTTCTTAATGTGCAAAAAAGGCAGCACTCGATTTGTGTTTTTTACTAAAAAAAAAATTACATACATATGTATGTATGTATGTACTTACATATTTCAAATAATAATAAAAAAGATTCTCTTAATTTTGACGCTGACGATAACTTGGCTATAAAAGATTGATATTAAGCAAAAGTAAAAATAAGGAAATATACATACATTATTGTACGTACATATGTATGTACATCCATATGTACATACTTATGTATGTTTATTGCGTTTGTTCTGAACTGGGTGTAGAAGCTGTTGATGATACTGCCAAAATTGTATATTTATCACTCTTTGCAGTTGTCGGTTTATTCATGGGGCAAACATAATCAGTCCATTCAATTTCAGAACTACCACAATGAGTTGATTTTGTCGACTTTCTCCGTTTTAAGGAAAATTGATTTTTTTTAGGCAGTCTAATCTTTGCAGTGATTGTCAATGGTTGATAGCCCAGTTGTGCCTCAGCATCTCTTTTAGCATGTATAACATCACGGCCTAAAAGGTTCTTAAAATGTGTAGCTAAATGTCTGCGTAATAATGTTTTACTTGGCGGTATACTCAATAGTTCTGCTAACAAATCAGCGTTAAAGCGAGGTTCATATAACATTAACGCGCCATGCACCCCAGCTCCTCTTAAATTCGGTGCATATTCAGATAAATCGGCAACTCGTAACCATTCCATAACACGGTGTGCTGTCCATAATGCTATGAATTCAGGACTGGTATCCAATTCCTCAGAATTACATGCGTTTTCATCCAACTCCAAACTGTAGCGTTTGTAAATTTTTGTTGATCTCCTAATTAAACAATCAGGATTCCATTCTGTTTCGCGCATACATTGTATAGCCCTTCTAAAAGAAGCAATGTGAAGACATGACGTTACTTGTAACTGAACCAAATCTTCTATCGTTAAACGATGCAACATTCGTCCATCGATTTTGGATTGCAAAAATGTGTCTTTATACTGAGGCAACCCAATATCATCTAGCCATCTCATAACCCAACCAACATCTAATTGCGCAGCTTTCAATGCTAAAGGGTCTAATTCCTTGGATGTAAGTTCATCAATAGCAAGCATTATTTTCTTGCGGTGTAAAGATGATTTTAAGTTTAATTCCTTTTCAATGTCCATAGGAGAAGCAGAAAAGAAGTAACTCGATGGTTTATTTTTGATCCATTTCCTGTTCGAATATACATACATATATAAGTACAAAGATTTATTGGGGCACATATAATCCGTCATACGTTATACGTCGCATTTTTCAATAAAGAAAAATTTTATAATTAAATCAAATTCTCTCCGTTAACGAAGTACTCATGGTGCCAACATTATCCGTGATTGCGTTAATGTCAGTTGCAAAAGGCAACGTATGACTGATTCTATGTGCCCCGGCCGTAAGTAAGAGTATATTAGAGAATATTCTCAAGTTAAAAAATTTTATGATGATTCTCTTTGCAAAAGCTACATATATTACAGCAACTAGAGTGGTTTGTAGTGTAACACAAGTTTTCGGAATCCCTCTCAAATTAATGATTGAAGATTTTAGGTGTCTAGAAATAATTGTTCGAATTTTCTAGCAAATCAAAAAACATACATACATATGTACATATGTATGCCAACTAGCAGAAGCAAGGTGTGTATTAAGGTGTTTCCAAAATACCTTAGGCCGAGTAATTTTTTTTTAATTTTCAAAACAGAATGAATTTTTGGTCACTTAAAACTTTTTCAATAATACCATATGATGTTTAGCAGGCTAAAATTTACGAAACGTAAGAAGACGACACTATCAGTCCAATTATGAATAACGATTCTCGAAAATTGTTTCCCTCTCCATCACATTATGAATACATATTTAAGGTGAAATTCATAAACGATTCATAAAGTTAATGTGCACATTAAAACCGGTTTTCTCATACAAAATTCGTACATAAACATCACAATAACTTTAATAATCATTTATGAATTACACCTTTACTTTTTTGGAAATCCCAATTTAAAATGAGGGGAATGGAAAAAATTTCCCTGGAATTATTAATCTTAAATGGGTTATCACATATGTACATACATACATATGTATGTACACATGGTATAATAAATAAGGTAGTCTTGTCAATAAAACAAATACAACGTCACAAAAACAACAGGTATTTTGTTAGTGTAAAATGTTTTCTGTGTGTCAAAATCAGAGAAACAAGCCGATCGCTTCGAAGCCGTATATCATCGCCGCTTTTGTGAATTCGACCGCTGCCAAATACATCGGTTTTTTACTGCTTTTACAGGTATTTCAGCTCTTAAAAATGCATTGTTAGGTTTAAGTTGCTTCATGTGATATTAGACTTTTCTTTGCAGCAATTTTTTTATTTAATATATAAAATTTCACCGGCGGGTTGAAATAAATTTTTTTTGCTTAGACGGCGCTTCAAATTTTTAATCAACTTGTTGCTTTGCTACATGCAATTTGACATTTGTAAAACAAAAATATACGTCTACAGCAGGCAGGATGATTTTACCTGTTTTTATTATACCATGGTACATATATACATATGTACATATATACATACAATTTGAGGTGGATAACAAAAACTTTTTATCACTTATTGAAGCTATCATGAATGAGTAAATGAATGAGGTAAATCTTACCTGCAATTCTCTTCATAACATGCTAAGCCTAATTCGTTTAACCAACATCCAATTTCTTGATCCGACCATTCCGACCAATTTTTATTTGAATCGATTGATGAAGATTGTGCTGACCATTCTATACGTCCACCAGCAGTAGATCTTGCTCGATCGCCGCGACGAAATTCGGGTTCAGATTGCTCGAGGGCAGATAGCTCCAAATTACCGCTGTTGTTACGTCTTAATTTATCAATAATGTTACGTAAACTTTTAGCAGATTTTTTTTTTAAAGTAGGCGAAGGCGACGAATTGGTATTAGAATTGGAGATATAATTATTAAAGATTGAATCGAAATTATCATTATTAATGCAGTTATCGTCAATAAGAATTTTTTCGTTAGAAGCAAAAGCAACATTACGTTGTTTGCCAATATTGACGTTATTGTTATTTAGTCCATTGTTGTTGTTATGATTAGGATTTATAGGCAACTTAGGTTTATCTTCATTCTTAATACATTGTGAACGTGGAAGACTGTGATACAATGGATATTTTTGGTGTCTAAAAGAAGTTGGAGGTGTCTTTGGAGATGATCCGCTTATATTTGAAAAATTGAATTGAGTCAAGTTACCCATACTACCAAATGAAGCATTGGATCGCTTAAATTTCTCTTGAGAAAAATCCATGCATTCAGATTTTTTTAATTCAAAATTCTCTTTCTCCAAAGCTGCCCTGTGTAGCTTTAGCTCACTTAATGCTGATAGAAGCTCCAGTTTTTGTGTTTCCAATTCAGAACGTGTACATAATTGTCTTTGTAATACTTCATCCTTAGCATTAAGTTGTTGATTTTTCTCAGACAACAAGCGTTCCAAATCTAAAATTTTATCTGCCTGATCATGAACTTTATCAACCAGAATTTGATATTGAACAGATAGAGATTCCTTGTCATTTTGCAATCTCCGTAAACGTTCATCAGAATCTTGTCGTGGTACGTGGAATTCTAACCAATTGCTTATGATGGCAGCACTAACTGGATCTGGTGCAGGAGAAGGTAAACCAACCTAAAATATAATAAATAAATAGTATTTTCATATGTTTACTAATGCAGCGATATAGACGGCCACGTTGGAAATAAAAAATTCACCATTTGCATTTCATTGGTGTTTTACCAAATTATCAGTAGACTTTTGAAATTCATTTGGAAATTAAAAATGATTTTTGAAAATTACAAATAGAATAAGCGTAGTAGATGATTGGGGAAAGCACCAATGCATTGCTTTACTTGTGCAGTTATGTACATATGCATTTATACATACATAAGTATATGTATAAGTATATACTATTTGAGAGTGGTGTTGGCTGAAGTGGTTAGCGCGTTGACTACTAAGCAAACAATGACTTGAGGCCTGGGTTCAAACCCTGGCCAGAGCAAGTCAATGAACATCATTAATTAATTGTTGTCGGACTATTTAAGTGATGAAGGGATAGCACTGGTCACTAAAAAATTGTTCCGACAGCGATTGATGCTGTTCCCAGCTAATCTACACAACATCGCCCTCCTTCGTCGGTTAGCAGAAACATCGGCGAAGTAAAACAATTAATAAAATGCCTGCTAATACAGCTTAACAAAGTTAATGCGTCTACTTAACATCGGAGGCGCCTCAACACTGCCTTAAAAATTAACATAACACGCAAAGCAGAGTTGTGAAAGAGTTAATTCTTCTAAATTTTCAACATCTATCTTCTCTACCCTATCCCTCTCCCTGAGTTCCGGCACAGTGCACTGCATACGTAGGGGTCATCCCCTGAGTGCTGGTCCTATTAAAAAAAAATCAGCTCAGCATTTTTTAGTTGGTTGTATTTTGTGGTACGTTAACTCATAGAATACTTTTGATTGCGGAGATATGTGAATATTATAAATTTCTTTGTAAGGTGGTACCCGTCCTATCAGCTCTAGAATTCGCTGGATGTTGTATTTCGTTCTAGAAGTGTTCTAAAATTAATTCTTTAATTGAAATATGTATCAATATGTGTTTAAATCTTACATCTAAGTGTTAATTAAATGTTTAGTCAATGCTAAACAAGATATTAGTTTCACCGGTTGATTTTTTTTGTCTTACGTCTCCCGTGAACGTCTAAGAGAAAGAGTAACCCTCATTTTCAGGCTCGTAAATGGATTTGGGTGCAACGATAAGTTTCTTTAATTATGTTGTCACGTGTTTTGAGAATACAGTATTCACCAACGGAACATTAAGATGAGTGATGTTAAACTTTGAATGTATTCCCTAACATTGAATTTTAAGAACAACACAAACATGTATTATTAATTCGTTCGCTTTTTATGCACAAGCAGAAAACTCATCATCAAGTATGATCGATCCTACTTATTCCGTTACGTTGAATTTTAAGAACAACACAAATAAGTATTATTCAATTTTATCCTCATTCGCTTTTTATGCACAAGCAGAATTCATCAACAAGTGTAAATCATTTCGATCATTTGATGCGAATGTGCATGATCTGATTGCGTGATACAATGAATATAAGGCATATGCAGAAATACAAAAAAAAAAACACCAACTCTATGTATTTTGTTGGTAGAAAATTTGATTTCGGAAGTCAAAAGTATAAACATGTATGTGTGCATTTTTCAAACTGTGAGAAATATATAAATGCAAATTATTTGTTCAAATACGAGTACAAAATTACTTTAACAACTGAATAAAACACTTGTTCCGCTAACAACACGTTGGCTTCGATTCAAAATGAGTTTCATACTCTTAACGACAGATCAGAACATTCATGTTAGCATAAAACAACAACTGAATAAAACTGAATGTTTGAAACGAACGGTTGCGTAAACAAGTGTTTTTTGCTTTTGAACAAAAACGATTAGATCATAAAATCAATGTGCATAATTAAGTATACCCGAGAATTAAGCACTTGTTGCAGCTCACTGTTAGTGAGTAAGTTCCCTGTAGTAAACTCTGGGCCAATCGTCTCCAAGTCACCAAATTTGTCTTACTGGGCTTATTGGTGATAATTCACCAATTTGTGGACTAGTGCTGACTTCGAGATGACATTGTCAACGATACGTCTACACTTTTTAGACTGTTTTAACAGGTAGACTAAAATTATAGAAATGTACTAGTAACTTTCTGGTTCGAATGTCCCATTAGAACTACGTAATCAATACCTAGTCAACTCTCTTAATGTTACTAGTACATTTTCAATGACAGGCATATGCTAAATGTCTATAGCACAAAGCATTGTATGGAGGTGTATAGAGAGTATTACTGCTGACAAAGTCAAAAGCGAGTCAGTACAATTTCACTATCGACATTTCCTGCAGGGTTATTAAAGAGAGTTGGACAGCATAACCTACCAAACAAAAAAGTTTGATATATGGTGCAAGATTATAATTCCTTACAAACTATTTTTTATTATTTTCTATTCCTAGAAACCACCCTTTCATCTGTTAATTTTTTTCTTATATTTTATAAAAAGGTTTTGGTATCTTTGGTAAACGCAGTTTGTATCGATTGTGACCACCCAATTTTTTTGAAAGTATTAATCCCCCAGCTGTTACCTTTTATTACGCATTTACTTAATACTATTCTCACGAAATCCACCTTCCCAAGAGACTGGAAGTTATCTAAAATCATTCCTATACCTAAAACTATTAATTGCTTTTCCTTATAATAAATTTGTATTTACAAACTATGTATAATAGTGTATATATACATAAGTATATATAGATTTACATTGTAAGGCCTCCAACTATATAAGGCCCTATGGGCTCGGTTGGATATAAATAAATAAATAAATAAATAAAACTAATAATGATTACCGACCAATTGCAATTTTACCCTATTAAACAAGGTGATGGAGAATCTCATTGGTAAGCAAATAACGGAATATTTGAGGCATGAAAATTTATTATCTGAAAGACAATCAGGTTTAATCAAAGCTTAAAGTTGCACCACTGCACACAGGTCAACAGCGAAAACGGGCTTGAATAACCACTATATAGATTTGATGCATCATGGATACCTAAGTACAAAAATGGTAAAATTTTTCAATTCTATGGATACGTTTCTTTTTTTTTAATTTTTTTCTAAATTTTGGGATTTTCGAAGGGGCTGATTTACCAATTTTATCATAACATGGAACGACTTGTTCAATTTTGTCACAAAACATACTAAAAAACTTCAAATGAAATTACTTTACTCTAGAGTTTTACAAGACTTAAATAATTACAGGCCATAGACCTCTCGTATTGTTATTTACACATAAATCGACCAATTCTCCAATATCCCGATTTTCAAAAACCGTTTATTTTAACTACGGATGCATCAAATTTTGCTTTAGGAGCAGTATTATCTCAAGGAGAAATAGGAAAAGATTTACCTGCATCCTATGCCAGTAAAACTTTATCAAAACATGATTTGAATAAATCAGTCATAGAAAAAGAACTCTTAGCCATACATTGGGCAATTATTTTTTTAGGTCATACCTTTACGCTAAGAAATTTTACGTAATTAGTAATTACCATACCCATGAGTACCAAATGTACCTATAAAACTGATATATGTACTTCAACAATCTTCCAAACTAAATGTGTTTAAAATATGTAACAGATGCTTTTCTAGACTGCGGGTACAAAGAAATATATAAGCAAAATGTACAGATAACAAAATGGAACAAACATCCAAGCATTCCTATTTATAGTATTAATATAATGTAGTTGTGTATGTATGTTATATAGCCAACGCTCACCTGTTGCAATGCTAAAGCTAAGGTTTTTGCACTTGATAGTACATTGTCAGCAGATATAATATTAAGTTCGTTTAAAGTATTAGCACTTCCGTTGTCAGTTTTGATTGGTACACATGCAATGTCATGAATATACTGAGTATTATGAACGTAAGGTCCTTCGCACGCCTGATTTTGACTGCTTATTGAGGCAATGGATATAATACCATCCATTTGTTGAAGAGCCGCTTCCAACATTTTACTAGCTTCAGATTCAGCTTTAACATCCATATTAATACTTTAAGGTTTGAAAAATACGCACAATACCAAAATTAAAAGAGTTTATATGTATATACAAATTATTTAATGTTTTACTTTATTTTTATTTTTGCGAGTAATTGATAAAGACAGAGCAAAGAAAAACTTTTAACATTGTTATTATTTAATAAAGTCTTATTAAGCACATAATTTAATGAAAAATAAAAACAACAAACTAGGCGTTCCAAGCTATAAACAGAGATGGCACAATCACCAGGTATGCACAAGGCGAATTCATTGATAGCGAATTCATTGGTAATGAATTTGCCTTGCGCTGTTCGACACAACGGCAACCATGACGAATTCACTTACCAGGTGGGGTTACCAAAACAGCAGAACTACTTTTTTCTTCCATATCTAAATTAGCTATTTTACACTGGATTAATTTTGCTAGAATAACATGGTAGTTTTTAGTCGAGAGGCATTTGGCAAATTTACAGTATATATGTATGTACGTATATATATAAATTTAATATACAGAGTATATAACCACACAGTAAATGGTTTTTTCGAATTATATGCCGTAAATGCTTAATATTATTACATTTTATTAAATTAGGGTTCCCATATGACTTATTTTCAAAAGAGAACTTTCGTTCTAAAAAAAGAGAACATTTTAACTCAAAAAGAGTTTACAATAAAAAAATTATTTATTAAATAAATAATAATTTTATTGATGTTATAATTAATTAATTAATTATTATTAATGATAGAAACAACGAAATAAATATATAATAAAACAATAAAAAACAAAAAGAATCACATTTTCTTAAAAAAATAAATTCAAAAATCACATTTTCTTAAAAAAAACATAAACAAAATAAATTAATATATAAAAATTAATTGAGATCAATATCTGATTCTGATTCTGACATTCTGATTGGACAAAAAACTACCGCACCAAAAAAAGAGAGTGAACAAAAAGATACGAACACAAAAAGAGAACATGTTCTCTTTAAAAGAGATGTAATGGACAGCCTATATTAAATTTAAGCGTGCTTTCATGTAGCATTTTCCACTAAAAACTGAACTTTTTTACTTTTCGTTTTGTTTACTTTCATAACAAACACACTAATGTTGTCTCTTTTTCACGATGTCGGGTTTTGACAAATAAACTATGATCCAAGTCCAATTTTTTTATTTTTACTCGCATCTGGTTACCGGTGGTATCAGTTTGTATGAAAATTTGCTATGAAGCGAGCTCAGTCAGCTGTGCTAGTAAGCTCACCTGTTGGATACGCCTTGATTTGTACCAAGGCGAATTCACCTTGGTAGAATTAACGTCAGTCGTTCTGTATTAATTTTTGTAAATTATTAAAAATGCATGGGAAACTAATTTTCAATAAAACGTAATATTAATCATTTTCCAAAATGAATCGTTTTGAATATAAAGAGGCGAGATTGCAAGAAGGCGAAGTATATGTTAGTAAAGAAACACAAATCAAATTATATGATGGTGACCAAAAAGTAAGAAAAATTCGTATTTAGTACATTCGTGTTTAGTATTGCACCTTTGACTACGCATAGTCGTGTGTAAAAATTGTAAATTTTGGAGTTCCTGTTCCTTTCATACTATGTATAAATATGTATGTATGTGCATTTCAGAAATTGTCTAATTCCCAGCTGGCATTGAGGTGGTAATTTTCATCACCCAACTGATTCTCTTCAGTTCAGATTCATCGCTTGAGCGATTGAAGAAGGGATCAAAATCTAGTTTAGCTGCATTGCTCAAAAATACGTAAAAGTTGACCTATCCCATAGAGAATCACAAAATAAAATTATTAAATAAAAAGAAATTTATAAACCATTTTCTTACAACGAGGGTGTCATTTGTAATTGAAAAATGAGCTCGTATGCGGTTCTTTTGCCTCTCAAGCTTGTATTTTAAATATTGGAATATGATAAAAAATGCTAGCTGGAAATAGTCATTATACCGATGATACACTTACATACATTAATACATATGTATGTATATAGATGACTACATTGCAATAAAAGAGCTATATTAAACTTACATATGTATATATTTTTATGACTACATTCATTCGCCACCTAGACACAATTTGAAGATGGTGACTTGACATTAACAACTCATCGTCTTTTTTGGGGAAGGGCAGATGACATCGATAAAGCGTCGGTTTGCTTATGCTTACATTTAAAGTATGTGATTTCTGTTAGCGAGGAGCAGGCTAGCAATTTTATATTTGGCCGTAAAACTCGTTTAATTCTGCACTTACGGCTTCCAGCCAATGATAAGTTGGCTGGCCCAATAGACAATAGTGCATATGCATTTATAAAATTATCGGGTAGGCATGGCATCTTACCCCAATTTGCAAATGCATTGAGAGAGACTTTACAAGCAAGGGTATGGGAGGTAGAAATAAATAGTAAACTTGATAACCATCAGTCTAAAAGTGTAAAGGAAGAAGATAATGTTGCTAGAGAAGCTAGGTTAAGAATGCGAACAGGAATTGGCGGAATAGAAAAAGCCATAGAAAGAAAAACCAAAGAAACTGATGAAAATATTGCCTTGGCGTTTCAAGATCTGAGAGTATTGATGGGAATGGCAAAAGATATGGTGGATATATCGCGAAGCATCAGTGACAAGGTGCGTTCGCAAAAGGGAGAGATTTCAGATGACGAGACTGTACGCTTTAAGTCGTATCTATTAAGTTTGGGTATAGAAGATCCCGTTACAAGAGAAGGCTGCTGCAATGATTCTGAATACTACAAGAACCTAGCGGAACAAATCTGTATTATACTTCTTGATCCTTTACAGGTACACTTATAATTTATTTAATTTTTGCCTTTTGTATTGGTCTTTCTTTTTATCTAAAGGAATCTGGCGGAATGATGTCTTTGGCAGATGTTTATTGTCGTGTTAATCGCGCACGAGGATTGGAATTGCTTTCAGCAGAAGATTTACTTAATGCATGCCGATTGCTTATGGGTCCCATCAAGTTACGATGTTTTCCAAGCGGAGCAATGGTATTACAATTGGAATCGCAAGATGATGAATTAACGGCCTCTGACACGTATGACCTAGTATGCAAATCTGAGTCCTTGGCTGTTGGAGATTTAGCGAAATTACGGAATATTTCTCTACTTTTGGCTAAAGAGCGTTTGTTAGCGGCGGAACGCCTTGGCAAATTATGTAGGGATCACTCGTTGGAAGGATTACGATTCTATTCAAATCTTATTTTAAAACCACCATCATCATAATATGTAATTCGTAAATGAACTTCATTTTACAAACGGATCTGCAAATTTTAAAACAGTAAATATGTTCGAGTTGCTTTTAACGAAAACGATAATTGAACAATTAAATGTATGTACATAGTATAACAGAGGAAATAAATATAATGCATCTTTGTATAGAAGTAGAAACTTGTTGTTTATCACCCATGTTCTGAAAAACCCATACCGCCTAAAATTCGATTTTTCGATTTGAAAACGCCAAGTAGGTGTTCTGAAAAATTAAAAAGCATAAATGTCTAATTTTGACGAACTTTAGCCTATATAAATATCAACACAGATTAATAAGCAGTTCGAAGTAATTTAATTAATTAATGTATGTATACTAGTGATGTGACGAATATCAATTTTTAGTATTCGCGAATTCGAATATTTTATTGTTTTACTTCTACGAAACGTTGTGAATTGCTTCTAGTTTTTACAAATAATTAAGTTTCTATTAAAAAAAACGTAACGTACGTATTTGGAATTTTTAAAACATCCCCAAAATCTTGAGTTACGGGTAAAAATTAAATTGATATCGACTTTTTAGTACAATTTTAAGAACCTATTTTTATTATTTTAATGTTTTAAAAAAATAATTTATTTGTTATGAGTTAGGAATCTATGTACATATATGCTACATTTCATTGGTAGCTATTTACCACTATGCTCAAAAAGTTTTCAAAACTCATTTGCTTATACACAATAGCTTAAAAAACTTCGACAAATAAATAATCTTTTGAAAACATAAATTCTCGAGTACTACTTTCACATTTACCAAATATTTGTCGAAAAAAAAGTGAGCAAGAAACTAATAATTTATTTCCTTAAATTCCAATATACTCGTACTGTATAAAAATACTTTTTTTTACTATAATTAATTTTGTTTTGTAATATAAAAACAAAGTTAAATGACACTATTCCTAAGCGAAACTAGAGTAGTAGTTACGTTTTTTTTTTTGGACATATAATTCATAAATGTGAACGTAGCTTTAACCGAGTAAAATGTTATATTTTATTACTTATTTATTATATACATACATACATATATCTTATAAAAAAATTTTCCAGTCGTTTTAATAACTACTGAAAAACATAATGTACATGTGATTCTTTACGTAACGATATTCGATATATGAAGAATTACGCTTTTTAATCACTTAATCACTCTATTTTTTTTTTAATATTTTACATAATAATGCCATTTTATTTTACCCGGTCTGATACAGACTGTATATCAATTCCAATTAGGCGATTTAAAATGGTACATGGGCATAAAGTACATACGTAAGTAAAAAGAATAGTATACTGGAGCCCCGATTTGAGTCGCTACATACCTACTTATGATTGAACTTTTTAGCTGAAATCATAGGTACAAGTGAAGAATTTATCAATTTGCATGTAAAATATAACTTTTTTTTATTAAAAATAGAATGTTTGCACTTATATTTATATAGAAAAAAAGTGATCCGATTTGAGTCGTTTCATATTGCGTCGCATTTCTCATGCCCCATTAAGTTCGCAAATAGGGGCTGAAATGTATAACAACTTGAATCACCGGTCTATAGTTCTTTAACGCATCATTGAAAATTTTATTTCGAAATTACCCATGTAAAGTACAACTAAAGTTAATATTTCGAAAGAAATAAGTTGGAAAAACAAATTTTGAAAATGGTTTCATAGGTACACCAATGGACAGTACATACATATACGTTTACTGTTATTTTAACATATCTGTAAAGAAGTCGCTCATGTAATCGATTTTAATTTCTTCCTTTGCAATATCAGACTCATTCATTATTTCTTCTTGTATGGTAAAACTTTGCATTTTTTCTTCTTCAAAAGAAATTTCGTCTGATGAAAATTCTGACTTTATTATCGGCGATTTATTTGCTGAAATTCCGGACAACTTATTTAGATGTTCCGTTTTAATAGATAACACAACATTTAAGTCCTCGTTTTCTTCTACCAATTTATAAGCTTGAATCACATGTAAATTATGTTTTCTACGATAATGACGTTTAAGATTTACTTTATGACTGAATTCCGTACTGCACATTTCACATGCTAACTTCGGAATGTCAGAATGGAACACTTTGTTGTGTTCTGCAAGTAATTTATATTTCTCAAACTTGATCGAGCAGAGTTTACAATTGTAATTCCTAACTTCACACTCCTTCCTTCTTCGAAATGGCGTTGGCCTTATCAACCTCCTGTAATTAGAACGTCTTTCTGTTTTTAATTTTTCGATCTTTGATACATCCTTGGAGCCATGAAGTAATCGTAGATGACGACTTAGACTTGATTTTCTCAATTTCAAATTGCATATACTACAACTGACTTTTTCTCCAGTATGTTTTTTCATATGTACTTTTAAACCTCCTTCAAGTAGAAATTCCTTTCCACATATCTCGCAAATAAAATCATATTCATTTTGATGCACCTTTAAATGAAGCCTTAATTTTGCATTCTCAAAATAAGATTTCGGACACAGGTGGCACTTGTGTTTTCTTTCGCCGTGAATGGTAATTTTATGATATCTTAAACAATGAATAGTATCAAATTCTCTATCGC
Organism: Lypha dubia; assembly: GCA_947311025.1. NCBI lineage: Eukaryota > Metazoa > Arthropoda > Insecta > Diptera > Tachinidae > Lypha > Lypha dubia. The sequence goes on along the minus strand of OX371264.1, from coordinate 2,156,155 downwards.
ACAGTTCACATTTGAATTTGCCTGGTTGTTTACGAGGTTTAGTGTGGTAATCCGATATATGTTTGTTGTATATATTACGGCGAACAAACTTCTTATTACATGGTTCACATCTAAAGATTTCAGCGTAATGCGACAAAAGTTGGTGAAACTCATATTCGTCATTTTCTTTAAAACATTCCTTACACTGTACGCATTTATAAGGCCATAACAAATTGTGCTTTTGTTCTTTCAATAAATGCCGTTTCAAATCGAAATCATTTTTGTAGCATATGTAACAGTGAGAACAGCGTGCGTAAGCGATTTCGTTCACAGAAGGAGGCAAAAATGTAGCACATTTGTCGTAATAACAAGTATATTCGTGAATATTTTCAACATTTTCATTTGGGAATAAGTAGCAATAAAATCTTAGTATACGATTAATGCTGCGACGCATTTTTAAGCTATCAATATTTAGCGACCAATTGTCGTTTATTATTTTACACAAACTATCGATTGCTTTACAAAAGTCTTCATTAAATGGTTCGTTATTAAATTGCCACAAAACTGGATAATCTTTCATACTATCCAGCAATAAATCTATTATAAGCCGTGGTGAGTACTCGAAGCAAATCTGTAAAAAAATTAATAAACGGTATGTTATCGAAATAAATTATATATATATATAAGTATGTATGTGCGGGATAGTCTGATTACTTCTGTAGCCTTTTGTTGATCAATTTTAACAGAACCGGATTTATATTCCTTCAATTTATTTGTTCTTTTGAGACAGCGGCTTAGAACTGATGCTTGCTGTAAAGAAACGTTTTATTATGTAATAAACTTTAAGTCGTATGCTTAAAAGACAATTGCATGAAATAATTTAACATATGTAAGTATTGAAATCGAACAGAGCCGTGATTACATTCTATAGTTACTTTTTTAATTTCATTTTCTGTGTATAAGAACAGCAATCACTATTGATTTCATTACTTATGCTAACTGCATCACAAGTTTTTGGTTTGACTACAGCATAATCTACATAACAAGTTGTCATAAAAAAGTTAATTTATTTACTATTATGCATTTTAAATCTAATCTTACCATTAATTTAGATTTATTTATGTTGAAATTCTTCTGTTTCGTCGATTTGTTTTTTAAGTTTTTAAAACAATGTGGATCATTTTGTGGTACTATTTTTGATTTCGCTAATTTATCCATTATTCCAGAAGCTGGCGTTGAAATCGATGAATTGCTAGTTTCAATTAGATTGTTTAAAATATCTGCATTAATTGCAATTGTCTTATCATCTTGTGTTGAAGAAAAATTGGATTTTTGATCACCAGATTCTTCTGAATCAACCACAACAACGGAACTACCAGATCCAATCAAATAATTTAAAATATCTATATTGTTGGAAACTGTCTTGTTCCCATCTGGTTTATAATAAAAAGTGGGATTCAAAACAATAGATTCAATTGGGTTAAGTGTAGGTTCGTCTGCGTCCGCCAAAAACGGTATCAACGGTTCAACATTAATGCCAACCGTTTTATGAGAAGCGCCTCTTTTGGTGGATGATGGAAAATTAACAGGAGTATAATCGTGCTCTTCGGACATATATTCCGAAACTTCAAATGCTGTTTCTAATTCAAAGTGTTTGTTCTTTTGATGATTTATGAATTCTTTCCATTTTTCCAGAGAGAATACTTCAGAACAATAGAAACAATTAAACCGAAATTCATATCCATACTCTGAAGCTTGCACTAAGCCACAAAGGCGTGTGTTGGTTTGCGTTGATCCCGTGCAATAAATCGATTTTCTGATCGGCATTTCCATAACAAGATTTTCTTGAATTTGTGGGGGCAATACATTGTTATTTGCATTAAATTCAAGTTGTTTAAATTCTTCTTCTTCTTCATCTTCAGAAACTTTAACTTTATTCTTTTTGCGCATTCTAAAACATAAAATTAAATAAAATTAATACAGAACGGTCGCTGTTAGCTGACCGGTTTTAAATCACGAAATTTCCAACATTTGTGCGCCCAGAACACCTTTTCAGTGATTTGAAATCATTTTACGAAAATGTGATTTTCAGAACATGCCTAATATTGTTCAGCAACAATTTATTGTCAATAAAAACTAGCCATCCACACAAAAATGCAAACACACACATATACAAAGTATTCTTTTCATACAAAATGCCGCTATAAAAAATACCAAACAATAAAATATACTTATGCCAATCCAACCAAACACAACTTCGACTAGTTGACAAACATGCCGATCTTACAATGACTAATATTTAAAAATTTTTCTCCTTGAATCAACAACTAGCAACCCAAAAAATTACACAAAATATGCGTTGATAATTGCCAAAACCAAAAACTTTTTAAATCATTGTCTCATGTTCCTGGGTTTTCTGAAAGAATTACGTATTCAGATATTTGCGATAAATAAAATATTATTATTGCTCTAAAAACTGACAAAACATTGAATTCATTGTTTTCAAAAATAAAAACATAGGTGGATATATTAGATAAATCCAATGTAATATACCAAATACTTTGTAACGGCGACGGTATTTATTATAGATTTTCTGCATAACCGTCCTTGGGACGCGCTTAATGATTTTCTCCACCATGGTATATCCCCTACGGGGGGGCCTTAGGCCTGGCTTACTAATATTCTCAATCATGGCATACCCCGGCACTGCGGAATTTAGTACAGACTTCAGGCATTTTCTTATCTCCAAAGTTTTCAAATGATACTAACACCCAATTTACATGATGACTTTTGCGACGTCGTTTTTACTGAATTCCCTTTTGAAGTTGCTACCAAAATCTTTGTGTGTTCAGACGATGTCTTTTAGTTTCATGTCTTTTTTTCCCAATTTTGTTTGGAAATAATGTAAGTAACAAAGATATATAACAAAAGTAAGAATAATAACGAAAAGTAACAAAGAGAAATGGAAGAAAAGTCTTCAGAAACACAAATCAAGACTTTTTGTTTACCCCTCTTTATTCCCTACACCGCTCACAGACAAGCAAAAAGAGACGTCGAAAAAGCGACGTCGCAAAAGTCATCATGTAAATTGGGTGTAATATTAACCCCATTTTCTGAAACATACACCTTAAACTAAACTATGTATATTTAAGCCCTCCATTATATCATATTAAAGAGTCTTAAGTAGAAAAGAACATTTTATTTTAACTTGAATATTTGTATCAGTTATGCGTGTATTGATATACAATATATGATATACTCCGATATAGTATATACGCACTTGCTTATATAGTGTGTTAGCATAGAGAACTTTCAAGTTTAACGAATTTAATAAAACTTACCTTGAATTCAAAAATTTCCGCACGCTATTTTTCTGTACTTGGCTATCTTTGATCGGAGGAATGAATGGTACAGCACTGGGCATCAATATAGTTTTTTTCCCAGATCTTATTATTTGGGAAGGTAAAAAGTGGTCTACACATAACCATGCAGTCTTCTTTTTAAAATCTATCATACATATCTCACTCCATTGTTTTCTTCTATATTGATCCTTTGGAACCTTGAAGAACGTTTTAATTCCATGCTTCTCCTTCGTTTTAAAACATAATGAACAACAAAGCATTTTTCCTTCCTGTGTATTTCCACATGAAATACACAATTGCGGACTGATCCAATTTCCTCTAGCCTCTTGAAACTTTTTTGTAAGCGATTTTATTGCAAAAGCATCAACGTTTTTAGAATTATCTCAAAATTGCATCAAATCCGCTAGAAGTTCAACTTGAACACTAAGCCGCGCAGATCATAGCCGATTAAAAACTGCCGACAAATATTTTGACGCCGAAAGCCGCTACCAAGGCAATTTGAAGTACCAGGTGCTGCTAGTAACACAGCTGGGTCAAGAATGATAAAATACATATAAGTGCGCCAAGTTAGCGTCGACGAATTATTTTGATTTTAGGTATAAAAAAACGGGGAAAAAAATAAGGAGATTTTGGGGGGATTTTCCAAGTAAAGTCATTGAAATAGCGTCGATTTTGAGAATTAAAAGCGGAGAAGTATATAGTACATCCTAAGGACATTTCCCTGCCAATACAGGCTTTCGCACGCATACAGACCCAATACACTTTAAACTATAGACCTTAAAGAACATTTTGAGCGAATCGTGCTAAAAATTAATCGGGCCGTTCCCGAGTAATCCCACCTTCTCCAAAATGGCAAAAAAAAAGCGTTGCTGATTTTTCCTGGAAAATACAGGCTTTCGCACGCATACAGACCCCATACATTTTGAAATATAGACCTTAAAGAACATTTAGAGCGAACCGAGCTAAAAATCCAACGAGCCGTTCCCGAGTAATCCCGCCTTCTCCAAATTGGCCAAAAAAAAGCGTTGCTAATTTTTCCTGGCTAATACAGGCTTTCGCACGCATACAGACCCCAAATATTTTAAAATATAGACCTTAAAGAACATTTAGAGCGAACCGTGCTTTGATGCATCCCTCAACTTTTTCGTTCAATATTTTCTACTCGATTTGAATAATTAATTATTAAACTTGATGCCGAAATAAGTGCCATTAAAATCCAAACAAATGTTTACTTTTTAAAACAAAAACATTTGAAAGAGCAATATATATATAATTTTCTTCATTTGTAAATAAAATGAGTGATATTGTCGAAAAATTAATTGTAGAAGTGTGTGGTTATTAAAACACATTTATTTAGAAAATTTGAAAAACAACTAACTCTTTATTGAAAAATTATAAAATTAAAAATTATTTAAATTTCAAAGCATGTATGATAAAACATAAAAAATAACTTTTTGTTTAAGTGTCGAATATATAAAAAATGTAATGTAGTTTTTTGTAATATTGCATTCCCACAAGTGCATAAACATGATTTCATATATAATTTGCAGTCATCAATCTAAAAAAACAAGACTTGTGGATAAAAATTGGAAATGTGAATGAAGTTGAAGCCGACGCTTCAATTATGCGCCTATTTTCACTGAGAGGCGTTTTTGCTTGAAGTTGCGGACGTGTTCTGTTTCATCATTTTTGTTTTTGTAAATTGTAATAAATTTTAATATTCAGTTGCGACGAAAAAAAAAATAATTACGCATCTGCACAGCACTAGAGTTAAACTAAACTACATTCTATATGAAGACTAAATAAAACATCTTTTCCATTAATTTTCAATAAAATTTATTTTGTGTTAATGAATTCCAGTAATCACAATAACAATAACAATAACATATTTTCCATTAATTTTCAATAAAATTTATTTTGTGTTAATGGGTTTTCAGTAATCACAATTAGAATTATGAAATTAGGGTTAACTGATGGTTAATTCGGTTATGCTAACGGCGCTTATGCAATTAACAATTTTCTTCTGCTAAGAATTCTATTAAAAAATCATCTGTTTCTGATGTACTATCAGCTGCATTCATTATTTCGTCTTGTAATTTAGAACTATAAATTTTTTCTCCCTCAAAATAAATCTCTTCTGTCATAAAATCCGATTTTATGGGTTCTTTGACAGCAGATTTTTCGATGATGTTTTGCTTCGTCTTAGTTATAGTTGTTTTCACATCCTCATCCAGCTGTTTATTATCACAAGATAACACTAGATTTAAATCTAAATCTTCGTCTACCAATTTGTTCACTTGAAACGGTTCCAATTTATGACTTCTGCGATAATGACGTTTTAGATTTCTTTTAATGGTAAAATCATTGACACATATTTTACGCGACCACTTTGAAATATCTGGATGGAACTCTTTCTTGTGTTCTATAGCTAATTCGTAATTTTCAAAGCTCATCTTACATATTTTACATCTTTTACGGAATGATGATGACTTAACCAATCTTCTATAATTTAGATGTCTCCCTTTTGATGTTTGTTCAATAGTCCCCTCATATGCGACATGTAATAATTGTAGGTGCCGGTTTAGACTAGATTTTCTTAATTTTAAATTACATATATTACAAGTAATTTTTTCTTGAGTGTGCCTTTTCATGTGTACTCTTAGTGTCCCTTTATTAAACAATTTCTGTCCACAAATTTCACATACTAAATCATATTGTCTGCGATGCCGCTTCAAATGAATTCTTAGACTTGTTATATGAAGAAAAGATTTCGGGCATATGTGACAGTTGTGTTTTCTTTCTCCATGAGTGAGTTTGTGATTCCTTAAATACGTACGATGTTTAAATACTTTTTCACATACATCACACTGATATTCTCCTTCCGAGTCTGCTCTATGTTTATCTAATAAATGTTTTGTGTAGATATTACGGCGGAAAAATGACTTATTGCACGGTGCACATCTAAAGTTTTCATCGTAGTGTGGCAGACATTTGTGAAACTCATATTCATCTAGTTGAAGAAAACATTCCTTACACTGTAAGCACTTGTAAGGCCATTGTAAATACTTGTGTTCTTCTAAAAGGTGAGGTTTCAAATCGAAATCACATTGAAAACATATATAGCAGTGAGAACATCGTGCATAAGCAATTTCCTTCACAGATTCAGGCAAAAAAGTAGCACATTTGTCATAGTAACAAGTAAATTGATCAATATTATCATTTGGGTATAAGTAGCAGTAAAATCTTAGTATACGGTTAATGCTGCGACGCATTTTTAAATTATCAATATTCAGCGACCATTTGTCATTAATTGTTTTACACACATCTTCGACAGCTTCATAAAAGTCCTCATTGAATGGCTGGTCATCGAATTGCCACAAAATTGGATACTTTTTCATTGCGTCCAGTAATGAATTTGTTATGTCATGTGGTGTATATTCGAAAGCAATCTGTTTAAAAGGAGATACAATGTGTATTAGTTATATAAACATACATTGTGATGGGTTAACATAGGGAAAGTAAAAAACTTAATGAAATCCGTAGAATGTAAGGTGGTAAACAAATTTTTTTATCGCTCGGTTTAGAAAACTAAAACAAAATTAATAGCAAAACTATTTTAGATATTTTTGTAGTTTTCTAATGTTTAGAGCTTAAAATATTATAACTGAAATTAATCTACTACACATATGTATGTATGATTCAAAATACATAAGTGAACGGTATTAGTTTATTAATATATTATAAATCCGAGTATGATTCGGTTATCAGAACAGGGCTGATAGACAGAAAATTATTTACATACCTCTGTAGACTTTTGTTGTACAATTTCAATCGAGACTGGTTCACACTCTTCCTTCACTTCTAACTCATCTCCCGATTCAATTTTAATGCTGAAACTTAGATTTGTAGAATCCAGTGGGTCGAGCGGAGGAGCTATCGAACTGTTAACAGGTGACTCAAGAGCATTCTCTTCTGTATGAGATGAATTTGAAGTTATAGAAGTGTTGTTGTTGTCTTCGGAGACGTATTCGCAAGTTTTAAATCTTTCTTCTACTTCAAAATGTATCTCCCTTAAATGTTTTACGAAAAATTTCCAGTTTTCCAATGGAAATGCTGCAGAACAATAGAAGCAATTCAGGCGGAATTCTTCTGATAATCCTAAATTTTCTACTAGTCCACATAAACGGGTTTTAAGTTCTTTGGAATCCGTACAAGAAAGTGAATTGGGTTGCGACATTTGTGGTATAGATTTTTTTTCAATTTGTGATTGATTATTCTTTCTGAAAAAGGGAGATGTAGTGTGTTTGACTAACCACTACTACATGCCGTCTGCATGTAGCAAGTGAAACAAAACACTTTTGTTATTGTTGAAATATTTGTGTACGCTATGACCGCATGATCAGAATGCATTATGCTGATCATGTATATTTCCACACATACTTTGTGTATGTGTTAGTTTAAGATATAGAATGTTTAAGCTAGATTAAGAATTACATGTAAGTACAGTAGAGAGTTAAGAAATGAAAATTAAAGTGAACAGTCGCACAAGCGGCTGTTCAACCAATTAATAAATAATTAATAAATGAAAAAAAATTGCATTAATAAAGAACATTTTATAAAAATAACAAATAATAAACAATGAACAATTTTATTTATATCACAAACCTCTTTACGAAAATGTAGTTTAAAACTTCGGACCGCAGCTTTCCACGAACCTCCCATATGGGGAGCGCCAGCTGGTATAAACCGCCATGAAAAAGTAGTACTATTATCTGAAAATATGGTATTAGGGCAACCACGTCGTGAAATGAACCTATTAAAAGCAGCCAAAAACCTATCCGATTATAAATCAGAAGCTACCTCCAAATGAATTGCTTTCGTAGAAAAGCACACAGAAATACAAACATAAGCTTTTAAAACTTGACTTGATGTAGCAGCCGAACTTTTCATGTCAAAGGGACCAGCAAAGTCAACTCCAGTAGTGGTAAGCGGTCGATCGAGTGTACTCCTTTCTGGAGGCAAAGCTCCCATTATTTGGCTACACAACCGCTTGCGATCAAGTAGGCAACTTTTGCAACGGTTAATAATCATTCGAACTAATTTTTTCAGCCTAGGAACCCAATATTCAATTCTTAAAATTCTAAGCATCAATTGATTGCCACCGTGAATGGAAATCTTGTGTACGAACTCAGTCAATAGTACAGTGAAACGACAAGAATAAGGCAACAAAATAGGATGCCGTTCTGTGTAGATCAAGGAAGGCGATTTTGCCTGTCTACCATTAAGACGCATAACACCCTCTTTATCCAGAAATGGATTCAAGCATAATAGAGAACTCTTTAAAGTAAAAAGATTTCTTTTCGCTATAAGACACTCATATTCATCAGCAAAATGAACTTGTTGAGCCACAATGGCTAAACGTGTTTTGACTTCTTTTATCTCCACATCCGACAAGGTGTATGATGAATATTAATGACAACGTTTGTGGACTCTATGTATGTGCATTTTTATAAAATCTGAAAATGTGCGCAATTACTCGTAGAGCGCCATCAAGCGACGAAAACCTGTCTAAAACATCTTCATAATTAGCATAAAATGAGGCGCTAGACGTAACAGGACGAGCTTCAAGGTCAGTATCAAGTAAAGAAAGACTTTGAAGATTCCAAACAGATTTATGATGTTGAAGTCACCATGGACCACCATGCCACCACAAATCAGAACGGTAAAACACCGCGACTTATCCTCCGATTTTACATGGTGCCAATTATGACTGTCGACAATTTCTTGCATTTTACAAACTCTGTGGCCCAAGAATTGGCCTCTTTTTTGAGCCAGGAAAGGACGATCGTAGAATCAGTCCAGCAATAAATTTTACGAATTGGCACATCTATTTCACTTACTACGGTTTTCAACAGATCTGCTGCCAAAACAACACCACAAAGTTCTAGCCGTGGTATGGAAATAGATTTGATAGGCGCAACTTTTGTTTTACACGTCAATAAATGGGTACAAATCTGATTAGCATTTTCAACGCGTATATAATTTTATCACCTCCGCGTATGCCTTTTACGAGGCATCAGAAAACGCATGAAGCTCAACAGATGATTCAGGTTCATATTGAACCCATCTTGGAATACTGTTTACTTCATGATATGAAGCAACAAATTTTTCCCATTCAGCCTTCGTAGAAGGTTTAAGCGAATCATCCCAATCTATATTATCTTGCCAAACCATTTGCATTATCATTTTTGCAACAATTATTACAGAACCCAACCAACCAACGGGATCAAACAGTTTTGCTATAATAGACAAAACTTCTCTCTTAGTGTAGCTAGGTCGCACAATAATTGGATCTACTTTAAAATAAAATGCATCCAAATGAGCATTTCATTGAAGACCCAGTGTTTTAGAACTGCTTGGTTCTACAAAAGTCAACAGCTTTGCATCAATTAAATGAGTGGTCGGAAGATCAGCCAATATAGCCATTTCATTCGAAGTCCATTTTCGAAGTTTACGAGCGATGAACGCAGTGGTGACATCATGAGATCCAGTCAAAATGTCGTCAACGTACATACATTTCCGTAGGATATGTGATGCAACAGGATACTCACTCAATGGCACAATTGAAGCACAATTGACCATCCTTAATGCTGAACAGCTGTAAGGAATATATCAATTTGTATGCAGCCAAATTTTTTATTTTATTAAATTTTTTTTCGAGATGAGCCTTCGTTAATTTAGTCATTGATTTCAAATTCATAAATTTTTAAATCTTTCTTTCTTTTTTCCCGCAAAGCTCTTAGTTGCGCAGGTTGTTTTTTCAATATTTATAAGGAGAGATTTCTCCTTAAGAAGTAAAGTAAATATAATTAATAGCAACAATGAAGACAAAAGTCATATTCAACGAACCTTTCCTTTTTTAAGCCCTCCACTTCACTATTATTTTGCTCATCAATATTTTCTTTTTGGCACTGAACAAACATTTTATATTCAGCCTGGTGTGTTATGAGAACTTCAGTTTCCATAGCCAGCACTGTTGGGCTTTTTATATCTATTACAAAAATTATATTGATAAATAATTCTGTCCGTTATTGTAGTTTAACATTTTACCTTTGAGAACTTGTCCTTCATCTTGTTCTTGAAGAAGCATTTCAACAATTTTTTTATTTTCCCGCTTTTGGATTCGTCTGGCACGTGCTTCATAAAGTTCTTCGTTTTTAGAAAATGCTTTATGGATAGTGGGCACAGCCCCGCGCTTCAGGAATCTTCTTTTTGTAAAACCTTATAATGCATTTACAAAAATATAGCTTCTAACTTTTTAAATATTTGAAAAGAAACTTACCCAATTCATATTGCAAATTATTTTCAAAATCCTCCGGCTTAAAATGTTCCATGCAAACATGCGACGTCTTCGCATTAAATTTTTCTTTGCGGCCACAAAAACGTATCCACTTACTTAATATATTAGGTTGCAAGGGAAAATTAAAAAAGCTTATTTCACAAGCTTTTGACTTGTTTCTATTTTTACATTTATTCACTGCACACCTCATTTTTAATATTTTATTAATTTCCTTACGTTTTTCACTTTAATTCCTTTCAATACACAAATGTTCTTTGTTTACAAAATAAGTGCTATGCACAGAATATGTATAGTCTATGTTGCAGAGATCTGCGCCGAGCAGGTTTTTAGCCGGCTTAGTCTATCCGCCGATTGATCTTTGATTGTCGCTGCCACCGCCGATTTGCCCGGAAATTCGGCTTGAAAATTTGCTTTGCATTAAAATTAATAATTATTTTTGGCTTAAATCTAGTTTAGTGACGCAACTACAAATGAAAAAAAAATTACATAGGGCGATAGAAAATCGAAAAATAAGCTGAAACTTTAATGTGGTAACTTTCCCGGAAACGAATAGTTTTCGAGTTATTGGCATCTGAAATTTTTATATATATGTACGATTTCCCTTTGCATTTCTCAACGTATAATTGCAATTTTGGTATCATTTGAAAGCTTCTGACTAGATCTATATGAATTTGCAAATTTTCTATTTAAATTTTGAAATCTTTAGGTGTCAAAGCAGTTTTTTAGATTGTCTGCATAGCCGGCATAAATGATTTTCTCCACCATGGTATATCCCGACACGGCGGTATATAGAATAGTTTTTTTGCATAGCAGGCCTTCGGCCGGGCTTAGTGATTTTCTCCACCATGGTATATCCCCACACGGCGGTATATTGAATAGATTTTTTGCATAGCAGGCCTTCGCCCGGGCTTAGTGATTTTCTCCACCATGGTATATCCCGAAACGGCGGTATATAGAATTTTTTCTGCATAGCCGGCCTTCGGCTTGGGGTTCACACGATCAAGTTTTGTTTCAAATTTTATTACTCTCTTATTTTTTTACCAATACACTCATACTTTTAAAATTTTATAGTAGCTTGCTTTCAAATTATGCGTTTCAATTTGCTTTCAAGAAAGCTGCTGATTGCCATTTTGATTATAAACTCTCGTTTGTTTTCATATACATACATTAGTACATATATTCTGCCTCCATAATTTTTTGTTCTTGAAAGCAAATTGCTTTGAAATTGAATGCCACCTACGTCAAAGCTTTCAATTTTTGTGAATTTTGAGAAGCAGTATGCGTTAATTTCTTGAAAGAGAATTGAAAGAAAACTTCAACGTGTGACTGCAGTGTAAGTAATGTAACTTCAGCTACTTTCAGCTCAATTTAGCGTCTTCATCTCTATTTCTTATTTTTATTTAGAGTTTATCATTAATTAAAGTGAGTAAACATTACTGTTTCTGGCGCAACGTTAACGCTCTATTACGTTGCGCTTTGCGTCCATATAAAAACAAAAGATTTTGTCCATATAAACAAAAAAACAACAAATACGTAGGCACCTATGAGCGTGTGCGGTATGTATACTGTGTGCTGACTTTGTACATGTTTTGATCATGTGTGGTGTATTTTCATAAAGCTACAGCTTTATGTCAACGTCAACACCATTTTTTTTAAACTTATTTTTCGCATTTGTAAGTCACTAATAATGGATGCCCCAAGGTAGCATTTGTAATAATAGGAGCCGCACAGTGTTGCATAGACAATATTCGAAATAATTTGGAGCAAATTAAGTCATTTGAGATAATTTGGTCATCTGAAAAATGTATGGGAAATCATCTTGCAAATTACTGTATTTGACCAAATGAAATGACTTGGGGCAAATCACGTATATGGAAACGCACTATTAGTATATTAAATCTTCCAATTATTATCTTTTGACTAGGCATTTTGCTCAATTGGTCTAATTGGATCTCTATATTCAAATATAACTAGATATCTAAATTCTATTAATAAATTCCATCACCATCTCATTACATACAAATACAAAATTTGAAACTTTATCGCTGACGATGCGTGAATTTTTTTGACGCCAACGAAAAAGTAAAAGCGTAATTTCTTATAGTTTCTATTTACCTACCTATTCAACTATAGATGCCAATTTTTATGTCTTCGAAAGATATTAAAAAGATATTTGCCTTATGTACATACATACATATGTATCTACGTTAGTAAATTTAAAGAATAAAAGTTTATCCATATATTGAAATTTACATTTTCTTAGCGCTTTATTTTCAAAATATATTTTTCAGAAATCTGTAAACAAATCATCAATAATATCGGTTTTAATATCTTCTGTTTCAATAGGTTTCATTATTTCATCTTTTATGATAGAATTGTATATGTTTTCTCCTTCGAAATAAATGTCATCCGGTAATATATCTGTTTTTATTTGTGTTTCAATGACCATGTTACAATTGGCCATGTTGTCTAGATTATCCTTTGAAGAATTGTGATCTTCGAATAATTTATCAATATCTTCCCTTTTCATAGCTAACACTTCGTTTAAATCTTCATTTTCTTCTATCAATTTGTAAACTTGATATACATGTAAGTCATGCTTTCTCCGGTAGTGGCGTTTCAAGTTCATTTTTTCTCTAAACTCTGTAATACACATTTTACATGGCCACCTTGGCATATCGGAGTGCAACTCTCTGTTGTGTTCTACGATTAATTTATATTTTTCAAAAGTAATCTTACAGATTTTACATCGATATATTCTTTCTTCACCACATTTTCTTCGACTGCGTGTGCGTCGTGCTGGTCTTGATTTAATTAATCTCTTTAAATAAATATGTTTTCCTTTTACAGTTGATTCGACACAACCTTCGCGTACAACATGAACTGTTCGTAGGTGCCGGGATAGACTCGATTTTCTTAATCTTAAATTACAAATATTACAAGTGACTTTTTCACCAGTGTGTTTCTTCATGTGGGTTCTTAAACCTGATTGAAGAATAAACTCCTTTCCACAGACTTCACACATATAATCATATTCCTTTTTATGGGTCTTTATGTGCGTCTTTAGTTTCGACTTTTCAAAGAACGATTTTGGACATAGGTGGCAGTTATATTTTTTTTCTCCGTGAGTCTTTTTATGGATCCTTAAGCCACCCATGGTTTGAAGAACTCTATCACATATATCACATTTGTGCTTGCCAATACATCTGTTACCGCCGTTTGAATGATATTCTGCATTATGCTTTTTGTACTGATGAAGGCGGAAAAATGACTTATTACATGGTACGCACCTAAAGATTTCATCGTAGTGCGGCAGATGGTTATGGAACTCAAATTCATCAATTTCTCTAAAACATTCTTTGCATTGTGCGCACTTATAAGGCCACTGCAAATAACTAAGCTCATCTCTCAGATGAAGTTTTAAATCGAAATCATTTCTGAAGCATTTATAGCAGTGTGAACAGCGTGCATAAGCAATTTCATGCACAGAAGGTAGAAACTCATTACATTTGTCGTAAAAGCAAGTGAATTGATTAATATTCTCAATATTTGCGTTCGGGTATAAGTAACAGTAATATCTTAGAATGCGATTTATACTACGTCGCATTTTTAAATTGTCAATGTTCAGCGACCATTTGTCATTAATTATTTTACACAAATCTTCGACGGCTTCGTAATAATCTTCATTGAATGGTTCATCGTCAAATTGCCACAAAACTGGATAGTTTTTTATACAATCCAGTAGTGAATCTACTATGTCACGTGGTGTATATTCGAAAGTAATCTGTAAAAAATATGAGTATATAAATTCCCTGTAGTAAATAAAATAATCGGTTGGTAAAAAACACTAATTGTAAATTAACTATTTTCAAATGACTACTAATTGGTTTAAATCTCATGCAGATATCAACCAAACATTTCATAGAAGCACACATAAGAAATAAATAAAAGCAAAAAAATTAAATGAAATGAAAATAAAATAAAAAAAAGTGCTATGAAGTCAAATGTCACATGTTGAAAAAAAAAAATAAACTAAAATTATTATTATGTATTTGGTTTAATCTTATAAATAAATTCTAAGATTAAAAAAAAAGAAGGTAAGCATAGATGCCAGGGCTATCAGATCTGTGTGGGAGATACATATGTATGAGTTTATATGTATGTAAGTGGCTTTGTGTTTTATATGTATGTACATATGTCGATGAGGAATGCTTTTAGTCATATTGATATTTTTGCCTCTTTTATAAATTGATAGATGTTGTTGATGTTTGTTGTTAAAGGATCTTGCAGTACTTTGAGAGGTTCTATGTTGTTGAAGTGTTTAACCCTTAGACTGTTTAGTGATGTGCATACCTTGAGGAGGTGAATTATTGTTAGATTGCAGTTACATGATGCACAATGGGTCTAGCGATTTTATTTAATAAGTATGTGAGAATATTGTGTGGCCGAGTCGAAGTCTTGAGAATGTTTTTGTACATACATACATACTTATATATTTTTTATCTTATTTGTTTTCATTACAACTTTTATTTCACGAAATGTACTTGCATTTCCATTTAATGTTGTTATAAAAAGATGGCTTCTTTTTATATTTTTTGTTATAATAATTATTATTTCTATATATATGTAAATATATCCTGTATATACTTACAATGACAAAAATGAATTAAAATTAAACTGTTTAGAAATGAATATAAAAAAAGTTTTTTTTTAAATAATTTAGTATAAACCGATTATTAATAGCCAATTTTTTAATAAACTACAAATTGGTTGAAAAATAAGTAACTAGTAGTCAGTTAAAAAGTCATGCAGAGATGGCCAATTTACTATTGCCTATGTTAAAATAATGAGTCGGCGACAAGGAAAAAAGTCACTTAATAACTAGATGTGGTTATTAAAAAACCAATTTGAAGTTACTTAAAAATGAGTTTGACTTCCTACAGGGTTCTTGTAGATACAACTACATATGTACATATATGTATGTATGTAAAAATTATAATTTTGCTTACCTCTGTGGATATTTGTGGAGCCTTTGCAATATCATTTGTATCATATTCTTCGCTTACATTTGCACTCATATCCTCCCCGATTTCAGTAGTTCTCTTAAGACAGCGACTTAAGGGTGTAACTTTTGATGCGTGCTATAAAAAAGGGTTTTAAATATTAATTAATTAACTTTCAATTATTTAAATTATATATGTATCAAAGTATATGTATATCAAGTACATGCACCTCGGCAACAACTTAAAAAATAAAAAAACAACAGCCTTTTTGTTTGTTTAAATAAATTTACAATTGTTAAAAATAGGTCAGTAGCAGAGCTGTAAAGGAATGATTTTTTAAAGAATCTACGTTCAATAGTTTTTTAATAATGATTCTAATCCTAGTGAAAGCAATAAATTAAAAAAATTGTTTTTCTTTATATAAACAATGAATTCACTCAAACTTTAATTCAATTAATCTTTTTAGTGATGTGTATGCATGCGAAAATTTTTAATTCACGAAGAATGCATTCGTGTTTAAATTAAAACCACATTTTGTGTAAAATTAATCAATTAAACTTTTTGTAAATCATTTCGACATAAAAACCAAATTTTAATTATTCTTTTACAGCTCTGCTCAGCAGAACTTTCAAGAAAATTGTGTAGAAAGAAAAAATTTTGACAATAGTCAATAAAAATATTTATAGAAAAAACACGACCAGCTGCGCTCTTGTATGAACTTGTATAAATATACTTTGTTATGTATGTATGTATGTACATGTATGCATGTATGTCAGAAGACTATCACTAAAAAATAAAGGATTCATATGATACAATCACCCCTATCGTGAACAAGTTTTCCCTCGTAATTTTTTCCCTTTTCCCGGAATTGCAATCGTGAACTACTCAGTCAGTCCAGAATAATAACGTGAAAAAATGTTAATTTCAAAAAATTCCCCTTATCGTGAATAATTTTTTCCCAAAAGTTTTTTCACTTTTCCCTTCAATTTATTCACTTTATTTTTGATGGGGAACAGAACAAAACATGTAGGTATGTAGTTCTTCTTATAATTTGAATATTAAAGCTTACAAAATTTGTTTTAAGAAAAATATCTGATAATAAGGCAAAAACTGATGTATTGGTCAACAAAATGCAAAACAACAAGTCGATTGCCTGCGGATTTGTAAAGTTTTAATTTGTTGGAATTATTCCGTTTTGTTGGCTTTCCAAAAAGTAGCCGAGTTATTTTACCACATAAAAGTAAGAATGCAGTAAACAAGCCCTGCAACTAAACTTTCCGCTAGAACACTGAATAGGTCTGTCTGGGTACTTTTCCAGTAGCAAATACTCAGTAACTTTTTTTGGGAGAGTAAGATCAATTTTACTCTGTCGGCTGAAAATATCTCAAAAAGTACGCAGACAGCATCCAGTGAAATCTTGCAAGAAAACAGCTGATCGATGTGTAAACAATTGAAATAAGAAAGCAAAAGCATTTTAGCATATGTGTACGCAAAAGTGAATTCTCGCGGTAAATTAAAATATTATTAATTAAAGTGAAGCCTAAAAAGGTCGCACTGTATATTTGGACGTTTCTAGCATGAAGTAAAATATTTTGTTTATTATAAACGTTAAAAATCAACACAATTCTAACTACTTACATCTGCCATTGTTAAATTTCAATTTTTATTTTCATTTCACAAAAATTATTTTATGCAAATAGTAAATAAAAACAGCTGTTCACAGTAGTTGCAAAATCTTGCAAGCAGAAATTTCTCCAGCAACATTTTGCAAGTTCTCTAACTTCCAACTGTCAAAAAATTCTCTTTTTGCCTCTCTCGCTGCAAGAGATTTGGAGTACGCAGACAACATTTTGTAAGATTTTGCAACATTTTGCACAAAATTATGCAAAATATGTGTACGCAGACAGACCTAATATTTAGCTTTCATTTTTTTAAGTTTTCTTTAAAATATATGTATATGTATGTATGCCCGAGTATATTTTTGAATAAAATTTATTATTTTTTTTTTAATTTTTTTTCTTATTTGAACAAATAATTTTTATTTATATTTTTGTCACAGTTTAAAACATACACACATACACATTTATAATTTTGACTTCCGAAATGTTTTTTTTTCTGCATATAGGTACCTTGTATTCATTGCATCATGTATTATATTATTTCATTTTATATTCTACTAGCTTATCCCGGTGTGCTTCGCTACCCCCTCGTTATAAAATAAAATTAAAAGTATTTATATTAAAATTGTGTAAATTTTGTTCAGCTCTACCGGAATTTGGCAATTTGTGGGCACATTTATTTTTGTCACTCATTTGGACCAATGGGAAATTAAAGCCAAGGATCCATACTTATAGACTATGTAAGTCCGATTTCTCAATTGTATTTGAGAATTTTTCTATAAAATTTTAAAGATTAAAATTGTGTAAATTTTGTTCAGCTCTACGGGAATTTAGCTATTTGTGGGCACATTTAAGTTTGTCACTCATTTGGACCAATGGGAAATTAAAGCCAAGGATCCATACTTATAGACTATGTAAGTCCGATTTCCCAATTGTATTTGAGAATTTTTCTATAACATTTGTTTGTCACTCATTTGGACCAATGGGAAATTAAAGCCAAGGATCCATACTTATAGACTATGTAAGTCCGATTTCTCAATTGTATTTGAGAATTTTTTTATAAAATTTTAAAGATTAAAATTGTGTAAATTTTGTTCAGCTCTACGGGAATTTGGCTATTTGTGGACACATTTAGGTTTGTCACTTATTTGGACCAATGGGAAATTAAAGCCAAGGATCCATACTTATAGACTATCTAAGTCCGATTTCTCAATTGTATTTGAGAATTTTTCTATAAAATTTTAAAGATTAAAATTGTGTAAATTTTGTTCAGCTCTACGGGAATTTGGCTATTTGTGGGCACATTTAAGTTTGTCACTCATTTGGACCAATGGGAAATTAAAGCAAAGGATCTATAATTATAGACTCTGTAAGTCCGATTTCTCAATTGTATTTGAGAATTTTTCTATAAAATTTTAAAGATTAAAATTGTGTAAATTTTGTTCAGCTCTACGGGAATTTGGCTATTTGTGGACACATTTAGGTTTGTCACTTATTTGGACCAATGGGAAATTAAAGCCAAGGATCCATACTTATAGAC
The DNA here is from genome assembly GCA_947311025.1 of Lypha dubia. NCBI lineage: Eukaryota > Metazoa > Arthropoda > Insecta > Diptera > Tachinidae > Lypha > Lypha dubia. The sequence continues at coordinate 2,137,292 of OX371264.1, read as the reverse complement.
TATCTAAGTCCGATTTCTCAATTGTATTTGAGAATTTTTTTATAAAATTTTAAAGATTAATATTGTGTAAATTTTGTTCAGCTCTACGGGAATTTGGCTATTTGTGGGCACATTTAAGTTTGTCACTCATTTGGACCAATGGGAAATTAAAGCCAAGGATCCATACTTATAGACTATGTAAGTCCGATTTCTCAATTGTATTTGAGAATTTTTCTATAACATTTGTTTGTCACTCATTTGGACCAATGGGAAATTAAAGCAAAGGATCTATAATTATAGACTCTGTAAGTCCGATTTCTCAATTGTATTTGAGAATTTTTCTATAAAATTTTAAAGATTAAAATTGTGTAAATTTTGTTCAGCTCTACGGGAATTTGGCTATTTGTGGGCACATTTAAGTTTGTCACTCATTTGGACCAATGGGAAATTAAAGCCAAGGATCCATACTTATAGACTTTGTAAGTCCGATTTCTCAATTGTATTTGTGAATTTTTCTATAACATTTGTTTGTCAATCATTTGGACCAATGGGAAATTAAAGCCAAGGATCCATACTTATAGACTATGTAAGTCCGATAAAGTATTCTTTTCGAATAAATGTAGCAAATCGATTGAATTAAATGTGGAAAAAACACACAATGTTGCGATGTCAATGTTTTTTAATAATTGTAAACATTCGCCTGCTGTCTCTGTTTATTTATTAGTAAAAGGCAGGACTGCCAATCTTGCGGCAAAACAATAATAAAAATCCGAAAAAACCCGTGTGCTTCGCTACCCCCATCGTTATAAAATAAAACTGAAAGTATTTATATAGTCATGTATTTATTATTTCGTAAGAATATCTTATTGTGAAAATTAATTGACGATCGGTCTAGTAGTTAAGACTATATTACGATATTTAATTTTCCTAAAAAGGGGCGTGTTCCCACCCACTTTTCTCCTGGTACGTATTTCTAATTATGCCAATACCATATGTACCAAATATTATCGACGTAGGACAAAAAAATGCCCAAAATATGGCGATTTAAATTTTTGGGTTATATGGGCGGTGGAACGCCCCTTTGTCCAATTAAAATTTTATATAGTCAAGAATTTATTATTTCGTAAGAATATCCTATTGTGAAAATTTAATGACGATCGGTCCAGTAGTTAAGACTAAATTACGATTTTTAATTTTCCTAAAAAGGGGCGTACTCCCACCCACTTTTCTCCTGGTACGTATTCCTAATTATGCCAATACCATATGTACCAAGTATCATCGACGTATGTAAAAAAATGCCCATAATATGGCGATTTAAATTTTTTGGTTATATGGGCGGTACCACGCCCCTTTTCCCAATCAATACTTTATATAGTCAAGCTTTTATTATTTCGTAAGAATATCCTATTGTGAAAATTTAATGACGATCGGTCCAATAGTTAAGAATAAATTACGATTTTAATTTTCCTAAAAAGGGGCGTGCGTAAAAGTAGGCGTGGCAAATTTTTCGTTCGATGAAAACTTAAAATGGATTAATACGAACATTTGAAAGAAGAATTAGTCACATCGATGGAGCCGTTTTCTGATTTCAGGTAAATCGAAAAAAGTTGGACCATGGCGATCATTAGAAAGAAAACATCGTCCAAATCGTTTCAGCCATTCACGCGTTATGCCGAGACCAAGGAAAAAAGGGATTCATTTTTATATATATAGATTGATGGACTTGTACAAAATTTGAAGGCTATATAGCTAATATAGAGCCCTAGATATTTAATATTAATTTTGTTTATGAGCTAAATATTCACTTTGTATGGGAGCTGCCACGCCCACTGGTATGATCCCGCCCAATTTTCCCATGACTATTCATAATATAATCAACGTGCACAAATTTCTAAGACTATGGCTATTATAGTACTGTAGATATATGATATTAAATATTTACTTTGTATGGGAGCTGCCACGCCCATTAGCTCGATCCCGCCAATTTTTTTTTCACAACTCTTCAGATTAGTTTAATATGTACATGTGCAAAGTTTCAGAACTCTTGCTGTCATAGTACTCCAGATATTATATGTTAAAACTTTGTATGAGATCTACCACGCCCACTTGTCCAATCACGCCCATTTTCACTTCAGCTGCTAATATTATTAATTTATGCACTCCTACAAAGTTTGAAGGCTCTAACTATTATATAACTCTAGATATTTGATATTAAATATTTATTTTATATGATAGCTGCCACGCCCACTTGTCCGATCCCGCCCATTTTTGTCCTGATTATCACATGAGTAACATATGTACTATTGCAATGTTTCAAAACTCTTGCTATCACAAAAGTCAATATATATGATGTTATTTAATTTATGTGGGAGGGGCCACGCCCACTAAATTTCCTATGTGCACCCTCCACACAGACCCCAATCACCCCTGAAAATTTCATTGAAATCGGGCAAGCCGTCTAGGAGGAGTATACGCACAGAAAGTTTTGCACTTAATTTTATATATATAGATTTGAAATGTGGACTCACCTTTGATTTGAAATTTCGGTTTTTATTCGATGCAAAAGATTTTTTTAATTTTTTCTTAGACCGCAATAATTTACGTCTCATTACAGAAACTGATTTATCCTTTATAATCGATATGGAACCCATCTTATTTGCATCCCGTGTGCAGTAAAGAGAATTTAAATCCATAGAACCCATTGGATTGTTTGTAGATTCTAGAGGATCCACTAAAAATGATTTAGCATTATAGACAACCGTTTCAAGAGAAGTCTCAGGTGGAATGGGTGGGGTTAAGTTTACGGCAGTATAATCGTGATCTTCGGATATATATTCAGAAGTTTTGAAAGCTTCTTCCATTTCAAAATGCTTTTCCTTCAAATGATTTACAAATCTTTTCCATTTTTCTAATGGAAATACGTCGGAACAATAAAAACAACAAAAGCGGAATTCATCAGCACAGTCTGATGTTTCTACTAAGCCGCAAAGACGGGTGTTGGTTTGTGTGGTTTTTGCACAGGAAACCTCTTTTATAACTGTTATTTGCATTATAGGTTCCTCTTGAGGAATTTGCATTATAGGTTCCTCTCGGAGTTGTGGAGGTATAACATTGCTGTTATTTAAATCTAAAATTTTTTCGTTGCATTGTCCTTTTTGGTTTCCGTCTAGATTATTTTTTGTATCCTTAGGTATATCAGTGTTAACATTGTTTCTAAAAAGTAAAAATTCTTTATTAACGAGCTTAAAAAATAGACGGATCTCAAAAATCGATTTAGCAATAATTTATGGAGTAACTTCCCTACAAGAAAATCCTGTACGAGACGAACTCATGCACGTAGTCAGCAGTTCAATTATGTATGTATGTATGTGTTCAATAGGAGTTCAAATTCATGTTATATGTACATTAGGGTGGCCCAAAAATTTGAAATGGGTTATTTATTAGTGAATAAAATTATAACAAAGCGTTATCAAAATAAGAGCAATTGGTATCACATTGAGAACGGCACGTTATCAAAATAAGAACGGCCCAACCCAAAATTATCGTAATTAACAAAAATAAAATCAACAAACAAAACTTTACATGATTTGTGCAATTTGTGATACTTTTGTTTGTGATTTTTATAGGTACATACATTTATTTATTTATTTATCCATTCATAGAGTAATACAAAGCCTTTTTTGGTCAAAAATATAAATATGTATTACATAGTAATAAAAAACCCGAGTTTTACTTCTAGTTTGCTGAAACACTTTGAACTAACAATTTAAGAATAAAAAACAGTAATAAATTTATAGTCACATTACTTAGTTGGCTCCCCAGCCTTCAAGAAAAAGATTCTAAAAGTAATAGTAAAAGTACAATGTAACATGGTCCCATTAGTAGCAATTCAACAAAAACATTGTTGGAGTGGGAAAAGAATAAGCGCAGACTGAAAAATAGGAATTGAAATATACCTGATGTCTCAAAATACTAGGTTAGACGGTAATAAGCATCGTAAGTATCGTAGGTATGTAGAAAATAAATCAGGATTCTAGAATCTATACACAAATGTGTATACATCCTATATAAATATATAGACAAAAGCACCACTAGATATTGGTTAAACGCATCACTAGATATTTGTTAAATACCTCCTAAGTTTGAGGCGAAAAACGTTGTTGGAATGGGAAAAAATGCGAAGTTTATATGGCAAACAGTTCCACCAGCGAGCAATTCTAACCACATAAGATCTTTCAAAAATACGTTTAAAAATTCTTGGAATGTAAATCTGTGGATTTCTGGAAGATCGCAGGAAGATAAAATTGTCACACAATGGAGACGGAACACCACTACGCACTAGTCTATAGAAAAAAAGGAGGCTCCTATACTTAATAAAATCGTTAAACGTAAAACCCAGGAATTCGTGGACGAAGGATGAGACATGGTCAAAACGCCTAACATTATACACAAATCTAACAATCATATTAACTATGCGTCGCAGTTTATTACACATTTCAACAGAAGCAGCAGATACCACTTCAAGGCAGTAAAGAACTTGCGGCATAAGCAGAGCATGAGCTAATCTAAGCCCAACCCGAGAAGGCAAATACAAGATGGAGGAATATATCCTACGTAGCGAACTCCACACTCTACCAGATACAATGTTAATGTGATTTTCGAAAGAAAGGCCACCGTCTAATACCACACCTAAACTTCTATGCCGAGAGACACACTCAATATCAGCAAGCCCAAGGTGAGGTCTAAAAGAGTGAGAAGTAGAGTCAGAAACTCCAAAGAGAATAGCCTTAGCTTTAGAAGGATTAATAGAAAGTGAATTTTCAGAGGTCCATTGCAGGACACAATCCAGGTAACCATCTACACTATGTTGAAAACTCTGAGACAGGGAACGATCCCCATTGAATAAGAGAAAAACATCATCAGCAAACAAGAATGTTTCACAGATCATTAACATATAGAATGAATAAGAGGGGGCCCAGGACAGATCCCTGAGGAACACCAGAGTGAAGGGACAATATACTAGACCTAACTTCATTAAATTCCACAAATTGTAGCCTCTCTACCAGGTACGAAAAAATAAGTCTGCAAGCAGAAGAAGAATAAAAAATTTTACATTTATACGTGCAAATACTCAAGACTTTATGTTTTCAAAATTTTTTATTTATTTGTTGCTAAAGATATTGCTAACCCGCAACAAATAAATAAAAATATTTTTTATTTATGTTAGTTTTTTATGTTGTTTTTAAATTATTGTTATGTTATTCTTATGTTATTTTAGTCGTTTTTGTTATTTTTGTATTATTTTTAAAGAAACCTGAATTTATATATGTACCTCAAATGTTACAATAAAAAATAAATTTTTATTTTTGCAAAATTAAAAAAAATTGTGGAGGGAATAATGGGGAAAAAAATTGGGTGTGAGGGAAAAAAGGGGAATTTTTTTCATAAGCGATGGGATTTTTTCAAAAATCTCCTGGCATCACTGGTGTGAGAACTTCTCAAAGTTACAGAAACGAGGTTCAGGCTTTGCGTGTATCGGGGTGATGGCCAACTTGATCCCGAAAAAAGACAAATCTGTACGACCCCTTAACATGTAAGTCATAATTGACTCCATGGATTCAGTCACTTCAGGATGTTCCCAATCAACCTATTGGAAGGACTCGTTTTCGGGGAGGATGTAGCTGCCTTCCTGAATCTAAGTCCAGGAGATTCCAGAATAGACATAGCCTGGTATAATAGCTTCATTTGCTGCCTTAATTCTCCGAATTTCTGAGAAAGGGGGGATATTGCGCTAATCAAGGACCCGTGGGCTAGCAACGGCAAAACTCTTGGACTTAGTGCCACGAGCTACTGACTCCTGTATGCAACAATAAAAGATATCTTAGCGAAAGCAAATGTAAATAACTTCATCCTCTCCGATTTAAGTGATAAAGATATTGTAACTGCAGCATAGGAGACAGGGGATTAACTATCTGGATCCTCTCCTGCTACATGGCACACGAAAATAGGGACCAAATGCCACACAATTTAGTCCATTAGGTGGGAAAAGATGCAAATCTGAAAGGCATACCTATCCTGATGGGTGCCGATGCAAACGCACCACACCATATCTGGGGCAGCTCAGACACCAATGCAACAGGTGAGTGTATATTTGCCTTCATTATAGATACAGATTTAGTAGTGTTAAATCAAGGTTCAGAACCTAGTTTTGCGGTCTCAAATAGACAAAAGCTGCTAGACACGCTCATTTAATTAATGGATAGAGGGTCTCAGCAGACAGCTCCTTCTCTGATCACCGCTACATTGAATTTATTATTAGCATAATAAATGGAAATACCAAACTTTTTCTGAACAGACGTAAAACGAACTGGGAGGAACATAACATTCTCACCAACAAAATAGCACGACCTCAAATCATAGAGGAAGTGGCAGATATAGACACAGCCGTGAACGAGGTAATCAATGCATTTAAGGAAGCAACAAGAATATTTTGTAAGCCTTCCGTAAAACGCAGATATAACAAACCACCTTGGGGTACCAGTCCTCATAAGAGCTGCCGTAGGCTATTCAATGAGACTAAAAGAACAGGAAACTGGATATTCTACAAAGCCTCAATGAACAAGTTAGGAACGCAAAATGTAAGTCCTGAAAAGAATTCAGCACCAAAGTGGAATCTCTTTCCGATACAGAATTCGGAAGCTAAGCGGCCATCTGTACCTGGATATATCTAGAAATCAGATAGTAACTGGACTACTAAGTCCAGAGTCCCTAGAGATCCTGATAAAAACACACTTTCCATAATGTTCACCCTTTATAGCAGCCTTCATGGACATTGAGGGTGTCTGTAGTAATACTCGGTTGCAATTATACGTGCTCTCTACATCCACCAAGGGGGCAGCACGTATCACCAGGTATGCCTGCAAAGGCACGCCATAAGGTGGAGGTCTATCACCTCTTTTATATTCTATGACAATCAGCAAACTGGCAATAATTGCCCTCACTGGTGTGTACCACATCCATTCTGACCCTGGAATGAAGAAAGTCACTAAACATGGTGGCGAATCATTCACGTATTATCCTAATATGGGAACGGATACATGACGAAAGTAAGGGCAACCTCATAGCTGACAATCTTGCCAGGAGAGAAGGAGAGCTAGAGGATGTTGACATTGACAATTTCTGCGGTTTTCCACTCTCAGCCAGGTGGAAGCGTAATGACCTTGCTCTTATACAGATAGCTCCACGAGCCAACCTGTTCCACATCGAGAACACTATGGCCTCGCTCGGATGTCAACAGAGCTAGGACCATGATGAATTTTCCTAAGAGGCACTTGCGAAACCTTGTGACCGCAGTCATACACACTGCACCTTCGGTACACAACTTAGACAAAAGGGTCTACCATATAATAATATTTTCACAGTAACCTGCTAACATAAACTAACCTACATATTTTGTATTGCAAGCTGTGGATTTTTACGAGATATTATATATACAGCCTTAACGTGAGAGATTTTTACGGTATATTCTTCCTTAAATTCAGATACACGTGTTGGTATGGATATCGATAATAATGCATTTTACATATGTACTTCAAAATTCAAGTCAGAGGGTGAACATTAACTTCCAAAATGTGATTAGTTTTCAGAGTTTTCCGTATGGGTATACATTTCTGATCTGTAAGTTTAAATGTTATATACATACATACATACATACTTACATATTAGATAGTGCATTAATTTGTATTGCATTTAAATTATCTGAGAATAGTTAAGACCAAAATGTACACAAGAATAATATAAAAGCATCTAAAATTCGAGGAGAATTGATGCTATTTCAATTGCACAATAACAAAATATGTATGCAAACACGACGAAAAATCTTTTAAGTAATGTCATTCGTTTGTAATAGTTATTATCGTATTTTTTAAACTTTTGTTTACAAGCTAAGCATAAGGTTTATAGTAAATGTCATCTATTTGCTAATAAAGAAGTTGCAGACAAATGTTTTTCAAACGTTAGTGGAGAGATTGATTATATACTTGAGGTGTTCACACTGTAGTCATATCAGTCATATTTTCATAATGTCTTATTATTTTACAATAGTTAAAAAATTTTTTGTTCTGCTTCAAACAAAAAAGTCATATAATAACTAGACTTTTGGAGGTATGTTTATGGTTTGTCATAAAATAATAATAGAAACATTAGTCGAGAAGCTGAATATCTTTAATGGAGCTGGCGATATTTACAAGCCGCCGCTACTTATAAATAACACAAGAATAAAAATATGTGTTTGTGTAAGTTATCTGCTTGGCAGCTTGAGAACGTTTTTCCATTTGTTCAGCTCATGTTACCGGCAATAGCCGGTTCAAGTGCGTATAGATAAAAAACAATTTGAAAATTTTAATTGATAATGGACATTTTATAAAATTTACAGGTAATTTATTTATGACTTAAGAAATATTTACATTTAACCCAAAATGCAAACGTATGCGCTCTAATCCAACTAAAAAATGTAGTGTGTTTCTCTTTTTATCAGCTGGCACAATTATGATATAGCACACTTATGACGGATTTTTACACTTGTCATATTTTGGTGTGCTATTATGTTATGACATATGACTTTATGACTACAGTGTGAATACCCCAACAATAATACTTAATATAATTTGAAATCAAGTCGTCGTGAATTGTTTCTAATGACAATTTATTCTTTTTGTTTCCTTACTCTCCATTGATTAGAATTCTCTCCGTTGTTATACACAAGTGGATTTTCGGTAAATCCACGACAGAAATTTACATAGGCAATACAACATCATTATAAATCTATAGTCTTTGGTTTACTGAAGATCTAAAACGTTTAAAAAGAAAGAAAATTTGTATATGGGCACTTCCAAGATTGTAAACGGGACATTCGCACACGTTTATATTGACAAAACTGTAAAAAACAACCTGATTTTCATTTTTTAAATTAATGATTATTTTAACTCTCAATTAGCTCTTTAATTTCCGCAAATAAAATATTTCGCTTACTGTCGTGGTTTCCGAGATAATTGCAAAAAACCAGTAATTGTAAACGGGACAAGAAATGGAAGTGGGTTTTAAGGGGTAACCGTTTAAACAGTGATTTCTGCGAAACCTGACACAATATTTTATTGGGATTAATTTTAAAATGTTGCGTACTAATGTGCCCTAAAAATGGTTTCGATTTCAAAATAAAATATGAATTACATTTTTTTAAATAAATTGTTAAAGAAATTGTAAACGGGACAATTTTTCCACCATGATTTAAAATTTTTTTATGTTGCTATTTATAATCCTTTATATAAGAAACTTAATAAAAAATGTTTTTCAGATCATAAATATGCCTTAGATTAGAGTATTGTTGTTCCAAATGCATATTTTCTAATAGACACAAGTATGTGCTAAAAGTTGTAGTACTTCGTTTACCAAAGAAATTTTTTTTTCTTCGCTGGATCACTTTGAAGACTTTTCAGGAACCTCTTATAATTTTTTTTATTGTCTTCACACCTTTTATTTTCCATCTGTTTAAAAATATTTATTTAAATTAAAAAAAAATTCTTAATTCTTAAAACATGTATACTAACGATTGTAAACGGGACACACTTTGAGCACTAACAAAAAAAAAAAAAAAATGTTGTTGTAAATGTTTCAATTTTCGATTTTTTTAACAAATTCACTACTTTAGCTTTAAACTTTAATTTGCAAACTGATTCGATCAATGATCACCGAGTACTAAAACTAAATGCCTTTTTTTGATTGTAAACGGGACAGAGAACTAGCATGTAAGACATAATACTACGTTCACACGGAACATGCTTCGCTCTCTATTCATGCTTCACACCCCAATCATGAGCGAAGCAACATGCTTCGCCATACAAAATTGTGAGATCGAAGCATGTAGATTCATATTGAATCTACTTGTGAAGCATAAAAAATTGCTGTCTTCTCTAAATTTTATCGGAGTTTATCGGAAGTTTATCTGAACTAGCTGCAAAAAACACAACAAAAACTTCAATTAAAAGTGAAAAATTGAACTAAAACTATAAAGATAAAACAACAATGGAAACAAAAAATATGGTTGTGCATTTTTAAAAATGCGAAATAATTTTAACTTATATATTTTTGTCCATTTTAGATTTTATTTGTTATTAAAAAGAGAACTTTTCAAATCGAAGCAAGTACATGAGTCGTGTGAACAGCTAGATTCATAAACATGCTTCAGAAAGCGAAGCAAGTGCTTCATCTTGTCGTGTGAACATAGTATTAGTAAAATTTTTACCGTTACTTAGACTTTTTTCGATCTCTTCTATTTTTTTCTTTACTCTTTGGTGTTTATACAATAACTTAGTACGAAGAGTGCGAACTATATTATACAGTAAAAATTAATACTAAACACTGAAAAAAAAATGCAAAAATTAGACATATAGAGGTGAAATGCAATAATATTAATTTTACACGATTCAGGTCGATTTTAATTTTTATATATTAAAAATATATAAGCAATTCTCTAAATAAATCTTGAAAAGACATTTTTTTTTTCCATTTTTTAAATTTGGTCCGTGGTTGACGTTTTTTTGGAAATAGCCATATATTAAATAGCAAAACTACAGAATACACCTGAGGCATGGGCGATGTATAAAGCTATACGAAATTTGTTAAAGGATAAAATTTAAAATGAAAACCATAAAAAATTACAATTTAATTAATAGAATTAGTCGGGGTTTTAAACCCTATTTATATTTAAAACTAATATATTTACCAAAAATTCCCCTCATACTTCATAGTTGTATGTGAAAACTAGAAATATATTTACCTGATAACAAATAAATTTCCAGTTTTCTAAAAAAAAATTTGTACTTGACAACTAGTAAAATTTTTTACTAGCACACAAAATGAAAATAAATTCTCTGTAATATATTGTTCAGCAACAATTTCTTGTCAATGAAAACTAGCCATCCACACAAAAATGCAAAAACACACATATACAAAATAATTTTTCATACAATATGCCGCTATAAAAAATACCGAACAATAAAATATGTATATGCCAATCCAACCAAACACAACTTCGACTAGTTGACAAACATGCCGATCTTACACTGACTAATATTTAAAAATATTTCTCCCTGAATCAACAACTAGCAACCCAAAAAATATGCGAAAACATCGTTTGTTCTAATCGGCCAGTGCGGTTGAAAAATCTAAAAAAGGGATATATACATAAATATTAAATTTTTTCCTTTGTTGCTCGAAATATGTTAACAATTTCCATTTAATATTTCTCTGATTATGTTATATACGAACTTTTTTAAGCCCAACTCCCTTGCAATATGTTAGCGGAAAATTTGTTATCATATTCTTCCTTTTAATGACATTCATAATACCTACTTTTTTCCCGGGGAAGAGTCTCCCATTTTCGAAGTTCATTTAGAATAAGGGAAAAGGGAATAGGGAGAAATCTCCCGGGGAGATTTCATTTAGAATAGGGGAACAGGGAGTAGGGAGAAAACAAATTGTAAATTCTTTAAAATACAAATTGTTAATATTGAAAAATATACTATTTCGTACACATATGTTTTAAACTATTTATGAAAAGTATTAATAATACTAATAAAGATATTTAATAATAATAAAATAATTTAGTAATTATAAAGGCCACCATCACACTCTTCATTCGAGTTTGTCAGTGGTCTACATATGTATATATAATTTAAAACAGAAAATTATCTTTCTGTGGGATATTGAAAATATGTAGGTAAACACAAACTTCAACATATTTTGGAAATTTATGTTTCTTTCTTTATCTGTTCTCGAATTATAATTTACTATCATCTCTAATTTTGATAACAAATTATCGCTAGTTTATCTGAACTAGTTGTCCAAAATTATTTTAACAAAGAAAAACAATTGATAAGTGCTAAAATTTAATAAAAACATTGAACAAATATAAAGCATATATTTATATTTATGTAAATAGTTGAATAAAATGAAAACGCAATAAATAGTCAACCGTATTTGAAACAGTAAAACAATGTCGAAGTACGAACCAATCTAGAATCTGTCGTGGGAACACATGGGTTCGCCATCGAGGTTGACGGAGCGAACCTAGTGTTTCAGTTCGTCGTGTGAACATAGTATATGGTATTCTGGCATTCGATATCGATTAAAGTTTATCGGAATTTCTAATGATGGTACTCGATGACGAGCTTATGTTCGAATGTTACTTGCGAGTTTTAACCGTTAGAAAATTCTCTATCAAAATTTTATTTTAAAGAGTTCGGGAAAACAAAAACTTGTTAGCAAAAATGCTGTAATTTTTTTTGGCATATATAATTAGTTTTAATTTTATTAGGTCCAATACAACAAAAATTAATCTCAGACTAAAGCAAATTCTCGCAGAATTTATGTCTGAGCACAATGATTTTGGCAAAAGGCATTTTACACAATACTCTTACAAGACTTTGGGATACCTCAACGTCAAAATTAAATGCTTCTGGTCCACCGGTGAAAGATATAAAAACTTGGCGCAAGGCTTCTTAAAAAAAAAATAATTTTTTGTTCAACATACTCGTATACACACATATGTACATACATACAAATACTAATATTTACTCCTCTAAAATGTAGCTGAAAGCTTCCTTGACAACCTAAAACGTTTCTTAAACCTGCGAATATGCTAGTGACTTTATATGAATATTCAGAACATATGTATATGTATGTAGGAAAAAACTTACTCAGTGTTCGTCAAACCCAATGGGTCACTGGTGTTGCGGATTTGTCTTCAAATTGAATTTATATTATATTCAGAATCGGATGATGAAGAATAAAAAAAATTTGCGTCGATGTCACCGGTTAAATGGATAAAATGTTTGCTTTTATGTACATATTTTATTAAAATATATTTTGAGTTTAGTAAAATTGATTTTTATATGATTTTTGGAAACAAAGTTTAGTGACACAGCTCCAAATAAAAAAAAAATACATAGGGCGATAGAAAATCGACAAATAAGACGAAAATTTCATGTGGTAACTTTCTCGGAAACGCATAGTTTACGAGTTATTGGCCTCTGAAGTTTTTATATATACATATGTGTGATTTCCCTTTGCATTTCTCAACGATTTTTGTTTACATTTTTTTGTGTTGATTAATTCTTTATTTTCTTTACAACACTTGAATCAAAAAATCGACTCGCAAGGTATCGAGTATCATCATTAGAAAAACACAAACTATCGAAATTATTTTAGATACGTATTAATTTCGATCAAGAGTCCCGTAATCAGCCCCCAGGTCTCTTATGTACATAAGTATATACAATACTGTTCTGTATAATACAGAAAGGATGGTCAAAGTATGTATGTGTAGTAGGATGGCGTAGCCTTATTTAAGCAGCCTTGTTGTGGTAGTTTCTACGAAAAATAATCTGCTGTTGAAGAAATGGACATGTGTAACGAACAGATTAAAAGGTACCTGAATCGTCAAGGAAACCTGATATGAATTCCTATTGTGGGCACTCCAACACACCTTATGTTACAATATTCAGTTTCTGAGAATCTGCTTACTCTGCACAATTCGCTTGGTATTGACACACACGTGGCTCAGCACTTGACAAGAGGCATACCCTTGGTCCAACATGTACAATACTTGAAGGTAAAAAGTGGTCGCTACATACAAGGGAACTTGGTTTGAAATTCTTGCCACAAAGTTCGCTCCATCTATTTCTTGTTGCCTCATCTTTGGGAACAGCAAACATATTACCATTTCCCTTTAAATATACTTTTTTGCATACGGAGCACCAACGCATTTTTTTACTCTTTAGATTTCGGAAATCGTTTATGTTTTTCTGAACAATATTTTCTCACTAGGGTTACGTAGCCTGCAACACCAGCTATCGCCGTCTGTAAACCATGCCGACGCCGACTTTTAATCGGATACTGTGCTGGCTATGTCCCAGTTCATACACTTCAATTTATGTTGCTCAAATTCATTTCAATTCCCTTTAAAGTTGCCTTAATGTTCACACACAGACATCAGTTTCAACTAATTTTCGTTTTCCTTTGCTTCCAATTTCTTCAAATTTGTGAGTGAAAGTGAGCAACAAAACGAGCTTCCCAGTACAAGCAACTCCGTACCAAATACCACTCCTCTTTCCCCTCTCTTCAACAAACTCAAAAGTTGAGCAGCATAAGTAGAACTGTGTGAACCGAGTCTATGCGCATGGTGAAATTAATAAGGTGCGCTTATCAACGCAACAACAAAACACGACAAGCATTTTGTTTGTGTAAAAAAACATGATATTGTCAAAAATAGCTGTGGTTTGTATGTATTTAGTGGTTATGCAGCAACAAAAAGCATAGCGTAAACAAAAATATTCATGATGGCGGCCAAAAATGTAAACAACTTTTGACAAGACTATGGGACTTACCATATTTTTGCAGATTATTTAACGGTCAAAACACAACCCTACAAAAAACCATATTCCTTCTTGCGCACACCTTATTAATTCCACCATGGCTATGCGTGTGAAATTTATTGCTTTTGTGCTACACGTATTACAATAATAATTGTACCATGATGCTACACAAGTAATTTGTTTACAAAGTGAATAAATATCTGAAAAAATTGATTTAAGCCAGAATACTAAAAAAATACTAAAATACTAAAATTTAGTGATAAGTGGGTGTGCTAAGGCTTGTTATAATCGGTGTAATAATATTATTTTGCTTTGACATTTCACATCTTCACATACAACAGAGACAGTTGTTCCAAAAACGGCTCAGCATTCCGCATAAGAGACAGTCTGTTTCCAGCCTTTACAATGCTCGAACCCGAAAAATGTTTAGAGCAAATGCGAGCAGTTTTACAAAGGATAACGCCACATATATCACTCCACTTCTTTCTCTCATTCTTGTCGCTGGGAACTCTGAACAAGCTTTCAACTCCCTTCGTGTACTTAATTTTACATACCGCACAAACTCGAATGTACATATTTAAATTTATTAAATTTAAATTTGTTCAATTCAATTTTCACAAGCACAATCAGATTAATGAAACATAAACAATTTTTGACAGTACGGTAGTAACAAGGCGTATTCCAGAGGTGAGCTTACTAGCAAAGCTGACGGAGCTCGCCTTATACTAATGTTCATACTAACTGATACAGTTTGAAAATAATACATAAATAATGGTTACAGTTTAAAGCACACGTAAGAAAATGTTTTAAACTTGATTGTGTATTTTGATATAAAGCGAGTACATATTGTGATACTTGGATCGCGATCCATATCGCAGATTACGCTAAAATGTGAAATCCATCAATATTGCATGCTACACCTTCAATAAATATCGCGATACTGGAATATATATATATTGAACGTGTAGCATTGCCCTTATACTAACAAAACCCCGAAGTAAATTTATATCAAGTAAGTGTACAACAGCTAAGAAAATACAAAAACAACAGGCGTTTTGTTTATATAAAAATAATGGATGAATGTCAAAAACAGATGAGAACAACATGAAGAAAACTCGTAGAAAAACAAAACCAAAGTAAATTTATTATTTGAAAAACATTATATATAAGTTATTATAGTACTATATACTTACATTTATTAGAAAAGAATATATTCACTTACTCTAAAGTAAAGTTTTCACTAACATAATGCTGTTTTCCCAGCATCACAAGAGAGGGTTCAGCATTTGGCAAAAGTCTCGTCTGTCCACCTGCGTGTATAATGCTTGCAGGCAAAAAGTGAAGCTCGCAAATTAAATGCGATGGTTTCAAATCTCTGCCACAAATTTCAGCCCATCTTTTCCTTCTATCCAAGTCTTTTGGAACACCAAACAAAGTACCACTTCCAGTTAGAAGTGCTTTTTTACATAGTGCACAGGTGCGCGATTTTTTTGTATACATATTTGCTTATGTATACTTATATCTACATACATACATATATATATATATATATTTGATATATTGATTTACGATTTGTATTTCTTAATGCCTTCTTCCAACACTTTTTGTTTACTTAAAATTTTTCACATACGTTTTCCATGCACACAATTTGTAGAATTATGTATAACAAAGCAAAACAAACCAAAATGGCGTACGAAAATTGTAAATAACTTTTGACAGTCATACATTACCACTAAATGCGAAAAAAATGAATCACCTGATTACTTTCATATACTTGATATAAATTTACTTTGCAAAACCCATGTTCTTTTTGGATAGTAGCGAACTGCGAATCAGACCTGCGCCGAGCTAATTTTTAGACGGCTACGCCTAGCCGCCGCTGATGTTTTAATAGCCGCGGCATCCAATACCTTTCCGGCTAAAAATTAGCCGCCCATTATTATTTGAAATTCCCTTTTCTTTTTCATATCCATATACCATACATGGGACTTTTGCATTGGTATTATTTTAAACTTTTACAATGAAAAAAAAATCAGTACCAATAAATGTCAATGATTTTTTTTTAATATAATTTTTCTACTATTTATAATGAAAAAACAATGAAAGCTTTGAAATACTAATTACAATTGATAAAAATATAATTAATACTATCTGTATAAAAAAATATGGTCACAATAGCTTTTGAAAAATTTTATAATTAATTATTTGTAATGCTTTTAATTTTAACTAATTAATAACGATATTATTTCATTGAAAAGCATTGTCATTGTTCAAAATAATGATAATGCTAAAAATTTAATTGGCATTGTTTATAAGTCAATGCCAATGAAATCGACAATTAATTAGTCAATTTATTTAATTACTCCCGTGTATGCCATATACACTTACACCTCGACCACACAAGCAATAAGTTGGGCAATTATTGTCGTTCAAATTCTGTTGCCAACACAAGATATTAACATGTAGATCGCACGAATATGTGTTTAAAAACATATTCAGCAACAAATGTTAGAAATCATGGTCTAATAATCAGGTCTGCGCAAGAAGGAATATGGTTTTTTGTAGGGTTGTGTTTTGACCGTTAAATAATCTGCAAAAATATGGTAAGTTAATTCGGTCTTGTCAAAAGTTGTTTACATTTTTGGCCGCCATCATGAATATTTTTGTTTACGTTATGCTTTTTGTTTTTGCATAACCAATAAATACATACAAAACAACTTTTGTTTTGTTTTGAATACAGCTTTGTTTTGACAATTTTGAATGAATTTTACACAAACAAAATGCATGTCGTTTTTTGTTGTTGATACGCGCACCTTATTATTCCACCATGTTAGAAATGTTACTGAGCAATAATGCTTTAACACAAGCTGCCAAATTCAATTGTAACTTCTATGAAAACTTCTTTTTTGGGCAGATAGAATAAAAAAATAAAAACACAAACGTATAAATAAATTCAAACCACAAAAACAGTGAAACATGAAAGTAATTTCTTTAGAGTTCCATAAATTTATTATCCTCGATAATTTCAAAGATAATAATTCAATTTATGGCCATTTATTTAAGTGTTTTGTTCCATATTTTAGAAATGCCATAAGCATTACTTACATACGTAGAATTTTGAAAAGTGCATTTAAAATAATACATATTTTTATTTATTTTCAGGGTTTTTCATACATTAATAGGAATAATTGTCTTGCAAATATTTATTTCAAAAGAATATATAAAAATTCAATGTATGTATGTATATATGTACTCCTTATATACAAGTTACTTTTGTAAATATTTAACACAATTTTGATATATTATTGGAGTGATTTGAGGTGACAACACTGCTTATTTATTTATTTATTCAGTTCAGTAATACAAAGCCCTATGGGCCAAAAAATATATTACACAGTCTTAACACCTAAGTAGTTACTAACTTAAGCTAAATGATTAAAGAAAAAAGATAAAAAAATAAAAAAAATGTATAAAGACAACAACATTCCATGTTCGTTTTACTGAATTAAAGTAGATTATAGTAGGTTATATTCCAAACATTCACAGCACACCCCCACGCATCAATAAGCTATAATTATATAGAAACTAGATAAAATTGAATTAAACGGTCCAATTAGGGAAGGGCCTAGCCAATATCCGAAAGGATAACCCGACCACTAAAGCAACTGGAAGGAGAAAACAGGAAAACTGAGTCACGCTGTCTGTGATACTAAGAACTTAATAAGTTTGAGCCTAAAAACGTTGTTAGAGTGCGAAAAGACTCGCAGCTCCAGTGGCAAGCCATTCCAATATCCGGATACACGGACCAGGAACGATCTGCTAAAGTCCGACCTAAAGATCATTGGTAGATTAAGATGAGGGTTCCTAAAGCGGGGCGAGAAAA
This sequence comes from Lypha dubia, assembly GCA_947311025.1. Classification (NCBI taxonomy): domain Eukaryota; kingdom Metazoa; phylum Arthropoda; class Insecta; order Diptera; family Tachinidae; genus Lypha; species Lypha dubia. The sequence goes on along the minus strand of OX371264.1, from coordinate 2,118,998 downwards.
GGAATGAATTACATAAGACGATAGGTCTCCCACTCCTGATCATTTTATAGAACGTTAATAAATTCCGAAGTATCACGTACGCATTGAATCCACATCCTAGGAAATCCATCACAGAACCAGAGACATGGTCCCTCCTACGGATGTTATAGACAAATCTGACAATCATATTTACTAGGCGCTTTAATCTAGTGAGGTGGATGCCAACAGAACCAGTGACAACCTCGAATCCATAAAGAACTTGCGACATCAACATAGCATGAGCTAGCTTCTTCCTCACATGCAGGGGTAGATAAACATTAGAGTTGTTAGGTAAACATTAGAGTTGTAAAATCTCCGTAACAAGCTGACGATTCTACCTGAAACGGCATCAATATGCCAGCTAAACGAGAGTTTGCTGTCAAGTACAACCCCAAGGCACTTGTGGCGATCAACAAAACCAATAGGGTCACCAGCCAAGGAAATTTCAAGGTCATAGAAAAAGCGAGGGGTGGGACCAAACATCATGGTCTTGTTCTTCGAGGTATTCATAGAGAATTGAGTCCGATCCAGTCAGCCACAAGCCTAAGGCGCATATTAATATCCCGTTCAAAAGAGTTAATAGAATCTCTACTCCCCACAAACAGAAGGAACACATCGTCAGCGAAAAAAAATGAGGCACAACAACGAGAGTCAACAACTCTAGACAGGTCGTTCATATATAGGATAAAAAGAAGGGGCCCCAAGACTTGCTTGTTGCTTTCAAGGTATGGTGAATAACCATAGGCCCTTACATTTATGAAATGCATATAGATTTGCTAAACCAAAACAAATAATTAACATTTTAAAAAAAAACCTAAATTCTTGAGTATTTGCTCGAATAAATGTCATATTTTATTGTACAAACTTTTAAAAATCAACTTTTAACTTTTATAAGAAATCTTAATAATGAGGAGTAGAACTCGTACTTTGTTGTACGAAATGTGTTTATAAAGTAAAATAACATATTTTCCATTAATTTTCAATAAAATTTATTTTGTGTTAATGGGTTTTCAGTAATCACAATTAGAATTATGAAATTAGGGTTGACTGATGGTTAATTCGGTTATGGTAACGGTCCTTATGCAATTAACAATCTTCTTCTGTTACTTCTTCTTCTAAGAATTCTATTAAAAAATCATCTGTTTCTGCTGTACTATCAGCTGCATTCATTATTTCGTCTTGTAATTTAGAACTATACATTTTTTCTCCCTCAAAATAGATCCCATCTGTCATAAAATCCGACTTTATGGGTTCTTTGACAGCAGATTTTTCGATGTTGTTTTTCTTAGTCTTAGTTATAGTTGTTTTCACATCCTCATCTAGCTGTTCATTATCACAAGATAACACTAGACTTAAATCTAAATCTTCCTCTACCAATTGGTTCACTTGGAACGGTTCCAATTTATGTCTTTTGCGATAATGATGTTTTAGATATTTTTTAACGCTAAAATCATTGACACATATTTTACACGACCACTTGGAAACATCTGGATGAAACTCTTTCTTGTGTTCTATAGCTAATTCGTAATTTTCAAAGCCCATCTTACATATTTTACAAACATATTCTTTTTCTGAGCATACTCTTCTTTTACGAAATGGTGATGACTTAACCAATCTTCTGTAATTTAGATGTCTCCCTTTTGATGTTTGTTCAATAGTTCCCTCATATGCGACATGTAATAATTGTAGGTGCCGGTTTAGACTAGATTTTCTTAATTTTAAATTACATATATTACAAGTAATTTTTTCTTGAGTGTGCCTTTTCATGTGTACTCTTAGTGTCGCTTTATTAAACAATTTCTGTCCACAAATTTCACATACTAAATCATATTGTCTGCGATGCCGCTTCAAATGAATTCTAAGACTTGTTATATGAAGAAAAGATTTCGGGCATATGTGACAGTTGTGTTTTCTTTCTCCATGAGTGAGTTTGTGATTCCTTAAATACGTACGATGTTTAAATACTTTTTCACATACATCACACTGATATTCTCCTTCCGAGTCTGCTCTATGTTTATCTAATAAATGTTTTGTGTAGATATTACGGCGGAAAAATGACTTATTGCACGGTGCACATCTAAAGTTTTCATCGTAGTGTGGCAGACATTTGTGAAACTCATATTCATCTAGTTGAAGAAAACATTCCTTACACTGTAAGCACTTGTAAGGCCATTGTAAATATTTGTGTTCTTCTAAAAGGTGAGGTTTCAAATCGAAATCACATTGAAAACATATATAGCAGTGAGAACATCGTGCATAAGCTATTTCGTTCACAGATTCAGGCAAAAAAGTAGCACATTTGTCATAGTAACAAGTAAATTGGTCAATGTGTTCAATATTATCATTTGGGTATAAGTAGCAGTAAAATCTTAGTATACGGTTAATGCTGCGACGCATTTTTAAATTATCAATATTCAGCGACCATTTGTCATTAATTGTTTTACACACATCTTCGACAGCTTCATAAAAGTCCTCATTGAATGGCTGGTCATCGAATTGCCACAAAATTGGATACTTTTTCATTGTGTCCAGTAGTGAATTTATTATGTCATGTGGTGTATATTCGAAAGCAATCTGTTTAAGAGGATATACAATGTGTATTAGTTATATAAACGTGCATTATGATGGGTTAACATAGGGAAAGGAAAAAACTTAATGAAATCCGTAGAATGTACGATAAGGTGGTAAACAAACTTTTTAATCACTTAAAAACTTAAAACAAAACTATTTTAGATATTTTTGTAGTTTTCTAATGTTTAGAGCTTAAAATATTATAACTGAAATTAATCTACTACACATATGTATGTATGATTCAAAATACATCCAAGTGAACGGTATTAGTTTATTAATATATTATAAATCCGAGTATGATTCGGTTATCAGAACAGGGCTGATAGACAGAAAATTATTTACATACCTCTGTAGACTTTTGTTGTACAATTTCAATCGAGACTGCTTCACACTCTTCCTTCACTTCTAACTCATCTTCCGGTTCCATTTTAAGGCTGAAACTTAGATTTGTAGAATCCAGTGGGTCGACTGGAAGTGGTGGGGAACTGGCAAGAGGTGAGTCAAGAGCACTCTTTTCTGTATGAAATGTATTTGAAGTTATAGAAGTGTTCTTATCTTCGGAAACGTATTCGCAAGTTTTGAATGTCTCTTCTACTTCAAAATGTTTCTCCCTTAAATGATTAACGAAAAATATCCATTTTTCCAATGGGAATACTTCAGAACAATAGAAGCACTTCAAGCGGAATTCTTCTGATAATCCTAAATTTTCCACTAGACCACATAAACGGGCTTTAGGTTCTTTGGAATCCGTACAAGAAAGTGATTTGGATAGCGGCATTTGTGGTATAGATTCTTCTTCCAGTTGTGAAGGCATTGCTTGTATTTCTATAATAGGTTCTTCTTCTAATTGTGGAGGCATTACTTTTTTTATATTTACCAAAGAGGATGAATGTTTCAATTTCGTATTACCATAAACTGTACTTTCAGGATTTTCGGGTTTTCTAAAATGTAAAGAAAAAATTTAACAAATATGTAAGTATTTCACAAATTAGACAATTCATGGTACAATAATATAATACATAGGCAGCCGCACAACTACAACAATAAAAACAGCAACAGGGATTTTTATTGTTGCTAGCTGTTGAGCTAGATTTGTCAATAGGAATAAGGGTAAAAAAGAAAAATTACAAAACAATTTCATATTTTGTTGTGTGTTTATTTGTCCAGAGAAAAGTCTAAATATACTGGGCTAGAATTTTTTAAATTTCAATTTAAATCGAATAAGTAACAAATTCAATTAATTCAAATTATTACTAAATAAAACAGACTTATTCTGTTTGCGTTCCTTTTTGAAAAAGCTGTTTTTCATCACTGACGAACTGCGATTGGTCAATTTGCAGCTCGGCTGTGGTAAAGTTGTCCACTGAGTATCAGGGTACTACAGCTACGTGTGTGTCTTCAGGGACTAACTGCAATTGCTTAGCAATTTACAGTTCGTTTGTGTTCGACTTGACTACTGGAATATCGAATCCGTTTGCATTAAATTATACGAAATTGCGTGGTGGTTTCGAAATGGGTGCGTATCTCAAACGGTTCTGAATTTTCAATTTGCATTCTAATACACAAATTCAATAAAAATAACTACAATTAATTTACATTAAAACTATTAACTTACATAGGCACAGCATTTGGCAACAATAAAAACTTTTTACCAGCTTTCACATAGCTAGATGCCATAAAGTGATCCATACAAATTACGGCATCTCGAACGAAATTATGTCCACATATATTGCTCCACTTTATCCGGCGTTCACCTTGTGGAACTCGGAAGAAGGTGCCATTTCCAGCTTTTTGTTTTTTTTTACATACACTGCACTTCTTCATTTTTGCTTTTAATTGGTAACTTTTTAATACTTTATAACAGTTTTTTTGTATTTTTAATGGATCACAATTTTTTTATTTTTGTTCAATTTTTATATTTCAATTGCACACAACTTTTTGACTTTGAATTTATTTTTTACAAATTTTTCACAGACTAAGGTTTTTCAATATTATTTTTTATTATTATCTTCTTCGTAAACAACTTTTGAAACTCCTTGCCACAATTACAAAAAGTCAGCTGGCGTTGCGAGACTACCTATTATATTTATTATATGAATTAGACAATTTTTAAAATTCTATTACAGCAGAGACTTGCGCCGAGGAATTTTCATCAACGGCGACTGAAAACACACATAGTCATCAAGACAAATTCATAACAGGTAGTTTCAATCAAGGCGAATTTATATAAGGTAGCCTTATTACTACAAATACATTCGCCGCAAAATTTAATCAGATATGTCAAAACAAATGCGAATTTTTGGTATAAAATTCAACATTAAAATGGAAACTTTATTGCAAGAAAAGGTAAACCAAATGAATACTATAAATGAATACTATCCAATTAAAATTATTCAAATAGAAGCATTCTTACAGCTAGCTCACTGGATGAATTGGATGTAGATGATTTAGATGTAAATTGGTCTTTCTTGAAAACTTGCATTAGAACTAACGATCTTCTATATCTCAGAAACTGCAAAAAACCTTAGAATTTACTTCCAGAAGCCGACAGTTTTATTTCAATGTTGCAGTCTGATGAAAAACCTGATGTAAGCTATGCCGATATTGGAGGATGGATATGCAAAAACAAGAAATAAGAGAAGCTGTTGAATTGCCCCTCACACAATTTGAATTGTATACAAATTTTAATATGCTTGCAATAGCACAGACTACGGCAACAATACTAATCTTTGACCAGTAGTCACAAAACACGATGCAGCAAAGTGGTCCATACACACGAAGGCGTTCCGAGGAAAGTTAATCCCACACTTTTGGCTCCACTTTACCCTGCGATCATCTTGAGGAACTCGGAAAAAGCTTCCGCTGCTAGCTCTTTCTTTTTTTTGGCACAAGCTTATTTTATTATTTATATGTTCATTTTTATTTATTTATTTATTCAATATAAAAATAATACATGAGGCCTTTAGGCCTATAATAAAATATTACAAGTATAATATAACAAAAATGAATTTCACTTATACCTATAATCTATACAGATATCAGTTACTTAAATGTAAAAAAATAAAATATAAAATAACAAGATATATACATAGTATATGCAGTAGGTTCCAATAACTTAGTTCAGTTGAAGACAATTTAATTAAAATAGAATATTAGGTAAATATACATTATTCAGTAGAGTTCATTCACTTTTTTTGTGTTCTACGTTCGTAAAATGTAATGAAAGTGAAAATTTCATTAATTTTGTGTTCTTAAATTCGTTAAAGTGAAATAAAAGGTAAAATTTCATTTTTAGCTTGTTTCATCATCATCGTATACGAGTTACAACTCGTATATTCCCTGAATGAGTCTCATACGATTCTTGACATGTTTTTTGAAAGACTTGTAAAAAACCTCATACCAGACGATCTCTCTACGTTTAATATAAGCACCTAACGCTGTATTTTAAAATTATCTCACAAAGAATTAACGCGAGAAACAGTTTATCTTGTGCGAAAAATTGTTTACGATTAAAAAATGCGCTTGTAGGCGATCAAAAACACTCTTCATGATATTCCCAGTAGATTGAAAATGCTAGCTGGGAATAAACGTATGTATGTACATACTTACAGAAAAATTGGCAATATTACTGTTCAAATTTAGAAGTTTTTTCTTCCATCTGTTGGTCTAAGCATGGAATTCTTAAATGTAGTACATACATACATATGTATGTATTTGTAATTCTATATACTGACATGTGGAAGTAAATTATAAATTTGAAAACAAATATACATATACTTACAGTTTAACTTTGTCCAGATCCTGTTTTTTTAAAGGTTGAGCAGTCGGCAGGAGCGACGCTTTTTTTCCAACATGAACTATGCTGGAAGGTAAGAAGTGGTCACTACAAATCTTTGCAGATGCTGAAAGATTAACTCCACAGCTTTCACTCCATTTGGTCCGAAGTTCATCGTCTTTGGGTACACAGAACAAACTTCCTTTTCCCTTATAAAATTTATTTTTGCACACACTGCATACTCTCATGTTAATATATTTATTTTTAAATGTGTATGGATTTTATAATAGCTATTATTTTATTATCTTATACTTAAGTATATATTTCAAAAGCAAGAACAAGGCGAATTAACAACTCATTTTAGGAGCAAAGCAAATTCAATATCAAGGCGAATTGAATTCAATTCGCCTTTGTTTACACTGAAGTTTCACACACGGGATGAATATTTATCGACACAATTTATGTTCTTTTGTTCACATAACACCCCAATTCCAATAATTCATATGGCTTAAAATGTATATGTCTTTCGCTATACACATTACGGAGCATAGTTGGCAGAAATATGGCGGGAATAAGTGATGATGATGAATTAGCAATTATTTTAGGAGTAATTTCAAATATAAGAATATTTTACAATGAGGGAAAATTTTAAAAATCAAAATAAGTGTTTAAATTGCTTCACAACTTCTATACTAATAAAAAAACTTTAGCCAACATTTTTCAAAGTTTTTAATTTAATTGTGTATGGTACTTATGGATTCTTTTAGAACTTTTTAAGCTTTTTAAGTAAATTGTGAGAATTTTTATAATTAATCGTTAAAAAATTTCATGTTTTTTTAATTAACTAACAACTAATAATCATAAACCGCCTTATTTACAAAAAATTTTTTCTGCTTATAAACATAATAAAACAATATAAAATACCTATAAAAAAATTAAAAATGAATTGAGAATGTTTTATACTGTTTTATTAAAAAATAAATGCATAAAGTTTGTTGGCGCTACCAACCCACTTCTTCTTTAAAATTCATGTTCACTCGACGATAGCTAACCAACGATTAAATACGGTCTGTAAACAAGAAAACACAGAACCTGTGCATTCTTAAGTGTGTATGTATTAGTTTTGTGCTGGCCATGGTCTAATAATCCACCATGTCTCTGGCCTAAAAACTGTCATTTTATGCCAGCATAATTAGTCTCGTGTGTGAAACACAACTCAGACCAGACCAGCTCTCCGAGCCTTCAGAGGTCAATAACTCGAAAACTATGCGTTTCCGGGAAAGTTAACTCATATCATTTTCGTCTTATTTTTCTATTTTCTATCGCCCTGAGTAATTTTTTTTATAATTATTTTATTTGGAGCTGCGTCGCTAAACTAGATTTAAGCAACCTAAATTTTCACTTTAATAACATAACGTAAATAAGCAAATTCAATGTTTTTATAATATTTTCACAATAAGCACACATTTTGGATTGAAAACATAAACAAATAAATTCAAGGTGTTGGTCAAAAATGTAAACAAATTTTCACATATTTCGAATCAAGGCAAATTCCCAACAATTCACCAACAAAACAAATACCAGGCATTTGTTAGTGTAAACGACGAATTCATTTCCTACGCTATTAAAATTAAAAGTGTAAACAAAACAAATACAAGCAAAAATTTTAGCACTGGACCGATTACTGTTGCAGAATATATGAAAAAAGTTTTAATAAATCCTCAGTCTGGATATTACATGCATCGAGATGTTTTTGAACGAGAGCGAGACTAACTACAGAATTCTTCAAATATTTATAGTGGCATATGGAATTACATACTTTATAAATTTATAAACTAATACTTACTGCTCCACTTGATCGAGAACCTGTTTTTTGATAGGTTCAGCATTCAGCAAGAGCGACGGTCTTTTTCCAACATGAATTATGCTGGAAGGTAAAAAGTGGTTACTACAAACTCTTGCAACTTTTGAAAGTTCAACTCCACAGATTTCAGTCCATTTGTTGCGAATTTCATCGTCTTTGGGAACACAGAACAAAGTCCCATTTCCCTTATAAAATCTCTTTTTGCACACACTGCACACTCTCATTTTATTAGTTTTTCACTTGTAAAAATCCTTTTAATATAAAATATATTTCTCTGAACATTTATTTTTTCGTAAATCATGCACAAGTAAAAGGCGAATTTAAGACCTTCCACAAGAACACATACAATTTTAAATGGCGCGAGAAATATATGACTGCAGGAGAATTCGCCACTGCATCCACCTGATAATAAATTCGCCTTGCACCCCGACCAGACCAGCACTTCATGAGGCTAAATACAAGAAATAACGTCGGCAGAATTAGATGTCAAATTGCTAGTGTTCAAATATGTATCTGAAAGTAGGGGAAATCGTAGATATCTCAGAACACTAATATGAAAATTTTACTGAAGACGGTTGTATATTATTTGTATTTTAAATTTCAATTACGGGATTAATTAAAAAAGTTTCTATTATCAATAGTATAAATATTTATTTTAATAAATTTCCACTTTTTTGTTTGCATTTACTTGGCGGAATATTAAGGAGGCAGCACTACAGCAAAGTGAAAACGAATTAATAAATCTATTGGGAGCTATAGAAAAACTCTATAACGAAAGAATAAAAAAGGTAGATGAAGCCCAAAAATATTGTCAAACAAATGTAAATGAAATTAAAAAACTGTACGGAAAATAAATGATCAGCAAAATAAAAACGAAAAACAGAACAAAACATTGTACGAAGAAATAAAAAAAAACAATAAAAGAAAAATATGTCAAAACAAATAACATATCATTTGCAGATGCACAAAGTAAATTTATATCAAGTATATGCTAGCGGTCTGAAACTATCGATAGCACTATCGATACTATCGATAGTTTCTGACTATCGTTTTACCATCGATAGTTTTTAATACTATCGATAGTTTTCGATAGTTTTTATTTTTCTTATTTTAGTGTTTTATCGTTTGTTTGCATGCGCTAGTAGTCACAGTAAAACAAATTGGCAGCACTTTTTATTGAAAGAAAATTTTCAACGTACATTTACAACAATTTTTTTTTTATCAACAAGTGTTTATAAAATTGTAAAGATATTTAGTTCGGCAAAAATATGTAGATTCATCAAAAGGATTGAGAAGGGCAAGTATTTCATATAAAATAAATAAAATTATATATAAATTAAAACTAATAATTAAATAGATGCCAAATTAAGCTGGGACAATGACGACTATATATACAAATATGCAAAAAAATGATTAGATTGTAAAAAATATTTAAAGAAAAATAACTTATTTAAATCGGTACATAAAATTTATGTACATATTTAAATAAGTTATTTTTCTTTAAATAATTTAATAATTAAACATAAATTTTGTGAATTTAATAAATCTCTGAAGTTATGTTTGTTGTCATCTCTTTATTTTACTTGTATCTACCAGCTCTCCGAGATATTCAAACAAATTTTACAGCTAAAATGTAAGTAAAGAAAACTATCGATAGTTATCGATAGTTTTATAAAAACTATCGCATACTATCGATAGTACTGACTATCGATAGTTTCAGACCACTAGTATATGCAAGTAATCAGGTGATTCATTTTTTTCGCGTTTAGTGGTAATGTATGACTGTCAAAAGCTGTTTACAATTTTCGTACGCCATTTTGGTTTGTTTTGTTATACATAATTCTACAAATTGTATTTGTTTTCTTCATATTGCTCTAATCTGTTTTTGACATTCCTCCATTATTTTAGCTTTTGCCCACTTGCATATACTTGATATAAATTTACTTTGCAGATGCACTAAAAACAAAAGCCGCTTATTTTAAAACCAAAAGAAAAACAAACAATAATTAAAACTAAGGAAGACTTTGTAGTGTGTGTGCTATAATTCGCACATCACTATGTGCTACATAATTCTCGCGCTGCTGTAATATGAACTGCTTGATAAAATAGACAAAAATTCAAACAAACCTTTCCTCTTTATAATATTAGTATAGATATGCATATTACACACAAAAAATAAAATATTAAGAAGTAAACTAACTCTTGAATTTTTTTTTGTAAATTGTAATAAATTTTAATATTCAGTTGCGACGAACAAAAAAAGAGTTAAACTAAACTACATTCTACATGAAGACTAAATAAAACATCTTTTCCATTCATTTTCAATACAATTTATTTTGTGTTAATGGATTTCCAGTAATCATAACTAGAATTATGAAATTAGGGTTAACTGATGGTTAATTCGGTTATGGTAATGGTGCTTATGCAATTAACACCCAATTCACATGATGACTTTTGCGACGTCGTTTTTACTGAATTCCCTTTTGAAGTTGCTACCAAAATCTTTGTGCGTTTAGACGATGTCTTTTAGTTTCATGTCTTTTTTCCCATTTTTGTTTTGAAATAATGAAAGTAACAAAGATAAACAACAAAAGTAAGAAAAATAATGAAAAGTAACAAAGGGAAATAGAAGAAAAGTCTTGAAAAACACAAATCAAGACTTTTTGTTTACCCCTCTTTCTTCCCTACACCGCTCACCACCAAGCAAAAAGAGACGTCGAAAAAGCGACGTCGCAAAAGTCATCATGTAAATTGGGTGTAACAATTTTCTTCTGGTACTTCTTCTTCTAAGAATTCTATTAAAAACTCATCTGATTCGTTTGTGCTATCAGCTGCATTCATTATTTCGTCTTGTAATTTAGAACTATAAATTTTTTCTCCCTCAAAATAAATCTCATCTGTCATAAAATCTGATTTTATTGGTTCTTTGACAGCAGATTTTTCATTGTTGTTTTGCTTAGTCTTAGTTATAGTTGTTTTCACATCCTCATCTAGCTGTTTATTATTACAAGATAACACTAGATTTAAATCTAAATCTTCATCTACCAATTTGTTCACTTGAAACGGTTCCAATTTATGACGTCTGCGATAATGACGTTTTAAATTTCTTTTAATGGTAAAATCATTGGAACATATTTTACACGACCACTTTGAAACATCTGGATGGAACTCTTTCTTGTGTTGTATAGCTAATTCGTAATTTTCAAAGCCCATCTTACATATTCTACATCTTTTACGGAATGATGATGACTTATCAAATCTTCTGTAATTTAGATGTCTCCCTTTTGATGTTTGTTCAATAGTTCCCTCATATGCGACATGTAATAATTGTAGGTGCCGGTTTAGACTAGATTTTCTTAATTTTAAATTACATATATTACAAGTAATTTTTTCTTGGGTGTGCATTTGCATGTGTTCTCTTAGTGTTGCTTTATTAAACTTTTTCTGTCCACAAAATTCACATACTAAATCATATTGTCTGCGATGCCGCTTCAAATGAATTCTAAGACTTGTTATACGAAGAAAAGATTTCGGGCATATGTGACAGTTGTGTTTTCTTTCTCCATGAGTGAGTTTGTGATTTCTTAAATACGTACGATGTTTAAATACTTTTTCACATACATCACACTGATATTCTCCTTCCGAGTCTGCTCTATGTTTATCTAATAAATGTTTTGTGTAGATATTACGGCGGAAAAATGACTTATTGCACGGTGCACATCTAAAGTTTTCATCGTAGTGTGGTAGACATTTGTGAAACTCATATTCATCTAGTTGAAGAAAACATTCCTTACACTGTAAGCACTTGTAAGGCCATTGTAAATACTTGTGTTCTTCTAAAAGGTGAGGTTTCAAATCGAAATCACATTGAAAACATATATAGCAGTGAGAACATCGTGCATAAGCAATTTCCTTCACAGATTCAGGCAAAAAAGTAGAACATTTGTCATAGTAACAAGTAAATTGATCAATGTGTTCAATATTATCATTTGGGTATAAGTAGCAGTAAAATCTTAGTATACGGTTAATGCTGCGACGCATTTTTAAATTATCAATATTCAGCGACCATTTGTCATTAATTATTTTACACACATCTTCGACAGCTTCATAAAAGTCCTCATTGAATGGCTGGTCATCGAATTGCCACAAAATTGGATACTTTTTCATTGCGTCCAGTAATGAATTTATTATGTCATGTGGTGTATATTCGAAAGCAATCTGTTTAAGAGGATATACAATGTGTATTAGTTATATAAACGTGCATTATGATGGGTTAACATAGGGAAAGGAAAAAAAAACTTAATGAAATCCGTAGAATGTAAGGTGGTAAACAAACTTTTTTATCACTCGGTTTAGAAAACTTAAAACAAAATTAATAGCAAAACTATTTTAGATATTTTTGTAGTTTTCTAGTGTTTAGAGCTTAAAATATTATAACTGAAATTAATCTACTACACATACATATGTATTTATGTATGATTCAAAGTATGATCCGAGTATGATTCGGTTAACAGAACAGGGGTGATAGACTGAAAATTATTTACATACCTCTGTAGACTTTTGTTGTACAATTTCAATCGAGACTGGTTCACACTCTTCCTTCACTTCTAACTCATCTCCCGATTCAATTTTAAGGCTAAAACTTAGATTTGTAGAATCCAGTGGGTCGATTGGAGGAGGTATCGAACTGTTAACAGGTGACTCAAGAGCATTCTCTTCTGTATGAGATGAATTTGAAGTTATAGAAGTGTGGTTGTTGTCTTCGGAGACGTATTCGCAAGTTTTAAATCTTTCTTCTACTTCAAAATGTTTCTCCCTTAAATGTTTTACAAAAAATTTCCAGTTTTCCAATGGAAATACTTCAGAACAATAGAAGCAATTCAAGCGGAATTCTTCTGATAATCCAAAATTTTCTACTACCCCACATAAATGGGTTTTAGGTTCTTTGGAATCCGTACAAGAAAGTGATTTGGATAGTGGCATTTGTGGTATAGATTTGTTTTTCATTTGTGAAGGCATTGCTTGTATTTCTATAATAGGTTCTTCTTCTAATTGTGGAGGCATTACAACTTTTCTTATATTTCCCAAATCTATTGTAAGTTTCGATTTAGCATTACCATAAACTGTACTTTCAGGATGTATCGGTTTTCTAAAATGTAAAAAAATATAAATATAGATACTTCTCTTTAATTAATTTTGGGTATGTACAGACAAACTCAAATGTATGTGGCTGATTCTGAGATTACCGGCTAATTTAGACATAATTATTCGGCATTTAGGTTTTTTGCGGAATTTAGTATTTCAGGTAAGTAGCTTTAATCCTTCAAAGAATAGCTACTTAATTATCGTAGGTACACATCAATTTCTTAATGATTAACCGAATTATGTGCAATTATAAAATATGTCCCCCCAGGTAATGACTTATTGGGCAGGGAAAATACGATAACAAATAAAATCATTTTAAATTTTATTTATTTGTTGCGGATTAGCAATATCTAAATATATATTTCGTTGGTACCCATACCAACTCATCAGTAGTTTAAAAAATTTTAAAGCTCATCCATTTACACGAAAACTCACAAATAAATTTGTGCATTACAAAGCTTTAACATTTTTTTAAAATAAAGGGTATAACATCTACTGATGAGTTGGTATGGCTACCAACAAAATATATATTTAGATATTGCTAACCCGCAACAAATAAATAAAATTTAAAACATAAATACTTGAGTACATGCTCAAATAAATGTAAAATTTTATTTTGATCAACAAAAAAAAATATACATAAAATTAATAATACATAAAAAAAAAATTAAAAATGTAATAACTGAGATTACTTCGATTTTAATACTTCAAACACACATGTTTTATTCAGTCAAAATATCTCAAATGATTTTTTTTTGTTATATTAGACAATTTAGGATGTTCTTAAGAAATAATCTTTTAAAAACAATTTTTTTGCTTTCAAACGATTTTTGGTTTTTGTTTTTATTAAATTAGATTTTGAAAAAACTCTCGCTAATTGTCGAGGTAGGTGATATAGTGATAAAAGCATAAAATAGTTTAAATATCTAATTTTTCTGCTCTTTTTTAGATTTTTCCAAATATACTATATCGTCCAATAAATCGCTGAATTCTTTTTTATTATCTGAATTTTAATACACTGAATAGAATTATTTAATTCGCATAAAAGATTGTTATTTTCATTAATAATAACTTCTTCTATATCATTACTTTATTATTATATTATTGTGGTTACTTTCAACATAAAATAATCTAGAGTATAATTAATTAGCATATTCTTTAGTTTAATTTTTGAAGAATATTTGAAAAACTTTCATTGCACGGAAAATTTCCAGAATTTAAAAAATATTATTAACGTATTTTAAAGTTTTATACGTCTCTTATTTATTCTTATTTTAATGCGTTTTAGTAAATTAAAATAATTATTAATTTTTTTTTTTGTTGATCCAACAATTTTGTATACTTTAGGACACTTGTTACATGTGACTTTGTTTTTTTTTTTCATTTTTGTTCTTGGTAAAATACTTCCAAACCGAGCCCTTTTCGAAAGATAATTATATAATTTAAAAAAAAATAGAATACAACACCAACATTTTCTACTTATATGATAAGATTTATATAAAGCAATTGTTTCATTTTTAGCTTTTATTGTATTTCTAACTTATTCACCTGACAGTAACCCATTCTTGAAAATTGTTTAACATTTCATTTAAAACATAGCACGACTACTAGGTATGCACAGTTCGACGACAACTACAAACATCCAAAATAACATGTATTGGTTGATATAAAGTACTCGCTTTGTTTCAAATCATTCAAACAAATTTAACACATTTTTTACGTATGCAAAAATATGTTCGATTAACTGACATAAATTAATCGATTTATTCGTTATTCGAAATTTGGCATTTTAAAATTATTCGAACAAGAATTTAGTTTTGTTTGATCGATTAATCGAATTATCGGTTGACAACTCTACTAAATATTTTCTTCGTCTCATAAATTCTATCAAGGAATTAAAAATACCTTCTTTGATGTTTATTAATTTCAAACACCAGCGACGGAGTGTGGAGCGGGAAACTTGTTTATACATATGAATGTACGCTGTTGGGCTCGCAGAATGCAAACATATTGCGTGTGAAATGTCTTCCCATCTCCAATTTATTTTTCCAGTGGTCAACAGCTTTCTTATTTGGCTATCAGAAAATATTTGGCGCATGGAATTCACAGCCAAATTTGCCATTTCTATTTCCATTCTTAATTCTTTATTTTCGCCTTCTAAGGCACGAATTCTTTGTGTGTAACTTCTCTTATTATTTATTATAGCGGCTTCCAATTCTTGAAATCTTTTTAATACATTTTTTCGAAATCTAATATACTGACAAAACAAGTAATTTAACTAAAATTTTACATGAAAATTATCAGAAAACACCCTTTATCACCATAAACTCAACAGTTTAAACATTACTCAAAAAGTTTTACTACACTTACTCAGTTTGTACTTTATCTATTTCTGCAATAGATAGTGGATTTGACTCTTTTATTAAATCCAATTCATTTGTGAATGTATCTCCTGTTACTTCTGCCAGTTGCTCAACAGGAAACTGCTCAGTAGCCACAGTCTCTACCGGTCGTTGAGGCAAAGGCTCGGCATATGTCATAAGGCGATTTTGTGTTCCTAAGCGTATAATACTCGCTTCAGCAAAATGTTCTGTACAAATGGCACTTGATGGGGAGAAATTTCTGCCACAAATTCGACTCCATATTTCCCTTTGATCTGGGTCTTTTGGTACTCTGAACAATGTGCCACTTCCCATTGAAAATTTTTTCTTGCATACTGCACAATAACGCATTTTAAATAAGTTTAATTTAAATTTTCACTTTATTAAACCAATGTAAATAAACAAATTCAAGGTTTTTATAAAATTTTCACAATTAATTCACGGTTTTTATTAAATTTTCACAATAAGCACACAAAATGGATTGAAAACATAAGCAAATAAATTAAAGGTGTCGGGCAAATGCGTAAACAAATTTTTACAAGTGCGCCAAGTTAGCTCGACGAATTAGCGACGATTTTAGGTATAAAAAAACGGGGAAAAAAATAAGGAGATTTTGGGGGGATTTTCCAAGTAAAGTCATAGAAATAGCGTCGATTTTGGGAATTAAAAGCGGGGAAGTATATACTTCATCCTTAGGACATTTCCTGGTCAATACAGGCTTTCGCACGCATACAGATCCAATACATTTTAAAATATAGACCTTAGAGAACATTTTGCGCGAATCGTGCTAAAAATCAATCGGGCCGTTCCCGAGTAATCCCATCTTCTCCAAATTGGCCAAAAAAAAGCGTTGCTGATTTATCCTGTCCAATACAGGCTTTCGCACGCATACAGACCCTATACATTTTATAATATAGACCATAAAGAACTTTTTGCGCGAATCGTGCTAAAAATCAATCGGGCCGTTCCCGAGTAATCCCATCTTCTCCAAATTGGCCAAAAAAAAAGCGTTGCTGATTTATCCTGTCCAATACAGGCTTTCGCACGCATACAGACCCAATACATTTTAAAATATAGACCTTAAAGAACATTTTGCGCGAATCGTGCTAAAAATCAATCGGGCCGTTCCCGAGTAATCCCATCTTCTCCAAATTGGCCAAAAAAAGCGTTGCTAATTTATCCTGTCCAATACAGGCTTTCGCACGCATACAGACCCAATACATTTTAAAATAAAGAACATTTTGCGCGAATCGTGCTAAAAATCAATCGGGCCGTTCCCGAGTAATCCCATCTTCTCCAAATTGGCCAAAAAAAAAAGCGTTGCTAATTTATCCTGTCCAATACAGGCTTTCGCACGCATACAGACCCAATACATTTTAAAATATAGACCTTTTTGCGCGAATCGTGCTAAAAATCAATCGGGCCGTTCCCGAGTAATCCCATCTTCTCCAAATTGGCCAAAAATAGCGTTGCTGATTTATCCTGTCCAATACAGGCTTTCGCACGCATACAGACCCTATACATTTTATAATATAGACCTTAAAGAACATAACCATAGGCCCTTACATTTATGAAATGCATATAGATTTGCTAAACCAAAACAAATAATTAACATTTTTTAAAAAACCTAAATTCTTGAGTATTTGCTCGAATAAATGTCATATTTTATTGTACAAACTTTTAAAAATCAACTTTTAACTTTTATAAGAAATCTTAATAATGAGGAGTAGAACTCGTACTTTGTTGTACGAAATGTGTTTATAAAGTAAAATAACATATTTTCCATTAATTTTCAATAAAATTTATTTTGTGTTAATGGGTTTTCAGTAATCACAATTAGAATTATGAAATTAGGGTTGACTGATGGTTAATTCGGTTATGGTAACGGTCCTTATGCAATTAACAATCTTCTTCTGCTACTTCTTCTTCTAATAATTCTATTAAAAAATCATCTGTTTCTGCTGTACTATCAGCTGCATTCATTATTTCGTCTTGTAATTTAGAACTATACATTTTTTCTCCCTCAAAATAGATCCCATCTGTCATAAAATCGGATTTTATGGGTTCTTTGACAGCAGATTTTTCGATGTTGTTTTTCTTAGTCTTAGTTATAGTTATTTTCACATCCTCATCTAGCTGTTCATTATCACAAGATAACACTAGATTTAAATCTAAATCTTCCTCTACCAATTTGTTCACTTGGAACGGTTCCAATTTATGTCTTTTGCGATAATGATGTTTTAGATATTTTTTAACGCTATAATCATTGACACATATTTTACACGACCACTTGGAAACATTTGGATGAAACTCTTTCTTGTGTTGTATAGCTAATTCGTAATTTTCAAAGCCCATCTTACATATTTTACAAACATATTCCTTTTCTGAGCATACTCTTCTTTTACGAAATGGTGATGACTTAACCAATCTTCTGTAATTTAGATGTCTCCCTTTTGATGTTTGTTCAATAGTTCCCTCATATGCGACATGTAATAATTGTAGGTGCCGGTTTAGACTAGATTTTCTTAATTTTAAATTACATATATTACAAGTAATTTTTTCTTGAGTGTGCCTTTTCATGTGTACTCTTAGTGTCCCTTTATTAAACAATTTCTGTCCACAAATTTCACATACTAAATCATATTGTCTGCTATGCCGCTTCAAATGAATTCTTAGACTTGTTATATGAAGAAAAGATTTCGGGCATATGTGACAGTTGTGTTTTCTTTCTCCATGAGTTAGTTTGTGATTCCTTAAATACTTACGATGTTTAAATACTTTTTCACATACATCACACTGATATTCTCCTTCCGAGTCTGCTCTATGTTTATCTAATAAATGTTTTGTGTAGATATTACGGCGGAAAAATGACTTATTGCACGGTGCACATCTAAAGTTTTCATCGTAGTGTGGCAGACATTTGTGAAACTCATATTCATCTAGTTGAAGAAAACATTCCTTACACTGTAAGCACTTGTAAGGCCATTGTAAATACTTGTGTTCTTCTAAAAGGTGAGGTTTCAAATCGAAATCACATTGAAAACATATATAGCAGTGAGAACATCGTGCATAAGCAATTTCCTTCACAGATTCAGGCAAAAAAGTAGCACATTTGTCATAGTAACAAGTAAATTTATCAATGTGTTCAATATTATCATTTGGGTATAAGTAGCAGTAAAATCTTAGTATACGGTTAATGCTGCGACGCATTTTTAAATTATCAATATTCAGCGACCATTTGTCATTAATTATTTTACACACATCTTCGACAGCTTCATAAAAGTCCTCATTGAATGGCTGGTCATCGAATTGCCACAAAATTGGATACTTTTTCATTGCGTCCAGTAATGAATTTATTATGTCATGTGGTGTATATTCGAAAGCAATCTGTTTAAGAGGATATACAATGTGTATTAGTTATATAAACGTGCATTATGATGGGTTAACATAGGGAAAGGAAAAAAAAACTTAATGAAATCCGTAGAATGTAAGGTGGTAAACAAACCTTTTTATCACTCGGTTTAGAAAACTTAAAACAAAATTAATAGCAAAACTCTTTTAGATATTTTTCTAGTGTTCTAGTATTTAGAGCTTAAAATATTATAACTGAAATTAATCTACTACACATACATATGTATTTATGTATGATTCAAAATACATCCAAGTGAACGGTATTAGTTTATTAATATATTATAAATCCGAGTATGATTCGGTTAACAGAACAGGGGTGATAGACTGAAAATTATTTACATACCTCTGTAGACTTTTGTTGTACAATTTCAATCGAGACTGGTTCAGACTCTTCCTTCACTTCTAACTCATCTCCCGATTCAATTTTAAGGCTAAAACTTAGATTTGTAGAATCCAGTGGGTCGATTGGAGGAGGTATCGAACTGTTAACAGGTGACTCAAGAGCATTCTCTTCTGTATGAGATGAATTTGGAGTTATAGAAGTGTGGTTGTTGTCTTCGGAGACGTATTCGGAAGTTTTAAATCTTTCTTCTACTTCAAAATGTTTCTCCCTTAAATGTTTTACAAAAAATTTCCAGTTTTCCAATGGAAATACTTCAGAACAATAGAAGCAATTCAAGCGGAATTCTTCTGATAATCCAAAATTTTCTACTACCCCACATAAATGGGTTTTAGGTTCTTTGGAATCCGTACAAGAAAGTGATTTGGATAGTGGCATTTGTGGTATAGATTTGTTTTTCATTTGTGAAGGCATTGCTTGTATTTCTATAATAGGTTCTTCTTCTAATTGTGGAGGCATTACAACTTTTCTTATATTTCCCAAATCTATTGTAAGTTTCGATTTAGCATTACCATAAACTGTACCTTCAGGATGTATCGGTTTTCTAAAATGTAAAAAAATATAAATATATGTAGATACTTCTCTTTAATTAATTTTGGGTATGTACAGACAAACTCAAATGTATGTGGCTGATTCTGAGATTACCGGCTAATTTAGACATAATTATTCGGCATTTAGGTTTTTTGCGGAATTTAGTATTTCAGGTAAGTAGCTTTAATCCTTCAAAGAATAGCTACTTAATTATCGTAGGTACACATCAATTTCTTAATGATTAACCGAATTATGTGCAATTATAAAATATGTCCCCCCAGGTAATGACTTATTGGGCAGGGAAAATACGATAACAAATAAAATCATTTTAAATTTTATTTATTTGTTGCGGATTAGCAATATCTAAATATATATTTCGTTGGTACCCATACCAACTCATCAGTAGTTTAAAAAATTTTAAAGCTCATCCATTTACACGAAAACTCACAAATAAATTTGTGCATTACAAAGCTTTAACATTTTTTTAAAATAAAGGGTAAAACATCTACTGATGAGTTGGTATGGCTACCAACGAAATATATATTTAGATATTGCTAACCCGCAACAAATAAATAAAATTTAAAACATAAATACTTGAGTACATGCTCAAATAAATGTAAAATTTTATTTTGATCAATAAAAAAAAATATACATAAAATTAATAATACATAAAAAAAAAACTTAAAAATGTAATAACTGAGATTAGTTCGATTTTAATACTTCAAACACACATGTTTTATTCAGTCAAAATATCTCAAATGATTTTTTTTTTGTTATATTAGACAATTTAGGATGTTCTTAAGAAATAATCTTTTAAAAACAATTTTTTTGCTTTCAAACGATTTTTGGTTTTTGTTTTTATTAAATTAGATTTTGAAAAAACTCTCGCTAATTGTCGAGGTAGGTGATATAGTGATAAAAGCATAAAATAGTTTAAATATCTAATTTTTCTGCTCTTTTTTAGATTTTTCCAAATATACTATATCGTCTAATAAATCGCTGAATTCTTTTTTATTATCTGAATTTTAATACACTGAATAGAATTATTTAATTCGCATAAAAGATTGTTATTTTCATTAATAATAACTTCTTCTATATCATTACTTTATTATTATATTATTGTGGTTACTTTCAACATAAAATAATCTAGAGTATAATTAATTAGCATATTCTTTAGTTTAATTTTTGAAGAATATTTGAAAAACTTTCATTGCACGGAAAATTTTCAGAATTTAAAAAATATTATTAACGTATTTTAAAGTTTTATACGTCTCTTATTTATTCTTATTTTAATGCGTTTTAGTAAATTAAAATAATTATTAATTTTTTTTTGTTGTTGATCCAACAATTTTGTATACTTTAGGACACTTGTTACATGTGACTTTGTTTTTTTTTTTTTTCATTTTTGTTCTTGGTAAAATACTTCCAAACCGAGCCCTTTTCGAAAGATAATTATATAATTAAAAAAAAATAGAATACAACACCAACATTTTCTACTTATATGATAAGATTTATATAAAGCAATTGTTTCATTTTTAGCTTTTAGTGTATTTCTAACTTATTCACCTGACAGTAACCCATTCTTGAAAATTGTTTAACATTTCATTTAAAACATAGCACGACTACTAGGTATGCACAGTTCGACGACAACTACAAACATCCAAAATAACATGTATTGGTTGATATAAAGTACTCGCTTTGTTTCAAATCATTCAAACAAATTTAACACATTTTTTACGTATGCAAAAATATGTTCGATTAACTGACATAAATTAATCGAATTATTCGTTATTCGAAATTTGGCATTTTAAAATTAATCGAACAAGAATTTAGTTTTGTTTGATCGATTAATCGAATTATTCTTAATCGGTTGACAACTCTACTAAATATTTTCTTCGTCTCATAAATTCTATCAAGGAATTAAAAATACCTTCTTTGATGTTTATTAATTTCAAACACCAGCGAGGGAGTGTGGGAGCGGGAAACTTTTTTATACATATGAATGTACGCTGTTGGGCTCGCAGAATGCAAACATATTGCGTGTGAAATGTCTTCCCATCTCCAATTTATTTTTCCAGGGGTCAACAGCTTTCTTATTTGGCTATCAGAAAATATTTGGCGCATGGAATTCACAGCCAGATTTGCCATTTCTATTTCCATTCTTAATTCTTTATTTTCGCCTTCTAAGGCACGAATTCTTTGTGTGTAACTTCTCTTATTATTTATTATAGCGGCTTCCAATTCTTGAAATCTTTTTAATACATTTTTTCGAAATCTAATATACTGACAAAACAAGTAATTTAACTAAAATTTTACATGAAAATTATCAGAAAACACCCTTTATCACCATAAACTCAACAGTTTAAACATTACTCAAAAAATTTTACTACACTTACTCAGTTTGTACTTTATCTATTTCTGCAATAGATAGTGGATTTGACTCTTTTATTAAATCCAATTCATTTGTGAATGTATCTCCTGTTACTTCTGCCAGTTGCTCAACAGGAAACTGCTCAGTAGCCACAGTCTCTACCGGTCGTTGAGGCAAAGGCTCGGCATATGTCATAAGGCGATTTTGTGTTCCTAAGCGTATAATACTCGCTTCAGCAAAATGGTCTGTGCAAATGCGACTTGATGGGGAGAAATTTCTGCCACAAATTCGACTCCATATTTCCCTTTGATCTGGGTCTTTTGGTACTTTGAACAATGTGCCACTTCCCATTGAAAATTTTTTCTTGCATACTGCACAATAACGCATTTTAAATAAGTTTAATTTAAATTTTCACTTTATTAAACCAATGTAAATAAACAAATTAAAGGTTTTTATAAAATTTTCACAATTAATTCACGGTTTTTATTAAATTTTCACAATAAGCACACAAAATGGATTGAAAACATAAGCAAATAAATTAAAGGTGTCGGGCAAATGCGTAAACAAATTTTTACATCTTTGGGATCAAGGCGAATTAATTATCAGGTGGTTGTAGGAATCGAAGCCGAATGTATTTCATCGGCGGCGGCGGCTCAAAGTCGACCTGAATCCGAAGAATTGTCGGCGGCGGCGGCTAAAAGTCGACTCAAAAACGACTGGAATTTATTTTATATGACGCAAAACAAAAATAAGCCTCCATTTTACAAAAATAAAATTTTTTTCCAGCTCGTAATAAATACCACAGTTAACAACACAGGTTTTCATCCCATAAAAAAAAAAAAATTTCAAATTTTCGGCTCAGCTGTAAGTAAATATATACATACATATAATATATTACATTCCTGTAACTGTTACTTAGTGTTCATATCCCAGACTCAATTCTCAAGGTTCAAAGTGATGATGACTTGACAAATAGGTCTCCTATTTTGTACAGAGGAGCTTAGAAATTGTCAAATGTTATCTTTAATCCGGACAGGATAAAATAGGCTCTTGACTCTTTTCAACTTTTCAAGTCTTCTGGCGGGGATGGTATATTTCCAGCAGTTCTGCAAAAGTGCATAAATATACTGCTTTCTGCCCTCGCCGCTCTATTTATAGCTAGTTTTGTCTTCGGACACATACCCTACTGTGGAGGAAAGTCAATATTGCATTCATTCCAAAAGTGGGCAACAGGCCAGGTAACCTGGCCAAATTTACAAACCAATTAGCCTTATATCCTTTTTACTGAAAACCATGGTGAGACTAATTGATCTGCACATTAGATCGACGATTTTGAATACCGTCCCAATACATGTAAATCAATATGCTTATGCTAAGGGAAAATCTACTGAGCATGTTTTGCATCATCTTGTTACAAAGATTGAGAAGGCTCATGGGTCGGGGGAAATCGCGTTGTGTGCGTTCTTAGACATCAATGGCGCATTTGATAATACAAAATACGATTCGATAGAATGCTCTCTTAGGCAAAAGAGTCTTGACCACACTTCTGTGAGATGGTTTAGGTCTATGCTTGAGAGCAGGGACATAACTGCTTCAATGGCTAACGATATGGGACCTGTTCGTAGATTCATCACTGCGCTGCATAATATGGTTATTTTGCACTGCCACTGCTAATCAGCTGTTGCTTATTCTTCTTTTTGCGCATTTTAATGTTTGTATTTATGAACGAAAAAATATAACAAAAATGGAAAAGTTAATGATAAATTTAATTTTTGGGCTGGACGATAAAACTAATGATGTAAAATTGTCTAATCTAAAGAAAGAAAAAGGCTATGAAATAATAAACAAAACAAATAATAAAATAAAAAATTGAACTCTTAATCATCCGTTGCATCAGCCATTTTTATGATTTGTGTTTATTTGCGCATAATATACTTCAGCGCATACCTTTTGCAGAGTTGCCACTGTTTGCATATATGAACGTACTGCGCATATTATGCAGCGCAGTGATGGATTTACGAACAGGCCCATGGTTATTATTAATGCAGTCAAAGGGGTCTATTATCACCACTTCTTTGGTCAGTAGTGATTAATGACAAATCCTCATTCTTAGTGAACAAGAACATGAAGTTCTTGGCTAAGTCGACGACCTGTTTGTGATGGCAACTGGTAAAGTTCTCCCGGACGTCATGAATGTTGCATTGTGCACCGTTATGACATGGTGTAGGAGACATGGCCTTACGATCAACTCTGACAAGATCATTCTGGTACCATTCTCTCTTAAGAGGAAACTTGGCCTGGGCACAATGTCGCTGAATGGGCGAATTATCCTAGCCAACACATTCATTCAGCCATTTTCATAGAGTGGCACCCTGTTTTTCAGCAGGAACGACTTACAGTTAGTTACTGCTTTTCTTTCTGGTAACTATGGACAGAACTACCATCTTTGAAAAAGTAACCTAGCCAGGTCACCCTTGTGCCGTTTATGCATGGAAGAGGATGAGACAACGGAACACATTCTCTGTGAAGGCGGGTTTTTCACTCTGAATTTCTGTGTTTTGATGATATTAGGTGGGCTTCTCCAACCTCTGTGCTGACTTTTATAAAGAGAGTCATACAGAGCTTGACTTGATTAAGAGATCCATGGCACAAAAGATCAAAAAGGTGTGGGAGTGCCGGTCCCTGAACCAGATTTTTCAACTTTTCAAATTAAAAAAAAAAAATGTCGTCCTCTAATGTTATAGTCGTAAAATGAAATAAAAGAGAAAATTTCACTAACTTTGTGTTCTTAAATTCGTTAAAGTGAAATAAAAAGTAAAATTTCATTTTCAGCTTGTTTCAAATGAAATTGATGAGTTCTACAAATCATTTTCACCATAAAAAAAGTGATTTTAAATCGAAGGCGTGAAGTAAAACAACTTTTTGTAAAACTAGCAAAGTAATTTTTCCTAGCTTTATTTTCTCAAAGTTTTGGCAACTTTTAATAAAAATTTTTGCGAAGTTTTTGGTTTTTTAGGAATTTTTAATCAATATTGCGTTCTATAATCTTTTTCATTTACCCAAGATTTCGTGTTTTTTTTTCCATTTTCGTTATTTCTAAAATTTGTTTTTAATTTCTTAAAGGTTTAGCGATTTTTAATCATAATTATCATGTCTTTAAAATGTTTACAAAGTTTTTGGCATTCCTAAATCTTAAGGGACTTTTAATGAAACATAAATTAAAATTTTAGCAAATTATAGTCAGTTTTAGGGCTTGCATTGAATATGGGGGTTCTTGCGTTTTTTTTTAATTTTCGCGATAGGCTTGATTTTCTCCAATGCAAAAGAATATCAAGGCAAGATTTCTGAATTTTTTTCTCGCAAATCATAAAGATACAAATTAAGTGCCTGTTCGCCGATAACGAAGAACTTCTTTCTTTCGAATAATTACATTTGAAACAAAAACAAATTCAAAAATTTTGTTTTTTTTTATATGTATGTAATTGTTCGAAAGAAAGAACTAGGGCCTGTTCGTAAATGCAAAACTGCGCTGCATATTGTGCGCAGTACGTTCATATATGCAACTCTGCAAAAGGTATGCGTTCAAAAATGCATCGCTGCAGTATATTATGCGCAAATAAACACAAAACACTAATCATAAAAATGGCTGATGCAACGGAAATTTTTTATTTTATATTGGCAGTGCAAATTAATCATATTATGCAGCGCAGTGATGCATTTACGAACAGGCCCCTACTTCGACATCGGCGAACAGGCAGTAAGTTATTTTTAATTTGGGTTTTATATCCAACAGAAGAAAACAATGGCTTAATGGCAGCAAATCTTTACCAAGCAAATTCGCTATTCCAGTGGGTTAGTGAAATAATTAAAAAGTTTAGCTAATCTTCTCAAAAGCTTTTAAATGATACCAATATTGACCACATTATATTAAACATGCAGAATATATTCACATTTTTTTACTGGAACTCCATAGGACCATAACTCGGAAACTAAGCATAGCAGACAAATTTTTTATTTAATATTTTTTTTCTTATTTTTCGATTCGCCATCGGATAAGATATTTTTTTAACAACGCAGCCAAACCAGATTTGTTCCACATTATTTTAAAAATTTGTTTGAAAAAAAAAACAAAATTGAAATCGTCGGAAAAACAAAGTTTCATTACTTTTCTAGAACACAGTCAAATTGTAAATGTGAAATTCAAAAGTTTTTCACTTTCATTTTGTAGTGGAATACAGAACACAGGCGATAGTCTATGGTTGTGTCGAATTTACACCAGCTGTCTTTGCAAAAACTATAAAATTTATTTTAAAATTTTTTTATTCAAATGAGTTACTTTAAATAATATTTAACATAAGTATGAATGAAAAGTAAGAATACTCTGCATGTATTAAATAAAACATTTAGTTCCAAGAGGTGTTCCTGTAGTTTAAAAATCTTTTTGATCTTCTTCATCAATAAGTTCATCTATATATTCTTCAACTACAAGGCTCTCCTCTACTAATTCACCTTCGGCCAAATCATCAACAATACTTTGTACATAATCTTGATTATCCTGAATAAAAGCATCAGTTGTGTTACCGTTACTTTCAGTGTCACAAGACAAACGGTCCGTTCCGTAATCGCAGATATTTTGAGAATACACCTCAGTTTTAACTCCATCATAGTCATTATTATTTTCGACAATTTCCTCATTATAGTTGTGGTCATTTCTGCTAGCATACTCGTGTTCGCTAAATATTACCTCGCAGTTGTAATCGTGATCTATGATGCCGTCAACATATACATTTTCTTCTTGCCTACATTCCACGTCTATTTTGTTAAATTCCTCATCTTTTATACTGTGTGGTGATGTTGGCAAGTTTTCAACTGCTTGCAAAGTTTCGTCCTCTAGCCTTTGTACGTTTTTAGCTGGTTCCAGTTTTTTATCCTTAAGTAATTCTTCCAGGAGTTCTTTATAGTTAGAGCTAGCTTTTAATAGTTCGATTTCGTCTTTACTCAGCAAGTCAAAAATGGGTTTGGTACGTTTCACTAATTCGTCAATTTCATGCCAGGCCACTTTATGTATATCAGTATAATGGCGGCGCACACTATTCGAGTTAGACAAGAGAAACTTTGTGTTGGGCAAGCACAAGAGGCAAATAACAGTAAATTCGGTGATTGGATGTTCAGTTTTGTTGTGAAGTACTTTCTCTTTGCGCGAGTTAAATATAATTTTACACCTACAGCAGCCAAAAAACTTTTCACCAGGTTTTAACTTTTTTCGCATCTCGCGGCGCCAGTCAAATCCTTGTCTTGCTTCATTAGAAAAAGGAGTCTTGGAGTCCGTGCGTGCTCTGCTTTTCTTAGCGATTTCTTCCACAGTACCTGGTTCTACGATATGTCGTTTTTTCTGATGTTGAACTATGCGCCAGTTAGAAAGTGCTGTAAAATTGCAAACTACGCACTTATCTCTCTGATTCAAATGCTTGTCTCTTTTGTGAGTATTCAATGAACCAATCGATCTATAGGAAGCACCGCAGATTTCACAAATCAAATAAAATCTAAAAATCTTTTTCGGCCATATTCTTCTGGCCTCGGCTGAATCTGCTGCAGCATTTTTCTCTACTCTCTGATATTTAATTACATTTTTAATGTGCGAACATTTATCGGCAAAATGCTTAAAATGGAACTTTTGTGAGCAAGTGCCACATTCAATCTGTGGTGGAAAGTGATAAACTTTATGGCGTTTTAAATCGCATCTACGTTTGAAAATCTTCTTACAAATATCGCACTCAAAACTTCCACGGTAAATCTTAGTCTTTTTCTTTTGGCCGTCACATTTGGGCACAGCTTTTTTCCTCAAAATTTTGGTCTCATCAAATGCCTCTAGTACTTCTTCGTCGCTACTTTCGTTGTCATACAAAGTATCTGCATCAAATTCTATGAGGCTTTCACCACTTTTGTCTGTACTTTCATTATCTATTTTGTTTGTTGAAGCTACGGATGGCGTGTTAGAAGATGACGTAACAGGTTGCGTGGCCTTAAAAAGTGGAACCGGAGTTAGTGTCGCAGTGTCACATGCCATCGCATTGTACATATTTTTATCCGATTTAACTTGTTGACCTTTTAAAATAGTATTTGCATCTTGATTATCGGGTATCAAAAACTTTTGAAGTATTTCAAAGTATTTTGGAAAATTGTGTTTATAAGGTTCGTTATTACTAGGATTTTTATTGTGTTCATTAACATTCTTAAGCGTACGGTAGTACCAATCTTTAATCCGTTGTATACTTCGGCGAATTTCGATTTCCGTTATATGCAATTGAAATCGGCTATTGAGATGCAAACATAACTTTCTAATGCTTTCGTCAAAATTAGATGATAAACTATTTATTAATAGAGAGCGCCATAGTTCGGGAAATGTTTTCAGCTTTAAAAGGAATTCGGTGACAACAGTAGAATTCGTCACACCGAATATAATCTTTCAAAATAAAATAAAATTTGAATCTATTTTGATCTAAATAAAAATACATATAGACATGTATACTTACGCCGGCACCTCTTGTAGGTTTTGGTACAGGATCTTCATTATCATCATTCGAAGGCATATAGTCATATTCAATCTTCTTAGTATTATCTTTTCCCGAATCCTGCACTTTCTTAAGAACCATCCCTTGAGAAATATTTAATCGTGGAGGCTTAAAGAACAAAGTATATTTAATTTTTATTAAAAATAAATATCACACATAATTTAGCTACCGTTCCTGTTGATGGGAGTTTTATAATTTTTTTAACAACAAAATATCTTGGTTTGGTACGACCATTATCTCCTAATTGTTGGCCTGTAGTTTTAGGTAGAGTTTTAATAACTCTTCGTATATTCATATTAGAGGGAACCTTTACAAAAGGTTCGTTAAAGCTCGTCGATTTTGTAGCTGGTTTCTGACTCTGACTCTGAAATGAAATAAATAATTTTTATTTCGAAAATTTACTTCTATTTGGAATCAACAAAAACTGGCGGTTTTATTATTTAATATAAAAAAAAAAAAACGTTGGAAAGTCACCAACATATTGGAAAAAACAGAAAACCTTAAGTATTTCATCTTGATCTGCAAGGCAAAATATGACAAATCTACGACAATAATGGCAGTGGTATATACTAAACATGTGCTTTTGGATACAAACAAGTATTGCAAAAGCAGTTCTAACATTTTACACACCAAATACTACAAGTATAAATGACAAAATGAGTATGACTGTTGTTGTAAAACTTCACTCACAATAACATACTCTACTTCTACTTCGCTGCATAAGAACGTTTAATATTTTTTTTGCTTTGTGTAGTGGAAGTGAAGTGAACGAGGTATTGTGGGTTCAGTATTTTGGGGCTAGTCATGAACGTTTTATTATTTATATTTAAAATTAAAAATTATATGTTACCTGCATATTTAAAAAAACAATTAGTTTATGTGGCGGACGTTCAACCGCACAATTTACGTAATGTTGGAAATTTTCGAGTAGATTTTTGTACAACATACTTTTTCCAAAATGTATTATTCTTTAAAGGCCTAAAATTGTATAATGAAATTCCTATTGAATTAAAACATGAAACAAA
This sequence comes from Lypha dubia, assembly GCA_947311025.1. Classification (NCBI taxonomy): domain Eukaryota; kingdom Metazoa; phylum Arthropoda; class Insecta; order Diptera; family Tachinidae; genus Lypha; species Lypha dubia. The sequence goes on along the minus strand of OX371264.1, from coordinate 2,088,934 downwards.
TTTTTTTTATCTTTAAAATAAATATTGTGATATATGTAAAGCAATACTTTTAATGTAATTAAATCTTTAGATTTTAAGATAACTGAATTGTATTTAGTAATAGCAAATTTAGCTAAATAAATGATTTGAAAAAAAAAAAATAATAACCGTTTAAGGTTCCTACTACTACATAAACACGTATTAAGCATGCATGTAAGTTAAAGCCAAACAAAAAATTTATTTTAAAAATTTTTCCCTTTTTTGTGGTTTTAATTTATTTATACGTTTGTGTTTGTGTTTTTATTTTTATTATTCTATTTGCCCAAAAACAATTACAATTGAATTTGACAGCTTGTGTTAAAACATTATTGCTCAGTGACATTTCTAACATTTGTTGCTGAATATGTTTTCAAACAGATATTCGTGCGGTCTACACGTTAATATCTTGTGTTGACAACAGAATTTGAAGCTTGCTACGGCAATAATTGCCAAACTTATAGCTCGTGTGGTCGGCCTGTAATAAGATGTGGGAGAATTGTAGGAAAAAATATGAATTGAGTAAACTGATTTAGCGTAATGGGAGGTATTTTAATTTTTCATTTAACCGTTCATTTTTTAATTTTAATTTTTGTGAATTCATACAAATGTATCATTAAATAATTGTAGTTTTGGTTGTTGTATGACTAATTTAAGCGGTTTTTTATGATATTTCTTTCTATGACTAGAACACGCTACATCCTAGTTTTTATAATTTTAATATAATAATAAAAATTCTTTTTCAAAGTATTTCAAATACTAATAATTATTAATAAAAAAATATAAATTGAAATAACTTACATTTATCGATTTTTTAGGTAATGTCCTAAAGACCTTTTTTATCGTTAAATGTGGCAAAGATGGTAGTACGATGCTTACATCGTTAACTCCGTTACTCTGAAACAATAAATATTTATGTATATGTATGGATACTATTTTATAATTTTATTATGATTGAGATAGGAGACTCCAAAATTTTAGATCAATTTTTACATTGTTTACAGTGGAAACATTTGTGTCCATAATGTAAAAAGGAAAATATGACGTGTCTTACCGAATTAGATTGATTGGTTGCTGTGCCTTTATCTCTTCCAGTAGTTTTAGTTACATGATCGAAGCCATCTGTACCTAAATCGCCATCATCACTATCTAAACATATGATTTGATCGATATTAATTTTATCGTTATTTTTCGATAAATTTCTTTTAGGTAATTGTCCGGAAACTACGGATTTTTTTTGTTTTGCTGGGTAACAGACAGTTTTGGGTGTGGAGGGTAGCGGTAACTGTTTGACTTTACCGGTATACATTTTATTTGCGCGTTCAGCCATTAGTCTGGGTTCTAGCGGTAGTTTCTTAGGCACTTGATTTCCGGTATTAGATCTCTTTGTTAAAAAATTTTCTTTATTTAATGTAATAACGTTATTACTCGTTGATTTTGTAATTGGATTCCCAATTTTGCTTAGATTGATATTGGGCTGACTTGCGTTTATTTGGTGATACGTTTCAGATTTATAATTACTGATGCCTGCATCTAAATCTGATTTATTTTGCTTTTCTTCCGCGTGATGTACATGTTTAATATGTTCTTTAAATTCAAACCACTTATGCAGAGGAAATATATCATAGCAATAAAAACAATTTAAATTGAATTCATCCGAGTCTATCAAACCACAAATGGAACTATTGCAAGTAAACCTTAAGAATTTTAAATAATAAAAGGTTATATTAATTTAATTATTTTAAATTGCTTATTATTAAAATTGACCAATGACCAATCTACTGATTTTTGTTCTACTAAGTCAAACTGATTGACCGATTTTCTCTTAAGTATATTTTTAGTACTGGTCGTTGAACATATATTATTTATTTCGAACTATTTAATAATATTTGTATAAAATATAAAAGTTCGTAATATAATGATCAAAAATTATATTACATTATTGTAGTGGTAACAATTATAAACTTACTTTGTCTGTACCGATTTTGTGTGATAAATAATTCTCTTTATAACTTCCGGCTCGTTTTGATTTTCGGAATCTGGTAACTCCAAGTCAGACTCTGATTCATTACATGTTATGGTATCACTATCGGAATGATTTTCTTCGGGGGGTTGTTGTGGTGTTAGAACCACGTCAGTTGTCTTAAAATTTGACGTTTCTAATGGATCATTTCGCACAAATGGCTGCTTAATAATCAAAACATTTGGTGATGGGACGGCAAGAGGGGAATTAACTGATGACAAATTATGTGGAACTTTAAAAGCTTGAATAGTGAAAGTTCTCGACATTGAGTTGTTTGGAGGCGGAAAATTTAAATTTGAAGCAGTTGCAACTGGATTGAAACCCATTGAATGACATTGCATTGGGTACATACTGTGAGTTTGGATGCCCTGACTATTATAGAAATTTATGGAGTTTTGCAAATAATTATTGGCGCCTGTGGTTAGTGGTACATTAACTGCTGCGTTAAGGATAATGGGATTTTGGATATTGGATTGCGGGGTTGGTGGTACATTAACTGGTGCGTTAAGAATAATGGGATTTTGGATATTGGATTGCGGGGTTGGTGGTACATTAACTGGTGCGTTAAGGTTAATGGGATTTTGGATATTGGATTGCGTCGTTGATGGCAGATTGTATCTTGTTATCACAACATCCGGACAATTAGGTAAAGTAGATGTCACGTGGGTATTTCTAAGTCTTGTAGGTGATTGTTTTTTCAGCAAGCTGCGGTCATCAGATAAAGAAATCTGTGTGGTTCCATTTATTGCTGGTGTTTTAGGTAAAGTGGCTGCTATAATTTGTTTAGTTTTCACTTGATTTCTTTCTTGCATTTTCTCATGCAAGTTAATTTTAGCGGGCGTTGAAGTATTTGGAATAGACATTTTCTCGGATAGTCTCGTTAATCTACTGTGCGTCGGTTTAGTACTAAGTTCTATTCTTTTTTTATTCTGGATTAACTTTCGCTGTTTTTCATATTCCATAGACTTTATCTGTTGTGTGGTCAGTCTTTTTTTCTTATTGAGTATTTCACTCAGTGGCTTATTCACGTGCAATGCCAAATATTGCCCAAACGGAACTTGTTTATCTTTTAAACGCCCAGACGATCTGAAGGGAATTGCCCGACTGAAATTTTTATTTTTATTATAATAATACTTTTTTAATAGTAGTAGACTAACCTCGAGGAACTTTTTTTTCTCTTCATATTATATTTTGCTAAAACATCCCGCGGTAGTTTCCTTATCAAAACTCGAGCTTTTTTAAGTTTACAAAAAAGCGGAGGTGTTGGACTATTGTAGCCATCATAATCAGCTTCACTTGCTGAAATGGTAATGCTGTCCTCCGTATCAAAAATCGTCATCTGCGGTCTTTTCTCCTCAGCTTTAAAGTCCATAATAAACTCTTCGTCGGAGTTATACATCTTCAGTTAGACCATAGACTTACTATTCTGGGAGTTAGACACTAAAATTTTAATAGAAAACCTATACTTGTGTACATAAGTATGTATGTATGTGAACAATATCACAAGTGGCAAACACACAAACAATTGTTATTAATCAAAAGTGAATGCTGAAATTTTACTGAGATGAATGATTATAAAGAACAAATTCCAATGAATAAAATTAAACAAGTTCTATCAAAGTTTTAAAAAATATATGTAAATACAAATAACCAAATAACAAAAGTTCTTATTATATTTCGCCCCGGAATATAAAACTTTATTAAAACACCACTTTGTCCAACTGTATTCTTTTGGCGTCGGCGGCCGAGCAAACTACTTGCGGCAAAGATTTTAGCTAGGCGTCTCCATTAGCCATGAACTTGGTATGATCATCATGTCAGACATCGCATATGGCTAAAGCTATAAACACATTCGCCACAGCAGTCTACACGAACACAAGACTAGAAATGCTGCTAGCTACTGATGTAGCCGTTTGGCCAGCTACTTAATTATTTTGGAAACGACAGATACCCAGTAAACAGCTGATCCTGAATTGTTGCAACGATTCATTTAGGGGCTGTGCACATATTACGTAACGCTGTTTTCAGAGATTTTATACCCCCCGGTACGCTTTTTAATAATTTTTCAGTGCAAAATTTCCAATCCGTAACAAATCTTTAGCCCCACCCCCTCTGCGAGCGTTACGTAATATGTGCACAGCCCCTTATGTATATTACAGTGGTGATATTTAGCGCTTTTACTTTTGAATTGAATTCGCCACTCACATCACTTTGTATGGATTCGCTTTGTCATAAACCGAAAAAATTCATCTCATGGATCTCTTTTGTCTCGGGAGTTACGGGGTTCAAAACTTATTTTTTATTGGCCATAAGTCCTAGAATATGGAACGGATATGAGCGAGACGTGGATATCACTCTAAACTTCTCTAAAATACCTTTATACTGGTATACAAATTTTTTAAAACAATTTATCCATTGCGAGTGGAATTTTAACTAAATAAAATTTAAAATTTTCTTGTCACGATAAGAAAGTTGTGACGCATGCGATATCTTCAAATAGTGTTCAGATCATTTCTGTTATAATTTATTTTTGCAAAAACTTGCTATCAACTTGTCATTTAAACTGCTTACACATTTCTGCAGCGTTAACATTTGCACAAATATATACTCGTACACACATAAATATGTGTATGTTCTTAAGTCCACGTCTTTTTTGGATGAATTTTAACAAACCCTTTTAGCCACGTTTTATATGCCTTCAACGTTTTATAACCCATGACCACGGATAAGACATAAAAATTCACTGCACATTAATGACGCAGAACAAAAGGAGAAACATACATACATATAAATACATATACATATCTACAGACCTAAGTGTGGTAATATGTTAAAATGCAAGTATATATTTGTGTGTGTGGGTGTGTACAGTAGGAGGGCGATGAAATTTTCGAAAAATTCGATTTTCAAAAAGGGGAAAAATCAAGGCGAATTCATACAATGTGGTCTCGAGTAGTGCTGGCAAATTCTACTACTTTTCATTACTCAATAATATTCGATACTTTTCATTTGGGTACTCAATACTACTCGATACTTGTAACGGATTTTTTGAATTTGTAACGCATAGTTTTTATCTGCATATTGAAGTAGTTTCTTCAAAAATAAAAATAAAAAATCTACAACTATTATTGGTTTTGTATGTCTGTATTATTAAATCAAAAATAAATGTAAAGCTAACTTTTAATTCAACGTTAACAACCTAAAAAATAATTTAATTGTTATCAAAAAAGAATTTTGTTACGCATATAAGGGTTCATTGGAAAATTAATGTTTTGATTTGTTTAAAGAATTGAAAATATTTACAAATGCATGAACATACATATGTGCCTGCATGTGTAATACATTGTGTATGTATGTAAAAATTAAAATATAATATTTACATGTATGTATATATACATATTTAACTAATATACATTTTTAAGTACATTTAAAATGTAATTTATCACATGTGGTTGTTCTATTTTATTGACTGACAGCTTTATTTCGGCGGTTGGTTTAATTTTGTACAGTGATGTATTTTTATACACTATTTTAGCCACTCAACTGCTTAAAAATACAACTCTGAAAGTATCGAGCAGAGTACGAAAAAACGCAGCGCAGCGCCGCTCTTTTTGCTCTTTTTCGCTCTTTACGCAAAGAGCGGAGCCAATTTATTATTGCGCCTGCTCCGCGCATTTATTTTTGCGCTGCGCATAAAAAGAGCAAGCGCAAAAAAGAGCAATTTTATTTGCGCTTTTTTTGCGCTGCGCATTTTTTTGCGCAATGCGCAAAAAGAGCCAAAACAGCAAGAAATGCGCATAGCGCATTTACAGTGGTAAAAAATGTTAGTAAAAGAAATAATAGATTTTTACATCAAGAATAATCATCTTTAAAAAATACAACACCACATTAACAAGGAAAATATATACATATGAATCTATAGATGTTTATAAATACCTTGATAATTGGTTTTTTACTTATAGGCAGATTTTGTAAAAAAAATCGTTTCTAAACGTTTTAAATTTGTATGAAAAATAACAAAAATTCATTTCAAAACAAAAGTTTTCCATACAATTTCAAAACGAAAAAAACGTTTTACGTTAAAATATCTGCCCCTTATACAATTATACATACTCACATTGTATGTCTCTCAGTTATTAAAAAATCTTTTCTTGGATTTCAAAAAATCTTGTTAATGATGGGCTTTATACACATTTCGTTACTTGTAAGAAACATACACATAAAATGTTGGAAAAACCCAAACTGCTCAAAAATTGAAAAAAGTCATAAAAATATTTGCTTGCGAAACCACAGAAAGGGTAAGCAGGCCAAATATTTTTAATTATTTTTTGTGAATGTACATTCATTCATACCTACAGATGATGTAAATGTCATCATCAGGTTCACTACAGTGTTTTCGGGCTTGTCTTCTAGGAACATACATATGGACATACAACAAAATATTAAAAAAATTACTCAGGAAAATATTCAAGTGCGTCTATTTTTAGAATTTTCGTCGCCTTCTTGTTATAAACGTACATGAGAAGAGTTACATACAAAATATACCTAAATGAATTTGTTGTGGATATTTCTTATTTAAACTGAAATTTCTAAAAAAAAATTTGCATATGTGACAGCGCATAGAGAAAGGGACCTAAGGGTAAAAAATCAATTTTCACTTTTTTTTTTATGTGGACAACATCTGAGCATCGAATGAGACCGATCCCATGCCCCAGAAGTGTTCCCTCCCAGAGATATGCGCGTTTTATGAAAGTGAAGTCACGTATTAAATACACGTATTTAAATCTTTAAAATGGCTCTCCTGAACTAAACCGGTTTTTACCCTAAGGTCCCTTTCTATTTTGCGCTTCACATATGAAATTTTTTGTGAAGACTTCTTTCCACGATTTTAGTTTGATTTGATTTTTGGGAGCTTTAAAAAAGGTTCATTTCCAATAGCTCTAATCTTTTGTACATATCACATCTATTTTGCTCAAATACAAGCTCATATTTATTTCGTATTCATTTTAAGAAATTTTACAATTTTCTTTTTAAATAAAAATTTTTTAATTTAAATTTAATAAATAAATACAAATAAAAATTCGACACCTGAAATTAAAAACAAGTGGTTTGCAAGAATTGTCAGCTGGGCTTCTAAGACTACCTTATAGTCATTGAATCATGCAATCAGATCATTTTTATACATATAATATACGGATTAAGAATAAATCCTTAAAGCCCAAATATGATTGATATTTTACTCAAAAATAAAACACACCATTTTAATAAACATTAAAAAAATATTCTGGTTACTTTTATTCTTATTTAGTTACATTTTTTTAAAGATTTTGGCTGCAAAGACTTTTTTTCGTGGCAGCTATGAATAAACTCAAACGAACCACTGTTATCATAAAAAAGAGCATGCGCAATGCGCCGCTCAATATGCGCAATGCGCAGCGCAAAGCGCTAGACAAAAAATTTAAATGCGCATTGCGCAAAGAGCGGCGCTAATAAATCGAATGCGCTTGCGCTGCGCATACCAATTGCTCCTTTTTTTTCGCTCCGCTCTTTGCGCTTGTGCGCATTTTTAATACGCTTTTAAGAAATGCGCAAAGCGTAAAGAGCAAAAGGAATGCGCAAATCCGAACTCTGGTATCGAGTAACTACTTTTGAGTATTGAGTATCCAAAAAAAGGGCAAATACTGGATTCTCGGTACCCACTACTCAATACTTTGCCAGCACTAGTCTCGAGACCATAGGTGATTATATTCGCCTACTTTCTCCACTTGTATTTTTGATCTCCCTCATATGTTAAAATATATTCTTTAGTAAATTTTTTGACTTCACATTGGTGTTCCGCAGACGAGTCTAATTATGCTGGCATAACATGAGAGTTTTTAGACGAGAGGGGTGAAGAGAGCGGTTTTTCGTTGGAACAATTTTTCAACCAGCCTCATACCCGCACAAGCAGCACAAAACTAATACATACACAAGCCAAACATCAAATGAATACAAAAAACACTCACACACAAAGCTGAGTACACGTATACATTGGTCCAAATGAGTGACAAACAAAAATGTGCCCACACATGGCCAAATTCCCGTAGAGCTCATCAAAATTTACACAATTCTAATTTTTAAAGTTTTATAGAAAAATTCTCAAATACAATTGAAAAATCGGACTTATCTAGTCTATAAGTATGGACCCTTGGCCTTAATTTCCCATTGGCCCAAATGAATGACAAACAAAAATGTGCCCACAAATGGCCAAATTCCCGTAGAGTTCATCAAAATGTACACAATTTTAATTTTTAAAATTTTATAGAAAAATTCTCAAATACAATTGAGAAATCAGACTTATATAGTCTATAAGTATGGATCCTTGGCTTTAATTTCCCATTGGTCCAAATGAGTGACAAACAAAAATGTGCCCACAGATAGCCAAATTCCCGTAGAGTTCATCAAAATGTACACAATTTTAATTTTTAAAATTTTATAGAAAAATTCTCAAATACAATTGAGAAATCGGACTTATATAGTCTATAAGTATGGATCCTTGGCTTTAATTTCCCATTGGTCCAAATGAGTGACAAACAAGTGTTATAGAAAAATTCTCAAATACAATTGAGAAATCGGACTTATCTAGTCTATAAGTATGGACCCTTGGCCTTAATTTCCCATTGGCCCAAATGAGTGACAAACAAAAATGTGCCCACAGATGGCCAAATTCCCGTAGAGTTCATCAAAATGTACACAATTTTAATTTTAAAAATTTTATAGAAAAATTCTCAAATACAATTGAGAAATCGGACTTATATAGTCTATAAGTATGGATCCTTGGCTTTAATTTCCCATTGGTCCAAATGAGTGACAAACAAGTGTTATAGAAAAATTCTCAAATACAATTGAGAAATCGGACTTATCTAGTCTATAAGTATGGACCCTTGGCCTTAATTTCCCATTGGCCCAAATGAGTGACAAACAAAAATGTGCCCACAGATGGCCAAATTCCCGTAGAGTTCATCAAAATGTACACAATTTTAATTTTAAAAATTTTATAGAAAAATTCTCAAATACAATTGAGAAATCGGACTTATATAGTCTATAAGTATGGATCCTTGGCTTTAATTTCCCATTGGTCCAAATGAGTGACAAACAAGTGTTATAGAAAAATTCTCAAATACAATTGAGAAATCGGACTTATCTAGTCTATAAGTATGGACCCTTGGCCTTAATTTCCCATTGGCCCAAATGAGTGACAAACAAAAATGTGCCCACAGATGGCCAAATTCCCGTAGAGTTCATCAAAATGTACACAATTTTAATTTTAAAAATTTTATAGAAAAATTCTCAAATACAATTGAGAAATCGGGCTTATATAGTCTATAAGTATGGATCCTTGGCTTTAATTTCCCATTGGTCCAAATGAGTGACAAACAAGTGTTATAGAAAAATTCTCAAATACAATTGAGAAATCGGACTTATCTAGTCTATAAGTATGGACCCTTGGCCTTAATTTCCCATTGGCCCAAATGAGTGACAAACAAAAATGTGCCCACAGATGGCCAAATTCCCGTAGAGTTCATCAAAATGTACACAATTTTAATTTTTAAAATTTTATAGAAAAATTCTCAAATACAATTGAGAAATCGGGCTTATATAGTCTATAAGTATGGATCCTTGGCTTTAATTTCCCATTGGTCCAAATGAGTGACAAACAAGTGTTATAGAAAAATTCTCAAATACAATTGAGAAATCGGACTTATCTAGTCTATAAGTATGGACCCTTGGCCTTAATTTCCCATTGGCCCAAATGAGTGACAAACAAAAATGTGCCCACAGATGGCCAAATTCCCGTAGAGTTCATCAAAATGTACACAATTTTAATTTTTAAAATTTTATAGAAAAATTCTCAAATACAATTGAGAAATCGGACTTATATAGTCTATAAGTATGGATCCTTGGCTTTAATTTCCCATTGGTCCAAATGAGTGACAAACAAGTGTTATAGAAAAATTCTCAAATACAATTGAGAAATCGGACTTATCTAGTCTATAAGTATGGACCCTTGGCCTTAATTTCCCATTGGCCCAAATGAGTGACAAACAAAAATGTGCCCACAGATGGCCAAATTCCCGTAGAGTTCATCAAAATGTACACAATTTTAATTTTAAAAATTTTATAGAAAAATTCTCAAATACAATTGAGAAATCGGACTTATATAGTCTATAAGTATGGATCCTTGGCTTTAATTTCCCATTGGTCCAAATGAGTGACAAACAAGTGTTATAGAAAAATTCTCAAATACAATTGAGAAATCGGACTTATCTAGTCTATAAGTATGGACCCTTGGCCTTAATTTCCCATTGGCCCAAATGAGTGACAAACAAAAATGTGCCCACAGATGGCCAAATTCCCGTAGAGTTCATCAAAATGTACACAATTTTAATTTTAAAAATTTTATAGAAAAATTCTCAAATACAATTGAGAAATCGGACTTATATAGTCTATAAGTATGGATCCTTGGCTTTAATTTCCCATTGGTCCAAATGAGTGACAAACAAGTGTTATAGAAAAATTCTCAAATACAATTGAGAAATCGGACTTATCTAGTCTATAAGTATGGACCCTTGGCCTTAATTTCCCATTGGCCCAAATGAGTGACAAACAAAAATGTGCCCACAGATGGCCAAATTCCCGTAGAGTTCATCAAAATGTACACAATTTTAATTTTAAAAATTTTATAGAAAAATTCTCAAATACAATTGAGAAATCGGGCTTATATAGTCTATAAGTATGGATCCTTGGCTTTAATTTCCCATTGGTCCAAATGAGTGACAAACAAGTGTTATAGAAAAATTCTCAAATACAATTGAGAAATCGGACTTATCTAGTCTATAAGTATGGACCCTTGGCCTTAATTTCCCATTGGCCCAAATGAGTGACAAACAAAAATGTGCCCACAGATGGCCAAATTCCCGTAGAGTTCATCAAAATGTACACAATTTTAATTTTTAAAATTTTATAGAAAAATTCTCAAATACAATTGAGAAATCGGGCTTATATAGTCTATAAGTATGGATCCTTGGCTTTAATTTCCCATTGGTCCAAATGAGTGACAAACAAGTGTTATAGAAAAATTCTCAAATACAATTGAGAAATCGGACTTATCTAGTCTATAAGTATGGACCCTTGGCCTTAATTTCCCATTAGCCCAAATGAGTGACAAACAAAAATGTGCCCACAAATGGCCAAATTCCCGTAGAGTTCATCAAAATGTACACAATTTTAATTTTTAAAATTTTATAGAAAAATTCTCAAATACAACTGAGAAATCGGACTTATATAGTCTATAAGTATGGATCCTTGGCTTTAATTTCCCATTGGTCCAAATGAGTGACAAACAAGTGTTATAGAAAAATTCTCAAATACAATTGAGAAATCGGACTTATCTAGTCTATAAGTATGGACCCTTGGCCTTAATTTCCCATTGGCCCAAATGAGTGACAAACAAAAATGTGCCCACAAATGGCCAAATTCCCGTAGAGTTCATCAAAATGTACACAATTTTAATTTTTAAAATTTTATAGAAAAATTCTCAAATACAACTGAGAAATCGGACTTATATAGTCTATAAGTATGGATCCTTGGCTTTAATTTCCCATTGGTCCAAATGAGTGACAAACAAGTGTTATAGAAAAATTCTCAAATACAATTGAGAAATCGGACTTATCTAGTCTATAAGTATGGACCCTTGGCCTTAATTTCCCATTGGCCCAAATGAGTGACAAACAAAAATGTGCCCACAAATGGCCAAATTCCCGTAGAGTTCATCAAAATGTACACAATTTTAATTTTTAAAATTTTATAGAAAAATTCTCAAATACAATTGAGAAATCGGACTTATCTAGTCTATAAGTATGGATCCTTGGCTTTAATTTCCCATTGGTCCAAATGAGTGACAAACAAGTGTTATAGAAAAATTCTCAAATACAATTGAGAAATCGGACTTATCTAGTCTATAAGTATGGACCCTTGGCCTTAATTTCCCATTGGCCCAAATGAGTGACAAACAAAAATGTGCCCACAAATGGCCAAATTCCCGTAGAGTTCATCAAAATGTACACAATTTTAATTTTTAACATTTTATAGAAAAATTCTCAAATACAATTGAGAAATCGGCCTTATCTAGTCTATAAGTATGGACCCTTGGCCTTAATTTCCCATTGGCCCAAATGAGTGACAAACAAAAATGTGCCCACAGATGGCCAAATTCCCGTAGAGTTCATCAAAATGTACACAATTTTAATTTTTAAAATTTTATAGAAAAATTCTCAAATACAATTGAGAAATCGGACTTATCTAGTCTATAAGTATGGATCCTTGGCTTTAATTTCCCATTGGTCCAAATGAGTGACAAACAAGTGTTATAGAAAAATTCTCAAATACAGTTGAGAAATCGGACTTATCTAGTCTATAAGTATGGACCCTTGGCCTTAATTTCCCATTGGTCCAAATGAGTGACAAACAAAAATGTGCCCACACATGGCCAAATTCCCGTAGAGTTCATCAAAATTTACACAATTTTAATTTTTAAAATTTTATAGAAAAATTCTCAAATACAATTGAGAAATCGGACTTATCTAGTCTATAAGTATGAATCCTTGGCCTTAATTTCCCATTGGCCCAAATGAGTGACAAACAAGTGTTATAGAAAAATTCTCAAATACAATTAAGAAATCGGACTTATCTAGTCTATAAGTATGGACCCTTGGCCTTAATTTCCCATTGGCCCAAATGAGTGACAAACAAGTGTTATAGAAAAATTCTCAAATACAATTGAGAAATCGGACTTATATAGTCTATAAGTATGGATCCTTGGCTTTAATTTCCCATTGGCCCAAATGAGTGACAAACAAGTGTTATAGAAAAATTCTCAAATACAATTGAGAAATCGGACTTATCTAGTCTATAAGTATGGACCCTTGGCCTTAATTTCCCATTGGCCCAAATGAGTGACAAACAAAAATGTGCCCACAGATGGCCAAATTCCCGTAGAGTTCATCAAAATGTACACAATTTTAATTTTTAAAATTTTATAGAAAAATTCTCAAATACAATTGAGAAATCGGACTTATATAGTCTATAAGTATGGACCCTTGGCCTTAATTTCCCATTGGCCCAAATGAGTGACAAACAAAAATGTGCCCACAAATGGCCAAATTCCCGTAGAGTTCATCAAAATGTACACAATTTTAATTTTTAACATTTTATAGAAAAATTCTCAAATACAATTGAGAAATCGGACTTATCTAGTCTATAAGTATGGACCCTTGGCCTTAATTTCCCATTGGCCCAAATGAGTGACAAACAAAAATGTGCCCACAGATGGCCAAATTCCCGTAGAGTTCATCAAAATGTACACAATTTTAATTTTTAAAATTTTATAGAAAAATTCTCAAATACAATTGAGAAATCGGACTTATCTAGTCTATAAGTATGGATCCTTGGCTTTAATTTCCCATTGGTCCAAATGAGTGACAAACAAGTGTTATAGAAAAATTCTCAAATACAGTTGAGAAATCGGACTTATCTAGTCTATAAGTATGGACCCTTGGCCTTAATTTCCCATTGGTCAAAATGAGTGACAAACAAAAATGTGCCCACACATGGCCAAATTCCCGTAGAGTTCATCAAAATTTACACAATTTTAATTTTTAAAATTTTATAGAAAAATTCTCAAATACAATTGAGAAATCGGACTTATATAGTCTATAAGTATGGATCCTTGGCTTTAATTTCCCATTGGTCCAAATGAGTGACAAACAAGTGTTATAGAAAAATTCTCAAATACAGTTGAGAAATCGGACTTATCTAGTCTATAAGTATGGACCCTGTTAATGCATAGGCTCGTTTGCCTTGCTTAACGGAATAAATAAGTGAATAACAAAAAAGGACTAATAGGTTGGTAGTTCACCAAACTATTATATAGTAACTTTGTAGAAATGAAAGTTATCCGAGTGGTACACCAGAATAACTTGTAGTGAATTAATGCAAAACGCAGGTTGATTGATTGATCAGTTATGATGATTTTTATTAAAATTCAAAATTATTTATACTAAAACTAAAGAAAAACATAAACAAAAAATATAATAAAATTAAATTGCAAATTATCAAATAAATAAATAAATAAAGTGCAATGTAGACAAAATAAAACAAACAAAAAATAAAAGAAAGAAATATTTGCTGGTAGCCGGAAATCGTTCATTCATATGCTGCCGTTGTAATAAATTTTTTCTCACACGTTCAGCTCTAGCAGAATAAAAGACAAATATCCAATTTCATTCTGTCTGGAACTAAACGGTAACAAAACAAAAAAAATGTAAAAGAAACTAAATTTAAAATCAAAAAATTCTGCTGACTTATTGAATCTCACGCTTTGAATAAAACGTAGACAATAAGTTCGCGCGTGTTAAGTAAAACAAGAAATATAAATATTTGAGGATTAATTCGAATGATGATTCTTTTTTAATTTGTTAACAAACAAAAAAATCATAAAGAATTAACATACTGCGGCCTCCAGGGTGTGCGACATAATACAGTGGTATTAAGAAATGAACGAAATGCGGCTTGTTATCATATATGTGTGTGAGATATCTAAGCTTATGGTTCTACAGCAATATCCCAATTCGATCTTGGCCGTGGCTGTGGAGTTGGTATTGTAGGTGGGCCTTTAATTTTTCTTTTGCGTATTTGTTTTAGTGAAATGACGATAATTACAGTCAATATGAGAGCTAGTCCTCCATAGCTCACTGCAAGACTGTGCACGCCATGGTTGATAGTTGGGGTAGGTATATTGCGCATCTGTTCCCTTACTTCCTCTTGCAGCCTGGTTATGTTCTCAATGCTCTCTAGGCTTGGCGATGCTCGAGTTAAATTGATAACTTTCTGTTGTAAATGTGGAAATGAAATGCCGGTGCTTGTGTAGGATTGATGCAGAGTCGAGGTGATGGTTTGGTGGCCATATATGGTTATTACCTCGTTTTTCATTGTACATCCTGCTGCTAAGGTAAGCAATCCAGTTCCTTGCAGAACTTGATAATTGCTTTCGCCATTACATACAGTACTTAATTTGAGCGGATTTTTAGTTGCGAATATCCATTGGTTCTTTTTATGGAGCTGGTACCATACATTATCATTGGCTATTAGCTCTGGATTACAGCTTGAATCTGATTCATTATTGAATAAATGTATTTCACAGCGACACATTGGTGAATTTTTGGAATGTGTAGCTTGGATATTCGGGCATAAGAAAATATCATGCTCAAGTATGTTGCAATCATGAAGCTTGGTATCATCAATCGGGAAATATTCGTCTCGGTGAGCGTTAAGAGCCATCATTTTGGTTGTTGGCATGATGGCAACCAACGAACCATTTACTAGCTGTGGAACTGGAGTAATATAGAACAAGTCGAATTCCTCTGTATGTGCTACTGGGATGACCAAGGTGCAAATAATGTGCTGATTTGAGACGGCTGCATGGGCTGTCACTATCCCGTATAGATGAAGTATATCCGTGACTGGTAGTGCTAAATCCGATGGAAGATTTGCCTTGATGTTGTCAACTTCTGTAGCGAATTGTTGTGGCGTCAGTACAGAGGGACTTATTCTACCATGATATGTATCGGTTAGTAGATTCATTATGGCCTTTAGCATTGTTTGCACATTGTCTGCAATAACAATTAACTGAATGCTAAGCGACAGAATGAGTTGTGATTGATGGGTATCATTGACTGTGAAGTTCTCTAGCCTTTTCAGTCTAAAATTGAATTTTTCAAGGATAGCTTGAGTATGAGCTTCAGTTTGCTTCATAATATTAAGTGTAGAGTCAAGAAATGATGTTTGATTTCGTAAGAGCTGCGACAAGTGGTCTTCGTTGGTTTTTATACTGTTGATAGTGCTGGTCATTTTTTCGGCATACTGTGAATCAAGAACTCCAAATAATGAGTTTGCTACATTTCCAACGAAATCAATTGCTCCTCGCTTCTTTCTTCTTATGAGGTTTTCGAAACTGGCCACTACTTTGCCTTTAATGTTGTTAAAGTGTGTCGCAAGGCCGATACATTGATGCTTGAGGTCTGAATTGTTGCAAGAGTTCATTAAAGTATTGGTTCCGTTTGTTAGAAGTTGTAATTCATTGAGGAATGGTGCAAGTTCAAAATATACTAGGAGTTTCCAGTCTGAGATAATTGGTTTAACTTGACCAATCTGTTCAAAGTGCAGCCCAGGAGTGCTACTGATTTTTGTGTAAAGACTTTGTTGGCATGTCGCTAGTGGAAAGAATAGAGCGAGAATAAATAGCAGGCTTGTTGTAGCTAAGTTGAACCGTTTTGGGGATGGTGTGGCAGTTTTGTCAGTGGAGGATTGGTTTCTTTTGAGTCCAGAGCTAGTGTTTTTACTTGGGTTGGTGGATTGATGGTTTCCTTTGAGAAGAGGACTGTTTTCTGCACGTTCACTGCCAGTAGTGGTTGGGGGTATGTCCAGAGGAAGTGGAGCAAGTAAATGAATTGCCCGTTTAATGATACCAGTAGATGTTTTAACCGTTGCCGTTCTGACGATTCCATCGGGCCCAGGGAATGTTTCGATCACTTTCCCGAGTCGCCACGTCATGAAAGGAGTGCTATCTTTGATTATAACTATAGTACCCACTTGTAAGCCTTGAGACCTGGATTGCCATTTGTTGCGCTGCTGGAGTTCAGTGAGGTACTCGTGGGACCATCGTTTCCAGAATTGATGCTTGATTTTTGATACCAGCTCCCAACGGTTGGCGAGTGATGCCGATGTCGATTGTGCAGTTGCATCGACTTGTGCCGTGAGAGGTTCTCCAATCAAGAAATGGCCAGGAGTTAAAGCAGCTGCATCATTAGGGTCATTTGATAGTGCTGTAAGAGGTCTGGAATTAAGAATAGCCTCGACCTCTATGACCACAGTCTCCATTTCTTCATACGTTAAGGACGCAGTTGCCAGCTCTTTGACTAATAGTTTTTTGGCTGACTTAACTGCTGCCTCCCATAATCCTCCGAAATGCGGTGCTCGTGGAGGGATGAAATGGAAAGTAATGTTTTTACTCGCACATTCCCGTTGGATTGTTTCTTGAGCTGTTGTAGTAAAGAGGGCTGTTGATAATTCCGCTAGCTGGTTTCGAGCTCCGACAAAATTGGTTGCGTTGTCGCAGTACAGATTCTGACAGTGCCCCCTGCGACTGATGAATCGTTTTAGTGCTCCGATAAACGCCTCTGTTGTAAGGTTTGTGACGAGTTCTAGATGTACTGCTTTCGTGGTGAAACAGCAAAATACTGCAATATATGCTTTTTGTGGTCGTTTCCCTCGGGTTTTGAAGTGAACCCATATAGGACCACAATAGTCAACTCCGGAATTTATGAATGGTCTTGCTGGGGTTACCCTTGTTGCCGGTAGATTTCCCATAATCTGCTGAAGCAGTTTTGGCCTTGATCTTGCACAGGAAACACATTTATGAATGGTTTCTCGTGCTAAGTGTTTGCCTTTGATGGTCCAAAACCGTTGCCGGACGGCTGCAAGGAGGGCTTGGGCTCCGCAATGTTTATTTTCCTTGTGTATTGACTCATAAATTAGTCTGCTGACTATGTCATTATACGGTAGGAGCATTGGATGTTTTGTATCGAATGGCAAAGTTGACTCTTCGAGCCTGCCTCCAACTCTTAAGATGCAATTTTCATCGAAAAATGGTGACAGACTTTTGATCGGACTTGATCCTTTAAGTCCCTTCTGTCTTTGTAACTGCTTGATGTCTTCAGGAAATGCAAACCTTTGAGTTGCTCTAACGATGATAAGAAGTGAATCATGGAGCTCAAGGGGAGTCAGAGCTCGTCGAGTTTGTCGGTCTGCTTTGGGAGTTCTGGCGTTTTTTATGAATCTGAAAACATATCCTATAATTCGCTGAAGGGTTTTAAACGAATTTCGGTGATTTATACTGTGTAGCGGATTCTCATCTTGGAAAGATGCAAGTAAGTTGTGAGGATTCTGTTTTCGTTCGATAATTGTTGCTTCGGAGCTCAAAGTAAATGTAGCTGGCCAATGGTTTTCATTTCCATGGAGAAAGAAGGGCCCATAGAGCCAATGTGGCGTTTGCTGTAGCTGTGGTGGGTCCAATCCTCGGGATATAATGTCTGCTGGATTGTCTTGTGAGCTTACATGTCGCCATTGTTCGGGGAGAGTAGATTCATGAATAGCAGCAATTCTATTTGCTACAAAGGTGTGAAATGAAGAAGATCTTGAATTTATCCATGTCAGCACAATCTTTGAATCAGACCAGAAAAATGTTGGTGTAGAGGCCATATCCAAACTGCTTTTGACTTTTGCAGCTAGATTAGCTCCCAACTGAGCAGCACACAACTCCAGCCTAGGTAACGTTTGTTTTTTAAGTGGTGCTATGCGAGTTTTCGCACAAAGTAAGTATACACTGAGAATTTTATTTGAAAGAGAAGTTCGGACGTATATTGCTGCTCCATATGCCTTCTCTGAAGCATCGGTAAAGACATGTAGCTGGGTACTGGAAGGAGTCTCTCCTTTGTAGATATGGCGATGGACTTGAAAGTTTTCAAGCTCACTTAGACTATTTCGGAACCGCCGCCAGCGAGTGTCAAATTCTAAAGGAACACATGATAGATTCAGCATCCATAGTTCTTGGATGGACATTTTTGCCTTGACTACTACTGGGGATAGGAGCCCGAGTGGGTCAAATATCCGAGCCAGATCTGAAGTTACACTGCGTTTAGTTACAGCCTTTATTGGTTGAAGGCTTACTTTAATCTTTAGCAAATCATTTTTAGGTAACCATGCTAACCCTAATGTTTTTGTATAGTCGCTATCGTCGGTTGAGAGATCTAAATTAAATTCTTGATCATGACCTGGGATATTGTGAAGGAGCTGAGGATGATTAGCGCACCACTTTCTTAAGTTAAAGCCGTACATTGCCATGACGTGTTGCAGTTGGCGTTGAGTTTCTAGTGCTGTAGTCAGACTGTCGGCTCCCCCCAATCCATCATCAACATAAAAGTTTTTATCCAAAAACGTAGCAGCTAATTCGAATTGACTCTTGACAGTTTTGCTTATTTCTTTTAAACATTTAATGGCAAGGTACGGGGCTGGCCTGGTTCCATAGGTAACTGTATTTAGCTTGAAATAACTTATAGGCTCAGTGATATTTTGTCGCCATAGGATTATCTGAAATCGCCTGTCGTCGGTATGGATTATGATTTGGCGATACATTTTCTCTATATCTGTTGTAAAAACGAAACGTGGCAGCCTAAATCGAAGCAAAATAGTAAACAGTTCATTCTGTAGAGGTGGTCCAGTATGCAATATATCGTTTAGTGATGTTCCTGACGATGTTTTTGATGAGGCATCAAAAACAACCCGAAGTTTGGTGGTGCTGCTTTCAGGACGTAACACTGAGTGATGAGGAATAAAGTACTTAGATCCTTCGAGATCAGCTAAATTAGTTTTCGTCATGTGTCCCAACGCTTCATAATCTTTCATAAATTGGGTATATTGTTCCTTTAATGAAGGGTCTCTTGCTAGACGACGCTCTAATGAGAGGAAACGGTTAAAAGCGATACTGTGTGAGTCTCCCAAAATAGATGTATCATCACAAAATGGAAGCCGAACTACGAACCTTCCGTTTTCATTGCGTCGAGTATGCTGACTAAAGTGTGATTCACATTGTGTATCAAAGGGGGATAGTTGCTGCTGTGGATTTTCGATTTCCTCAAGTTTCCAAAAACGTTCAATTGCCATCGTCATTGTATCGTCTTCAGTACATATACCGCATGTTGCCGCTGATAGTTGCTCGCTAGATACCTTTCCTGCTACTATCCAGCCGAAGGTTGTATTTTGCAATACTGGAAGATCATCAGCCAATTTGATTTGGCCGATGGTGAGTAATTGGTGATAATATTCCGCTCCCAATAGTAGATCAATTTTGTCCGGTCGATTAAAGGTTGGGTCTGCCAGGGTGACATTGTTTGGAATGGACCATTTTTCGATGTAAAGTGGTTGCGCTGGTTGGGGAGCAATGATTTGTGGAAGTACAAAGGCCTCCAATCGCGTCGAAAAATTATTCACTCGAGATTGAAGTTCTATGTTGACTCGATGTTGAACCTTGGTCCTATTTTTTCCAATACCATTGATAGAAACGGATGATGGTCTTATTGGGAGCCTAAGTCGTGTTACTAATCTTTCGGTTATAAGGTTAACTTGTGATCCTGAATCGAGAATAGCCTTGCATTCGATTGTTAAATCATTTGTTTTGACCTTGACCAGTGCTGTTCCCAAGAGGACATACGGTCTCTTGTTTGCATAGTTTACTGCCATACCATTGACTTCTACCTTTGGCGTGGCGACCAAAGATGCCGCGTGTTCGGTTGATTGGCAATTCAGCGTTGATGGTTGTATCGGGGGTTTGTATTCTCCTCTTGTTGCAGGAGTTTCCTTACTAGGAGATTTATTTACGTTAGAGGATAACATGTTTGATTGAGTGGTTGATTCCAAATGAACTAGAGTGTGGTGCTTTTTTCCACATTTCTGGCAGCGGCCTAACATCGTACATTGTTTAGTTGAATGATTATGGTTGAAACAGTTCACACAAAGCTTGTGTTTTTGTGCAATGCTGAGTCGATTTGCCGGTGTTAATAGTAGAAATTCCTTGCACCGATATATGGGATGATAGTCTCGCTTGCAAATTATGCATCGTCGAATCTCCGGTTGAGGTTGTGATACCAGAGTGCATGTTTTGTGATTTGAGAAAGAGGTTTTCTCTTTTTGTCCTATTGCTTCTAGAGTTTGGAAATATTTTTCGAGGAAAGCAAGAAATCTGCTGATTGGTTGTAACTCCTTTGGGTTAGATATGGATTGCTCATATTGAGTGTAAACTGTTTTGTCGACCTTTTTAACGAGAAGGTGAAATAAAAGCGGATCCCATGACGTAGTTTGGAGCCCCATGTTGGAGAGGGCTGCTAAACACTCCCTTGTGGTGTCGTGCAATCGCTTGACAGCACTCAGCGTACACGCACCTGATGGTTGGTCGAGCAGTCTCTGGATTGCTGTTGACACCATCAACCTCTTGTTGTTGTAGCGATCCTGCAGCAATTGCCAAGCAGCTTGGTAATTCTCCTCAGTAATGGCAAGATGACGTATGAGATTTGCTGCTTCTCCAGCGACATGATTCTTTAGGTACCACATTTTATGAGCATCGGACATTCGTTGCTCATGAACAACCCTTCTGAATAGGTCGGAGAACGATATCCACTTCATGTAATCACCATCAAATTTGGTAATTGTGATAGTGGGTAATGGAAGAGTAGAGTTTCTTGCTGAAGTATCTGGGGTTGGAAAATGGTGGCTTCTATTAGCAGCGCTGAGCTGAATGATTGCTGACTGAGCAGCTTGTTCAAGGTGAATGTATCTGCTTGAATCATAGCCGGCAATGTCTGGGTTGGGATATTTGTCCAATACTTCATCATTGAGCTGCTCTATTTGTTGCCAAAGCTGGGTAATCGTGGCCTGCTTAACTTCATAGTAAGACCTATCTTGTCCTGGTTGCTGATGAAGGCCTTCTAATTGCCTGGTAAGCGCTGCCATCTTCCCAAGAGACCGGCTGATAAGTCCATCGTGACCACCAGCTGCACCTGCTTGTGCCTGCTTTGTAGGTTTTGAAGCAGGCAGTACTTTACTTGCAGATTCTTGGTCGAGCTTACCGAGCTCTCGCTCCATTATTGCGATGTGCTTTGACGTCATGCTCTCGATTCGGGCATAGAAGTCTGACGTGAAATACTCATCAGACGTGTCTATATCCTTTAACTCTCGCAACTCATTATCAGTACGTTCGAACTCTGTCCATGCTGTCGTCAGACGGGACAATCGCTCTTGGTAATAGCTTAGTGTTTTACGACTGGCAGAATCCTTGTTGAAGTTTCGAATAATCGAGGCAATCTGCTCCCCGATTTCCTTCAGCTGTTGAAGGAGGTTCGCAGCGGTTTTTTCCATAATAGTTGTGTTTAAGGATTGTAGTTGATGGCTTGGAATTTCTTTACGCGGTGGGTGCTTTCTGACTTCGAATCTGAAGATTGCAGTGTCCTGTCACGGTCGCCAAAAATGTTAATGCATAGGCTCGTTTGCCTTGCTTAACGGAATACATAAGTGAATAACAAAAAAGGACTAATAGGTTGGTAGTTCACCAAACTATTATATAGTAACTTTGTAGAAATGAAAGTTATCCGAGTGGTACACCAGAATAACTTGTAGTGAATTAATGCAAAACGCAGGTTGATTGATTGATCAGTTATGATGATTTTTATTAAAATTCAAAATTATTTATACTAAAACTAAAGAAAAACATAAACAAAAAATATAATAAAATTAAATTGCAAATTATCAAATAAATAAATAAATAAAGTGCAATGTAGACAAAATAAAACAAACAAAAAATAAAAGAAAGAAATATTTGCTGGTAGCCGGAAATCGTTCATTCATATGCTGCCGTTGTAATAAATTTTTTCTCACACGTTCAGCTCTAGCAGAATAAAAGACAAATATCCAATTTCATTCTGTCTGGAACTAAACGGTAACAAAACAAAAAAAATGTAAAAGAAACTAAATTTAAAATCAAAAAATTCTGCTGACTTATTGAATCTCACGCTTTGAATAAAACGTAGACAATAAGTTCGCGCGTGTTAAGTAAAACAAGAAATATAAATATTTGAGGATTAATTCGAATGATGATTCTTTTTTAATTTGTTAACAAACAAAAAAATCATAAAGAATTAACAGACCCTTGGCCTTAATTTCCCATTGGTCCAAATGAGTGACAAACAAAAATGTGCCCACACATGGCCAAATTCCCGTAGAGTTCATCAAAATTTACACAATTTTAATTTTTAAAATTTTATAGAAAAATTCTCAAATACAATTGAGAAATCGGACTTATATAGTCTATAAGTATGGATCCTTGGCTTTAATTTCCCATTGGTCCAAATGAGTGACAAACAAGTGTTATAGAAAAATTCTCAAATACAATTGAGAAATCGGACTTATATAGTCTATAAGTATGGATCCTTGGCCTTAATTTCCCATTGGCCCAAATGAGTGACAAACAAGTGTTATAGAAAAATTCTCAAATACAATTAAGAAATCGGACTTATCTAGTCTATAAGTATGGACCCTTGGCCTTAATTTCCCATTGGCCCAAATGAGTGACAAACAAGTGTTATAGAAAAATTCTCAAATACAATTGAGAAATCGGACTTATATAGTCTATAAGTATGGATCCTTGGCTTTAATTTCCCATTGGCCCAAATGAGTGACAAACAAGTGTTATAGAAAAATTCTCAAATACAATTGAGAAATCGGACTTATCTAGTCTATAAGTATGGACCCTTGGCTTTAATTTCCCATTGGTCCAAATGAGTGACAAACAAGTGTTATAGAAAAATTCTCAAATACAGTTGAGAAATCGGACTTATCTAGTCTATAAGTATGGACACTTGGCCTTAATTTCCCATTGGTCCAAATGAGTGACAAACAAAAATGTGCCCACACATGGCCAAATTCCCGTAGAGTTCATCAAAATTTACACAATTTTAATTTTTAAAATTTTATAGAAAAATTCTCAAATACAATTGAGAAATCGGACTTATATAGTCTATAAGTATGGATCCTTGGCTTTAATTTCCCATTGGTCCAAATGAGTGACAAACAAGTGTTATAGAAAAATTCTCAAATACAGTTGAGAAATCGGACTTATCTAGTCTATAAGTATGGATCCTTGGCCTTAATTTCCCATTGGCCCAAATGAGTGACAAACAAGTGTTATAGAAAAATTCTCAAATACAGTTGAGAAATCGGACTTATATAGTCTATAAGTATGGATCCTTGGCTTTAATTTCCCATTGGTCCAAATGAGTAAAAACAAGTGTTATAGAAAAATTCTCAAATACAGTTGAGAAATCGGACTTATCTAGTCTATAAGTATGGACCCTTGGCCTTAATTTCTCATTGGTCCAAATGAGTGACAAACAAAAATGTGCCCACAAACGGCCAAATTCCCGTAGAGTTCATCAATTTTAATTTTTAAAATTTTATAGAAAAATTCTCAAATACAATTGAGAAATCGGACTTATATAGTCTATAAGTATGGATCCTTGGCTTTAATTTCCCATTGGTCCAAATGAGTGACAAACAAGTGTTTTAGAAAAATTCTCAAATACAATTGAGAAATCGGACTTATCTAGTCTATAAGTATGGACCCTTGGCCTTAATTTCCCATTGGTCCAAATGAGTGACAAACAAGTGTTATAGAAAAATTCTCAAATACAATTGAGAAATCGGACTTATCTAGTCTATAAGTATGGACCATTGGCCTTAATTTCCCATTGGCCCAAATGAGTGACAAACAAAAATGTGCCCACAAATGGCCAAATTCCCGTAGAGTTCATCAAAATTTACACAATTTTAATTTTTAAAATTTTATAGAAAAATTCTCAAATACAATTGAGAAATCGGACTTATATAGTCTATAAGTATGGATCCTTGGCCTTAATTTCCCATTGGCCCAAATGAGTGACAAACAAGTGTTATAGAAAAATTCTCAAATACAATTAAGAAATCGGACTTATCTAGTCTATAAGTATGGATCCTTGGCTTTAATTTCCCATTGGTCCAAATGAGTGACAAACAAGTGTTATAGAAAAATTCTCAAATACAATTGAGAAATCGGACTTACATAGCCTATAAGTATGGATCCTTGGCTTTAATTTCCCATTTGTCCAAATGAGTGACAAACAAAAATGTGCCCACACATGGCCAAATTCCCGTAGAGTTCATCAAAATTTACACAATTTTAATTTTTAAAATTTTATAGAAAAATTCTCAAATACAATTGAGAAATCGGACTTATATAGTCTATAAGTATGGATCCTTGGCTTTAATTTCCCATTGGTCCAAATGAGTGACAAACAAAAATGTGCCCACACATGGCCAAATTCCCGTAGAGTTCATCAAAATTTACACAATTTTAATTTTTAAAATTTTATAGAAAAATTCTCAAATACAATTGAGAAATCGGACTTATATAGTCTATAAGTATGGACCCTTGGCTTTAATTTCCCATTGGTCCAAATGAGTGACAAACAAGTGTTATAGAAAAATTCTCAAATACAGTTGAGAAATCGGACTTATCTAGTCTATAAGTATGGACCCTTGGCCTTAATTTCCCATTGGTCCAAATGAGTGACAAACAAAAATGTGCCCACACATGGCCAAATTCCCGTAGAGTTCATCAAAATTTACACAATTTTAATTTTTAAAATTTTATAGAAAAATTCTCAAATACAATTGAGAAATCGGACTTATATAGTCTATAAGTATGGACCCTTGGCTTTAATTTCCCATTGGTCCAAATGAGTGACAAACAAGTGTTATAGAAAAATTCTCAAATACAGTTGAGAAATCGGACTTATCTAGTCTATAAGTATGGACCCTTGGCCTTAATTTCCCATTGGTCCAAATGAGTGACAAACAAAAATGTGCCCACACATGGCCAAATTCCCGTAGAGTTCATCAAAATTTACACAATTTTAATTTTTAAAATTTTATAGAAAAATTCTCAAATACAATTGAGAAATCGGACTTATATAGTCTATAAGTATGGATCCTTGGCTTTAATTTCCCATTGGTCCAAATGAGTGACAAACAAGTGTTATAGAAAAATTCTCAAATACAGTTGAGAAATCGGACTTATCTAGTCTATAAGTATGGACCCTTGGCCTTAATTTCCCATTGGTCCAAATGAGTGACAAACAAAAATGTGCCCACACATGGCCAAATTCCCGTAGAGTTCATCAAAATTTACACAATTTTAATTTTTAAAATTTTATAGAAAAATTCTCAAATACAATTGAGAAATCGGACTTATATAGTCTATAAGTATGGATCCTTGGCTTTAATTTCCCATTGGTCCAAATGAGTGACAAACAAGTGTTATAGAAAAATTCTCAAATACAGTTGAGAAATCGGACTTATCTAGTCTATAAGTATGGACCATTGGCCTTAATTTCCCATTGGCCCAAATGAGTGACAAACAAAAATGTGCCCACAAACAGCCAAATTCACGTAGAGCTGAACCAAATTTACACAATTTTAATCTTTAAAATTTTATAGAAAAATTCTCAAATACAATTGAGAAATCGGACTTATCTAGTCTATAAGTATGGACCCTTGGCTTTAATTTCCCATTGGTCCAAATGAGTGACAAACAAGTGTTATAGAAAAATTCTCAAATACAGTTGAGAAATCGGACTTATCTAGTCTATAAGTATGGACCCTTGGCCTTAATTTCCCATTGGTCCAAATGAGTGACAAACAAAAATGTGCCCACACATGGCCAAATTCCCGTAGAGTTCATCAAAATTTACACAATTTTAATTTTTAAAATTTTATAGAAAAATTCTCAAATACAATTGAGAAATCGGACTTATATAGTCTATAAGTATGGATCCTTGGCCTTAATTTCCCATTGGCCCAAATGAGTGACAAACAAGTGTTATAGAAAAATTCTCAAATACAGTTGAGAAATCGGACTTATATAGTCTATAAGTATGGATCCTTGGCTTTAATTTCCCATTGGTCCAAATGAGTGACAAACAAGTGTTATAGAAAAATTCTCAAATACAGTTGAGAAATCGGACTTATCTAGTCTATAAGTATGGACCCTTGGCCTTAATTTCCCATTGGTCCAAATGAGTGACAAACAAAAATGTGCCCACAAACGGCCAAATTCCCGTAGAGTTCATCAATTTTAATTTTTAAAATTTTATAGAAAAATTCTCAAATACAATTGAGAAATCGGACTTATATAGTCTATAAGTATGGATAATTGGCTTTAATTTCCCATTGGTCCAAATGAGTGACAAACAAGTATTATAGAAAAATTCTCAAATACAATTGAGAAATCGGACTTATCTAGTCTATAAGTATGGACCCTTGGCCTTAATTTCCCATTGGCCCAAATGAGTGACAAACAAAAATGTGCCCACAGATGGCCAAATTCCCGTAGAGTTCATCAAAATGTACACAATTTTAATTTTTAAAATTTTATAGAAAAATTCTCAAATACAATTGAGAAATCGGACTTATATAGTCTATAAGTATGGATCCTTGGCTTTAATTTCCCATTGGTCCAAATGAGTGACAAACAAGTGTTATAGAAAAATTCTCAAATACAGTTGAGAAATCGGACTTATCTAGTCTATAAGTATGGACCCTTGGCCTTAATTTCCCATTGGTCCAAATGAGTGACAAACAAAAATGTGCCCACACATGGCCAAATTCCCGTAGAGTTCATCAAAATTTACACAATTTTAATTTTTAAAATTTTATAGAAAAATTCTCAAATACAATTGAGAAATCGGACTTATATAGTCTATAAGTATGGATCCTTGGCTTTAATTTCCCATTGGTCCAAATGAGTGACAAACAAGTGTTATAGAAAAATTCTCAAATACAGTTGAGAAATCGGACTTATCTAGTCTATAAGTATGGACCCTTGGTCTTAATTTCCCATTGGTCCAAATGAGTGACAAACAAAAATGTGCCCACACATGGCCAAATTCCCGTAGAGTTCATCAAAATTTACACAATTTTAATTTTTAAAATTTTATAGAAAAATTCTCAAATACAATTGAGAAATCGGACTTATATAGTCTATAAGTATGGATCCTTGGCTTTAATTTCCCATTGGTCCAAATGAGTGACAAACAAGTGTTATAGAAAAATTCTCAAATACAAATGAGAAATCGGACTTATCTAGTCTATAAGTATGGACCCTTGGCCTTAATTTCCCATTGGCCCAAATGAGTGACAAACAAAAATGTGCCCACAAACGGCCAAATTCCCGTAGAGTTCATCAATTTTAATTTTTAAAATTTTATAGAAAAATTCTCAAATACAATTGAGAAATCGGACTTATGTAGTCTATAAGTATGGACCCTTGGCTTTAATTTCCCATTGGTCCAAATGAGTGACAAACAAGTGTTATAGAAAAATTCTCAAATACAGTTGAGAAATCGGACTTATATAGTCTATAAGTATGGATCCTTGGCTTTAATTTCCCATTGGTCCAAATGAGTGACAAACAAGTGTTATAGAAAAATTCTCAAATACAGTTGAGAAATCGGACTTATCTAGTCTATAAGTATGGACCCTTGGCCTTAATTTCCCATTGGTCCAAATGAGTGACAAACAAAAATGTGCCCACACATGGCCAAATTCCCGTAGAGTTCATCAAAATTTACACAATTTTAATTTTTAAAATTTTATAGAAAAATTCTCAAATACAATTGAGAAATCGGACTTATATAGTCTATAAGTATGGATCCTTGGCTTTAATTTCCCATTGGTCCAAATGAGTGACAAACAAGTGTTATAGAAAAATTCTCAAATACAATTGAGAAATCGGACTTATGTAGTCTATAAGTATGGACCCTTGGCTTTAATTTCCCATTGGTCCAAATGAGTGACAAACAAGTGTTATAGAAAAATTCTCAAATACAGTTGAGAAATCGGACTTATCTAGTCTATAAGTATGGACCCTTGGCCTTAATTTCCCATTGGTCCAAATGAGTGACAAACAAAAATGTGCCCACACATGGCCAAATTCCCGTAGAGTTCATCAAAATTTACACAATTTTAATTTTTAAAATTTTATAGAAAAATTCTCAAATACAATTGAGAAATCGGACTTATATAGTCTATAAGTATGGATCCTTGGCTTTAATTTCCCATTGGTCCAAATGAGTGACAAACAAGTGTTATAGAAAAATTCTCAAATACAAATGAGAAATCGGACTTATATAGTCTATAAGTATGGATCCTTGGCTTTAATTTCCCATTGGTCCAAATGAGTGACAAACAAGTGTTATAGAAAAATTCTCAAATACAATTGAGAAATCGGACTTATCTAGTCTATAAGTATGGACCCTTGGCCTTAATTTCCCATTGGTCCAAATGAGTGACAAACAAAAATGTGCCCACACATGGCCAAATTCCCGTAGAGCTCATCAAAATTTACACAATTCTAATTTTTAAAATTTTATAGAAAAATTCTCAAATACAATTGAGAAATCGGACTTATGTAGTCTATAAGTATGGACCCTTGGCTTTAATTTCCCATTGGTCCAAATGAGTGACAAACAAGTGTTATAGAAAAATTCTCAAATACAGTTGAGAAATCGGACTTATATAGTCTATAAGTATGGATCCTTGGCTTTAATTTCCCATTGGTCCAAATGAGTGACAAACAAGTGTTATAGAAAAATTCTCAAATACAGTTGAGAAATCGGACTTATCTAGTCTATAAGTATGGACCCTTGGCCTTAATTTCCCATTGGCCCAAATGAGTGACAAACAAAAATGTGCCCACAAATGGCCAAATTTCCGTAGAGTTCATCAAAATTTACACAATTTTAATTTTTAAAATTTTATAGAAAAATTCTCAAATACAATTGAGAAATGGGACTTATATAGTCTATAAGTATGGACCCTTGGCTTTAATTTCCCATTGGTCCAAATGAGTGACAAACAAGTGTTATAGAAAAATTCTCAAATACAATTGAGAAATCGGACTTATATAGTCTATAAGTATGGACCCTTGGCCTTAATTTCCCATTGGCCCAAATGAGTGACAAACAAAAATGTGCCCACAAATGGCCAAATTCCCGTAGAGTTCATCAAAATTTACACAATTTTAATTTTTAAAATTTTATAGAAAAATTCTCAAATACAATTGAGAAATCGGACTTATCTAGTCTATAAGTATGGACCCTTGGCCTTAATTTCCCATTGGCCCAAATGAGTGACAAGCAAAAATGTGCCCACAAATGGCCAAATTCCCGTAGAGTTCATCAAAATTTACACAATTTTAATTTTTAAAATTTTATAGAAGAATTCTCAAATACAATTGAGAAATCGGACTTATCTAGTCTATAAGTATGGACCCTTGGCCTTAATTTCCCATTGGCCCAAATGAGTGACAAACAAAAATGTGCCCACAAATGGCCAAATTCCCGTAGAGTTCATCAAAATTTACACAATTTTAATTTTTAAAATTTTATAGAAAAATTCTCAAATACAATTGAGAAATCGGACTTATATAGTCTATAAGTATGGACCCTTGGCCTTAATTTCCCATTGGCCCAAATGAGTGACAAACAAAAATGTGCCCACAAATGGCCAAATTCCCGTAGAGTTCATCAAAATTTACACAATTTTAATTTTTAAAATTTTATAGAAAAATTCTCAAATACAATTGAGAAATCGGACTTATATAGTCTATAAGTATGGATCCTTGGCTTTAATTTCCCATTGGTCCAAATGAGTGACAAACAAGTGTTATAGAAAAATTTTCAAATACAGTTGAGAAATCGGACTTATCTAGTCTATAAGTATGGACCCTTGGCCTTAATTTCCCATTGGCCCAAATGAGTGACAAACAAAAATGTGCCCACAAATGGCCAAATTCCCGTAGAGTTCATCAAAATTTACACAATTTTAATTTTTAAAATTTTATAGAAAAATTCTCAAATACAATTGAGAAATCGGACTTATATAGTCTATAAGTATGGATCCTTGGCTTTAATTTCCCATTGGTCCAAATGAGTGACAAACAAGTGTTATAGAAAAATTCTCAAATACAATTGAGAAATCGGACTTATCTAGTCTATAAGTATGGACCCTTGGCCTTAATTTCCCATTGGCCCAAATGAGTGACAAACAAAAATGTGCCCACAGATGGCCAAATTCCCGTAGAGTTCATCAAAATGTACACAATTTTAATTTTTAAAATTTTATAGAAAAATTCTCAAATACAATTGAGAAATCGGACTTATATAGTCTATAAGTATGGACCCTTGGCCTTAATTTCCCATTGGCCCAAATGAGTGACAAACAAAAATGTGCCCACAAATGGCCAAATTCCCGTAGAGTTCATCAAAATGTACACAATTTTAATTTTTAACATTTTATAGAAAAATTCTCAAATACAATTGAGAAATCGGACTTATCTAGTCTATAAGTATGGACCCTTGGCCTTAATTTCCCATTGGCCCAAATGAGTGACAAACAAAAATGTGCCCACAAATGGCCAAATTCCCGTAGAGTTCATCAAAATGTACACAATTTTAATTTTTAACATTTTATAGAAAAATTCTCAAATACAATTGAGAAATCGGACTTATCTAGTCTATAAGTATGGACCCTTGGCCTTAATTTCCCATTGGCCCAAATGAGTGACAAACAAAAATGTGCCCACAGATGGCCAAATTCCCGTAGAGTTCATCAAAATGTACACAATTTTAATTTTTAAAATTTTATAGAAAAATTCTCAAATACAATTGAGAAATCGGACTTATATAGTCTATAAGTATGGACCCTTGGCCTTAATTTCCCATTGGCCCAAATGAGTGACAAACAAAAATATGCCCACAGATGGCCAAATTCCCGTAGAGTTCATCAAAATGTACACAATTTTAATTTTTAACATTTTATAGAAAAATTCTCAAATACAATTGAGAAATCGGACTTATCTAGTCTATAAGTATGGACCCTTGGCCTTAATTTCCCATTGGCCCAAATGAGTGACAAACAAAAATGTGCCCACAGATGGCCAAATTCCCGTAGAGTTCATCAAAATGTACACAATTTTAATTTTTAAAATTTTATAGAAAAATTCTCAAATACAATTGAGAAATCGGACTTATATAGTCTATAAGTATGGACCCTTGGCCTTAATTTCCCATTGGCCCAAATGAGTGACAAACAAAAATGTGCCCACAGATGGCCAAATTCCCGTAGAGTTTATCAAAATGTACACAATTTTAATTTTTAAAATTTTATAGAAAAATTCTCAAATACAATTGAGAAATCGGACTTATATAGTCAATAAGTATGGATCCTTGGCCTTAATTTCCCATTGGCTCAAATGAGTGACAAACAAAAATGTGCCCACAAATGGCCAAATTCCCGTAGAGTTCATCAAAATGTACACAATTTTAATTTTTAACATTTTATAGAAAAATTCTCAAATACAATTGAGAAATCGGACTTACGTAGTCTATTAGTATGGACCCTTAGCTTTAATTTCCCATTGGTCCAAATGAGTGACAAACAAGTGTTATAGAAAAATTCTCAAATACAATTGAGAAATCGGACTTATCTAGTCTATAAGTATGGACCCTTGGCCTTAATTTCCCATTGGCCCAAATGAGTGACAAACAAAAATGTGCCCACAAATGGCCAAATTCCCGTAGAGTTCATCAAAATGTACACAATTTTAATTTTTAACATTTTATAGAAAAATTCTCAAATAGAATTGAGAAATCGGACTTACGTAGTCTATTAGTATGGACCCTTAGCTTTAATTTCCCATTGGTCCAAATGAGTGACAAACAAGTGTTATAGAAAAATTCTCAAATACAATTGAGAAATCGGACTTATCTAGTCTATAAGTATGGACCCTTGGCCTTAATTTCCCATTGGCCCAAATGAGTGACAAACAAAAATGTGCCCACAGATGGCCAAATTCCCGTAGAGTTTATCAAAATGTAGACAATTTTAATTTTTAAAATTTTATAGAAAAATTCTCAAATACAATTGAGAAATCGGACTTATATAGTCTATAAGTATGGACCCTTGGCCTTAATTTCCCATTGGCCCAAATGAGTGACAAACAAAAATGTGCCCACAAATGGCCAAATTCCCGTAGAGTTCATCAAAATGTACACAATTTTAATTTTTTAACATTTTATAGAAAAATTCTCAAATACAATTGAGAACTCGGACTTATCTAGTCTATAAGTATGGACCCTTGGCCTTAATTTCCCATTGGCCCAAATGAGTGACAAACAAGTGTTATAGAAAAATTCTCAAATACAATTGAGAAATCGGACTTATCTAGTCTATAAGTATGGACCCTTGACTTTAATTTCCCATTGGTCCAAATGAGTGACAAACAAGTGTTATAGAAAAATTCTCAAATACAATTGAGAAATCGGACTTATCTAGTCTATAAGTATGGACCCTTGGCCTTAATTTCCCATTGGCCCAAATGAGTGACAAACAAAAATGTGCCCACAGATGGCCAAATTCCCGTAGAGTTCATCAAAATGTACACAATTTTAATTTTTAAAATTTTATAGAAAAATTCTCAAATACAATTGAGAAATCGGACTTATCTAGTCTATAAGTATGGACCCTTGACATTAATTTCCCATTGGTCCAAATGAGTGACAAACAAGTGTTATAGAAAAATTCTCAAATACAATTGAGAAATCGGACTTATCTAGTCTATAAGTATGGACCCTTGGCCTTAATTTCCCATTGGCCCAAATGAGTGACAAACAAAAATGTGCCTACAGATGGCCAAATTCCCGTAGAGTTCATCAAAATGTACACAATTTTAATTTTTAAAATTTTATAGAAAAATTCTCAAATACAATTGAGAAATCGGACTTATCTAGTCTATAAGTATGGACCCTTGACTTTAATTTCCCATTGGTCCAAATGAGTGACAAACAAGTGTTATAGAAAAATTCTCAAATACAATTGAGAAATCGGACTTATCTAGTCTATAAGTATGGACCCTTGACTTTAATTTCCCATTGGTCCAAATGAGTGACAAACAAGTGTTATAGAAAAATTCTCAAATACAATTGAGAAATCGGACTTATATAGTCTATAAGTATGGACCCTTGGCCTTAATTTCCCATTGGCCCAAATGAGTGACAAACAAAAATGTGCCCACAAATGGCCAAATTCCCGTAGAGTTCATCAAAATGTACACAATTTTAATTTTTTAACATTTTATAGAAAAATTCTCAAATACAATTGAGAACTCGGACTTATCTAGTCTATAAGTATGGACCCTTGGCCTTAATTTCCCATTGGCCCAAATGAGTGACAAACAAGTGTTATAGAAAAATTCTCAAATACAATTGAGAAATCGGACTTATCTAGTCTATAAGTATGGACCCTTGACTTTAATTTCCCATTGGTCCAAATGAGTGACAAACAAGTGTTATAGAAAAATTCTCAAATACAATTGAGAAATCGGACTTATCTAGTCTATAAGTATGGACCCTTGGCCTTAATTTCCCATTGGCCCAAATGAGTGACAAACAAAAATGTGCCCACAGATGGCCAAATTCCCGTAGAGTTCATCAAAATGTACACAATTTTAATTTTTAAAATTTTATAGAAAAATTCTCAAATACAATTGAGAAATCGGACTTATATAGTCTATAAGTATGGACCCTTGGCCTTAATTTCCCATTGGCCCAAATGAGTGACAAACAAAAATGTGCCCACAAATGGCCAAATTCCCGCACACATGTACACAATTTTAATTTTTAACATTTTATAGAAAAATTCTCAAATACAATTGAGAAATCGGACTTATCTAGTCTATAAGTATGGACCCTTGACTTTAATTTCCCATTGGTCCAAATGAGTGACAAACAACTGTTATAGAAAAATTCTCAAATACAATTGAGAAATCGGACTTATCTAGTCTATAAGTATGGACCCTTGACTTTAATTTCCCATTGGTCCAAATGAGTGACAAACAAGTGTTATAGAAAAATTCTCAAATACAATTGAGAAATCGGACTTATATAGTCTATAAGTATGGACCCTTGGCCTTAATTTCCCATTGGCCCAAATGAGTGACAAACAAAAATGTGCCCACAAATGGCCAAATTCCCGTAGAGTTCATCAAAATGTACACAATTTTAATTTTTTAACATTTTATAGAAAAATTCTCAAATACAATTGAGAACTCGGACTTATCTAGTCTATAAGTATGGACCCTTGGCCTTAATTTCCCATTGGCCCAAATGAGTGACAAACAAGTGTTATAGAAAAATTCTCAAATACAATTGAGAAATCGGACTTATCTAGTCTATAAGTATGGACCCTTGACTTTAATTTCCCATTGGTCCAAATGAGTGACAAACAAGTGTTATAGAAAAATTCTCAAATACAATTGAGAAATCGGACTTATCTAGTCTATAAGTATGGACCCTTGGCCTTAATTTCCCATTGGCCCAAATGAGTGACAAACAAAAATGTGCCCACAGATGGCCAAATTCCCGTAGAGTTCATCAAAATGTACACAATTTTAATTTTTAAAATTTTATAGAAAAATTCTCAAATACAATTGAGAAATCGGACTTATCTAGTCTATAAGTATGGACCCTTGACTTTAATTTCCCATTGGTCCAAATGAGTGACAAACAAGTGTTATAGAAAAATTCTCAAATACAATTGAGAAATCGGACTTATCTAGTCTATAAGTATGGACCCTTGGCCTTAATTTCCCATTGGCCCAAATGAGTGACAAACAAAAATGTGCCCACAGATGGCCAAATTCCCGTAGAGTTCATCAAAATGTACACAATTTTAATTTTTAAAATTTTATAGAAAAATTCTCAAATACAATTGAGAAATCGGACTTATCTAGTCTATAAGTATGGACCCTTGACTTTAATTTCCCATTGGTCCAAATGAGTGACAAACAAGTGTTATAGAAAAATTCTCAAATACAATTGAGAAATCGGACTTATCTAGTCTATAAGTATGGACCCTTGACTTTAATTTCCCATTGGTCCAAATGAGTGACAAACAAGTGTTATAGAAAAATTCTCAAATACAATTGAGAAATCGGACTTATATAGTCTATAAGTATGGACCCTTGGCCTTAATTTCCCATTGGCCCAAATGAGTGACAAACAAAAATGTGCCCACAAATGGCCAAATTCCCGTAGAGTTCATCAAAATTTACACAATTTTAATTTTTAAAATTTTATAGAAAAATTCTCAAATACAATTGAGAAATCGGACTTATATAGTCTATAAG
This sequence comes from Lypha dubia, assembly GCA_947311025.1. Taxonomy (NCBI): domain Eukaryota; kingdom Metazoa; phylum Arthropoda; class Insecta; order Diptera; family Tachinidae; genus Lypha; species Lypha dubia. The sequence continues at coordinate 2,052,914 of OX371264.1, read as the reverse complement.
TATGGACCCTTGGCCTTAATTTCCCATTGGCCCAAATGAGTGACAAACAAAAATGTGCCCACAAATGGCCAAATTCCCGCACACATGTACACAATTTTAATTTTTAACATTTTATAGAAAAATTCTCAAATACAATTGAGAAATCGGACTTATCTAGTCTATAAGTATGGACCCTTGGCCTTAATTTCCCATTGGCCCAAATGAGTGGCAAACAAGTGTTATAGAAAAATTCTCAAATACAATTGAGAAATCGGACTTATCTAGTCTATAAGTATGGACCCTTGGCTTTAATTTCCCATTGGTCCAAATGAGTGACAAACAAGTGTTATAGAAAAATTCTCAAATACAATTGAGAAATCGGACTAATCTAGTCTATAAGTATGGACCCTTGGCCTTAATTTCCCATTGGCCCAAATGAGTGACAAACAAAAATGTGCCCACAGATGGCCAAATTCCCGTAGAGTTCATCAAAATGTACACAATTCTAATTTTTAAAATTTTATAGAAAAATTCTCAAATACAATTGAGAAATCGGACTTATATAGTCTATAAGTATGGACCCTTGGCCTTAATTTCCCATTGGCCCAAATGAGTGACAAACAAAAATGTGCCCACAAATGGCCAAATTCCCGTAGAGTTCATCAAAATGTACACAATTTTAATTTTTAACTTTTTATACAAAAATTCTCAAATACAATTGAAAAATCGGACTTATCTAGTCTATAAGTATGGACCCTTGGCCTTAATTTCCCATTGGCCCAAATGAGTGACAAACAAAAATGTGCCCACAGATGGCCAAATTCCCGTAGAGTTCATCAAAATGTACACAATTTTAATTTTTAAAATTTTATAGAAAAATTCTCAAATACAATTGAGAAATCGGACTTATATAGTCTATAAGTATGGACCTTTGGCCTTAATTTCCCATTGGCCCAAATGAGTGACAAACAAAAATGTGCCCACAGATGGCCAAATTCCCGTAGAGTACATCAAAATGTACACAATTTTAATTTTTAAAATTTTATAGAAAAATTCTCAAATACAATTGAGAAATCGGACTTATATAGTCTATAAGTATGGACCCTTGGCCTTAATTTCCCATTGGCCCAAATGAGTGACAAACAAAAATGTGCCCACAAATGGCCAAATTCCCGTAGAGTTCATCAAAATGTACACAATTTTAATTTTTAAAATTTTATAGAAAAATTCTCAAATACAATTGAGAAATCGTACTTATATAGTCTATAAGTATGGACCCTTGGCCTTAATTTCCCATTGGCCCAAATGGGTGACAAAGAAGTGTTATAGAAAAATTCTCAAATACAATTGAGAAATCGGACTTATCTAGTCTATAAGTATGGACCCTTGGCCTTAATTTCCCATTGGCCCAAATGAGTGACAAACAAGTGTTATAGAAAAATTCTCAAATACAATTGAGAAATCGGACTTATCTAGTCTATTAGTATGGACCCTTAGCTTTAATTTCCCATTGGTCCAAATGAGTGACAAACAAGTGTTATAGAAAAATTCTCAAATACAATTGAGAAATCGGACTTATCTAGTCTATAAGTATGGACCCTTGGCCTTAATTTCCCATTGGCCCAAATGAGTGACAAACAAAAATGTGCCCACAGATGGCCAAATTCCCGTAGAGTACATCAAAATGTACACAATTTTAATTTTTAAAATTTTATAGAAAAATTCTCAAATACAATTGAGAAATCGGACTTATATAGTCTATAAGTATGGACCCTTGGCCTTAATTTCCCATTGGCCCAAATGAGTGACAAACAAAAATGTGCCCACAAATGGCCAAATTCCCGTAGAGTTCATCAAAATGTACACAATTTTAATTTTTAAAATTTTATAGAAAAATTCTCAAATACAATTGAGAAATCGGACTTATATAGTCTATAAGTATGGACCCTTGGCCTTAATTTCCCATTGGCCCAAATGAGTGACAAACAAGTGTTATAGAAAAATTCTCAAATACAATTGAGAAATCGGACTTATCTAGTCTATAAGTATGGACCCTTGGCCTTAATTTCCCAGTGGCCCAAATGAGTGACAAACAAAAATGTGCCCACAAATGGCCAAATTCCCGTAGAGTTCATCAAAATGTACACAATTTTAATTTTTAAAATTTTATAGAAAAATTCTCAAATACAATTGAGAAATCGGACTTACGTAGTCTATTAGTATGGACCCTTAGCTTTAATTTCCCATTGGTCCAAATGAGTGACAAACAAGTGTTATAGAAAAATTCTCAAATACAATTGAGAAATCGGACTTATCTAGTCTATAAGTATGGACCCTTGGCCTTAATTTCCCATTGGCCCAAATGAGTGACAAACAAGTGTTATAGAAAAATTCTCAAATACAATTGAGAAATCGGACTTATCTAGTCTATTAGTATGGACCCTTAGCTTTAATTTCCCATTGGTCCAAATGAGTGACAAACAAGTGTTATAGAAAAATTCTCAAATACAATTGAGAAATCGGACTTATCTAGTCTATAAGTATGGACCCTTGGCCTTAATTTCCCATTGGCCCAAATGAGTGACAAACAAAAATGTGCCCACAGATGGCCAAATTCCCGTAGAGTACATCAAAATGTACACAATTTTAATTTTTAAAATTTTATAGAAAAATTCTCAAATACAATTGAGAAATCGGACTTATATAGTCTATAAGTATGGACCCTTGGCCTTAAATTCCCATTAGCCCAAATGAGTGACAAACAAAAATGTGCCCACAAATGGCCAAATTCCCGTAGAGTTCATCAAAATGTACACAATTTTAATTTTTAAAATTTTATAGAAAAATTCTCAAATACAATTGAGAAATCGGACTTATATAGTCTATAAGTATGGACCCTTGGCCTTAATTTCCCATTGGCCCAAATGAGTGACAAACAAAAATGTGCCCACAAATGGCCAAATTCCCGTAGAGTTCATCAAAATGTACACAATTTTAATTTTTAAAATTTTATAGAAAAATTCTCAAATACAATTGAGAAATCGGACTTATATAGTCTATAAGTATGGACCCTTGGCCTTAATTTCCCATTGGCCCAAATGAGTGACAAACAAAAATGTGCCGACAGATGGCCAAATTCCCGTAGAGTTCATCAAAATGTACACAATTTTAATTTTTAAAATTTTATAGAAAAATTCTCAAATACAATTGAGAAATCGGACTTACGTAGTCTATTAGTATGGACCCTTAGCTTTAATTTCCCATTGGTCCAAATGAGTGACAAACAAGTGTTATAGAAAAATTCTCAAATACAATTGAGAAATCGGACTTATCTAGTCTATAAGTATGGACCCTTGGCCTTAATTTCCCATTGGCCCAAATGAGTGACAAACAAAAATGTGCCCACAGATGGCCAAATTCCCGTAGAGTTCATCAAAATGTACACAATTTTAATTTTTAAAATTTTATAGAAAAATTCTCAAATACAATTGAGAAATCGGACTTACGTAGTCTATTAGTATGGACCCTTAGCTTTAATTTCCCATTGGTCCAAATGAGTGACAAACAAGTGTTATAGAAAAATTCTCAAATACAATTGAGAAATCGGACTTATCTAGTCTATAAGTATGGATCCTTGGCCTTAATTTCCCATTGGCCCAAATGAGTGACAAACAAAAATGTGCCCACAGATGGCCAAATTCCCGTAGAGTTCATCAAAATGTACACAATTTTAATTTTTAAAATTTTATAGAAAAATTCTCAAATACAATTGAGAAATCGGACTTACGTAGTCTATTAGTATGGACCCTTAGCTTTAATTTCCCATTGATCCAAATGAGTGACAAACAAGTGTTATAGAAAAATTCTCAAATACAGTTGAGAAATCGGACTTATCTAGTCTATAAGTATGGACCCTTGGCCTTAATTTCCCATTGGCCCAAATGAGTGACAAACAAAAATGTGCCCACAAATGGCCAAATTCCCGTAGAGTTCATCAAAATGTACACAATTTTAATTTTTAAAATTTTATAGAAAAATTCTCAAATACAATTGAGAAATCGGACTTATATAGTCTATAAGTATGGACCCTTGGCCTTAATTTCCCATTGGCCCAAATGAGTGACAAACAAAAATGTGCCCACAAATGGCCAAATTCCCGTAGAGTTCATCAAAATGTACACAATTTTAATTTTTAAAATTTTATAGAAAAATTCTCAAATACAATTGAGAAATCGGACTTATATAGTCTATAAGTATGGACCCTTGGCCTTAATTTCCCATTGGCCCAAATGAGTGACAAACAAAAATGTGCCGACAGATGGCCAAATTCCCGTAGAGTTCATCAAAATGTACACAATTTTAATTTTTAAAATTTTATAGAAAAATTCTCAAATACAATTGAGAAATCGGACTTACGTAGTCTATTAATATGGACCCTTAGCTTTAATTTCCCATTGGTCCAAATGAGTGACAAACAAGTGTTATAGAAAAATTCTCAAATACAATTGAGAAATCGGACTTATCTAGTCTATAAGTATGGACCCTTGGCCTTAATTTCCCAGTGGCCCAAATGAGTGACAAACAAAAATGTGCCCACAAATGGCCAAATTCCCGTAGAGTTCATCAAAATGTACACAATTTTAATTTTTAAAATTTTATAGAAAAATTCTCAAATACAATTGAGAAATCGGACTTACGTAGTCTATTAGTATGGACCCTTAGCTTTAATTTCCCATTGGTCCAAATGAGTGACAAACAAGTGTTATAGAAAAATTCTCAAATACAATTGAGAAATCGGACTTATCTAGTCTATAAGTATGGACCCTTGGCCTTAATTTCCCATTGGCCCAAATGAGTGACAAACAAGTGTTATAGAAAAATTCTCAAATACAATTGAGAAATCGGACTTATCTAGTCTATTAGTATGGACCCTTAGCTTTAATTTCCCATTGGTCCAAATGAGTGACAAACAAGTGTTATAGAAAAATTCTCAAATACAATTGAGAAATCGGACTTATATAGTCTATAAGTATGGACCCTTGGCCTTAATTTCCCATTGGCCCAAATGAGTGACAAACAAAAATGTGCCCACAAATGGCCAAATTCCCGTAGAGTTCATCAAAATGTACACAATTTTAATTTTTAAAATTTTATAGAAAAATTCTCAAATACAATTGAGAAATCGGACTTATATAGTCTATAAGTATGGACCCTTGGCCTTAATTTCCCATTGGCCCAAATGAGTGACAAACAAAAATGTGCCCACAAATGGCCAAATTCCCGTAGAGTTCATCAAAATGTACACAATTTTAATTTTTAAAATTTTATAGAAAAATTCTCAAATACAATTGAGAAATCGGACTTATATAGTCTATAAGTATGGACCCTTGGCCTTAATTTCCCATTGGCCCAAATGAGTGACAAACAAAAATGTGCCGACAGATGGCCAAATTCCCGTAGAGTTCATCAAAATGTACACAATTTTAATTTTTAAAATTTTATAGAAAAATTCTCAAATACAATTGAGAAATCGGACTTACGTAGTCTATTAGTATGGACCCTTAGCTTTAATTTCCCATTGGTCCAAATGAGTGACAAACAAGTGTTATAGAAAAATTCTCAAATACAATTGAGAAATCGGACTTATCTAGTCTATAAGTATGGATCCTTGGCCTTAATTTCCCATTGGCCCAAATGAGTGACAAACAAAAATGTGCCCACAGATGGCCAAATTCCCGTAGAGTTCATCAAAATGTACACAATTTTAATTTTTAAAATTTTATAGAAAAATTCTCAAATACAATTGAGAAATCGGACTTACGTAGTCTATTAGTATGGACCCTTAGCTTTAATTTCCCATTGGTCCAAATGAGTGACAAACAAGTGTTATAGAAAAATTCTCAAATACAATTGAGAAATCGGACTTATCTAGTCTATAAGTATGGACCCTTGGCCTTAATTTCCCATTGGCCCAAATGAGTGACAAACAAAAATGTGCCGACAGATGGCCAAATTCCCGTAGAGTTCATCAAAATGTACACAATTTTAATTTTTAAAATTTTATAGAAAAATTCTCAAATACAATTGAGAAATCGGACTTACGTAGTCTATTAGTATGGACCCTTAGCTTTAATTTCCCATTGGTCCAAATGAGTGACAAACAAGTGTTATAGAAAAATTCTCAAATACAATTGAGAAATCGGACTTATCTAGTCTATAAGTATGGATCCTTGGCCTTAATTTCCCATTGGCCCAAATGAGTGACAAACAAAAATGTGCCCACAGATGGCCAAATTCCCGTAGAGTTCATCAAAATGTACACAATTTTAATTTTTAAAATTTTATAGAAAAATTCTCAAATACAATTGAGAAATCGGACTTACGTAGTCTATTAGTATGGACCCTTAGCTTTAATTTCCCATTGATCCAAATGAGTGACAAACAAGTGTTATAGAAAAATTCTCAAATACAGTTGAGAAATCGGACTTATCTAGTCTATAAGTATGGACCCTTGGCCTTAATTTCCCATTGGCCCAAATGAGTGACAAACAAAAATGTGCCCACAAATGGCCAAATTCCCGTAGAGTTCATCAAAATGTACACAATTTTAATTTTTAAAATTTTATAGAAAAATTCTCAAATACAATTGAGAAATCGGACTTATATAGTCTATAAGTATGGACCCTTGGCCTTAATTTCCCATTGGCCCAAATGAGTGACAAACAAAAATGTGCCCACAAATGGCCAAATTCCCGTAGAGTTCATCAAAATGTACACAATTTTAATTTTTAAAATTTTATAGAAAAATTCTCAAATACAATTGAGAAATCGGACTTATATAGTCTATAAGTATGGACCCTTGGCCTTAATTTCCCATTGGCCCAAATGAGTGACAAACAAAAATGTGCCGACAGATGGCCAAATTCCCGTAGAGTTCATCAAAATGTACACAATTTTAATTTTTAAAATTTTATAGAAAAATTCTCAAATACAATTGAGAAATCGGACTTACGTAGTCTATTAGTATGGACCCTTAGCTTTAATTTCCCATTGGTCCAAATGAGTGACAAACAAGTGTTATAGAAAAATTCTCAAATACAATTGAGAAATCGGACTTATCTAGTCTATAAGTATGGACCCTTGGCCTTAATTTCCCAGTGGCCCAAATGAGTGACAAACAAAAATGTGCCCACAAATGGCCAAATTCCCGTAGAGTTCATCAAAATGTACACAATTTTAATTTTTAAAATTTTATAGAAAAATTCTCAAATACAATTGAGAAATCGGACTTACGTAGTCTATTAGTATGGACCCTTAGCTTTAATTTCCCATTGGTCCAAATGAGTGACAAACAAGTGTTATAGAAAAATTCTCAAATACAATTGAGAAATCGGACTTATCTAGTCTATAAGTATGGACCCTTGGCCTTAATTTCCCATTGGCCCAAATGAGTGACAAACAAGTGTTATAGAAAAATTCTCAAATACAATTGAGAAATCGGACTTATCAAGTCTATTAGTATGGACCCTTAGCTTTAATTTCCCATTGGTCCAAATGAGTGACAAACAAGTGTTATAGAAAAATTCTCAAATACAATTGAGAAATCGGACTTATATAGTCTATAAGTATGGACCCTTGGCCTTAATTTCCCATTGGCCCAAATGAGTGACAAACAAAAATGTGCCCACAAATGGCCAAATTCCCGTAGAGTTCATCAAAATGTACACAATTTTAATTTTTAAAATTTTATAGAAAAATTCTCAAATACAATTGAGAAATCGGACTTATATAGTCTATAAGTATGGACCCTTGGCCTTAATTTCCCATTGGCCCAAATGAGTGACAAACAAAAATGTGCCCACAAATGGCCAAATTCCCGTAGAGTTCATCAAAATGTACACAATTTTAATTTTTAAAATTTTATAGAAAAATTCTCAAATACAATTGAGAAATCGGACTTATATAGTCTATAAGTATGGACCCTTGGCCTTAATTTCCCATTGGCCCAAATGAGTGACAAACAAAAATGTGCCGACAGATGGCCAAATTCCCGTAGAGTTCATCAAAATGTACACAATTTTAATTTTTAAAATTTTATAGAAAAATTCTCAAATACAATTGAGAAATCGGACTTACGTAGTCTATTAGTATGGACCCTTAGCTTTAATTTCCCATTGGTCCAAATGAGTGACAAACAAGTGTTATAGAAAAATTCTCAAATACAATTGAGAAATCGGACTTATCTAGTCTATAAGTATGGATCCTTGGCCTTAATTTCCCATTGGCCCAAATGAGTGACAAACAAAAATGTGCCCACAGATGGCCAAATTCCCGTAGAGTTCATCAAAATGTACACAATTTTAATTTTTAAAATTTTATAGAAAAATTCTCAAATACAATTGAGAAATCGGACTTACGTAGTCTATTAGTATGGACCCTTAGCTTTAATTTCCCATTGGTCCAAATGAGTGACAAACAAGTGTTATAGAAAAATTCTCAAATACAATTGAGAAATCGGACTTATCTAGTCTATAAGTATGGACCCTTGGCCTTAATTTCCCATTGGCCCAAATGAGTGACAAACAAAAATGTGCCGACAGATGGCCAAATTCCCGTAGAGTTCATCAAAATGTACACAATTTTAATTTTTAAAATTTTATAGAAAAATTCTCAAATACAATTGAGAAATCGGACTTATATAGTCTATAAGTATGGACCCTTGGCCTTAATTTCCCATTGGCCCAAATGAGTGACAAACAAAAATGTGCCGACAGATGGCCAAATTCCCGTAGAGTTCATCAAAATGTACACAATTTTAATTTTTAAAATTTTATAGAAAAATTCTCAAATACAATTGAGAAATCGGACTTACGTAGTCTATTAGTATGGACCCTTAGCTTTAATTTCCCATTGGTCCAAATGAGTGACAAACAAGTGTTATAGAAAAATTCTCAAATACAATTGAGAAATCGGACTTACGTAGTCTATTAGTATGGACCCTTAGCTTTAATTTCCCATTGGTCCAAATGAGTGACAAACAAGTGTTATAGAAAAATTCTCAAATACAATTGAGAAATCGGACTTATCTAGTCTATAAGTATGGATCCTTGGCCTTAATTTCCCATTGGCCCAAATGAGTGACAAACAAAAATGTGCCCACAAATGGCCAAATTCCCGTAGAGTTCATCAAAATGTACACAATTTTAATTTTTAAAATTTTATAGAAAAATTCTCAAATACAATTGAGAAATCGGACTTATATAGTCTATAAGTATGGACCCTTGGCCTTAATTTCCCATTGGCCCAAATGAGTGACAAACAAAAATGTGCCCACAAATGGCCAAATTCCCGTAGAGTTCATCAAAATGTACACAATTTTAATTTTTAAAATTTTATAGAAAAATTCTCAAATACAATTGAGAAATCGGACTTATATAGTCTATAAGTATGGACCCTTGGCCTTAATTTCCCATTGGCCCAAATGAGTGACAAACAAAAATGTGCCGACAGATGGCCAAATTCCCGTAGAGTTCATCAAAATGTACACAATTTTAATTTTTAAAATTTTATAGAAAAATTCTCAAATACAATTGAGAAATCGGACTTACGTAGTCTATTAGTATGGACCCTTAGCTTTAATTTCCCATTGGTCCAAATGAGTGACAAACAAGTGTTATAGAAAAATTCTCAAATACAATTGAGAAATCGGACTTATCTAGTCTATAAGTATGGATCCTTGGCCTTAATTTCCCATTGGCCCAAATGAGTGACAAACAAAAATGTGCCCACAGATGGCCAAATTCCCGTAGAGTTCATCAAAATGTACACAATTTTAATTTTTAAAATTTTATAGAAAAATTCTCAAATACAATTGAGAAATCGGACTTACGTAGTCTATTAGTATGGACCCTTAGCTTTAATTTCCCATTGGTCCAAATGAGTGACAAACAAGTGTTATAGAAAAATTCTCAAATACAATTGAGAAATCGGACTTATCTAGTCTATAAGTATGGACCCTTGGCCTTAATTTCCCATTGGCCCAAATGAGTGACAAACAAAAATGTGCCGACAGATGGCCAAATTCCCGTAGAGTTCATCAAAATGTACACAATTTTAATTTTTAAAATTTTATAGAAAAATTCTCAAATACAATTGAGAAATCGGACTTATATAGTCTATAAGTATGGACCCTTGGCCTTAATTTCCCATTGGCCCAAATGAGTGACAAACAAAAATGTGCCGACAGATGGCCAAATTCCCGTAGAGTTCATCAAAATGTACACAATTTTAATTTTTAAAATTTTATAGAAAAATTCTCAAATACAATTGAGAAATCGGACTTACGTAGTCTATTAGTATGGACCCTTAGCTTTAATTTCCCATTGGTCCAAATGAGTGACAAACAAGTGTTATAGAAAAATTCTCAAATACAATTGAGAAATCGGACTTACGTAGTCTATTAGTATGGACCCTTAGCTTTAATTTCCCATTGGTCCAAATGAGTGACAAACAAGTGTTATAGAAAAATTCTCAAATACAATTGAGAAATCGGACTTATCTAGTCTATAAGTATGGATCCTTGGCCTTAATTTCCCATTGGCCCAAATGAGTGACAAACAAAAATGTGCCCACAGATGGCCAAATTCCCGTAGAGTTCATCAAAATGTACACAATTTTAATTTTTAAAATTTTATAGAAAAATTCTCAAATACAATTGAGAAATCGGACTTACGTAGTCTATTAGTATGGACCCTTAGCTTTAATTTCCCATTGGTCCAAATGAGTGACAAACAAGTGTTATAGAAAAATTCTCAAATACAATTGAGAAATCGGACTTATCTAGTCTATAAGTATGGACCCTTGGCCTTAATTTCCCATTGGCCCAAATGAGTGACAAACAAAAATGTGCCGACAGATGGCCAAATTCCCGTAGAGTTCATCAAAATGTACACAATTTTAATTTTTAAAATTTTATAGAAAAATTCTCAAATACAATTGAGAAATCGGACTTACGTAGTCTATTAGTATGGACCCTTAGCTTTAATTTCCCATTGGTCCAAATGAGTGACAAACAAGTGTTATAGAAAAATTCTCAAATACAATTGAGAAATCGGACTTATCTAGTCTATAAGTATGGATCCTTGGCCTTAATTTCCCATTGGCCCAAATGAGTGACAAACAAAAATGTGCCCACAGATGGCCAAATTCCCGTAGAGTTCATCAAAATGTACACAATTTTAATTTTTAAAATTTTATAGAAAAATTCTCAAATACAATTGAGAAATCGGACTTACGTAGTCTATTAGTATGGACCCTTAGCTTTAATTTCCCATTGGTCCAAATGAGTGACAAACAAGTGTTATAGAAAAATTCTCAAATACAATTGAGAAATCGGACTTACGTAGTCTATTAGTATGGACCCTTAGCTTTAATTTCCCATTGGTCCAAATGAGTGACAAACAAGTGTTATAGAAAAATTCTCAAATACAATTGAGAAATCGGACTTATCTAGTCTATAAGTATGGATCCTTGGCCTTAATTTCCCATTGGCCCAAATGAGTGACAAACAAAAATGTGCCCACAAATGGCCAAATTCCCGTAGAGTTCATCAAAATGTACACAATTTTAATTTTTAAAATTTTATAGAAAAATTCTCAAATACAATTGAGAAATCGGACTTATATAGTCTATAAGTATGGACCCTTGGCCTTAATTTCCCATTGGCCCAAATGAGTGACAAACAAAAATGTGCCCACAAATGGCCAAATTCCCGTAGAGTTCATCAAAATGTACACAATTTTAATTTTTAAAATTTTATAGAAAAATTCTCAAATACAATTGAGAAATCGGACTTATATAGTCTATAAGTATGGACCCTTGGCCTTAATTTCCCATTGGCCCAAATGAGTGACAAACAAAAATGTGCCGACAGATGGCCAAATTCCCGTAGAGTTCATCAAAATGTACACAATTTTAATTTTTAAAATTTTATAGAAAAATTCTCAAATACAATTGAGAAATCGGACTTACGTAGTCTATTAGTATGGACCCTTAGCTTTAATTTCCCATTGGTCCAAATGAGTGACAAACAAGTGTTATAGAAAAATTCTCAAATACAATTGAGAAATCGGACTTACGTAGTCTATTAGTATGGACCCTTAGCTTTAATTTCCCATTGGTCCAAATGAGTGACAAACAAGTGTTATAGAAAAATTCTCAAATACAATTGAGAAATCGGACTTATCTAGTCTATAAGTATGGATCCTTGGCCTTAATTTCCCATTGGCCCAAATGAGTGACAAACAAAAATGTGCCCACAAATGGCCAAATTCCCGTAGAGTTCATCAAAATGTACACAATTTTAATTTTTAAAATTTTATAGAAAAATTCTCAAATACAATTGAGAAATCGGACTTATATAGTCTATAAGTATGGACCCTTGGCCTTAATTTCCCATTGGCCCAAATGAGTGACAAACAAAAATGTGCCCACAAATGGCCAAATTCCCGTAGAGTTCATCAAAATGTACACAATTTTAATTTTTAAAATTTTATAGAAAAATTCTCAAATACAATTGAGAAATCGGACTTATATAGTCTATAAGTATGGACCCTTGGCCTTAATTTCCCATTGGCCCAAATGAGTGACAAACAAAAATGTGCCGACAGATGGCCAAATTCCCGTAGAGTTCATCAAAATGTACACAATTTTAATTTTTAAAATTTTATAGAAAAATTCTCAAATACAATTGAGAAATCGGACTTACGTAGTCTATTAGTATGGACCCTTAGCTTTAATTTCCCATTGGTCCAAATGAGTGACAAACAAGTGTTATAGAAAAATTCTCAAATACAATTGAGAAATCGGACTTATCTAGTCTATAAGTATGGATCCTTGGCCTTAATTTCCCATTGGCCCAAATGAGTGACAAACAAAAATGTGCCCACAGATGGCCAAATTCCCGTAGAGTTCATCAAAATGTACACAATTTTAATTTTTAAAATTTTATAGAAAAATTCTCAAATACAATTGAGAAATCGGACTTACGTAGTCTATTAGTATGGACCCTTAGCTTTAATTTCCCATTGGTCCAAATGAGTGACAAACAAGTGTTATAGAAAAATTCTCAAATACAATTGAGAAATCGGACTTATCTAGTCTATAAGTATGGACCCTTGGCCTTAATTTCCCATTGGCCCAAATGAGTGACAAACAAAAATGTGCCGACAGATGGCCAAATTCCCGTAGAGTTCATCAAAATGTACACAATTTTAATTTTTAAAATTTTATAGAAAAATTCTCAAATACAATTGAGAAATCGGACTTATATAGTCTATAAGTATGGACCCTTGGCCTTAATTTCCCATTGGCCCAAATGAGTGACAAACAAAAATGTGCCGACAGATGGCCAAATTCCCGTAGAGTTCATCAAAATGTACACAATTTTAATTTTTAAAATTTTATAGAAAAATTCTCAAATACAATTGAGAAATCGGACTTACGTAGTCTATTAGTATGGACCCTTAGCTTTAATTTCCCATTGGTCCAAATGAGTGACAAACAAGTGTTATAGAAAAATTCTCAAATACAATTGAGAAATCGGACTTACGTAGTCTATTAGTATGGACCCTTAGCTTTAATTTCCCATTGGTCCAAATGAGTGACAAACAAGTGTTATAGAAAAATTCTCAAATACAATTGAGAAATCGGACTTATCTAGTCTATAAGTATGGATCCTTGGCCTTAATTTCCCATTGGCCCAAATGAGTGACAAACAAAAATGTGCCCACAGATGGCCAAATTCCCGTAGAGTTCATCAAAATGTACACAATTTTAATTTTTAAAATTTTATAGAAAAATTCTCAAATACAATTGAGAAATCGGACTTACGTAGTCTATTAGTATGGACCCTTAGCTTTAATTTCCCATTGGTCCAAATGAGTGACAAACAAGTGTTATAGAAAAATTCTCAAATACAATTGAGAAATCGGACTTATCTAGTCTATAAGTATGGACCCTTGGCCTTAATTTCCCATTGGCCCAAATGAGTGACAAACAAAAATGTGCCGACAGATGGCCAAATTCCCGTAGAGTTCATCAAAATGTACACAATTTTAATTTTTAAAATTTTATAGAAAAATTCTCAAATACAATTGAGAAATCGGACTTACGTAGTCTATTAGTATGGACCCTTAGCTTTAATTTCCCATTGGTCCAAATGAGTGACAAACAAGTGTTATAGAAAAATTCTCAAATACAATTGAGAAATCGGACTTATCTAGTCTATAAGTATGGATCCTTGGCCTTAATTTCCCATTGGCCCAAATGAGTGACAAACAAAAATGTGCCCACAGATGGCCAAATTCCCGTAGAGTTCATCAAAATGTACACAATTTTAATTTTTAAAATTTTATAGAAAAATTCTCAAATACAATTGAGAAATCGGACTTACGTAGTCTATTAGTATGGACCCTTAGCTTTAATTTCCCATTGGTCCAAATGAGTGACAAACAAGTGTTATAGAAAAATTCTCAAATACAGTTGAGAAATCGGACTTATCTAGTCTATAAGTATGGACCCTTGGACTTAATTTCCCATTGGCCCAAATGCGTGACAAACAAAAATGTGCCCACAAATGGCCAAATTCCCGTAGAGTTCATCAAAATTTACACAATTTTAATTTTTAAAATTTTATAGAAAAATTCTCAAATACAATTGAGAAATCGGACTTATATAGTCTATAAGTATGGACCCTTGGCCTTAATTTCCCATTGGCCCAAATGAGTGACAAACAAAAATGTGCCCACAAATGGCCAAATTCCCGTAGAGTTCATCAAAATGTACACAATTTTAATTTTTAAAATTTTATAGAAAAATTCTCAAATACAATTGAGAAATCGGACTTATATAGTCTATAAGTATGGACCCTTGGCCTTAATTTCCCATTGGCCCAAATGAGTGACAAACAAAAATGTGCCGACAGATGGCCAAATTCCCGTAGAGTTCATCAAAATGTACACAATTTTAATTTTTAAAATTTTATAGAAAAATTCTCAAATACAATTGAGAAATCGGACTTACGTAGTCTATTAGTATGGACCCTTAGCTTTAATTTCCCATTGGTCCAAATGAGTGACAAACAAGTGTTATAGAAAAATTCTCAAATACAATTGAGAAATCGGACTTACGTAGTCTATTAGTATGGACCCTTAGCTTTAATTTCCCATTGGTCCAAATGAGTGACAAACAAGTGTTATAGAAAAATTCTCAAATACAATTGAGAAATCGGACTTATCTAGTCTATAAGTATGGATCCTTGGCCTTAATTTCCCATTGGCCCAAATGAGTGACAAACAAAAATGTGCCCACAGATGGCCAAATTCCCGTAGAGTTCATCAAAATGTACACAATTTTAATTTTTAAAATTTTATAGAAAAATTCTCAAATACAATTGAGAAATCGGACTTACGTAGTCTATTAGTATGGACCCTTAGCTTTAATTTCCCATTGGTCCAAATGAGTGACAAACAAGTGTTATAGAAAAATTCTCAAATACAATTGAGAAATCGGACTTATCTAGTCTATAAGTATGGACCCTTGGCCTTAATTTCCCATTGGCCCAAATGAGTGACAAACAAAAATGTGCCGACAGATGGCCAAATTCCCGTAGAGTTCATCAAAATGTACACAATTTTAATTTTTAAAATTTTATAGAAAAATTCTCAAATACAATTGAGAAATCGGACTTACGTAGTCTATTAGTATGGACCCTTAGCTTTAATTTCCCATTGGTCCAAATGAGTGACAAACAAGTGTTATAGAAAAATTCTCAAATACAATTGAGAAATCGGACTTATCTAGTCTATAAGTATGGATCCTTGGCCTTAATTTCCCATTGGCCCAAATGAGTGACAAACAAAAATGTGCCCACAGATGGCCAAATTCCCGTAGAGTTCATCAAAATGTACACAATTTTAATTTTTAAAATTTTATAGAAAAATTCTCAAATACAATTGAGAAATCGGACTTACGTAGTCTATTAGTATGGACCCTTAGCTTTAATTTCCCATTGGTCCAAATGAGTGACAAACAAGTGTTATAGAAAAATTCTCAAATACAGTTGAGAAATCGGACTTATCTAGTCTATAAGTATGGACCCTTGGACTTAATTTCCCATTGGCCCAAATGCGTGACAAACAAAAATGTGCCCACAAATGGCCAAATTCCCGTAGAGTTCATCAAAATTTACACAATTTTAATTTTTAAAATTTTATAGAAAAATTCTCAAATACAATTGAGAAATCGGACTTATATAGTCTATAAGTATGGATCCTTGGCCTTAATTTCCCATTGGCCCAAATGAGTGACAAACAAAAATGTGCCCACAGATGGCCAAATTCCCGTAGAGTTCATCAAAATGTACACAATTTTAATTTTTAAAATTTTATAGAAAAATTCTCAAATACAATTGAGAAATCGGACTTACATAGTCTATAAGTATGGATCCTTGGCTTTAATTTCCCATTGGTCCAAATGAGTGACAAACTTAAATGTGCCCACAAATAGCCAAATTCCCGTAGAGCTGAACAAAATTTACACAATTTTAATTTTT
Organism: Lypha dubia; assembly: GCA_947311025.1. Taxonomy (NCBI): domain Eukaryota; kingdom Metazoa; phylum Arthropoda; class Insecta; order Diptera; family Tachinidae; genus Lypha; species Lypha dubia. The sequence continues at coordinate 2,036,323 of OX371264.1, read as the reverse complement.
AAAATTTTATAGAAAAATTCTCAAATACAATTGAGAAATCGGACTTATATAGTCTATAAGTATGGATCCTTGGCCTTAATTTCCCATTGGCCCAAATGAGTGACAAACAAGTGTTATAGAAAAATTCTCAAATACAGTTGAGAAATCGGACTTATCTAGTCCATAAGTATGGACCATTGGCCTTAATTTCCCATTGGCCCAAATGAGTGACAAACAAAAATGTGCCCACAAATGGCCAAATTCCCGTAGAGTTCATCAAAATGTACACAATTTTAATTTTTAAAATTTTATAGAAAAATTCTCAAATACAATTGAGAAATCGGACTTATATAGTCTTTAAGTATGGATCCTTGGCCTTAATTTCCCATTGGCCCAAATGAGTGACAAACAAGTGTTATAGAAAAATTCTCAAATACAGTTGAGAAATCGGACTTATCTAGTCTATAAGTATGGACCCTTGGCCTTAATTTCCCATTGGCCCAAATGAGTGACAAACAAAAATGTGCCCACAAATGGCCAAATTCCCGTAGAGTTCATCAAAATTTACACAATTTTAATTTTTAAAATTTTATAGAAAAATTCTCAAATACAATTGAGAAATCGGACTTATCTAGTCTATAAGTATGGACCCTTGGCCTTAATTTCCCATTGGCCCAAATGAGTGACAAACAAGTGTTATAGAAAAATTCTCAAATACAATTGAGAAATCGGACTTATATAGTCTATAAGTATGGATCCTTGGCCTTAATTTCCCATTGGCCCAAATGAGTGACAAACAAGTGTTATAGAAAAATTCTCAAATACAATTGACAAATCGGACTTATATAGTCTATAAGTATGGATCCTTGGCCTTAATTTCCCATTGGCCCAAATGAGTGACAAACAAGTGTTATAGAAAAATTCTCAAATACAATTGAGAAATCGGACTTATCTAGTCTATAAGTATGGACCCTTCGCCTTAATTTCCCATTGGCCCAAATGAGTGACAAACAAAAATGTGCCCACAAATGGCCAAATTCCCGTAGAGTTCATCAAAATTTACACAATTTTAATTTTTAAAATTTTATAGAAAAATTCTCAAATACAATTGAGAAATCGGACTTATATAGTCTATAAGTATGGACCCTTGGCCTTAATTTCCCATTGGCCCAAATGAGTGACAAACAAGTGTTATAGAAAAATTCTCAAATACAATTGAGAAATCGGACTTATCTAGTCTATAAGTATGGACCCTTGGCCTTAATTTCCCATTGGCCCAAATGAGTGACAAACAAGTGTTATAGAAAAATTCTCAAATACAATTGAGAAATCGGACTTATCTAGTCTATTAGTATGGACCCTTAGCTTTAATTTCCCATTGGTCCAAATGAGTGACAAACAAGTGTTATAGAAAAATTCTCAAATACAATTGAGAAATCGGACTTATCTAGTCTATAAGTATGGACCCTTGGCCTTAATTTCCCATTGGCCCAAATGAGTGACAAACAAAAATGTGCCCACAGATGGCCAAATTCCCGTAGAGTACATCAAAATGTACACAATTTTAATTTTTAAAATTTTATAGAAAAATTCTCAAATACAATTGAGAAATCGGACTTATATAGTCTATAAGTATGGACCCTTGGCCTTAATTTCCCATTGGCCCAAATGAGTGACAAACAAAAATGTGCCCACAAATGGCCAAATTCCCGTAGAGTTCATCAAAATGTACACAATTTTAATTTTTAAAATTTTATAGAAAAATTCTCAAATACAATTGAGAAATCGGACTTATATAGTCTATAAGTATGGACCCTTGGCCTTAATTTCCCATTGGCCCAAATGAGTGACAAACAAAAATGTGCCGACAGATGGCCAAATTCCCGTAGAGTTCATCAAAATGTACACAATTTTAATTTTTAAAATTTTATAGAAAAATTCTCAAATACAATTGAGAAATCGGACTTACGTAGTCTATTAGTATGGACCCTTAGCTTTAATTTCCCATTGGTCCAAATGAGTGACAAACAAGTGTTATAGAAAAATTCTCAAATACAATTGAGAAATCGGACTTATCTAGTCTATAAGTATGGACCCTTGGCCTTAATTTCCCATTGGCCCAAATGAGTGACAAACAAAAATGTGCCCACAGATGGCCAAATTCCCGTAGAGTACATCAAAATGTACACAATTTTAATTTTTAAAATTTTATAGAAAAATTCTCAAATACAATTGAGAAATCGGACTTATATAGTCTATAAGTATGGACCCTTGGCCTTAATTTCCCATTGGCCCAAATGAGTGACAAACAAAAATGTGCCCACAAATGGCCAAATTCCCGTAGAGTTCATCAAAATGTACACAATTTTAATTTTTAAAATTTTATAGAAAAATTCTCAAATACAATTGAGAAATCGGACTTATATAGTCTATAAGTATGGACCCTTGGCCTTAATTTCCCATTGGCCCAAATGAGTGACAAACAAAAATGTGCCCACAAATGGCCAAATTCCCGTAGAGTTCATCAAAATGTACACAATTTTAATTTTTAAAATTTTATAGAAAAATTCTCAAATACAATTGAGAAATCGGACTTATATAGTCTATAAGTATGGACCCTTGGCCTTAATTTCCCATTGGCCCAAATGAGTGACAAACAAAAATGTGCCGACAGATGGCCAAATTCCCGTAGAGTTCATCAAAATGTACACAATTTTAATTTTTAAAATTTTATAGAAAAATTCTCAAATACAATTGAGAAATCGGACTTACGTAGTCTATTAGTATGGACCCTTAGCTTTAATTTCCCATTGGTCCAAATGAGTGACAAACAAGTGTTATAGAAAAATTCTCAAATACAATTGAGAAATCGGACTTATCTAGTCTATAAGTATGGATCCTTGGCCTTAATTTCCCATTGGCCCAAATGAGTGACAAACAAAAATGTGCCCACAGATGGCCAAATTCCCGTAGAGTTCATCAAAATGTACACAATTTTAATTTTTAAAATTTTATAGAAAAATTCTCAAATACAATTGAGAAATCGGACTTACGTAGTCTATTAGTATGGACCCTTAGCTTTAATTTCCCATTGGTCCAAATGAGTGACAAACAAGTGTTATAGAAAAATTCTCAAATACAATTGAGAAATCGGACTTATCTAGTCTATAAGTATGGACCCTTGGCCTTAATTTCCCATTGGCCCAAATGAGTGACAAACAAAAATGTGCCGACAGATGGCCAAATTCCCGTAGAGTTCATCAAAATGTACACAATTTTAATTTTTAAAATTTTATAGAAAAATTCTCAAATACAATTGAGAAATCGGACTTATATAGTCTATAAGTATGGACCCTTGGCCTTAATTTCCCATTGGCCCAAATGAGTGACAAACAAAAATGTGCCGACAGATGGCCAAATTCCCGTAGAGTTCATCAAAATGTACACAATTTTAATTTTTAAAATTTTATAGAAAAATTCTCAAATACAATTGAGAAATCGGACTTACGTAGTCTATTAGTATGGACCCTTAGCTTTAATTTCCCATTGGTCCAAATGAGTGACAAACAAGTGTTATAGAAAAATTCTCAAATACAATTGAGAAATCGGACTTACGTAGTCTATTAGTATGGACCCTTAGCTTTAATTTCCCATTGGTCCAAATGAGTGACAAACAAGTGTTATAGAAAAATTCTCAAATACAATTGAGAAATCGGACTTATCTAGTCTATAAGTATGGATCCTTGGCCTTAATTTCCCATTGGCCCAAATGAGTGACAAACAAAAATGTGCCCACAGATGGCCAAATTCCCGTAGAGTTCATCAAAATGTACACAATTTTAATTTTTAAAATTTTATAGAAAAATTCTCAAATACAATTGAGAAATCGGACTTACATAGTCTATAAGTATGGATCCTTGGCTTTAATTTCCCATTGGTCCAAATGAGTGACAAACTTAAATGTGCCCACAAATAGCCAAATTCCCGTAGAGCTGAACAAAATTTACACAATTTTAATTTTTAAAATTTTATAGAAAAATTCTCAAATACAATTGAGAAATCGGACTTATATAGTCTATAAGTATGGATCCTTGGCCTTAATTTCCCATTGGCCCAAATGAGTGACAAACAAGTGTTATAGAAAAATTCTCAAATACAGTTGAGAAATCGGACTTATCTAGTCCATAAGTATGGACCATTGGCCTTAATTTCCCATTGGCCCAAATGAGTGACAAACAAAAATGTGCCCACAAATGGCCAAATTCCCGTAGAGTTCATCAAAATGTACACAATTTTAATTTTTAAAATTTTATAGAAAAATTCTCAAATACAATTGAGAAATCGGACTTATATAGTCTTTAAGTATGGATCCTTGGCCTTAATTTCCCATTGGCCCAAATGAGTGACAAACAAGTGTTATAGAAAAATTCTCAAATACAGTTGAGAAATCGGACTTATCTAGTCTATAAGTATGGACCCTTGGCCTTAATTTCCCATTGGCCCAAATGAGTGACAAACAAAAATGTGCCCACAAATGGCCAAATTCCCGTAGAGTTCATCAAAATTTACACAATTTTAAATTTTAAAATTTTATAGAAAAATTCTCAAATACAATTGAGAAATCGGACTTATCTAGTCTATAAGTATGGACCCTTGGCCTTAATTTCCCATTGGCCCAAATGAGTGACAAACAAGTCTTATAGAAAAATTCTCAAATACAATTGAGAAATCGGACTTATATAGTCTATAAGTATGGATCCTTGGCCTTAATTTCCCATTGGCCCAAATGAGTGACAAACAAGTGTTATAGAAAAATTCTCAAATACAATTGACAAATCGGACTTATATAGTCTATAAGTATGGATCCTTGGCCTTAATTTCCCATTGGCCCAAATGAGTGACAAACAAGTGTTATAGAAAAATTCTCAAATACAATTGAGAAATCGGACTTATCTAGTCTATAAGTATGGACCCTTCGCCTTAATTTCCCATTGGCCCAAATGAGTGACAAACAAAAATGTGCCCACAAATGGCCAAATTCCCGTAGAGTTCATCAAAATTTACACAATTTTAATTTTTAAAATTTTATAGAAAAATTCTCAAATACAATTGAGAAATCGGACTTATATAGTCTATAAGTATGGACCCTTGGCCTTAATTTCCCATTGGCCCAAATGAGTGACAAACAAGTGTTATAGAAAAATTCTCAAATACAATTGAGAAATCGGACTTATCTAGTCTATAAGTATGGACCCTTGGCCTTAATTTCCCATTGGCCCAAATGAGTGACAAGCAAAAATGTGCCCACAAATGGCCAAATTCCCGTAGAGTTCATCAAAATTTACACAATTTTAATTTTTAAAATTTTATAGAAGAATTCTCAAATACAATTGAGAAATCGGACTTATCTAGTCTATAAGTATGGACCCTTGGCCTTAATTTCCCATTGGCCCAAATGAGTGACAAACAAAAATGTGCCCACAAATGGCCAAATTCCCGTAGAGTTCATCAAAATGTACACAATTTTAATTTTTAAAATTTTATAGAAAAATTTTCAAATACAATTGAGAAATCGGACTTATATAGTCTATAAGTATGGATCCTTGGCCTTAATTTCCCATTGGCCCAAATGAGTGACAAACAAGTGTTATAGAAAAATTCTCAAATACAGTTGAGAAATCGGACTTATCTAGTCTATAAGTATGGACCCTTGGCCTTAATTTCCCATTGGTCCAAATGAGTGACAAACAAGTGTTATAGAAAAATTCTCAAATACAGTTGAGAAATCGGACTTATATAGTCTATAAGTATGGATCCTTGGCCTTAATTTCCCATTGGCCCAAATGAGTGACAAACAAAAATGTGCCCACAAATGGCCCAATTCCCGTAGAGTTCATCAAAATTTACACAATTTTAATTTTTAAAATTTTATAGAAAAATTCTCAAATACAATTGAGAAATCGGACTTATATAGTCTATAAGTATGGATCCTTGGCCTTAATTTCCCATTGGCCCAAATGAGTGACAAACAAGTGTTATAGAAAAATTCTCAAATACAGTTGAGAAATCGGACTTATCTAGTCTATAAGTATGGACCCTTGGCCTTAATTTCCCATTGGCCCAAATGAGTGACAAACAAAAATGTGCCCTCAAATGGCCAAATTCCCGTAGAGTTCATCAAAATTTACACAATTTTAATTTTTAAAATTTTATAGAAAAATTCTCAAATACAATTGAGAAATCGGACTTACGTAGTCTATTAGTATGGACCCTTAGCTTTAATTTCCCATTGGTCCAAATGAGTGACAAACAAGTGTTATAGAAAAATTCACAAATACAATTGAGAAATCGGACTTATCTAGTCTATAAGTATGGACCCTTGGCCTTAATTTCCCATTGGCCCAAATGAGTGACAAACAAAAATGTGCCCACAGATGGCCAAATTCCCGTAGAGTTCATCAAAATGTACACAATTTTAATTTTAAAATTTTATAGAAAAATTCTCAAATACAATTGAGAAATCGGACTTATATAGTCTATAAGTATGGATCCTTGGCTTTAATTTCCCATTGGCCCAAATGAGTGACAAACAAGTGTTATAGAAAAATTCACATATACAATTGGGAAATCGGACTTATCTAGTCTATAAGTATGGACCCTTGGCCTTAATTTCCCATTGGCCCAAATGAGTGACAAACAAAAATGTGCCCACAGATGGCCAAATTCCCGTAGAGTTCATCAAAATGTACACAATTTTAATTTTAAAATTTTATAGAAAAATTCTCAAATACAATTGAGAAATCGGACTTATATAGTCTATAAGTATGGATCCTTGGCTTTAATTTCCCATTGGTCCAAATGAGTGACAAACAAGTGTTATAGAAAAATTCTCAAATACAATTGAGAAATCGGACTTATATAGTCTATAAGTATGGATCCTTGGCTTTAATTTCCCATTGGTCCAAATGAGTGACAAACAAGTGTTATAGAAAAATTTTCAAATACAATTGAGAAATCGGACTTATCTAGTCTATAAATATGGACCCTTGGCCTTAATTTCCCATTGGCCCAAATGAGTGACAAATAAAAATGTGCCCACAAATGGCCAAATTCCCGTAGAGTTCATCAAAATGTACACAATTTTAATTTTTAAAATTTTATAGAAAAATTCTCAAATACAATTGAGAAATCGGACTTATATAGTCTATAAGTATGGATCCTTGGCTTTAATTTCCCATTGGTCCAAATGAGTGACAAACAAGTGTTATAGAAAATTTCTCAAATACAATTGAGAAATCGGACTTATCAAGTCTATAAGTATGGACCCTTGGCCTTAATTTCCCATTGGCCCAAATGAGTGACAAACAAAAATGTGCCCACAAATAGCCAAATTGCCGTAGAGTTCATCAAAATGTACACAATTTTAATTTTTAAAATTTTATAGAAAAATTCTCAAATACAATTGAGAAATCGGACTTATATAGTCTATAAGTATGGATCCTTGGCTTTAATTTCCCATTGGTCCAAATGAGTGACAAACAAGTGTTATAGAAAAATTCTCAAATACAGCTGAGAAATCGGACTTATCTAGTCTATAAGTATGGACCCTTGGCCTTAATTTCCCATTGGTCCAAATGAGTGACAAACAAGTGTTACAAAAAAATTCTCAAATACAATTGAGAAATCGGACTTATCTAGTCTATAAGTATGGATCCTTGGCTTAAAAATCCCATTGGTCCAAATGAGTGACAAACAAGTGTTATAGAAAAATTCTCAAATACAATTGAGAAATCGGACTTATATAGTCTATAAGTATGGATCCTTGGCTTTAATTTCCCATTGGTCCAAATGAGTGACAAACAAGTGTTATAGAAAAATTCTCAAATACAATTGAGAAATCGGACTTATATAGTCTATAAGTATGGATCCTTGGCTTAAATTTCCCATTGGTCCAAATGAGCGACAAACAAGTGTTATAGAAAAATTCTCAAATACAATTGAGAAATCGGACTTATATAGTCTATAAGTATGGATCCTTGGCTTTAATTTCCCATTGGTCCAAATGAGTGACAAACAAGTGTTATAGAAAAATTCTCAAATACAATTGAGAAATCGGACTTATATAGTCTATAAGTATGGATCCTTGGCTTAAATTTCCCATTGGTCCAAATGAGTGACAAACAAGTGTTATAGAAAAATTCTGAAATACAATTGAGAAATCGGACTTATATATTCTATAAGTATGGATCCTTGGCTTTAATTTCCCATTGGTCCAAATGAGTGACAAACAAGTGTTATAGAAAAATTCTCAAATACAATTGAGAAATCGGACTTATATAGTCTATAAGTATGTATCCTTGGCTTAAATTTCCCATTGGTCCAAATGAGCGACAAACAAGTGTTATAGAAAAATTCTCAAATACAATTGAGAAATCGGACTTATATAGTCTATAAGTATGGATCCTTGGCTTTAATTTCCCATTGGTCCAAATGAGTGACAAACAAGTGTTATAGAAAAATTCTCAAATACAATTGAGAAATCGGACTTATATAGTCTATAAGTATGGATCCTTGGCTTAAATTTCCCATTGGTCCAAATGAGCGACAAACAAGTGTTATAGAAAAATTCTCAAATACAATTGAGAAATCGGACTTATATAGTCTATAAGTATGGATCCTTGGCTTTAATTTCCCATTGGTCCAAATGAGTGACAAACAAGTGTTATAGAAAAATTCTCAAATACAATTGAGAAATCGGACTTATATAGTCTATAAGTATGGATCCTTGGCTTAAATTTCCCATTGGTCCAAATGAGCGACAAACAAGTGTTATAGAAAAATTCTCAAATACAATTGAGAAATCGGACTTATATAGTCTATAAGTATGGATCCTTGGCTTTAATTTTCCATTGGTCCAAATGAGTGACAAACAAGTGTTATAGAAAAATTCTCAAATACAATTGAGAAATCGGACTTATATAGTCTATAAGTATGGATCCTTGGCTTAAATTTCCCATTGGTCCAAATGAACGACAAACAAGTGTTATAGAAAAATTCTCAAATACAATTGAGAAATCGGACTTATATAGTCTATAAGTATGGATCCTTGGCTTTAATTTCCCATTGGTCCAAATGAGTGACAAACAAGTGTTATAGAAAAATTGTCAAATACAATTGAGAAATCGGACTTATATAGTCTATAAGTATGGATCCTTTGCTTTAATTTCCCATTGTTCCGAATGAGTGACAAACAAGTGTTATAGAAAAATTCTCAAATACAATTGAGAAATCGGACGTATATAGTCTATAAGTATGTATCCTTGGCTTTAATTTCCCATTGGTCCAAATGAGTGACAAACAAGTGTTATAGAAAATTTCTCAAATACAATTGAGAAATCGGACTTATCAAGTCTATAAGTATGGACCCTTGGCCTTAATTTCCCATTGGCCCAAATGAGTGACAAACAAAAATGTGCCCACAGATGGCCAAATTCCCGTAGAGTTCATCAAAATGTACACAATTTTAATTTTTAAAATTTTATAGAAAAATTCTCAAATACAATTGAGAAATCGGACTTATATAGTCTATAAGTATGGATCCTTGGCTTAAATTTCCCATTGGTCCAAATGAGTGACAAACAAGTGTTATAGAAAAATTCTCAAATACAATTGAGGAATCGGACTTATATAGTCTATAAGTATGGATCCTTGGCTTAAATTTCCCATTGGTCCAAATGAGCGACAAACAAGTGTTATAGAAAAATTCTAAAATACAATTGAGAAAACGGACTTATATAGTGTATAAGTATGGATCCTTGGCTTTAATTTCCCATTGGTCCAAATGAGTGACAAACAAGTGTTATAGAAAAATTCTCAAATACAATTGAGAAATCGGACTTATATAGTCTATAAGTATGGATCCTTGGCTTTAATTTCCCATTGGTCCAAATGAGTGACAAACAAGTGTTATAGAAAAATTCTCAAATACAATTGAGAAATCGGACTTATATAGTCTATAAGTATGGATCCTTGGCTTTAATTTCCCATTGGTCCAAATGGGTGACAAATAAGTGTTACAAAAAAATTCTCAACTACAATTGAGAAATCGGACTTATCTAGTCTATAAGTATGGACCCTTGGCCTTAATTTCCCATTGGCCCAAATGAGTGACAAACAAAAATGTGCCCACAAATAGCCAAATTGCCGTAGAGTTCATCAAAATGTACACAATTTTAATTTTTAAAATTTTATAGAAAAATTCTCAAATACAATTGAGAAATCGGACTTATATAGTCTATAAGTATGTATCCTTGGCTTTAATTTCCCATTGGTCCAAATGAGTGACAAACAAGTGTTATAGAAAATTTCTCAAATACAATTGAGAAATCGGACTTATCAAGTCTATAAGTATGGACCCTTGGCCTTAATTTCCCATTGGCCCAAATGAGTGACAAACAAAAATGTGCCCACAGATGGCCAAATTCCCGTAGAGTTCATCAAAATGTACACAATTTTAATTTTTAAAATTTTATAGAAAAATTCTCAAATACAATTGAGAAATCGGACTTATATAGTCTATAAGTATGGATCCTTGGCTTAAATTTCCCATTGGTCCAAATGAGTGACAAACAAGTGTTATAGAAAAATTCTCAAATACAATTGAGGAATCGGACTTATATAGTCTATAAGTATGGATCCTTGGCTTAAATTTCCCATTGGTCCAAATGAGCGACAAACAAGTGTTATAGAAAAATTCTAAAATACAATTGAGAAAACGGACTTATATAGTGTATAAGTATGGATCCTTGGCTTTAATTTCCCATTGGTCCAAATGAGCGACAAACAAGTGTTATAGAAAAATTCTAAAATACAATTGAGAAAACGGACTTATATAGTGTATAAGTATGGATCCTTGGCTTTAATTTCCCATTGGTCCAAATGAGTGACAAACAAGTGTTATAGAAAAATTCTCAAATACAATTGAGAAATCGGACTTATATAGTCTATAAGTATGGATCCTTGGCTTTAATTTCCCATTGGTCCAAATGAGTGACAAACAAGTGTTACAAAAAAATTCTCAACTACAATTGAGAAATCGGACTTATCTAGTCTATAAGTATGGACCCTTGGCCTTAATTTCCCATTGGCCCAAATGAGTGACAAACAAAAATGTGCCCACAGATGGCCAAATTCCCGTAGAGTTCATCAAAATGTACACAATTTTAATTTTTAAAATTTTATAGAAAAATTCTCAAATACAATTGAGAAATCGGACTTATATAGTCTATAAGTATGGATCCTTGGCTTTAATTTCCCATTGGTCCAAATGAGTGACAAACAAGTGTTATAGAAAATTTCTCAAATACTATTGAGAAATCGGACTTATCAAGTCTATAAGTATGGACCCTTGGCCTTAATTTCCCATTGGCCCAAATGAGTGACAAACAAAAATGTGCCCACAAATAGCCAAATTCCCGTAGAATTCATCAAAATGTACACAATTTTAATTTTTAAAATTTTATAGAAAAATTCTCAAATACAATTGAGAAATCGGACTTATATAGTCTATAAGTATGGATCCTTGGCTTTAATTTCCCATTGGTCCAAATGAGTGACAAACAAGTGTTATAGAAAAATTCTCAAATACAATTGAGAAATCGGACTTATATAGTCTATAAGTATGGATCCTTGGCTTAAATTTCCCATTGGTCCAAATGAGTGACAAACAAGTGTTACCAAAAAATTCTCAAATACAGTTGAGAAATCAGACTTATCTAGTCTATAAGTATGGACCCTTGGCCTTAATTTCCCATTGGCCCAAATGAGTGACAAACAAAAATGTGCCCACAGATGGCCAAATACCCGTAGAGTTCATCAAAATGTACACAATTTTAATTTTTTAAATTTTATAGAAAAATTCTCAAATACAATTGAGAAATCGGACTTATATAGTCTATAAGTATGGATCCTTGGCTTTAATTTCCCATTGGCCCAAATGAGTGACAAACAAGTGTTATAGAAAAATTCTCAAATACAATTGAGGAATCGGACTTATATAGTCTATAAGTATGGATCCTTGGCTTAAATTTCCCATTGGTCCAAATGAGTGACAAACAAGTGTTATAGAAAAATTCTCAAATACAATTGAGAAAACGGACTTATATAGTCTATAAGTATGGATCCTTGGCTTTAATTTCCCATTGGTTCAAATGAGTGACAAACAAGTGTTATAGAAAAATTCTCAAATACAATTGAGAAAACGGACTTATATAGTCTATAAGTATGGATCCTTGGCTTTAATTTCCCATTTGTCCAAATGAGTGACAAACAAGTGTTATAGAAAAATTCTCAAATACAATTGAGGAATCGGACTTATATAGTCTATAAGTATGGATCCTTGGCTTAAATTTCCCATTGGTCCAAATGAGTGACAAACAAGTGTTACAAAAAAATTCTCAACTACAATTGAGAAATCGGACTTATCTAGTCTATAAGTATGGACCCTTGGCCTTAATTTCCCATTGGCCCAAATGAGTGACAAACAAAAATGTGCCCACAGATGGCCAAATTCCCGTAGAGTTCATCTAAATGTACACAATTTTAATTTTTAAAATTTTATAGAAAAATTCTCAAATACAATTGAGAAATCGGACTTATATAGTCTATAAGTATGGATCCTTGGCTTTAATTTCCCGTTGGTTCAATTGAGTGACAAACAAGTGTTATAGAAAAATTCTAAAATACAATTTAGAAAACGGACTTATATAGTGTATAAGTATGGATCCTTGGCTTTAATTTCCCATTGGTCCAAATGAGTGACAAACAAGTGTTATAGAAAAATTCTCAAATACAATTGAGAAATCGGACTTATATAGTCTATAAGTATGGATCCTTGGCTTTAATTTCCCATTGTTCCAAATGAGTGACAAACAAGTGTTATAGAAAAATTCTCAAATACAATTGAGAAATCGGACTTATATAGTCTATAAGTATGGATCCTTGGCTTTAATTTCCCATTGTTCCAAATGAGTGACAAACAAGTGTTATAGAAAAATTCTCAAATACAATTGAGAAATCGGACTTATATAGTCTATAAGTATGGATCCTTGGCTTTAATTTCCCATTGTTCCAAATGAGTGACAAACAAGTGTTATAGAAAAATTCTCAAATACAATTGAGAAATCGGACTTATATAGTCTATAAGTATGGATCCTTGGCTTTCATTTCCCATTGGTCCAAATGAGTGACAAACAAGTGTTATAGAAAAATTCTCAAATACAATTGAGAAATCGGACTTATATAGTCTATAAGTATGGATCCTTGGCTTTCATTTCCCATTGGTCCAAATGAGTGACAAACAAGTGTTATAGAAAAATTCTCAAATACAATTGAGAAATCGGACTTATATAGTGTATAAGTATGGATCCTTGGCTTTAATTTCCCATTGGTCCAAATGAGTGACAAACAAGTGTTATAGAAAAATTCTCAAATACAATTGGGAAATCGGACTTATATAGTCTATAAGTATGGATCCTTGGCTTTCATTTCCCATTGGTCCAAATGAGTGACAAACAAGTGTTATAGAAAAATTCTCAAATACAATTGAGAAATCGGACTTATATAGTCTATAAGTATGGATCCTTGGCTTTAATTTCCCATTGTTCCAAATGAGTGACAAACAAGTGTTATAGAAAAATTCTCAAATACAATTGAGAAATCGGATTTATATATTCTATAAGTATGGATCCTTGGCTTTAATTTCCCATTGTTCCAAATGAGTGACAAGCAAGTGTTATAGAAAAATTCTCAAATACAATTGAGAAATCGGACTTATATAGTCTATAAGTATGGATCCTTGGCTTTCATTTCCCATTGGTCCAAATGAGTGACAAACAAGTGTTATAGAAAAATTCTCAAATACAATTGAGAAATCGGACTTATATAGTCTATAAGTATGGATCCTTGGCTTTCATTTCCCATTGGTCCAAATGAGTGACAAACAAGTGTTATAGAAAAATTCTCAAATACAATTGAGAAATCGGACTTATATAGTCTATAAGTATGGATCCTTGGCTTTCATTTCCCATTGGTCCAAATGAGTGACAAACAAGTGTTATAGAAAAATTCTCAAATACAATTGAGAAATCGGACTTATATAGTCTATAAGTATGGATCCTTGGCTTTCATTTCCCATTGGTCCAAATGAGTGACAAACAAGTGTTATAGAAAAATTCTCAAATACAATTGAGAAATCGGACTTATATAGTCTATAAGTATGGATCCTTGGCTTTCATTTCCCATTGGTCCAAATGAGTGACAAACAAGTGTTATAGAAAAATTCTCAAATACAATTGAGAAATCGGACTTATATAGTCTATAAGTATGGATCCTTGGCTTTAATTTCCCATTGTTCCAAATGAGTGACAAACAAGTGTTATAGAAAAATTCTCAAATACAATTGAGAAATCGGACTTATATAGTCTATAAGTATGGATCCTTGGCTTTAATTTCCCATTGTTCCAAATGAGTGACAAACAAGTGTTATAGAAAAATTCTCAAATACAATTGAGAAATCGGACTTATATAGTCTATAAGTATGGATCCTTGGCTTTAATTTCCCATTGTTCCAAATGAGTGACAAACAAGTGTTATAGAAAAATTCTCAAATACAATTGAGAAATCGGACTTATATAGTCTATAAGTATGGATCCTTGGCTTTAATTTCCCATTGTTCCAAATGAGTGACAAACAAGTGTTATAGAAAAATTCTCAAATACAATTGAGAAATCGGACTTAAATAGTCTATAAGTATGGATCCTTGGCTTTCATTTCCCATTGGTCCAAATGAGTGACAAACAAGTGTTATAGAAAAATTCTCAAATACAATTGAGAAATCGGACTTATATAGTCTATAAGTATGGATCCTTGGCTTTAATTTCCCATTGTTCCAAATGAGTGACAAACAAGTGTTATAGAAAAATTCTCAAATACAATTGAGAAATCGGACTTATATAGTCTATAAGTATGGATCCTTGGCTTTAATTTCCCATTGTTCCAAATGAGTGACAAACAAGTGTTATAGAAAAATTCTCAAATACAATTGAGAAATCGGACTTATATAGTCTATAAGTATGGATCCTTGGCTTTCATTTCCCATTGGTCCAAATGAGTGACAAAAAAGTGTTATAGAAAAATTCTCAAATACAATTGAGAAATCGGACTTATATAGTCTATAAGTATGGATCCTTGGCTTTAATTTCCCATTGTTCCAAATGAGTGACAAACAAGTGTTATAGAAAAATTCTCAAATACAATTAAGAAATCGGATTTACATAGTCTATAAGTATGGATCCTTGGCTTTAATTTCCCATTGGTCCAAATGAGTGACAAACAAGTGTTATAGAAAAATTCTCAAATACAATTGAGAAATCGGACTTATATAGTCTATAAGTATGGATCCTTGGCTTTCATTTCCCATTGGTCCAAATGAGTGACAAACAAGTGTTATAGAAAAATTCTCAAATACAATTGAGAAATCGGACTTATATAGTCTATAAGTATGGATCCTTGGCTTTTATTTCCCATTGGTCCAAATGAGTGACAAACAAGTGTTATAGAAAAATTCTCAAATACAATTGAGAAATCGGACTTATATAGTCTATAAGTATGGATCCTTGGCTTTAATTTCCCATTGTTCCAAATGAGTGACAAACAAGTGTTATAGAAAAATTCTCAAATACAATTGAGAAATCGGACTTACATAGTCTATAAGTATGGATCCTTGGCTTTAATTTCCCATTGGTCCAAATGAGTGACAAACAAGTGTTATAGAAAAATTCTCAAATACAATTGAGAAATCTGACTTATATAGTCTATAAGTATGGATCCTTGGCTTTCATTTCCCATTGGTCCAAATGAGTGACAAACAAGTGTTATAGAAAAATTCTCAAATACAATTGAGAAATCGGATCTATATAGTCTATAAGTATGGATCCTTGGCTTTAATTTCCCATTGTTCCAAATGAGTGACAAACAAGTGTTATAGAAAAATTCTCAAATACAATTGAGAAATCGGACTTATATAGTCTATAAGTATGGATCCTTGGCTTTAATTTCCCATTGTTCCAAATGAGTGACAAACAAGTGTTATAGAAAAATTCTCAAATACAATTGAGAAATCGGACTTACATAGTCTATAAGTATGGATCCTTGGCTTTAATTTCCCATTGGTCCAAATGAGTGACAAACAAGTGTTATAGAAAAATTCTCAAATACAATTGAGAAATCGGACTTATGTATATAGTCTATAAGTATGGACCCTTGGCCTTAATTTCCCATTGGTCCAAATGAGTGACAAACAAAAATGTGCCCAAAAATGGCCAAATTCCCGTAGAGTTAATCAAAATGTACACAATTTTAATTTTTAAAATTTTATAGAAAAATTCTCAAATGCAATTGAGAAATCGGACTTATATAGTCTATAAGTATGGATCCTTGGCTTTCATTTCCCATTGGTCCAAATGAGTGACAAACAAGTGTTATAGAAAAATTCTCAAATTCAATTGAGAAATCGGACTTATATAGTCTATAAGTATGGATCCTTGGCTTTCATTTCCCATTGGTCCCAATGAGTGACAAACAAGTGTTATAGAAAAATTCTCAAATACAATTGAGAAATCGGACTTATATAGTCTATAAGTATGGACCCTTGGCCTTAATTTCCAATTGGTCCAAATGAGTGACAATCAAAAATGTGCCCAAAAATGGCCAAATTCCCGTAGAGTTAATCAAAATGTACACAATTTTAATTTTTAAAATTTTATAGAAAAATTCTCAAATGCAATTGGGAAATCGGACTTATATAGTCTATAAGTATGGATCCTTGGCTTTAATTTCCCATTGGTCCAAATGAGTGACAAACAAGTATTATAGAAAATTTCTCAAATACAATTGAGAAATCGGAATTATCTAGTCTATAAGTATGGACCCTTCGCCTTAATTTCCCATTGGCCCAAATGAGTGACAAACAAAAATGTGCCCACAGATGGCCAAATTCCCGTAGAGTTCATCAAAATGTACACAATTTTAATTTTTAAAATTTTATAGAAAAATTCTCAAATGCAATTGGGAAATCGGACTTATATAGTCTATAAGTATGGATCCTTGGCTTTAATTTCCCATTGGTCCAAATGAGTGACAAACAAGTATTATAGAAAATTTCTCAAATACAATTGAGAAATCGGAATTATCTAGTCTATAAGTATGGACCCTTCGCCTTAATTTCCCATTGGCCCAAATGAGTGACAAACAAAAATGTGCCCACAGATGGCCAAATTCCCGTAGAGTTCATCAAAATGTACACAATTTTAATTTTTTAAATTTTATATAAAAATTCTCAAATACAATTGAGAAATCGGACTTATATAGTCTATAAGTATGGATCCTTGGCTTTAATTTCCCATTGGTCCAAATGAGTGACAAACAAGTATTATAGAAAATTTCTCAAATACAATTGAGAAATCGGACTTATCTAGTCTATAAGTATGGACCCTTCGCCTTAATTTCCCATTGGCCCAAATGAGTGACAAACAAAAATGTGCCCACAGATGGCCAAATTCCCGTAGAGTTCATCAAAATGTACACAATTTTAATTTTTAAAATTTTATAGAAAAATTCTCAAATGCAATTGAGAAATCGGACATACATAGTCTATAAGTATGGATCCTTGGCTTTAATTTCCCATTGGTTCAAATGAGTGACAAACAAGTGTTATAGAAAAATTCTCAAATACAAATGAGAAATCGGACTTATCTAGTCTATAAGTATGGACCCTTGGCCTTAATTTCCCATTGGCCCAAATGAGTGACAAACAAAAATGTGCCCACAGATGGCCAAATTCCCGTAGAGTTCATCAAAATGTACACAATTTTAATTTTTAAAATTTTATAGAAAAATTCTCAAATGCAATTGAGAAATCGGACTTACATAGTCTATAAGTATGGATCCTTGGCTTTAATTTCCCATTGGTCCAAATGAGTGACAAATAAGTGTTATAGAAAAATTCTCAAATATAATTGAGAAATCGGACTTATCTAGTCTATAAGTATGGACCCTTGGCCTTAATTTCCCATTGGCCCAAATGAGTGACAAACAAAAATGTGCCCACAGATGGCCAAATTCCCGTAGAGTTCATCAAAATGTACACAATTTTAATTTTTAAAATTTTATAGAAAAATTATCAAATACAATTGGGAAATCGGACTTATCTAGTCTATAAGTATGGACCCTCGGCCTTAATTTTCCATTGGCCCAAATGAGTGACAAACAAAAATGTGCCCACAGATGGCCAAATTCCCGTAGAGTTCATCAAAATGTACACAATTTTAATTTTTAACATTTTATAGAAAAATACAATTGAGAAATACAATTGAGAAATCGGACTTACGTAGTCTATTAGTATGGACCCTTAGCTTTAATTTCCCATTGGTCCAAATGAGTGACAAACAAGTGTTATAGAAAAATTCTCAAATACAATTGAGAAATCGGACTTATCTAGTCTATAAGTATGGACCCTTGGCCTTAATTTCCCATTGGCCCAAATGAGTGACAAACAAAAATGTGCCCACAGATGGCCAAATTCCCGTAGAGTTCATCAAAATGTACACAATTTTAATTTTTAAAATTTTATAGAAAAATTCTCAAATACAATTGAGAAATCGGACTTATCTAGTCTATAAGTATGGACCCTCGGCCTTAATTTTCCATTGGCCCAAATGAGTGACAAACAAAAATGTGCCCACAGATGGCCAAATTCCCGTAGAGTTCATCAAAATGTACACAATTTTAATTTTTAAAATTTTATAGAAAAATTCTCAAATACAATTGAGAAATCGGACTTATCTAGTCTATAAGTATGGACCCTTGGCCTTAATTTCCCATTGGCCCAAATGAGTGACAAACAAAAATGTGCCCCCAAATGGCCAAATTCCCGTAGAGTTCATCAAAATGTACACAATTTTAATTTTTAACATTTTATAGAAAAATACAATTGAGAAATACAATTGAGAAATCGGACTTACGTAGTCTATTAGTATGGACCCTTAGCTTTAATTTCCCATTGGTCCAAATGAGTGACAAACAAGTGTTGTAGAAAAATTCTCAAATACAATTGAGAAATCGGACTTATCTAGTCTATAAGTATGGACCCTTGGCCTTAATTTCCCATTGGCCCAAATGAGTGACAAACAAACATGTGCCCACAGATGGCCAAATTCCCGTAGAGTGCATCAAAATGTACACAATTTTAATTTTTAAAATTTTATAGAAAAATTCTCAAATACAATTGAGAAATCGGACTTATATAGTCTATAAGTATGGACCCTTGGCCTTAATTTCCCATTGGCCCAAATGAGTGACAAACAAGTGTTATAGAAAAATTATCAAATACAGTTGAGAAATCGGACTTATCTAGTCTATAAGTATGGACCCTTGGCCTTAATTTCCCATTGGCCCAAATGAGTGACAAACAAAAATGTGCCCAAAAATGGCCAAATTCCCGTAGAGTTCATCAAAATTTACACAATTTTAATTTTAAAATTTTATAGAAAAATTCTCAAATACAATTGAGAAATCGGACTTATATAGTCTATAAGTATGGATCCTTGGCTTTAATTTCCCATTGGTCCAAATGAGTGACAAACAAGTGTTATAGAAAAATTCTCAAATACAATTGAGAAATCGGACTTATCTAGTCTATAAGTATGGACCCTTGGCCTTAATTTCCCATTGGCCCAAATGAGTGACAAACAAAAATGTGCCCACAAATGGCCAAATTCCCGTAGAGTTCATCAAAATGTACACAATTTTAATTTTTAAAATTTTATAGAAAAATTCTCAAATACAATTGAGAAATTGGACTTATATAGTCTATAAGTATGGATCCTTGGCCTTAATTTCCCATTGGCCCAAATGAGTGACAAACAAGTGTTATAGAAAAATTCTCAAATACAGTTGAGAAATCGGACTTATCTAGTCTATAAGTATGGACCCTTGGCCTTAATTTCCCATTGGCCCAAATGAGTGACAAACAAAAATGTGCCCACAAATGGCCAAATTCCCGTAGAGTTCATCAAAATTTACACAATTTTAATTTTTAAAATTTTATAGAAAAATTCTCAAATACAATTGAGAAATCGGACTTATATAGTCTATAAGTATGGATCCTTGGCCTTAATTTCCCATTGGCCCAAATGAGTGACAAACAAGTGTTACAAAAAAATTCTCAAATACAATTGAGAAATCGGACTTATCTAGTCTATAAGTATGGACCCTTGGCCTTAATTTCCCATTGTCCCAAATGAGTGACAAACAAAAATGTGCCTACAGATGGCCAAATTCCCGTAGAGTTCATAAAAATGTACACAATTTTAATTTTTAAAATTTTATAGAAAAATTCTCAAATACAATTGAGAAATCGGACTTATCTAGTCTATAAGTATGGACCCTTGGCCTTAATTTCCCATTGGCCCATATGAGTGACAAACAAAAATGTGCCCACAAATAGCCAAATTGCCGTAGAGTTCATCAAAATGTACACAATTTTAATTTTTAAAATTTTATAGAAAAATTCTCAAATACAATTGAGAAATCGGACTTATATAGTCTATAAGTATGGATCCTTGGCTTTAATTTCCCATTGGTCCAAATGAGTGACAAACAAGTGTTATAGAAAATTTCTCAAATACAATTGAGAAATCGGACTTATCAAGTCTATAAGTATGGACCCTTGGCCTTAATTTCCCATTGGCCCAAATGAGTGACAAACAAAAATGTGCCCACAAATAGCCAAATTGCCGTAGAGTTCATCAAAATGTACACAATTTTAATTTTTAAAATTTTATAGAAAAATTCTCAAATACAATTGAGAAATCGGACTTATATAGTCTATAAGTATGGATCCTTGGCTTAAATTTCCCATTGGTCCAAATGAGTGACAAACAAGTGTTACAAAAAAATTCTCAAATACAATTGAGAAATCAGACTTATCTAGTCTATAAGTATGGACCCTTGGCCTTAATTTCCCATTGGCCCAAATGAGTGACAAACAAATGCTATAGAAAAATTCTCAAATACAATTGAGAAATCGGACTTATATAGTCTTTAAGTATGGATCCTTGGCTTTAATTTCCCATTGGTCCAAATGAGTGAAAAACAAGTGTTATAGAAAATTTCTCAAATAAAATTGAGAAAACGGACTTATCAAGTCTATAAGTATGGACCCTTGGCCTTAATTTCCCATTGGCCCAAATGAGTGACAAACAAAAATGTGCCCACAAATAGCCAAATTGCCGTAGAGTTCATCAAAATGTACACAATTTTAATTTTTAAAATTTTATAGAAAAATTCTCAAATACAATTGAGAAATCGGACTTATATAGTCTATAAGTATGGATCCTTGGCTTAAATTTCCCATTGGTCCAAATGAGTGACAAACAAGTGTTACAAAAAAATTCTCAAATACAATTGAGAAATCGGACTTATCTAGTCTATAAGTATGGACCCTTGGCCTTAATATCCCATTGGCCCAAATGAGTGACAAACAAAAATGTGCCCACACATGGCCAAATTCCCGTAGAGTTCATCAAAATTTACACAATTTTAATTTTTAAAATTTTATAGAAAAATTCTCAAATACAATTGAGAAATCGGACTTATCTAGTCTATAAGTATGGACCCTTGGCCTTAATATCCCATTGGCCCAAATGAGTGACAAACAAAAATGTGCCCACACATGGCCAAATTCCCGTAGAGTTCATCAAAATTTACACAATTTTAATTTTTAAAATTTTATAGAAAAATTCTCAAATACAATTAAGATATCGGACTTATATAGTCTATAAGTATGGATCCTTGGCTTTAATTTCCCATTGGTCCAAATGAGTGACAAACAAGTGTTATAGAAAAATTCTAAAATACAGTTGAGAAATCGGACTTATCTAGTCTATAAGTATGGACCCTTGGCCTTAATTTCCCATTGGTCCAAATGAGTGACAAACAAGTGTTACAAAAAAATTCTCAAATACAATTGAGAAATCGGACTTATCTAGTCTATAAGTATGGACCCTTGGCCTTAATTTCCCATTGGCCCAAATGAGTGACAAACAAAAATGTGCCCACAGATGGCCAAATTCCCGTAGAGTTCATCAAAATGTACACAATTTTAATTTTTAAAATTTTATAGAAAAATTCTCAAATACAATTGAGAAATCGGACTTATATAGTCTATAAGTATGGATCCTTGGCTTAAATTTCCCATTGGTCCAAATGAGTGACAAACAAGTGTTATAGAAAAATTCTCAAATACAATTGAGAAATCGGACTTATATAGTCTATAAGTATGGACCCTTGGCCTTAATTTCCCATTGGCCCAAATGAGTGACAAACAAAAATGTGCCCACAGATGGCCAAATTCCCGTAGAGTTCATCAAAATGTACACAATTTTAATTTTTAAAATTTTATAGAAAAATTCTCAAATACAATTGAGAAATCGGACTTATATAGTCTATAAGTATGGATCCTTGGCTTAAATTTCCCATTGGTCCAAATGAGTGACAAACAAGTGTTATAGAAAAATTCTCAAATACAATTGAGAAATCGGACTTATATAGTCTATAAGTATGGATCCTTGTCTTTAATTTCCCATTGGTCCAAATGAGTGGCAAACAAGTGTTATAGAAAATTCTCGAATTCAATTGAGAAATCGGACTTATATAGTCTATAAGTATGGATCCTTGGCTTTAATTTCCCATTGGTCCAAATGAGTGACAAACAAGTGTTACAAAAAAATTCTCAAATACAATTGAGAAATCGGACTTATCTAGTCTATAAGTATGGACCCTTGGCCTTAATATCCCATTGGCCCAAATGAGTGACAAACAAAAATGTGCCCACAGATGGCCAAATTCCCGTAGAGTTCATCTAAATGTACACAATTTTAATTTTTAAAATTTTATAGAAAAATTCTCAAATACAATTGAGAAATCGGACTTATATAGTCTATAAGTATAGATCCTTGGCTTAAATTTCCCATTGGTCCAAATGAGTGACAAACAAAAATGTGCCCACACATGGCCAAATTCCCGTAGAGTTCATCAAAATTTACACAATTTTAATTTTTAAAATTTTATAGAAAAATTCTCAAATACAATTAAGATATCGGACTTATATAGTCTATAAGTATGGATCCTTGGCTTTAATTTCCCATTGGTCCAAATGAGTGACAAACGAGTGTTATAGAAAAATTCTAAAATACAGTTGAGAAATCGGACTTATATAGTCTATAAGTATGGACCCTTGGCCTTAATTTCCCATTGGCCCAAATGAGTGACAAACAAAAATGTGCCCACAGATGGCCAAATTCCCGTAGAGTTCATCAAAATGTACACAATTTTAATTTTTAAAATTTTATAGAAAAATTCTCAAATACAATTGAGAAATCGGACTTATATAGTCTATAAGTATGGATCCTTGGCTTAAATTTCCCATTGGTCCAAATGAGTGACAAACAAGTGTTATAGAAAAATTCTAAAATACAGTTGAGAAATCGGACTTATCTAGTCTATAAGTATGGACCCTTGGCCTTAATTTCCCATTGGTCCAAATGAGTGACAAACAAGTGTTACAAAAAAATTCTCAAATACAATTGAGAAATCGGACTTATCTAGTCTATAAGTATGGACCCTTGGCCTTAATTTCCCATTGGCCCAAATGAGTGACAAACAAAAATGTGCCCACAGATGGCCAAATTGCCGTAGAGTTCATCAAAATGTACACAATTTTAATTTTTAAAATTTTATAGAAAAATTCTCAAATACAATTGAGAAATCGGACTTATATAGTCTATAAGTATGGATCCTTGGCTTAAATTTCCCATTGGTCCAAATGAGTGACAAACAAGTGTTATAGAAAAATTCTAAAATACAGTTGAGAAATCGGACTTATCTAGTCTATAAGTATGGACCCTTGGCCTTAATTTCCCATTGGTCCAAATGAGTGACAAACAAGTGTTATAGAAAAATTCTAAAATACAGTTGAGAAATCGGACTTATATAGTCTATAAGTATGGATCCTTGGCTTAAATTTCCCATTGGTCCAAATGAGTGACAAACAAGTGTTATAGAAAAATTCTAAAATACAGTTGAGAAATCGGACTTATCTAGTCTATAAGTATGGACCCTTGGCCTTAATTTCCCATTGGTCCAAATGAGTGACAAACAAGTGTTATAGAAAAATTCTAAAATACAGTTGAGAAATCGGACTTATATAGTCTATAAGTATGGACCCTTGGCCTTAATATCCCATTGGCCCAAATGAGTGACAAACAAAAATGTGCCCACACATGGCCAAATTCCCGTAGAGTTCATCAAAATTTACACAATTTTAATTTTTAAAATTTTATAGAAAAATTCTCAAATACAATTAAGATATCGGACTTATATAGTCTATAAGTATGGATCCTTGGCTTTAATTTCCCATTGGTCCAAATGAGTGACAAACAAGTGTTATAGAAAAATTCTAAAATACAGTTGAGAAATCGGACTTATCTAGTCTATAAGTATGGACCCTTGGCCTTAATTTCCCATTGGTCCAAATGAGTGACAAACAAGTGTTACAAAAAAATTCTCAAATACAATTGAGAAATCGGACTTATCTAGTCTATAAGTATGGACCCTTGGCCTTAATTTCCCATTGGCCCAAATGAGTGACAAACAAAAATGTGCCCACAGATGGCCAAATTCCCGTAGAGTTCATCAAAATGTACACAATTTTAATTTTTAAAATTTTATAGAAAAATTCTCAAATACAATTGAGAAATCGGACTTATATAGTCTATAAGTATGGATCCTTGGCTTAAATTTCCCATTGGTCCAAATGAGTGACAAACAAGTGTTATAGAAAAATTCTCAAATACAATTGAGAAATCGGACTTATATAGTCTATAAGTATGGACCCTTGGCCTTAATTTCCCATTGGCCCAAATGAGTGACAAACAAAAATGTGCCCACAGATGGCCAAATTCCCGTAGAGTTCATCAAAATGTACACAATTTTAATTTTTAAAATTTTATAGAAAAATTCTCAAATACAATTAAGATATCGGACTTATATAGTCTATAAGTATGGATCCTTGGCTTTAATTTCCCATTGGTCCAAATGAGTGACAAACAAGTGTTATAGAAAAATTCTAAAATACAGTTGAGAAATCGGACTTATCTAGTCTATAAGTATGGACCCTTGGCCTTAATTTCCCATTGGTCCAAATGAGTGACAAACAAGTGTTACAAAAAAATTCTCAAATACAATTGAGAAATCGGACTTATCTAGTCTATAAGTATGGACCCTTGGCCTTAATTTCCCATTGGCCCAAATGAGTGACAAACAAAAATGTGCCCACAGATGGCCAAATTCCCGTAGAGTTCATCAAAATGTACACAATTTTAATTTTTAAAATTTTATAGAAAAATTCTCAAATACAATTAAGATATCGGACTTATATAGTCTATAAGTATGGATCCTTGGCTTTAATTTCCCATTGGTCCAAATGAGTGACAAACAAGTGTTATAGAAAAATTCTAAAATACAGTTGAGAAATCGGACTTATCTAGTCTATAAGTATGGACCCTTGGCCTTAATTTCCCATTGGTCCAAATGAGTGACAAACAAGTGTTACAAAAAAATTCTCAAATACAATTGAGAAATCGGACTTATCTAGTCTATAAGTATGGACCCTTGGCCTTAATTTCCCATTGGCCCAAATGAGTGACAAACAAAAATGTGCCCACAGATGGCCAAATTCCCGTAGAGTTCATCAAAATGTACACAATTTTAATTTTTAAAATTTTATAGAAAAATTCTCAAATACAATTAAGATATCGGACTTATATAGTCTATAAGTATGGATCCTTGGCTTTAATTTCCCATTGGTCCAAATGAGTGACAAACAAGTGTTATAGAAAAATTCTAAAATACAGTTGAGAAATCGGACTTATCTAGTCTATAAGTATGGACCCTTGGCCTTAATTTCCCATTGGTCCAAATGAGTGACAAACAAGTGTTACAAAAAAATTCTCAAATACAATTGAGAAATCGGACTTATCTAGTCTATAAGTATGGACCCTTGGCCTTAATTTCCCATTGGCCCAAATGAGTGACAAACAAAAATGTGCCCACAGATGGCCAAATTCCCGTAGAGTTCATCAAAATGTACACAATTTTAATTTTTAAAATTTTATAGAAAAATTCTCAAATACAATTAAGATATCGGACTTATATAGTCTATAAGTATGGATCCTTGGCTTTAATTTCCCATTGGTCCAAATGAGTGACAAACAAGTGTTATAGAAAAATTCTAAAATACAGTTGAGAAATCGGACTTATCTAGTCTATAAGTATGGACCCTTGGCCTTAATTTCCCATTGGTCCAAATGAGTGACAAACAAGTGTTACAAAAAAATTCTCAAATACAATTGAGAAATCGGACTTATCTAGTCTATAAGTATGGACCCTTGGCCTTAATTTCCCATTGGCCCAAATGAGTGACAAACAAAAATGTGCCCACAGATGGCCAAATTCCCGTAGAGTTCATCAAAATGTACACAATTTTAATTTTTAAAATTTTATAGAAAAATTCTCAAATACAATTAAGATATCGGACTTATATAGTCTATAAGTATGGATCCTTGGCTTTAATTTCCCATTGGTCCAAATGAGTGACAAACAAGTGTTATAGAAAAATTCTAAAATACAGTTGAGAAATCGGACTTATCTAGTCTATAAGTATGGACCCTTGGCCTTAATTTCCCATTGGTCCAAATGAGTGACAAACAAGTGTTACAAAAAAATTCTCAAATACAATTGAGAAATCGGACTTATCTAGTCTATAAGTATGGACCCTTGGCCTTAATTTCCCATTGGCCCAAATGAGTGACAAACAAAAATGTGCCCACAGATGGCCAAATTCCCGTAGAGTTCATCAAAATGTACACAATTTTAATTTTTAAAATTTTATAGAAAAATTCTCAAATACAATTAAGATATCGGACTTATATAGTCTATAAGTATGGATCCTTGGCTTTAATTTCCCATTGGTCCAAATGAGTGACAAACAAGTGTTATAGAAAAATTCTAAAATACAGTTGAGAAATCGGACTTATCTAGTCTATAAGTATGGACCCTTGGCCTTAATTTCCCATTGGTCCAAATGAGTGACAAACAAGTGTTACAAAAAAATTCTCAAATACAATTGAGAAATCGGACTTATCTAGTCTATAAGTATGGACCCTTGGCCTTAATTTCCCATTGGCCCAAATGAGTGACAAACAAAAATGTGCCCACAGATGGCCAAATTCCCGTAGAGTTCATCAAAATGTACACAATTTTAATTTTTAAAATTTTATAGAAAAATTCTCAAATACAATTAAGATATCGGACTTATATAGTCTATAAGTATGGATCCTTGGCTTTAATTTCCCATTGGTCCAAATGAGTGACAAACAAGTGTTATAGAAAAATTCTAAAATACAGTTGAGAAATCGGACTTATCTAGTCTATAAGTATGGACCCTTGGCCTTAATTTCCCATTGGTCCAAATGAGTGACAAACAAGTGTTACAAAAAAATTCTCAAATACAATTGAGAAATCGGACTTATCTAGTCTATAAGTATGGACCCTTGGCCTTAATTTCCCATTGGCCCAAATGAGTGACAAACAAAAATGTGCCCACAGATGGCCAAATTCCCGTAGAGTTCATCAAAATGTACACAATTTTAATTTTTAAAATTTTATAGAAAAATTCTCAAATACAATTAAGATATCGGACTTATATAGTCTATAAGTATGGATCCTTGGCTTTAATTTCCCATTGGTCCAAATGAGTGACAAACAAGTGTTATAGAAAAATTCTAAAATACAGTTGAGAAATCGGACTTATCTAGTCTATAAGTATGGACCCTTGGCCTTAATTTCCCATTGGTCCAAATGAGTGACAAACAAGTGTTACAAAAAAATTCTCAAATACAATTGAGAAATCGGACTTATCTAGTCTATAAGTATGGACCCTTGGCCTTAATTTCCCATTGGCCCAAATGAGTGACAAACAAAAATGTGCCCACAGATGGCCAAATTCCCGTAGAGTTCATCAAAATGTACACAATTTTAATTTTTAAAATTTTATAGAAAAATTCTCAAATACAATTAAGATATCGGACTTATATAGTCTATAAGTATGGATCCTTGGCTTTAATTTCCCATTGGTCCAAATGAGTGACAAACAAGTGTTATAGAAAAATTCTAAAATACAGTTGAGAAATCGGACTTATCTAGTCTATAAGTATGGACCCTTGGCCTTAATTTCCCATTGGTCCAAATGAGTGACAAACAAGTGTTACAAAAAAATTCTCAAATACAATTGAGAAATCGGACTTATCTAGTCTATAAGTATGGACCCTTGGCCTTAATTTCCCATTGGCCCAAATGAGTGACAAACAAAAATGTGCCCACAGATGGCCAAATTCCCGTAGAGTTCATCAAAATGTACACAATTTTAATTTTTAAAATTTTATAGAAAAATTCTCAAATACAATTAAGATATCGGACTTATATAGTCTATAAGTATGGATCCTTGGCTTTAATTTCCCATTGGTCCAAATGAGTGACAAACAAGTGTTATAGAAAAATTCTAAAATACAGTTGAGAAATCGGACTTATCTAGTCTATAAGTATGGACCCTTGGCCTTAATTTCCCATTGGTCCAAATGAGTGACAAACAAGTGTTACAAAAAAATTCTCAAATACAATTGAGAAATCGGACTTATCTAGTCTATAAGTATGGACCCTTGGCCTTAATTTCCCATTGGCCCAAATGAGTGACAAACAAAAATGTGCCCACAGATGGCCAAATTCCCGTAGAGTTCATCAAAATGTACACAATTTTAATTTTTAAAATTTTATAGAAAAATTCTCAAATACAATTGAGAAATCGGACTTATATAGTCTATAAGTATGGATCCTTGGCTTAAATTTCCCATTGGTCCAAATGAGTGACAAACAAGTGTTATAGAAAAATTCTCAAATACAATTGAGAAATCGGACTTATATAGTCTATAAGTATGGACCCTTGGCCTTAATTTCCCATTGGCCCAAATGAGTGACAAACAAAAATGTGCCCACAGATGGCCAAATTCCCGTAGAGTTCATCAAAATGTACACAATTTTAATTTTTAAAATTTTATAGAAAAATTCTCAAATACAATTGAGAAATCGGACTTATATAGTCTATAAGTATGGATCCTTGGCTTAAATTTCCCATTGGTCCAAATGAGTGACAAACAAGTGTTATAGAAAAATTCTCAAATACAATTGAGAAATCGGACTTATATAGTCTATAAGTATGGATCCTTGTCTTTAATTTCCCATTGGTCCAAATGAGTGGCAAACAAGTGTTATAGAAAATTCTCGAATTCAATTGAGAAATCGGACTTATATAGTCTATAAGTATGGATCCTTGGCTTTAATTTCCCATTGGTCCAAATGAGTGACAAACAAGTGTTACAAAAAAATTCTCAAATACAATTGAGAAATCGGACTTATCTAGTCTATAAGTATGGACCCTTGGCCTTAATATCCCATTGGCCCAAATGAGTGACAAACAAAAATGTGCCCACAGATGGCCAAATTCCCGTAGAGTTCATCTAAATGTACACAATTTTAATTTTTAAAATTTTATAGAAAAATTCTCAAATACAATTGAGAAATCGGACTTATATAGTCTATAAGTATAGATCCTTGGCTTAAATTTCCCATTGGTCCAAATGAGTGACAAACAAAAATGTGCCCACACATGGCCAAATTCCCGTAGAGTTCATCAAAATTTACACAATTTTAATTTTTAAAATTTTATAGAAAAATTCTCAAATACAATTAAGATATCGGACTTATATAGTCTATAAGTATGGATCCTTGGCTTTAATTTCCCATTGGTCCAAATGAGTGACAAACAAGTGTTATAGAAAAATTCTAAAATACAGTTGAGAAATCGGACTTATCTAGTCTATAAGTATGGACCCTTGGCCTTAATTTCCCATTGGTCCAAATGAGTGACAAACAAGTGTTACAAAAAAATTCTCAAATACAATTGAGAAATCGGACTTATCTAGTCTATAAGTATAGACCCTTGGCCTTAATTTCCCATTGGCCCAAATGAGTGACAAACAAAAATGTGCCCACAGATGGCCAAATTCCCGTAGAGTTCATCAAAATGTACACAATTTTAATTTTTAAAATTTTATAGAAAAATTCTCAAATATAATTGAGAAATCGGACTTATATAGTCTATAAGTATGGATCCTTGGCTTAAATTTCCCATTGGTCCAAATGAGTGACAAACAAGTGTTATAGAAAAATTCTCAAATACAATTGAGAAATCGGACTTATATAGTCTATAAGTATGGATCCTTGGCTTTAATTTCCCATTGGTCCAAATGAGTGACAAACAAGTGTTATAGAAAAATTCTCAAATACAATTGAGAAATCGGACTTATATAGTCTATAAGTATGGATCCTTGGCTTTAATTTCCCATTGGTTCAAATGAGTGACAAACAAGTGTTATAGAAAAATTCTAAAATACAATTGAGAAAACGGACTTATATAGTGTATAAGTATGGATCCTTGGCTTTAATTTCCCATTGGTTCAAATGAGTGACAAACAAGTGTTATAGAAAAATTCTCAAATACAATTGAGAAATCGGACTTATATAGTCTATAAGTATGGATCCTTGGCTTTAATTTCCCATTGGTCCAAATGAGTGACAAACAAGTGTTATAGAAAAATTTTCAAATACAATTGAGAAATCGGACTTATATAGTCTATAAGTATGGATCCTTGGCTTTAATTTCCCATTGGTCCAAATGAGTGACAAACAAAAATGTGCCCACAAATAGCCAAATTGCCGTAGAGTTCATCAAAATGTACACAATTTTAATTTAAAAATTTTATAGAAAAATTCTCAAATACAATTGAGAAATCGGACTTATATAGTCTATAAGTATGGATCCTTGGCTTTAATTTCCTATTGGTCCAAATGAGTGACAAACAAGTGTTATAGAAAAATTCTCAAATACAATTGAGACATCGGACTTATCTAGTCTATAAGTATGGACCCTTGGCCTTAATTTCCCATTGGCCCAAATGAGTGACAAACAAGTGTTACAAAAAAATTCTCAAATACAATTGAGAAATCGGACTTATCTAGTCTATAAGTATGGACCCTTGGCCTTAATTTCCCATTGTCCCAAATGAGTGACAAACAAAAATGTGCCTACAGATGGCCAAATTCCCGTAGAGTTCATAAAAATGTACACAATTTTAATTTTTAAAATTTTATAGAAAAATTCTCAAATACAATTGAGAAATCGGACTTATCTAGTCTATAAGTATGGACCCTTGGCCTTAATTTCCCATTGGCCCATATGAGTGACAAACAAAAATGTGCCCACAAATAGCCAAATTGCCGTAGAGTTCATCAAAATGTACACAATTTTAATTTTTAAAATTTTATAGAAAAATTCTCAAATACAATTGAGAAATCGGACTTATATAGTCTATAAGTATGGATCCTTGGCTTAAATTTCCCATTGGTCCAAATGAGTGACAAACAAGTGTTACAAAAAATTCTCAAATACAATTGAGAAATCAGACTTATCTAGTCTATAAGTATGGACCCTTGGCCTTAATTTCCCATTGACCCAAATGAGTGACAAACAAATGCTATAGAAAAATTCTCAAATACAATTGAGAAATCGGACTTATATAGTCTTTAAGTATGGATCCTTGGCTTTAATTTCCCATTGGTCCAAATGAGTGAAAAACAAGTGTTATAGAAAATTTCTCAAATAAAATTGAGAAAACGGACTTATCAAGTCTATAAGTATGGACCCTTGGCCTTAATTTCCCATTGGCCCAAATGAGTGACAAACAAAAATGTGCCCACAAATAGCCAAATTGCCGTAGAGTTCATCAAAATGTACACAATTTTAATTTTTAAAATTTTATAGAAAAATTCTCAAATACAATTGAGAAATCGGACTTATATAGTCTATAAGTATGGATCCTTGGCTTAAATTTCCCATTGGTCCAAATGAGTGACAAACAAGTGTTATAGAAAAATTCTCAAATACAATTGAGAAATCGGACTTATAAAGTCTATAAGTATGGATCCTTGGCTTTAATTTCCCATTGGTCCAAATGAGTGACAAACAAGTGTTATAGAAAAATTCTCAAATACAATTGAGAAATCGGACTTATATAGTCTATAAGTATGGATCCTTGGCTTTAATTTCCCATTGGTTCAAATGAGTGACAAACAAGTGTTATAGAAAAATTCTAAAATACAATTGAGAAAACGGACTTATATAGTGTATAAGTATGGATCCTTGGCTTTAATTTCCCATTGGTCCAAATGAGTGACAAACAAGTGTTATAGAAAAATTCTCAAATACAATTGAGAAATCGGACTTATCAAGTCTATAAGTATGGACCCTTGGCCTTAATTTCCCATTGGCCCATATGAGTGACAAACAAAAATGTGCCCACAGATGGCCAAATTCCCGTAGAGTTCATCAAAATGTACACAATTTTAATTTTTAAAATTTTATAGAAAAATTCTCAAATACAATTGAGAAATCGGACTTATATAGTCTATAAGTATGGATCCTTGGCTTAAATTTCCCATTGGTCCAAATGAGTGACAAACAAGTGTTATAGAAAAATTCTCAAATACAATTGAGAAATCGGACTTATATAGTCTATAAGTATGGATCCTTGGCTTTAATTTCCCATTGGTCCAAATGAGTGACAAACAAGTGTTATAGAAAAATTCTCAAATACAATTGAGAAATCGGACTTATATAGTCTATAAGTATGGATCCTTGGCTTTAATTTCCCATTGGTTCAAATGAGTGACAAACAAGTGTTATAGAAAAATTCTAAAATACAATTGAGAAAACGGACTTATATAGTGTATAAGTATGGATCCTTGGCTTTAATTTCCCATTGGTCCAAATGAGTGACAAACAAGTGTTATAGAAAAATTCTCAAATACAATTGAGAAATCGGACTTATATAGTCTATAAGTATGGATCCTTGGCTTTAATTTCCCATTGGTCCAAATGAGTGACAAACAAGTGTTATAGAAAAATTTTCAAATACAATTGAGAAATCGGACTTATATAGTCTATAAGTATGGATCCTTGGCTTTAATTTCCCATTGGTCCAAATGAGTGACAAACAAAAATGTGCCCACAAATAGCCAAATTGCCGTAGAGTTCATCAAAATGTACACAATTTTAATTTAAAAATTTTATAGAAAAATTCTCAAATACAATTGAGAAATCGGACTTATATAGTCTATAAGTATGGATCCTTGGCTTTAATTTCCTATTGGTCCAAATGAGTGACAAACAAGTGTTATAGAAAAATTCTCAAATACAATTGAGACATCGGACTTATCTAGTCTATAAGTATGGACCCTTGGCCTTAATTTCCCATTGGCCCAAATGAGTGACAAACAAGTGTTACAAAAAAATTCTCAAATACAATTGAGAAATCGGACTTATCTAGTCTATAAGTATGGACCCTTGGCCTTAATTTCCCATTGTCCCAAATGAGTGACAAACAAAAATGTGCCTACAGATGGCCAAATTCCCGTAGAGTTCATAAAAATGTACACAATTTTAATTTTTAAAATTTTATAGAAAAATTCTCAAATACAATTGAGAAATCGGACTTATCTAGTCTATAAGTATGGACCCTTGGCCTTAATTTCCCATTGGCCCATATGAGTGACAAACAAAAATGTGCCCACAAATAGCCAAATTGCCGTAGAGTTCATCAAAATGTACACAATTTTAATTTTTAAAATTTTATAGAAAAATTCTCAAATACAATTGAGAAATCGGACTTATATAGTCTATAAGTATGGATCCTTGGCTTTAATTTCCCATTGGTCCAAATGAGTGACAAACAAGTGTTATAGAAAATTTCTCAAATACAATTGAGAAATCGGACTTATATAGTCTATAAGTATGGATCCTTGGCTTTAATTTCCCATTGGTCCAAATGAGTGACAAACAAGTGTTATAGAAAAATTCTCAAATACAATTGAGAAATCGGACTTATATAGTCTATAAGTATGGATCCTTGGCTTTAATTTCCCATTGGTTCAAATGAGTGACAAACAAGTGTTATAGAAAAATTCTAAAATACAATTGAGAAAACGGACTTATATAGTGTATAAGTATGGATCCTTGGCTTTAATTTCCCATTGGTCCAAATGAGTGACAAACAAGTGTTATAGAAAAATTCTCAAATACAATTGAGAAATCGGACTTATATAGTCTATAAGTATGGATCCTTGGCTTTAATTTCCCATTGGTCCAAATGAGTGACAAACAAGTGTTATAGAAAAATTCTCAAATACAATTGAGAAATCGGACTTATATAGTGTATAAGTATGGATCCTTGGCTTAAATTTCCCATTGGTCCAAATGAGTGACAAACAAGTGTTATAGAAAAATTCTCAAATACAATTGAGAAATCGGACTTATATAGTCTATAAGTATGGATCCTTGGCTTTAATTTCCCATTGGTCCAAATGAGTGACAAACAAGTGTTATAGAAAAATTTTCAAATACAATTGAGAAATCGGACTTATATAGTCTATAAGTATGGATCCTTGGCTTTAATTTCCCATTGGTCCAAATGAGTGACAAACAAGTGTTATAGAAAATTTCTCAAATACAATTGAGAAATCGGACTTATCAAGTCTATAAGTATGGACCCTTGGCCTTAATTTCCCATTGGCCCATATGAGTGACAAACAAAAATGTGCCCACAAATAGCCAAATTGCCGTAGAGTTCATCAAAATGTACACAATTTTAATTTTTAAAATTTTATAGAAAAATTCTCAAATACAATTGAGAAATCGGACTTATATAGTCTATAAGTATGGATCCTTGGCTTTAATTTCCTATTGGTCCAAATGAGTGACAAACAAGTGTTATAGAAAAATTCTCAAATACAATTGAGACATCGGACTTATCTAGTCTATAAGTATGGACCCTTGACCTTAATTTCCCATTGGCCCAAATGAGTGACAAACAAGTGTTACAAAAAAATTCTCAAATACAATTGAGAAATCGGACTTATCTAGTCTATAAGTATGGACCCTTGGCCTTAATTTCCCATTGTCCCAAATGAGTGACAAACAAAAATGTGCCTACAGATGGCCAAATTCCCGTAGAGTTCATAAAAATGTACACAATTTTAATTTTTAAAATTTTATAGACAAATTCTCAAATACAATTGAGAAATCGGACTTATCTAGTCTATAAGTATGGACCCTTGGCCTTAATTTCCCATTGGCCCATATGAGTGACAAACAAAAATGTGCCCACAAATAGCCAAATTGCCGTAGAGTTCATCAAAATGTACACAATTTTAATTTTTGAAATTTTATAGAAAAATTCTCAAATACAATTGAGATATCGGACTTATATAGTCTATAAGTATGGATCCTTGGCTTAAATTTCCCATTGGTCCAAATGAGTGACAAACAAGTGTTACAAAAAAATTCTCAAATACAATTGAGAAATCAGACTTATCTAGTCTATAAGTATGGACCCTTGGCCTTAATTTCCCATTGGCCCAAATGAGTGACAAACAAATGCTATAGAAAAATTCTCAAATACAATTGAGAAATCGGACTTATATAGTCTATAAGTATGGATCCTTGGCTTAAATTTCCCATTGGTCCAAATGAGTGACAAACAAGTGTTACAAAAAAATTCTCAAATACAATTGAGAAATCAGACTTATCTAGTCTATAAGTATAGACCCTTGGCCTTAATTTCCCATTGGCCCAAATGAGTGACAAACAAATGCTATAGAAAAATTCTGAAATACAATTGAGAAATCGGACTTATATAGTCTTTAAGTATGGATCCTTGGCTTTAATTTCCCATTGGTCCAAATGAGTGAAAAACAAGTGTTATAGAAAATTTCTCAAATAAAATTGAGAAAACGGACTTATCAAGTCTATAAGTATGGACCCTTGGCCTTAATTTCCCATTGGCCCAAATGAGTGACAAACAAAAATGTGCCCACAAATAGCCAAATTGCCGTAGAGTTCATCAAAATGTACACAATTTTAATTTTTAAAATTTTATAGAAAAATTCTCAAATACAATTGAGAAATCGGACTTATATAGTCTATAAGTATGGATCCTTGGCTTTAATTTCCCATTGGTCCAAATGAGTGACAAACAAGTGTTATAGAAAATTTCTCAAATACAATTGAGAAATCGGACTTATCAAGTCTATAAGTATGGACCCTTGGCCTTAATTTCCCATTGGCCCAAATGAGTGACAAACAAAAATGTGCCCACAGATGGCCAAATTCCCGTAGAGTTCATCAAAATGTACACAATTTTAATTTTTAAAATTTTATAGAAAAATTCTCAAATACAATTGAGAAATCGGACTTATATAGTCTATAAGTATGGACCCTTGGCCTTAATTTCCCATTGGCCCAAATGAGTGACAAACAAAAATGTGCCCACAGATGGCCAAATTCCCGTAGAGTTCATCAAAATGTACACAATTTTAATTTTTAAAATTTTATAGAAAAATTCTCAAATACAATTGAGAAATCGGCCTTATATAGTCTATAAGTATGGATCCTTGGCTTAAATTTCCCATTGGTCCAAATGAGTGACAAACAAGTGTTATAGAAAAATTCTCAAATACAATTGAGAAATCGGACTTATATAGTCTATAAGTATGGATCCTTGGCTTTAATTTCCCATTGGTCCAAATGAGTGACAAACAAGTGTTATAGAAAATTTCTCAAATACAATTGAGAAATCGGACTTATCAAGTCTATAAGTATGGACCCTTGGCCTTAATTTCCCATTGGCCCAAATGAGTGACAAACAAAAATGTGCCCACAGATGGCCAAATTCCCGTAGAGTTCATCAAAATGTACACAATTTTAATTTTTAAAATTTTATAGAAAAATTCTCAAATACAATTGAGAAATCGGCCTTATATAGTCTATAAGTATGGATCCTTGGCTTAAATTTCCCATTGGTCCAAATGAGTGACAAACAAGTGTTATAGAAAAATTCTCAAATACAATTGAGAAATCGGACTTATATAGTCTATAAGTATGGATCCTTGGCTTTAATTTCCCATTGGTCCAAATGAGTGACAAACAAGTGTTATAGAAAATTTCTCAAATACAATTGAGAAATCGGACTTATCAAGTCTATAAGTATGGACCCTTGGCCTTAATTTCCCATTGGCCCAAATGAGTGACAAACAAAAATGTGCCCACAGATGGCCAAATTCCCGTAGAGTTCATCAAAATGTACACAATTTTAATTTTTAAAATTTTATAGAAAAATTCTCAAATACAATTGAGAAATCGGCCTTATATAGTCTATAAGTATGGATCCTTGGCTTAAATTTCCCATTGGTCCAAATGAGTGACAAACAAGTGTTATAGAAAAATTCTCAAATACAATTGAGAAATCGGACTTATATAGTCTATAAGTATGGATCCTTGGCTTTAATTTCCCATTGGTCCAAATGAGTGACAAACAAGTGTTATAGAAAAATTCTCAAATACAATTGAGAAATCGGACTTATATAGTGTATAAGTGTGGATCCTTGGCTTTAATTTCCCATTGGTCCAAATGAGTGACAAACAAGTGTTATAGAAAAATTCTCAAATACAATTGAGAAATCGGACTTATATAGTCTATAAGTATGGATCCTTGGCTTTAATTTCCCATTGGTCCAAATGAGTGACAAACAAGTGTTATAGAAAAATTCTCAAATACAATTGAGAAATCGGACTTATATAGTCTATAAGTATGGATCCTTGGCTTTAATTTCCCATTGGTCCAAATGAGTGACAAACAAGTGTTATAGAAAAATTCTCAAATACAAATGAGAAATCGGACTTATATAGTCTATAAGTATGGATCCTTGGCTTTAATTTCCCATTGGTCCAAATGAGTGACAAACAAGTGTTATAGAAAATTTCTCAAATACAATTGAGAAATCGGACTTATCAAGTCTATAAGTATGGACCCTTGGCCTTAATTTCCCATTGGCCCAAATGAGTGACAAACAAAAATGTGCCCACAGATGGCCAAATTCCCGTAGAGTTCATCAAAATGTACACAATTTTAATTTTTAAAATTTTATAGAAAAATTCTCAAATACAATTGAGAAATCGGACTTATATAGTCTATAAGTATGGATCCTTGGCTTAAATTTCCCATTGGTCCAAATGAGTGACAAACAAGTGTTACAAAAAAATTCTCAAATACAATTGAGAAATCGGACTTATATAGTCTATAAGTATGGCTCCTTGGCTTTAATTTCCCATTGGTCCAAATGAGTGACAAACAAGTGTTATAGAAAAATTCTCAAATACAAATGAGAAATCGGACTTATATAGTCTATAAGTATGGATCCTTGGCTTTAATTTCCCATTGGTCCAAATGAGTGACAAACAAGTGTTATAGAAAAATTCTGAAATACAATTGAGAAATCGGACTTATATAGTCTATAAGTATGGATCCTTGGCCTTAATTTCCCATTGGCCCAAATGAGTGACAAACAAAAATGTGCCCACAGATGGCCAAATTCCCGTAGAGTTCATCTAAATGTACACAATTTTAATTTTTAAAATTTTATAGAAAAATTCTCAAATACAATTGAGAAATCGGACTTATATAGTCTATAAGTATGGATCCTTGGCTTAAATTTCCCATTGGTCCAAATGAG
The DNA here is from genome assembly GCA_947311025.1 of Lypha dubia. Taxonomy (NCBI): domain Eukaryota; kingdom Metazoa; phylum Arthropoda; class Insecta; order Diptera; family Tachinidae; genus Lypha; species Lypha dubia. The sequence continues at coordinate 1,997,431 of OX371264.1, read as the reverse complement.
TGACAAACAAGTGTTACAAAAAAATTCTCAAATACAATTGAGAAATCGGACTTATATAGTCTATAAGTATGGATCCTTGGCTTTAATTTCCCATTGGTCCAAATGAGTGACAAACAAGTGTTATAGAAAAATTCTCAAATACAAATGAGAAATCGGACTTATATAGTCTATAAGTATGGATCCTTGGCTTTAATTTCCCATTGGTCCAAATGAGTGACAAACAAGTGTTATAGAAAAATTCTCAAATACAATTGAGAAATCGGACTTATATAGTCTATAAGTATGGATCCTTGGCCTTAATTTCCCATTGGCCCAAATGAGTGACAAACAAAAATGTGCCCACAGATGGCCAAATTCCCGTAGAGTTCATCTAAATGTACACAATTTTAATTTTTAAAATTTTATAGAAAAATTCTCAAATACAATTGAGAAATCGGACTTATATAGTCTATAAGTATGAATCCTTGGCTTAAATTTTCCATTGGTCCAAAAGAGTGACAAACAAGTGTTACAAAAAAATTCAAAAATACAATTGAGAAAACGGACTTATATAGTGTATAAGTGTGGATCCTTGGCTTTAATTTCCCATTGGTCGAAATGAGTGACAAACAAGTGTTATAGAAAAATTCTCAAATACAATTGAGAAATCGGACTTATATAGTCTACAAGTATGGATCCTTGGCTTTAATTTCCCATTGGTCCAAATGAGTGACAAACAAGTGTTATAGAAAAATTCTCAAATACAATTGAGAAATCGGACTTATCAAGTCTATAAGTATGGACCCTTGGCCTTAATTTCCCATTGGCCCAAATGAGTGACAAACAAAAATGTGCTTACAGATGGCCAAATTACCGTAGAGTTCATCTAAATGTACACAATTTTAATTTTTAAAATTTTATAGAAAAATTCTCAAATACAATTGAGAAATCGGACTTATATAGTCTATAAGTATGAATCCTTGGCTTAAATTTTCCATTGGTCCAAAAGAGTGACAAACAAGTGTTACAAAAAAATTCTAAAATACAATTGAGAAAACGGACTTATATAGTGTATAAGTGTGGATCCTTGGCTTTAATTTCCCATTGGTCCAAATGAGTGACAAACAAGTGTTATAGAAAAATTCTCAAATACAATTGAGAAATCGGACTTATATAGTCTACAAGTATGGATCCTTTGCTTTAATTTCCCATTGGTCCAAATGAGTGACAAACAAGTGTTATAGAAAAATTCTCAAATACAATTGAGAAATCGGACTTATATAGTCTATAAGTATGGATCCTTGGCTTAAATTTCCCATTGGTCCAAATGAGTGACAAACAAGTGTTACAAAAAAATTCTTAAATACAATTGAGAAATCGGACTTATCTAGTCTATAAGTATGGACCCTTGGCCTTAATTTCCCATTGGCCCAAATGAGTGACAAACAAAAATGTGCCCACAGATGGCCAAATTCCCGTAGAGTTCATCTAAATGTACACAATTTTAATTTTTAAAATTTTATAGAAAAATTCTCAAATACAATTGAGAAATCGGACTTATATAGTCTATAAGTAAGGATCCTTGGCTTAAATTTCCCATTGGTCCAAATGAGTGACAAACAAGTGTTATAGAAAAATTCTCAAATACAATTGAGAAATCGGACTTATATAGTCTATAAGTATGGATCCTTGGCTTAAATTTCCCATTGGTCCAAATGAGTGACAAACAAGTGTTATAGAAAAATTTTCAAATACAATTGAGAAATCGGACTTATATAGTCTATAAGTATGGATCCTTGGCTTTAATTTCCCATTGGTTCAAATGAGTGACAAACAAGTGTTATAGAAAAATTCTAAAATACAATTGAGAAAACGGACTTATATAGTGTATAAGTATGGATCCTTGGCTTTAATTTCCCATTGGTCCAAATGAGTGACAAACAAGTGTTATAGAAAAATTTTCAAATACAATTGAGAAATCGGACTTATATAGTCTATAAGTATGGATCCTTGGCTTTAATTTCCCATTGGTTCAAATGAGTGACAAACAAGTGTTATAGAAAAATTCTAAAATACAATTGAGAAAACGGACTTATATAGTGTATAAGTATGGATCCTTGGCTTTAATTTCCCATTGGTCCAAATGAGTGACAAACAAGTGTTATAGAAAAATTCTCAAATACAATTGAGAAATCGGACTTATATAGTCTATAAGTATGGATCCTTGGCTTAAATTTCCCATTGGTCCAAATGAGTGACAAACAAGTGTTATAGAAAAATTTTCAAATACAATTGAGAAATCGGACTTATATAGTCTATAAGTATGGATCCTTGGCTTTAATTTCCCATTGGTTCAAATGAGTGACAAACAAGTGTTATAGAAAAATTCTAAAATACAATTGAGAAAACGGACTTATATAGTGTATAAGTATGGATCCTTGGCTTTAATTTCCCATTGGTCCAAATGAGTGACAAACAAGTGTTATAGAAAAATTCTCAAATACAATTGAGAAATCGGACTTATATAGTCTATAAGTATGGATCCTTGGCTTTAATTTCCCATTGGTCCAAATGAGTGACAAACAAGTGTTATAGAAAATTTCTCAAATACAATTGAGAAATCGGACTTATCAAGTCTATAAGTATGGATCCTTGGCTTTAATTTCCCATTGGTCTAAATGAGTGACAAACAAGTGTTATAGAAAAATTCTCAAATTCAATTGAGAAATCGGACTTATATAGTCTATAAGTATGGACCCTTGGCCTTAATTTCCCATTGGCCCAAATGAGTGACAAACAAGTGTTACAAAAAAATTCTCAAATACAATTGAGAAATCGGACTTATCTAGTCTATAAGTATGGACCCTTGGCCTTAATTTCCCATTGTCCCAAATGAGTGACAAACAAAAATGTGCCCACAGATGGCCAAATTCCCGTAGAGTTCATAAAAATGTACACAATTTTAATTTGTAAAATTTTATAGAAAAATTCTCAAATACAATTGAGAAATCGGACTTATATAGTCTATAAGTATGGATCCTTGGCTTTAATTTCCCATTGGTCCAAATGAGTGACAAACAAGTGCTATAGAAAAATTCTCAAATTCAATTGAGAAATCGGACTTATATAGTCTATAAGTATGGATCCTTGGCTTTAATTTCCCATTGGTCCAAATGAGTGACAAACAAGTGTTAAGAAAATTTCTCAAATACAATTGAGAAATCGGACTTATCAAGTCTATAAGTATGGACCCTTGGCCTTAATTTCCCATTGGCCCAAATGAGTGACAAACAAAAATGTGCCCACAGATGGCCAAATTCCCGTAGAGTTCATCAAAATGTACACAATTTTAATTTTTAAAATTTTATAGAAAAATTCTCAAATACAATTGAGAAATCGGACTTATATAGTCTATAAGTATGGACCCTTGGCCTTAATTTCCCATTGGCCCAAATGAGTGACAAACAAAAATGTGCCCACAGATGGCCAAATTCCCGTAGAGTTCATCTAAATGTACACAATTTTAATTTTTAAAATTTTATAGAAAAATTCTCAAATACAATTGAGAAATCGGACTTATATAGTCTATAAGTATGGACCCTTGGCCTTAATTTCCCATTGGCCCAAATGAGTGACAAACAAGTGTTACAAAAAAATTCTCAAATTCAATTGAGAAATCGGACTTATATAGTCTATAAGTATGGATCCTTGGCTTTAATTTCCCATTGGTCCAAATGAGTGACAAACAAGTGTTATAGAAAAATTCTCAAATTCAATTGAGAAATCGGACTTATATAGTCTATAAGTATGGATCCTTGGCTTAAATTTCCCATTGGTCCAAATGAGTGACAAACAAGTGTTACAAAAAAATTCTCAAATACAATTGAGAAATCGGACTTATCTAGTCTATAAGTATGGACCCTTGGCCTTAATTTCCCATTGGCCCAAATGAGTGACAAACAAAAATGTGCCCACAGATGGCCAAATTCCCGTAGAGTTCATCTAAATGTACACAATTTTAATTTTTAAAATTTTATAGAAAAATTCTCAAATACAATTGAGAAATCGGACTTATATAGTGTATAAGTATGGATCCTTGGCTTTAATTTCCCATTGGTCCAAATGAGTGACAAACAAGTGTTATAGAAAAATTCTCAAATTCAATTGAGAAATCGGACTTATATAGTCTATAAGTATGGATCCTTGGCTTTAATTTCCCATTAGTCCAAATGAGTGACAAACAAGTGTTATAGAAAAATTCTCAAATTCAATTGAGAAATCGGACTTATATAGTCTATAAGTATGGATCCTTGGCTTTAATTTCCCATTAGTCCAAATGAGTGACAAACAAGTGTTATAGAAAATTTCTCAAATACAATTGAGAAATCGGACTTATCAAGTCTATAAGTATGGACCCTTGGCCTTAATTTCCCATTGGCCCATATGAGTGACAAACAAAAATGTGCCCACAAATAGCCAAATTGCCGTAGAGTTCATCAAAATGTACACAATTTTAATTTTTAAAATTTTATAGAAAAATTCTCAAATACAATTGAGAAAACGGACTTATATAGTGTATAAGTATGGATCCTTGGCTTTAATTTCCCATTGGTCCAAATGAGTGACAAACAAGTGTTATAGAAAAATTCTCAAATACAATTGAGAAATCGGACTTATATAGTCTATAAGTATGGATCCTTGGCTTTAATTTCCCATTGGTCCAAATGAGTGACAAACAAGTGTTATAGAAAAATTCTCAAATTCAATTGAGAAATCGGACTTATATAGTCTATAAGTATGGATCCTTGGCTTTAATTTCCCATTAGTCCAAATGAGTGACAAACAAGTGTTATAGAAAATTTCTCAAATACAATTGAGAAATCGGACTTATCAAGTCTATAAGTATGGACCCTTGGCCTTAATTTCCCATTGGCCCATATGAGTGACAAACAAAAATGTGCCCACAAATAGCCAAATTGCCGTAGAGTTCATCAAAATGTACACAATTTTAATTTTTAAAATTTTATAGAAAAATTCTCAAATACAATTGAGAAATCGGACTTATATAGTCTATAAGTATGGATACTTGGCTTTAATTTCCTATTGGTCCAAATGAGTGACAAACAAGTGTTATAGAAAAATTCTCAAATACAATTGAGAAATCGGACTTATCTAGTCTATAAGTATGGACCCTTGGCCTTAATTTCCCATTGGCCCAAATGAGTGACAAACAAGTGTTACAAAAAAATTCTCAAATACAATTGAGAAATCGGACTTATCTAGTCTATAAGTATGGACCCTTGGCCTTAATTTCCCATTGTCCCAAATGAGTGACAAACAAAAATGTGCCCACAGATGGCCAAATTCCCGTAGAGTTCATCAAAATGTACACAATTTTAATTTGTAAAATTTTATAGAAAAATTCTCAAATACAATTGAGAAATCGGACTTATATAGTCTATAAGTATGGATCCTTGGCTTTAATTTCCCATTGGTCCAAATGAGTGACAAACAAGTGTTATAGAAAATTTCTCAAATACAATTGAGAAATCGGACTTATCAAGTCTATAAGTATGGACCCTTTGCCTTAATTTCCCATTGGCCCAAATGAGTGACAAACAAAAATGTGCCCACAAATAGCCAAATTGCCGTAGAGTTCATCAAAATGTACACAATTTTAATTTTTAAAATTTTATAGAAAAATTCTCAAATACAATTGAGATATCGGACTTATATAGTCTATAAGTATGGATCCTTGGCTTTAATTTCCCATTGGTCCAAATGAGTGACAAACAAGTGTTATAGAAAAATTCTAAAATACAGTTGAGAAATCGGACTTATCTAGTCTATAAGTATGGACCCTTGGCCTTAATTTCCCATTGGTCCAAATGAGTGACAAACAAGTGTTACAAAAAAATTCTCAAATACAATTGAGAAATCGGACTTATCTGGTCTATAAGTATGGACCCTTGGCCTTAATTTCCCATTGGCCCAAATGAGTGACAAACAAAAATGTGCCCACAGATGGCCAAATTCCCGTAGAGTTCATCAAAATGTACACAATTTTAATTTTTAAAATTTTATAGAAAAATTCTCAAATACAATTGAGAAATCGGACTTATATAGTCTATAAGTATGGATCCTTGGCTTAAATTTCCCATTGGTCCAAATGAGTGACAAACAAGTGTTACAAAAAAATTCTCAAATACAATTGAGAAATCGGACTTATCTAGTCTATAAGTATGGACCCTTGGCCTTAATTTCCCATTGGCCCAAATGAGTGACAAACAAAAATGTGCCCACAGATGGCCAAATTCCCGTAGAGTTCATCTAAATGTACACAATTTTAATTTTTAAAATTTTATAGAAAAATTCTCAAATACAATTGAGAAATCGGACTTATATAGTCTATAAGTATGGATCCTTGGCTTAAATTTCCAATTGGTCCAAATGAGTGACAAACAAGTGTTATAGAAAAATTCTCAAATACAATTGAGAAATCGGACTTATATAGTCTATAAGTATGGATCCTTGGCTTTAATTTCCCATTGGTTCAAATGAGTGACAAACAAGTGTTGTAGAAAAATTCTAAAATACAATTGAGAAAACGGACTTATATAGTGTATAAGTATGGATCCTTGGCTTTAATTTCCCATTGGTCCAAATGAGTGACAAACAAGTGTTATAGAAAAATTCTCAAATACAATTGAGAAATCGGACTTATATAGTCTATAAGTATGGATCCTTGGCTTTAATTTCCCATTGGTCCAAATGAGTGACAAACAAGTGTTATAGAAAATTTCTCAAATACAATTGAGAAATCGGACTTATCAAGTCTATAAGTATGGACCCTTGGCCTTAATTTCCCATTGGCCCATATGAGTGACAAACAAAAATGTGCCCACAAATAGCCAAATTGCCGTAGAGTTCATCAAAATGTACACAATTTTAATTTTTAAAATTTTATAGAAAAATTCTCAAATACAATTGAGAAATCGGACTTATATAGTCTATAAGTATGGATCCTTGGCTTTAATTTCCTATTGGTCCAAATGAGTCACAAACAAGTGTTATAGAAAAATTCTCAAATACAATTGAGAAATCGGACTTATCTAGTCTATAAGTATGGACCCTTGGCCTTAATTTCCCATTGGCCCAAATGAGTGACAAACAAGTGTTACAAAAAAATTCTCAAATACAATTGAGAAATCGGACTTATCTAGTCTATAAGTATGGACCCTTGGCCTTAATTTCCCATTGTCCCAAATGAGTGACAAACAAAAATGTGCCTACAGATGGCCAAATTCCCGTAGAGTTCATAAAAATGTACACAATTTTAATTTTTAAAATTTTATAGAAAAATTCTCAAATACAATTGAGAAATCGGACTTATATAGTCTATAAGTATGGATCCTTGGCTTTAATTTCCCATTGGTCCAAATGAGTGACAAACAAGTGTTATAGAAAATTTCTCAAATACAATTGAGAAATCGGACTTATCAAGTATGGACCCTTGGCCTTAATTTCCCATTGGCCCAAATGAGTGACAAACAAAAATGTGCCCACAAATAGCCAAATTCCCGTAGAGTTCATCAAAATGTACACAATTTTAATTTTTAAAATTTTACAGAAAAATTCTCAAATACAATTGAGAAATCGGACTTATATAGTCTATAAGTATGGATCCTTGGCTTAAATTTCCCATTGGTCCAAATGAGTGACAAACAAGTGTTACAAAAAAATTCTCAAATACAATTGAGAAATCAGACTTATCTAGTCTATAAGTATGGACCCTTGGCCTTAATTTCCCATTGGCCCAAATGAGTGACAAACAAAAATGTGCCCACAAATAGCCAAATTGCCGTAGAGTTCATCAAAATGTACACAATTTTAATTTTTAAAATTTTATAGAAAAATTCTCAAATACAATTGAGAAATCGGACTTATATAGTCTATAAGTATGGATCCTTGGCTTTAATTTCCTATTGGTCCAAATGAGTGACAAACAAGTGTTATAGAAAAATTCTCAAATACAATTGAGAAATCGGACTTATCTAGTCTATAAGTATGGACCCTTGGCCTTAATTTCCCATTGGCCCAAATGAGTGACAAACAAGTGTTACAAAAAAATTCTCAAATACAATTGAGAAATCGGACTTATCTAGTCTATAAGTATGGACCCTTGGCCTTAATTTCCCATTGGCCCAAATGAGTGACAAACAAAAATGTGCCCACAAATAGCCAAATTCCCGTAGAGTTCATCAAAATGTACACAATTTTAATTTTTAAAATTTTATAGAAAAATTCTCAAATACAATTGAGAAATCGGACTTATATAGTCTATAAGTATGGATCCTTGGCTTAAATTTCCCATTGGTCCAAATGAGTGACAAACAAGTGTTACAAAAAAATTCTCAAATACAATTGAGAAATCAGACTTATCTAGTCTATAAGTATGGACCCTTGGCCTTAATTTCCCATTGGCCCAAATGAGTGATAAACAAAAATGTGCCCACAGATGGCCAAATTCCCGTAGAGTTAATCAAAATGTACACAATTATAATTTTTAAAATTTTATAGAAAAATTCTCAAATACAATTGAGAAATCGGACTTATATAGTCTATAAGTATGAATCCTTGGCTTAAATTTCCCATTGGTCCAAAAGAGTGACAAACAAGTGTTATAGAAAAATTATCAAATACAATTGAGAAATCGGACTTATATAGTCTATAAGTATGGATCCTTGGCTTTAATTTCCCATTGGTTCAAATGAGTGACAAACAAGTGTTATAGAAAAAGTCTCAAATACAATTGAGAAAACGGACTTATATAGTCTATAAGTGTGGATCCTTGGCTTTAATTTCCCATTGGTCCAAATGAGTGACAAACAAGTGTTATAGAAAAATTCTCAAATACAATTGAGAAATCGGACTTATATAGTCTATAAGTATGGATCCTTGGCTTTAATTTCCCATTGGTCCAAATGAGTGACAAACAAGTGTTATAGAAAATTTCTCAAATACAATTGAGAAATCGCACTTATCAAGTCTATAAGTATGGACCCTTGGCCTTAATTTCCCATTGGCCGAAATGAGTGACAAACAAAAATGTGCCCACAAATAGCCAAATTGCCGTAGAGTTAATCAAAATGTACACAATTTTAATTTTTAAAATTTTATAGAAAAATTCTCAAATACAATTGAGAAATCGGACTTATATAGTCTATAAGTATGGACCCTTGGCCTTAATTTCCCATTGGCCCAAATGAGTGACAAACAAGTGTTATAGAAAAATTCTCAAATACAATTGAGAAATCGGACTTATCTTGTCTATAAGTATGGACCCTTGGCCTTAATTTCCCATTGGCCCAAATGAGTGACAAACAAGTGTTATAGAAAATTTCTCAAATACAATTTAGAAATCGGACTTATATAGTCTATAAGTATGGACCCTTGGCCTTAATTTCCCATTGGCCCAAATGAGTGACAAACAAAAATGTGCCCACAAATAGCCAAATTGCCGTAGAGTTCATCAAAATGTACACAATTTTAATTTTTAAAATTTTATAGAAAAATTCTCAAATACAATTGAGAAATCGGACTTATATAGTCTATAAGTATGGATCCTTGGCTTTAATTTCCCATTGGTCCAAATGAGTGACAAACAAGTGTTATAGAAAATTTCTCAAATACAATTGAGAAATCGGACTTATCAAGTCTATAAGTATGGACCCTTGGCCTTAATTTCCCATTGGCCCAAATGAGTGACAAACAAGTGTTATAGAAAATTTCTCAAATACAATTTAGAAATCGGACTTATCAAGTCTATAAGTATGGACCCTTGGCTTTAATTTCCCATTGGTCCAAATGAGTGACAAACAAGTGTTATAGAAAATTTCTCAAATACAATTGAGAAATCGGACTTATCAAGTCTATAAGTATGGACCCTTGGCCTTAATTTCCCATTGGCCCAAATGAGTGACAAACAAAAATGTGCCCACAAATAGCCAAATTGCCGTAGAGTTAATCAAAATGTACACAATTTTAATTTTTAAAATTTTATAGAAAAATTCTCAAATACAATTGAGAAATCGGACTTATATAGTCTATAAGTATGGATCCTTGGCTTTAATTTCCTATTGGTCCAAATGAGTGACAAACAAGTGTTATAGAAAAATTCTCAAATACAATTGAGAAATCGGACTTATCTTGTCTATAAGTATGGACCCTTGGCCTTAATTTCCCATTGGCCCAAATGAGTGACAAACAAGTGTTATAGAAAATTTCTCAAATACAATTTAGAAATCGGACTTATATAGTCTATAAGTATGGACCCTTGGCCTTAATTTCCCATTGGCCCAAATGAGTGACAAACAAAAATGTGCCCACAAATAGCCAAATTGCCGTAGAGTTCATCAAAATGTACACAATTTTAATTTTTAAAATTTTATAGAAAAATTCTCAAATACAATTGAGAAATCGGACTTATATAGTCTATAAGTATGGATCCTTGGCTTTAATTTCCCATTGGTCCAAATGAGTGACAAACAAGTGTTATAGAAAATTTCTCAAATACAATTGAGAAATCGGACTTATCAAGTCTATAAGTATGGACCCTTGGCCTTAATTTCCCATTGGCCCAAATGAGTGACAAACAAAAATGTGCCCACAAATAGCCAAATTGCCGTAGAGTTCATCAAAATGTACACAATTTTAATTTTTAAAATTTTATAGAAAAATTCTCAAATACAATTGAGAAATCGGACTTATATAGTCTATAAGTATGGATCCTTGGCTTTAATTTCCTATTGGTCCAAATGAGTGACAAACAAGTGTTATAGAAAAATTCTCAAATACAATTGAGAAATCGGACTTATCTAGTCTATAAGTATGGACCCTTGGCCTTAATTTCCCATTGGCCCAAATGAGTGACAAACAAGTGTTATAGAAAATTTCTCAAATACAATTTAGAAATCGGACTTATCAAGTCTATAAGTATGGACCCTTGGCTTTAATTTCCCATTGGTCCAAATGAGTGACAAACAAGTGTTATAGAAAATTTCTCAAATACAATTGAGAAATCGGACTTATCAAGTCTATAAGTATGGACCCTTGGCCTTAATTTCCCATTGGCCCAAATGAGTGACAAACAAAAATGTGCCCACAAATAGCCAAATTGCCGTAGAGTTAATCAAAATGTACACAATTTTAATTTTTAAAATTTTATAGAAAAATTCTCAAATACAATTGAGAAATCGGACTTATATAGTCTATAAGTATGGATCCTTGGCTTTAATTTCCTATTGGTCCAAATGAGTGACAAACAAGTGTTATAGAAAAATTCTCAAATACAATTGAGAAATCGGACTTATCTTGTCTATAAGTATGGACCCTTGGCCTTAATTTCCCATTGGCCCAAATGAGTGACAAACAAGTGTTATAGAAAATTTCTCAAATACAATTTAGAAATCGGACTTATATAGTCTATAAGTATGGACCCTTGGCCTTAATTTCCCATTGGCCCAAATGAGTGACAAACAAAAATGTGCCCACAAATAGCCAAATTGCCGTAGAGTTCATCAAAATGTACACAATTTTAATTTTTAAAATTTTATAGAAAAATTCTCAAATACAATTGAGAAATCGGACTTATATAGTCTATAAGTATGGATCCTTGGCTTTAATTTCCCATTGGTCCAAATGAGTGACAAACAAGTGTTATAGAAAATTTCTCAAATACAATTGAGAAATCGGACTTATCAAGTCTATAAGTATGGACCCTTGGCCTTAATTTCCCATTGGCCCAAATGAGTGACAAACAAAAATGTGCCCACAAATAGCCAAATTGCCGTAGAGTTCATCAAAATGTACACAATTTTAATTTTTAAAATTTTATAGAAAAATTCTCAAATACAATTGAGAAATCGGACTTATATAGTCTATAAGTATGGATCCTTGGCTTTAATTTCCTATTGGTCCAAATGAGTGACAAACAAGTGTTATAGAAAAATTCTCAAATACAATTGAGAAATCGGACTTATCTAGTCTATAAGTATGGACCCTTGGCCTTAATTTCCCATTGGCCCAAATGAGTGACAAACAAGTGTTACAAAAAAATTCTCAAATACAATTGAGAAATCGGACTTATCTAGTCTATAAGTATGGACCCTTGGCCTTAATTTCCCATTGGCCCAAATGAGTGACAAGCAAAAATGTGCCCACAGATGGCCAAATTCCCGTAGAGTTCATAAAAATGTACACAATTTTAATTTTTAAAATTTTATAGAAAAATTCTCAAATACAATTGAGAAATCGGACTTATACAGTCTATAAGTATGGATCATTGGCTTAAATTTCCCATTGGTCCAAATGAGTGACAAACAAGTGTTACAAAAAAATTCTCAAATACAATTGAGAAATCGGACTTATCTAGTCTATAAGTATGGACCCTTGGCCTTAATTTCCCATTGGCCCAAATGAGTGACAAACAAAAATGTGCCCACAGTTGGCCAAATTCCCGTAGAGTTCATCAAAATGTACACAATTTTAATTTTTAAAATTTTATAGAAAAATTCTCAAATACAATTGAGAAATCGGACTTATATAGTCTATAAGTATGGATCCTTGGCTTTAATTTCCCATTGGTCCAAATGAGTGACAAACAAGTGTTATAGAAAATTTCTCAAATACAATTGAGAAATCGGACTTATCAAGTCTATAAGTATGGACCCTTGGCCTTAATTTCCCATTGGCCCATATGAGTGACAAACAAAAATGTGCCCACAAATAGCCAAATTGCCGTAGAGTTCATCAAAATGTACACAATTTTAATTTTTAAAATTTTATAGAAAAATTCTCAAATACAATTGAGAAATCGGACTTATATAGTCTATAAGTATGGATCCTTGGCTTTAATTTCCTATTGGTCCAAATGAGTCACAAACAAGTGTTATAGAAAAATTCTCAAATACAATTGAGAAATCGGACTTATCTAGTCTATAAGTATGGACCCTTGGCCTTAATTTCCCATTGGCCCAAATGAGTGACAAACAAGTGTTACAAAAAAATTCTCAAATACAATTGAGAAATCGGACTTATCTAGTCTATAAGTATGGACCCTTGGCCTTAATTTCCCATTGTCCCAAATGAGTGACAAACAAAAATGTGCCTACAGATGGCCAAATTCCCGTAGAGTTCATAAAAATGTACACAATTTTAATTTTTAAAATTTTATAGAAAAATTCTCAAATACAATTGAGAAATCGGACTTATATAGTCTATAAGTATGGATCCTTGGCTTTAATTTCCCATTGGTCCAAATGAGTGACAAACAAGTGTTATAGAAAATTTCTCAAATACAATTGAGAAATCGGACTTATCAAGTCTATAAGTATGGACCCTTGGCCTTAATTTCCCATTGGCCCAAATGAGTGACAAACAAAAATGTGCCCACAAATAGCCAAATTCCCGTAGAGTTCATCAAAATGTACACAATTTTAATTTTTAAAATTTTATAGAAAAATTCTCAAATACAATTGAGAAATCGGACTTATATAGTCTATAAGTATGGATCCTTGGCTTAAATTTCCCATTGGTCCAAATGAGTGACAAACAAAAATGTGCCCACAAATAGCCAAATTGCCGTAGAGTTCATCAAAATGTACACAATTTTAATATTTAAAATTTTATAGAAAAATTCTCAAATACAATTGAGAAATCGGACTTATATAGTCTATAAGTATGGATCCTTGGCTTTAATTTCCCATTGGTCCAAATGAGTGACAAACAAGTGTTATAGAAAAATTCTCAAATTCAATTGAGAAATCGGACTTATATAGTCTATAAGTATGGATCCTTGGCTTTAATTTCCCATTGGTCCAAATGAGTGACAAACAAGTGTTATAGAAAATTTCTCAAATACAATTGAGAAATCGGACTTATCAAGTCTATAAGTATGGACCCTTGGCCTTAATTTCCCATTGGCCCATATGAGTGACAAATAAAAATGTGCCCACAAATGGCCAAATTCCCGTAGAGTTCATCAAAATATACACAATTTTAATTTTTAAAATTTTATAGAAAATTCTCAAATACTTATAAAATAAAAAGTGGAAGGATGCCGAGGTATATCCAAAAGCAATTAGTTTATGTTGCTGATGTTCAACCATATAATTTGCGAAACGCTGGCGATTTTAAAATACATTTTAGAAGAACAAATTTTAGTCAAAATTCATTATTATATAAAGGCCTTAAGCTCTTCCATGAAATGCTATCAAATATGTAAATAAAAAAAAAATTTCAAGTGTGGCATATTGATACTCGGTAATTAAAACCCTGGAAGGAGAATAAACATATTCAATACAGATATTTCCTGCTTGAAGATATTCTTCACAAAGATCATTTAATAAGCAGTTTTTTATTCGCTTTTTCATAAAAATTAGCGTGTCACCACTAGCTCTTCCTCGAGGGTCTTTGGTGTCTTAAGGGCACTGTACATTCGTCAAAATGCTTGACATAAAGCTCGTGTACGTGTGCTTGACGTTAACCCATTCATTTGCTTGAAGACCTGTCCAGCATTCATTTTGCATTTTATTTTGAAGTGTTAACAACGAGACAGTATAGAGAAAAAGTGTTTAATATGTCTGTTGCCGACGGAACTTTGAATATGAACTAACAAAAAAAAAAAAAAATAACATGTTTATGAACAAAATAGAAAAAAAAAACATGTCTTGTATGTTACAACAACAATAATAATTAACTTTTTTTTAGTTTTTTATTTAAATTATATTTTATTATTGAATAATTAATAATCTACTTTTTTTATTTATATTTTCATATCCTTACATGCAATGCAATGATACATTGGTATTGAATGTATTGTTATTTTTTTTCATCCGACATGTTTAGCGTTTGTTCTCTTTGAAATTTCGTTTTAATTTAAAAATGTGTACGTGCTTGAAGAGTAAAACCAGTATATTCATCAAAATCACTCGTCAAGCATGCCAAAAACCTAAATTTTTTGATTTTTCACTTATACACGCATAATGCTTGATGTCATTGTGACGAATGTGCCCTTTAGAAATTATATTCACTAAGTCTACAATAGGTTCGAGATGTCAATCGGGTCTCTGAGATGAGCATTACCTCAATATGTTTATCCATTATATTTCATTTTTATGTTTGCGAACCAACTCGTCGGACCCGGGCGGATTTCTTAGATGATTTGACCTTCCCTTTCTTACCAACCATCCCGTCCGTGATTGAGGTGTCTGGTGTTGATGACTCCTTTTACTCCTTCCGGACCTAACTTTGGCTGTAATAGTAACACCCACTTTATTAAAAACCCCTCCTCTAAAGTTAAGTCCTTCTCACTCTACCTCCATTTTGTCAGACCCCTTGTCTGTCGCCATTGTGACATAAGGGAAAGAAATCTTGTACGAAGCTCGGGTTTTGCGCTTTAACCAGCCCAATGTAGTGCATGGAGGAAATCTATTCCCAGAGCTGAAGCTATGTCAACGGCACTAAGGAACTGTCACTTCTCAGCTGCGTTGCTATCTTTTTAATATATTCTTTTAGTCGTTATTACATTTTAATGCATTCGGACCTTGTAATTAATTTAATTCCTGGCACCGCCCATGTTTCTTCCATTGCGGAAACAAACCCTTTTCTTCTTTTTTTCGTAGCAGCGAACTAGAAATTCGGTAAACATTGATAGCTCACAACTTAGTGATCTATCAGAAATATAACTATAATTTTCTTGCAGAACTGGGCCTAAGGATTTATTTAGTTTTGCGTAAACGAATGAGTAACCGTGAGCGCACATAAGTAATTAGATAAATCTCTTGATATTCGTTTACATGTCAAAATACTCAAACCACTGCAGTTATTTCAATTCTTTCTTTTTTTGTTTTGTTTTAAACTTCTTCCAATGAAACTATTTTTTATTTAATTATTAATTTTCTTGTACATACATACATATGTACATGCTTTTACTATTTTTATTAAATTATTTTATCTATTCGTCGTTTTAAACGATAACTTTATGTAAAATTCGCAACAAATCAAAATGAGAAATAGCTCGATCAAACGAAAAAAGGATTGTGAAAGTCGGTCCGTCAATTGAGTAACTATGCGGTAATCAATGCTAGTGTGTACCAACGGTCGACCCAATTGACCGTGTTCTAGTCATAGAAAGAAAATACATAAAAAAGCTCTTAGTCATACAACAACCAAAACTACAATTATTTAATGATACATTTGTATAAATTCACAAAAATTAATAAAAGAACGGTTAAATGTAAAACAAAATACCTTCCATTGAGCTTAATCAATTTACTCAACTCTCTCATCTCTTTTCCTACAATTCTCCCACATCTTAGTATGTATAAATTTCTTGAGGAATACGTGTGAATATAGTAGTAGGAACATTAAATGGTTATAGCTGCCAAAATACTGAGCCCACAAAAACCCACAATACCTCATTCACTTCTGTAAAAAAAGTCTTTAATTTGGTAGAAGTCTTGAAAAAATCGGTGGTGTAATAGGTGCATGAAGGGCGGCACAAAAAAGCAAATGTCTATTAATTATATAGATTTAAGGGAGCGGACAGTGTTCCTCAAGAATAGTTTTGACGGAAATGTAAACGACCCTCCACCATTTCTGAAATTGATTAAAAATAAAACAAAATAATTGTCTACTTTTGCGACGTTATTCAGTTTTTAGGCAATTTTAAAGCTTCAGCTTTAAGGTTTGGATCAAATCATACCGCAACATACAAACTACATTTTTTTAATTACAAGAAACTGATGTCTTTCACCTTTGCTGTGTTTGCATGTCTGAAAATGAAATAGGGAAGCAACAATAAAACAAATGACAAAAAATAAAAAAAATACTTGAAAATTTCTTGTAAATAGTGTCTACGCACATGTTGATGACAACACTTTACATTCCTGTAAACAATGCCTCCTGACATAACAATAGATACAATATAACCGGAAAGATTTTAAACAAAAAGAGTTGAATGAAAAATCCAGCAGCATGAGAGCTAAAGCCATTTTCTTTTGTTGTTTGGAATGATTTTTCTGCACAGAAGGGCGAAAAAATCAAAACTGTTTAAAAAGCAAATATTGTTTAGAAACAACTCAGGAAATTGTTAATATTTTGAGACTATAAAAAAAAAACAAAAGTCCAATAATACAAAAGAACATAAGTACTTATCTAAAATGTTCTAGGGCTCATTGTTTTTAGAGGGGTAAAGAGCAAGTTTAGAGAAAAAACATAATAATAAGCCGGATTTTAATATTTTTACAAAAATCTACATGCGATATGTACCATATTTATGTATGTATGTATGTGTATGTGGCAGGGATACAAAATCAGATTTACAAATTGTACTTAGAATAACACTGTGGAACAAATTCAGGTTAGCAAAAGTTAGGTCGATTCTGACAGTGAGGGGTGAAAATAGAGGCTAAATTAGGAGACCCGTTTCGCGGCGATTTTCCGATATTCAGCATATTGTTTATATGGTTTTTTGGCTATAACTCGTCGACTAATTGATATTTTTTAAATCTGTAAAAGCCAAATCATTGCTAGAGACCTGTGCAATAATTAAAATTTTGTAAAAAATTGACTTAGCAATTAAAGCAAACTTTTGTAGGGGAATAGTTTACGTCAGTGATAAACTCATGCGAGAAATATGGTTTATAGGTTTCAAAAAAAAAAAATCACTCGCATTGCCACATTTTTCATCGCTTGCTATGAAACTTGTGGACGTTTACAAAAATAGTCCATTTTACATTTTGGTTTCGACATTTTTAATACAATATACAGTGAAACTTCGTTATAACGAATTCCAAGAGAATCCGAACATACTTCGTTATAGCTATTGCTTCGCTATAAATATAATCAGCAATGCCTTGATATAACGAAATTTGAAGAAATTCGTTATAACTATAGTTTTCTTTATTCAAATCTATTTAACATGAGATTGATAATAAAATCTTATATTTCATGAGGTAAATAAGAAATAAAACACTTTTTTGTTATTCAGGTAATTTTATTAGGTTTTAATAAAATATTGTGTTAGTTTTGTTTGTTTTCGCAAGTTCCAAATACAGTTATCAATACTTTTTTCAACAAAAGCTAAGCAATCGAACGATCGACGGCCTCAATTATAGAATTTTGTTCTCGAATAGATATTGATTTACGCTTTACTTTACTCATTTTGACAAGAATCAAGTCAATACCGATTACATACGTTTCTAATGCATTACATTTGCACACACATTAAGAATTCGTTCTTTTGATAACGGCACTTTACCATTTTGCTTTAAATTTTATTCTTACTTCGTTGTATAGAGGCCTTACAAATGCGCTTATAAATACATTTAGACTTCGCTGTTTTTATAACGGGACTTTACCATTTAGGATTTATTCGTTATTTCGTTATATTGAGGCATTTGAATAATATTTCGCTATATAGAGGCTTTTTTGCTCAGAATTTATTCGTTTTAGTTTTTGTATGAAAAACTTTGCAATAAAGAGGTTTTCTCAAGGGACTCAATAAAACATACGTTATATTGAGTTTTTCGTTATAACGAAGTTCGTTATATCGAAGTTTCACTGTATATTATACAATGTTTTTTTTTTTTTGTTATTTTTATGAAACCGATGCAATTAACTTAAATCAATCACAAAATGAAATAAGTTCCAAAAAAATTAATAGCGAATTTTATCACGATCGGGCGAAAATTAAAACACATCGCAGTTGCACAAAAGTTACGATTCCCGTTTATATTATGAAAAAGTGTTTCATTGCATTTGTTGCAGTGTAACTTTATATCCATGTTATTCAACTTGAAATGTCATACACAGAGAACGAAGTTGAACTACTTCGATGCGGTGCAAGGCCGCATGCAAATATACATATATTTGCTTTTGCGGCTTTTACAACATGCATATATTCTTCATTGAAATTTTGAAGTAGATTTTTCAACATATATTACATAATATATGTACGCAGCTTATGTTATAGAAAATTGAATAAAAAATAGAAAATATTAAATAAACAAATTAGCGGTGGTGAAGAAATTGTAT
The DNA here is from genome assembly GCA_947311025.1 of Lypha dubia. NCBI lineage: Eukaryota > Metazoa > Arthropoda > Insecta > Diptera > Tachinidae > Lypha > Lypha dubia. The sequence continues at coordinate 1,978,354 of OX371264.1, read as the reverse complement.
GGATTACATAAGCAGGCAATTTTATTAATAGTCTATCATTACAGATACTGAGTTAATCCTACAAGTTGAATAAGGAACAAATATAGATATTTGTATATATAATAGGAGATATTATTTAATGTCTTATTGACAAAAAAATATAATCGAAAAATAGTGTATAATCACACTTTTATACTATAATTTCAGATGGTAAAAACTCTGAAAATAAAAGTCGATAGTTTAAAAATATCGAAAATATAGATAGGAATAAATATCGGTATCGATAATATTTAAAATACAGTTTTGAACCGTTCCTTTAGTTTAATTCTATTTATTTACTTTTTATTTTTTTTTAATAAAATGATATTTTTTCAAATTACATACTCGTATGTATGTATGTTCTAGATGTTTTAAAAAATGTTTTATTTAACCTTTCTCTTGTTCCCTCTGGAGACGATAAAAAAAACACATCATCATTCTAAGTGTGTGCGTGCAGTCGTTTTTTTCGGGTACACGTATACGTTGTCGGCTCTGATTGATGAAAACCATAATCTTGTGATACATATATTATTTTGATAGTCTCCAATTGTGATTGACAAAGAAAATGTCAGTTGTTTTGTATCGAAGTGTAATGAGTAAAAGGATGGCAACACACGCATACTTGTTAATTTTATGCTCTGGTATTTTTGTGTATAAACAGTGTCAAACGCATGTATTTTTTTTGTTTTTTGACAAAATTGCACAAGACGCCGCGAAGTCACAACAAAAATGATGATTGACGATTTTATTTGTACGTCTCCCTTTAAACGACAAAAACACGATACTCACACATTTGCACTGATTGACGAGTTTCTTTGATCGTCTCTAGGGCACTTTATAAGTAGTAAATCAAAACTTAATGCCGGGCGGGCGACGACGCGGTTGCAGGTAGTAATTTAAATAAAGTGATAACAACAAATTGCCTGAATAGTTATAATTAGTTAAAATTTTCTTACTTAAGTACAAATATTCAATCGATAGTAAAGTCGGAAATATCGGTATGCTAATTGCTTTCTTGTTTTGTACCGAGTTTATTCAGATGTGTTGGATATTCAATTTTATGTGTTTCCGAGACCTCTACTGCATAATAACTTTTTCTTGCTTCTCGATTTTCTATCGCCTTATGTATTTTTTAAGCAGCCGGCTACAAAATAAGTTTAGGCCTCCTCTAAGCTTATTTATTTTAAATCGACAATAACTTTCTCTCTACTTGGTTCTGTACAAATGTCAAACAACAAAAATAAATTACATTGTACATGCGAATAATATATAAAAGTTGAAAATGTATGCATTATTTTTTTTAATGTAGTAACAAATCTGTAAATACAGAGATACTTACATATGTATTTATGTATGTATTTAGGTATGTACATACTTACATATGTATGTATGTATAAATCAATTATTCAAATAATTTTTTTTTAATTTTGAACTCTATACATACATACATACATACATATGTACATAAAAATTAATAAAAATTCTCTTTGATTTTTGCTTGTGCGCATGCCTTTTGCTGCTTTCACCATTTTCACTGACAAATTTTAAGTGAAAAAAGGCGTCATATGAAAAGGTTTCGACATTTGTTTTCGCAGTTACATAAAACGAGAATCAGTTTTTCTGTGAAACTGAGAAAAAAATTGTTTCATTCCATTTGTTTCTCTCGTTGTGAAAAGATTTTAATTTGTGTTAATTTCTTCACAGAACGGGAATCAGAAGCAAAATGTAAACGAGAAAAATGTTTTCATTTCACGTTATCGCAGAACCAGAATCTACCCCCAGCTTCGGCTGAGTTCCGAGTCTTAAATGAATCTAATCTCGTTCTTAAAAATTCACTCTATTTTTTTAATTCTACTCTAATGGTTGGTTTTAATCTTTGCTATTTAAACTTACATATATTGAAATTTATCTTCACCCACATAAAGTTTATATCTGTTCAAGTATATTAATTATATATAATATGTTTGTACGAGTATGTATGTGACAGTATGTGTCAATATGTTACAGACCAACCTAAATTACGACGCAAAGCGTTGTCTGGCTGTCAAAATTTCTCATGCCCATACAAAATGTATGAAACCAACCGAAATAACGCGGCGTCCATTGGTTAATAATATTAGGTGCGCTTATCAATACAACAATAAAAACGACATGCATTTTGTTTGTGTAAAAAAACATGATATTGTCAAAAATAGCTGTGGTTTGTATGTATTTAGTGGTTATGCAGCAACAAAAAGCACAACGTAAATAAAAATATTCATGATGACGGCCAAAACTGTAAACAACTTTTGACAAGACCATGGGACTTACCATATTTTTGCAAATTATTTAACGGCCAAAACACAACCCTACAAAAAACCATATTCCTTCTTGCGCAGAGCTGATTATTAGACCATGGCGGCGTCAACGTTTTGCAATTGGAAAATCCAATTTTGACAGCGCGCACAAAAAGTGAAGTTGGCTGCAAAAGTACTGTTGTTGTTTGTTAAGAAATGTAACTTTAGCTATGTACTTTCAGCTCAATTTAGCGTCTTCATCTCTATTTCTTATTTTTATTTAGAGTTTTTCATTAATTAAAGTGAGTAAAAATTAAAGCTGGAGGTCCATACCATGCGTTTCACGCGCTTACGCGTCGTACGCGGCTGTCAAAAAAGTAGAATCAGTGTAATTGTATGTGGCAAGTTACACAGCACAACGCGTAGAACGCTTAAACGCGTACGACGCGTAAAGTAGGTTTACTTTCTACTTATGTACGCGTCTCTCGCGCCAAGTTAAAATGACAGCTGGTTTGGATCGCCAAGCATGACAAATTACATATGTATATTATACTTTCAATGTTATCGATAAATATATTTGTTTCGTGGATTAATTTCTTCTATTTTTTGTACTAATAATAATTTTTTTATGAAAATACTTACACCACACATGATCAAAACGAAACAATTAGCGTGTAAAAAGCGTTGCATGTAACTTGAACTTAAATACGCGTATGTAGTCAAACGCGTCACGCGTAAAACGCGTGGTATGGACCTCCAGCTTAACGCTCTAATTTAGGTTACCAAAAAAGCTCAGCGCTTAATTACGTTGCGCTTTGCGTCGTAATTTTGGTTGGTCTGTAAGCTTTCATGGCGTTAGACTTATGCCAAAGAGCTCAGGGGAAGTAAGTATTTCATTAATTCTATTTATCCGTACAATAATGCTAAAAATATTGTTAAATGAAAATGAATAATAATATTAAAAAAATATTTTTATATTATTATTTTACGAAATTTGTAAAGATGGACAATTGAACGCTGATGAGAGGTGTAGCGGCCTTGAAATCAGTACTGATACGTTCTGCTAAAAACTGATTGGATATAAATAATAATATTTTCCAACACAAAAAAACTCTTAGTAATTTTGAATTTTCATTAATTCAATAAAACTGAACTTGAGCCTGATAATATTACCTTTCATATTAAAAAAATATATTTGTATATGTAAATTTCGTACATATGTATGTATATATTTTTATTTGGAAATCCTTTTAAGACACCTTTCTGCTGCAAAAGCGGAAGAGAAAGAAACTAAATGAACAATTTGGTGAAAATTAAACAGGCATCGAAAGACGGCGAAAACTGTAAAACTTTTCTTAGCCGCAAAACTTTATTGTAAAAGTTTCGACATGAATATACTCGTATCAAATAAGAAGGAAGTATTGTTGTTGTATGCATGGGAGGATGGATGAATTGTGTGTTGATCTACTACTTCGCGTCCTGTGCTGTTTGTCGAAGTGCCACATTTTTTTGTTTTAATATTTATTTAATTCTTTGTGTTTGCTATTTTTCTTTTACTTCGTATTTGTTGTTGTTGTTGTTGTTTGACTGCCAATGACTGTTAACAAAAAGTTACGAAAAAGTTTCGTTGAGCTAAAATAAAGTTGTTAATTAGTCTGCTATTGGCATTTTATGTCTTAACGCTGAATGAAGAAATGTTTAATTTGAAATATTTTCATTAAGTTTTTGGTACTGAGCTTTTAGTTTACTTTTCATCATGTTGCAGAAATAAGTGAAACGAAAAAAAAAAAAAACACAAAAAAGCACATGATTAATTACTGCAATTTTACAATTTTATTTTAAAGAAAAACTTTCATTAGTTTTTTTTCATTTTTAACGTTGATTTTTAGTTACTTTGCAAGTAAATGTGTGAAAGTGTTATAAATCCTTGACTTGCAAATCCAATTAATATTAATCGTTTTACTATTTGATTTCTTTTTGCGTGCTTTTTAATAAACACAAACTTTCGACAAGGTTTTTTCCCTTAGCATTTTGAATGAGTGAATTGCTGGATGGATAGATGGTTGGTTGGTTGGTTGTTTGACTGTTTGAAAATCCTTTTTGAGCGAATTGATTTTAACCCTTCTCTGATTTGATGTTTTGGCTTGATATAATTTTTTTTTTTATTATTTTGTAAAACTTAGCTATCAACTGTTTATTTTTTTTTTTATTGAATAATTTTGGCATTTTAAGATCAAAAGTTCTTTACTTAACATCATTTATTTTATGTAAACTTTCACTTTGAGCCATTTGGACTGCAAGCAACCAAAAACAAGGACGTTTAAAATTAAGACTGGGGAAAAAGACGATGAGAAATTATTTGCTAGAATAAAATAGAATAAAATAGAGGGCTAAAACTGTATCAAATAGTTGAATTGAAAGCTTTGAATTTGTTGCAAAATACATTTTTATTTTCCAGCGGCGGAGAACTGTAATTGGATTTCTGTGTATAACTTCAATACAATTACATCGCTATTAACAAGTGTGGAAAATTTACCTCCCAAAAAAAAAAAAAACGCCCGTTGCAAAATTGTCAAAAGAAATTGAAATAAATAGTTTAACAGGTTGAGTACATAGTTTTTGTAGTTTTCATTTATTAGTGAACTATATTTTTTTTTCATTTAATCTCTTTATATTTTAAAAAAAGGTTTTCTATGTTCAAATTGTGGGTTTGTTTTTAAATTCGATATGGGTTGCTCCTAAAATATTATAAATTTTTATGCGAAAACTTGATGCGATAGGAGGGTGAAACGGGCACCCGTTACATACTACAGAAAAATCTTGAGGTGATAGGAGGGGGGGAAAAGGTACTTCGCATTGATCATCGGCTAATTCGCCAATAACTGTACCGACTGCTGGCAGCTAGCTTTTATTCTGCTTAATTCCATATTAAAATACTGTTGTAAAATTGTTGTATACTTGTAAAAAGCACACCGGTTATAACTAAATTTTTATACAAAGAAAGAACTTATTTTTACTTTAAAGTTTTGCCTTCTTTTCTTATTTAAAAACGGGATGGGAAAAAACCATGATATGGTGTGAAATAGGATGCTGGTTAATTGTTGGAAGGAGCAAAGTTTTTAAAAAAATACAACAAGTTTTCCACCTGTTGCCATCTTTTTAGTTAATAGAAAATTATTTGCGAGAAACAAGTGCTTGATAGACGAAAATCTTGTGTTTTAATTTTCTAAAGAAAAAAGTTTTTCTTCATAAAAAGTTCAGTGTGTAACTACTAGATCCACAGGTTTTCTACAAGGCTGCCTTAAGTATTGTAAAAGCAGTTAAACAAAGTGTAATAATGGCAATTTACTGCGGGTAAATAAAAAGATAAAAACAAAAAAGAAAATTAAATTTAAAAGAAATCCTTTTTTTTTTCTTGATTGATGATGGTAAACCTATGAAATATATGTATATGTATATGTATAAATATGTACATATACATAACTACATAAATACATGTGCATATCAATTTCATACTGCTGACAGTTAACAGTTTGTTTTCGAAACAACTCTCATGCATAACATTTCTTTAGTTGCTTCCCTTTAATTTTAATCTTAAAGAATTCATCTCAAGATTTTCCAAAGATTTTGTTGTAATTTAATTATGTATCATGCATGAGTGCTGTAATCAAATTAGCCTAAAATCCATTTATTTTTACAGCTGACAAATTACACATCCTCACTTGTTAGGTAATAAAGCAATAGAACACAGCTGCTGTGCTGCTAAGCTGTGATCTGATATTCTCTTCCTGCCTCAGCTAAATTTGATATATTACAAAAGAAATTTGCAGAAAAGTTTATAGAATTTCTTATTGTAATTTGCAGAAACAAACAAAAAAATAGTAAAGAAATTCTGTTAGGTTTTATAATTTTATTACACATTCCTTATGCTCTTTCTCACCTTTTGTTTTGTTTTAAGCATATGAAATGTGCCTGCGTATTTGTGTGTGTGTGTGTGTGTATGTGTGTGTGTGTGTGTAAGAGTTTGCATACAAAATTTTCGACAACTTCTTTTGTAAAATCATGGAAATTCCCTGTTTTGTTACATGGAAACAATGTCCTTTGATTTGATTTCATATGCATGAAAATGCCATTATTTAGCAACTACATGATGTATGACAGTCATGTTCGTTCTGCTGGTGGGTTTTCTTACTTCCGCTGGTTGTTTATTGTGGGTGTGGAATATATTTTGTATAAATAAAAGGTAATTTACGAATGCGGAAAAATACACGTGCAACAACAATGTTGTTTCAGTTCTGCCGTTTAGGTTGAAATAAAGCAGTGTTGACTTTTCCCCATCTTCTTTTGAAAGACTGTATCATGTCCAACTCTTGCATTCTGTGGGATACAGCTGACTTGTATGTAAGTCATCCTTGGAACTTTCAGCTAAGCTCCACTCGTATAAAAAACTTCAAAATAAGTAGCCGAAATTTTACACCAATAAATTTTTTTTATCAAATTTATAGCATTTGGCGCAGCTTTGCAAGCCCAAAACCCTAAATGAAGAAGCACTCCTAAAGTTGTAAATATAAAGATTTTTTTTTCGCAAAATTTCTACAACGATATCTGTCGAACTAATTCACAGATTTCAATCAAATTTCTTAATTGTCCGAAGCATGGTGTAATAAAACCAGGTAAAATTGTCCTGCCTGCAAACCGCCTTATATACAAAAAAAAAATATTTTCTGCTTATAAATATAATAAAACAATATAAAATACCTATAAAAAATTAAAAATGAATTGAGAATGTTTCATACTGTTTTATTAAAAAATAAATGCATAAAGTTTGTTGGTGCGACCAACCCCCTTTCTTCTTTGAAATTCATGTTCACTCGACGATAGCTAACCAACGTCTAAATACGGTCTGTTAAAAAGAAAACACAGAACTTGTGTATCCGTAAGTGTGTATGTACATATTAGTTTTGTGCTGCTAATGCGGATTTAAGGCTGGTGTAAAAATTGTGCCAACGAAAAACCGCTCTCTTCACCCCTCTCGCCAAAAACTGTCATGTTATGCCAGCATAATTAATCCAGTGGAAAATAGCTCAATGTAATGAAGCTCCAACCCTGAGTGCTGTAATACCGTCGCACTGTATTACCGACAGTCACGTCAATATCCAATCCAATTTACTATAGTATGGCTTCAAGGCGAGCGAAGCCGCGGGAAAAAGCTAATACTCCAAATAAATCTAAAACTTGTTTAAACAATTCAATGTATGATAAAACATATAAAAATGGAAGTTTTTAAGCTCTTAAACAGGAATGACGTGTTAAACACATAAGTGTGAAAATAATATTAATAATTCTGAAATTTGCTCTTATATTTTAAACCATATAAAATTATATTTTTTTGCATTAACATATCTTTGTTTGTTATATTCAGCTGTTCTTTAGGGATTTTTTTCATTGCAATTAAATAAGAACAATTCAATACGACTGAAAAGCAGAAGTAGCAGTTAAATGCAACATAAATTTCAATGAAACTTAGCGAAATGAGTATTTAAATACGAAGTGAATTATTGGCTATAAGAAACTTAAATCAAACAATGCCGAGCTACCTCAAAAAGTAGTAACAAGCTGATGTGTATGACAGCGGCTCAAATTTCGAAGACTTCTTGTTTCTCTCTTCTGGCTTGTTTCTCTGTTTTTGACCCACAGCAAACATTTTACACTAACAAAATGCCTGTTGCTTTTGTGACGTTGTATTAATTGAAGGGACAGTTTTATCTTATTTATTAAAACATGGTTCGAAGTAAATTTATTTAAAAATTATTTTTTGTTTAAAAACTTTACTTCTGAAAATTCTAAAAATCTGCTTTATTTCACGGTATCTAGCTGAGGTCATTGTCTTTAGAATGCCGGAGTTTGGTTACATACATTCATGCGGACATTATAGTAAAAATAATCTGAATACATTCCAATTGGCCTCAAAACGTCGAGATCTGATGACAATTTGATTTTCGGAAATTAGCTAATTTTGATAACGGGGAGATAAAACAAATTATTTATTGATTTTCTAATCGTTTTTGCGGAAATGGATTGCAGAGTCACTTACCATGCTTTTATAATGATCCAATTGCTATTATAATATTTATTTTATGAATTGATCCAATGCCGTCGCCAGAAAAACATCGCAGACTAAAACATTGTCTCCTCCATGTTTTATTTTACTTTTAATACACCAAACATTGAGGCGTTGCCCATTAGGTCTACGTACCACCATAAATCCATTTGAATTTCTGTGTTAAACTTCGACTGATCCATCCATCTTAAATTCTTCTTTGCAAATGAAATTCTTCTAAGTCTTTTTTTTTTGTCAGTTCGATATGACATAAATGCACCATCAACAGCTCATCCTATCGATGAATAGTTCTCCGAGGACGACAACGAACCTAGAAAGAGAAATGTTTATAATGTGCGAACTGACAACGATTATTTTTATTTAATTACTTAAAGGTAATTGCTGCTGGAAGCTTTGTCGCGGCCAAAAAGCGATGTTGGAAAATTCCAAAAAAAATATTCTGTTTTAAATATTTTATTATCCACTTGTGTCTTTATGCTAGTAAAAGGAGTCTACCATTGTTATAAATAAATAGAAATAATTAGGTTATCTGATATTAGAGATAAGTTCTTGGCTTTGTTTTGTCGGACACTGTGTATTAATAAGGAGAAAGCAAGGAAAATTCGAAGTGGTCCCTACAACAATAAAATTCGCCGCTACAAATTAACTCTATCTGTCAAAATAAATGCAAAAAAGTTCTTATAGAAATAATTTAAGAAAACTAACTAAAATTCTTAAATTAAACAAATTCTGACATTTCAGGATGATGATGTCGGCCACCTGGTAATGAATTCGTCTTGTATATACTCGTAGGTTACAAAAAATTCGAATATTATGTTAAAGAAACTCTAACTTACATTTTCTATAGAATCGAATGTAATAAATAATAATAAAAGCAAAATCACTGAATAAAATGAGAAACGGTGTTGCAGCATACATTTTTTATCGCTTGTTAATGAAAAAAATTACAGTTAAATTTTGTTTTTAACATAAATGGACTTAAAGATAAAAAAACAGAAAAAACAAAACACTCACAGATAAATAATTTCTCTTAAAAAAATTGTCTTTGATTTGTATTTTAATTGATATGAGTGTGGGAGATAATTAACATAATTATTCTCTTCATTACTTTCACAGTTTTATTTGATTGAAACAAAGAAGAACTCTCGTTGTTAAAGAAATGCGAAAAACAATCAAGCACACACACACGCTCACTCACATCAAAGTATTTTAACGGGAAACGGAAACAAATCACTGTCTGGGGTAAGATTTGCATGTATTTTAGTTTTTATTTTGTGCTTCAGTTTCTTTTAAACTTCTTGGGTATTCTACAAATGCTCAAACTATTAAATATTTACATATTTGAATCTTTTTCTACTTTAAATGCTCAACTTTTTCGTTGTTATTTGTTCAACTAAACTAAAGCTTCCTTAAGAGGCCAATAAAAATAGAATGTAGTTTTATTTTGCATTAATTAAATAAAGTGGTAAAAATTAAATGAAAAAAAAAAAAAAACGCATGAGGTTAAATTTAATTGAACTTGCGACCAAGATCAATCATGAGACAGAGGAATTATTGACTACGGAAATTTTTAGAAACTGCATAAATAATTAATTATCAAACAATTAACTTCCTTAACCGCCTAAATTTTTTCAAATGACTCTCCCAAATTATGTGTCTTTATTTACTCCATCACGTTGTTTGATTAGTGTCTTACGATAATGACAATGATTCTCGTTTGCATATAATTTGATGACATCAATTAACTGATTCATTAAATATTTATTTCGTCGGTGTCTGTGTGTTTGTGTGTTGGTTATTTGCTTTTGTTTGTTGGGCATAAAAAATTTCAATTAGTACCTTTTATCGTTCGTATAGCAACTAAATGTGGTTTCCAGGCATAAATCAATAATTAATTTACCGTCGCGACATATTGACTTAGCATTCTACACACTCTTTTGTCTGTAAAGGTAAACTTTGCTCTCTCTGTATACAATTGTCTACAATAAAATACTATTAATATGTGCCTTTAAAATTTACAGGGTATTTCATTGTTAAATCAAGGCATGTTTATACAAGGATGGTATCCACAATTTGGCTTGACAAGCCTCCTTGAGATGTAAAAATTGAGTTCTTACATCTGAAGGAGATCAAAAATACAAGCAGCGGACGTTGGCAAATATAATCACCTGTGCTTTCGAGATCACCTGTTATGAATTCGCATTTTTTTTTAAATTATAAAATTTAATTCAATTCAAAAGGGAATTTGTTAGAAATAAAAAAAAGTATTTTTGTCCAGCCCGTGTTTTTTGTTTAAATATGTGCCTGAATGCACTTTTAAATGTTCAAATAGATATTTTGGAAAATATCCAGGAGAAGGATCAATATGCAGGTATATTCTTGTTAATAAAACGATTCCAATCGGTTTATAAATTGCAAAATCTTGAGAGAAAAGAATAAAAAACTTTTATCTGAAATTAATGTCGCATTGAAACTCCCCCATATGACACTGACAAGGTAGCTGTCCCATTTTCTGTTTCATTTATGCAAACAAGAGTGAATTTTCTTCCATGTTTTGTCCAAACTTCACCTTTATTTTTTCATTGATATACCAAATGCTGTTCGTATCGTTGTCGTTGTTATTTTTAAAAGTGAAAAAATTATTCGTTTATTCAGTATTATATTTCAAATTGAATGGCCGGCCATTAGTATAATTAGACTGTCATTCAAATATTTTATATGGATGTGTGTGTGTATGTATGTCGATATACGCTAGTTTGTTTGTGTAAGATTGTAGAAATGCATACATACTAGTGATGTTACGAATACTCGTATTCATATTCGATTATTCGACTATTCGTTTTTTTGAGATATTCGTATTCGTATTCGCCAAATTCAAGCGAATATTTCTCGCATAATTTGCTCATATGTACATTTTCCCAAAAAAAAAAAAAAAAAAAAAAATCATACAAAAAGTTTACAAAATTACATAAAATGTTCAAAAATATATTAATTTATAATAATTTTTATTTAAAGAAAGAAAGCTATTTATCTCTGACGCAAGATAATAATTTTCTTAAAAAATAAACGAAAATTATATATTATAAATATCATTTAAAAGTTAAAGTCCATATTTATTAAGCTAGTAATCAATTCTCAGTAGAGGAATCTTGGACTTCAAAAATGGAAGAACTAAAATTTAATTTGTGAAAGTCCACCGAGACATATGGGAAAATATATTCTCCCAATCAACACTGAATTACTAATTAAAAGTGCAAGCAGAGTAAGAAAAACAAAATCTCAAAGTATGTATGAAGGTAAAATAATTTAAAAATGATCAGTAGTGGTCCTCAAATTGGGCATCTCAATGTCCTTAATAATGTTAAATACCTAAAGTAATGTGACAGTTTTTTTTTTTCAATTTATTGTTACTGACGCAAAAGGAGGGAGTTTTTCCGTTTAAATTTGAAATATTATGTGGCTCTAAGCCTTAAAAGTAATATTCGTATTCGTATTTGGCGAATACTGTTTCAAATATTCGTATTCGTATTCGTATACGCGAATACTAAAAATTGATATTCATAACATCACTAATACATACATCTACGAGTAGAAGCCCTTATTTGGCAGACACAAAACCTTCTTGCCCCATTCTATACTCAACATTTTTTACACACGATATTCTAGCCAGCCAAGGCATTCTAGATTCCCTTCTTAGACAGGCGTGGTAGAAGGCCTTATTCAGCAGGCCTAGTTAGAGGCCTGCCTTAGTAAGGCTGACTGAAGGTCTTCTTTATTAAATTGACTCTAGACCTGTCACAAATTTATTTTTAAATTACCTTTAGAAATGCAGAAACGTAGTAAAAACCCATGAAAGTGCCAAAATATCAACTCTACAAAATACTGATTATTGTATTATGTTCAATTTAAGGGTTTTCTTTACATTTAATGACATGTTGTTGTTAACTATTTATTTATTTATTGATGTATACATACACACACATTTTTAGAAGGGATTAGGTAGGCCTTCCATAAAGCCTTCCTAAGAAGGCAAGCGAGCATAAGTACTGGATCTTACGGAAGGCCTTATAAATGAGGGTCCCCGAAAGTTCGCCGCTGGGTATACATGTGTACATGTATGTAATTATAAAGACACAATCATAAGCATATATTTTGTGAATGCCCACCTAAAACTTAAACCAGGTGTGCTGTAAATATATAACTTTTTTCATGATTACTTATTTTTCTATTTAAATTGAAATAAATACAACTGAAACTAATGACTGGTATTTATTCATTCAGTCAGACTGTTTTATGCAATGCACAAAGTTTAATTTATAGTTTATTATTTGAATTTCTGCTGCTCTTTTTCCCCATTTTATCAACATTTTCATTTTTTTATTAAAAATGCTTCCGTTAAAAACGTCATTATAAAATTATTAAAGAAGAAAAAAAAAGTTTTTTTTTTTTATTAAATTACAGTTTTAATTGAGAGGAAGTGAATATGAAATGGTCAATTAAAATACTTATAGATTCATTTATAAAAACGCCTGATATTTATTGAAATATTATTTTCACACAAGTGGGAACAGAATTAATTATAGAACGTAAGAGAATTGAAATATTTTCCACTAGCGTTTACTCGTAACTTGGCAATAAACGATTTGTATACAACATTTATCGAAAAATGTAAAAGTACCAAAAGTAAAAAGTACCATTTACATTTTTTCAAAAGTAGACACAGCATTAGAAGATGGTGGGTTTTTACTTTTATTCATAGTCATTGAAGCGTATTTATAGCATTAACTGACATTTTACAGAATTTGTGGCAGTCCTTAAAAGTTAAGCAGTTTTAAATCCAAATTATGGTTTGTTCAAAATTTTGCAATTTTAGTTTTTCTTGCATTTTTAGAGACTTTTAATCAATATTTCGCATTGCAATTTTTAAAATTTTAGCATATCAACGTATTTTTATAATTAATAAAATTTTTTCCTTTGATCATAATGGGCACTAATTTTAATTTATTTTAATTTTTAGCTAAAACTTTGCTTTTATATGTTTTCCCTTTTATTGTAAATAGATGTTTAAAAGAACCTGAGTGATTATGTCGGTGTTTGTCAGAAAAAATAGGTTGGTACAATTTTCATACTTTTATTGGCTGGCATTTTGACGAAAGCGCTGATATTATCGGCACTTCAGGATGCATTTAGATCGATCATTATCAGCATAATTTCTACTTTCATCGTCGTTGCGTATTTAAAAATTATGTTAATCATTCACAAATTGAAAAAATTCAATTCGGGAAATAAAGTTCGACATATAAAATAAAGAGTTATTTGTGTTTTGATATCACTGCTGAAAATAATCAAAGAAAATTCTATTTTTTACAGGTTCGCAAATTCCGGTTACATTACGTTACACATCTGTTCTTTACACATAACCAAATCGAGCAGCTGTTTCATTCTGTTACAGTTATATTAAATTCCAGTCGCCAGTGGTCGTAGATTCATTCATTCATCTACTTTAAAGTTGTTAATTTTCACATTAAATCAAGACGGACGCCGTTTTGAAGTAATCTTTTCTTGGGATTGATTTAAATATTTTCGATTTAAATAATCCGTACTTTTGACACCGCTTGTAATTAATTGACTTAAGTAAGTTTGGAATTATTATTTTATTTTTACTGTGTACAAACTTTAATATTATGAGGAAGAAATGTGGATGAAATGTATGTATGCATACTGAATACAACAGATCAGGGATGATAAATGAGACCGATGAAATGGTACTAAAAAAGTTTTAAAAAAGTATTTTTCAGGTCGAAAAAGTATCAATTTTGTAATAATACATATTTTATGCACATATTTCACTGTCTTTCAAATTATACTCAATATTACATGTTTTTAAGATTTAAAGAATTTATTCAAACGTAAACAAAACAAATAGTACATAACAATTCATGTGTACAAAACAATAAGTCTTATATATAAAAGTATATGTATTTATATAAAAATTTAGGTACATATTAAGGAGATCGATATCATATTACATTTCTAATGAGTTTACATTTTTCTTGATAACATGTTGTTAGTAATTTTAATATTATAACAACAAGAACCTGTCGACTTTAACAAATCTTTAGTTTGTATTAGACTAGATACAGTAGAAACATGAAGTCTATTTCTTTCTTTTGTTTTAATAATATTTTGAAATGAAAATATTCGCTCTACATTCGTTCTCAACTGAAGACGTTTGCAATTGTCATTGTAAAAAAGCATACACATTTCATCAACTGTTACGAAAACCTCAGCAAAGAAGATGAAGTAAAAAAAATGTTATCATATCACGTATTTATTTGAGATGGTACAAAAAAGTATCAAATGTGTCACTGGGGTACCAAGGTACTTCGGAAGATCAGAAAGTATCAAAAAAAATACCAAAGTATCAACTTTATCATCCCTGCAACAGATCAAATAAAATTCCATAAAGATAAAATGTAAAAGAGAAACTGAGAGAATTTAAATTGCTCTCACTCTTAATGTTGCAGTATGATTATTTTTAATATTTATTAAATATTACTCATACGTAGTGCAGCACATTTAACGACATCTTTGACTTTTCAATTTACTACATACGAGTACAGTCTTTATTAATTTTTATGTGTTAAGTTTTGGGTTTTTGTGTATTCTGTCTGATGCTGCGCTGGAACTTGAACTAGTCATTGGATTAACAGTCTACGCGCATACCACTCAGCTAAGGTACCATTTAAATATTGACAGCAAGAAGTTATGGAATACTTGAAATAATTTTAAGAGTTCCTAAATGAGTAAAGGCGCTCACCATATTCAATTATAAAAAAGAGTATATATATATAATCAACCTACTAATTGATTTTGGTTACGTTCTGCATTGTATTGTGGTTGGCTTTGTAGTTAGTCTAGAAAAATAAAATTAAAAGTTAGCTTTTCTTGTAGTTAGCTACTCATTTGACGACAGGGTAAGTACATATTTTTGTATGTATGTATTTGCATATGTGATAAAGTGACATGTTTCGTATTCTGACATTTTGACAGGAAAGGCATAAAATGTAACAAAAAACACACTAATCAAAATGGCAAAAACAACTTGAGTATGAAATAATATTTTGATTTTTCTCTGTTGTACATATTTTCTGGTCAAGTTAAATTTGTAAAAATTTTAGTTTCTTGTCAAATATTTTTTTTAGAAAATATTGTGCTAAACGAATGCACAAGTCGAATGAGTTAAAATGTAAAACAAGATTGTTAAAAAATAAAAACTACATGCATACATACATACATATTTACATATGTATGTAAAACTAAGTCAAATTGTTGTCGCATGGTTGCTCTTTGAAAGCAAGTCTTGATCAAAATGAATAAATGTCTGGGATGTCTTAAATGTTACATTTAAATTAATGTATGAAATATACCATTTTGATATTCGTCTGAATGGCCAAATTAGAGCAGAATTGATACAAATTAGTTTATGTATTAAATATTTTTTAATCAACTTAAAAAAAGAGAGGAGGTTATTTATTAACCCTGCATTTATTGACCAAATTTTAAAATTTTTGAGTTTGCACATGTTTGCTTGCTGTTTGGTACCATTATTTTTTTTAAAAGGTGCAAAATGGTTTTATTATCGTTTATTCTACAATTTATTGACTAACTTTTGTTTTGTTCTTGCAGTTTGATCTTTCTTTTATGAAATTGGGCGTCAAAAAAAAAAAAAAAAATGGAAAGTTGTTCCCGCCGCAGTATAACTTTATAGACAGACCGAATAACTCGATTTTTAAAATTCTCATTGTTGCTTGCACTTTATGCAGGCAAAGAAAAAACATGGTTGATGGAATCATAATCGCAAACTATCATATCATGTTCAGATTAATGATTGCAGCTACTATATATTGCATTTGTCATCTAAGGAACATACTATGTTCTTCATAAATCTCTCTCTCTGACAATACCATTGTATGAACATACTATGCTCTGTAAATGCTGAGAAATTTGAGCGTATTATAGTAACTATGAAAATGTTTTTTTCGTGGTTGGTTTATGTAAACAATTTGACATTTGGTTAGATAAAAGAAAAATGTACACACAAATACTTATTAAATTAAATTAAATTAAATAAAATTATATTTTCGATAAATATTTTTATTTGAAAATATTTATGGAATAAACTTTTCTCGACAAATTAAATTTAAGAAAATTCAAAATAAATAACTTAGTTATCGGCATATTTATGTAAAATCCAGTTGCCATCTCTTGCAGTTCCGTAGTATTTTATTCGTCAAGCTGCAAAGAAACATACATTCGTATATTTAATTCACTCCATATATGTATTAGTATGTACTCATATGTATATGTACTTTAAATCACTGACGTAGAAGATTCCAGGTGCACTTTTATTTTGTTGTAACATTCATCATATAATTATAATTTTAACATTAATTTTTTCACCTCACATCTCCTCGTCTTATTAAATTCTATGAACGACTGAAGTTACATACGATTGACAGTTATTTTATTTCTTTTCAGAACACAATAAACTTTAATTTTAAATAAACTTTTATTATTCTGATTTGCAAGAGATACTCTTGTAGCAGCGAAAATACTTTTTTTGATACATTAAATTTTCATGGGACGAAACGCAGAATGATTACTTTATTGTCGCATCAAATATTTTAATAATTGAAGAATGTTTAATGCAACCATTTTTGCTTCAATGAATAATTATTTGGTTGTGGCATATATACTTAGTTGACATGAACATTATGCAATCATGTCTTTCTCTGCGTGTGCTTTTTTTTTTATCGGTTGAGTTTTAGGTTTTCTCATAGTTGCGTTGATTTCAATTTACTTTTACTTTTACTTACTATAGGATGTGGCAAATCAAAACGGCACGCAAAGTGGGTCTCTACACAATTAATTTTCATTAAATAAAACTGAAACTACTGCTTTTCGAATATAATATTTTAATAAATCTTTAATAAAATATATTGAAGTTTTTCTTGGACGTCCTCTAGACGTCCTCATATGTACAATATAATCGCCATAAATTATTTCCCTTATTAACGATGTATGTATATCATCTGTATGTATGTATGTATTTGTACACATTATTCCGTATTAAAAATTTAATTATTTATTTGATTTAGAAAAAAAAAACAAAAAAACACGACCAAAATAATTCGTATTAAACTAAAACAATAAATTAAGCCGGTTATAGTTTCATATAAAACAATAGTTTATACGCACACAAACATACACAAATGCACACAGCAACACACATAAGAGATGATAATGATGGCTGGTGCGAATATGAAATGCAAATATATAAACCTTGAAAGACTGACTGCACGCTGGAAACGGAAACTTTCAAAATGTCTGTGTATAATTTTAGTTGCGAGGACATGAGTAAATGGTGTGTTTGAAAACTTTTACATCTAATCGCAAATTGTACTGTGCGTACGAGTATATACTCGTACATATGTATTTCAAAATGTATAGAGTAAGATTTTTTATGAAATACTTAATTTTTCAATTCAATGAATCATTTTAATTTCAAGTTCATTTTAATTTCTCCTTCCTAATCTATTTTTACTATGAAATAATGCTTTTTGTTTTGCCACATGTATAACTAAATACATAAGTAGCAAAAAAATTCACCCTGTACGCATAAAATATTACAGATATTTTTTTTTAATTTATGTAGTCTGTAATGTAAATGATTTAAATAAATGAGTATTGGCTTTTGTACAACGAGGCGTATCATTATTGTGTGCATTTTAAAAGTACCAATCCGCACAGTGGGAGCAATGGTAAAAAAACACTAGAAAAAACATGGAAATATACATGCAGTTTCTAAAAAGAAAAAAATCTATAATTGTGTGGGAGTTACGAAAGGCTTCATGCGGTATTCACACGTTGTTGTAGTGAATCGGCAAAGAAAATCTTGTAATTCTTTAATTGTTTTATGTAAAATATTTTTATTTCGATGTACTCATATCTTTATAAAGCTATTGCAAAGCTTTTATCGCGGGCTTTTCGGCGACCGAATCAAGAAGTTTTGAAACGAAAAAACCTAACACTAAGTTTGTTTCTTAAGTCTTTTGTTTTTAAAACGAAAAAACCTAACACTAAGTTTGTTTCTTAAGTCTTTTGTTTTTGAAATGAAAAAACCTAACACTAACTTTGTTTCTTAAGTCTTTTGTTTTTAAGTATGTATTTAAATCGCCTAATGTATGTTAACCCCTAAAGTATCGTAACTTTACAATTTCGCTTAACCGAATTCGACTGTATATGCACGACTGCAACAATTCTACAACAAAACAAACAACAGGCATTTTGTATTTGTATTGTATTTCTATTTATATTTATTATTTGCCTTTCTAAAGCAACAAGATATAATATCTTTTGCTTGTGTAAATTTTAATTTTACCGTGTTTTTAACACAAAAAGACTGATTTTAATACACTTTTTGAGAATTTTTCTGGGTCGGGAATATTGAAATTAGTTTGAGGGTGGTGTTGTCTGAAGTGGTTAAGCAGGTTGACTACTAAGCAAACAATGACTTGGGGCCTGGGTTCAAACCATGGCCAGAGCAAGTCAATCAACATCATTAATTTCTTTAATGTACATTAGTAAGACATTGTATTAATTGTTGTCGGACTATTTAAGTGATGAAGGCATAGCACTGGTCACTAAAAAACTGTTCCGACAGCGATTGATGCTGTTTCAAGCTACTGTACATAACTTCGCCCTCCTTCGTCGGTTAGCAGAAACGTCGGCGAAGTAAAACAATTAATAAAATGCCTGCTAATACAGCTTAACAAAGTTAATGCGTCTACTTAACACCGAAGGCGCCTCAACAGTGCGTTAAAAATTAACACAACGCGCAAAGCAGAGTTGTGAAAGAGTTAAGTCTTCTAAATTTTTAACATCTATCTTCTCTACCCTATCCCTCTCCCCTGAGTCATCCCCTGAGTGCTGGTCCTAATAACAACCGCGTTATTAAACAAAACGTAATAATATAATTGCATAAGTTGATAAAAAATACTATGCGATAGCTTTACCGCGGCAGTACTAAAATATTTGTCCTATAATTCCATTTTAAGTAAAAAAAAAAGACGACAACAAAAGCAACCCAAAAATCATGTGAATCATAAATTGCGTTCAAAATTTAATTTACTTAATTTAAAAATTGTTGGATTTAGTTGCAAAGTGTTAGTAGTGTTGCAATGTTTTATATGCCTCGTCAAGGTATTCCAAGTCACATTACATCCAACTGAAACTATTAAATATGGTCTTAAGCTTGCGGCAGATGTTGCAAACGGTATCAGCATTGAAAATGTCATTTTGTTTAATATCAATGAACGATGTTCAAAAGTCTAGATTCGTTCATTTTTTCCAAAAATATGTGGATTCAATAGTGGACATGATAGTTTCATTACATTAAAATTAATAAAAAAATTTCGCTGAAACAACGAATATTTGGTTCTGTAAAAACAAGCTCAGAAAAGCAGACGGACAGACAATTCGGTAGCATATGTTGATCTAACGCTAAGTCCACATGTAAAAGGACTTGAAATTTTGTTTACTGCCAAAACTAGATCCAACCGAAATTGACACGCATATTTTTAATATAAACTCTAATTTTAAGATACAGTTTCTTCATATACAAGACTCCAGAGTAACGAGAAATTAAATCCTGGTCTTAAGGTCAATTTGTTTAGGGATTTTTTTTTAATTTTAGAAGTTGTGAAATTCCCGTGAGCAGCCCGTGTGAAAATTACAGATTTACTTCTATTTTAATTTTCTATAACTTCTGCACTGTGCAACAATATGAACATGCCAGCACTAATACGAACACATTTACTTGTAAAAGTACACTCCCAGCAAACATTTTTTGCCGAATTTGTGCTTTCGCTCGAAAAGTCTTCCTCTTCTGAGGAAATTCTAATAGAATTCATGTCATGTCAATGTCATGATTACGACCCAAAAGAATTTCTATAAAGCATCAGAATATTTTTACGACCTTCAATGTCGAAGAAAAGACTTGACATAAAATCAATAAATTTTCATGAAAACTTATTTATTTATTTATTTTTTTGAAAATTGTTAGATTTGTATGAACTCTCATGTGCCATGCATTTTTCTTAGAGCAGTAAAATTATTATATAATTGGCAACGAAATTAAAAATATTTTCATTAAAATCTGTGGTTCAGTTGCGCGTCGAGTGCAGTGCAAATAAATTTTTATTTTTACAAAAAGTACAAGATTACATTAGCAATTGTCGTATTTTAGACAAACTGAGTGATGTTTTTTAATCAAAGATATTTTAATTTGTCAGCCTTAAGTTCATTTTTCTGAAGTTTAATTTTTATAAACTAAATTATTATTTTTATTAGAAAAGAAAATCTAGAAGCTCGTAATAATTGAACAGACAAATGTTCACTGGGCTCTCTCTGGCAAATTGTTACAACACGACACAAAATAATGCAAAATCGACTCACTCACTTACTAACTCACATACGAGTACAAGTGCACATTAAATTGAATATTTAATTTACTCAAAATTCTCTAAAAGTGAATATTTTAAATTAAATGATTAACTTTTTTCGGCTACAAAATTACGGGTTGTTTTTCTACATAACTTTTCAACATGGTTTTATTTAAAATCTGCTAATTAATGATACAGATTAATTAACTTTATTACTATCAGAATTTACAATAATATTTGTAACTAAAATGATTTTAAAAATAAATAAATTAAAAAACATTTACATTTTCGCTAATAAAATGAATTGTGTTGCAATTAAAATACAAATTAGAGGAGCTTAGAAAGTCAACAACATTGTCAATTAAAATTAAAGAAATTAAAATACATACTGCAATAATAATTGGAGAGACAAAATATACGATAGCAACTAATGTCTAATAATAATTTCATATACATATGTATGTATGTACAGAAAATTGTTCATAAACAAATTATTATTGAACACAAAATAGAATTTGTTAACTAAATAAATACGAAACGTTTATAACTATCCTGCATTATGATTTCCCGTCTTATTTATTCAAGTATTCCAACTGATTTGTGGCACAACAATTGCAAATAAAATTATCATCAAAGCTTAAATTTCACAACAATTATGTTAATCCAAGTGATATAAATTTAATATGATTGATATCTAAGGACTGATACTGCAAATAGTCGCAATAGAGAGTAAAAAACAACAACAAAATATAAATAAAATATTAAAACAACAACTACAAATACAAAGTACGTATTTTTTGTCAACTGAAAACAGACAGAGAGAGAGAAAAAAAAAACATAATACATCCGACCACACAGCCACACAGTCGCACATATAGAACAAGGAATGACATACCCTCCAGTTTTAAAAGTAGAAATTGACTAGAAATCGTTAGATATTTCGCTAACAAAAAATGGACTAACTACTTCACTGGCTACAAGTAATACAAGAGTTCGCCTTGTTACTCTCTCACTCATGTACATGTACACGCACTTAGTACATGCATAAATGTTAATTTCTTAAACCTCAATGTTTTTTACGAGTTGAAAAAAACTGTGCTCTTATTCCAAAGAAAATCAACAAAAAAATTAAAAAGATTTTATGAAAGTGTTATGATTTTGTGTTGGTGTACAATTGGACGTTCATAGTCAGTGAATGTTAAATTTTTATTAATGAAAGTTTTTTTTTTTTTTTTGAGAAAGGTAAAATGAGCAGAAGTCAACTAAAACGTTGCATAAAAAAGGAAAAAGAATAATTAAATGAAAATTTTATAAATATTGAAAAAGAAACTTGATAAATAAACAAAAATCCAAAAATTTTAAATTTCTGCAGTATTTTCATTAAGGAAATATCATTAGTGATCTTAACTGGTACATTTTGACTAGCGAAATAGTTGGGTTTTGCTGACAAGTGATTTCACCGGTCTGATCGTGTCAATTGACTACCGTCAATGTCATCCCCATGTTAAAATCGTCAGCCGAGTGCATTGCCAGTAGTTAGTCTGGTGGTTAGTGGTAACGACTGGTAGTTAGCGAAATAGCTAGTCATTCGCTATCTACGCCGACTGCAGGGTAGTGACAGAGGGATAGAGAGAGACACACACTCACACAGACACAGCAAAGTAACAGAAATCAATTCCAATATTCTATTTATTTATGCAGAGATTTTGTTATAGAATTCCATAAAGAACTCTACTTAAAATATCCCAAAGGTCGATTACAAAATGTTCGTACTGTACAAATTGTATTAACATGCTTCAGTTGTTAGATAAATTGCAAATAACAAAGTTCTATGATTACATTATATTTGATTACAACAGAAAAAAAAGAAGAAGAGATGAAAAAAAGCAATGGCGAATGAATACAAATATAGAAACAATGCCAAGGAAGACGCATACAGAGACTGACAGACAGACAGGCGGACACATAATCAAAAAGACATTTAGATAAAATTAAGCGAAATGTAATAAATGTCAATTTATTATT
This sequence comes from Lypha dubia, assembly GCA_947311025.1. Taxonomy (NCBI): domain Eukaryota; kingdom Metazoa; phylum Arthropoda; class Insecta; order Diptera; family Tachinidae; genus Lypha; species Lypha dubia. The sequence goes on along the minus strand of OX371264.1, from coordinate 1,955,408 downwards.
ATTATTTTCAAATAATATCAAAGTGAGTAAAATACTAACGCACATCTCACAAATACACACAGACATACGAGCTGGCATTGAGAACAGTAGGTTGATGGCGTTTTAAAGTTCTTACATCTCTGCCATGAAGAGAAGCGAAGCAGAAATAGAAAAGGCTGTGTTCTAACCGGAGGTATTAGCGGCAGGTCCCCGGAGTTATCTTGGAGCCAGTTAAAATTTAAATTTTAAATTCTTTAAACATTAAGAATAATAAACTTCGTCTTCAATCTTTTTCTATTTTTAACCGACTTCAAGAATTAAGATTTGTATCACTTATGAATTATTTATGAATCAATTTTCTAAATTCTATTTTTGTTTGAAAGATTTGCGAGCAGTTTGCTCCGGTTATATCGTGGTTAAGTTTTTTTTGCTATAATATTTACTATCGAATAAGAGTTCCAATTATAGACCGATTTTTATAAATATTTTTTTTTTTTTGTTTTAAATTTTTTGCTTGCAGTTTGGTTTCATAAATTTCGTATTGAAAATCGGGGCAAGTTGTCAACCTCCTAGCCCCCAAACAAAAAAAAAAAAAAAACAATACTGATTGGTATCAAAAATTTTATTTAGAAAATCGGGAAACTTGGAAAGATAAGTGTCCGAATGGAATGTTTAACGATAAATTACTTGGCTGTTGAAGAAAATAAGTTTATCTTTTGTGGGAGTGAAGTAGACATGAAATTTTTTCATGTTTTTACATTGTTTTTTTTTTGTATTAAAATCGTGTTGTTTTGGAGCACAATTATTTTTATAACAAACCGGTTTGTAATAGAAAGGCAATGAAACATTTTAATTTTGACCCACAATTCTCATTTGTGTAAAGTTAAGTTCTTCGAATAGTTTTATGAATACAGAATTCTTTAATTTTGGTTAATAAAAAATGAAATTTTCTATAAAAATGCCGTTATATTTAATTGTTTTATTTAAAAAAAAAATTTCTAAAAAACAACAAGAAACATGCGTTGTTCGATGATGTAAATTAGCTATCAAAGTTCTAAATTTACATACCAGAGGCAATCTTTCCTATAATTTAAAAAGAAAGATACATTCTAAATGTGCAGACATGTTTTGGTCCTGATTGATGGTTTCGCCATAGTAAATAAAAACATAATATATTTAAAGCAGTCTGAAAAGATATTTTGCCTCGATAATGCTCAAATACTTAATAAATAAATAATTTTCCCTAATTAACTTACTTATTTTAAAAAGTACATTTTTTAAAAGGTACCTTTTCAAAAAGCACTTTTGCATACGGTAGTTTTTTTAAAACTATTTCTTTCATAACAGACTTTTTTCGAAAATGTAATACTTTCCAAAAATTTATTTTTACAACAGTTACTACTTTTCCAATTAGGCCTTTTTGTAATGTTACTTTTATCAAAACAAATTTTTTGCAAAAAAATATTATACTATTTTTTTTAAATATGTAGTATATTTTTGAAACAATACTTGACCAAAATTCTTTTTAAAAACTCTATTTTTTAATAGTACTTTTTTCCATGGTTACTTATTTTAGACTATTCCTTTATATTTATTGTCAAATGGTACTTTTTCTAAACATATATTTCGTAACAAGTACTTTTTGAAAAGTGTTTTTTATAGTTGAAAAAAGTTAATTTTAGTTAAGACAGTTTTTCATTGCTAATTCTTAAAAGGAAGTTATACTTAAAGGGCTCTCTTCGAAAGGCAAATTTTGCAACAGACATTTGGGAAAGAATTTTTTAAAAATAATATATATTTCCTTCAAAAGATAGTTATTTTTTCACGAGAAATTTTTGTTTCAAAACATAATTTTTTTCAAAAAGTATTTCAAACGGTCAAATTGTTAAAGTTGCTATTTATTTTTGAAGGTGTTTTTTTAGAGTTAAATTTTTTAAACAAACATATTCTAAAGGAAGTTTTTCAAAATTAATTTATTTTTGATGTACATTTAGAAACGTTTTTTTGTAAAAACTACTTTTTTCAAACCAGAACTTTTCAAAGGGTATTTTGGTGTTTAAAGTTATTTTTCAAAAAAATCTTTTTCAAAAAGTAAATTTTTGGAAATAATTTTTATATAAAAGAGTTAAAGGTACTTTGTTGGAATGTATTTCGAATCAGGTACATTTTAAAACGTAACTTTTTTAAAGGAACTTTTTTAAATTCAATTTGTTATATATAATTTTTTTAAAGACAATTTTTTTGGAGTATTTTAAATTTTATTAAAACGTATTTAAAAAAAAAAATAATATTTCAAAAGGTACTTTTAAAAGGTTTCTTTATGAAATTATAGGAAGAAAAAAACAAAGAAAGTTTTTAAAAGGTGACGTTTTGATAGGTACCTTTTTAAAAGTAGAACCTTTACTTTATCAAAACGTAAATTTTCAAAATGTATTTTTTTTTAAAGTTACTTCTAAACTATACTTTTAAGAGAGGTAATTTTTTACATTTTCTATGTTAAGAAGGTACATACCAACATAGCTTTTTAAAAAGAACTTTTTTAAACGATACTTTCTGTAAAAGTTAAATATTTTTCTGTAAGATTCTTCGTGCAAAAGTAAAATATATTTAATAAAAAAAAAACAACTTCTGAGCCGAGAAAATTTACGAAGTTGCACTCGTATAAGCGTCTCAATACAAAGAAATCACATTTCTGTCACATTCACTTCGTAGTTCACGTTTCGGCAGTTCTTTTGTTGTCAATGTTTTCTTTATAAGAATCTCTTACCTAAGAAATTCGGTTGTAACAGTATAAACAAACAAAATATTTCCTAAATATTTATAATTCGCATCAGCGAACAAAATGAGTAGAGAAAGCGAAAGATTTTCCATTAATGATGATGATGATGAGATTTAAATAACAATTGAATATTAATTTACACACTACACTACATTTTTATTCATCTTGTTGCTTAAATACCATGACAACAATTCGTTATTCCTTAGTGAATAAAGTTAAGCCAGAATCCGGTTGTAAGTATCCTTCAAATGTATACAAATAGCAATTGCTCATTTTGTTGCAAAAACGCATACAAAGTTTATAATCTAATATACTTATTGGAGAACTTGTCATATATATGTGTGTACGTGTGTACTCGTATGTGTATGTACGTGTTTCTGTCAACATTCTGTCAATACGTCGTTACTAGTCGAGTAGATTGAACTAAATTTAAGTTCGATGAGGTTTGCAAAAGATTTTGCTTGCAGCGGCATGTCCGTTCGTTCATAGCCAGAAAGTGTTGATTTTGAATGTTCTGTGGTTGCGGCATTGGCCAAGAATGTCACGAAACTTCACAGATACTTTATCGACACATAGAACATTCATGGCATACAAAATGCGTAGTCAAGTGAAACAATCAAAAGTATATTTAAGAGCATCAAAGCTTTGCACAAGCAATGTGACCATGATTACTAATGAAGGTATTTAACAGGAAACAAACAATCGACAAATAATGAAAATAAACCACACACTTCGAGGAGAATGCAGGACAGGAACGAATGGATTCAATCCCTTGCATACGCATACATACATACTTTGGGTAGACAGACAGACGGACGTCTCTAAGAATATATTTTGGCTTATTTTATGTGCAGAAAATTTTTTATCGAATAAAACTTAAGAGCTTCTCTAACAAAAAAATATTTGGTGAATTCACACTGTAGTCATAAAGTCATAAGTCATAAAATATGACAACTATGAACACCACGTCATAATTTAGTGTGCTATGTCATAATTGTGCCAGCTGATAGAAACAAAAACATTTAAAAATAATATTTCATATCAAAATGCCCAAAATCAAGTGAAAAAAGTAAAATAATAGTTGATTTGTGCGAAAATTACATGTTAAACGTTGTTATGGTTACCTCAAGTAAAAATTTAATATTTTCAAATTGTTTTTTATCTTTACGAACTTGCTGAAATAAATATAAACAAAAGCAGCTGTTGCCGATAACATGAGCTGAACTATTTTTTTGGACGGCGGCAAGTGGCACATAAAAGGGCTATTAGACACGCATACTTGTCTGCAGACATGTACGATGGCATACCAAATCTCACTGTCTAATAGCATGTATGTCGAGTACGTCAGGCATGTATGTTGGTTTTCAAAAATTTTTGATTTTCTGATGTCTGCCGCACACCAACATACACACAACATTTATTTGTACTGAAGTATGCCGTCAGCGTTCGATAGTGTAATAGCAAAATGAAAAGTATGCCATTGTACATGTCTGCAGACAAGTATGCGTGTCTAATAGCCCTTTAACTTACACAAACACATATTTTTATTTTTGCGTTATTTATAAGTAGCGGCGGCTTGTAAATATTATCGCCGGCTCGACTAAAGAGTTACAGCTGCTCAACTAAGGTTTCTACTGTTATTTAATGACAAACCATAAACATACCTCAGAAAGTCTTATTATTGTATGATTTTTTTGCTTGAAGCAAAACAACAATTGTAAAATAATAAGACATTATGACAATATGACTGATATGACTACAGTGTGAACACCCCAATTATCTAAAATTTTGAACATTAGGGGCTGTGCACATATTACGTAACGCTCCAAGGGGGGAGGGGGGGGTTAAGGATTTGTTACGGATTGGAAATTTTGCACTGAAAAATTAGTAAAAAGCGTTACCCAGGGGGGGGGGGTGGGTGAAAAAATCTCTGAAAACAGCGTTACATAATATGTGCACAGTCCCTTATACTTAAGTTAATTTGAAAATGTTTCCCGTATGGCGTCAATGATGTTTTTTACAGAATTTCTGTAAAAATTAACTTGATGTAAGAAATTATTAACAAAGCCTTTGATGTCAGCGAGAGCGCTAAATTTCTTGGGGCTGTTTGTTTGCTGGTCGGATGTATTGTCTGGAATGAGGGGTATTAAAAGCGTGTTATTAAAACTGATTATTTATTAAATGCTTATAAATGCACCATAGCGTATACTTACTATGCTCGTACATTAAATACTTCAATAATAATCATACGACTCCATGTATGAAGTGTTTTTTATAAGGTGTCACAACTTTGAGTTGGCATCACTGCTTTATTTGAGTACCCATTTCTAAATCAATTTGTTAAAAAAATTTTAATTGTTGCACAGATCTCGAGCTATAATTTGGCTTTTACAGATTTAAAAAATATCAATTATTCGACGAGTTATAGCCAAAAAACCATATAAACAATATGCTGAAAATCGTCATTTGACTGCAAAGTTCGAAGGTCGATTAAAAAAAATTCGAACTAACATAAACAAACGCCGCGATACGGGTCTTCTAATTTAGCCTCTATTTTCACCCCTCACTCTCGAGGATTTGTTCCACAGTGTTTTGATGAAATTTGCACACTTTTCAAACTACTTTTTTTGAAGGAAAGTTTTAAATTAAATTTAGTACGTGTCTATTTTTTTTTGAGTGTAGTTTCTTACAAGTTTGTAAAGTGAGTGATGTACTTATAAGAGTTTCAGGAATTACAAGTTGTAAAATAATTACGATTAAAGCTCAAAGATATATTATTTGATAATTTTATGTTTAATCTTTTTTTGAACATATATAAACTGTCATACTGATTATTATGCGATTAGACGAAGAAATAAATAAAATTTAATAACGATGATGGCAGAAATATGTACCTGCCAACAGCAAGCAGCAACAATGTGTATAAAAGTTTCATCCTTTATGCACAATAAAAAACAATTACAGCAACAACTAGAACTGAAAAAACAAAAAAAAAAAAAAGTAATAGAAGTAATATCTTTTTTTTTTGGAGAAAATGGAAAAAACAAGAAGAAACAAAAGAATTATCCCCAAAGCTATAGAAATGTAAATGCAAAAGTTCTAATATACAACATTATAAAGCAATTTAACTTTATTTGTTGTTGCTGTTGTAGCTGCTACTGAAGATGTTCAACATATTTTAAAGAAGATGTTGGAGGTGCGATGGAACAGTCGCTCAAGCCATGTTTTTTTTTGTGCGATAAACATTAACAATGAAGGAAACGTTGTTATGTTCTGCTGTGCTGATTGTGGAACAAATTTATATAAATTTTTTTCTTCATACCAAATTCATGGTCCGATATTGTCGAAAGTTTTGATACTCGTGCAGGAGCCATTAGGCCCCATTCACACATTTACGTATCGCTGTTTTCGGAGATTTTATAAAAACAGTTTTTCGTCAATTGCGGTCCAAACCAAAAATTATTGTTCGATTTTCGTTGCGTTTGATTTTTTATTCAATTGAATACTAGTAACTGGTAGTGGTGATGTAGATGTTTCATTTTTGATTAAAACTCATAACCAATTGTAAGAAAGCAAATGCATATTCGAATTAAGTCCAACAAAAAAACGAAAGAAACAACTTCAATAGTTTTTTTAGTTACAAAGTGGTTTCAAATACATACATATATGTTTCCTGAATTCCTGTATGGAACACAAGGCAACAGACGATGGTCTCAGGTTCAATTCTATTAAAACTTTAGATTGAAAATGTTTTCGTGCCAAATTTTATTCTCTTAAAAGTTTAATTTTTAGTGCGTTCATAGTTCCCTTAGGATGAGCACCCACCGATGTAAGACAAAATAGTTTTTTTTTTACGCGTACGACAACAGAACAATAGTTTTAATATCTCAGCGCACATCGAACTAAACATACGCAAAATTGTCTGTTTGACTGACAACGCCATTATCATTGGTTGCAGAATATTCTTGTGGCTTGATACAACATCATACCCACACCAAGTAAGATAAAGCAGACTGAAATGAACTTCTTTTTAAATAATTTAGCACTTTCTTATGATGTAACCCAGACCAATTAATACAAGTCCAAAAAAAAAAAAACACACAAAAACCATTTTACGATAAACAACTGTCTTTGACTTAAAAGTCAAAAACGTTTTGTCTTTCGTTGGCCCTAATTTACAATATTTAACGCGACTCCGTGCCACAGTGTTTTGCGTCTCTTGACGTTTCAACGCAATAAAATGTAACAAAATTGGTAGATTACTTTCGCAAATACCTTGATGGCAACAATCCTTTTCCTTTTTCTACATGCGTTGGCATTATTATTAATACTGACACAAAAAAAAAACATTTTATCTAAGATGAACTAAATGTATGGATATATATGTGTGTGTTTGTGTGTGTGTATGCGTGTGTTTGAGCGGGTCGTAGCGTAAAAGCTTGAATGTATGAAAAAGTTTTTAAATTACAATGTTGTAAATTTTGTTGATAACAAAGTTTTTTTTTTAAGAAAAAAAAAACATGTGAAAAAGTTCATGATTTTTTTCGTTAAAAATTATTTAAATTTTAAACTTTGATGTGTCTTGTTTTTGTTGTTTTTTTTTTTAAGTTCAAAGCGTATTGCAGAAAATGTGTTTTTTATTACGTCTATTCATTTTTCTGCAGGATTATTTTCATAAAAAAGGATTACTTGATACCCTTTTCTATTGAGAACTTATGCCTCCCACTCGCATAACAATTAACCATTGATGAAACTTGAATAGAATGTTGCTGATGCTCTTTTATCGAATGAATCCCTTTTTGGCTGTTATATTTTTCGTTACCTAGTGAAAAAATTTAAGTAAAGCAACTTTTGCGGCGACATTTGAGAAAGATTTGCTTTCACTGCTTTTTGTGCTCATTTTTAATTTATTCGAATATTTAAGTTTGTATGTTTTGTGTGTTTATGGAAGTATATTTGTTAGCTAGATTTCCCCACCGTTTTTTCATTTCAAAGCGGAAGTAGATTTGTTTCTTTTTTTCTTTAAACAAATTAAAAAAACTTTTCATTTGATTTTCCTTTTCATTAATGAGCTTTGAGGGTGCTGTGGAAGAAAGCTTAAATAGAAAAAGGGCAGAGAGATTGTCAAACAGTGCAGTTTGTTGTTTTGCAGACTGATCAGCAGCCAGATTTTTAATTATGATTCTTTTCAGTACTTGAATTAAAACTTTGATTTAAAATAAATATTTGCTATTAAATTTAAAGTAAAATGTTAAAGTCAAGAGCTTTTACTTTTTCATTTGAACACACTTTAATTACCACCTTGTTGATACATTTTGTAACACTCTTGACCATTTTTTCCCTCTGCACACTGTCCAACAAATGCTTTTGACAGCTTGGCCACACATTTTAGTCATAATTTGCTTTTATGATTTGTTGCAAAACACTCGTAGTAAAATTGACAAAAAAAAAACCAAACAAAATTACACCCATTTTGATTTATTATTTCGAGGATTGGAACACATTTATTTTGTTTGTTCATCACTATTTTAATAACGGCTTCCTCCTTTAATGTTCAAAGGATGTAATTAAGTTGACATAATTTTTGTTTTGAATTCAAGTTCGATGAGAATTTATTAAGGATCGGACAGATTGGACACAAACTTTCGCAGCAAAAAAACTTTAAAAAGTGATATTTTTTTAAAAAATAATTTCTAATGGTTAATTTTAGAACAAATTAAGTTATTTAAATATTTTGCAACTGAAAATTTGTAAAAGAAATTATAGATTTTTAAAAAAAAGTTATTCAAAAAGTACTTTTTCAAAATGTTCATTTATCAAAAAGTAGATGGAATCTTTTTGAAAACTGCATTCTTTCAAAAGGCATTTTTTTTTAAAGGCAGTTTAAAAAACTATTTAAGAAGATATTTCTTTCACAGTGTTCGAGTGTTGTTTTTGAATCAAATTTCCTTTTTCTTAAAGATACTTTCAAATGTTTCTTTACAAACTCATTTTCATACTACATCTTCTAGTTTGATTGGTCTAGTATTTGTTAGTCACAAACCAAAAGCACTTCTCTATGATCAAATTCCAGTATCAGTCTTTTCTAACCATGATATTATCTTTTTGAGTTATGACTTGTCCTTGGTTGCTGAGGACAAATATATTACTTATCGTGATTATCATAACATTGATTACATACACAATGTTAAATCAAAATATTGATAATATCTGTTGGGACCAGATCTACAGAATCGACAGTGTAAATAATTAACTCTCTTTTATAGAAGAAAATATTCGATTATTGTATGACATGTGTGTTCCAATTAAAACCAAACTTATCATAGCTAATCAGCCACCATGGTTTGGTCATGACATAAAACTTCTTATTGAAAAGCGTGATGCTGCTTATAGTCGATGGAAGAGATATGAAACTGGTGATCTGCAAGCTATTCACAAATCTGCTCGTAGGTTGGTGTTTTCTTTTCTATACACAAAATGGCGCCTTATTGAAAGGTACATATATAAAATGTCTTGCCAACCTTGTAATAATGCAGCTTATTATTTCACTAGAACTGAACACAACTTATGAAAAAGTGGAACGCCCTATTTTCAACAGCTGACAGCTAAGTTTTACAGGACACTATCAACACTGTCGATTTTTACGGGGCAAAAAGTGCAATGCCTTCCACCCTTAGTGAGGGCAATTTTTTTAGAATCAAACACACTGCCCTTTTAGAGAGCAAAACATTTTTAAGAAACGAACACCAAAGTACATTTTCTGCATGGAGATGTAGCATTTTTTTGTAGAAAAGGAAACACCATAAATGTTGTTGAAGATACTTTTTCAAAAGTATCTGATATTTAAGGACTCATTTGTCAATAGGTACTTTTTTTAAGGGAATACTTTTTTAAAAGGTACCTATATTTTTCCTAGAAGGTACTTTTTCAGATTATAATTTATGTTAAAGGTACTTTTTTGAAAAGGATTTGTTTTCAAATCACTCGATTTGCGAAAAGTAGTATTTAAAAAAGTACTGTTTTCGATAGGAATTGTATCAAAAAGTACCTATTTCAAAAGGAAATTCTTTTTAAATAATAGTTTTTTTTTCGAAAATTTATTTAAAAAAATGCAGTTAACAGAGTAATCTTAGTTTTTAAATCTATTTCTTTCCAAAAGCAATTTTTTGCAAAATGTACATCTTTTCAGAAGAACTTTTCTTTCTTTTTAACTGAGAGTACTTTTTGTTGGAAAAAACTCTTCCTCCTTCTTGTCGCAGACATCTTCCAATTGTCACTAGCAGTTGTGTGCTGCTGTCACGACCATACCAGTGTAACTTGTAAAAACATCTAACAGCTTTTTCGTATTTTCGATTTAAACAAAGATTTATACGGCTGCATGGCAAAGAAATAAAAAAAAAGAAAAACCAAGAAGTGAAACAAAAACATATTGAGAGAGAAAACAAAAATGAAATATGACTTTTGGCCAACAATATGACAAAACGTTTTCATATGGCAACATACAAGTAGTTGGGGTTGAAACATACTTTTGTTTGCCACAAACTGATTCCATTTTTCATGTGAAACAAACAACCTTTAGATGATGTATCTTTTGTATAAATTTCATTTTTTAATGTTGATTTTTTTTTTTTTCATTTTCTAATTTTATTAAAGATAAACAATTGCGAGTTTGTAGTTTTGAAAAAAAAAGAAAATCATAATTGAGCCGTTGAAAGGAAGAATTGAGTAACTAAGGTTTTAAAATATTAAAAGAATTTATTGGAGCTTCTCTTTTATCAGAAAAGTTTGTGTTAAATTTTATTTCGTGTTTCAAGAGTGCAGGTTTTTTTTTCATTTGAAAACTAATTAAGTGTGCTTATAACTTTTATTCTCTCAGCCAGTGCTTTTGTGCATTTCAGTTGTTTTTTCCATTCCAATTCAAATTTCCAACAATATGAAGAGAACAACCTCATCAATGTTTTTTTTAACTTTTATAAAATGAAAACCTTTTTTGTTCGTTCGTTTCTTTCACTTTTTGTATCTAAAAATTAATATAAAAATTCATAACAAATACATTTCTATGGTTGCCTTTGAATTGTTGAGTAGTTTTTATTAAAAATAATGTGTACACTGTACATATTTATTTATTTATAAATTTCTATACAGACACATAAATTTTGTATCGCTTTTATGTTTTCTTGAAATGTTCTAAGAGATTTTCTTTAGCAGTCTGTGCAAGATAAGATCTTTTTAAAAGAGTATAAAATAATTGATAACAAAATTTCAATGAGATGTTACGAGTATTTTCAAAAATTTTCTAAATATTTCTTTTATAATTTTATAAAATTGTAAATCAATACCAATTTTGTCACATATCGCTCATTTGCTGCAAGGAAGTCATAACACCTTTTTAGAGAAGAAGAAGGTTTTCCTTTTCCCCTTTTAGCTCGTTTTCAGCAAGCGAGCGATATATTACGGAAGCTTATGGCTTTTGATTAAAATTCAAATTTACAATGTCTTGCATTGTTAATGTGGATGAAGTACTTCGTTCCATAGGTACTTTTTACAGTTGATATACATACATCAAAAGTTATTTGTTGTGAAAGTACTTTTTCACAATGCGCTTTTTTTTAGAAGTACTTTTTACAATTCATATTATTCTAAAGCTACTTTTCGGAATGGGACTTTTTTCAAAGACACGTTTATTTGCATTATACTCTTTTCATATGGTATGATTTTTGAAAAATAGTTTTTCAAAATGTACTTATATCAAAAGAGAATTTATTCATATGGTACTTTTTACAAAATGTGCTTGTTTTCAAAGATATTTTTTTGAGACATTTTTCTCAAAAGGTAGGTTTTTCAAAAGATTTGTTTTATAAAAGGTACTTTTATGATAAAGGTACTTTTAACAAAAGATACTATTTCCAAAATTTTGTATAAAAAAAATCTTGTTTTCAAAAGGAAATTTTTTAACAGGTATTTTTTTTTCAAAAAGAACTTTTTCATAAGGTACATTTTTCAAAAGGTACTTTTTTCAGAAGGTACATTTTTAAAAAGGTACTTTTTTCATAAGGTACATTTTTCAAAGGTACTTTTTTTTTAAAGAGTACTATTGTTAATAGTTACTTTTTCCCAAGTATTTTCTTTTCAAAAGGTGCTCTTGAGAAATACTAAGCCCTAAGGTGTGGTTTGAATAAAAATACAAATATGCATATTTTACTCGGATACTCTGCAGTAGTGTTGGCCAAAAGGGGAGTCTATGTAGTGGTAGTGTTTATGAGTATATATTAGTGAAAATACGGTGAACAAAATATATGAACATAACACAATATCGACATTGATTTGTTCTGTTTTTTTGATACATGTTGAGTTAAATGAACAACTTTTCAAGTTAATAAATTACGTCAAACAAGTATTTCGTCATCCTCATTATTTCATTATTTTTATTAAAAATCTGCTTATAAATTATAAGATTGATAAAAATAAATTAATTGTGCGTTGTTGCAAATATTCCCTGTGTATCTCATAAAATAATTGACAGAGAAATATCAAGACGCAATGCGACATAAACCTGCTTGTGCAAAAGCGCTATCATTCAACTGAATGAAATTGTCTTTTTTTTACATTTTGGTGAGTAGTTTTATTTGTAGTCGGTTGTATACATAAAAGAAGGCGAATGAGGTTCGGATCTCTGGTGTCGATTTGGGCTTCGCTGATATATAATTTTTCCACTGTATGCGAAGAATTGATTTACTCCTTGCAACAATGAGTTGAGTAATTTAAAGTTATAAATAATATATATCGTTGTCAGTTGAAGTTGTGTTGCCCCAATTGTAATTTGGGTATAATGAATTACATCCTTTATAGCTCTGGTAGCCAACAAAAAAAAAAGTTGTTGAATGTTGGTTACAAAATTTATAAAATAACTATTTTTGTTGCTCGTTTGCCTGCTACGAGTATTATTTTGCCTTCCTAATGTTAAAAAAAATCAAATCAATATTTATACGAGTTTTTTTTTAACTCGCAGTCCTGGAAGTTCCACTAGATCTTATTTAATTAGTTAAGTTAATCTTGTTGTAGTTAATAGTTTATTTTCCTAGTAAGCTCTCCAAGCTAAATAGCTAACGCTTAGAAAATTCATCAAATATTAATGTTTCACTTGTAAGTTTTGTTAGCTGTTGGATGTCTGGATATTACGGGCATATGTGCTGCTCTTGAAGTTAAAGAAAAAAAAATCTCGCTCAATTTTATTAAAGTGTAGAATGATAAAAGGATCTCTATAAACCATAGAAGCAGTTGTGTAGTATTTTATTCCGTACTGTTTTTGTTTACAATTTTATTTCAGGAGTTCATTCGTGCCATTCCAACCAACCTTTTTGGGTTTATTTTTTTCCCAGTTTTTTGCTATTTGTGATGTATACACACACACCCATACAAACACACTCACACACAACAAGAGGAATTGTTGGGACAACTCCTTTTGTTTGTTTTCATCTTTTTTTGTCTAATACATTTTACATTTGTTTTTGTTTATTTGTACACTCAAGTATTCTTTATTTTTTATTTATGAAAAAAATGAAACAATTCTCAGAAAATTAAATACAAACTGCAACTATTATTTGGAGAGAATTTTAAAGTTAAGAGCTGCTACCTGAAATAATGCTTTATTTAGCTCGGGGGAGTTGTTTTGTACCCGACAGATTGTTATAAAAATTGTGTTTAGATTTAAAAAACTAAAGAAAGAAAAGAATGCAGGAAAAATGTAATCAAGCAAAACTAATGTTTGGTATGTTGCGCGTAATCTTCACTTGGAGAGTTTTTTGTTTGTTTTAATTTTAATTTTCAAAACATGTTCGAAATTATGGAATAACTTCTTAATTTCACTTTATGATATTTTATCCATCATTACAGTTCTCTTTATTTGCCTGTGTACTTTTTATTGTTGTTGATTTTATTTAATGAGAATATTTCTGTTAAAGTTTTGCTTGTTATTTTGACATTTTTAAATTGTGGTTAAAAGTTTAAACTTCTTTTGTGTTGGTCATTGGTAAAAGTGAACTGTTTTAATTAAATAGTTTTTTTTTTTAATTTAAAGTTAAAACGTTTTATATACAAAAAAAATAGTCCGACAAAGATGAAATTTTCTATGCTGGGATGTTTCTTGTTGTTGAGAGTTAAAGTAAATCATGAATCAGCCAGCGCCAATGAAATGCAGACCGATGAACACGAGTAACCCACAACAAATGAAGGAATTCCAGTTTTTTTTAATTAAATTCGGCAAATATCTCAAGAAATAAATTTATTAAATATTTGCGTTTCAATATTATTAAAAATGTTGTAGGAAATAATTGGTATAAGCCAAGTTTGAAGTACTTTTGAATTTAAGTGTCGTTTTTTAGCTCTACGACGAACTGTTTGTAATTTTCAAGTTGAATAAATCAGGATATTCGAACATTTAGGATGACAGTTTGCTGTAGACAATTAAAGTTTTTATAACTTTTGTACAACTTAAACTAGAATGCAGCCATTAATTGTAAATATGTATTTCCCTGTATATGATTACTCTTAAAAAAACAAATTTAGTTGGGAATTTAGCACAGCATGATTACTATTTCGTAAATTGCACTGGTAAGCTATGTGGAAAGTTTTATTTCCATCACCGCAGTACTTTCGATATATTCTGCATTTTTTTGTTTTAAAATTTGGAATGAAATTTTATTACATTTCTTACATTGTGCTTCTAATATCAGAGTTTAATTTTATTGCTTACAATTTCAGAATGTTGCTACCAATGTCTGAGCTAAATTTTAATTCATTTAGTAGAAGGATACGTCTAGCTTCCATATATCTTTTATATTGAATGTAAATTTTAAGATAGAATTGCTAGCAGAAAGTAGTGAAATTTGTTTAACAACTTTCTGAATGCTACTACTAGATTCTGTTCTAAGTTTTAATTTATTTGATGTAAGGGTACGTCTAGCTCCCATATATCCTTTAAATTTTTTAAAAAAAATTTAGAATGCTACTGTGCTAAATTGTACTTCATTTAAAGGAGCGATGTGTCGACATCCTATATATCCTTTATATTGAATATTGAATTATGTATAGCAATTTTCAACAATTGCGAACAAAAAGAATTGAAAGCTGCTAACAACTTTCAGAATGCTACTACCAGTGTCTGTGCTAAGTTTTAATTTATTTGGTGTAAGGATACGTCTAGCTCCCATATATCCTTTAATCCGAATATTAAATTTTGACTAGAATTACAAAAAAAAGTAGCTTAAGATGCCAAAACCTTTCAGAATGCTACTACCAGTGTCTGTGCTAAATTACATTTTATTTAGTAGAAGGATACTACCTCCCATATATCCATTATATCGAATAATTACAAACAGAAAGTAGTTGATGTTGCCAACAACTTGCAAAATGCTACTACCAGTATCTGTGTTAGATTTCATTTCATATGGTGCAAGGATATATCTACCTCCCATATATCCTTTATATCGAATATTAAATTTTGACTCGAATTGCAAACAGAAATTAGTGAAACTTTTTAATAACTTGCAAAATGCTGCTACCAATATCTCTGGTGAAATTCATTGCATATATCCTTTATATTGGATGTCAATTTTAACTTAGAATTACAAAAAGAAAGTAGTGAAAGATCACAATAACTTTCAAAATGCTGCTATCAATATCTGCGGTGATTTTATTGCACTCGGTGCAAGGATAAGTCTACCTCCCATATATCCTTTATATGGAATATTAAATTTTGACTAGAATTACAAACAGAAAGTAGTTGAAGTTACTAATAGCTTTCCAACTATTGCTATCGAAATCTGTGGTAAAGTTCATTTAGATCGGCTTAAAGCAGTGTCTTTGAATCATATAGAATTAATGAAAAAATGTATAAAATTTATGTGCAATTAAAAACAGAATGCAGCCAAAAATTATAAATTATATCTTATATATGCTGCTAACATCTGTGGTAAGTTTTAGTTTAATTCTTGCAAGGACTGGTCAATTTCCCATATATGCTTTATTATGAATATTAAATTTTAGCAAAAAATTATGAATATAAAGTAATGAAAATAAGTTTCTATTTACTAAACTGTGATGCTTAATTTAGTGAGACATTAAATTTCTATCGACTCAAAAACATGAATACCATGAATGTATCCTTTATTTTAAAAGTTTTAATGTTATTTAAAAATTGCAACAAAATGTGGTAAAATGTCTTAAGTGTGCTTAGAACAAAGTTGCAGTAATCTGTAGAAGTTTTCATATCAAGCGGTACATGCAACTGGCTAGATCTCGTCTATCCTTTATTTTCAATATAAAATTTTAGAAGTTGCTAACAATTTCTTCGGAGTGCCATAAACTTTAGTAAATATAGTTAAGTTGTTATGCTTTTAAGATTATCGGTTGGTTTAATTTTATTCGCTGCAAGGATACGCCCATCTCCGGTATATTCATAATATTGAAATTAACTGCCCGTTAATTTTCGATATCGACGAACAATCACTAAAATTTAGGCGAAATCTTTGTCATGAAAATGTAAAAGAACCTGAAAAGTAAATTTTAATTTCTTCAGTAAAAATAAATACCCGATTTTTGCTACAGTTTTGCACAGAATATAATGAAACTACGTAGCTATTTCATAAGTAACGCTGCCAGGCTTTGTGAGATTTTTTATTAATATTGAAGCAAGGACGCGAGTACCTCCCCATATATCCTTTATTTAAAAAAAAAAAAAAAAAAAAATTTTTTTTAGTTTAATGAAAAACTACCATATTTTATGCATATAATTCAACAAAATGGTACTGATATATTATAATTTAGCACTGTTATTCGTGCGTGGGATGTACGCGACATGTAAATTAACATCTCATATTAATTTTGCTATATGCTCTATCAATTTTCAAAGAACATGATTAGAACTAACTGATATCGTTTGAAAAATGCCTAAGAAATGAAAAGAATAAAATTAAATATATTTCAATTGAAATTGAAATAAATCGAATAATAAAAGCAGCCGACACAAATAAAACTGCTTTTTCCATGTGAATATTTCAAATTACAGAGAAGGCAATTAAGGTTCAATGATTTTCTCTCCATTTCTCGCACTAACTTTATGCCTAATTAAATTTATGTAAAAACTTGCAAAACATTCCACAAACAGCCAACGAAAGAAAACAGTATTTTTTTCCTTTTGCCTCTATTTCTTTTTTTCTTAGTCAAGCATACAAAAGATATGAATAAATTACTTGTTGAGAATGAAAAAGAAGAAGAAAAAAATTATATGTAAACTCGGGCAAGAGGAAAAAGCAAAAAGGAAAACAATAACAACAATAAAAATACTCGTACAAGAGAGTAAAAGTATATTAAAAAATATATTTTATAAATTCTTTCTTGTTAAAGTAAGAAAATATACAAATTTGTCTTGTTGTTGCTGCTGTTTTTGTGTGAGTTGTAAAAAAAAAAAGAAGAGAAAATGTGGAAAAAAACAATCTTGATTGCCACTATTAGCAGCTCGTTAAGCACAAATGCCGCTTTACCACATTCGCAAACTTGCAATACATTTTTCTGTAATACGTTTGTGTATGTGTACGTACTCATACTAATACTTGCTTAAACTAACACCATTTTACAAATTACTTGTTCACCCATCTAACATTATCCTTATTAAAAGTGTAGTTTTATGCCTGTACGTGTTTGTGTGTGTGTATGTGTGTGTTGGCATTTGTGAAAATTTCTTTTTGAAAAGCTGTCATGTTTGCTAAAGAAAACTTGCTTAAATACACATACACACTCGCACACATACATTCGTACGTACATATACATGCAGTCAGTCGCTCACTTATACTCAAATTTCAAATGTAATTTATCAAGCGGAAGTTAAGTAAATCAAAAACAATTTAAGTTACGCCATATGCTGCTGCTGCTCTTCTTCCAACCAAACAAAGATGTTTGTTGTGGATTTATTTTATTTATTAAGCAAACATGGCTGAGTGTGTGTGTGTGCGTGTGTGCATTTAGTTTAAATATATATTGAAATGCGCGTTTAAATGTGTGTGCGTGTGTGTGAATGAATGAAAAAGTTCGTTGCTAGTGATTTATTTGTTTATTACGAACTTATAATGGGCATGTGTTAGTGAAATGGAATTGGCCTGCTACGAGAGTTGTGCGCGAATAGATTTCAAAATTGAGCAGAAAAAACAATTTGGACATTTAAAAGTATTCAATTAATTCACGAAAGTTTGTTAAAGTAAGAGGGTGTTCTAAAATGTGCAAGGAAACAGGTTGAAATTATATTGTATGTTGTGAACCTAAACATATACGATTACAAAAACTGATGTTTTTTTACAACAATAAAAGGATGTTCTATCAGTTTCACAGTTGGTGCAGACATTGAATGAAAACTTTAACGAATACTAAAAATCAAACAAAATTATAAATAAAAATTATTCCGTCAGGTAAAGCAAGTTTTAAATTTTTCTTTCTTATGTACCATAATAATCAGTTACCTGAAATTTTCACAATTAATTTTTCTATAATTTACAAAATGAAATGAAATTAAAAATTATTGAGTTTGTTTTCAAGAAATACAACAAATCACAAAAAAAAATACGTAGAAAATAGTGCACAAATTGAACAAAACGCCAAAGCTAAAAAATGCATCCAATACGAAAAAAGTCGCATACGAAAAAGAAGTTATTGAGAAAAAAATGGCGGAATTGAGGAATATCGCTAAAACGAAATGAAATCGGCAAGAGAAAACAAAATTGTCAAAGCGCCAAAAGTTAGTGGAAAAAGGAGTATAAAATGGGAAAAATAGTAACGAAAAATATTTCCAAAATGAAGAAAACTGCAAAAAACCAATAAAATCATCGAAACGAAAAATTGTTAAAACAAAATGTTTTTTTTTAAAGAAACCAAACACTACCCACGAATCGAATAACTTGTCTGCGGAAAACAAACCGGTTCTTTGGACGGAATCGAACCTGCACCATCCGTACTATCAGCCATGGATAAAACGAAAAAGTGCCTTCCGAAAACGGGGGATAAAATGAGATAAGTCGCCAAGCCAAAAAAAAAAACAGCAAAAATGAATAAAATTGAAAAAGCGAAAGAAAATCTTTAAAATAGAAAAAAAATCCAACATAAACCGGAATCGCAGCAGCGAGAAGGAAAAACAAATTGTTACTGGAAAAAGGTGCTAAAATTAAACAAGAATCGCAAAAAACAAAAAAAAAACGCCAAAATAGATAAAAAAAACCGTCCAAAATAAAAATTTTAAAAATATACACAGATAAAAACTAAAAGAAGAAGCACAATTCACTCTAGTTTTAATTTTAATTTTCCAATAATTTTATAGCGATTTTTTAGACAACAGCCTCGCACTGCGCAACAACAACAACAAAAACTTTTCGTTTAATTAAATAAAGTTTGTTTTGAAATTTGCAAAATTAAAGGTGAATAAGATAATTTAAAATAATCGTGTTACCTGATGCCCTTTTAAAACAAAAATGGGTAAAAAACAAAACAACAAGTTTCTATGTAAATCCAAATCAATGTCGACATTTCTGACATTCTGTAGTTTTTTTTTTTTTCAATGAACTTGAAATTTAATTTTCCAAAGGGTTACACCACACAAAAGGTCTCAATGTCAGTCATATCCTTTCTGTATTTGCTTCATGTTAGAAAATAATCATTGTGCTCAATTGTGGTAACAGGAATCTATAGAAAGAATTGGTATTCCAACTAAAGCAAAACCGCACACTTATGCAGATAGTTTTGTGATAAAATAAGAATAAGAGAAATGTTGTTCATACGTGCGGAAATTGTTAAGAGGGAGTAAACGAATGAACAACACACACACACACACACATGACCACATTTAATTTCCTTTTAGAGAACCTTATTATTATTGTTGTAGTATAAAGTAATTTTTCCAGTTTTAAGCTCCAAACATTTTCGTTTAACAGCATCATTTGAGGTTCGAGGGAAGAGCTGTTATGGAAATGAAAACAAAATCTTGTTTCAATATCGAAAATCATTTAAATGATTTATTTTGCATACAAATGACAATTTAACTTGAGCAAAAAGAAAAATAAAGGAAAAAATGTGTATATTAAGACTCTTAAGGGAAATAACATTGGGTCCAGCTTGTACTCGTTACAGCCATAAAATAACTAAATTTCTACACAAATACAGTGAATGAAATTTATACACTTATATCCTGTTAACTAAGGATTTTATCCTGAGTTTAGTTTGAACTTGGTCAACAATCTATTTGCATTTATTTCTCTTTGTTTAAATTACTATGAAAAATTGGAAAAAGAAAAATTCAAAAAAAAAAAAAAATGTCGTAGCAGCAGACCCTTAAAAGGGCATCAATGATGAAAAATGATAACATCAAACAGCAATCAAAACGATTAGAGTTGAAAAATCAATTCGTATTTGATTGAGAAATAGAAAATAAAAAAGAAACAAACATACGCACATCATACTCGTACAATAAAGCATAACTAACAAATAACTCAGCATCAGAAGCAGCAGCAGGAGGAAACATACAGAGATAAGAGAAAATTAAATTTGTTTGCATTTACTTGAAATTCGTGCAATAGCAGCAGTTAATCGAATAAAGATATCGAATTAAATCGAAAACATTTTTAAAACAACTGCAGGTACACAATTTCTCTTGTAACAAGAATACGTGAGTGAGTGATTGATTGAGTGAACAACTTAAAGATGAGACTCAGCGAAAAGGGAATATCCCCGCTAGATTTAAATGACGGTAAATATTTATTTGAAATGGATTCAAAAAATTACTTTTTAATTAAAACCAAGAGAAAAATATTAAAAAAAATTGTGAAGCATAAAAGGCATACAACCCTGCAAACAAATGAAATGTATCTCCTAAAGCAATAATTTAGCAATACAATGACACATGTGTACCAACATAACAAAAAAATTTCGATACTCGAATGTACACAGACCGCGAAAATCCAAAATTCACTTTTTCTTTTGAATAAACATCGTATATCGGAACCGATATATTATTTGTGCTGATTTTCAATAAGAACCGTCTTAAGAAAATTCCTTACACACCAGTCCATGACCCCCGTCTCAAGCACCTCTGGTGGCTTTGGGAAACCGCTTTAACGCTAAGTTAGACGGACCAGGCTGATTAAAATTCCCTATCTATAAGGATCCAGAGTATAAATACTGTATGGATCACATATGAATATTGTAGAAATTGGAGATGGGTATAAAAAGGACAATATATTTTATAATCCACAGTACAGTATGTAATGGGCTTATGATCGTGCCTTTTATAAATGCATGTATGTATGTATATATTCAGAAACAAATAGGCATGATCAATATCCCAAGAATACATTTACAGGAAAGAGCAGCAGAATGCTAATTTCCATAGGAAGTCGCATCAGTAGTAGTGTCTCTGTTTATCGTTCTGATATTCAGATATTCAACTCGCAGCGAAGCAAATTACATAGTTGGTGTGTGCGTGCACAGAACGCACTTGGCATATGTTCAATACTCAACAGAGAATTTTAACTTTTATTATTTTTCGAATATATAAAAGTTACCAAACATTGAAGTTTTCAAGTTGTTATTTGTACGTATTTGCCTCCAATGGCATCACCATATTAAAGTATTGAAGGTTTTGTTTAGTAGAATTCTTTCTCATTATTTTGAAATTGGACTTGGTTATGTATGTTCGAGTGTATACGAGGTATACGCCAATCCTAAACTTAACAGAAATTCTGCCAACGTCTTTCATAGGAAAATTTTTTTTGATAAAAATTTCTAAATTTTAATAATATATAGGAATTTGTTTTTAAACTATTTTTAAGGAAATTTTATACTTAAACTAAGTAAAAGTCCTTTTTTTGTGAGTATAGAAAATATATTAAAGTGATAGGAAAATTTTTGTTTTGTTCAAAACGGGGCTAAAGGTTTTAATTTGTAATCCCGTTTTGTTAAGATTAAAAAGAAAATGTTTCATATACAATTCTAAAATTTAAAATTTACTCATAATCTCATCAAAACTAGGGCTCTTAATTTTATACCTTAAATTTTAGCGTTTAAAACAAAATTCGGTATTTTAGGTATGTTGTTTGTTTGTTGTAACTCTTAAGCAATCAAAGTAAAATCTTTCTACTTTCATTTTTGTTTGTTTTTATGTTTTGTAGCTTTTAAAATCTTTAAGATTTATTTATCTCCGTTTTTCTCACATAAATCAAAGTGTCAATTTAAAAATTTTTATTTGTTATGAAAAATACTTACGATAAAAAAAACCAATAAAAATAAAAGAAAACATAAAATAAAATGTAACCTTTAACAATTCTTCTTCTTGGTTTATTTATTTATTTATTTATATTTTCTCTCCTCTAAAATCTGTCTATTTTCTGTAAGTTTCTTACATGGGAAACAGTTGACTGCCGCAAAACCAAAAAGAAAAACACATGATTTTCCACAAAAAAAATTCATTTTGTTGTTTTAACAAATAAAATGCCTGTCAAAAATTTTGAAATATTGCTCAATAATACAACTAAAGTACATGAAGGTTGTTGGTTTAAACTGGAAACAAATTAAGCAAACAAGAAAAAAAAATCTGACAAAATAAAGAGAAAACAAAATAAAAAAGAAAAACAATCTGAAAGAAAACAAAAAAAAAAGTGATAAAGAAAAACTTAAAATCTTGTTTTGTTGCAAACAACATGCATGCAGGCATGCAATCAGACATGCACATTCATGTGTGTCTTTGCAGTTTTACTCCTTGGAGAGAAAGTATAGGCCAGCGAAGGCCAAATCGACACCAGAGTTCCGAACCTCATTCGGCTTCTTATATGTATACAACCGAATGCAAATAAAACTACTCTCCAAAATGTAAAAAATAAACAAGAATTTCATTCAGTTGAATGATAGCGCTTTATTTTGTTCACTGTATTTTCACTAATACATACTCATAAACACTACCACTACATAAATTTCTTTTGGCCATGACTGGTATAGTTAGACTAATGCGTGTTGGAGAGTTTTTTGTGTTCGTGTTGTGCGTTTTGGTGGTACATATTGTTTTTATTTCTCCAAGGGTGGTGTAGAATTTTTTAGTTCCCTATATGCTTCTCTGCTCTGTGTACTTCACTTTTCACTGTTGTGTTGTGTGTTTGTATTTGATCGTTTTTATTATTAGCTTTTCTTTATCAACTGATGTTTCTAACGTTGAAAAATTTTTCTTTTCAGAAATTAAATAAATTGTTTTTTTATTTAGATGAAATTTGTAAATTTTGTTGATGTGTTTTCTAGCAGGAACCGTATGATGACTTCAAACTATTGTACATACTCGTATACCTGGTTCAAACATATCAGGTTTCCGTGATCAAGTTGTGATTCAGCTGGGAGGGTGACAGAGAAATTCTTATTGCCATCTCTGTCTTTCTTCCAGCGGAATTAAAATTTGATCAAGGAAACATGACGTTTGTGAACCAGCACATATTTGAATTTTTGTTTTTGCCTTCCATATAAAAGTCACTTCGGTGATGCGTTTTATAAAATTAGGGTCTTAATTTGGAAAATTTTCAATAATAATTCCAAATTTTGCAAATTTAGTTGTTAACTGATCTCAAAATAATTGTAAGGAATTTTTTTTTCTTATTTATTTAAAAAAATTGGTAACAATCAGAGTATATTTGCAGCACCTTAACTATTTTTATTTGAATTTAGGGAAATATGTGCTGGTGCAGAAGCCACTGTTTGTTGCATAATGTTGCTTATTTTGTACTAAAAGGCATATTTAAAGGCATATTTAAAAGGCATATTTTATTTTACAGAAAAAACTAGTTTGTGTTAAAACAATTTTTTAAATTGTGTTTCAATATTTTAGTGCACATTGTACTCTCCCCAGCATAATTTTGTATATTTTCGGATAGTTTTTATACACAATTTTGAATTAATTTTAGAGCTTTTTTGGAGCAATTGCATTCACTTGTTTGCAACAAGAAGATAATTCCGGTACGATAGTAGTTTTGAGATTTTCCAATGTATGGAAGAAAATTATAAAAAAAATGTGCGATGTAAAATAAAAGAAGAGGCTGTTACTACCAGAAGGACCCAGAATTATACTTCATGGTGTCAGTCATGCAAATAATAAAAGTTATAAAAGAACATATTATATTTGAATTTCTACAACAATAATTTTAAAATTTGTTTCTGCATATTTAATGCGGATAAAACGTATTCTGAAAGGCTTATTTCCGGTTTCCCTGTTAATAACGTAATTTCTTTTATTTCGCTTGTCGTTTGTCGTCTGTCGGCAAGGTATGTGTTGCATTTTGTAGTGTGCTGTACATTAAATAAATTGTCCTTAAATCGTTGTACTCCTGTTATTTATTTTTCCAATATAAGCTTTTTCCTTTTTGCATTTTACCTTTTTTTGTGGTTTATTCTCTTGGTTTTTTTTCCTGGATTAGCTTATGTAACAAATTGAAATTATTTTCTATTAAACCAACGAATGTGTGAATCGTTGGACACAAATAGAACAGAAAAAAACCCACTAAATTATTGTATGGGAAATAACACAAACAAAAAGCAATTGTTTAGTTTATTGGTTTGTCATGACTGCCTGCCAGCCTGCCTAACTTAAGAGGTTTATATAAATTTTGTTATTGTTTTATTGAAATTTCCAAAAAAAAAAAAAAAAAAATAGAAAAAAGGTCAATGAAAATTTGTGTACAAAATAAATTGGAACTTCATATAGAATTCAAGTATTCGAGAATTTTTACGTATTTATGAAAATGGCCATAAGCACTCCATCTTTCATTAATTCAAGTATTGAACTTAAGCCGAGAGGGATAACAGTCTTTTTCAAATACACCTGTCAATTAATTTGATGAAAAATTACTTAGCGAATTAATTTGGAAAAGAATTTAAAATTAAAATTAAATTTGAAAGTGGGATTTTTTAAATTTTAATGAAGATTTTAAAACGTGACAGTGGCAGACTGAGTAAGATCTCATGATAAAATAAATAAATAAGACGTGAAGCCGTTAAAGTTTTTGAAAATATCCAGCTGTAACAACTTGACTCGATTTTTCAAATTTTGAAAATCCGTTTTTAAATGATAGAGTTATGCGTATTTAAAGATCTGCACATCCAAAAAAAAAAAAATCGTACCTGCTCTTTACCAATCGGTTGGTGAATAAAATCTTCTGTACTTTTCATTATAAATTTTATTTTCGTAAATAAGCTTTGAATTCACACACAACCGACACCCTTGAGACTGGCGAAAGCCAAGAGATACTCATGAACAGTGTGGAGCTGTTATGCTCTGCCGTCCTAGTTGTGTTTAAATTAAATTTCCCTCTTTTTTTCAAAAATATTGACTCATATCCAATTTTTGGCGTATAGTATGTTACTAACATTCTATTAATAAGAACTGTCTTAGAAATTTTGTGGATTCTTTTAAGTTTAAAGTTTCGCAGGATTATTAGAAACAAAAAACTAAATTTTAATTTAAAAATGTTGAACTTGTGATTTGTTTTATTTCGCATTTATTTTTGTTTTATTTAACCTCCAGAGATACATATTTGTTGTACAATAAGTGCACTTTTTCTTTAGTTGAGTTTGGATGCACTTGTTCGGTACTTGTGTATTTGTATATTTTAATTAAACCATGTCCATTGAAACACACGCTCACGCACACACAGCTGCACACCTAAATGCCAAAATGATATCGAATTTATGTGGATGTGTGTATTTTATACTGTAAAATAATAAAATAAGAGAACTGCATTTGCAATACCCATAATCAGGGATGGGAAATTGTTTTTGCCAAAATCCTATTTTTAATGCTGTTGATGGAATTTTTAAAAGCCAACAAAAAAAAAATTTAATTTTCACTTTAATTTAATTAACAAAATTGCTGTTATTGCTGTTATGTTATATTTCTATTTCTAAAACTCTCTTTTTGACTTTTTCATTTATTTGGCTGTTGGATTAACGATTTGTTAAACTTATGAAAATAATAGTAGTTTTAAATAAACAGGAAGGCTTTTGGAGGTACTTTAGAATTTTCATTTACCATCCTTACAGCAAATTTAAATATTATATGTTGAACTTTTGCTGAAGAGAAAGAGGTAAAAAATAAATAAAGTTCTTGTTAATGTTCTTGTTGTTGTTGTTGTTGTTGCTGTTTCTGATGTTGTTATGTTTTTTACTTTCGCCTGGGGTTTTGGTTATTTGTGTTGTGCTCATGTTTTTGCATTTCCTGTTGTTGCTGCTGTTGTTGCTATTGTTTCCTCCTTGTAGCATTTGTTGTTAAACAAAATTTTTTTTGCCCTTATAATATTTTTAACTATTTAACTTTTTATTAAGTTAAATTTTTTTTTCAACAAATAATATTGCACGAGTGTTTTAAAGGTAAATGCAGGCACGCTAGAAGTGTTTTTTTTTTGTTGAAACAGCAATTTGTTCTATAAAAGTTTTAATATGGAGAGTTTTGTAAACACACTCTACTCTTTCACAGACCAGACTAACGCAACAACATAGAAAATTGTTGTTTAAAGTTATTGTAAAAAAAAAATTGCCGACTAACTATGGATGAAAATTTGGCAGCCAAATTGTACCATTTGGGCTAGTCACATATTCCATAGTTGTATTCCGCTCATTTTTTTTTTTATTTTCAATCTTCAGATTCCCCTACTTTGTATTTTACTTTTCCAGTGAGACAATTTTTTATACCTGTTGGCGATTGTTTAAATTGTTTTTACCAGCAAAGCGTATATTAGACTTTGTATGAACATGCAGAACTTAGTCTTAGTGTAAAAGCAAATTAAAAAAAACTCTTATAATTTATAAAACACCAAGTTGTTTTAGGAATGTTTTATTTATTTTACTATTAAAACTACATTGAAAGTAAATATATCTGGAAAAATTACACTGTGATAGTCGAAAAAATGAACTTCGATTAATCCTTTTCGAACTATTAGGGGGGAGTCCTCTGAGTGCGAAAGTACATTTGGAAGTGTCAAAAGGATTCATCGAAGTTCATTTTTTTTCGGGTAAAAAACTATCACAGTGTTATTTGTGAATTTCATTTTGAATTTTTCAAGTGGTTTGATTGCAAAATAAATCTTTGTTTTGATCGGAATTGGGTTCTGTGATTGTGGCTGATTATTTTGGAAAATAATTATTACTAATTTTAATATAAAGTTTTCAAAAGTCATTGAATTTAAAGGTTAGAAAAATAAAAATTAAATT
This sequence comes from Lypha dubia, assembly GCA_947311025.1. Taxonomy (NCBI): domain Eukaryota; kingdom Metazoa; phylum Arthropoda; class Insecta; order Diptera; family Tachinidae; genus Lypha; species Lypha dubia. Next base: position 1,928,380 of record OX371264.1, on the reverse strand, counting down.
TTTGTATTAAAATAATAAAAAGCCGAACTAGACACAAAATAGACAGATGAATAAACAAATAATAAACATCGTCGTTTTTTGAAGTTATTGAAAAAAAAAACATAATTTATTATCAATTCTAGAAAAAATAGTATTAAAAAATTCATAATTTTCAATGTCAATGAAAAAACTTTTACTCTTAAATCAAAAACAAATTAATTTTAAATTCCTCATAAATATTTATTAAAATTGTTAAACAAAATTTAATAAAAATGAAAAATGTATGTGGACACAAATGAATGTACATATTTACAAAATAAGTTGAAATTGTAAACATGATTACAAGTTCATCAATCATCAAACGACTTTATATGATTTTCATTGACAAACTTTGCTGGTGGCACTAAAAAAAACAAATAAAATAGTAAAGGGAACGCTTTGTGCATTAACGCATGAATGTAAGTAGAAACACATACAAAGTTATACACATACATACAGATGTATTAAATAAACTCATCATAAGCCATGATGATGTCTTGCAATGATAACTGCACATTGTTGCCTTCTGTGCAGATAAGCGCCTGAAAACATTTACCCAGCATCACTAGACTTCACTTTGCTGTTGATCGAATATATTTCCACGAATGGAAAAAATATACAATTGGATAGATAATGCATAAAATATCACTGCTATATTGTTGTTGTTGTTGATGTTGCTCATGTTCATTTGAAAACGCACAATATTTTTGCATTTATCATTTATGTATTACTGGGTGTAATAAAACATTTTCCAATGAATTCAAGTTATAAATGTTTGAATGCACGTTGTTTGTTGTACGAGTTTGTACTCCTATACTGAGACATTAAAGTTGTTTCTGGTATTAACTATCCTTGGTTGCCTGTCTGACTGTTTGTATGTGTGTGTGTGTTTGTCTTGTTGCGTGTGAAAAGTAAAACATATTTTAAAACACCACTTGCTTACTTATCATCACAGCAGACTCGTTGAAGACTGAATGGGAAAAATGTGAATAAACGTTTAAATGAAAAATCGCACATAAATGAATCAAAGGACAATAATATAAACATAGTGACACAAAGGTGAGAGGGCAGTCTGAGAAGGCCACAAGTCAAAAACATAGAGAAATAATTTAAAAAAAAAAAGTATTTTTTACGAACTAGAAGTGTAGAAAAGTATTTTTTCGCAAATTTTTTAAAGAGAGCATTTTAAAGTAAGTATGTATCTTGTTTTTAAAAAAAATATTTTTTTTCGAAAATTACTTTCTTTTTAGGAATTAGATTTTGATGAAAAAACTTTATTTTGCAAAAACACACACATTCTTTTAAACTAAGTACATATGTATGTATGTGTGTATCTGAGAAGTACTATTTGGAAAAAATTACTTATAAGTACCTTAGTTTGGTATTTTTATTGGACCTTATTATGTGTTATAAATTATGATGCGGAGCCTTAAAAACTGCATCATAATTTATAAGTACTTTTTCAAAAAACTAAATGATAGTAAAGTACTCTTTTAGAATATAAACGTACCTATTTAAGTAGAATTTTTACGAAAAGTTTCCTCTCAGAAAAAATATTTTCTAAATGGTTACCTTTTTCGAAAATTAAATTTTTAAATAAGAACATGCATTTTAAAAACAGTTCCAAATTAGAAAATTATTTTCTTCAAAGATTTGCTTTCTGTGAAAAGTGTACCCTTTAGTGAAAGAATTTTAAATTAGGCCCTTTAGAAAATACACAGGAAATTATCTTTTTAAAAATCCACTTCTTTTAAAAGTTTCTTTTCAGAAAGGTTCTATTTCTAAAAACTGCTAATTAAGAAAGGTATCTTTTCGAAAAAGTATTTTTTAGGGAAAATGATTTTTCGAAAAAGTATCTTTTCGGAAAAGTCTTTTTAATTAGTACCATTGCGAAAAAGTACCTTTTTAAAAATTACCTTTTCAGAATAAATATTTCAAAGAATCCATTTTAGTTAATTATTTTTTGAAAAGTTACCGAAAAAGTCCTTTTGGGAAAATAATTTTTCAAGAAATAGTTTGAAAAATAAAACTAAGATAAAAATATTTAGAAAAGAGTAGGGTTTTTTAGTGCTCGAGTATTAATCTCGATGGTCCCTCGGAAATGTATTATGATCTTATGTTGCCTAGAGGATCGTGACTCGACTAGTGATCAGGAGACAATTGGCATCGAAAATGTGGGCAGATTACACCCGCCGGTAGTTGATTTTAATTTTATGTCTTTTTTAGTCATGATAAGATTAAAAGAAATTATAAAAAATATTTTTTTGGCCTATAGAATATGGAGATTCGAACCCAAGGCCGATTGAACATGCTCCGTTGGAGTGTGGAGACTTGCGTTTGATCCCAAACAATAAAATAAAAATATATTCGATGCGTTCACACATACATACAAATAATAAATTGAACTAAAAAACTTGCACATATCCTTCAAATGATGTTTATGTAGAATTACTTTCGCATATTAACATGTCTATACATATCGTCATATGAAGTGCAAAAGGTCCCATCATCATTTTGAAGAATATTTCAGGAAAGATGGAAAACCTAATGATTTGCTTTTCTTTTTTGACTTGACCTGTTGTGGTTCCTATCATTGATAATAAATTTAGAATGAATGTTATTAACCCAAAAAGGAAAGAATTTTTAATGTTTCAAACTCTACAAATCTTTTATTTATAAAAAGATTTTCCAAATTTTTTCTTTGTTGAAAGTTTGATTACAGTTTGGTCCCATTAAAATTTTTTGCATGTCGGGAAATTTGTACCCTAAGCCATTTCAAAAATATTATTTGTAATTATGAATCAATTTTCGAAATTCTTGTTCTTTAGTTAGAAAAGATTTTCTTGCTGCTCTTTCCCATAACTCACTTCCAAAAAAATTATATAAAAGAATGAAATAAAAAAATTATTGTTTCCTAACTCCTCTATTTACCGATTGATTTGCAAAAATCTTGTTTTGTTTAATCGAATTTTCTCGCAATTTTTCAACAATTTCGAAAAATCGGAGGGCATGTTTTCTCCCAAATAGTTTTTTATCGTCAAAATAATCTATTTATCGAAATATTTTTTTTGTTGTTTGAAAGGGTTCGCTAATAGTTTGGTAGGGTTTTTTTTTAATCCGATTAATATGGACTCCCCACCCTAAGTATTGATTATCCGATACCTCCACAATTTATTGACTAATTTTAAAATGCTTATTTTTTTAATCTGGTTCAATAAATCGCAGGGGTTCGTCCAAACTGTTATTGTCATCATAATACTTCCGCAGCGGTGGAAACAACCAATAAGAAGACCTTCTGGAAGCCCTTATTTGCAGACACAAGGCCTTTTTATCCCCGTCCATACTCATACATTTTTTACACCCGATTTCCTAGCCAGCCAAGGCCTTCTTTGTTCCCTTCTTCTGTGGGCTTCTCTGATTAGAAGCCTTTTTCAAAAGTGCTGCTTAGTGGCGTTCTTCAAAAGTCCTGATTGGAGGCATTCTTCAACAGGCTTTATAAAGACCTTCTTTAAAAAAGCATATGTACATGTATTATGTATTTCATATTTCAAACTATTGTAAGTTTACTCCTTTTTTCTTTTCAGTTTTTAAATTTTAATTTATTTTTTGTTTGTTGGTTTGACTTTTAGATGATATTTGGGAGGCCTTCCATAAGGCCTTCCTGAAAAAGCAGTCGAGCATGAGCAGTGGATCTAAAAAAATGTTTCGGAAGGTCTTTTTCATTTGATATGACGATATACTTCCTACAAAAAAATTAATATTTTTGCCATCAACCAAAATAGTTCACTGATGATGACGAACTGTCGCCATCTTTTTGCCTGCATGTATGTATGTATGCAAGTGTTTATGAAAATAAATGTCGGAGCTTGTGTGTGGGTGTGTTCTTGTTTACAGCAAACAGTAAATAGTTTTCTTTGTATTGTTGCATGTAAGTGTGTCTGTGCTTTTAACAACCACTATCTATCTACGTATGTGTATGAATTGCATATGGCTGTTATAAAATGTATACAATTTTTTTGTTTGTTTGTATGTGTGTATGTATGGGTGTTATTTTTTCTATTGCTGTGTTCGCTTTGTTAATGTTAGTTCGTAACATAAATGTTTCCTTTTTTTATAGCTCAAAGCAAAATTCAATATTTTTTACTTTAAGGAAAAATAAAACAAGATTTATTGATGTTTATTTAGAATCTCTCTTTCTCTTCCTCTTGCTCTCTTTGAAGTAAATTCTATTTTAATATATTATTTTTCAATATTTTTTTATCCACTTTAATTTAGTTGTAAAATAAAATCACACTCACAAGTCGTTTGTATTAAAATTTCATATTTTGTAGAAAATCCGATGCCGATGGAGATGAATAAGTTCGTTACATTTTTTAAACTTTTATAAAATTAACAACCATTAATTTGAGAATTTATGTGATTGTTACACAGGATGAATTGAAATTGTTTTACGATTTAATCATTAATATCAGCTGTTGCATAGATGTGGCAGCTAGGATGCAATAAAAATGTATTTTCGCATCTGCAATGATATTAAAGAGGAAATGTTCGCTTGATTCTATATAAATGATTTTGCTCAAAATTTAATTTTTAAGAAATTGACAACATTTATATTCTTGATTTATCGAATCCTTATCATTTCTAATGAAACAGCATTTTTATTTTTCATTTTGTATCTTCATTAAGGATAAATCGTGAATTTCAACTTGAACTTCTCTTGCAACCCTCGCTTTATAAATTACGTTCTGGATAAGTAAAGAAGAAATAAGATAAACTCTCATGGACTCAGATCCATAACTCAATAATTTTATTAAACATCAATAAAGCGGTGCAGTACAAACTGTCAAACATACTTCCGTACACATAAGCAGTGAATTGTATACTAGTGTATGTTACAGGGATGTTAAATTCAGTACAATTGCACTTTCTTGTTTGTACAATTCTAAAGTAAATTACGGTAGAATTAAGTGGCACAGTGATTTTAACCAAAATTACTCTTTAACCACACTACCTATCGTGCGAAAAATATTATTTATTTGCAGATGTGCAGAATAAATAAATTACAAAAATCGCTTTAATCGGTTGATAACTTTATTGATCACAAAACTATATTTTTATGGTGGTGTTTCTACTTAACGGACGTTTGTTTTGAGTGTAAAAATTGTATGTAAAACACTCAAAAATGTTATTGCTTTTTATATAAACTTTACAGCCTAAATCATTTTTGCAAAATTGTATAGGAAAAATAGCACAAAATAGAAAAAAAAAACTGCCTCAAATGTGGGGTGTAGTCCGAAATATGAAAGATTAGGACAATCTAAAGAATAAAATTTGATAAAAATATGCACTCACAAATGGATCCCGAAAAAGAATTAAAATTTCCTACGGCTGCATACAAACTCGGAATGTAAAAATTTCTTGAAAAATTTAGTAAAAAGTTCCTTACTGTTACCTTGGGATCTGTAAACCAAAAATTTGCAAATATGGAAAAATTAGTGAAAAATTTTTCAAACTAATCACTCAAATACATAAACACGATTGGCTCCGTATAGACGTGAATGGTCGGTCGGCTTCAATTCCTACACTAGTTGAACCTTGTAAGGCTTCAAAGCCAAATCCTTACACAAAATTCGCCATGTGGTTGTTTTGGATAACCCCAATTGTCAAGAACGTCGGTGGATTGACAAATTTGGATCTGCTTCATACTGTGGCTTACGCCTGCGATGTTTTCAGTTAAACGTCTCGGACGAACAAGCGTTAGTGTTGACACATTTTGTATCGAGCCTGCCGACTCAAATTTAATGACCAAATTCGTAATACCGGTCTGAGAAGGACGATTATGTTGTCCGAAAATATCACGAATTTTACTAAATGTAACTTTAACAGAACCACCATTTTCATAGTGGATTTTAATTATTTTAATGCGATTTTCGAGCAAAATTGAATTCATTGTAACAGTTGCATCTTCTACGAATACGTCAAAAAACTAAATGTCAAAACTATCATGTTGTTGATGGTGTTACCACAATTGAAAAACAAAGTTCTTGTTGAAAAACTCGATACTTTATATTTTTAGGTCCTTTTATAGAAGTCAACATCAAAATTAAACAAATACATTTTTATATATGCAGAAAAACTCAAATAATACCCTAAAAAGTCAATAATATAAAAGTAAAAATAATAGCGGACATCACTCTAAGTTTAAAACTGGTCTTGTATCCGTTGCAGATCTTGTAGGTCTAGTTTATTTACATATTTTGTTATTGCATTGCTGCATTGCTGCTGATAAAAATAAGCTAGACTTGCAAGATCTGCAATGATTACAATACTAAGACTGATTTCCCCTAATTTATTTGGGTCTACAAGCATCGCGGTTTCCTTGATTATAAACTTTTAAAAGAAAGAATGCAAAATAATATTTTTAATGTAAATTTTTTACGTCTAAATGGAACACTATTTTGCTTTTTTTTTTTCATAAGAAAATTGTGTAAAGAAAATATATAATGTGGTGGCCAATTAAATAGAATTTTTAAAATACCATTTACCATCCCTGGCTTATTAGTGATTGGGTGTGTGAGTATTTAACACCAACCACTTTATTGTCACCATCACCAACATTTTTATCTTTATTATCACAAGTAGTTGTTATTATTGTCATTGTTGTTGTTGCTGCCGCTGCTATTGCTTTTGCTTTTGCAATTGTTGTAGCAGGGTCATTAAGTGGATTAAGTACAGCCATCAATAGCATGTGTTGTCATTGTTTACACACACTTTCTATTGCTTTCTTTATATCTCTGTTTATGTGTCTCTTTAATTCTTATCATTATTTTTTTTTCGTTTGCTTCCTTTATTTTTAGGAAATATTTTCAACAAAAATTATCAAAACACGGAGTGTCAACACATGGCGTACCTAAAGAAATCAACAACAGCAATAACAACTTTGAAAGGTAAGTGAGAACTAAAATTATTTATGAAGAAGTTGTTATTTTATTGTAAACGTTGCTTCTCACTGTGGTACGTTTTACACTTAAGTGATATCCACATCTTGGTGCAGCCCCCAGGGGGAAAAAGTAATTGTCTTTTCCGGACATTATCTTTGGCGGATTACCCATAAAACTTATATGTTACGGTACAATCTCTGAAACAACAGAACACCGGATAAACATTTGAGGTTGAAAAGGAAGCGGGTAAAATATATTACTCTGGTAGAAGGGGAAAATGAACCTAAGGTCACCGTTCAAGAACAAAGTAGATAGAAAGTTAATCCTTAGGGGTTTCTTTCGAAGCTTGACCAGTAACCTAAACTGGTATCACGGGAGCCGGGAGAGAGTCTACCTGGGGTAGAGTGTGTTGTTCCTATATTGCACTCACCATGCAATGCATATCTCTTAGGGATGGATATGTTATTGGCATACTTCTTCTCCTTGATTCCGTGATCGGTTATTGGTGAGGTCTCCTTCCGGTGTAAACGTAGTTGCTGTGGTTGCTACCAAAAGCTGGGAGAGGTTTTGGTTTAAGGACTGGGCTCGACCGGTGTTATTGGCTGGCTGTATTTCGGTCAAAAAATAAAAAGCCTATATGTGGTGTTGCGAAACAACAGATAAAAGAAATTAGATATTAGAGAGATTATATTAGATATCCAATCATCATGCGTCCTTAAGAATTTGCATCCTGATGTGGCCCTCGGGTTCACACTTGTGTGCCGTTGGGGTGACTCGGGGGTGAATGTAAACACAAATATATTCACACGCTGCTAAGAACACGGTGGGCTTAAGCCGAAATACAAAAATAATAAAAAATTTTTTAGATAAAAGAACGACTGCCGGAAACAATAATTTATGCATTAAAAATTAAAGAAATTTTAATTTGTCAGGCTTAAGTTCGTTTTCTCTAAATTTAATTTTTTATAAATTAAATTATTATTTTATCATGATGTCAGTTCAACCCTCCGGGCAGTCTAACTTTTCTTTGTCTGTTCAATTATTATGAGCTTCTAGATTTTTCTTTCTAATAAAAATAACAATTTCGGGAAAACGTATTTAAGCCTGACATTTTAAAATTTCTTTGATTAAACATCACTCAGTTCGAATAAAAATTCATAACTTAATTTAAAAATTAAAATTTGTTTGTTTTTACTGTGCAAGATTGTGTGAGAAAGATAAGATTTTAAAAATAACTGTGCTGAAAACTGTGAATTTGTTTGTGGGAATATTACCTCTAACCGTTTAAGTTTCAGTGTACCGGAGATCATTTAGGTGCTCCTCTTATTTGTTGCAAAATTCATAAAATATCGCGTAAAGAAACAATGAAACACTGCTAAATTTTCATTTCGACGCTGCTCATGTTTTTCAAACTTTTTCAATTTCCTGCTGTGTTCCAGGTTTTTCTCCAAGTATTTTAGAAAAAAAAAATTAAAACAAAAACAAATTAATACTTGAAGGATTTGAAGCGATGATGACAAGATGTTCAATATATTTTCCTCTCGTTTTTCCAACTTAAAAACATAGAAAATTTAATTTCACTAAATATTTTCTGGAAAATTTTTATTTTTTTTTTAGAGCGGCAACGGCATCATCCTTTTTCAATCAATGTATTTGTGTTTTCTATACACACATAAGTTTGTTTACTTCTGAGAGTGTGTATGTATGCGTGTAAATAAAAATAATAAGTAACCATGTATTGGTAGTTTGCTTTTTTATTTGATTTATATTTTTGCTCTGCGATATTAAACGAATGCTGCTGCTGTGGCAAGAATAAAAATATCTTTTAAATATAGATTTTGATATTGTGTTATTGACATCAACAAATGAGTTTAAATAAATAACTTGCAGCTCATTGAATTGAAAATTTATTTCTGTATACAGAAAAAAAAAACAACAACAACAAAAAAATTAATATATTTCGTCATGTACCAGCCACTCTTGCCACTCATTTACTATGATATAAAAACTCCTCCCACATTGGGTCCACTTATATTTAAAATGGCTGCTTCATTTTACGTTGCATGATTTAAACAAATTATTTTAAGAAACTAAAATGAAAAAGAAATGTATCATCTTTATTTAATAAATATATTTTAGTTTATTTAGAAGAAAGGATAAAATGTTGGCAATAACGTTGCTCTACATTTTGCGACTGAATTATTATTTGCTATTATTTTGCCAACTTAAACATGTTTGTAAATGAAGTTGTACGTTTTCATCTTACTTTCCAATTAAATACATTTTATTTTTATTTCAGCTTGTGTGTGTTTGTGTGTGCTGCTTTATTTGTATTTATGAAAAAATTAAAACATCCGTTTTCATTTAAACTAAAATTTATTTTTATTATTCGTTTTTATTCATAATTTGTTGTTGGTGCTTTGGTCTGCTGGTTGTTGTTAAGTTGCTGCATAGCCAAAGTGAAAAATGAAAAGAGAAAGTTTTATAGCTTGGTTAAGGCTAAAGGACAGTGGTTCAGATGACAGAACCGTAAATGGTATAAAACAATGTATTGTTCAGATTTAAAATCGACTTTAATTATGGAAAAGTTTAAAATCCCATGTAATTTATTTATTTAAAAAATATGTTTTTAAAAAATTTTATTTATTTGTTGTGGGTTAGCAAATTTATAAGCATTTCGTTGGTTGCTAAATACCAACTCATCAGTAGATCTTTACCATTTATGTTTGAAAATTTCCAAAACTCATTTACTCATACACAAACTCGCAAATTCATTATTTAAAAAAATATTTGTGAATGAAGTTACGTGAGAATCAATATTTTTGGCGAACTCTTTGTCCATTCAATTTCCACTTACATTTTTATGGAGTCGTTGCGGAAGCATTCACTTTCAAAATAAAAGGTTTTTATTTTAAAGTTCGGCCCAGAAAAGGTGGAGATTGGCTCGTCTGGCTGTGGAAACAAAATTAAGGTGCCAAACTGAAAGTAAATCTTGTAATATAAAATAATTTCCATAATAGAGGAGGTATGAAATAATCAATATTTCGGAAAGGCCAAAGTGACCTTCCGACTTTCGAAGAAAATTAATATATAAGTTTTTTTTAAGAAGTAGATAAATAGGGAAGTGTGGACTTTTTTAAGTTTTTAGTAAATATCAAGGCTTTTGGAAAATCCTTGTCAATATTATTCTTTTCATGAATGATATTCTGTGATATAGATGCAATGCATATCACACTGCCTTTTTAATCACTGTACTGTAATTTTATGGTTTCTTAATTAAGTTTTACTATTATATGGCTATGGCCGCTTTCATTATTTATTTTTTCTTTTATTTTGTTTATTCTTCCATTTACCTTTTTGATTTTTCTGCTTCGTTGTATTAACGATTTTTGAAACACAACCAACCTTCTGGTTGCTTTTTGTTTTATTACATTCCCTACCACAACTGTGCTGCAAAATAATTTTATTTTAGTACGAGGAGATATTTAGAGAAGAGTCTTTCGAAAATACGTAGTAAACATTGATACTTTACCAAATCGTTGCCTTTAGTCCAGGTTATTTAATAGAAATACACACATACAAACATATGTTTTCTTTTGTGTTTTTTATTATCAACATTCATAAATATAATTATGGCTAAAATGGCTATTAGCACACTAACACTTGCAGGCTCCCACAAATACAGCTTGTTGCTTCTTTAACTGTTAAAGCTTTTAAGCAACAGCAAGAATTTCTTCTTGTTTTATTATTTCTTCTAAAAGTGAAACCTGAAGAAATTTTTGTACCTTCCAACAATCAACTACATACAAAAAAAAAAAAAAAACAACGACACATGTACTAAATTTAAGAAACTTAATAATTTAATGGAATTAACTTTATTAATGTAAGTTCTAGTTTGCTGGCAAGGTGTGGTAGTGTAGTGATTATCGAATCCTAATAAACGTAAAACAGTTTCGAGTTTTTGATAAAAGGTTTTCAACCACCTCATTCGGAAAAAACATTAACCAAAAAGATCAAAAGAAGAAGTCCCGTACTTTCTGGCGGCACTACCTTAGGGTATAACACGGTAATGAGAAGTGCTCAGCAAAGTCTCAAACCACATAGCACTGAACTGTACCATTACACAATTATGCAAAGAAAATTGTTTTTTGGGACGGGCAGACGACGCCTCAAGACGAAATTGTTACTCATTATTTCGATAAAGACCGAAATAGTTTTTCGTAAATATTTTCTTGTTATTATCAAAAATTTTCTGAAAAAGAGAGAATTTTCCTTTCCTGACTTGAAGTAAATTTTTACATAATTTCTTTTAAAAACGGCTTTGCCTCCCTACGACATTAATTTTCAACTCAAAATAAGTAAAATTTCCGAAATTTTAGTTCGTTTTTTTTTTTGAGTGTACAACGACAATAATAATATTGTAAGAAGATAATAAAATTAACTAATAAGCAAAATAATGTTTTCCCCTTTCTCTCACTGACACTTTGCTTCGCTCGCTCTCTCTCCCTCTCTCACATTGCTTCTTACTTTCAGACAGTTAAATAATGAAGAAAACTTTATGAGTTTTAGCAGCATCTTGTAGTTTTTATGACACAAAAAAAAAAACACTTTGTAAGTCTGTGTGGATTATAAAGATATTGTGTAAATCTAAAGTTATTTAACTAAAGAAAACAGGGAAGAAAGAAAAAAGTAAAATTGGTTAATGAATTAAATTTCATTTACCTGCATTAGTTGTACGTTTTATCCTTCCTGTGAGTTTTCTGTTCAACATCTTTGACTTTTTACTTTGTGGTCGATCTCGCAAAACATCTGCTTCTGAAATGCTTTTTATTTCAAATTATATTTTGACCATTAAGGGCAGCTGTATAGCGTGTGTTTTAATTAAGTGAATTTCCTTACATGTCTCTCTGTCCGTCCGCCTTTGGCACCTGCTTTTTTTTCGTATTTATGCCAACCTTAAATAAGCTTAATTCAATTAAGCTCATTTCATGACATTTGCAATTATTATTATGTTTGTCATTTTAAATATTTTTTTTTCTTTTGGTGCCGTCACCATCTCTTTATCAACTGACATTGTCATTCCAGCCATGAGTATTAACAAAAAAGGAAATACAAAATAAAAAAAAAACCAAGAACACAATTACAAATGAAATAAAACTTTTCCAGTTTTGTGAAGTAATTGATGTTGCATGTACTTTATGTCGTCTGTTGGTGGCATTACTGAATGTATTGTACATGTTACAAATTGTCATGAAAAATATATATAAAAACAAAAATAAATTAATAAAAATATAATCCTTGGGATTACACAAAATTATTTTTAATTCATTTATTATAATTTTTCTTCTGTCTTTTTAAAAAAAATTTGTTGTCGATTTTGTTCTGGAATATTCATTCTGATCTGCTAAATATTAAAAGCAAGAATTGTTATAATTTAATTACAAAAATATTTGTATTTCGTTTGTGAACTATTGTCACGACATTGAAACTCTTTCATTGTGTAAAAGCGATAATGAAATCTAAAAAATAACTTTTATTTTAGAAAAAGTCAATGGCAACACACATATAGACACGAAACACAATTTTCTATCATAAATTAAAGCTTATTCGGAATTTTGAGAATCGCATAATAGGCGCTATTGCAAATGTTGCATTGAAAAAGGCCATGTGAAATGCAGAGTACTACACGTTCTAAAGCAATGTAAAGGTAATTAAGTCCAGTATTTTTATAGATATCTAAAAATGATTTGAATATTTACAAAATTGTCGTAATCTGGTTATCGTGTACTCAAAAGTACTGAAGAAAAAAATCTTAGTTCAAGAACGCGTGAAGGATTTTTGTAGGACCAGAATTTAAGGGATGACCCCTACTTATGCCATGCATTGTGACACAACTAAGGAGAAGGAATAGGATGGAGAGTTAAAATGGTGAACATGTAGAAGAAGATTTAATTAATTTACAACTCCGCTATTGCAGGTTTTTTAATTTGTAGAGCAGTATTGCAGCGTCTCTGGTGTTAAGTGGACGCATGAAACTTCTCAAGCTGGTGGCATTATATTAATTGTTTTACTTCGCCGACGTTTCTGCTAACCGGCGAAAGAAGGTGATATTGTGTACATATGCTGCGAAGTGTATCAATCGCTTCCGGGAAAGTTTTTAGTGACCAGTGCTATGCTGTATTAATGTACATTAAAGAAATTTATGGTGTTAATTGACTTGCCCACACCAGGGATCAAGTCCAGCCCGCACGTTCTTAGTGCCTTTTTTTTAAATTAATTTGTAGTGCTTTTTCTTTTCGGCGGTGGCACTAAGCCCGATATTAAAAAAAACATTCTTTATCTCAATTTTGTTTTCACGTGTAAACGAAAGAGTGCCAAATAGCATATAAAAAAATATTTTTGTACGTATTTTGTTTGCTTGCGATCTTAAAGGTCTAAGTTTTACACAATCTTCTTAAAATTTTAATTAACTTCTGCATTTAATGCTGAGCCCCGCCTTCAGTTACATGTTCTGACACCAGTTCCATGGCCCTGAGGATGGCCTGATATATATTACATTCATTCGGCAGTCTGAAAGAGTTATGAATGCGAGTTCATAAAAAATTAACGCCAGCGCTCGTCGACATTCCCATTTTCGACCCGTCTGTAACGACCGGAATGACAAGTGAGGGCTTCCTGTTAAAATCAATTTCGACAAAACTAATCTCTTTCAATAGTGATGTAGGACCTTTTAATCTTGTCCTTGCACTACCCGCCACTCCCACCACAAAATCTTTAATGGGAAGTAGGTAAAGAATGTCACCAAGGCAGCCTGAGGATTGCATACCCATCCCGCTCAAAAGCCAATCCTTAACCAACTTTAAATCCAGATCGCGTCGGTTTATGACAGCCGCCTAAAGGACTCCTTGGTGGCTCAGGTTTTCTTTCGGCCGCTTAGACGAGGAGGACATTTCTTTACCAGATCGAACTTTTTTCGATGCCTCTTTTCTGGCATGAAGCGCTGCTTTTTAATTCCTGGGTACCTAGTGATGCCTTGCCAACTACGTCCCTGCTTTGGGTGCCGGTTATTTTTGCTAATACTGCCTTAACATCCTTGCGAGTTGCCTTTACTGAAGGAAATGGTCTGCCCTAGGGAACACTGAGAGAGCCATAAATTCGTTTGATATTGTTCACGTCCTGTCTCTGCTTCTTATTCAGATTACCAAGGAATCTCTTAGTGCTCCTCATGGCCTTTTTCTTCATCGACAGATCTTTCTTGCCCATATTTTCCGGCAATGCGTTCTGCTGAACAAAGCATTTGGAAGTGGATGGCAGCCTTTCCTTGCCCACCGAGTCATTACCTTACAACCTTACACAGCTACAGAGCCTAAGAGATTCCCCCCTTAGACCCCTTCGAGTCATCGTCATTCAAGTTTTTAGGAGTTTTTAATTTTGAAAAGTCTTATCTGTTCTCATGAGTATACCAATAAATAGAAAGACCACCGCGTAGTGACAGCGTATGCAGACTAGGCAACAACTGTCTATAACCAGTCCGTGCCATAGAGAAGTGAGAGCTATTAGGTACTAGATTCTCTTTATCCACTAACGCAGCCATTCATTACGTTGGCACAGCTACCGACCACCTTGACCTTAAAAAGTGTGTCTATGAACTAGCACTAAACGCCTATTAGTATAACTGTGTACTAAGCACTTGTTGCGTTTGGATAAACTTTTGTAAGTGTCCTTGACGAATCATGAGGTGCCTGAATTAAAGGACAGTCAAGGCTTATACTTATGCCACCTTATGACGACAAGATACGTATTCAGTTAGTGTTAGCAGGGTCCATTATATAATTTATTTATTTTAATTTATGAAATGATCAAATTCTTTATTTTTTATATATTAATTTATTGCTTTTTGTGTTAAATTATGCATTTTTCTTAGGTCCACAGATTTTTGAAATTTAAAAGTTGACAACGCAGACATTAACAACCTGAGCAAAAGGGTGAGATCTTGAACTCTCTCTCTCTCTCTCACTCTCTCTGAATTCTTTTAATTCCTTCCTGCACAGTCAGCTGTTAGAATTTTTTTATTTGATTTTGTTGCCCAGTGTAGTTTGCATCTTAATAAGCCTAAAAATATATTTTAAAATATTTTTTCATATCGTTTCTCCTTTCGCTTTCAAATTCACCAAATATTTTTTTCAGCAAATATTCCAATATAATTTTTCATCATCAAACAATATTTTAGGCTCGTAAACATTTTTTTAAACTACTGAAAATAATGGGGTTCCATCAAAATTATGCTAATTTTAGACAATGAAACCAATAAAACGCAAAAGGGGTTAAGCGATAAAAAGCAGACGAAGAAGTGAATTTATTTATTTCCAAACAAACTATACGAGTATGGTTAATATTTTTATAACTCTCTTAAGGACGACCATAAATGTAAAATGGGTATTTTTTCGGGGCTTTTGTCTTAACGTTTCATTTATAAAAAGGACAGAAAAAAATTATGTGCTGCCTGGCATATTAATTTTGAATGGTTTGGTTTTCGATAAATAACAAAAAACCCTAAACCCTTTTCTTAGTTGGTTGTTTTTCTAGTCGAGTTTCCCACTCTATCTCTCTCTTTCACACGCTCTTAGTTTTTAAGCTATCTAGAGTTCTTTCTTAAACTCTGTAGCATATTTATTTGGTTTTTATTGCTGTTTAACAAAACTGTGCTGTTAGGAGGTGTGTGTGTTTCTGTGTGTGTGTGTGTGTGCTTAAGTGTGCGTTAAGTTCTTGTTAGTTTTCAAGTATGCGAGTGATTGAGTGAGCGTGTGTTTATTTGCATGTTTTGCTGTTGTTTTTTTGTTCAAAATTTTCGTATTTTTGTAAAATTACCCCAAGGAATAATATTTTCACTTTTAATATTATTTTCAACAATTTTGTTGTTTACTTCGCATATGGGTGTGAGTAGGTGTATGTGTATGTGTCGGCTTTCTTAACACTAAATGACCTGGCAGAATGCTGTTAAAGCAACCACTAGAATTCTTTTTTTTTTGGGCCAGTGGTGAAGCAGACGTGTTAGTTAAAAGAGAATAAGTTACTGGAAACCAATAAACTTTTTTGTTGGCATTTTATTTTTAGTTCTCGCTCTCTCTGGTCCTAAGTTATCTTTTCATCGTGCGGTCGTGTTATTTGTTACAAACCAAATTTTTCGAAAATTTATTGCTTTTCAGTTTTATTGTTTTTTCTCTATAATTTTCACATGAGCTGGATTGTTTTGTTGTACAGTTTTCTTGGGTTTGTTTTGTATTTCTATTTCATGCTGATGCTGATGTTGAAAATATTGTAAATTTTTATATGCTTACATATACATACATACATATATGTACATATGTATGTTTGTATATACATATTCATATACTATATATTTTTAAAACGTAACAACTTTGCCAAGCTTTTCTTGTTGTTTTTGTTAGAATTTTTGTAAACAATGTTTTTTTTTATTACGATTAAGGTCAAACTTTTTGCCAACAACTCTTTAGTATGGTTTTTTTTAGTTGTTCCATTTTTCAGCGCAAGTATTTATTTTCATTCATATCATGTGTTTATGGTGATTATATTTTATTGTTGTTTTTTATAAATGTATCTTCTGTTTGTTTATAAATTGTGTATTTATATGTAAGTAAATATGAATGTTCGTTTTAGTGTTTTCTGTTAATTTGATATGTCATCAAGTTTTATAAATTGCTTTTATGCATGACATTTTATTTACTTCCTCTGCCTGTCCCCTGTCACATGTATTCGTGTGTCTACTTTATGTCTAAAGTAAAGATTTTTAAAATGAAACTAAACAAATTTTAATTTTTTCAGCAGGAAAATGTAATTTATTTGCGACGTAATAAATTTTTTTTTTTGCATTCAAAATTAGTCATACGAACCTGAAATTTTTATATATAAAATCACTAATACGACACAATGCACTTTTAAATTTCATATATTCTTTTTGTTTCATTTTATTAGTTTATTTTTATGACAATCATATTGTCATTATGTTTAGCTTTCTTATCTCGTATACTTTGAAAATAAATTTCCTCTTATAATTATTTACCATCTTCTTGAAAACAATACTTTTATAGTGCAGCAAACTTGGCCAGATAATTATAAATTAATTTATTTAAAACCATAAATTCTTGCAAGATTGATTGACCAAGATAACATTAAGAAAATTGTTAAAAGTAAATTTAATTTACATGAAATTTCAATTATTTATGGCCCCTATAAAATTAAATGAAAGGCAAACAAACAAAAAAAAAAAAAAAAAGGCAAAGGAAACACATTTTTATATTTACGATGATAAAATATATGTGGAAGCCATGCATTTAAATGCATCCTTTGCATTAAATTTAATACTTCAAGTAAAAGAAATTGTTGAAGAAAAATTTAAAACAGAATATGTTTCGCTGTTACGCCAGTATGAGCATTATAGGCTAACCGGATATTGTAAGCATCAGGATATTAAAAACATACACACTCATGCAAGCATACTCATACTAGTGCCACTACAGCGACAAGAAAGCATGAAAAAGAGTAAAAATCTATATGAGCCACTGACCAAGTTGTTGTGTATTGTAGCAAATTCTCTTTTACAGTTGCACACACACACACTCACACACACACACACATACACCACATCATGCCATGTCCGGGAATAAAACAGTGCTAAAAGTAATAAAACAAAGTAAATAAACTACTTGAGTTGAAATGGGGTTTTGGTTATAAAGTGCATGTGTTAAAATAAATTTTATAGAAAATTGTTTTGAAAATATATAAATAAAAATCCCTGTTTGTAAATATGACTCTACCATGAAAACATTGTTGACTTTATTTATTTTGATTTATTTACGGTAGAGTTTATGTATGCGGTAGTGCACAATTAGTTTACAGGGAATCTTTAAACACACATACAAACATAAATTGAAAATGAAAGGTATTTTTCACTATGAATATTTTATTTCACTTAAATTGAAATTGAAAAGGTGCAGTGCACACCAAAAAGGCTGTAAAAAATTCATAAGTTTTGACTGGATTACAATATTAATGAGAAAAATTAAATTTTTTGATTGGACTATCCGTCTGAAGTTTAAAGTAATGCTTGTGCTGGCTATTTTCATTAAATCTTGGAGATGTTCAGCGGCAAGTCTGTTCCGGAAATTATTTTTAATGAAGTTAATCTTAGAAAATGCTGCTTCACAAACACATGTGGACCCAAACAAAGTGAGAAGTTTTAAGGCTAATTTTTTTAATTCTGGTTATTTATTAGCACAAACAAATTTTATCCAAAACTCTTGACAAGAAACTTCCTGTTTTTGGTGTTTTAAAATTGCATTTTCTTGGAAATCGATCATTTCCATCTGGAGAGAAGCGTCATTACTCCCGAAAATAATAGCAGCTTCATTACTTCATTCATCCCCTGGATTCAGAGAGTAAATGTTACTGAGAATATCGACGAAGTTCCCAATTTTCTTAAAATCTGCGAATATGTTTTCAAATTCCGATTTTAGATCCTCAATGAACGTCTTGTCTTAGTAATATTCATGTCATCAGTGAGATGCAACAAAATCTCACACATACACTCGTCGAACAGGCTGTGTTGAGAGTTTTGAATGATTTGATGAGACTGTCCGACGAGTGTATGTGTGAGATTTTGTTGCACCTCGCTGATAACGACAATATTCCTAATGAAATTGTTTGTGTTATCGCTACCAAATTATCTTTTTTTTTTTGCATAGGTTTTCCTATTACTTGTAAGTTAACGGATCAGCACCAAAGGCTGATCTCGAGACGAAAATATTTCTCATGAATATGTTGTTACATAATGTAAAATATTTTGTATTGTTAACACAAGGTCCGCATAACATAGGTCTACGGTCCGGATCCGCCAGTTGATGACCCCTGGCTTAATACTTAAAACCTTGGCCTTGCATTTTTTGATATAAAACGTTAAAAGCGACTGCTTTAAATGGATGAAAATACAGGTAGATTTTTAATAATATTTTTTTCTATAATTTCTTATTTGTTGCATTACTTTTAAAACTGTCACTTATTAAAAACTTACAGAGAATGCCAAAATTTGGCGCCTTTCAGTTCTTAAATCTAATACTAACAAGGGTATTTTATCTGGAACAGAATTCAGAGTACCAAATAGGAGACGATTCTATTAATTTGTAGAATTTGCAAAATTATAAATTTCATAAATAGTTTAATGTTTCTTTTAAAATCTTTTAAAACAAAAAGGAGTATTGTTATTTAAAAATTTTAAAGTATACAGATATTTATAATTTTTTCAAACTTTTGAGTAAGTCTATTTTTGATCACGCTGTTGGCTGTGAAAATGTATTGTAATATTTCCAGCTTTTAAGGTTCACTAACATGCAACTTGTGGTTGGTGTTGGAGGAAGTGGTTAGGGCGTTGACTACATAGCAAACACTATGACTAAGAGCCTTTATTCGATCTCTGGTCAGGGCAAGTCACCAACATTATGAGTTTTTGCAATGTGCATTAGTGTGACATTTTATCAACTGTTGTTGGACTGCTTAAAGTGATGAAAATATAGTGCAAGTCACTATGAACTCTTTCAGCAGCGATTGATTCTGTTCCAGACTAATGCGCACCAAAGCGCCCGCTTACGTACGTTAGCAGAGTAGTCGGCTGCTCACACAGCTTAAGAAATTTAATGCGTCTACTTAGCACTAGAGGCGTGAAAAACACGAAATACTCTAGTTGTAGTAAGAATTATGATTTCTTCTATATTTTCACCATCTATTTTCTCTTCCCTATTCCTTTCCATGTAACTTCCAGTAAAATGAACAGCATAAGTAGTGGTCATCCCTGGGTCCTGCTATAGCAGGATATAAAAATAAAAAAAAATAAGGTGAATTAAAAACAATTTGAGATGCCTTCAACGATTCAATTCCAAAGTAAATATTAGTGATTTTCATAAGTGCCATGATATTTTTTCTGCATATATTTCATCTAATGACTCGTACATTTGAAGATTTAATGGTTAGAAGAAAACCAGATTTATACAAGAAATGTGGAAAAGGTAGGCTGCCTTATGATGATAATTTCAAGAATCGTTTACGTACTGAAACGATATGAAAGCAGTTATAATGCGATAAAATATTAAATGCACGATTGACGCGTCTATTGTGGCCTCAAAGTAATTAATTGTCTCTTGGAAATGCAACATAAATATTCTAAATAAGAGTGATTTATATGAAAATCCATTCGTGTATCTCTGTATAGTTTACAAGATTTATTTATTTAATTTGTCTTAAAAAAAAAGATGACCGAACACAAATTGATTTTAATAACAACATTTGGTTTTACTTTCGTTGGCTATAAAATTGACCATTAATTACACCCTCATTAATATGTGGGTCACTTTGTGTAATTAACAAATAAAAAAAAACATGCTTAAATAAATATAAATTAAATGCATGCAAATATGTATGTATGTGTTTTGTAGTTGCATATATTGGTAAACAAAATCATACACATATTTGTACGTTACTTTTTTCTCTTTGTGTATATAAAAATTAATGACATTTATTAAACAAAATTTAATGGATTAACAAGTTATAGGCAATCATCGAATAGTTTAAAGCACTTCTCCTCTTGAGGGCAAAAGCCTTGAAATATGCAATAAATTTTGCAAAGTTTTAAAAAAGCTGTTGTTAGTGCATCAACGTTGAAAACAAAACACTCACAATACGTCGTTCGTCTAGTGTTTGTTGCTGCTGCTGCTGAATGAGAGTTTAAACAGAAATTTGTTCTACTTTAAATTTACCCTCTTAATGAATACTCTCTTTTACAAAAATGCATTAAAGATTTATTTTCCATTTTCTTAATTATAGCATATTGTTAATACTCGTACGTAAAACACAATTATGTTTTAATTGCAACAAAAATATAATAAAATAAAATAAGAAAAAAGTAGCTGAATGGCAAAATATTCATTATTTACTTATTCTGTTTTACTCTCCTGCATACTCTCAGCCCTGTTACGCTCCCTTTACTTCTTGATTCTTTGGCATAAATTAATTGTTTTACAAATGAATGAATGAACAATGCAATATATTGTGCAATAAATGTAAATATTTAATTTTTATTGTTGCCTGTAGATTTATTTATTTATTTATTTATTAAGTCAAAACTTTTGCAACAAGAGAAAACTAACAACAACGACAACAACAGTAGTAATTTGTTTGTATCATATTTTTATAAATTAAAACTTTAATTGCATGGATGTCATTGTTTCGGCATTAAATGATGAAATTTTGTTATTAATGTTGTTTGTTAGGCTTTAATAAATAAACTTATAATTTTTACTTTAAATTTTACACTTTTAATTTAAAATTTTTTTAAAAACTAGCTTATCCCGGTGTGCTTCGCTAACCCCTCGTTATAAAATAAAATTAAAAGTATTTATATTAAAATTGTGTAAATTTTGTTCAGCTCTACGGGAATTTGGCTATTTGTGGGCACATTTATTTTTGTCACTCATTTGGACCAATGGGAAATTAAAGCCAAGGATCCATACTTATAGGCTATGTAAGTCCGATTTCTCAATTGTATTTGAGAATTTTTCTATAACATTTGTTTGTCACTCATTTGGACCAATGGGAAATTAAAGCCAAGGATCCATACTTATAGACTATGTAAGTCCGATTTCTCAATTGTATTTGAGAATTTTTCTATAAAATTTTAAAGATTAAAATTGTGTAAATTTGGTTCAGCTCTACGTGAATTTGGCTATTTGTGGGCACATTTATGTTTGTCACTCATTTGGACCAATGGGAAATTAAAGCCAAGGATCCATACTTATAGGCTATGTAAGTCCGATTTCTCAATTGTATTTGAGAATTTTTCTATAACATTTGTTTGTCACTCATTTGGACCAATGGGAAATTAAAGCCAAGGATCCATACTTATAGACTATGTAAGTCCGATTTCTCAATTGTATTTGAGAATTTTTCTATAAAATTTTAAAGATTAAAATTGTGTAAATTTGGTTCAGCTCTACGTGAATTTGGCTATTTGTGGGCACATTTATGTTTGTCACTCATTTGGACCAATGGGAAATTAAAGCCAAGGATCCATACTTATAGACTATGTAAGTCCGATTTCTCAATTGTATTTGAGAATTTTTCTATAACATTTGTTTGTCACTCATTTGGACCAATTCGAAATTAAAGCCAAGGATCCATACTTATAGACTATGTAAGTCCGATTTCTCAATTGTATTTGAGAATTTTTCTATAAAATTTTAAAGATTAAAATTGTGTAAATTTGGTTCAGCTCTACGTGAATTTGGCTATTTGTGGGCACATTTATGTTTGTCACTCATTTGGACCAATGGGAAATTAAAGCCAAGGATCCATACTTATAGACTATGTAAGTCCGATTTCTCAATTGTATTTGAGAATTTTTCTATAACATTTGTTTGTCACTCATTTGGACCAATTCGAAATTAAAGCCAAGGATCCATACTTATAGACTATGTAAGTCCGATTTCTCAATTGTATTTGAGAATTTTTCTATAAAATTTTAAAGATTAAAATTGTGTAAATTTGGTTCAGCTCTACGTGAATTTGGCTATTTGTGGGCACATTTATGTTTGTCACTCATTTGGACCAATGGGAAATTAAAGCCAAGGATCCATACTTATAGACTATGTAAGTCCGATTTCTCAATTGTATTTGAGAATTTTTCTATAACATTTGTTTGTCACTCATTTGGACCAATTCGAAATTAAAGCCAAGGATCCATACTTATAGACTATGTAAGTCCGATTTCTCAATTGTATTTGAGAATTTTTCTATAAAATTTTAAAGATTAAAATTGTGTAAATTTGGTTCAGCTCTACGTGAATTTGGCTATTTGTGGGCACATTTATGTTTGTCACTCATTTGGACCAATGGGAAATTAAAGCCAAGGATCCATACTTATAGGCTATGTAAGTCCGATTTCTCAATTGTATTTGAGAATTTTTCTATAACATTTGTTTGTCACTCATTTGGACCAATGGGAAATTAAAGCCAAGGATCCATACTTATAGGCTATGTTAGTCCGATTTCTCAATTGTATTTGAGAATATTTATATAACATTTGTTTGTCACTCATTTGGACCAATGGGAAATTAAAGCCAAGGACCCATACTTATAGGCTATGTAAGTCCGATTTCTCAATTGTATTTGAGAATATTTCTATAACATTTGTTTGTCACTCATTTGGACCAATGGGAAATTAAAGCCAAGGATCCATACTTATAGACTATGTAAGTCCGATTTCTCAATTGTATTTGAGAATTTTTCTATAAAATTTTAAAGATTAAAATTGTGTAAATTTGGTT
The DNA here is from genome assembly GCA_947311025.1 of Lypha dubia. Taxonomy (NCBI): domain Eukaryota; kingdom Metazoa; phylum Arthropoda; class Insecta; order Diptera; family Tachinidae; genus Lypha; species Lypha dubia. Next base: position 1,905,033 of record OX371264.1, on the reverse strand, counting down.
CAGCTCTACGTGAATTTGGCTATTTGTGGGCACATTTATGTTTGTCACTCATTTGGACCAATGGGAAATTAAAGCCAAGGATCCATACTTATAGGCTATGTAAGTCCGATTTCTCAATTGTATTTGAGAATTTTTCTATAACATTTGTTTGTCACTCATTTGGACCAATGGGAAATTAAAGCCAAGGATCCATACTTATAGGCTATGTAAGTCCGATTTCTCAATTGTATTTGAGAATTTTTCTATAACATTTGTTTGTCACTCATTTGGACCAATGGGAAATTAAAGCCAAGGATCCATACTTATAGGCTATGTAAGTCCGATTTCTCAATTGTATTTGAGAATTTTTCTATAACATTTGTTTGTCACTCATTTGGACCAATGGGAAATTAAAGCCAAGGATCCATACTTATAGGCTATGTAAGTCCGATTTCTCAATTGTATTTGAGAATTTTTCTATAACATTTGTTTGTCACTCATTTGGACCAATGGGAAATTAAAGCCAAGGATCCATACTTATAGGCTATGTAAGTCCGATTTCTCAATTGTATTTGAGAATTTTTCTATAACATTTGTTTGTCACTCATTTGGACCAATGGGAAATTAAAGCCAAGGATCCATACTTATAGGCTATGTAAGTCCGATTTCTCAATTGTATTTGAGAATTTTTCTATAACATTTGTTTGTCACTCATTTGGACCAATGGGAAATTAAAGCCAAGGATCCATACTTATAGGCTATGTAAGTCCGATTTCTCAATTGTATTTGAGAATATTTCTATAACATTTGTTTGTCACTCATTTGGACCAATGGGAAATTAAAGCCAAGGATCCATACTTATAGACTATGTAAGTCCGATTTCTCAATTGTATTTGAGAATTTTTCTATAAAATTTTAAAGATTAAAATTGTGTAAATTTGGTTCAGCTCTACGTGAATTTGGCTATTTGTGGGCACATTTATGTTTGTCACTCATTTGGACCAATGGGAAATTAAAGCCAAGGATCCATACTTATAGGCTATGTAAGTCCGATTTCTCAATTGTATTTGAGAATATTTCTATAACATTTGTTTGTCACTCATTTGGACCAATGGGAAATTAAAGCCAAGGATCCATACTTATAGACTATGTAAGTCCGATTTCTCAATTGTATTTGAGAATATTTCTATAACATTTGTTTGTCACTCATTTGGACCAATGGGAAATTAAAGCCAAGGATCCATACTTATAGACTATGTAAGTCCGATTTCTCAATTGTATTTGAGAATATTTCTATAACATTTGTTTGTCACTCATTTGGACCAATGGGAAATTAAAGCCAAGGATCCATACTTATAGGCTATGTAAGTCCGATTTCTCAATTGTATTTGAGAATTTTTCTATAACATTTGTTTGTCACTCATTTGGACCAATGGGAAATTAAAGCCAAGGACCCATACTTATAGGCTATGTAAGTCCGATTTCTCAATTGTATTTGAGAATTTTTCTATAACATTTGTTTGTCACTCATTTGGACCAATGGGAAATTAAAGCCAAGGACCCATACTTATAGGCTATGTAAGTCCGATTTCTCAATTGTATTTGAGAATTTTTCTATAACATTTGTTTGTCACTCATTTGGACCAATGGGAAATTAAAGCCAATGACCCATACTTATAGGCTATGTAAGTCCGATTTCTCAATTGTATTTGAGAATTTTTCTATAACATTTGTTTGTCACTCATTTGGACCAATGGGAAATTAAAGCCAAGGATCCATACTTATAGACTATGTAAGTCCGATTTCTCAATTGTATTTGAGAATATTTCTATAACATTTGTTTGTCACTCATTTGGACCAATGGGAAATTAAAGCCAAGGACCCATACTTATAGGCTATGTAAGTCCGATTTCTCAATTGTATTTGAGAATTTTTCTATAACATTTGTTTGTCACTCATTTGGACCAATGGGAAATTAAAGCCAAGGACCCATACTTATAGGCTATGTAAGTCCGATTTCTCAATTGTATTTGAGAATTTTTCTATAACATTTGTTTGTCACTCATTTGGACCAATGGGAAATTAAAGCCAAGGATCCATACTTATAGACTATGTAAGTCCGATTTCTCAATTGTATTTGAGAATATTTCTATAACATTTGTTTGTCACTCATTTGGACCAATGGGAAATTAAAGCCAAGGACCCATACTTATAGGCTATGTAAGTCCGATTTCTCAATTGTATTTGAGAATTTTTCTATAACATTTGTTTGTCACTCATTTGGACCAATGGGAAATTAAAGCCAAGGACCCATACTTATAGGCTATGTAAGTCCGATTTCTCAATTGTATTTGAGAATTTTTCTATAACATTTGTTTGTCACTCATTTGGACCAATGGGAAATTAAAGCCAAGGATCCATACTTATAGACTATTTAAGTCCGATTTCTCAATTGTATTTGAAAATATTTCTATAACATTTGTTTGTCACTCATTTGGACCAATGGGAAATTAAAGCCAAGGACCCATACTTATAGGCTATGTAAGTCCGATTTCTCAATTGTATTTGAGAATTTTTCTATAACATTTGTTTGTCACTCATTTGGACCAATGGGAAATTAAAGCCAAGGACCCATACTTATAGGCTATGTAAGTCCGATTTCTCAATTGTATTTGAGAATTTTTCTATAACATTTGTTTGTCACTCATTTGGACCAATGGGAAATTAAAGCCAAGGACCCATACTTATAGGCTATGTAAGTCCGATTTCTCAATTGTATTTGAGAATATTTCTATAACATTTGTTTGTCACTCATTTGGACCAATGGGAAATTAAAGCCAAGGATCCATACTTATAGACTATGTAAGTCCGATTTCTCAATTGTATTTGAGAATTTTTCTATAACATTTGTTTGTCACTCATTTGGACCAATGGGAAATTAAAGCCAAGGACCCATACTTATAGGCTATGTAAGTCCGATTTCTCAATTGTATTTGAGAATTTTTCTATAACATTTGTTTGTCACTCATTTGGACCAATGGGAAATTAAAGCCAAGGACCCATACTTATAGGCTATGTAAGTCCGATTTCTCAATTGTATTTGAGAATATTTCTATAACATTTGTTTGTCACTCATTTGGACCAATGGGAAATTAAAGCCAAGGACCCATACTTATAGGCTATGTAAGTCCGATTTCTCAATTGTATTTGAGAATTTTTCTATAACATTTGTTTGTCACTCATTTGGACCAATGGGAAATTAAAGCCAAGGACCCATACTTATAGGCTATGTAAGTCCGATTTCTCAATTGTATTTGAGAATTTTTCTATAACATTTGTTTGTCACTCATTTGGACAAATGGGAAATTAAAGCCAAGGATCCATACTTATAGGCTATGTAAGTCCGATTTCTCAATTGTATTTGAGAATTTTTCTATAACATTTGTTTGTCACTCATTTGGACCAATGGGAAATTAAAGCCAAGGATCCATACTTATAGACTATGTAAGTCCGATTTCTCAATTGTATTTGAGAATTTTTCTATAACATTTGTTTGTCACTCATTTGGACAAATGGGAAATTAAGGCCAAGGATCCATACTTATAGGCTATGTAAGTCCGATTTCTCAATTGTATTTGAGAATTTTTCTATAACATTTGTTTGTCACTCATTTGGACCAATGGGAAATTAAAGCCAAGGATCCATACTTATAGACTATGTAAGTCCGATTTCTCAATTGTATTTGAGAATTTTTCTATAACATTTGTTTGTCACTCATTTGGACCAATGGGAAATTAAAGCCAAGGATCCATACTTATAGACTATGTAAGTCCGATTTCTCAATTGTATTTGAGAATTTTTCTATAAAATTTGTTTGTCACTCATTTGGACCAGTGGGAAATTAAAGCCAAGGATCCATACTTATAGGCTATGTAAGTCCGATTTCTCAATTGTATTTGAGAATTTTTCTATAACATTTGTTTGTCACTCTTTTGGACCAGTGGGAAATTAAAGCCAAGGATCCATACTTATAGACTATGTAAGTCCGATTTCTCAATTGTATTTGAGAATTTTTCTATAACATTTGTTTGTCACTCATTTGGACAAATGGGAAATTAAAGCCAAGGATCCATACTTATAGGCTATGTAAGTCCGATTTCTCAATTGTATTTGAGAATTTTTCTATAACATTTGTTTGTCACTCATTTGGACCAGTGGGAAATTAAAGCCAAGGATCCATACTTATAGACTATGTAAGTCCGATTTCTCAATTGTATTTGAGAATTTTTCTATAACATTTGTTTGTCACTCATTTGGACCAATGGGAAATTAAAGCCAAGGATCCATACTTATAGGCTATGTAAGTCCGATTTCTCAATTGTATTTGAGAATTTTTCTATAACATTTGTTTGTCACTCATTTGGACCAATGGGAAATTAAAGCCAAGGATCCATACTTATAGGCTATGTAAGTCCGATTTCTCAATTGTATTTGAGAATTTTTCTATAACATTTGTTTGTCACTCATTTGGACCAATGGGAAATTAAAGCCAAGGATCCATACTTATAGGCTATGTAAGTCCGATTTCTCAATTGTATTTGAGAATTTTTCTATAAAATTTTAAAGATTAAAATTGTGTAAATTTGGTTCAGCTCTACGTGAATTTGGCTATTTGTGGGCACATTTATGTTTGTCACTCATTTGGACCAATGGGAAATTAAAGCCAAGGATCCATACTTATAGGCTATGTAAGTCCGATTTCTCAATTGTATTTGAGAATTTTTCTATAACATTTGTTTGTCACTCATTTGGACAAATGGGAAATTAAAGCCAAGGATCCATACTTATAGGCTATGTAAGTCCGATTTCTCAATTGTATTTGAGAATTTTTCTATAACATTTGTTTGTCACTCATTTGGACCAATGGGAAATTAAAGCCAAGGATCCATACTTATAGACTATGTAAGTCCGATTTCTCAATTGTATTTGAGAATTTTTCTATAACATTTGTTTGTCACTCATTTGGACCAATGGGAAATTAAAGCCAAGGATCCATACTTATAGGCTATGTAAGTCCGATTTCTCAATTGTATTTGAGAATTTTTCTATAACATTTGTTTGTCACTCATTTGGACCAATGGGAAATTAAAGCCAAGGATCCATACTTATAGACTATGTAAGTCCGATTTCTCAATTGTATTTGAGAATTTTTCTATAACATTTGTTTGTCACTCATTTGGACCAATGGGAAATTAAAGCCAAGGATCCATACTTATAGACTATCTAAGTCCGATATCTCAATTGTATTTGAGAATTTTTCTATAAAATTTTAAAGATTAAAATTGTGTAAATTTTGTTCAGCTCTACGGGAATTTGGCTATTTGTGGGCACATTTAAGTTTGTCACTCATTTGGACCAATGGGAAATTAAAGCCAAGGATCCATACTTTTAGGCTATGTAAGTCCGATTTCTCAATTGTATTTGAGAATTTTTCTATAACATTTGTTTGTCACTCATTTGGACAAATGGGAAATTAAAGCCAAGGATCCATACTTATAGGCTATGTAAGTCCGATTTCTCAATTGTATTTGAGAATTTTTCTATAACATTTGTTTGTCACTCATTTGGACCAATGGGAAATTAAAGCCAAGGATCCATACTTATAGACTATGTAAGTCCGATTTCTCAATTGTATTTGAGAATTTTTCTATAACATTTGTTTGTCACTCATTTGGACCAATGGGAAATTAAAGCCAAGGATCCATACTTATAGGCTATGTAAGTCCGATTTCTCAATTGTATTTGAGAATTTTTCTATAACATTTGTTTGTCACTCATTTGGACCAATGGGAAATTAAAGCCAAGGATCCATACTTATAGACTATGTAAATCCGATTTCTCAATTGTATTTGAGAATTTTTCTATAACATTTGTTTGTCACTCATTTGGACCAATGGGAAATAAAAGCCAAGGATCCATACTTATAGACTATGTAAGTCCGATTTCTCAATTGTATTTGAGAATTTTTCTATAACATTTGTTTGTCACTCATTTGGACCAGTGGGAAATTAAAGCTAAGGATCCATACTTATAGACTATGTAAGTCCGATTTCTCAATTGTATTTGAGAATTTTTCTATAACATTTGTTTGTCACTCATTTGGACCAATGGGAAATTAAAGCCAAGGATCCATACTTATAGACTATGTAAGTCCGATTTCTCAATTGTATTTGAGAATTTTTCTATAACACTTGTTTGTCACTCATTTGGACCAATGGGAAATTAAAGCCAAGGATCCATACTTATAGACTATATAAGTCCGATTTCTCAATTGTATTTGAGAATTTTTCTATAAAATTTTAAAGATTAAAATTGTGTAAATTTTGTTGAGCTCTACGGGAATTTGGCAATTTGTGGGCACATTTATGTTTGTCACTCATTTGGACCAATGGGAAATTAAAGCCAAGGATCCATACTTATAGGCTATGTAAGTCCGATTTCTCAATTGTATTTGAGAATTTTTCTATAACATTTGTTTGTCACTCATTTGGACCAATGGGAAATTAAAGCCAAGGATCCATACTTATAGACTATGTAAGTCCGATTTCTCAATTGTATTTGAGAATTTTTCTATAACATTTGTTTGTCACTCATTTGGACAAATGGGAAATTAAAGCCAAGGATCCATACTTATAGACTATCTAAGTCCGATATCTCAATTGTATTTGAGAATTTTTCTATAAAATTTTAAAGATTAAAATTGTGTAAATTTTGTTCAGCTCTACGGGAATTTGGCTATTTGTGGGCACATTTAAGTTTGTCACTCATTTGGACCAATGGGAAATTAAAGCCAAGGATCCATACTTATAGACTATGTAAGTCCGATTTCTCAATTGTATTTGAGAATTTTTCTATAACATTTGTTTGTCACTCATTTGGACAAATGGGAAATTAAAGCCAAGGATCCATACTTATAGACTATGTAAGTCCGATTTCTCAATTGTATTTGAGAATTTTTCTATAACATTTGTTTGTCACTCATTTGGACAAATGGGAAATTAAAGCCAAGGATCCATACTTATAGACTATCTAAGTCCGATATCTCAATTGTATTTGAGAATTTTTCTATAAAATTTTAAAGATTAAAATTGTGTAAATTTTGTTCAGCTCTACGGGAATTTGGCTATTTTTGGGCACATTTAAGTTTGTCACTCATTTGGACCAATGAGAAATTAAAGCCAAGAATCGATACTTATAGACTATGTAAGTCCGAGTTCTCAATTGTATTTGAGAATTTTTCTATAACATTTGTTTGTCACTCATTTGGACCAATGAGAAATTAAAGCCAAGGATCCATACTTATAGACTATGTAAGTCCGATTTCTCAATTGTATTTGAGAATTTTTCTATAACATTTGTTTGTCACTCATTTGGACCAATGGGAAATTAAAGCCAAGGATCCATACTTATAGACTATGTAAGTCCGATTTCTCAATTGTATTTGAGAATTTTTCTATAAAATTTGTTTGTCACTCATTTGGACCAATGAGAAATTAAAGCCAAGGATCCATACTTATAGACTATGTAAGTCCGATTTCTCAATTGTATTTGAGAATTTTTCTATAACATTTGTTTGTCACTTATTTGGACCAATGGGAAATTAAAGCCAAGGATCCATACTTATAGACTATGTAAGTCCGATTTCTCAATTGTATTTGAGAATTTTTCTATAACATTTGTTTGTCACTTATTTGGACCAATGGGAAATTAAAGCCAAGGATCCATACTTATAGACTATGTAAGTCCGATTTCTCAATTGTATTTGAGAATTTTTCTATAACATTTGTTTGTCACTTATTTGGACCAATGGGAAATTAAAGCCAAGGATCCATACTTATAGACTATGTAAGTCCGATTTCTCAATTGTATTTGAGAATTTTTCTATAACATTTGTTTGTCACTTATTTGGACCAATGGGAAATTAAAGCCAAGGATCCATACTTATAGACTATGTAAGTCCGATTTCTCAATTGTATTTGAGAATTTTTCTATAACATTTGTTTGTCACTTATTTGGACCAATGGGAAATTAAAGCCAAGGATCCATACTTATAGACTATGTAAGTCCGATTTCTCAATTGTATTTGAGAATTTTTCTATAACATTTGTTTGTCACTTATTTGGACCAATGGGAAATTAAAGCCAAGGATCCATACTTATAGACTATGTTGTAAGTCCGATTTCTCAATTGTATTTGAGAATTTTTCTATAACATTTGTTTGTCACTCATTTGGACAAATGGGAAATTAAAGCCAAGGATCCATACTTATAGACTATGTAAGTCCGATTTCTCAATTGTATTTGAGAATTTTTCTATAACATTTGTTTGTCACTCATTTGGACCAATGGGAAATTCACATCTCGATATTGCAAGTTTTGCTAAAAATGTCATTATATAGTATGTATGGGAAATATTTGCTCAGATCTAATGAAAAAATTTCCCTAAAATAATGAATATTAATTGTTGAATAATATTCATTAAATTATGCATTTCATTATTTGAAAGAAATTATTTCATATTTTTAAAGAATCATCTTCCAAGGTACATCCGAAAGGACTTCTGGAACTAAATCGAGTATATTAGATAGTTTACTCGACCCCACATTATTAGAATGTCCATTGCGAGTGCCCTTAAAGTGTTGCATCAACAAACGGTGTAGATGCGGAAAAGGCTTTAATGGTCACCCAGCCGCAGTATCGGCCAGTGAGCGGCAGTTCTGCAGACAAACTCGTTCAACCCTCACGCAATCGATGATCAGATTGTAAGCACCTGAAATGACCACTTATTCAATTGTTCCAATAGGCCTGGATCCCTCAGATCTATGGCTTCAATTAACTGAGATGGCGATGTTTTTCCAGCTTCCATTCTCCCTCCCACCCAACGACACTCAAAACGTATAATATAAATACGACTATATATAATTAATAAATTTATAATTACAGAAAAGGACTTTCGACAACAGCAGAGTGGTTACAACAAGAACAACAAAAATGATTTAATCAGTTTTTCATAAAAGTAATGAAATAAAACTCTTCTGTGAAATTTCAATTATTTTGAAAATCGTTTTCATTAGAATTCTAGAAATTGGATCAATGAGGCGAACATGTAGTGTAGACTAAATGAATGCCTTGGGAGATTCTATTTATTACTAACAAATAGAAATTTCTATTTAAATAAACAATTCTCAAGAAATTACGAGTACGAGTATTTTATAGTCTTTTTTTTTATTTTATTTTCAAGTTATTCTTTCATTTTCAGTCTTTTGTTATGATTCGTTTCTTTTTTCTTCAATTGTAGGATTGTTATTTTCAGTTCTCTTTGTTGCATTATACAATAGTTAGAAGAAACATGCATACATTTAGTTGCATGTGTGTGTTTGTGGGTGTGTCTGTGTGTATGCTTTTATCTAGTTTAATATTTGTCGAAGTATTCGTACAAGTTTTTAGCAAAGAAAGTAAGAAAATTGCATTTTTCATATGCTTTTGTGAGGCACAATACTCGTATGTTTTTATTAATAAGCACACGCACATACACACACTCACAAATGAAAATACACATACCCATACACACAGCCATTGATTTATGCTGCTATAAGAAATAATATTTATGCACAGTTATGAACTGTATGGCTCTTGTGTATTTTCTATTTTTACTTGTTTTTGTGACTACGACGGGTGGCACACAATATTTTTGTGAGCAAAACAATAAAAGAAAAGAAAAAACCAAAAAAAAGAAGAAAAATAGAAAAAGAATGAAATAGAAAAGTCCTTCTTTTTGTTTGGTTTCGTAAGCCAAAATAAAGCTGCAGATTGCTTGCAGCCAATGGCATGTTCATTAACTATTTATGCTTAGTTGGTAAGAGATGTACACATGTATGAGATGTATATAATGCACTCATACACATACTCACACACACTAGTCAAATAAAAATATAATTTGCTTTCTTTTGGAATATTACATTTTAGCTCTTATAGGGACAAATTAAAAATCATCTTGCTTTTAGTTGAATCCACTATGAAAATATACAACAACAACAATATTGTGGGGTTGAAAATATTTGTCGTCTGTTTGGTTGCACTTTTCCTAAAATTCTTTTCATTTAAACTATTTTGCTGTTATTGGAATTATACCTGGTGTTTAGACAAGTTTGCATTTATACATAATCACACACACATAAACACATATATACTCGTACATTGTTCAACACATTACACAGGTCAACAGCAAAAACGGGCTTGAATATCCACTCTGAATAAAATCAACATTATGCATCGATTTTCATGAAGTAAAGTTTATTTTATTTGGAATATACATACCTTACTTATCATGTAATAAAAATATGAAGTTTTTGCCATTTTCGATTTTTTATATATTTTTTAAGAATAAAAATTTACCAATTTTGCAAAAAAAAAATTATTTTTAATCATTGCAGTCTAAATAATTCCGAAACCGTTGAGTTTATTAAAAAAATTATATTAGCATGGCTTAAAAGTAATTTCATTTCAAGTTTTTTAGTATGTTTTGTGACAAAATTGAACAAGTCGTTCCATATTTATGATAAAATTGGTAAATCAGCCCCTTCGAAAATCCCAAAATTTAGAAAAAAATTAAAAAAAAAAAAAAACTTATCCAGAGAATTGAAAAATTTGACCATTTTTGTACTTAGGTATCCATGATGCATCAAATCTATGTAGTGGTTATTCAAGGCTTTAAAATTTTTTCGATTTTGTTGACTTGTGTTATTTAATGCAACATGTTTGCAAAAGTGATTGTTTGCTGTAAATAAAGGGTTCCTCCTGTAGGATATTAAAGAAAAAAAAATGGTATATAAAATCATTTTAATTAATTCTGTGGCATTGAATAACATTTTAATATCAAAAGACATTTTCTTTTTCTGATACGGTTGTGTTATTAAATCGTAAAGTTTTTTGTTAAAATCAGAAAATCTTTATTAATGATTTCGATGCATTCGTTTTTATCATGTGTCGTAAGATTCTTTTGTAATTTGAAATATTATTCCTTAATAAATATCAACTGTACCACCGAATGTATAAAAATATGCCAGTTATTACTTTGTTACATTAATAAATATAAAAGAAATTTGATAGTTTAAAACTGACATATTACACTCTCCACCAAAATTAAGATTTTTAAAAATACCAAGTCTTTAATAGACGATCCTCGCAGAGGGCACAAAGAAATATAAGTAAGGCTTTTTTTTTTTTTTTTTTGAAAACCAACAGCTGTGTTTTTTATTAAATTCGGCATTATTTTGTTAGATAATGTGTGTGCGAGAATACAGCATTCAACTTTGCAGTACATATTTGAAAATTATAGAATTACACAGTGGAACAAATTCAGGTTAGCAAAAGTTAGGTCGATTCTGAGAGTGAGGGGTGAAAATAGAGGCTAAATTAGGAGACCCGTTTCGCGGCGATTTTCCGATATTCAGCATATTGTTTATATGGTTTTTTGGCTATAACTCTTAGACTAATTGATATTTTTTAAATCTGTAAAAGCCAAATTATTGCTAGAGACCTGTGCAACAATTAAAATTTTTAAAAAAATTGATTTAGAAAATTTTTGTGGTGCTTATGAAGCAAAATGTTGGAAAAATTATTTATTAAATGCTTATAAATGCACCATAGCGTATACTTACTATGCTCGTACATTATATACTTCAATATTAATCATACGACTCCATGTATGGAGTGTTTTTATAGAGTTTCACAACTTTGAGCACCCATTTTTAAATCAATTTTTTAAAAAATTTTAATTGTTGCAAATAAATATTGAGTGTCAATATCCAAGAACAAAATACAACGATCGTTAAACATGTCTAATATTTCTCTCATTTGACTTCAATACTTTGTTTGGTATTTTTGTAAAAACTCAAATTTATATCTGAATAAACAGCATAAAAAACAAAGTTAATGAAAATTAAAAAAAAGTAAGTGGAAAATAGATTTTCGGCGACATTAGAGAAATTTTTTTTTATTTATTCTTTATTAGTTTCGTGATTGCGTTAATACATCAGTATTATTGTCGACTTTTCTATTTTTCGCATATTTTCACACTTTTGACGATTTTTAATCAATCTCGTGGTCGGATTCCGATTTTTTGTCGTAATTTTTATTGATTCATAATCAAAATTATGCTAATTTTTTTGTGAATATTCGCCTTTCTGCAATATTTGTTTTTTTTCAAAGTTTTTGGCTTTCTTACATTTTCAGAAACTATTAGCAATTTTTTTTCGAATTTTCGCGATTGTATTCGAGAGCTTTAGAGGGTCTGAACATATTTCAGTACTTTTTTCCAATACCTCGATTTTATTTGAGAATTTTTGACATTTTCACGATTGTCGTGGTTTATTCGATTTTTTATTTTTAGAGTTTAAGCAAACTTGGGATCAGGTCTTACATATTTTTTTAATTGGAAATAATCATAGTAATATTGCGGCGGATTTTCAAAAACACTTTTACAAGCTTTTATAAACGGGGTTCCTTGTGTATGCATGTAAATTTTACAATTTTCGATCGTTTTAAATTCTGTTTTTATTTTCTATTCTTAAATTTTTTGCAATTTCGTTTTGTTTAAAATTATATTTTTATTTTATTTTACATTAAAAGCAACATATAATATTTAAAAATAGTTTTTCAACACAATTGAAATTAATATGAAAAATCGAATCAGATCTTCTCTCTTGTGGAAAGATAATATGTCCGAAAATAAGAGAAATTGAAACTGCTTTGAATGCTTTTAGAATCATAATTACTGATCGAATATTTTTTTCCAATCGAAGTAAATTTACTTCCACTACTTTGTGTTGATTTCATTAATTTTTTGCCTGCTCCTGTCAAATCTGTAGCAGGAAGAATCAACAATAAAGCGGCCAGTTATTTTTAACTTTTTGGGGCTTTTTTGAATATTAAGACTACCTTGTACGAAAACGTACCATTATTTAAATTTTCAACGTTTCTTTTCTTTAAATCGCGTGCCCTGCTAGAAACTGGTGAAAACACCAACATTGGAACACTTGTGTTGCATTCACACAAATGGATGTTGAGTTTCTGCTGTTCTTTGAGAAATTGATTATGTTTTATTCTCTCTGAACGAAATATTTTTTGTCACCTAAATTTTTGAATGGCAAATATTTTGTTTTTTATTCTAAGCGAGGAGACTAAAAGTTTATAAAACAAAAAATTAAATCTCAATGCATTAAAATCGAAATTCGAACCATCTATTACGAAATTCACATTTTATATTTAAAGTTATGTAACTCTACTCCACTGTGCATCAATAATTCAGTTATCGGTAGTTAATATCGTCCAAGCAAATGTTTTGTTCTAAGAAATTATAACAATTTTATCGTCAGTATTGTTACAATTATAAACACCCTAACACATTTACGTCGAGACGCTTAATCACACACACACCCTTACACACAGAAACACTTTTCCCTTAACGCAACGTTTTCTTTTTGTATTGATTTTTTATTACAAAAAAGGACATAAGACATAAATAAATAACGAAATAATGGAAAATAGTTTCTAACATTGAAATAATGGCGTTGATTTTATAGTTTCTTTTATAATTGTTAAAGGCATATTTTTTTTAACATTATTATAGTAAAGTTAATAGCAATTTGACACATACAAACATACTCACACAATAAACAAGTTCAACATAGAGAAACCTTTTATTGTGCAAAGTTACCCCTGCTCTCTCCAGACGATAAAACTAAAAACCACACACCCTTAACGTGAAACTAAAAAAACCATAAAATAAAATTACTGTGATTTGAAATAAAAAAAAATCAAATAATAATAAAAAAAGCAAGGAGGTAAAATGGAAAAATGGTTAAAGTTTTTAAGTTTTAGTATTTAATAAGTCTAAAGTGTTTTTATTCTGCGGCTTGTGCCTGAAAGTATGCAGTAAATTTAATTCATAGCAGGTGTTTATAAGTGTGTGAAAACAAACATGTTCATGCAGTGACATGCTAAAACAAGATTAAATGTGTCAGTGTTCTGTTGGGAAAGACATAAAGGCAAACAAACATGTTAGTTTTAATGCCATAAAATATTTTCCTTTCATAAAAATAATTCAATAAAATTAATTTAAAACTTCTTATAAATTAAGGAGATAAAATAAGCGCCATTCGACTGAATCGATTATTAATTTAAATTCTTGCCTTTCGTCACACTGAAACGCAATAACTTTAATTTGAAATTTAAAATTATTTATTTGGTTTTATATTAAAAATACACAGATGCCACACAAAAAAAAATGTTTTCTGGATTAATTTTCTGGGGAGTGTTAGTTCGCGTCCTTTCGCACATTGTCATGGTGAAGCGTCATGGAAAGTCTCTTTCAAGTTAAATGATGTGATGTGATGTTTAGCGCTTTCATGTAAAACAGTACGATAAACATTTTTGTAGAAGTCTCTAACTTTATTTTGTATGGGTCTTTTGGTGCCCTGTAGCAAGTTTAAATAGTTTATAAAACAAAATATAAATAATATTATTTTACAATTTAATTAAAGACTACCGTCGTACTTATTCACAATTAGTTTTAAAAATCGGATTTTTTTGACTAGAATTTATGTGGGTCATTTTTGTCGTTTCGCAAAGAAAATTTGCAAAGCGCCTAATGTTCGAACAAAAGTGTTCACCGTGTCCTGAACACATCTTGTTACACCTTCAACATAATACTGTGCAAAAGAAAAGGAAATTTAACTTCCTCTAAAATTAGTGCAAGATGGAAACTTTATATGTACACTAATATTATTTTCGAGCGCCCCTGTTCCGCCGATGCAAACATTGGAGCATTCCCAATTTTGTGTGTGTGTATTGCTATTGGGGCCAACACTCAGTGGATGACCCCTATTTATGGAATGCATTGTGCCGAGACTAGTGAAAGGGAGAGTGTAAATAAGATAAATAGTGAAAATTTGTTTGAAAAAGCATTGCGCGTTTTGTTAGTTTTAGAGAAATGGTGCAGCGCCTCTAGCGTTAAGTAGTGACATTAGCTCTATTAAGCCATGTGCGCTTATATTTTATAAATGGCAGGCAATAAGTAGATTGGTTAGTAAAACAAATTATAAGATTGATAAAAAATACCATGTGTGGTTAATCATAAAGAGACATGTATTGAAGTATGTATGTATATGTAAAGGACAACACAAAACAAATTGAAAACTAAACTTGCAGGATATATGTAGTTCTGATTTTAAGTATAGGAATACTTCATGAAATCAGTAAACAGCTTTATCATCGCATTGTGTTAACTTAAATCACTATCCAGATTTTAATGATAAATCCTAAGATAGATCGTCTTTAAAGTTTGGGAATCGTATTACTGATGATCGGGAAACTCAAATCGAATAGAGGGGGAAGGGCACAGCCCATACAAAGTAAATTCTGCTATTTTCATTTTCCCAAACCCAAAGTAATTATTATTATTCTCATATGAATGGGGATAGCGAAGCACAACGGATATTTCTAGTTTATTATATTATATGATTGTTTTTGGACCCCTAAAAATATGTTGTTATTTGCTATATTTCATGATATGAAAAAGTGATTGTTTATTTTATTAGACTCCTTAAGATATGTTTTGAAAATAAACAAAGTAAATGTATGTTTTTGTTGCTTATCTTGTGTTATACAGCGTTTCCCCTGTATCACTTAAACAGTTTAAATAACATTTAAATACAATCCCAGATTAGAGAAATTTGCTATGATTTGCCCAGATCAGGTGAGAATTTCTCGTATTGGCCTGTGTAAAATAGGAAGAGCGGGGAAAAAATTGTATTTTCATATTGAAGATCCAACAAATTATCTATGAATCGTCGTAAAAAACATAGGATCAAAAGTACAATAATTAATTTAACACTTTTTTCGATGAGAAAACTTCACCATTTACAGAAACGAGGCATATGTTATAAATCGTAATTTGTTTTGCAGCTGACCACTTCAGCGAACACCACCCACACCAACAGTGAAATTAGTTTAATTTGCTTTACAATGCATTGAGATTTTTTTTAATAATTATATTTGCATGATTTATTTTACCAATTTTGCACTTTTTAACATTAAATTCTTATTATTTTCAATTTAACTTCCTTTTTTTCTCTATTCCATTTGCAATTATTGTTTTGCATATTAACAAATTACATGGATTTAATAACATTTTTTCATCAGCAAGATTTCACAGCCATTATCGTTTAATATATAGTTATCATTTTGTATTAATTTATCAGCTTAATTGGTGTATTTTTTTTTGCAATTAGTTGTAAATTATTAAACAAAACTATTTGAAATTCTTATTAAAAATATTAAATAGGAAAAACAACATATTTTGAGTTCAATAGAGTTTAATTGCATTTCAATTGTTTGTTAATAGAAATAAAAATATGTATGAATATATTTTTTAACACTATAAACCAGCGGTGCCCAGGCCCTATGCTCTTCATGCTCATTTGTTTTTGTAATACTCTTAGCTATAGGTTGTGTGTTTTAATATACTCATACAGCACTCAGCACTAGCAATACGAAATACACAAACAACTTTGTCTTAATAGTTTTTTTTTGTCGTTCTTCACTGTATACATGCAAGAGCAAAGCAAAAACACTGCTTTGCTGGTAAACATTGACGACAGCCATTATCAATGAACATTTGGTTTTTGTTTAACGTATGCATTGAGATCATGTCCAACTTTGGCCATTGAGGCCTTGATTGGGTTAACACCCATACAAATCTTTATAAGATCCTCTGCGGCAATGGCCGCTTATCGGATGGGTATCGGTAACTCTGCTCGCTGTGTTGGCAACGGGCATTCATCGATCCTGAATACTTTGTCCTGCAGAGGGCTATTAGGGATGCCTAGCGACAGGATAATCTGTGAAGTTAGATTCAACAGAAGATTCAATGTCACAATTCCGTCTAGGGCCACGTGGGAGGGCAAAGGTCCCTTTGTGGATTCCAGAAGTTTATGTTGGTATACGGATGGATCCAAAACTCTAGATGGAGTAGGCGCTGGAGTCTGTGGACCCAACGTGAAAATCTCACTGGCCATGGGTAAATGGCCCACGGTATTTCAGGCGGAAATACAGGCAATCACCAAATGTGTTAACATTAATTTAAGCAGAGGCATTAAAGGCGCGCATGTAGCTATCTTTTCTGATAGTCAGGCTGCCCTTAAGTCCTTAGTTTCATGGGAATTCCGTTCTAAGCTTGTTTTAGAGTGCTTTGACTCACTACAGAAGCTATCGGTACGGAACAAGGTTTCCATCTTCTGGATACCTGGCCATAGAGGTCACCCGGGTAACGAGGTAGCGGATGAATTGGCCAAGAGGGCCTCTGCCGATCCTCTCTTAGGCCCAGAACCCTTTTGTGGCGTAAATTGGTCGACTATAACTACTCTTATCAGAGAGAACGACATGTCGACCGCTAAGGTAATTTGGGAGGCTTCTCCCGGTCTTAGGCAGGCCAAATCTTTGTTACAGCCATTTTCAAACAGTGGCATCCTGAATTTCAGCAGGAATGACTTACGGCTAGTTATTGGTTTCCTCTCTGGTCATTTTGGACTGAACTATCATCTCTGGAAAAGTAAACTAGTTCGCTCACCCTTGTGCCGTTTATGCATGGAAGAGGATGAGACAACGGCACACATTCTTTGTGAATGTATAGTCTTATGTAATAATAGAAGGCGTGTTTTTCTTTCTGAATTTGTGCGTTCGGAGGATATTAGGCGGGCTTCTCCAAGCTCTGTGCTGACTTTCATAAGGAGAGTCATTCAGAGCTTGGTTTAATTTTTTAAAGATCCATGGCACAAAAGATCCAACAGGTGTCGCAGTGCCGGTCCTTGGACCAGATCTATCTACTTATCTATCTATCTAACGTATGATATGAAATAAATATATGAAATATATTTTTTGTGTTTTCTTTGCATGTATTTGTTTTTACAACAAAAAATTTTGAATAAAACTTTGTTTTTCTTTTAATGTATTGGTGTTTGCTCTTCCATAAAGAACTTGTGGGCACCGCAGCTATAAACTTTTCAATAAAACTGCAAACGAGGTGTACACAGCGTATAATTAATATAATGTTTCCCACAAGTATGCTACGATATATACAGTGTAAAAATCAGTGTTTAAAAAAACTAATATATTTAGTAAAAATTCCCCTCATATTCCATAATTTTATGTGAAAACTAGAAAAATATTTACTTGATAACAAATAAATTTCCAGTTTTCTAAAAAAAATTTTGTACTTGACAACTAGTAAAATTTTTTACTAGCGCACAAAAAAAAAAAACTAGCATCCACACAAAAATGCAAAAACACACATATACAAAATATTCTTTTCATACAATATGCCGCTATCAAACATACCAAACAATAAAATATTGTTGTGTATCAACGTATATTTTGAAAAATTTTTTGGGTGCTGGTTGTTGATTCAAGAAGAAAAATTTTTAAATACTAGTCATTGTAAGATCGGCAAGTTTGTCAACTAGTCCAACTTGTGTTTGGTTGGACTGGCATATATTTTATTGTTTGGTATGTTTGATATGGCTACTTTTCATTGTGAAGAAATTGTTGCTGAACAATATATTACAGAGAATTTATTTTCATTTTGTGTGCTAGTAAAAAATTTTACTAGTTGTCTAGTACAAAATTTTTTTTAGAAAACTGGAAATTTATTTGTCATCAGGTAAATATTTTTAGTTTCTCTACTATCAAAAATGGAAACGGATCATATTATCTCACTAGTCGCTAGTGTGATAAATAAAAATAAGAAAACTAATTTTAAACCCTGGTAATAATTGTACGTACACAAGCTTTTGTATGACTGCTTAGGAAACAAAATTTTTCTTCTGAATATGTTCTGAAATAATATTCGAATAGTTTCATACTAGTCTGTAAAAGGAATTCAGTAACAGTGAAAAATAATATAGGAAACGAATAAAGCAGATTTGTCAACTCTCAATCGATAGTCAGCAAAAATTATTAAAAAAAAATATAATTATCATGAAATTTATATCAAATCGTTGGCAAAAGTTTCTATAGTGACCATGCAATACCAAAAAAGTAGATATCCAAAGAGTTTTCAGTAATTTAACCGAGCTGCTTATATAATCTTACGTACGTTTTCCGACTGACTTCTTTCAAGACTTTCTCATCTTTTTAAAGAGTGCAAATCGAATGCTTCAAAAAACTGATGCTGGGTTGGTACATAATAATGATATCTGGAAAAACCTTATACTTTTCAAGCATGCACATCATTAAAAGTTTCTTTAACAATTGTAAAATTTCAATAAAAAAATAATTTCAAGTTTTCAATAGTTTTCTTTAATTATTGAATTTGCTGTTCACCTTTTAAATGTCTGTTGAACAGAGAACATTTTTTTTTTTAAATAATATTCATATGTTCTTCAAAATATATACAGACACATGCATATACAAACATACTCGTATGCATGTAATAAAACTATGCAAAATTTCATTAATTAACATTTTCTAATCACAAATACTTTCGTTAAAATAATTTCGATAATAAAATTTTCAAGAAAATTCCTTGCGAAAGATATTTAACAAAGAAAATTTAACAAATATTTTATTAAAAGCTGACGAATGAACTCTTTTGGAATGAAATATGGCACATTAAACACAAAACCATACACAAGATCAAAATAATTTTTAAAGAGATATATATGAGAAATACGAGTACAAACATAAAATTGCCAAAACTTGACTACATCACTCGGTTACTTTTGTATTATTATTACTAAAAGATAAAATAAAGCTTTAAAATATATAAAATATCATATTTTATAAAGCCCTACAAAAAATGAGACTAAAACAATGGAGTAGGACTACTCCAAAACTAATCCAAATGTATGGAAAAAACATGGTCCAATTTACATTGCGTTGTCCTAGGGCTGGACCACGTAACCCAAAAACTACTCTATGTTACTAGTCCAAGGGGTACTACCCACATGGACTAGTTTCAAAACAACTCTATTTTGCTACTCCATAGAGCACTCACAGGGGTTAATTTCGAAATCTTTTAATACCTACATATGTTTATTACGAACTCACTGTTGGTAGCTTAGACCCTAGAATGCCTCGCATATCATACAAGTGTATCAAATTGAATTTCTGTATTATAAAAAATATACAAAATAAAATTTAGAAATTGAAAAAAACACGAAATAAATTGTGTTTCTTTAACCTTCCATGAATTTGTTTTAATTTTAACAGGGGAGCTGCCGCAGTTTCAATTTAATTCCAAACATGTTTAGTGTTGCAAAATGGTATTTAACTATAAATGTGTGTACGAATGAAATGGTCCACGGCTGCATTACATAGGAGTAGTCCAAAAACTACTCTTTTTATCTAAAATGGACCATGTACTCCAATAACACTGTGGAACAAATTCATGTTAGCAAAAGTTAGGTCGATTCTGAGAGTGAGGGGTGAAAATAAAGGCTAAATTAGGAGACCCGTATTGCGGCGTTTGTTTATGTTAGTTCGAATTTTTTTAATCGACCTTCGAACTTTGCAGTCAAATGCCGATTTTCAGCATATTGTTTATATGGTTTTTTGGCTATAACTCGTCGATTAATTGATATTTTTTAAATCTGTAACAGCCAAATTATTGCTAAAGACCTGTGCAACAATTAAATTTTTTTAAAAAATTGATTTGAAATAGTACATTTTAATGAAATTTTATTTTAAGTATTGTATTTTTTTAGATGAACGCTCATTAAACATTTTAAAAAAGGTACTTCGTATCTATTAAAATAGTGTTCTTTTAGACAAAGCACATTTTTAAAGAGTACAATTTGAAAAAACTGACAATAAAGAAAAGAAGAAGAGAAAAATAATAAAAGAATCTCGCAAAAAAGTATCTTTTAAAAATATGTCGTTCGTTTTAGAAAAATTTACCTTTGAATAAAGAATCATTTTTAAAAAGTACCTTTTGAAAAAAAATCTGCTTTATTATTTAAATTTAAATAAACTACATATCTTTTACAAAAAGTATGTTTTAAGAAAAGTACCTGTTAAAAAAGGACAATGCAAAAAGTACTCTTTACAGAAAACATATTTAAAAAAAAATATATAAAATAATCAAGTTATAAGAGGATTATAAAGTTACATTAAAAAAATTTACTTTTTTGCTTCTTTAAAAAGTTGGTCACATCCTGCGCCTTCTAGTTTTGTTTTTTACACATGTTAATGATTTCCAGGCAAATTGCTAACAAATTTGTATGGTCGTGTGTTGGTTTTTTGTTTAATTTAAATAACAAAAAAAAAACATTTAATGAAAATGCCTACAAATTGTTAATTTCAAAAACACACATAACCGCAAACATTTAACAAAATATCAGAAAATTCAATCACACAACATGTTTTCATACATAATTATAATGTTGTATGTGTGTATGTATGTATATATGCATGTATGTGGTGTAATTGCGATTTCCCGCATTTGAATATAATATAAACACACACACACACTCACACACACATTGGATTATACGCAGCAATCCAACGCGAAAACTAAGAATACCATCTTATTTCAGGCCTTGTTTGAGGCCTACTTATGAATGTTTATTTTTAATTTTCTTTCTTATTCTAAATACTAAAAAAAGACAAAAGAAAGCAGAAGAGAAGGAGTTGCACTTTTCGTATGTCTATCTCTATTAATAACCCTTCTTTATGGCTTTCAAGCAGCCACTTTTCAATTTCATTTGATGTCTGATTAAATTGTTTGCGAATTTTTACATTAAACTAAAGAGTTAAAATTTATTAGTAACTTCAATATATTTCTAAAAAAAAAAAACTTTAATATTGTCATTATTTTAGAATTTGTTGTTATTCTGTTTGGTGTCTTGTTTTTTTATTACAGGATACAATAGAATAAAAAGAGAATGCCAGCTAAATAAATTTAAAACGACAATTTTATTTTTATTTATCTAATTTATATTTCGCTGCTGTTTAGTTTGAAATTTTATTTCCGTTTACGGATATTACAATACAGATTATCTTTTATATGTTGTTTTTTCGTTTGTTTTGTAAAAAATAAACTTTTATTGTTTTTTTATTCATGAACAAACGGACAAATTTGTTAGAAAAACTTAGTTTTTTGCAATATTATTTTGCTTTGTTTATTTCTCGCGGCTTTATTTCTGCTGGACTGCAAAAATAAATATAGATTTAATTGCTGGAGATAAAAACAAATTTAAGTAATTGACTGTATTAAATCCCTACTTTGTTTTTTTTATTGGGAAAATGTAAAAATTAGTAATACGAATTTTATTATTAGACAGTTGCAGATAAATTAGAAATTCTCATATTCGGTATGATTCTTATCATGTCCTTTTTTCAGGAGTTTGCGATTTAAAATTATTGAAAAAAATTCATATTGAAGTTACAACAGTATTCGATGGATCCTGAAATTTCCGATTGCCCAATGCTAAGCTACAAAAATCACAATAATATTTTGTATTGAACGTTACCAGCCCGGCATTTAATTTCTTCATTTACATTTCTGCTTTTGTTTAGGGAAAAATTTTAATTTTTTCTTGCTTTCGTTTCGTAAAAAATTAGATTGAATTATCGATGTCAAGCCCGATTTAATAAGTTACAACCTTTAAGATAAAATGCCGTTTTCTTTTTTCTATTAAATCACTTGACAATCTTTATCCTTTTCATCTTATTTAAGACTATAAAAATAAATAGAACAAAAAACAAAAAACTCGTAAATAAGCAAGAAAAATTGCAATGCAATTTAACTACAAAACGGGGGAAAAAAAACCATAACAATCAAGACATCTTATTATCATTTAAAACAGGAAACGGAAATGAATGTCATTCGTTTGTCCTTTTAAATCGCACAAAGTAAATAAATTTATAAAACAACAACAAATAGAAGCTGTTTAGTTGGCGTGAAAAAATGATAGAAAAAAAAAATCGTTGTTAAAGAAGAGATTGGCCGAAGGGTATCATATGCAGAGCTGACAACAAAAAACACCAAATCAGAAATATTTGTATCAAACCTTAAAACTTCAGAAGCGAAATAGAGAAACGGAGGGAAAAATCGCAGTCACTTGCAGGTAATTTGGCAAATAATAAATTCTGGAAATACCCAAGCTCCCAATTACACTGTACAACAAAAAATCAAAATCTAATAAAATGCTAATGCTCTCACGACTGATAGAGCACTAGAAAAATTGTATGTATTTCGGCGTTGTAAAAGTTTACATCTGGTCTTCTCTAAAGGACGACTTAAGTTTTCATAAGTTGTAATGAAATTTCACAAAAACGATAGAAGAATCAATTATTTATATTTTTTATAACTGCAGCCAGTATGTATATAGAAGTGAATGTTTGTTTGTTTGAAAGCTAAGTACTCCTAATCCAGTGGGCCAATCTTGCTGATATTTTTGCAGATTATTTTTTCAATTCTAAGTCCGTTTTTAGTTTTATTATAAGTCTATCTCCTTTCTCACCTGTCAAACTACACAATTCTAAATGACGGCCTTAATAATGCCATTTAAAACTGTAGTTACTCATCCGCTTTAGCTTCTGATTGCATAAAAGGTACTCAGTTTCATTAAATATATATAATGCAAATAAAAACTGTTTTCCCACTCTACGTTCCACATTTCAGGGGTGTTTTTTGTTTCTGTTTTTGAAAAAAAATAGCGACGGTAACCTGTTTGTTGAAAAGTTAGTATACAAATTGATCCTTGCGAGATGCATTCAGAGCTTTGTCAGCCTCCACAACCCTCACCTAAGGAAATGATCTCCCTAGGAGAACACTGACAGGACCATAAATTCTTTCGAATTTGTTCACGTCCTGTTTGTGCTTCCTGATAAGATGTTTTTCCCAGCGCCCCTAATGGCCTTCTCCTTCTTCGTCAGATCCTCCTTGCCCACACTTGGCAAGGCGTTCTGCTGAACAATGCCTATAGAGGTAGATGGCTGCTCCTTGTCCACCAAATCACTCCACCGTACAGCCACAGATCCTGAGGTTTCAGCCCCCGAGGACTGACGGCAAGTTGGAGACCTACTTGGCTCCAATTCGTCGTCGGTCCCCAAAGTTAGATCCCTCAGATCCTGAGGGATACGACGAGAATATCTGATTAGTTAAGTTTGGCAAAAGTTTTAAATTTTTTTTATACCATTTAATCAATAAATATATATTAAAAACAAATATCGTCAAATACAAAACAACAGCAAAAAAAAAACAACTTCAATTAATTAAATTTATTTAAAAAAAAGGATATCAGTTTAAATTAAAATTTATGTAAATTCCATATGAATGATGTTTTCATGTAGAATATTTTTTTTTCTTTTGCAAAATTTTTTGTATGAACTTTTGTGATTTTATGTATGAGACAGACAGACGACAGTGACTGAGTGTTTCAATCATCAATCATATTTTTACATCCACAGAGTGACGATGATGACGAAAATGATGTTGCTTATGAAATGATGATTATGTGGACGTTGGTGGTTGTATATGTTGGTGTTGCTACTTTAACACGACACAAGAACATGGATCGAATATGCTGAATTTGCATTAAAAAAACCTGCATGCAGTCAAAATGTGTTTTTATTTATTTTTTTTTTTTTTTTTGGGAAGTTTTTGGCTTATTGTCTTTTAAATATGCAAGAGTGCATATTTTTTCACAGTAAAGCTACATAAATAAAAGACAATGTTTTGCAATGCCAGCTGGGATAGTTTAGCTATTTAAAATATTTCTGGCTTAACAGCAAGTGGAAATTAAAAACAAAATATTAACATGTTTAAAAAATGTTTTTGGAAAATTAGTTAAGCTTATTTTGATATGCATCTAAATCAAATTTTATTTCAAAGCAGAAATATTATTTCAATCTAAAATCTTGTTCCTTGTTTCAAGTTATGACCGTTCACATTGTTCTGCCCTTCCTTAAATTGATTTTGTCTATTGTGCAAAAACTTTTAGTCTTCTCGTCCACATACTCGTATTTTTATGTTTGTGTGTGTGCTTTGGCATATAAATATCATAAATTGCTTACGGCACAAAAAACGTTTTAAAATCAACAACTAATGAATCAAATAAAATAAAAATTAAAAAAAAAATGAATTTTTTCAGACTAAAAAAATGCTTTGTTTTTATAGAACTCAATATAATAAATTCATTATAGTTTTTAATGTTTATACAGTACAAAAAAAAAATTATTCTAACGTGAAACAAGTGAGGGCGTTATCACACAGAGCCAAAACTGCCTAAGAGAATCAAGAAGATTTTCTCTATGAAACGCTTTTTGGCTAAGGGGTATCCCAGCAGAAAGAAGTGAAGATTTTTTCGAAGAGATTCTATGTGGTAAATCTTATTAATTTTTTCAATAAGGAAACCACATAAAATAAAGAAGAAAACTTGTTATTTACAATTTTTTTTACCCAATTTCCGTTATTTTTGGCACCAAAAAAACAATCCATAGAGAAAAACTTTCTGATTCTATTAGGGTTTCATATGAATTGTAAATAAAAGGGATTTCTTATTGATTTCATTAGGCCATCTTACAAAAATTTTACAACAGCCTCTCATTTCAGAGAGAGAAAGAGAGAGTGAAATTTCGTTTTCAGCGACGTTATCTCGACTTGAAATTTTGTTTTCGATCACATTAAATATTCAGTTCAATTATGAATTTAACTGATACCCATTTTAATTCTTGAACAATAATTTTAGCAATCAATAAATATTTTTCCGTGCAAGATATATCTTAAACTCATATATATATATATATAAATATATATACTAGATGACCCGGCAAACGTTGTTTTGCCATACAAAATATTTCTAGTGCATATTTTGGGTGTTATATAAAAAATAGCGAATGTATTGCATGTGTGTGACGATGACCGCCGATGAAAAAAATACCAAACGATAATTTTGTTCTGTTTGTAATACGAACGACGACGATTCTCCTGCATGAGACGGACGTAGCACCATCTGTCATTCAACAACAAAAATAATTATGAGGCAGACATAGCGCCATCTGGCATTCAACAACAAAAATAATTATGAGACGGACATAGCGCCATCTGTTGGGTAAATAGTTTCGGAAATACAGAAATTGCCCCCTCCCTCCCCTCCTCGTGCCATTAGCGGTTTGAAAGATAGATAGTAGCCGATTCTCAGACTTACTGAATATGCATAAAAAATTTCATAAGAATCGGTCAAGTCGTTTCGGAAATACAGAAATTGCCCCCTCCCTCCCCTCCTCGAGCCACTAGCGATTTACAATATACCTTAGGACCTATTCGCATACCTACCAAATAGTTGCGTATAATCGTCCTTATATACAATAATATAAATTTTTGTTTTGACAAATCAACCCTTGATATTCCCAACGATTGCTTCCATCAGACTTATTTTTAATTTGAAGTTTTATCCATTTGTGATTTATTTATTAATTTTTTGAATAGAAATTTTAATATTTTGTCTTCAATTGAAAAATGTCCAAATGTTTGTATTTTTCAATTAAAATTAAACAAAAAAAAAAAAAATCTTTTAAACATTTTTTGGCCACCACCAACTGTCGTCGCTTAGTTTGTGGAGGCCTTTAAACTTTCCTTTTATTTTATTCAAATCCATTCAATAATTTGAAAATTTATTGTCTTTTCATTAACCATTTTTCCAACAACCATAACAACAACACAGCAATGAGAGGAGAGCGCAGTAAGGCCACAATTTATCTTATGAAATACTTAATATAGAATTTATTTGAATATAAAATATTTCCTTTGATTCCTTTTTTGTTATTTAAGCCACTTAAAATCCTTGGCCATCATCATCTCTATCTACAAGATATTGTTTAAAGGAAGGGGATAAAGATTTTATTACTTTTAATAAAAAAATTAAAAAGAAGAAAAAACAACAACCATCTCTTTTCATTTATTACCCGCAAATGAGCATTTAATTTGTATTTGAATCTGTTTTTCTATCATAAATGAAAAACAGGGGGAGAAGAGGTTAAAAATTTCTTCATTGTTTTGTTTGAATAAACGTGTATTTGTTTGTGTGTGTTTCAGTGTAAATGTTGTTTTTAATGTGGTTTTGTTGAATGAAATCTTTCAACTCCTTTAAAATTTATTTGCTTGTTACAGCTACAGTAGGCATAGGAATACCCTCATGTCGTATGAGCAATCTATCATTGATTTACAATTAAAGAAATATAACTTAATCATTTTTAGTTAATTTTAAGGAAGTTCAAAGTGTATTGAACTTTTTTCCTTTCAAATCTGACTAACGAAACAAAAAAATTAAAGGGCGTTCGTAAATTCATCAATGCGCTTCATTTTGCACTGCCACTGCTATAAAAAAATGGAAAAGTTAATAATAAATTTTATGTTTGCGCTGGACGTCAAAACTAATGGTGCAAAATTGTCTAATCTAAAAAAAAAATGTTTAGAAATAAAAAAAATATTGCTGAAAATTTCACTGAGCAAGAAAGGGCGAGTTCCCAAAATGTTGGATTTTTTTAATATTATTTATACTAATATTATGTTTTTTAAAAGAAAAATAAAAAATAAAACAAAAAATTAAATGAAAAATTTAACACATAATCATCCGTTGCATCGGTCCTTTTTATGATTAGTGTTTTGTGTTTATTTGCCCATAATATACTTCAGTGTTGCATTTTTGAACGCATACCTTTTGCAGAATTACCACTGTAGGCACGCACATACATATGCACGTACTGTGCATAATATGCAGCGCAGTGATGAATTTACAAACAGGCCCATACTATTCAACTGTTGCATAGATTGTGAGCTATTTGTATTATAGTCGTAAATAAAGTTTACCTTAAAAGTTCTTTACATTTGTTGAACAACATACTTTTAGCTTTTAAAATTTGTTTTTTTTAATGTGACTTAACTTGTTTTCAACAACTTCATCATCAGCAGCTATTCTGTAAGAATTTGTCGACGTCACGTAGGCTCCATGAAGAATGGCTCCAAATAAAAAAATAAACATGGTCCCAAAGTTTTTTTTTTATTAAAAACAACAAGAACTCAAAAGCCATTTTTTATAAAATATTTCCATAAAAATAGTGAAAATTAATCCAAAAAATATAAAAAAATTTTCCCAAATTTCTAGTTGTTGTTTTTAGTAAATTTTAAGATTCCCTGCACAGTCGTCCTTTGGGCGGGCTTTAAGGATTTTCTTCACCACGTTGATTCTCGAAACGGCGATACTATCCAAAGTTTTTCTGCTTTCCATCAGGACTTTATTGTCACGTGAAAACAATATCAATGCACCAATTAATTGAACACTTTTTACAAAACTTCGCTTATCTTCTAGTCGTTTATAGAAGAATTCGTCAGCTGCAGTCAATTATTGTCGAGAACGATTACGCACATACATAAGTGCCATTATTTTTGTATTTCGGTTTTTTGTAATAAACACTTACTTTTATATTCAAGACTCCTTTAAATCCTTAGGGGGTTCGAATAGTTCCATTCCAAAAAATACTTTCTAACTTAAATTAATAAATTCTTTTTCAAAACTTTCGCTCCTCGCCAGTTGTCTTCTTTTATGTTGCCAGAAAAAACTCGATAAAGGATACATTTAAAATTCGTATACAACTTATGTACCTCTGCTAAATTTTTTTATTATAATTTTGATACGTTTGAAAAGTTACTTTTATATTTAATACTCGAAAAAGCTACAATATTTGTATTTGCACTTTGGTAATACTTATGTTTTATTTGTTGTTGTTGTTGTGGCTGGTCTATGTGTTTAATTATCTGTCGGTATTTATTTTATATATTCGGACTTCAATACAACAACATTCTTATGCTTCAAACATTTCTGAGAAAAGTGAAAAGTTTTCTTTGCTGTTGATTTTCTTGGCTTTTTCAGGGTTTTTCTTCTTTTGAATTTATTAAAATTTGACGGCACCAAAAAAAAAAAAAAAAACACATTTGAATAACAAATTTTCTTTAACAATCGCGCCAGCCATAAAAGAAAGAAAAACGCGTAGGAGGCCTCCGACTGTGTTTTTGATTAAATCTTGTTAAAATGTAATTAAATGGAAATTTTCTTCTTAGGAATTATTTCCCCGTCTCACTCCAAAAAATATTGGCTAAATTTTAATTTTCAACAAAAGTAATTTCTTTTCACAGAGTTGCTGCTGCCGCCGCATTACGAATGTAAATGAAAACAAAAAAACAATTATTGGAAAGATGAAATTATTAATAAATATAATGAAATATGGTAATTAAATAAATTAATTATATGTCAGGTACAGGTTATGTGTAGAAATATTTGACTGTGACGGCAGGGGCTTATAAAAAGCTTATACACAATTGTTTAATTACAATTGTGCTCTACTAAGACCGGTGTTAGAGCAGTAATAGAACAAAAGAATCTTACGATTTTGAATGTTATTGAAGTTGTAACAGTAAACAAAAAGTCTCTCTTCGGATAATGTAAAAATATATGGAGTCGAGATCTTGTATTTTTCTTAAAAAGTTTTTTTTTTATTATAAATTATTTAATTGGCATGAATTTCATTAATAACCGTATAAATTTTGGTATTTCTATGTTCGGATTCAATGTTTAAGAAAAATGTTTGCACAAAATAAAAATATAGAACCGCCTCTTCGGGATAATCCAGATCAAAGACGAAAAATAATTCACACACCAGTTGAGCGGCCGCCACAACTGAATCCATGGGAAAACGTACACCTTCAAAATATACAAAAATCTGATCAATTTCACCGCCCAATTCGCCAACAATAAGAACCATGGGCGGTGTAGCGCTGCTCAATTGACTTTGCAGAGCCAATTCCAAGGAAACCAAAGAGCTTCTAATGCATATGAAAGCATTTTGCGAATATTGAATGGAATAACGTTTCTTGCGTTTGTTGCCCATCTCATCGATGACTACTTTTTGATTGGGCGGAAATAATTGATGCAACACCCACAATATAATGAGATTTTGCGACTCTATAGAAAAAGTGATACAAAAGAGATATTTTAAAAATAATTTATAGTGAGCGGTGGACTTTTCACAAGTCAGGTGGTCCATATTTTTCGAAAAAGTACACGGATTTTGATTTAAGTGCAGCAGATAAATATTTCGAGAAAAATAGACTTCAAAAAACTTTCAAATGGTCTCTCCTCAAACCAGACTTTCGACAATCGATATTTTCTTGTAGATTTTACACTTTACTTTCGGTTTTAAAAGCGAAAGTCCGGTTTTTTTTTTGATCTACAGCAGTGTTCAACTCATTTCGTCCGTCGTTTTAGACACAAATCAATTAACAAATCCATGTAATTTAAATGGGTTTCATCATTGCTTTGTTGACAAGTTGACCACAGCTCTCATGGAAACCACTTTCTAAAATATATTATAGTTTTTACCTGATGAACATTTTTGATAAAGTTGTAGATATTTGTAGCCTGCCGAGCAAACGGATATTTTGCTGTACAGCAGTTTCTCCATTTTTGTTTTATTTTGATAAAATATTTCGGAAAAATTTGTAGCATCTGGATATTTTGCTTTAAAGTCCATGTGAATCTAGTTAACAAACAAAAAAAAAACAATTTTATTTAACAAATAAGAAAACAAAATCTCTTGAGAGTTAATTTATCTTTAAAATTAATTTAAAGTTACGAAATTCTCTTGTAAAGTGGAAAAAAGTTTAGGTTTTTTTTTGAACTCACATATTCCACAGCATTGTGTTGTTTATATTCTGGCCATTTATCTAAAATTTGTGTCAAGGACTCAATATCTTCGATGTGCTTTAAACGAATTTTTTGTGTGCTTTGCCAAAATTGCAAATATTGTTCGGGCGTGTGAGTATTCGAACGCCATTCACTAATCGAATAATCATCAAATAACTCTTCTTCTTCTGAAATTCGAAATACAGATGCAATCGAACATTCTTAGCTAACAACAATAATTTTGCCACATACTCACTTATACCGTCGCAGGGTGACGAAGGTGATGAAGTTAATGAATTTTCCATGGAGGCGGCCGAGTGCTCATCAGGTGCCATTATAAATTTCTTATAGACTCTTTTCATATTTGCCACTTTATTATAGATGCGGCCACGTCTGTTAGTGCGATAAAATTCCGCCTTTTCTGTGGGAAACAATTCAACGATTTGCTCCTCCAGTTGATTACTTTCGGCTAAAGTTAAACCACGCCCATTGGCATCAATGTAACGAGCAATAACATTGATTAAAGCTGTACGATGTTCTTCACGTAGAATTTTATGTTTTTCATAATAACTCATAATCATTTGGCCACCACTGGTATCCTCTAGAATGGTGCGCAAATTGTATCTCACTGCAACGAGTGTCATGGCTGGCGGTTTTGGCGTATGGATCATTGGTGAAACTGCGGATGATTTGATGGCAGAAGAGCAGCTAGGAGTTGCGTTGTATGTGCTAGTAATTGGCTTAGAATGATCGACACTTTTACGTGCTGCCGGAGTAGTTTGCGCTATAGAGGGCGCCACAGATATTTGAGGAACTATAATAGCTGTGGTTCTATTCTCTACATTGTCTTCCTGACTTTGTGAACTTTTCGGTTTAAAATTCTCTTTAGTTTCTTTAGAATTTTTTGTTTTGTTCGCTTCTAATTTATCCGATTTATGATAGAACAATCTGTTCTGCTTCCACAACTCTAATTTATATTCGAAAAGAGCCTGATCTCCTATGGGCAAGTTTTGAAATAATTTTTGGATATGTGTTGGCTTCAAGATGGTCAAAACGTATATGGAGATTTTTTGATCTAAGTCAAATAGAAATTTATATGAAACAATTAACTTTGCTTAGAGCTTTTAAAAATAATCTTATTTAATTAGTTTTTTCCAAGACTTATGTTTACAATATCTGGGGATCATTTTATAAGTCGCTTCCTGCTTCTTAAATTCGAATTATTTGGTTCATGCTTATAAAAAATATAAGTACATATAAATACGTGAAAATGTTTTTTTTTTGCGCCTTAAGCCACGCATATTCAAAACTATGAATATAAGTAGTGACTTAGGAGCAGTTTCCACAAACCAGCTGGTCCCCTTCGGTACAATGTTTTTATGTGCACTAATGGCTCAATTTAATTTGCCCCTATTCAAGTTGTTTCAGTCACCGTCGAATATTAATTGCGTCTTCTAGATTGGAATTGCATCGTCATTTGATTTACGTTGCCTCAGTTGTTTCGGATACTCCAAGATATTAATCAAAATTTCATTTGAGTATAAAGAAATAGACATGTGGCATTAGTAGAATCAAAATTACAACAAACCTGCGTAAACTATAAAATAATGTCCGAGCAAAAAGTAGCCAGCCGGGACTTATTAGCTGGTGTGTGCTGCCACACTTCTACTTTTTTTCTGTATTTTCAGAAAGGCGTGAAAACACGAAAATCCATTCGAAAGGCTAGGTCCGCTTAGGGCGTGTTGTGGAGCCACCCTACCACATCTTACTCATTTTTTTTTGTGTTGCCGTACGATTCCTTTGTTTTTTCTATGTTGTCAGAAAAAAGTGTCAGAGCAAAAGCTGTTAAAAACTATTTTTCATGTTTATTTTTTAAATAAATAACAGTTTATTCTTTCCAGTATGTATATATACAAACATACTTATGGATATACATATATACATATGTATAAAAATACTAATATGTATTTTAAACTAGTAGAAAAACGATAAAAATTATATATCATTAAAAATGTCTATTATATGTATGTACATATTAGTGATATTACGAATATCAATTTTTAGTATTCGCTGCTACAAATACGAATATTTAAAACAATATTCGCTGAATAACAATACGAATATTACTTTTAAGGTTTAGAACCACGTAATATTTCAAATTTAATTGGAAAAACACCCTCGCTTTGCAACTGTAACTAGAAATGGAAAAAACTGTCACACTACTTAAGGTATTTATCAATATTGCGATATTGATATGTCGAATTTGAAGACCTCTAATGAACATTTTTAAATTATTTTACTTACATACTTTCAGATTTCGTTTGCGCTTTTAATTAATGTGTCGGCAAATTTTCACATATTAAATTTTAATTCTTCCATTTTTTAAGTCCAGCATTCCTCTACTAAGAATTGATCACTGACTTAACATGATATGAATATACATACATTCATATAAGACTAACTTTTAAATGCAAGTTGCAAAATATATATCGCACTTGATCAACAAGAGGGTATTAACTCAAAATTTTTAAAATTTCGGTTTTTGCAAGAAATCGATGAACAGTGGTCATATCAATCTACTGTAAAAATTTTACACCATTTTCTCCATTTTCTGGAGAAAATATTGATTACATTACATTTATGTTAAAGATGGCAGCGTGGCATCAACAAATAAAAATATGTATGTCCAAATTTTAGCACTAAAAAGTAAAGACTACTGAGCAACATAATCTTTAAATCAACCTATTTAACATGTTTTATCAAAAATTTCCTACTACTTTATAGTTCCTGAGGGCAAAAAATTACCCTAATTTAGGAAGAAAATCCCTAATTTGGGAACGCTGGTGCATATCTTCACCTAAAATCCAAAATACCGAAGCTGCTCTTTTAATTATTTTACAGGAGAAGTAAAATACTAAATAAATTTAATATGTAGGTACTATGTATTTATGTATATGTAATTACAGTACATATTTAAATTCTTTTATAAAATCGTTATTTCTGAAAATATACGGTAAATTTTTCACCCTTATTCCATTCAGCGTCGTCGTCATCGTCATCAATTTAATATCAAGATCAATATTTATATACCTACCTCGTCATCAATTCGATACAAAACTTGTGTTCCATAACAGCAATGTAACGATGTCGATTGTTTATCGTTTTTTAACGCACATCTTTAATAATTTAGACAGCTGGTTTGTTTTTTTTTTTCAGTTTTTATTAAAAAATTTTCTTGATTACTTTAAACAACTAAAATGTTTTGTGTTCCAATTTGTAATTCTGATCCGTATGATGAGGAAAAGAAAAAAAAATGGTGTTACAAAGAAGATTAATAAGGAAAATCAAACATATTTAAATTACCTGATGAAAAGTAAGTAATAAATTAAAACTGTTCTTTCTATTTGCCAGGAGTTAATTTCTTATTTGTTTGCAAGGTTCGAAAGTTTTTGCCTAAATAAAAATGCGTTTAAGTATGTAGACTATAGCACCACATTTAAAAGTGGGAGTCAAGTCGACACATATTTCGAATACCATAAAATTGGCTGCAACGTTAAGGTTTTTAGCGCAAGGATCCTACCAGCTTAGTATCGCTAATGATTTTAACTTAGGATTATCTTATTAATTTATTATTATTATTATTATTATTAGTTGCTTCTGCAGATTTGCTACAGCTTCTTCCAGGGGGCTAAGTATTATTTGTTTATAAATTCCGCCTCCAATAGACGTGCACTCTGCTTTGTTTGTGACTAATTTTTTTTTTTCACCTTAAATTTTAAATCCCGCCAAACCTTTAAGAAAAAATTTGTCATGCATTAATCATTTTAGCACTATTCATCTTACCTTTTGCCAACCGTCACCGGCTCTTTTCGGTGGACCAAGGGCATTTAGTATCATTGAAATTCTTTCCCACTTTTTTTTCTTCCATTTTTTGAATTCAAGATCATTATTAAAAAAAAAAACAAATTCAAAAGGAATAAAACTGTTTCGGCACCAATAAGATTGACGATAAAATCAGAGTCAATTTAAATCGATGCCGGCGTTAACGTTGCGTACGGCATACTAACGATACATCGACGCTTATCGATAAAACTTGATATTGGCAATGGGCATACCGAAGTACAACAACTAACACAAAAATATATCGCTTCGTATTGATGACGCTAAATGGAATAAGGGTGATTAATCTATTCAAATAAAAATTTTTGGTTGGTCAGTTACGGCCTTTTGCATTTTAGGTGACGGCATGTAACTAGTGTGCATTTAGATATCGCTCGTTTGCGGGATAAAGGTTTTAACTCCTGAAACTTATTTATTGCTACTCACTCGCAACTTAATGGAAATGACAATATTGTTCTCCATTCATACAGTGCGCTTAAAAAATGTTTGCATGAAATTTTTACACTAAAAGAAAAACAACAGGATGATTAACCCTGCACGAGTACCTCAAAACTACATAATGTTGTTTAAATATTTAAGTATATTGTCACAGAAAATAAGCGATTTCATTTCCATTGAAACTAAATACATATGTACATATGTACATACTTACATATGTACATACTTATGTACATACATACATATGTAAATAAATTCATATAATTGTTTTACCTATAAAATATTTGTAATGATGTATTAAATTCCATTCAAGAAGTAGATTTTTCAAATCCAAATCGTCCTCATCTTCCATAGAAAAGTCCATCGTATTGAAAATCTAAACAAAACTAAAGAGAAGTTTAATAAAAATCATTGAAATTGAAAAGTAGGTACGGTACGAAATTACATATGTATGTACATATGTATGTATGCATTCAAATAATAAAATAACTGAAAAACACATTGATGATAGATAACAACAATTAATCATTAGATAATTAAATAATTTAATGAATCAAATTCTTTCGTTACTTTAGTTGTGTACGTATGTATGTATGTATGTATGTACATATTACAACGCCATCGTTTTCCATTAATCAAAAATTCAATGTAAATCTATTGTAAATGTATAAGCGTGTGTATGTTCCAGTTGCTATGATTTATTATTTCTTTTATTGAAAACAGCAACAACCACCACAACTAAACCAATCACCAAACGTGAAACAAAAAAAAAAATAATTAATAAATAAACGAAAACTAAACAAAATGAATCTAATGAAATATTTAATCACTCTTCAACTCTCTCTTTCTCTTTGCTTAAGTATGGTGAAGAGATTTTGAATTTGTGTGCATGTGTCTAATTTGTATGGTGAAGAGACCTTTTTCGACCCAACAAACAAAAATGCAAATGTTTGAAAAGTGCTGTACATAAAATTTTATTTATTTGTTGAGGGTTAGCAATATATATATATATATGTATATATTTCGTTGGTAGCCATATCTACTCATCAGTAGATGTTTTACCCTTTATGTTTAATTACAAAGGATATGCTTTAATTCACAAAAACTCAAAAATTAATGAATTAAAGCATATGGTTTGTAATTCACAAAAATATATTTGTGAGTTTTTGTATGAATAGATGAGCTTTAAAATTTTTTTAACATAAAGGGTAAAACATCTACTGATGAATAGGTATGGCTACCAACGAAATATATATTTAGATATTGCTAACCCGCAACAAATAAATAAAATTTAAAACATAAATACTTGAGTACATGCTCAAATAAATGTAAAATTTTGTGCTGTACATATTTTATTATTAACAAACGCGATTCTGTTTTAAGCTAGTAATAAACTATCCTATAAAGTCCTCCGATCTTGCAAATATATGACATGTGTGCTAAAGCTAACTTTTTTTAATAAATTCAAAATTAAGGTATGAATTTTTAGTCGAACTGAGTGATGTTTAATTAGGCTTAAGTTCGTTTTCTTTATATATAACTATTTTTATTAGAAAGGAAAATATAGAAGCTCGTAATAATTGAACAGACAAAAATAATTATAATGCACGGAGGGTTGAACTGACATCATGATGTTTCGAGACATTCGATACCTCACTGTCACCGCGGCAGCTGCAGTCAAGTAGTTAAAGTTCCTCTATCATCAATTGAATCTGCTGAATCAAGTAAAAAAAAATAGTAAAGTTTCAACCCATTAAAATAAAGCTGTAATGAAAAAAATGAACTTTAGCCAAATTAAAATTTCTTGATTATATTAAAAAAAATTCGAAATTATTGTTTTTTAAATGTTTATACAAAAGTTTTGTTTAGCATTTTAACAGTGTTATTGCTCTTCTGAAACATGTGAAAAAATAAACATATGTGGTTTGTAAAAAAGTCCAACATAGATATAATTGTACAGACAAACTACGTCTAAAATATATTTCTATATGACTATTGTAAAGTATTAGGCCTTATCACGAGTTTCGTAGTCGTAGTCGAACTTTAACGACTCTCATGTAAAACATATAGCGAACGTTGCCACATTTTACGGATTTCGTCACGACTACGACACTCGTGATAAGGCCTATTACCTAATGCCACCGCCAATTGCCTACAGCATATTACTTTTTTTCTCAGAAAACGATTTCTGGCAATAATTTTTATCATATTAAAAACAGCTGATGTCAGAAACTGCAACTTTGCGAGAAATTTTTCTTTGCACATCGACCGATTTGAAAAAAACAAAACAAAAAAACTTAAAAACAAAGATAAATATTTGCGCGAAACATGTGTTTTAGCATCTTAATTATATACACACACACCTATACGTTGCTTCATTTACAAGTAAATCGTACATATTTCTATTAGATTTTGCTGTGAATAAGTCCTACAAACGTGTTTGATAGTGAATCAGTACCTTTAGCAATGATTGTTACCCGATTACTATGAGCCTTTAAAAGCAAAAATTTTAGAGAGAGTATATTAAATAACTCTTGAAAAGAAATTTAAAAAAAATGGTAAGATAATAATATAAAGTTAATATTCCACTGAAGTGATGACATTACCACCATCAAAACATAACCACATAGGTCAACATTTTTCTATGCATAACATTTTAGAGACTTTCATAAATTTGTTTTTAAGGTATTAATTTTGCGCTTAAAGCATCGTAATCGTAATTTCAATGCATAAAAAAAGGCAAAAAAAAAAAAAAAATATCATAATTTTTGCTATGAAATTTAGCAATATAATTTTTCGAAGATGAGAAATTATTAGAAATGCTTCCTTAAGGAGAAAAAGTTATGAATTTTTATAGAAAAGTACACGTCATAGAATTCCATATTTATTCAAAAATACGGTCCCCCGGCAAACTTCATTTTTCGACTACAGCGCCAGCTGTGTTTCTTTTTGGACTATTCGTTTTTTAACATATTCGGCTAGCAATTACGAACAAACGCGCGGAAAGAAGTATTAATATTCCTATTCGGTTTTAAATTGTTAGCATCTTATTTAATTTACTTCAAGCATTCACGATTCCGTACGAACTTGCATTAAAATTTTTATTACTACACAAGAAATTTTGTAAATAAGAGACAATCAATACCATTGTGCTTGCCGGGTTAGCTTACGAACGTGTTTTTTACATACCAGGGGTGGAAAATAAAGATTTATAAAATTGTCCAAAGCTAATTTTTTTAGTTGATTTTATTGATAAATATGCAACCGGCAAAAATAGAAGTGCAAGTAAATGAAAAATGTTTCAAGATTCGTAGGAAATATACCATAA
Source organism: Lypha dubia (assembly GCA_947311025.1). Lineage (NCBI taxonomy): Eukaryota > Metazoa > Arthropoda > Insecta > Diptera > Tachinidae > Lypha > Lypha dubia. The sequence goes on along the minus strand of OX371264.1, from coordinate 1,866,589 downwards.
AAGTTATCTGTTTCACATCTACGGTCGGTATATGTAATAATTTATATATATTTATAATAATTTATACTACAAAGCAAAAATAAATATAAAATATATAATAATACTCATTGTGCTGTACAAATTTGTGATCGTCATCCACTCCAACCGAGTAATATTTTATGCGAAAAGTAATTTAACAGCCTTTGACTCCGCAAGTACTTTGAAAATAAAAAAGTTCCGCTATTTGGATAGTAACCAAAACAATATTTTTTTGTGCTCACAGTGTCCTAATTACATTAAAAAAAAAAATTACAAAATTCTTTCACTCTAGTTTTATATTATTTTTTCCGCCTATTTTGCTAAAAATAGTGGCACATACTTTCGATCTCAACTACAATGTAATTTTCATCATAACTTGGTTGAGTCGAATTCGAAAAACTTTATTTTCATACAGTGAGAGTCTGAACGCAATCTAGCGATAATATATTACTTTGCGGGAATTCATACGATTTTGAAGTAAAAAACCGCAGTGCGTAACGGCATAAAATTAACATCTATTTTATTTTCATTGCGGACTTTCTTATTCTGTCAATTTTTTACACCCTTTCTTTGAAGACAATGTAAATAATTTATTGCGGTGCGGTTTTTCATAACATTTTTATAAATTAATAAAAATTTATATAAACAATGACAAGTATTGCCGTCACCGTCTTCTGTTTTATTATGTTTATTTTTCTCTCCCGCAACGAGAAATCGCACCGCACCACAAACATTGTGTTCAGATTATAAATAAGAAATTAATAATATCAGATCGATAATAAATTTTCAGACTTTGGTTTCATTTATTGCGAACAAAATTTTGAGTTTTGCAATAAATAGAAATTTTGCTAATATAACAGTTGAAATATGAGTGTAGCGAATATGTGGTCATGGGGTGAAACACTGAGCACGATCAGCAGAAAATCTAGCTACTAAACAGTTTATGTGTAACAGCTTTTGATATGATTAATTTTTCTGAACGATCTGCTCACTTTTTTGTCAAAATATCAAAAAATTTGACTTTTAGACAAAATTTGTAGATTTTGCTTTTAAAATCCAGTTTTTGACTTCATATTTAAGTATGTAATTCGTTAATTATTATTTAAAACTATGTTGTATTTAAATAAGATTTAATTTTTTCAGTGACTAATTAAACTTCTCATTTAATTAAGATTAAAATAAGGTAGCACTACGTAATTTTAAAAATTTCCCTAAAGAACAGCTGAATAGAACAAATGAAGAAAAATACAAAAAAAAAAATATTTATATTTTAGCTAAAAATAGGAATAATTAAGAACTGCTGATATGTTTTAAAAGAATAAAAGCAACTTTCAAAATGATTAAATGTTAATAGTGACAAAACAAGACAAAATTTTATGCAATTTGGCAGCAGGAAAAAAATTTTTATTGGCTTTATTTTAAATAAGAAAAGCAATCAGTCAAAAACATATTAAAATATGTAAATCTTAGTTATTATTAAAATACACAAGGTTGTTCATTTAATTATTCAAAAACACCATTTGGTAGTTCACTTAAATATATTATAGTAACGCCTGATTTCACAATGTTCGGTAAAATGTCTGTTAACAAAAAATTAACTAATTTCTGGTTAGGCTAACGAGCACTATTTAATCAACGGTTACGTATTTTCGTTTCACCATCTTTCGGTTAACTAACAAAAGAATTTAATAAAAATGTGGCAATACTATCGGTTTGTTTACATAAAAAATAAATTAAAAAGACAGTTTTTGCAAATTTGAGAGACAAAACTTTGTAATAATAGTAAAAATTCAGGTAATTAATAATTAAAATAGTGTTATTAAATACATGAGTACAATGTACATATATAAAGCATTAATATAAATTGTTTGTTTGTAGTATGTTCTCCGACGACAACGTATTTGGGACATACATACATAGTTGAAGGAATCTAGTTTGGATGTGTCCAGAGGATAGGAAATAAATCAAGTGACGGATTTTGCCATGGTAAGATGATGTAAAAATATGTACATACATAATCGTATTTAACGTCCAATTCTTTTATCTAGGATTTAAAAATACCGACCGGCAAAATTTGATGAAATTGTAGGCAATGAAGATACTGTAGCTAGTTTGTCCGAACTTGCTACGCTCCTAACATTATTATAGCGGTAAGTAAAATGATGAATAAAAAAATAAGCAAAAGCTGATTTTTTTTTTTGGTATGGTATAGGGTCCAACTGGTGTGAGAAAAACAACGACTATGCAATGTTAGGCTAGAATATTACTTGGTGACAGCTATAAGGAAGCAGTATTGGAATTAAATGCCTCAAATGAACGTGGTTTGGACGTAGTGCGGGATAAAATTAAAATGTATGCTCGACAAAAAGTCACTCTCTCCCGTGGACATCATAACATTGTTGTACTAGATGAAGCTGACAGTATGACTGAGGGTGCACAGCAAGCACTGAGGTGTATAATGAAAATTTATAGTAAGACCACACGTTTTGCATTAGCTTGTAATACAACTGAAAAAATCATCGAACCCATACAGTCTCGATGTGCCATGTTGCGTTTTACGAAATTATCAGATGCCCAGATTTTGGCTAAACTTATTGCAGTTTCTTTCTTTTTTTGTGAATAGAAATTTTTAAATTAAAAATATTACAAACATATAAATATCGATTTGTATCTCTATGCATTATGTTTTATTTTCCTCCGATTAGAGTGCTAACCGGCAAATTTCTTTCAGTTAAATTTAACATCAACTTTTCTGTTAAATTCTGTCGGTTAAGAGTTAATCATACATTGTGTAATACAATTTAGCCAGACTTTCGGTTAAACTGTTCATTATTTTTTAATCGAACATCTTGAAAGCGGGCATAAGTCTGTGTTCACACTATCCAAATCTTATTGCAAAACTTATCACGATTTCTTCTTTGAACTTTCATTGGCGTTCACATAGCACTCGTCTTATTGCTTATTTTGTATGAATATATGTATGTATACCTACTTAACACTACGAATAAGACAACAAAACGAATTTCATGAGTACATGAGAGGGTGTATTCGTTTCTTTTCCCCCTGTCTCTCTCTCATAAAAGCTAAGAAGCTTAAAAATAAGACTTGCATCGTCTGAACACAGACTAATTAAAAATGTAGTGGCAACTTTTGCGAGGTAGAAATATACAGAAAAGTCAAACTTTCGCGTTTAAATATAATATGTACGTTTAAACTAACTATGCCTCAAAAGTTGTAAGATACGCCTTTTCTACTAATTCTACCTTAAGAGTTTTGGCAGTACGTATTCTGCCTTTCTTTATATCCCATCCCTGGGCTGGTGGTATCATTACGTTTTATGTGTTTGTGTGTGTGCCTGCCAAGAAGCCGGTTTGATAAATTTCACCACTGAATACAGACAATTATTTTTGTTATTTTTTTGATTAATAAAACGAAACAACAAAAATTTACAAACACAGCGCAGCTACAAAACTTTTATTGCAAGACACACACATTTTTTTGTATGATATGTATTAATTGATTTAATTAAAATAATTAGGTTTTGTTTTAAATTGCCACAGTTAATGTTATTAAGGTTTATTAATTATTTATCATAAAGTATTCGAGTAGATCTATTATTTTCCTGTTACGTACCAACAATACATTTATCCAAGTAATAAGAATGTAAGTATGTACATACATATGTATGTTAGTATGTACATATTTATGTACATATGTTCATACATACACACAAGGTATTTACATGTATGAACAATTTACACTTTTATAATGTCCATTTTCATGTATACCATGAATATTTTGTTTGAACGTACATACATACATTCATATACATTTTTTATGATTTTTCACACTTACACAACTTTTCTAATAGCTAAGAGAATTTCTATAAAATTAATTGGTTTTATTTAATTGATTACTGTGAATTACTTTATACTTTTTTATGCTGAACTATTATTATTTTTGTTAAAAATATACAACGCACACAAACGTGTTGTATATTCAAGATCTCACCATCAACTGTTTCGTAGTTTTTTAGTGGCAAATGAAACTTACCACACCAATTGAGAGAGTGAGTGGTGAAAATAGCAAAAATTTGTGAAACGACGGACAGTTTGGGGATTATAATTGTAATTTTTTAATCTGATGTATGTTTTTAATTAAAATAGAAAAAGTGTTGCTAAGGCGGTATTTTTTTATTTAGAAACCATGTAACTAGGGTTGCCAGATTCAATATGTACAATAACAAAATCGTTAAAATTTATTTCTCAAATCAACGATCCATTGTTTTTACTCAGCGTGCATATCGTCGTTATTTTAATGTGCTGGTTTGACGATAAACCGTTTAATTGCAAATTTTCGAAAAGAAGGGGCAATAAGGAACCTTCCTGGTGCCGGCAGACGAAAAACGGTGCACTCTGATGACAATATATAAAAATCATGATTTTATTCAAAATTTAATTATGAGCGACGAAGCCCATTTCCAATCAAATGGGAGGGGATAGTTGGCCCATATTTTTTTTGAAAATGAAAACGGTGTCCCCATGACTATATGCACGTATGGTCCCAACAGGATGGAGCTACAGCGTATAGTGCGAGGGAGACATTCTGCCTGGCTCACGATGTCGATCGCTTGATTTTTAGACGTAAAAAGTTTTGCTTGCGTTACACTAATAACCGGTTTTATTTAACTTATTAATTGTTTACTGGAAGAAAAGCTAAAAAAATAAATTAAATGGATGGTTTGAAGGTCACAAATAATTTGTTTTTCGTGTACAATTTCAGCATTATCGATCGGTCGACATCGTGAGCCAGGCAGAATGACTCTTTTACGCAACGTCATTGGTGGACGAATTATTTCCCGTACAAGCGATTTTAATTGGGATCCGCGTTCACCGGACTTAACCCCTCCAGAATGTTTCCTTTGGGGTTATTAAAAATTAAAAGTCTATATTAATAAGCCTCGAACCATACAGAAATTAAACAATAATATACGCGACGAAATCATTCATAAGTTTTAAAGTTTTCAAAAGGTTATCGAAAATGTTTTGGATAGAGCACGAATATGCGAAAAAGAAAATGGCCACCACTTGCGACTTTTCATAATTAAACGAAAAATATTCTCCATTAATATACAGTATATAAAATAAAAAAAAAATGAAATAATTTGGGGTGTTCACACTGTAGACAAATCAGTTATATTGTCATAATGTCTTAAATATTTAAACTAGCTTAAAATATTTTTAATTAATTTTAATGCTAAAAACAGATTGGATATAAATAATAATATTTTTCAACATAAAAAAACTCGTAGTAATTATGAATTTTCATTAATTCACTAAAACTGAAGTTGAGCTTGATAATATTACTTTTCATATGTACATCAATATAAGTTCGAATAATAATTACGTTTATTCGTAATAATAATAATATAAAAATATTTATGTAAATAGATTTAGTCCGATTTCTATCACACCTAAAATTATTTGATTCGATTAAACTCTTAGATATCATTTCAAATCGAATCGATTTCTATCACATACCTGTATAACCGGGTGCTTACACTTGTCATATTTTGATGTGTTATTATTTTATCACATATGACTTTATGGCTACAGTGTGAATACCCCAATTATGTCTTAAATAAGAAGTTATAAATTAAATATGTTAGCACGTGTGTGTTGTGTTGAAAAATTTGAGTTTTTTAAATTTTCAGTTTCAGCTTGACAAAGATTGCTTGAGCTTGAAACTTGACAGCCATCAAAATATCTTGACAATCTAGCTCAATCAAGGCCATCTGGCAGCCTAACTGTAACAGTTTATTTTTGAACTACAGAATACATATGTATATCTACTGTAAGAAAATGAAAAATATTGTACAACATAGATATAGTACGTGTTTTTCTAATTAGAGTTTATAACAGTCACTCACATTTAAAGTCGGGCAGACACATGAAAACATTTCTAGTATTCATATCTATGTATCTGTGATTGTTGTTATGATAGAAAATACAATTTTTTTTCTATTTTCACAAACCCCTTAATTAAAAAATATATATATATGTATGTATGTATGTATGTACATATTCAAATTTCCGTTATTAAGTGTACAAACTGAAAAAACTCGCTTGTCTGTCTCACATTGAAAGTTATGCATGCAAGCAAGGAAACGACAATTATTTTTTTTCATTTTCGGAATTTATTTTAAGTATTACTGCATCTTATCAAACATTTAGTGAAGTTTATTAGAGTTTGTAAAATACCACCTAATAGTAAGTAGACAGTCCACATTGGTTGGATGTAAAGAAGCAATTTTAGAAACGAGCAACAACGAAAATAGGAGTGCGAAATATCGATCTTGGTTAAGAAAGGGAAATAAAAATTTCCCCAGACGTTGACGTTGCCAGACTGTACAGTTGCATGTGAGGATATTTAGTAACTTTAGCAGTGGCCCGTGTATGAGTTTCATGTGTCCAAGGCGGATTCTTAAAAATTTTTTAATGTCTTTTCAATTAATTAAGTATATTAAGTTGCGGCTTCGTATACTTGACTACATTATTTTTGTTGCTATTGATGCACCTGTACCAACTATTTGTCTTCTTATATGCGTCGACTTGATCCAAATGAAATTATTTTATATATTTAACAATTTCTAAGTAATTGTTGTTTTAATTTTTCATTAGGGATGCTCTAAGAGCATTTAGCAACTTTGTCAGCTTGGCTGAGTTGTTTTAGGCGATGTCTTACAAACATGTCACTCGAAGTTCAATACCAACTGAGACTGATTCAAGTATGCGACGGGATTGGTTGGTCGTTGATTCTTGCATCCAAATGAAATGGTAGGGACAAAAGAATAAAGGATTTAAATTAGGGAGGATAATATAAAAAACTTATTATTGACATCGGTCACATCAAATATGTATTTGTAAGAAATCAATGTCAGATAAGCAGGTTAGTAATCGATACCAGTCCAGCTTATTAGCATTACGATACTCAACAACAGAATCTTAACATTAACATTAATTCTTAAGGACGACATAGTGGCAGTGCCTTAATCAACATTTTGCATTATCATTTTTATCTGATTATTACCAGAGCAAAAAATAATCTGATAAATTCATGTCAAGAAATAAACTTTAATCTTGTCGTCCTACAGTTTAAACAATCCTGCAACTTTCATATTCAAATCTAAAAATGAAATTTACACTGCGTTTTTATCTTCTTTTGAAAAAAATTAAAACTTTCTCTCAACAAATTTAATTTAAAATTTAATGCATTTTTCTTAGTTAACCTTCAACTTTGTTTCCGATAATGTTTGCCATTTTACAAAAAGGAAAACAACGATGACTTTTCCATTTTATTTCTGTTTTTATCAAAGATTTTGTAAAAAGAAAACCTAATTTTAGTCTTTTCGCGCTTGAATTTTTTCCTTACATGGTTTCGCCACAACATTTGCGGGTTTGCTTTACAAATTTTATCCATTTATTCAGATATTAAGTTTGGTGCTTTTGTTGCCGTTGCCGTTGCAGATGCATCTTTAGGTTGTTTGCAAATAAATTGTGCGGCGTCGTTTGAATTTAGGTTTGCGTTGGTTAGTTGGTTGTTCTTGCACCGGTCTTGTTGATGTAAGAATAGTATTTTCTCAACTTCCTTCCATCAAAAAATGAGAAAATGCCGCAGTAATTTTTTGTACCGAAAATAGAAAAGCAATTAAAAAAACGAAACTTAAAAAATGCATTTGTAATGGTTGGAGGGTGGAAAGAAAGTCAAAAGTAACATTTCATGTCCTTTGAAGAGGAAATCCTTAAATGTGTTGTCGAAAATTTAATATATGAAAAAACAATTGTTACAAAGACATTTAATTTCTTTACAGTTTTGAAACTTCATTAATAAGAGTGACATGGGCGTGATCTTATGCGTGATCTTCACAATTTGCCTAAAAATCCTTCAACAACGAGAATGGATTACTTCATAACCCACTTATCATCACATTTCAATCATATTCTTGGTAAGAAAGAAAGCAAGAAAAAAATAAATAAATAATTTGTGAGTTATTTGCAAGTACGAGCTGCAAGCAAACTTTATTACTTAAAAATAAAATGTCGTCAGCAACTTATTTGAAGTTTGGTGGAATGTGTTTCATAAAATTCTCATAAAAATTGTAACACATGCCAGGTGTCTTTTAAGTTTTAGGTGCTGAAAGATATGATTGTCTTTTTAAGTGGGTTCGAGTGTAACGTTCAAATATCCTTGAAGGATACAAGAAATTGTCATTTACTTCTTAAAAATATCCAGTTTATTTTATATTATTTTTAGCTGAACACTTTTCTGTCGTACTTACATACACACATTCGCACATCACTTTGTCAACAACATTTTGTACAATTTCTATGAATCATCTCATACATATTTTATATGTTATTTGTTGTTGTTGGGTGGGGAATACTCACTCGGTCACTTACTTGTACGTAAAATAATGTACTCCTATTTCTTTCTTCTTTTTTTGTTCCAATAAATTTATGCATGTGGTTGTGCAGAAAATATTTCAATACGTTGTTACAAATGTTGTTGAACATAAAAACATTTAATCTAAAAGTTGCAGAAAAATTAAACTTTATAAACAGTTTTTATATATTTTGTTTTATTCTAAAATCTTATCGAAAGGAAGAGAGGAATAGGGATTCTTCGTGTGCTGCTGCCAAATTATAGCATGGAATAATGTGTTAAGAAATTAATAGACATTTAGTAGCATAGATGTTAGTTCGAACCCCAATTCGCATGATATTGATATAAAATCACGTATGATCATGTACGATCGGATATTGCGTTGATCCCAGAAACAAGCCCACAATGGCTGATGTAAATCAATTCTTGTAAGTATACTTTCTAAAAAGTGGCTTAATATCTTCATCCCATCGAATTATAGGGATGAAGATGCTGTATCGGTCGCAAGGCAGATCCTTCCATCAACGTGGTTTGAGTCACAGTTTCAGAAGAAAATCTTACAGGCACTTCTGTTATTATATTGCCCCAGTCACTCTTTCTGGGGCAGCTCAAACACAAATACTAGAATTTTGTAATTTTATAGTAAATTATAATGTAGCAATAGTTAATAGAGGGTCAAAACCCACTTTTACTGCCGCAAACAGATAAGAATTATTAGATATTTTACTTGTCACAGCACAGCACTCAAATCTTGTTCAAGACTGGACAAGGAATGCTCTTTCTCAGAGTAGCGAATGCCAAACTCTTTCGTAATCGGAAGAAATCCTACGGGGAAGATAAAAAAGTATCCTCAGTAATCTTCTACAGCAACCTCCACGATTAATGGACCTCAATTCTGCGGTGAATAAACTTATTCAGAGGTAGAGTCCGTAGTATCAGAGGCACCCCTCAGGGCTGTATATTATCCTCCCTTTTAATGAACATAATACTTAATGTTCTGTTGAGATTCATGGATGTGGCGGTAGCCGTTCCGAGAGTCCACTTGGACGCAGTCTTGCAAAGAATGAAAACGGCACTCAGCTCGGTTAGTGACAGGAGCAGGACAAGTGGGTTGAATGTGAATTCTTTCAAAACCGAACTTGTATTCTTTACATGTATATACCAAATTCCAAAGGGCTTAAGGGAATAATAATGAATTTTTCAGCGAATGCCAAATTTCTAGGCGTAATACTTGATAGCAAACTGTAGTGGTAACTTTATATTGAGATAACTGCGCTCTATCTTCAGCTATTTTTGTTATACTGAATTGGTTACCTGCATACTTACTAACCAAGCAGCTCGCCCTCAACATGGCAGTGTTTCTTCATGCCACTTATGCATGGCACCACAGGCACCTCTTGAGATTCTCCAAGACGCTTCTGAAAGATCTTCTTGCAGCGATCACGGGTCACTGCAAATTTGGCAACTATGCAAAGTTAATGTGAGGAGGTATTCATCTGAAGTAGGCAGGTATGCTTCTGCCCTTCTCCGGAAGACCAACGTATGGCATTTATAAGCCGATCGTCATTCAACAGCTTGTCTGAACTATAGGAGGTCAGAATCTCCAATGTTAAATCCTTCATCACAAAGCCTAACGTGGACCAAAGTGTACAGTAGCAGCCTGCCTAACCTTACCTAAGTAAGGATCTTTTAAAAGCTCATCTTTAAAAAATGCCTTGTAAAAAAATACCTTTTAAAAAGTGTCTTTTTAAAAATTAACTTATTTACGAAGCATTTTATGGTAAATTTAATAAAGAAAAATGAATAAAATGAACAAAATTGTTCTTGTGACTAGTAGCGACACTCACATTGATTTCTAGCTGTTCGCAAAGATTTCCAAAACGCGACAAGGCATGCACATCAATCATGAGCGACAGGACACGTCGAATGTCAACATAAAAGAATTAATTATTTTAAAGGTCCGGTTGCAGTCAGATCCACTAATGTACTTATGTATGTATATGTGAAAGGGTGTGTGAATTCACATACATATGAACGCACACGAGTGTTTGTGCGGCTGCAGGAAACTGTTGTTGTAGTTTGCGTTTTACATCAAATAAATTGCATGCAGTTTATTGTCATTCGTCTTGTTTTCTTCACTGACGTTTTATCTTCAGTTCTTTTTTTTTTGGTTTCTTTATTTCTTTGTATGGTTTTTCTCCGATTTCTTTTATCTTGTTTTTTTTTTCTTATTTATTTCATTTTGAAAATGCAAGTTTTTCTAGAAATTCAATTTTGTATTTCATCCCACTCGCTTGTAGAGTACTTCAATCCTGCAATTTGTAACTGTTTTACATTTTGATGATTTACTGGTGCTAAAGCCAGCAAGCTCCCAATGGTTTGCTTTTCATTCATTTCGCTTTTTTATTTTTAAAATTTTTTTACATTCGTTTCATTCTTTTATAGTTTTATTACTTGTTTGCATTTTATTTCCAATTTTTTTTTATTCACAAAATGATAAATGAAACTTTAGTGGCTTTTGACCTAGTTAATAAATTTTCTTTGTTAAAGTTTATGGAATATGTAAAGGATTTTTTCGTTAGGTTGTTGTTGTTGCTGTTGTAGTGGTGGGGAGAAAATATAAAGAAATCCAGCAGCCATCAAAATGCATCAGTGGAAGTATAAAACGACAGTTTCAAGAAAAACAGTGACAGGCTACAATGTAAAAAAAAACACACAGAACAACTATTAATAACCAGAAATATGTCTGAAGCAATTAAAGTTTCGATGTGTTTCAAAAACAAAAAGATAGTAATGAATTTAAAGTAAAAAAATGTTTAAATGCTTTAAATCCTTTAAAGTAGACCAATCATACAAGTGGGTCAACAAATCAACATGATTATTTTTTTTTTTAAAAAAACAAATAGTAATTTTTATAATTTATTTTCATTCAAAATTCTCTGCCAGCGAATCCTGTCATATGAATTGTTTTAAATATGTATATGTGTGTGCTTATATGTGTATGTTTTTTAGCACAAAATTTAATTTCTATATGTCGTTTTAAATGTCACGTAAATGTTGTTTTTCTGCTGTTGTATCTCAGTGTGTGGCTGTGTGCGTGTGTGGGTTGTTTATGCTCGCCTGTATTTGCTCTTAAATATAATCAGTGCTAAAATTGCTGTGTTTTGTTGTCCAAAATGTCTCCTATTTTTGGCAACAAAACCTGCCAACATTTATATCGTGTTGAATTTTTATTTGCTTTTACTTGTTTGCTTTAGCCTGTTTGCATCTGTGCCATAGTGCTGTACGTGTATGTGTGTGTGTGTGTGTGTGTGTTTGTGTGTATGTTTTGGTTTCTAATTTATTTGCATAATTAGATTTAAAATCATCTGGCACTGGATACACGTGTTTCTAAACACACTCAAACACATACATACATATTTATATTTATAACACTTGAGAGAAAGCGCGTGTGTGTGAGTGTTTGGATATGTGCGTTTTCTTCTACATTTTAGTGTTGCAAGTTCTTAAAGATTTATTGACAAAATTCAAATGGAAACAGAAAAGTCAACTTATGTTTTCTTTGATTTCGTTTAAATTGAAGTAAATGATTAAAAAAGAAAAAAAAAATTTTGAAGTAGCACTGCAAAATTAAAATTAAAAAAAGCTTTCTTTGATAAAATTTAAATTTCAATTACATTTAAAATAATTTCTTTTTCCATTCTGTTGCCTAGTGTTATCGTTGTCATCTTGTCTTTTGAATTTCTTTTCATGTTGTGCTCTAAATAGCTTAATTTGCTCTTGTGGGACTATTTTGCTTGCTTTCTTTTAACTTTGTTCCGATTTCGGTGTGTAAAGAAACGTTAAATTTTCATCTTTATTGTTTTCTCATTATTTGTTTCCATAATTTTATCTTTATCTTAAAGTTTTTAATAATTATGTCATAAACACATCATTTGTAGTCATGTGAATGTATCTGTTACAAAATATAAAGTTTCTTTTCTTTTGAACAAGTTTTACTCACATGAAAGGACGAAATAATTACAAACTAAAGAAGGAAAAGAATATTTTATCATGCCCAGAAAACAAAAAAGTTTTTCTTTTTCTTGTGTTTTTTGTTTACCGTTATTTATGAGAAAGAAAATTAAATTGTAATTATTTAGGGAATTTCAATAATTTACATAAGGATAGAAAGATCAAAACCCCTGGTTAGTTGTGCATATTTTGAAGAGGCAGGAAAATATTATTTATTTTTTTTTTCAAATAAATTTAATATCAAGATCATTCACTGAAATCAACAGATTTTCACAGAAGACCAAGAAAACCATAAATATGCCTTTAAAACTTGGATTTATGTGCATTGAATATGCATCCCAAAATTACAAAATAAATGGTCTTAAAATCTACAAAACAGCTAGATTCTTCTATCATCTCTTCGGATATAAAATATAGAACAACAAGATCCCCAGATAATATATGAACATAAATTTTTACTATATGCGATAAATTATCGGCCCGCCACACGAAGTCGATCGATCGATAATGCTGAAATTGTAGACGAAAAGCAACTGATGTACGACCTTCAAAACAACCATTTTATTTATTTGTTTAGCTTATGTGCCTCTAAACATATAATAACTTAAATAAAATCCGTTATTAGTGGAACGCAAGTTAGTTTTTTTACGTCTAGAAATCCAGCGATCGATATCGTTCGATATCGTGGGCCAGGCCGTATTATATATAAAAAGTATACTTTTTCTCATAAATGAAAAAATTATATAGAGTTAATAATTCAACTCCATTATTCTACTTTTAGTTTTAATGGACCGAAAAAATGTGATTGTTTAAATTAATTAAAAATTTCCAAAGTCGAAACTGATCAAAACAATTTGAAAAATTATTAAAAAATTGGAGGAAAATTATGGAAAGTAAATTAAAAATCATCAAGGAAATTTTTTGTTAAATTTGCAAAAACTAAAAGACATTGTTCCGAAATAGGCAAAAGTATGCACTAAAAAATCCCTAAAATCGATTTAAAAATTAGAAAAAAAAACTTTAAAAAAGTTTAATATCTTAAAATTTGGAAAAATCATTGAGTGTTGTTTTTTTTTGTATTAATTTTTTCTGTAAAAGTTTATATTAAAATTAAAAGTCAAAATATACAAAAACATGTTGCAATAAATCGATAATTAAAATTAATTAAAAATTATTAACGTTGTGATTAAAATCGAAATTTATCGGCAGATTTTTTAAGTTAAAAACCTAAAAATTAACTCTTTACACCGCAAACGCCCTTTTATGATGGTTATCGGTTTTTTTATTTAACAAATGTGTTCGAGTACGCAAAAGTTTTTACTTGTTTTATTCAACCTTACTGCATTTTACTAAATTGAGTTCGTTTACTCCATGATCCAATTACGAGGTGTGTGAACTAGTGCAATAATAAAATCTACATGCATTTTGTTTGAGTAAAAGCGTGCTGGTGATGCCAAAAACAGCTGTCTACAACACAAAGAAAAATGTTTTTTGTATGTATTTAGTGGTTATGCTGAAATAAAAAGCATAACGTATACAAAAATATTGATGATGGCGAACAAAAATGTAAACTACTTTTGACATCTTTAGCATGTTGTTGACAATTTTTAACGTTCAAAACACAACCCTACAAAAAAACATCTGGCGATTTGCACAGACCTTGTTATTGGACCATGGTTTACACAAAATACATGAGTAAATGAGAACGCAAATTAAAAGCGTAAAGTGACAGTTCTTAACTGAGTTCTTGAAAATTTTTACTGCAGCAACTTTTCGCAGTAAAGTTTAGTAAAACAAGAAAACATTTAATTCAAAAGATAAACAAACAAAAATGGTGCAATTTGTAATACAAATATTGTTTGCAAAACATGTGCCCACGGTTTTTAATGCAAATTAAAATTTATTTAAGTTTAATTATTTTTAATTCTTTGTGAATGTCTAAGGTAATTGGATATTTAGTAATGCAGTTCTTTTTAAAAAAGTCAATAGCAAAAACAATTCTTCATGCACTTTTGAATGAATTTAACATCACTCAAAGATGCAAAATCAAATAATATAAAAAATAAGAAATGGGAAAAAATAATTTAATTTGTTTATATTTTATTAAAATATTTGTGTTATAAAAAAAAAAATATTTAACGGATGAGTAGCAACTGTTATTATTGTACCAGGTTGCTGACTTGTGACTACTTCTTGTATTGGGGCAGAATGCAAAAAATAAAATAAAAAAACATCTTTATGTTTCAGCATACGAACTGCAGGGTACTTGTTATCAATAAGTATGACGTGTATTATTTTTACAAATATTTCCTGGTTGCTGTTTGTTTGCCTCTTGTGCATCTTTAAAGCGCAACAACATAAAATGAACTGAAGGAAAATGCAAGAGAGCTTATGATATTTGCATGCATAGGAAATGGTCTCATACGCACATTAACAACAACAACAATAACGATTATTTATGCAAAATAATGCATTTGAGTATTTGATTAGTATTTTTACTCTTAAAGAGAGTGTATTACTGTTATATCTTTTTTTTTCTTCAACTACTTTAAGTGTATATTTTTGTAATGAAAATTCTTACTTCCTTCCGTTTGTATTTTTTGTCTTTTAGTTTTTTTCTTTTTCAATAGTTTGTTTGTATGTTACTTTCATAGAGAGATTTCGTTTCAAATAAGATATTATTTTTCTTATTAAAGTATTTTATTTATTTAAAAATAAAATATAAGAAATACTGACATTTTAGTCGTCTTTGATGCAATAGCAAGAGTTTAAATATATTAAAAGACAACATGATTTAATGGAGAGCTTTTTAAAACAAATTAAAAATAATCAGATGAAAATATATTTTAATATATCAAAGATAGTTTAACTATTCAGGCTTGAGTTGATTTAATTTAATTTTGTTTTTAATAAAAGTTACCAATACCGCACAGTGTGGAAATTCAGAATGAAACCTAATAAATCTGTAGTTGCTAAGCAGGCAGTCTGATTTGACTAAAATTTCATACGGAATTAAAGAGGTGTTTAAACTCAAGTTGAGAGTACCGAATTTATAATCTTAGCAGGAGCGGATTTACAAGACATCAAATTAGACTAAAAGCATTTATAAGTTAGAGTATTTTACCTATCACGGTTTACTGGTTGGCAAATGCAAAAGATAAAAAAAGATAAAATTAAATTTTATACCAACCTTTTGACTAAGACTTGTTAAATGCAAAGGAATTATTTCAATAAATATTTACATAATTTTGGTTAATATCGAAAATATCGTGGTATCCAACGACTTCAGTCCCTTGTTTTACATACAAACCATCGGTGAAATCCATGGAATTTAAATGGGTTTGACAACTGAAAGAGTTGAACGCAAGTCTTTCAAATGTGTAACTTTTCAATTATTACTTACTTTGTTAAATTAATTAAATTGAAAGATTTCATTGACCGTGTTCTAAAAACTGAACAATTAAAACATCTTTGAATTAACAACCACAAAGTTCGAGTAAAAAATCACATTTGTTATTCATATTAAAGAATTTATGAAAAACCTGTGAGCTACCGACAAATCCAGCACTTCAAGGACTCATTTCCTGAGAGTTCTTTCTTCTCAGATTTAAGCCATCATTGTTTTTGCTGGAATGCACATTTCTTTTCCTGTTTCTTGACACAAACTTACGCCAGTTTAACAAGTCATCTCCCCATCCATTTTCAAAATTTTCCTGGCAGCAAAACTAAAATCTTCTTTTTTTCTTCTTCTTCTTAATCTTTTTAAGAGAAAAACAATTTAACATATTTTGTAACACAACAAATGCATAAATAATAAATGAATTAATGTCTTAGAAACAAATCCAACCTACTAAACACTTTGACATTATTTCATGTCTTTTGTTACTTTTCTAACAAAGAAAATCCTTTTGCTTTTATTCTTCACCACACGATGACAATGACAAATGTTATTTCAGTCATTAAAATTCGATTTACAAACAATCTTTTTGCTATAAGAATTTCAAGAAATAATAATTTTTCGCAAAATTAAATCCACAAGTTCTCGTTACAAAAGGAAACAGTAATAAATTATTGAATTTAAAGAGAAACTATTTGCTAATTATTTTCTAATGATTATTAAAAGTAATTAGAATTGAAATGGGTGTTTTCTTAAGATAAATAGAAGAAAAATAAATTGTTATTTGCTTTTGTAAAGAGTAGAAAGTAGATTAAAAAAGAGACTTAAGATTCATTACTTTCATGCATTTCCTATGGGCCTGCATTTCATTGGTGGTTTTAAACCAAAATATCACTAATCTTTAACATAATTTTGAAAAGGAACAAAAAAAAATGGTCTTAAAAATAAAATTAGGAGTACAGAATTTAGGATGGGGAGCAATGGAATGGTACTTCTGATGTTATTTAAGGAGTTTTCGTGGCTGTTATCCGTTTTTTTTAACGGCCAAGTTGTCGAATTACTCAAAAACAATATTAACATGAAGTCATTATCTTCATCAATTTCTATAAGATTGCAGTTCAATATCTTCCGAGTTCAGAAGATTTCATTTTATTTACAAATAATTTGGGAAACTCTATTGATAAAAATGGCGATTTCTTTTCAAAAGTGCTTTTTATCAATGAGTTTCCACATTTAAATGTAAATAAAATCGAAATTTGTAAACCCATTTTGCTGAAATATGTGTCGGTTTCTGTGCAGCATATTTACCTGTGCGTCATTAGAAAACGAACATAATTTTTATTTGAATTTAAATTTTTTATAAAATTAAACGAAATAATTTTTTAACATAAACAGATTTGTGTTGCCACAAGCTTCAATCGGGAAGTTTGTGAGACTATTGACCCATCTTAGAAATAATGTTACCACGTCTTTGAAGATAATATTGTTTTCGAATTAAATTGTGTTTGTTTATTTTATTCAAGAATAAAAACTGATCTTTAGTTATTTTATGATTTATCTAACAACTGCTCTGTGTGACATGATGTGTGATATGTGTCCAACTCGTTCAGTCGGTGGTTTTAGATACAAATCAATTATTAAAAATAAAATAAATTTAATAACTATTTGAGAAATTTAAAATTTTTTTGTGATTTCACTTTGTGTTTCTTGTCTGAGGACTTGAAACCCACACAATCCTTTTGCTTCAAATAAATTTGTTTGGCCTTTTTCTAAATTTTTTAAATATAAAAAAAGCTTTCAGTTTCACTTGTTCCCCTTTTTTACTTTTGCATAAAAATTTAAATAAAGTAGCAAATGAAACTTTCAATTTGTCTGATCGTATAATAGAAATAACACTGTGCAACACAAAGATAAATTTACAATTTTCTAACGACTGATTCTGGGATACAATTTAGCTAAATTAATATACAGAAAATCTTTTAATTTTTATGTTTAAGTTATAAAACGTGTTTGGCATTTTTATCCATATGACTGCGAGCCTAATTTTTGTGGAAAATTTAAAGCCTCTAATGCTTTTGCGTATGACTCTTCATAATATATAGACACAAAAATAATTTACATCGGCAATATAGTGATCTAAACTTGAACTTTAATATTTATTTAAAACCATAAGTACGTTACGGAGTGAATTGCGTTGTTATTCACAGGATTTCCGTAAGCTAATTTAAGTTGCAAATCTGTTTAACACAATTTCTACTACAACTTTCAATAAAGAAAAAAGAAAGCGCTACAACTTTTTAATTTTGCAACAAAATTTTGTTGTACAGTGTTTTTTTTGTTGTAATTTTTGCTTATTATGCATACGGCAGTGCACCTTCATACATTTGTTGTTACCACATTTAAAATTTTATTTTTTTGTTGATTTCATTTAAAAAAGGTATTTTGTCTTGCTAAATCAGCAGGTTTTCTCTATTGTTTCTTCTTACTGTTGTCTCCTAATAATTTCTTCATTCTATCGTTGTTTCCTTTTGTACACTTATTGTTCGTATTGTTGAGTTTGCTGTTTAGCATAAGCCTTTTTGCATTTATAAGCTGACAGCTGCTACTTGCTGGCTGGCTGAATAGCTGACTGCATAAAAAATTACAAGTCTGGGTGAGAAAAAAAAAAAAACAGCGTGCTTATGAATTTATTTAAATGTTTTATTAATGTTTTAAAAGTATTTGTTATCTGTTGTTTTATTTTCGTTTTTATTTTTTTCTTTGAATATTTTAAATGGTGTATTAAGAGACAAGGAGATCACAGGAAATTTACACAATACACTGTTTCCGAATCCATTTCATTTCTGTTTTTATAGTAGTTTTAAGGTTTCCAAAGTAATCAAAATTTAAGCAAATAAGTTTATGTTTAAAATTTGTGATTTTCGCAGGATATTAGTACTGGTATTTTCTGGTAAATCATTGTAAATAGATCTTTCTAGGATTACGAAGTTTGTGTAAATAAAGAGCAAACATAAATGCTATATTCTTCTTATATGAATCTTATATACCCTTCAACAATGCATAAATATGTGATTCACTGAATATAATAAAATATTTTACAATTTTACACCCATCAGTGAAAAAAAGATGGTTTGTACGAAAAAATACGTAAAGTTATTATTAAGTTAATATACACATAACACTAAAAAGCCTCAGTAGCACGTTGGTTCGTGCGTTGAATTATAATCGAAAGGTTCCATATTCAATACTGGGCCACCTCATGTATTTATAAATTTATTTCTTAAAAGGTTATATATCGTCAGCTAAAACGCAAACGGCCCTAACTAACATTTTTGAAATTTTACAGATGAAGCAAAATACTGTTTTAAACAAAAAGTATAATTTTAATCAGCATGATTTCCACCAGTATTAATAAAAAAGATGTGACAAATTAATTTCTGGCAGAATAAAATCAAATTTTGTGATATTTGAATGGATATGTTTGTTATTTTGACCTTAATTTTCTGAAACCAAAGGCCCTATCTACACTTTAATGCAAAATAGTTTTATCATTTATTTTAATTATACACATTTTTATTATATATTAATTTATTGTAATATTGCATCACAAAAAGTAAATTAAAATAATTCATTTTTTTAATAAAATGCCTTAAGCTGTAGCTAATTTCATTTTCCTTTAAGAAACAATTTCTTCAACGTTCAAATCTATGAGTTTTTTTTTTGTAATTTTTCAATGTTGCCCATACAACAATCCAAACAAGTCTTTTTGCGTTGATCAAATAAAGGCTTTTGTAGATAGGGCCTTTATTTTTCGTTAATAAAGTCGATAATTTTGGTCAGACAAGTCTAAATTTTTTTGTGGTTGTGTATTTTGATGCAATGCATTAGAATCAACTAAAAAACCGATTTTGAATTTTTTGTTAGTTAAATCCGTTTGCGTTTTAGCTGATGATATGTATATCTTAATTTATTTGTATATATAATTCAATATCAGAACCGATATTTTATTTTTGCTGATTTTCACTACAAACCATCTTAAGAAAAATCTTTACATTTCAGTCCAAGACACAAGTCTCTAACTCTTCTAGTGTCTTCGAAAAATCGATTTAACGTACAGACAGACGAATAGACGGACAGATGGACATGGCTCATTCAACTTCCCTATTTAGAAGGTTTCAGAATATATACATATACTATATGGACCTCATATAAATATTGTGGAAATTACACACGTAACGACAAATCTATAAAAATACCCTTACCATTTTTGGTGACGGGTATCAAAAGTGCTTGCAGACCCTTCATTACATTTTTACTAATTTATTTGTAAGTTTTAGCAGTACAAAATCTTGATTTGCTGGCAAAAAAATTCTTCTAAAATATTGTTGGTATACAAAAGGGGTTAAGCAATTACTCCATCTTCTTTAATAAACTTTGTGAGTATAGTAATTTTTTTCAAAGTAGTTTTAATTAATCATATTCGTTAACATTTTACAAAAATATGAGTATATACCAATTTCGTTCTAAGTTAAGCCCACGAATGAAAATATTCATTAAAACAGTTAACAATTCGTTCTTGTTATTCTTTAATAATATTCATTGATTTAACGTACTAGTTTCATTAGGTCTAAACTAACGAATAATTCATTGAAACAATAAATTACTTTTACTGTACAGTTTTCGATTCGTATCACTATGAGCGTAGTAATCGCTTACACTATACAAAAATATGCTCAAATAATTAATACTTTTTAGTGAAAATTAAACCAATAGAAACATTTTTGTAAAATGGCATTAATTTTGGGTTTTTACATTTTATAGAAAAGGAAAATCTCACAACGAAAACCAAAAATCACTTTGAAGTCGAATGATATTATGACACATAAATATCTGATTATTGTTCGTTTAAAAAAAGGAATCTATGCTGGCGACTCATACTCACTATCGAAATGTACTTCCGTCTGCTACAAAGGCTGCTAAGTATCCGTTGAACTAGATAATCAGGTAGCCTCGTGAGTTTACATCAAATCTTTCTCGATATATTGAAACTTATCTTCCTTCGTACTTCGACCAAATATATCAATAATTTTTTGTTTCAAAATTTTTTCTATTATCGTTTCTTTTTAAAATGGTGCTGCAAGACATTTTTCTATTTATTTTTTATTTTCTTTTTGGTTGCATCTTCATTTTACATTTGTTGTGTGCTATAATACAGCCATTGGATTATTATTTTCCAAACAGAAGAAACAAAAAGTATAGCTGTGCCATACCACAGTGGCTTAGCAAATATTGCAATAATGTGTGTTTGCGTGTGTCTCTGCGTGTGTGTGGTGAAGCGGTGTATAAGGAGTCGTTTCTTGTATTTGGTTTTAGATTTGCAAACGTAGATTTTTTATGTGAATATTTTTTTTAAGCAGATTTTGTGGTTTAACTTCTGACAACAACGTTAAGTGCTTCTAGATGACGTTTCTGTTGTAGTTTCCTTCCTTGTTTTGTTAAATTGCGAGTGTCTGCGTGGTTATTTCTTTTACTTGATTTTATTTATTTCATTTAAATTTGGTTGTTGGTCTTCTTAACATTGGTTTTTTACTTCAAGCGAAATGATTCAATTTCTGCATTTTGATTCTGTAAGTTTTGCGCTACTCATCCTGTTTACGATGTCCTTTGTATGGTTAGAGCAAAGACTATAAAAGTATTTTAGAAACATACATATATACACACACATACATACATATATTTATTTATACATACACACAAATATTAAATATTAGATTCTACGTTTTGGTTTAATAGAATTTGGTAAGAGTATGTGTCTGTGTTGTGGGTGTGTGTGTGTCAGAGTATTTTATTCATTGAGATTGTTTTAGCTTTTGTCAAATGATAAATAAATTAATGTTGACATTTTTCATCCGTTTGATGTCAACGTCATTCTCGTTGTTGTTGTTGTTGTTGTTGTTGTTAAAATGAAATGAAGACGGATGTCGTCTGCAGTTTTCTATGCAGTCTCAAGTTTTTTTCTGTTCTGCTAAAATGTTTGATCGTTTAAATGCATTGTTCATCGTTAGTTATTTTATTTAATTATAATTGTGGATTTATATGCGTTGTTTGTTTTTTTGTTTTTGACAGAACACGTAACTGAAGGCATGGAGGTAACATTCTACGTTGACAGTCAGGCGGCGCTGAAAGCTTTGAAGGGGCATAGTGTCAAATCGAAGCTGGTCAGTCAGCAAGGGTAGGCTATCTCTCAACTTGCTTATGGAAAAATTTAGCGTGAGGCTATGTTGGGTACCAGGATATTGGAATATTGAGGGAAAGGAAATCGCTGTTGAGCTGGCAAGAATAGGGTCAGCATTAGATGTGGCAGTTAGTGACAGGTCGGTTAAACCTCCAATCGGTCACTACTATAGGGAACTCAGTAATTGAGTAATTAGCAGAACTAACCATTCCTGGAGGAATAGAGAAGATTGTAGAGTCTCGAGGTCCATATGGACAGTACTAGACTCAGGTAAATCTGATCTACTGCTGGGTATGAATAGAAAGGTTTTGAGAGTCTTAGTAGACGCCTTGACTAGCCATTTCTCGGTTAGAGCAAGGACAAGCATATGGGAAAATGGCACTCCGGATTGTGGGGATGAAGAGGAGCCAGAAACTATCGAGCATATTATCTGTCATTGCCCAAGGCTGCAACGCCATAGGCAAAGATGGCTGAGCATACGTTTCCATGAGGGCTTTAGTGATATCGCGAAGTGCAAACTTGAGGATATCAGGGGCTTTATCATGGGAATTAAATGGCTGAATGATTGATGATAACGGCTTTTTGATTCTCCTTGAAATGTAAGGAGACTAATTAGTCAATAAATTATTAATGAAGGGAATCACAATGGATCCAATTGAGTCTCCGAGTGGATGTGTATTTCACACTACCCTTCCTAACCTAACCTAACCTAATAAATAAGGACATCTCCTAATTAATTTTAAATTTAAATGTTTGTGCGTGTTCAACTTGTATGGCCGTAGAAAAACTGTGCTTTTGATATACAAAATTATTATTTTTCGCAAAATTATAAATTAAAAATTTGCATTAAAAATAAATATTGCTTTAATGAATCTTTTAAATTTATGTTAAAAATATAAAAAAATAATCTTATATGTTCTTTAAAACTTTATCGCCTGTCAGCGTGTTATCAAACATGTCAACATGTTTTTCTTCCAACAATGAAGCACACAAACACACTCACACATTCACTTGAAAAACTGCATAAAATCATATAAAAAATTTCTCAATAACGAACAATTTTTTTTCATTATTTGCATTTTCTTTCGTTTTCTGCCCCCTAAAATCGCCATGACCTCTTCAAAGTAGAGTATTAAAATTTTGAGATATTTTTCCATCGATAGTGCAACTAAAAAGCCAACAACAAACATCAAGAGAAGAGATAAAAAAAAAAAACAAATAAGAAAATAAGAAAATTTTCTATATTCATAGTTTCAGTAGTTTTTCTTTCCTCTTGAGCATGTTTGAGCACTTGCTAGTTGGAAAGAATAGCGAGCTCCTTCTCATCAAACCACAAGTTTAAAAAAATTAAATTAGAAAAAAATATTGAATTGAATTGCATTCTTTTGTGAGTTGGCACAATGAAAAAGAAGACGAAGAACAAGAAGACTCGTAATAAGAATAAGAAGCCAGTTTGAATGAATGGATGTAAAGAGAAGAGAGAATACAACAGCATAAATTTTGGCTGCCAGCCCAATTTAATAGTTTTTAAAAAATTCCTCCTGCAGTTTTTCATTTATTTATTTCTTTTCTCGTTGTTTGTTGCTCAAGAGGAAAAAAAACTTGTTGTTGATAATCGTTTGCAATAAGTCAAAAACTCAAAAGACATATAAATTTTTTAATATTTTTAAGATTTTCATGATATTGACAATAATAATAGAGAGAGAAAGAGAAAAAAAACTAAAAAATAAATTAAATAGAAATCTTAAATGGTTGGGGAACATTCTTGGCTCCTGAAGCAATATGTGGGAGATTATAAAATGTATGGCGTCTAAATTTTTTTTATAGGAAATTATGGTGTAAAAGGTGAAGGAACTTTGTTGAGAAATATTAAATACGAATAAATATTTATAAATTCATTGAGAAAAGAAGTTAAATTTTATTACAAAAGATTGTAAAAGAATAATATTGCAAATATTATGATCAAAATGAAACTTAATATTAATAATAAAGGATATATGAGGGGTGTGTAGCCCTCTGCGCCGATTAAAATAAGAGTAGAACAAAAACCTTCTCATCATAGTTTAACTTAAACCAACCAACGTTTTGGAAATTAAGTAAATATGAGACATTGGATATGTTCTTGCTGCCATCACGATGCTCTAATAATTTGATTGTAGAATTATCTCCATCATAAT
Organism: Lypha dubia; assembly: GCA_947311025.1. NCBI lineage: Eukaryota > Metazoa > Arthropoda > Insecta > Diptera > Tachinidae > Lypha > Lypha dubia. Next base: position 1,842,306 of record OX371264.1, on the reverse strand, counting down.
TATAGCTAAAATTTAACGTTTACAATGTCTAGAAATTAATATGATTCTACAAACATTATGATTCCTATTACTGCTAAAACCAAGGAAAACAATATATATGAGATCATGATTCTGATAAATGTTTCAAATAAATTATATGATTTCAATTAAGTATATTTAGACGACTGATACATCCTTCTGGCGATTGCAGTAAGCTTCTATACGTTTTTTTCATGATTTAAGTAATAATTTGATATGCTAAATAAAGAATATATCGCTCCTTTATTGCAACATAGTCATATCTCATATCTCTTGAGATATGACTACTTTGCAATAAAGGAGCGATATGTTAGTTAAAATTATCCTGGCAATGATGGACACACAAAATTTCAACAGATTTTGGAAACATTCTGATTATAATTGGTTTAATAAGGATAAATGGTTTTTAGCCATTTCCTTGGAGCGATTGAAATTTAATTTTCTTCCGTTTCTTAAAACATAAAACATTTAAGTTTTTTTCTATAATTTCAAGTTTAAAATCATGGATTTATGAGTACACATTTTGTTTTTAAATATAGGATATTCTCATGTCCTTGTACAAATTATAGTGACATTTTACACAGCATCTTACAGTATAATTCTTAAAATTGCCTCATCATAATCGTACCAAAAATTCAATTCTTCAAATAAAGGATATATGGGCAGCACTCATGTCCTTGCACCGATTGAAAAAACATTCGCTACAGAGACTTAAAATAAAATTTTTCTAATATTCTGGTTATAAGTGTTGCTAAAATACAATGTTTGAACTCGAATGTTATATGGTAGGTAGTCATTTCCGTGCAGTAATTGACACATTGGTAAGGGAGCATTCCTGATATCATACGAGGTTCGTTCAAAAAAAAAACCTTGTTTGTGCAGCTACCATTTCTTTCGAAATATGTGCAGCGTTGCTGAAGCATAAATTCTTCTAAGTCTAGTCGTTTGCTTAATAGAAATTAATAACGTGAGTAGCCAAAGTAACTAAAAATATGAAATTTAACAATACCCAAAGGAATCATTCAAATTATCCTTATAATTAGAAAAAAATAGTAATTAAGTAAGAAATAAATAACATTTTAAAACCTTAAAACATGGTCCTTCTCCATCTGAGAGTGATTCTTTTATTAAAATTTATGACCACATGTTTGTCTCTCAATTTGATTCATTTTGTTCATAATTTCCTGCATTTCACCAACCACTTCTTCTTCGTATTTAATGCCTCTCTTTACTCATCTGGTAAATAACGAAACGTAAATTTAAAAAATAAAATTCCGGCACCACCACGTATCATGATTAACATCACCAACAACAACAGTATTAAACCCCTGTTGTTACTCGTATTTTGAACTTTTTTCTCATTTTCATATTTTATTTGTAGCTGTTGTTTCTATTATTATACACACGAGTAGCAAACAATATCTAAAAGTAGCGACATTTATATTCATTAAGGGCAAATTATCATTGGTGTTAAATTCGTTGGGTTACGCATGTGGTTGAATCCTTTGGCTGAAAGACAGAAAGAAAAAAAAAAAGACCAACAGATGAAGAAATATTTTCATGTACATGAATTGCACACATCACAAAAATGAATAAAATAAAATAATGAACACAGTGTAACTTATTTCTTTCTTTTTTAGATCTGCTCATAGAGAAAAGAAATTATTACCTTTTTATATGATAATTTCTTTATGATTAAGACTACTTTTTTTTTAAAATATCACCACTTTAATAATAAAAAAATATTATAACTTTTGTGTTTGTTTTATTTTATGTTACTCTGTGTGAGCAAACCTGCTATTAAATACTTGCCGTCATGTATTTCCGTATCCTTTATTGTCATTATGTTTATTGTGACAATAATAAACATTTTACAATTTTCTGTCGTATGAAGGATTCATATGTATGAGAACGAGTTTATCTATGATACAAGTTCATGTTAAAGGTATACTCGTATATGTGTGAGTAAGTGAGTGTGTATGAATCCTTCAATATAATAGCAATAAGTGTTGTATATGATTATGAAAGTGTGTGGATTTGTGTGCATTTGCTGTAGTGTCTCTGGGATATAAAAATGTTGCCAAAAAATACCACAAACAATAACATGACTTTACAAACCGAGTGATATGAAATGAAATGTGTGTACGAATGAGTGCCAACATTATATGAATTTGTTTTTTCTTCTTAATGTTGTACTTGTCATTTTATACTTTCACATATCAATGCAGGAAGATATTTCCTAAGGCAGACTAAAAAATGTTGTTAGTTAGATTCAATGAATAAAAGTATATTTCGTGACTTGCCGCGCTCGTCCTTTAGTAAATTAGAATGCTTAGAGCTTTTCCTTTGTTTTTCCCAAATAGTTTGTTTTTTTTACAGGCCAACCTAGTGTTGCCAATTGAACGCGTTCCGCTTGTACCTTTTTTATTAAATATAACCTGCTTAAAGGATGGGCACCACTTGGTGGAGGGTTATTATGCATCACACAATTTCTAAATGTTGGTAGAAACAAAAGTAAAAATCAAATTTATTTTGTTAATGTAAAAAATTAGATGATCCGCTTTTGATTTGATTTGTTCTATTTTCGAAAATCCTTTCAAGTTTCCTATCGTATGTTAACTTGTAATGATGAGTGTATGGGTGGTATGTTTGGTTGCTAACATTGTGCCACTGCCGGTGTAATGTTATTTGTATTGTTGTTGAGCTGTGAATGTGGGTTTTCATGAATTCCACCTTGACAGAAAACACACGAATGCACACACACACACATGTACATGCATAATTCGAAAATATTAATATAAATAACAATGTAAATTGTATTTTTGCATGGATGTCAAGGTAAATAAATACATTCATTCACAAGCCCACTTGTATTCTACAGCAAATAGTGAGTGACAAAAAACTATCTGAATATTTTAAAAGTTTAAGGCTTAAAACACTAAACGTTTTGCAACTTTCATTGCTATTCTTTATTGTATTAATTTGCTCATCTTTAACGTGTTTTGTTATTCACTGTCGTACAATTTGTGTATCTTGTATTCCCAAAAGTAGCACTACGTATACAAAAGTTACATAAATAAGTGCATTTTACTCGAAAACGAGAAACGTTCAAGTTAATACAGATGTTGAGTATTTTATTCCATTTTAACAGCATGTGAATTTATTTGAAGTCTTCTGCAAAAGTTGGCAGACTCTTATTCACATCGTGATTAAATGATTTAAGGCCTTATAAAACAATATTTAATGATGTTGGTTTAAAATTGGCAGATCGGCAAACGAAAAAGAGAAGAAAATACAAAATAGGATTTTATGCAAATATGTATGTCAAAAAGGAGCAAAAGGACAAAGACGAAAATTACGTTTTGATTGCACTTGAAAGGTTTTCAATAAAACATTAAAGCATAATTTTTATCAGGTTAAAGTTGGTTAGAATCTTTATTCTATAATGTTGAAAAATTTATTTTTGTCACAAATATTGTCGGCTTAGATGCATTTAAAGCTTTTTTATAACAAAACTAGAATTATTCGTACAAGTTCTGTATTGGAATTAGTGAATGGTCGTGGCTATTCACCCATGCATGCTTTAAGGTGACCAGTTTATTTTTTATCAAAAATGTGATAACAAATGCAGTTAAACTTTGTATTGTATGACTAAAATCAAATTAAATTTGTTTGTTACATTTATAAGATTGTTTGTATATATTTCAAAAATTGCACTGATAAGCTCGTTCGAAAAAGTTTTTCAATCGGTAGAAGAACATGACTACCTCCCACATATCCTTAATTGTAAAAATTTTATTTTGATGACAGTTGCTATCGAAATCAATACAAACTATTTTAATGTGATAATTATGTTCGTGAGAAATCTCATTTTAAGCGTAGCCAAACTATTTAGATATGCGCAAAATAATGATAAAAAATGTCACTGAGAAATCTTATTAAAATTGGCTGAAGGATATGACTACCTTCCATATCCATATCCTAAATTTTTAAAACTTCATTTCGGGTACAGTTGTGATTAAAGTCTTGATAAACATGTTGAATATGTCTTAAATATTAGAATCAAACTCTGTAAACAATTTTATTTCATTATTTATACGTACAAGGACATTATTACTTTCAGTATATCCTTAAAATTAATGGAAATCAAAATGGAAAAAAGCTTTGAGAATGTGAGCAGACTTTTGTGAGAAATTTCATTACATTCGCTTATTTTTCATTTTCAATTAATTTTAAAATTTTTATATCGGGCACAGTTGTGCTTTTGTGCAGCCAAAGTTCAAAAAGCAATATACTGAAAAGATCTGAGGAATATGTATTTTACTTCGAAATATTAAATTTCAATTATAAGAAGAGTGTGTGTGTGATATTTCTTAAATCGTTTTACTAAGTTCGGTAATTAATTTGAGTTCAATCTCTGTTCGGAACTGGCTTGATGGTAGATATCATTTTATAAACGTTTCTATAAAATAGTTCATAATATAGCGATAGTAAGGAACTTTTTGGAGTATTTTAGGGAATTTAAGTTGATTTTTTAACTTCAAGGTAAATCCTTCGTTTTTATTGTCCTGATTTTATTTATTTTTTCCACTCAATGCCCTTGACGTGTTTTGCAAATCACATTTTATTATTTCTTATTTCTCAAATGTCAGCGCTTTACTGAATTCTAATAAATCCTTTTAAGATTTGCCTCAAAATAGTTTTTTGTTTTGTTTTAAGAAAATCTTTATATTATTTATTTTGCTTCCTTTAAATTTGACAGCGCTTTTCCAGATATTCCAACAAATTTAAATATATGTTTTTTTATTTTTCATTTTTATTTCTCTAAATGTTTTACGATTTATTTCTTCATTTTTAATTTGCGTTTATTACTTTCCTAGATTTGTGCTAAATTGGCTTTTATTGTTTGAAACTTAATGCCCTTTAATTACGTTTGGTGATTAATTCCAGGTCATTAATAGACCATTAACATGAAAATTGCCAAAAACAAATCATTTTGCGTTCTATTTAACTTTAATTTTCTTTTGTCGTTTTATATTTTAGATTTTCATTTTGATTTCTAATTTATTTATGTATTTGAATTATTTTTTTTTTGTCTTATGTTGTTAAGATTTATTTTAGGAGAATAAGAATTCTATTCGTTTTTGATTTGGTTTCTCTTGTGTCCTTCAATTTTTGTTAGTTTGTTATACGAAAGAACATATAAAATTGACATTTGACAAATATTTCGAATTTTTCTTAAATTTGGACTTTGGGTTGTGGAAATAAGAATTAAGTTTCACACACAAACACTTTTTGCAAATAGAAAGAGAAATAACAGGAAAGGAAAAATAATCGAAGATACTAAACGGAAAAAGACATTTTTTATATGTATGAATTTATTAAGAAAAGGAAACAGCCACAGAAATATTTTATTGACTTTATTAGAGGTGGGATCGTGAGTAGATTTGAGATGAAATACACTCACGAGCTACTCATACTTTTAAACTTATTTTTCTTCATTCATGTTTTTACACTCCGTCTCACGTTGGCAAAATAGTTCAAGTCACGTTCCTGAAATAATCAGGAAAAATGTCTGCCTTTTATCTCTTCTTTAATTTCATGACACAATATTTCTCTGCAAATGCAAATTGCTTTTGCAACAAAAACTAACAATGAATAATCTTTTGTGGCATCTAAAATGTTTTTTACATTAATTTTGTTGCAACAACTATTCACTGCAATAATTTTCTTGATTTGTATCTGCGGGCGATTTTTTTGTATGTTGATGCTGTTACTGTAACTGTGGCTGTTGTCTCTCGGTTAATTCAAAGACTAGACAAGATTATTTTCTCGCAAACAATCTACAATTTTAAAGGCTGCCAGCAAAAATTATCAACATAATCTGTTTATTTATTGTGCGGAGTTTCAAGTAATTAAAAAAATCACTGTAGGTTTCCTGTTTGTTATTTTTAATTACACAGGGTCCATGATAGTGTTTTAATTATATCTGTATTGTGTCGTTGCGGGAATGTTTTTTTAGCGATTGTCTTACGGATTACTCACAATGCCGTCAGAAGGCTCACATTAAATATGTGATCATTGTTGGTCACGAAACAATACACGAATATTTTTCCATTTCAACATTTAATTAAAGATTTGCTGGATTTATTTTAAAATCAAAGAATAAAGTCAAAACTTTTTGATTTGAAAAATTTATCTTCATTCATGGAAACACCATTTTTAGTTGTATTAATTTCCATAATTTTTATGGTTTTAAATTTTTATTGGTCTTAAGCAACATGCGACAACCATCTTTTATGGTCCATGATTCTATTATTATTAAATTAAAAGTGAAATCTCTTTTTTTTTTTTAAATTAGTATTTGATATATTACAGACACACGCACATTAAAAATATTTTGGTAAACGTGATACGAAAGATTTTCTTTATTTAAAACCACAAATCGTATAAGAGTTTTTAAAAGCTGCCTGACTTGCCTGCCTCCCTCATTTCCATTTTCATTCTAGCAAAATCCTGCTGCTGTATAAAACCAAACAAATATATAATTTTTCTTTCATTGCGTTTCTATTATTCTTATGCAGACCACGCATTATTACCATAAATAAATCAGGAAATAATTAAAAGCAATCTTGGCCTCGGAAAAATAATTTAAACATTTTTTTCCAGCATAAATTGAACGAACATGTAAGAGACGTATTTCCTGTATGTTTTTAAAAGCAAACAGCCACCAATACACACACACAATCGTGAAACCTTTTCTTGGTGTTAATGTGAGTGTCTTTGATATTAATAGCATATATTTTCATCTTTCCCTCTCTACCTCTATCCCTCTTACTCGTGCTTTTTCTGAAATTATTATTAAAAAACTCACGTATTCTAAATGACCACAACATCATGCTGTACTGGTCCGTGTTGTACGATAAAAAGTCATTCATTCCATTTAATGTTTTTCAACCAATTCCTTTTTATTTCCGTTAATATTAAAAGTTATTTGTGAGCACCGACTTGAGTTGCCATCAGCGATCGGTACACGTCGTGGCATGAGTACGTACCTCCCTACGTACGAAGGATGTGTGAAGTTTTTTCGTACAAAAATAATTTCATCACACTCGTTGTACGCCTTGTATTTGAAGTAGATTTTCGAGTGTCTGCAGGATTTGTGTGCATGGTACGTGTTTTTGTGCCGATAATTTCATATTTTTTTCGTTTTGTAGCAAAATTTATTTTATAATAATTTTCCTTGGCCGGGCAAATGTGTGATTTTGTTTTTGTTAAAAGTCTTATGTAATTTTTTATGTTTGCACAGAAAATATTAATTTCCTAATTATCATAATTATCGTTGTGTCAGCAGATTGCAAAAGACTTTTGCATGCTTTAACTAAAATAACATTTTGTAAACAGCTGCTGCATAAATCTGTAATAATGTATTGCCAGTCAAATTGAGGCAAAGCGCTCTTAAACAATTGTTAAAATTGTAAGCAATTACAGATGATCTATGAATGTGGTTATATGACGTTTAGAGGAGAAGAACATCTGAGTTCATAAAGAGAAAATTCCAAGTGATGTTTGGCCGAAAAAAAACAATTTTGCAAAAGTGGTCTTAAAATTGTAAGAAATTTAAACTATTAAAGAATGCTTCAGTAAGTTGCACAATTTAGAAAAGATGGAAACTGTAATTTTTATAAAATAAAACACAGGTGTATATACGAATCCACACCGGACGGAGACGTCAATTGCTCATAGTTGTTTGATTGGAAACTTCATTCTTTTCACATTTCACACTTTTCAGAATAATGAACAAGACACCATAGGTAAGCTACTGTATTTGTTGTGATGAAATAGCAGTTCTTAGAAATTTTTATTATCTCTTTTAGCCTCTAAGCGAATGATTTATCGAAATATATGAGTCTTGAAATTCTAAAAAAAGCGTTGTCAGCTAATCTGACAACCCGTCAAAGAATTCCAAGAGGTCCCATGCGGGTCCCAATACGTCCCAGGCATTCTAATCCTTTCTATGGGTTTTCGGAACTTACTGGAAACTCTTAAAAGAAGAAAAGAGCCTGGATAAATTGGTAAACAGCATTGGCAGGTGGTCTGGCAACACGTGAGTTCCTATAATTCCAAGCCTTTAAAAAAAAGAGAAGTTTGCAACACTAGAAAATGTGTTTTTATTAGATAGTCTGGCATTGTCTAAACGCGGTGGTGGAATGCGGATCCTAATTCGCACTTAGCTTTCCTAGCCCTTTTAAGAATTTATGCCAACTCTAAGAAGAAGGAGAAGTCTGGAAACAGCGGAAGGAGCGTTGGTAGATGGTCTAGCAGACCTTTAACACGTCTCAAGTAGTCCCATGCGGGTCCCAATGCGTCACTTCGGATGCGTCGTTTCAAAGTCAAAGCAAAACTCTATATTCAATTATTTTGCATTATTTTGTCCAACTACAAACGCATTAAGTTGGCTCTTTTCCCATTTCAATTGATTTTTATAAAAAAAAAAAAAAAAATTTGCCTATTTTTTTCTCACATTATTTTACCATATTTGATGGCACGTTTTTTCAAGTTATTGTGGTTGCACAATTCATGTACAAAGAGCTTTTTTTATTAGTTTCATACGTTTTGCTTATATGCACATATACATTTTAAATCTACGATAACAACAAAATCCTTGCTAACAGAAAAATTTCAGTTAAAAAAATATATATACATTGTAACTTTTATTACAATAATATTTTACAAAAAGGATTCAATATTTCAATAACATTCATTTTTCTTTATTGTTACAGAGTAATGGTTTGTGATTTTTATCAGATGTTCAAATACACTTTGGTCTCTTAAGTACATTAGGGTGGCTGCCATTGCTTGGATATACTTTTAGATTGCTTGTTTCGATCTGATACAAATTGGTAGGCATTAAAAAAAACATTAGGCATTAAACATTTTAGTTCTTAAATGGCTTTTTGGGATGGAAACAGTGACTTGTTAAAAAAATATTGTGTATTCAAACATTAGATGTGATACCTGAAAACCAATAAGGAGATATTTAAGGTTTTTAACAATAACAGAAGTCCACAATATCTCAATAATGTTAAATGAAATATAATGGAATATCCCTTTAAACGTTGCGTAATATGAGAACAATCCAAATTGGTGTATTGCTGCATAAGATTTAAGACGGCGATGGAAAATCGAGATATTTAAATGAACGCACAAAAGCTTTTAAAAATATTTTTATTAATAAAAGTTTCGTCATACCGGAGACGATAAAATCTCAATAATCTGTATAAAGAAGCTAAACAACAAATAATCACTTGTAACAAAATATATATCGCATTTGTTCCTTTAGAGAGCGTCAACTCAAAACTTTAAAATTTCCAGTAGTGGCAAAAAAATTTTTTTATGTTCTACTCTTCTATCACAAAGAGAAATACAACTGTATTTTTTAAGCGAAAGGTCGATATGACCACTGTACATCAATTTCTTGCAAAAAAGTGGAAATATAAAAATGTTGAATTGACTCTCTCTAGAGGAACCAGTGCAATATGTATCAAAAAAAAAACAAATCTCAAATTTTCAGAAAATAAATTTCTGAATAAACTTTTAATGTCGCCTACATCGTGTTAAGAACTCAAAAAACAAATCCAAAACAGCTTAATGGCAATTATGATTTGTCCATCCCTGATTAATGTATTCAAATGCAATGTGGGCAGATTTGAATATCCCGCTTCTATTTACAAAGCAAAATAAATGCGAGTATAAAAAGGCTAGTAGAGTTTTTTAAAAAACATGTGGTAGTGTATACGTATGTGTGTATATGTCCTGTTAAAACCACATTAATCATGTGCTTGTGTGCAAAATATTGTGTCAGCGCATGTATGTGTTTGCGTATTTGTATTAACAAAAGAACATCACTGTTACAGTATTTCTGTTTAAAATGAATGCCATTTTTAAAAACCTCAGAGGAACGAGAGAAAAAAAACAAAGAAAAACCCTAAAAACAGCAGCAACAATAAAGTGGTTTATTTAAAATAATAGACATAAATCGCACTGACAATAACTTAAAAGATAAACATTTTGGAATATTTATTTGTTTCTTATTGTGAGCGTCTCTAAATTGTGAGTAAAAAGAAATGCTGGTCGGGTATTCATCCCAAAATCGAGCAGAAAGTCTTTAGTAAGCAACTCCGTGTCGGTAAATATTATGGTGAAAAATCAAATATTTTCTAATTTGTGACTAATATCCAAAAACGGAGCTGATTACTAAATATCCCTTACAGAACCACCCTATGGCCGGGCTTAGAGATTTTCTCCACCACTGTATTTCCCAAATAGGCATTGGGGTGTTCGATCAGATTTAAAATCTGTAGTAACCACCGGTTTCAAAGGCCGTCACATCTAAGAAGTGACGCACGTTGGCCCGTTATTTACGGTTCCTTTACGATACCCTATAGCAGACAGTGTGTTTATTCATCCTTTCGCCGATGCAAAACAACCCGATTGCGAGTAAATGCTTTAGACCTATCCCACGGTAGTAGTCCTTATTCTATTTTGCGCTGGACATTGACATAGAAGATGGAGAACTGTTTCTTCTTCTTCTTCATCATTTCAAATCCTGCAGTAATCGTTATAATCTAGACCCATCTTTTTGGCAGTGCCCTGTGAGCACTTTTACCAATTGTCTTGTACGACATTTATCAAGCCTGAGCAGATTCTGTGTCCTGCTAAGGCTATAGTGGTGCCAAGTATACATTGTGACGTGGCAGGTGCCTTCTTGTTCCCACCTCTGTTGAGCATGCTTATATGACTCTTGCTGCAATTGATAGATTAAGGATAGATAGATAGAGGAATGCCTATGAATTGACATATCATCGAGTCACTCAATGATGCGCCTCTATTGGCAATTTCGTCCTCAATATCATTTCCAGTGCACTCCGAGTGCCCCGGTACCCAAACTATTCTTACTCTTGAGTATCTCGTTATCTCGTTATGGATGTAGTTTATACACCATTTATAGCAGCGATGTCCGCTTTGCTGTCGGTAAAAATAAAGATGTCATTCGATATCTTACAGTACCTAAGCTATCTTGCCGAATTAGTGATGTCAGATATTTCATCTCGCTAAACGCTACATTCGTCCTGAAGTCTAAATGAAGCCCCAATGATGTTTTATCTTCTTTCCATCTCATCGCAGATTATACTTTTGCTCGTGTTATCAATTATAAGAAATGTGTGTAAATGTCAATTATTATGATTTGTTGCATTGTTTCGTTTTCTTCTAAAAAGCTGTCACATTTTATTTTTCGAACATGTAAGATAGAAAACAAACAAAAAAAAGTTATGAAATTCTCTTTTATTGCTTCAAGAATTCTTGTGTTTTGTATTGAAATGTATGTTTTTGAAAAGTTTGATGACTTCATTTGACAAGGGTGTGATATGTGTACGAGCATGTACATGAATAATAGCCATGAAATAAGGACGCACTTTATTTAGGCCAAAAATTAAGAAAAAAGGAAATGAAAAATTTCATTTGTTTTGATCTTTTTTCAAGCGTAAAATAAACAAATCAAGCCTGTCAAGCTAAATAAAGTGTGGCAGTTAGAAAAGTACACTGAGTATGTGAATGACAATTTAAGATGTCAATTAAAATAGAAAATATAATCAATAACAAGCCCACACACTATAAAGTTTATTTTAAAAATATTTAGGTTAAATTTTGCTTTAAGACTTTTACATCTGTATGTTTACATCAATTGAGATGTCAATAAAATCTGTTTGATTGGATGCAAATCATAAATTTTTTGTCGATTTATTTTATTTTAAATTTTGAAATAGACATATTTTTCTGATATTTGATCACACTTTATTTGTCATAGAAAATATTGCATTTCAATTATAATTTTAATATAATATTTTTTAAATTTAATTTCATAATAAAATCAACACCCAAAATTATTGTTAATAAAATAAATTTTGTGTAATTAATTGGGTTAAATCTGTTTCTTTACAAAATAAATCAATCTAATTAACCTCTGAAATGTTTGATATCTAAATATAAGTATCTGTCATCATCATGAGTTTGATAACTTGAAAGGACATTATTTAAAATCCTTTTTGGTATTTTCATGAAATATTCAGAAGTGTAGCCAAGAAATACACATATACATTCATACCAAATATCTATTGTACGATGAGTATACGTTCTAATATTCAACAAAATATAAATTTAATTAGAATACTAAATTTACAATTTAGTTTGAATCCTAGCAACTCATAGCAAACACTGACATGTTGATTTAACAGCAGTATAAGTGTTTGTTCTGTTGCCAATGAGACCCAGCAGATCTAGTAATTTTTTTCTTGCTTACTGCAAAATATTTTTTTAACTGCTAATGTATAAATCCCAAATCAGAAGCTTAATAGTTATTTAAAAACATCTTTAGTTACTCGTACTAGAGCTATTTTGCATGAAAGAGAGTGCACTCTGTTCTTAAAAATAGCTGAATTATAGTTTTAGAGAAAAGGGTAGGTAGTCATGTCCTTGCACCGAATGAAATGAAATTTGTAACGGATATAAAACGCACTATTTCAGAAGTATTTGCTAACTTTCATAAATGTAGTAAAATGTAATTTTTAAGGAAAAAAAAATATGTTTGGGAGGCAATCATGTCCTGGCTGTAGATTTTTTTTTTATAGATTTTATATAATTATTAATTTTTACTGCATTTTAATCATAAATGAAGCTAAAATTAAGTTTTTGAGAAAATGGTTATAAGAAAACTTACAATGTCCTTGCCGCGAATGAAATGAAATTTCTAACAGAACAAAGACGAACCATTTGAGAAGTATTTAAAAACTTTCAGTGCATTCTAATGATAAATGCATTCACTTTGTAGAAAAGTGTACTTTTAGTAATATTAACTTTTTTTCACATCGACTGAAAAAACTTTGAAGGCTTTAAAGCGTGAAATTTTTTTCGAACTTCTAAATTTAAATTTAAAAGTCTCCTACAGACTTTGAACTTATGTATACGTAAAAAATACAATTGAAAAATGTTTTATTGGTAAGTAAAATAGATAAAATACGTTAAAATATGTGATAAAAAAATGAGATCTAAGACTTGAAGAAAGTCGAAAACGTGAACACTTTTAGTAAAATTTACTTAATATTGCTAAGAGTTCACTGCGAAATCTAAAATTTATACTTTTGGAAAAAAAAGGATAAATCATAGGTAGTCATTCCCCTGAATTGAATTTAAAACTCATGTTCCAGAGCCAGCTGGGCATACTATTTTAGAAATTCAGATGTTGTATCTATTGTTTTTGTTTGTGTGCTTTATGTGAAATTATTAACTTTTTTAAAAGATGATTAATTACCAAGAATAATTTATGTTTAAATACCCTTATTTGTTCACCTTAGAATTCTCAGAAATTGTACTCCTTGTAGAAGATACCATGATAGTATTTGTTATCTATTGTTGTCATATTTTCCTGTTGTTTTTTTATGAAAAGTTTCTTTTTGCTGTGCTCCCCTCTCGACATCTTGTTTTAAATAAATATTATTTAGGGATCCTCATGGTAGCAAAAGGAAATTTTGGTTTTGTATTGGTATTATCTTTTATTTCATTTCAAATATGTACAAGATTGTATGCAATTCAATACAACAGTCGCTATTGGAAATTTTGTAAATATTTAAAAGAGTCCTTATCACAAATATTCACAATGTTCCAAAGTAACAAAATATGGAAAAACGAAAATAATCTTATTTAAATTTATTTAAGCGTTTTCTTGCGTCCACTTTAAACACGTTTTTAATTAAGAAAATTTATAGAAATTCTGGTTCATCTTTTGTTCAAATAAATATAATTAATTGTCAAGGAAATGGTGTAAACTTTTATTTATTCAATGAAATAAATAAAGCGTAATTTTAGAATTATTTGTATTTCAGCAAAGAATTTAATTTTATTCTTTAATTTAATTAAAGTTTTTAAACGTTCTTGTGAGGGAAACTTTAAGCAATTGCGATATTCTGAAGCTACAGTGATTTTTTAGCCCACAAGATGAACTTAATATATTGATCAAATTTCATTTGTATGCGTATAAAGTTCTTAAATTAAACCAAATAATTTTTTTTAGATTCAAAGGATATTTTTAGCAAAGCATACTGTCAGTCAGCCTTACATACTTGTATTGCCCTTAAATTTCAAATAAATCATAATTTTCTAGACACTTCATTATTTCTGGAAATTGTTTTATAAATTAAATAAAAATTGCTTCTTAAGATCCTGAGATAACTGCAACAAAAATGTTTGAAAATTTCCTTTTAAAATAATATACAAACAGTGTGTACACATGATGCAGACTGGGCATTCTTAAAAATTTTATATGTAATGTATTTTTTTAAAGGAGAAATGGAAATTATATTCACGTGGATATGTGGACATAAGGATGTGGGCACATATCCTTGTACCATTTTCAATGATATGTTGTGTTGAATATATCCGCTCAATTTTAGAAATATTTTTGATGATGTGTCAATCGTAAAATAATAAATTTCAAAATTAAGGGATTAAAGCGAGATTTACTTTAGCGTTTAACAACGTAATTCTTGAAGCATTCTGATCATAATTAGAGTTAATCTATTATTTTAAAGGATATATAGGATTTGGTTATATCCTTGCAGCGATTTAAAGGAAATTTGCTGTAAAGCTTAGCTTTGTAACTAGAGAGAAATTCTTAACAGAATAACACAAATTTTTATTTAAATTTTGACATAAATTATGATTTTCAAATTAAAGAAATATGATGGCGGCCATTTCCTTTCAGTAATTGTATTAAAGTTCGTTGTAGCGATTAACAGCAGAACAAAAGAAGCGATACGGCTATAATTGGGGTAAACATTTTATTTTTAGATTTAAGTATATAATTTTTCAATCGTTCAATTCTTGATTAAATTATATTTTTAAAATTAGGAAAGTTCGAATTAAGTCAAGTCCTTGAAGTTTTGTTTCATTTAGGATTTTATTATCCTGCTTAACGAATTTCATCTGCAAAAACTTTATGGCGACAACACACATTCAAGTCGTGCAAACACTGTTTTAGATTTTGTCTGATTATTCCTGTATAATTAGACATGTCAGTTACTGTTTGCTTCAAGTCAAATTTATTTTTAGAGCTGTTGTTATAATTAAGGAGAGATAAAATGATGTTGAATAATAGAAGATATAAAGCCACATAAATATTAAGAAAACAAAAGAAAAATATATATTTTTCAACAACCGATGTAAAAAATATTCTAAACAAAAATTTTAGAAACTCTGTTGCGACTTTGAAACTCAATTTTTGTATTTTTGTGTGAATAAAAAAAAAGATTAGTTTGTATAGATCCTTATTTGCAGCAAATTAACTGTGACTTAATTTATATTGTAAATAAATCCAAATAAAATATGCAACAGGATTGCAAGCTCATTGCAAACATCCTTCAAAGTACAAACATTTTCATATTTTTTTCATTTAGCGAAGCCATCAACTCTCACTGACAAATACTTTGTAGTTAATAAAATACATTTAAATAACATTTAAGGACTTTTGACCTTATCCAGATTATGGTCTATTTATAATGCTTTCAGTTTTAATTAAAAGTATTTTTATAAGTGAAAAGAAGCAAAAAGCAGAAAAATTAAGAATGACAGAGCGAAATGGAAATGTGGGCTTTCATTTCGTTTCAGGTTAGAACAACTCATATGAATTTTTAATCTTTTAAATAACTGGACTCGTTAAAAGGGAACAAAAAACAAAAGCATATAAAAACGATGCAAACATATAAACGCCCACATGGGTACATGTTCACACTCATGCACTTCAAAGTCAAAGAGCAAAAAAATTTAAAAAAGAAAAATAAGGATGCAAGAAGAGTAACGTTGCTTGCACATAAATCACATGCTGTCTTAAGTGGCCTACGTTTGTGTCATTGCAACAGTTTTAATCTCTTAAATATAATCCTTGAAGGGTTTACATTTCATACATGCTGGATAGCCGACTTGATGGCAGGCTGCAGCCTGAACAGGAGTGAGGCTTCTTTTTTTTTTGCGGTCCTTAATTTTTTGCAGTGTTACTTTTCATAATATACAGTGGCTGGCTGGCTGGCAGAGCAAGTGTATGAAATGTACAATCCTTATGTATAAACAAGTGATTGCAAGTGTTTAAAAAAAATTAACTATGTTAAATGCGAAACATGCACATTCTTGTGAATTATTTACTGCTGAAATACCAGCATATACATATTTACATGTGTGTGTGTGTGTTGGTATAAATAGGGAAGGGTTGGCATTAGAAGTTATACAAAAAAATTAACAGTATCCATTACATACAAATATTAGCTGTTTCATAAAAGAAACTCTGCTTAAGTACATACAGACTCGCTTTATCCGTACAGTAACTTCCACATGATGGTGACATCTGCGAAATAGTTAAAGTAACGAAAAATTGGGAAAACTGGGGAACAAAAAAAGTCAATCAGATTAATAAGCTAAGCTTAGTCCTTGTTATTATTACATAGTAGTTTTATACAATAAATTTCGAAATTGTAAAACATTTACACAGAGTTCTGTTTCTGATTGTAATACGAATTTTATAAATTTGAGATAATTACAGAAAATGATTTATGGTAGACAGGCAAGTTATTGCTTCATATAAAATAAAATTTACCACAGATCTTGGCAGCATATTTAAACAATTTCTTGTTAGCTATTTTACATCGTTGAACCTAAGATATACTTTTAATTTAGTGCTCGAAATAAAGGATATTTGTATTTCATATGTATGAAGGTTGACAGTAAAATTTATAATTTTTCATCCCGTATTTTTATATCGAAATTTTAACTTATACTGAAAACTAGTACAGCCAAAAGTCAACACAATCGATTTTATTGTAGATTTATATAATTTTTTTTAATGTTTATAGAGACATCCAAACGTCATAAATTTTTTTTTATAAAAGTCATATAACGTCCACAACTACAACTATTTAATGGTGGTACATTTACATCGTATTTTTTGAAAAATAAAATAGAATAGTTAATTGTAAAAAAAATACCTTGCAATGAGCCAAATC
The DNA here is from genome assembly GCA_947311025.1 of Lypha dubia. Lineage (NCBI taxonomy): Eukaryota > Metazoa > Arthropoda > Insecta > Diptera > Tachinidae > Lypha > Lypha dubia. Next base: position 1,825,183 of record OX371264.1, on the reverse strand, counting down.
TATTTACGGAGCTCTCGCTTCTCTTTTGTCGTTTAACTTTCCTAGAATTGAACCACATCAATATATAGAAAACAAAATATTTTATTGTTGTTCCTGTCTTTGCGAAACAAGTTGGAGGGAAACACATGCATATTTTGTTAGTTAGTTTTTTTTTTTAACTCACATGCATAAATAATATGTGTACATGTAGTAGTAGCAAGTAGCTTAAGCGCTTATATCTCCCAAAATACTAAACAGATTTCCGCTTCGTTTACTTTCGTGATGAAATATTTTTAATTTGTTATAAATTTTGTCAAAATCGGTTAAATAATGTGGCCATAAAGTCTACAACAGAAAATGCTCTTGCCTATTTATTGTATATACAAAAGATACGTGGGTGTTAGACAGCCTTATATTGCTGACTTTGAATTATAATTTCTGCTAAAATGCATCTTAAAAAAAATAATATATGAGAGTCAGGTAAAAACTTGCCGTAATTGAAATAAAATTTATCCTAGAGCTTAACTACATAATTTTAAAAGTTACATATAAAACTCAGTTAGTTAAAAAAAGGATATTTCCAACCAATCGAAATGAAAAACTTTAATATTAATACCAAATTTTATTGTAAATTAAGATCATAATTGTAGGTAAAATTTTGTTTTTAAAATAAAGGATACATGAGAGGCAGGCAAATCCTTGCGCTGATTTAAACAAAATTTATCACGTAGCTCAACAGCATAATATTACACATTCATACAAAATTTACTTGCAATCAAAGCATTAAGTTTTACCCAATAACATCAATAAGAAAAGAGAGAAGGAATTAAACTTCGAATGAAATTTTATTATTGTGTTTCAATTTTCCCTAGAATCTTATGTTATTTTCAGCCGTAATTTTATTTTTTAAATTAAACAATAATCGTAAGCAGTGAGAAATGGCAGCTAATTTTATTGCCTTAAATGTTTGTTTTGTCACTGTTAGCGCATCTCACTGTTGCTTAATTAATGTATGCTCGTATGGTTCACTGTACTCCGTTAAATATACTCGTGTATGAGTTTCTGATAAGGATATCTTTTAGTGTCCAGACAAATTAATTTTCATTTTGTGAGCTTAATGTATGTGTTTTTTTTTATCAGCTCTTACGATGTTGTTACTGTTCTTTGTCCTTTTTAAATGAGACTATTTGTGCTAAAATTTCTTTACATTTATTCCATTTATGTATAACGTCCTTTGTTTGAAAATTCTATGAGGGCTAAATATACCCTTTTGCAAATGGTTTTTTTATATACAAAAGAGGCTGGCCGATAAGGTTGGTGGGTGGGGGGTTTGTGAGTGTGTGTATTTATGTGTACGTAAAGGGCACGTGTTGCTTATTTATTTTAAAATTAAAAGGAAAAAGGTAAACAACAAATAAACTTGTGTTCATTGAAAGAAAATATTATACAAATTTATTTATTTTTTTGTTTAATTGCTAGAATTTTATTTGAAATACTTAGGAAAAGTAGAAAGGAAATAAAAGAACTCATACTGTTTAAGAGAATATTAGTCAAGTTAAAGGGTCTCTTTTGGATAAAACTTAAATCTGATTCTACATAATTGAGTTTCATTTATAATTGAATGTTAAATTTTAAACTAAAATTTGTGTTAGAAAATTAGAAAATATGGATTTTTTACGTTACAGAAAATTTACCAGAACTCTAAGAGAATTGTAATTTTGTTGCTAATAATGTTTTATTCAATATCGTTACGGTTTCCAGAACGAGCTCCTGCAAGTACTTTGTATGTATGTATGTGTTAGGAAGACCGCGAGAGCTATTGAAGGTTTGAGCGAGACAGACAATGCATTGAATGAATTATAAAAATTATTTTGATTTCGTGAACAAAATCATTATGGCGATAAACAGTCTAATAAATTTGTCATAATTTTTTTAAAATGTCGATATTATTTTTACAAAAGAATACAATCAAAACGAACGAAATAAATAAAATGTGTAAATAATAAAATTAATGAATGTTTCAAAGTATATGAATATCAAGTACATGCATCTCAACATGCATGCATTTCAAAAATAGCTCAATAGCAGAGCTGTAATGGAATGATTCCAGTTTGAAAGAATCTACGAATCATAAACTCTTTTGAAGTTTTTTTTTTTTAAACATTCAAGAGTTTTTTAACGATGATTATAATCCTAGTGAAAACAGAGAATTAAAATTTGCTTTTCTTTAAATCATCAATAAATTCACTTAAAATTTAATTCAATTAATCATTTTAGTGATGTGAATGCATGCGAAAATTTTTAATTCATGCAGGAATGCATTCGTGTTTTAAATAAATTCACATTTTGTGTAAAATTAAATTAATTTTTTTGATGTGGACAATATCTGAGCATCGAATGAGACCGATCCCATGCCCCAAAAGTGTTCCCTCCCAGAGATATGCGCGTTTTATGAAAGTGATGGTACACCACGTATATAAATCTTTAAAATGGCTCTCCTGAACAAAACCGGTTTTTACCCTTAGGTCCCTTTCTATTTTGCGCGTCATATATATAGAGGCTGAAGTTCGTCAATTTAATAATCAGAAAAATATTAGAAAGATATTGTTAACATATTTCGAGTAACAAATGAAAAATTTAATACCTAAACATCCATCTAGATTTTAACTACACGGCTGAATAGAACAATCGACGTTTTTTTCGGTAGAAGCCACTAAACCTCAGTACATATTCATTTGTATTTACGCTAGTTGTTAGGTAGCTCTGTTGGGCATGATTACATTTCCCATTTATACACATTTCGAATGCAAATAGAATATGAGACTTTTCACTACTAATTTGATGCGAGATGGTAATTTTTTTTTATTTTTCACCATATATTAAACATTACAGTGTTGTCAATGAATTATATCCTACAATGCCCAATCTCCTGATTTTTTTGTTCTACTTAAGACAAGATTTTTTTGTTTAATTTTTAAACTTCAGTATATTTTTGATTAATGTTAGTTTGAAGATATAATTAGCACAGGCCCGTGCTTATTTTGTATATGTTTAATAATTGTAATTTTTGAAATTACTACGAACTGCTTATAATTATTCATATTTTTTTATACATATTTATACGCACTAAAAGTATCTGCTTTTCCATATATTACACACAAGAAAGTATACTAGTTACGTTAATGTACGTTATTGTAAAATCAATTTTACTTTTTTTTAATATTAAGTTATAATAGTACCAAAAGTGACAGATTTTCATTATTTTGCCCCCAAGAATGTACGCTGTAAGTCAATGTATGAAACCTAGTAAAAACAAAACCTACCAAAAGTACAAATTTTCCGGCCAAATTTCATCAAAATCCATTAAAAAAGTACCAATAATAAAAAAATTTATATAAAAAGTACTTTTAAACCTTCTCTAGACTTCCACAAATAATTCAAGACCAAAATTAGCCAACTCGGTCCAGCCGTTCTCGAGTTTTAGCGAGACTAACGAACAGCAATTAATGGTGCATCATACAAATCGGTCAAGTAGTTCTCGAGTTTTTAGCCAGACTAAGACACAGCGTTTAGAAATTTCATGAAGGAAAATTGGTAAGTATTTATGTTAATATGTATGTACATACATACATACATACATACATATGTATGTAATTATATCTATATATATAAAAGAAAGTCGTGTTAGTTACTTCGCTTATAACTCAAGAACGGCTGAACCGATTTAGCTGAAAATTGGCAGGGAGGTAGTTTAGAGCCAGGAATAGGCTATAGGATTAAAAATCTATTATTTCTGCTCCTGATAACGGTATTTGAACAAAATTTGGTACGTCGGTTTGGTGTGCATTTTTTAAGTGCTGCTGCAAATATGAACGGGATTGGACAAAGGGGTGTGGTACCTCTCATACAAACCACAAATTAAAAATCTATTATTTCTGCTCCTGATAACGGTATTTGAACAAAATTTGGTACGTCGGTTTGGTGTGCATTTTTTAAGTGCTGCTGCAAATATGAACGGGATTGGACAAAGGGGTGTGGTACCTCTCATACAAACCACAAATTAAAAATCTATTATTTCTGCTCCTGATAACGGTATTTGAACAAAATTTGGTATGTCGGTTTGGTGTAAATTTCTTAAGTGCTGCTGCAAATATGGGCGGGATTGGACAAATGGGCGTGGTACTTCTCATACAAACCACAAATTAAAAATCTATTATTTCTGCTCCTGATAACGGTATTTGAACAAAATTTGGTACGTCGGTTTGGTGTGCATTTTTTAAGTGCTGCTGCAAATATGAACGGGATTGGACAAAGGGGTGTGGTACCTCTCATACAAACCACCAATTAAAAATCTATTATTTCTGCTCCTGATAACGGTATTTGAACAAAATTTGGTACGTCGGTTTGGTGTGCATTTTTTAAGTGCTGCTGCAAATATGAACGGGATTGGACAAAGGGGTGTGGTACCTCTCATACAAACCACAAATTAAAAATCTATTATTTCTCCTCCTGATAACGGTATTTGAACAAAATTTGGTATGTCGGTTTGGTGTAAATTTCTTAAGTGCTGCTGCAAATATGGGCGGGATTGGACAAAGGGGCATGGTACCTCTCATACAAACCACAAATTAAAAATCTATTATTTCTGCTCCTGATAACGGTATTTGAACAAAATTTGGTATGTCGGTTTGGTGTAAATTTCTTAAGTGCTGCTGCAAATATGGGCGGGATTGGACAAATGGGCGTGGTACTTCTCATACAAACCACAAATTAAAAATCTAGTATTTCTGCTCCTGATAACGGTATTTGAACAAAATTTGGTATGTCGGTTTGGTGTAAATTTTTTAAGTGCTGCTGCAAATATGAACGGGATTGGACAAAGGGGCGTGGTACCTCTCATACAAACCAAAATTAAAAATCTATTATTTCTGCTCCTGATAACGGTATTTGAACAAAATTTGGTATGTCGGTTTGGTGTAAATTTCTTAAGTGCTGCTGCAAATATGGGCGGAATTGGACAAAGGGGCGTGGTACCTCTCATACAAACCACAAATTAAAAATCTATTATTTCTGCTCCTGATAACGGTATTTGAACAAAATTTGGTATGTACGTCGGTTTGGTGTGCATTTTTTAAGTGCTGCTGCAAATATGGGTGGGATTGGACAAAGGGGCGTGGCACCACCGATATAACCCAAAAATTTAAATCGCCATATTTTGGGCATTTTTTGCCCTACGTCGATGATATTTGGTACATATGGTATTGTCATAATTTGGAATACGTACCGGGAGAAAAGTGGATGGGACCACGCTCCTTTTTATTAAAATTAAAAATCGTAATATAGTCTTAACTACTGGACCGATCGTCACAATAGGATATATAAATACTTTTAATTTTATTTTATAACCAGGGGGTAGCGAAGTACACCGGGATCAGCTAGTTATTAAATATATTGTTGTGCAGCTAATAATTATTTATTTCCAAAAACATTGTTTAGCATTAAAAAGCCAAACCTATAGCCGCTGCAGGTTCTAATTGAATTTGAAAAATTAACCCAATACCAAAAAATTATTTTGCTGAAAATTATTTTTCACAAAATTCATTTATTGAAAAACATATGTTTTGTGTTTACATTTGTAGCAAGGCATATTCAACAGGTGAGCTTTCTTACACAGATGACTCAGAGCGCTTTAAATCAAATTTTCATACTAACTGATACAGTTTAAAAGCATTCGTAAGAAAATTTATTAAATTTACTTGTATGTTTTGATATAAAGCGAGTACTTTATACCAACAATATACATATTTTTTTTGGATTGTTGTAATTGTAATCCGACTGTACATACCTGCTCGTTGTGCCATGACTTGTAGCACCTTCAAATGGCCATATTTATGGAATATTTGACAATGAGTAAATTAGATTACGTTAAATACGTAAAACCAGTCGACCGACAAGTCGATATTTAGATATTTGGGGCGCTTAAGAGAACGATAGTGTGTGCCTTTCTGTCGCTCGCTTAATTTGTCGCTCGAAATCGTGGGCCAGGCTGTGAGAAAATAATTAGGACAGATGAATACAATTCCAAATTTTATCGAATTTGAAGGCATTAAAAAAGTCTGAAGTAATTTCTGAAGTAATAATCACTCAATGGGGTTTGGGAGGTTGTTGCAAAAACTTTGCACTTGTCAATGGATTTCTTTAAAAGTTTACTTTTTAACAAATTTTTTTCATTTGTTATTTGAAAGTAGAAAAGAAATATTTAATACAAAATTTGCATGATTATGTCTTTTTATAACTTTTTCTTTTTCTGCCATTTCCGTTCAATCGTTAAAATGGATTTATTTGCAAACACACATCCAAATAAACAAAAATACTCAGTTGTTTTCCTCCTCGTATGTTGCAAATAGTAAAAGTATTAGAAGCATGTGTCGTATTGTATTGAGCAAAGTTTTTTCTTCCACTCCATTGAATTGTATTGAAATTTTGTTATAAGAAAAAATTTCTTAAAAATAATACTCCAACACTCCAGACATACTTTGGCATTTATAACCAACCAACCCACCAATTTTATTTTGTGTCGAGTATGGAAGAAAACTGTTGGTGTCAATTATTTTCACACCATTTAGAAGTATTAAAAACATGATGTAAAAAAACAACAAACATTTTCCTATAGTAAATCTTTTCTAAAGAAAACACTCGTAACATTACAGTTTTATAACAAAAGACTTTTTAGACAAAAATTGTTTGTTTTCTCTTTATGATTACGATTATTGGAAAATTTTTATTTAATTGTTTGGGGGAAATATTGAGTTTAATTTCTTACGAATTTGTTCAAGTGTACTCGTATGTGAAGGTGTATGTGTGAAAATTAAAATTTTGTTTTTTATTTTATACGAAACATTTTAATATGAAATTGTAGCAGACATTTAAATATATTGGCGGTATTCAGTGTTTAGTGCAAATGGTCTTGTGAATTAAATATATCGACAGCTTTTTTTTAAAAAATACAACAACAAATAAAGCATTTCAAATTAACGAGATATCATGAATACTAAATAAGTAAAGGAGAAATTTCTATATAAATGGAACAATATTATATTAATTTTGTAAATTCAAACTTATAATCGAAAATCTGATTTTAAGTTCGAAATTTTGACTTACTTTCAAACATTCAAACTAAACTTCACAAATTGAAGTACATACAAACTTTGTTGCAAAATTATAAAACAAAACTTTTAAAATTGGTAGTACTTAATTTCGAAAAATTTAATTTGAAATTAAAAATTCAAACTTAGTTTCTATATTCCAAACTAAATAAAAAACGGTAGCGTTTAATATAAAATTTCAAAATTTTGAACTTAATATTGAAACTCTAATATAATTTCGAAAATTTAAACTTATTTTTGGAAATCTGATTTTCAAATCGAAATTTTGATCTTAATTTCGAAAATTAATACTTATGTACTATTTCCACATGATGGTCAATTGATTTGAGTGTAAAATTTGTATGAAAAAAACTGATTTTTTTTTTTAAATTTCCTTATAAATTTTACACTCAAACTGCACCTTAATTTCAAAAACTCAAATACAAACTTAATTGAAATATTTCAAACTAAATTTTGTAATTTTCGCTAAATCAAGTTTAATTTCGAAAATTCGAACAAACTTTTCCAACTTCATTTTGATTGTTATGAAAAAAAAAACTTGATTTGCAGTTGCATTTAATTGTGAATAAAATCAACACATGTCCAGAAAGTTTCACGAAATATGTTTTTTTTTGAAAGATTTCCGTCCTTAAGAATATTCATACATACATACATATGTATAAAAATTTTATTTTTGTACAGCCTAAAATTTTAAATAAATTTATGAAAAAAACCCTTTAATAATAAAAATTACTTGCGAATAGCTAAGAAACCACTGTACGAGTATTTGTTTATTTTGAACTTCAAACTTTAAAAATTCTATGTTTTTAGTGATAGAAAATTTACTGCCGATTTCACGATATCGAATGAATTTTAAATATTTTTTTCAATCATACCAATCATTGTTTAGTTTTAACATGGTACAAATACTTACATATGATACAAAAACAAAATTTTAAAATTTGTTTTTGCTTCAAATATAATTATACGAATGAAAAATTTGAAAAAAATTCTTTCGACATCGTGAAATCGGCAGTTAATTTCGGAAGTCAAAACCATACAATTGTATGTGTGTATGTTTGAAAAACTGAAAATTTTTTTATTTATACAAGAAAAAAACGACATAATTCATTTGCTATAAATATTTTTCTAAAGATTTCTCTCCACCATTTTAGTTTGTTTCATCTTTGAGAACTTTAAAAAAGGTTCCATTCCGATACCTAGACCCGTTTAAGATATAACACACATTTCCCACATTTTCATATATGAATTAATTTAATAAATTTTTTTTTGAATATAACAAATATAAAAATTAATTTACATAAATATTTGTTATGGATGAACTTATCTCCATATGTACTGCATTTCATTGGTTGCTAAATGCCAAGTCATCAGTAAATCTTGACCACCATATTTGAAAAGTTTGCAATTTGATTTGCAAGCAAGAATTGCTTTAAAAAAAGCACAATAGTTATAAAAAAACTTATACAAACACCACAACACAAAAAACAAATTTTATGAGAGATGAACTAGTTTATTTTCGTTACAAACTTTATTCAATTAGTCAATCTTTGGTTGGCAATAAAAGTTTTATAAGGCAATCAAGGATTCACTTAACCTAAAAAAATAAATAAATATTCGAAAAAATAAATTGTTGAATCACACTCGAATATAATTTTATATTTTAAACAAATAAAGCAACCAAAATTTGACATCTGACATTGAAAAAGAAGTGATTTACCACGATTGTCAGCTGGTCTTACAAGATTACATTATATTTATTGTATTTTGTGTATATGTATGTCTTTATGAAATTATCATGTACTCGTATGTATACTTTTTTTATATATAAGTATATTTTCAAATAAATAAAGAATTTAAAATTTGGTGCTTTTTGAAATTCAAAGTTGACAACGCTGGTTTAAAGACTATTTAAGGATATATGTAGTTGTTGCTGTTATTTTGGTCGAAATCGTCCATATAGTTTTCGACTGCTATACCCACTAGAAGTATTGTATTAGTTATGCTTATAAGAAAAATATGTAGGTAACATGAAAAAAATATAAATATTTAGCTCTCCCTAATATTGTAGATACTGTGGTATACATGCTTGTCTACTCCAATATTCATAAAATTTTGTTTCTATTAGTGTTAAATTTACATTCACATGAATCCATAAAACAAAATATATAGAATTTTTGACAATAAATGTCACTTGAATATTTCATTTTCGAAAAAAAGAACAATTTTAGAACAGGAACAAAAACTCCTCATTCAGACTTTTCGCACACAAGCAAGTTTATTTACTAGTACATACGTACATACGTAGGTATATCTACATACATACATTAATATTTATGAAAATGTAACATTTTTTGAATCAAATAAATAAAAATAGAAAAATAGAATAGAATAAATAGAAAAAATCATAAAATAGGTAATTCATGTCACAAAATTTTGTCATTTTGACAATTTCATAATATATAAAAATAATGTTTTACAGAAAAATATATACATACATACATACGTATGTATGTATGCTATATACCCTGTAGTAAAATCGCTGCAAGTTGTCTCCAAGTCAACACTTTTTCCTACTGGTTTGGTGACTAGTGTCGACTTCTTGATAACATTGTCAACAGGTTGACTTAAATTGTAGAAATGTACTAGTAACTTTCTGGTTCGAATGTCTCCTCTTGGTCGCATGAGAACAACATTCTTAAGGCACCACGAAATAAGCCCCAATGAAATAAGCCCCAAATCGAAAAATGAAATAAGCCCCAAAAAATTTTATGAAATAAACCCCAAAAAAAATTAAATAAGCCCCAAACAAAATTTACGAAATAAGCCCCAAATAAAATGAAATAAGCCCCAAAAAATTTTATGAAATAAGCCCCAAATTTTTAAAAAATGAAATAAACCCCAAAAAAAATGAAATAAGCCCCAAATTTGTTAACTTTATGATGTAAGCTTAAGAAGAAATCATAAAATGCAAGAATTTTATCCTCTAAATTATATCGAACACCGGCTTCGCGTTCCAAGCATTCTCTGCATAACCGGCCTACGGCCGGGCGCAAGGAATTTATCCTCTATGGTATATCGAACACCGGCTTCGCGTTCCAAGCATTCTCTGCATAACCGGCCTACGGCCGGGCGCAAGGAATTTATCCTCTATGGTATATCGAACACCGGCTTCGCGTTCCAAGCATTCTCTGCATAACCGGCCTACGGCCGGGCGCAAGGAATTTATCCTCCATGGTATATCGAACACCGGCTTCGCGTTCAAAGTATTTTCTGCATAACCGGCCTACGGCCGGGCGCAAGGAATTTATACTCCATGGTATATCGAACACCGTGTTCGCGTGCAAAGTATTTTCTGCATAACCGGCCTACGGCCGGGCGCAAGGAATTTATCCTCTATGGTATATCGAACACCGGCTTCGCGTTCAAAGCATTCTCTGCATAACCGGCCTACGGCCGGGCGCAAGGAATTTATCCTCTATGGTATATCGAACACCGGCTTCGCGCTCCAAGCATTCTCTGCATAACCGGCCTACGGCGGGGCGCAAGGATTTTAGATCTATTTTACGGATATGAAATAAGCCCCAAATAAAATGAAATAAGCCCCAAAAAATTTTATGAAATAAGCCCCAAATTTTTAAAAAATGAAATAAGCCCCAAATAAAATGAAATAAACCCCAAACAAAGAATTTGAAAATTTTTTGGGGCTTATTTCATTTTTCGATTTGGGGCTTATTTCATTGGGGCTTATTTCGTGCCACCCATTCTTAATGTTACTAGTACATTTTCAATGACAAGTACTTGCTAAATGTCTATTGCACAAATCATTGTATGGGGGTGTATAGAGCGAAGTACTGGCGTCAAAGTCAAAAGTGAGTCCGTACAATTTCACTATAGACATTTCCTGCTGGGCAGCTCACACACATACACATTCATAATATCATATATGTATAAGTATAAGTACGTGTGTAGAAAAGAACAAGATCTTTTTGCCTTCATTGTGGCATAATATTTTATTTAATGAATACATTTCAATAACATAGACATACATACATACATGCATACATATGCACATAAAATGTAATTAAATAATTTTAATTTGGTTACATTTCAATTATCTTACGTACATATGCACACACATACATATATTTTATTTAATAAAAATCCAAAATATGGCCAGTCTCTTCGTCTATATTTAAACATTTTTATAACAAAATTTAGAAGACATCAATTTTTTTTAAGATTTTTAAGCTCCTGCTCAAATTTAACATATATTTTGTTTTCGTTTTCTCAATTTTTCAAGCCGTATTGTCGCAAGGATGTTATTAATTTATTTTAGGACTTTTTCATAAAGACTTTTGCTTTAATATCATACTGTATTTTGAATATGTTCATAATTCACTAAGTAAATCAGAAACCAATAGATAGAAATAATGCGGTTTGTAATCGAATTTAATTACTGCGTATAAGCGATATTAATTTTACTTCATATTACTCATACGTCTGGTGTCTCTAACATAAGAGATACTTCATGTTTGGCTTTAGCAAAGAATATATGTAAATCATATAGATTGTACATCATTCATTCAACAAAAATTTCAAGAAAGTGATTTTTTGACACTTTCTATATACTTTCTGAAAACATATATTAAAACCAAAGGTGAGTTGCCAGGTGAGAAAAATATCAATCAAAATTTCAGGATTCTTTTAAAAAGTAATTATAAAAGCTACTTGTTTTAAGCGTTTATACAAATAATTTTAATATGTACATACATATATTCTTATCAAGCATATATTCCAAATACTGTTTTTCTAATTATTATATATAAATATTAAAAAAATAAATTTTTAGTTTTTATGCGTTTCATAAAACTCGGCTTGGGTAATTATACTGGCAACTCTAAAAAATAAATATAACAAAAAACAGCAATGGAAGAAAAAACGACATTTTTAAACTAAAATTTCCGCTTCATGAAAACTTTCAAGAAAATTTCATGAAATTGCATTATTTGTTTTTACTTTTTCATTGATAATACATATAGGAAACTTTCATGAAATTACTTTCATGTGTAAACGCTGCGTTAGATTTAGATCAATCACCCTATATAAGTTAAATTTTTGGAAGTTCCTTTTTCTATAGACCAATAGCAATACTTTCGGTGGAGTACTAATAGTAGAAAGTAAAAAAACTTCTATTCTGAATGGAGAACAAACATCGGCCAACCACTCAAGCATTTACACAATTCAATACTAAATGATTATATTCCGATTTTTGGGGCTCAAATTAAAAGATTTTATGATGTATGAAGATATCTCTTTTGCTTGCATCCATTAGTTTATCTGATGGAGCATCTAAATTTCCAAAATCTTTATTGACACAATTTTACGAATTCTTATAGGAAAGGGCTATTAGTATTTTCAGACATAATATGATACAATACCCAAAAAATTAGAAAACAACATTATTATATGTACTATGTCTCAAAATTTTTACAATTCCTTAAAAAATGCTTTCAAGGTTAATATTAGTGCTGGTTTACACACATCAAGTTTGCTTGTTCAAGTTTTAATTCATCTGGGAGGAAAACAAAGAAAGCAATATTAATTTCTCTACATCTGAATTAAAACTTGATCAAGGAAACTTGATGTGTGCAAACCAGTACTTTGATTACTTATCGATGAGCGAACATGTTTAGGTAGCAAAGAAAAAGTACGATACATTTCATAAAATTACGATATTTCACTTCAGTTTGACTTTTGAATCAAATTTCATAGAATATTTTTAAATTTTAATTCATATAAATTCACAATTAAATATTAAGAAATCTTTTTACAAAATAAAATTCATTAATTTTAATTGAAATTAAAATTTTTTGATATTTTTGACAAAAAAGTGAGCAGATCGTTCAGAAAAATTAATCAAATCAAAAGCTGCTACATCTAAACTGTTTAGTAGCAGGTTTTCCTCCTGAACGCGCCCAATGTTGTTTTGTGTTTTTTTTATAAGAAGCCCGCGAGCCTTTTTTACAAAATCCCGAGTCTAACGACTGAAAAATTACATTTCTTCAATTGGCTTTGTGTAAAGAGAAAATATACGATTAACTCGTAAAATAAAATAAAATATGCAACTACATTTATTTGACAATTTTACGACAGGTGACAGATTTCTTTTTTCTAAAAAAAGATATTTTTTAATTTTCTAATATTTTTTTCATGAACATTTGTTTTAATGGAACTGCTTTAAATATTTTTTTTTTTCAATAAATTGTCGTACTAACATTTGGCCATCATTTGCATTGAAATTTCACTCTATTTTCAATTTAAATGTAAATAATTCATTTCACAAGTATCAAAAGTATTCATTCAATTTAATGTATACCATAGTCAACAATTGACCACAGAAACTTAGATTGAACTTACACCAGGTTTAAACAAGAATTTAATTAAAAACTGTTGTCTTCTAAAAGAAAGAGGTCAAGTATTCAATTGATGATGATCATGATGTTGATGATTGTATTTATTTGTACACTGATGCAGTTTAGATGTCAGAATGTCAATTTAATCAAAATTAAAAATAAAACATAAGAAAAATTTTTTGCAACTAGAAAACATGAAAGAAAAAAATAAGGTCATGATGAGAGGAGGTGTGGGTGGAGACTGCGTTGTTTTTCTTTAACACAAAGTTTACTAAAGGAAATGAAAACAGTTTCCCTTAGAATAAGAAAGTATGTGTGTATATGAGTATATGTATATTTCATCATACCCGTAAAATGACATCATTAGTTAATGTTTGTTCGAGTCAGTTTAGTTTTCTTTCGTTTTATTTGTGTATGTGCGTGTATTTGCCATAAGATGAACATCTTAACTCTTTTTGTTAAGTATTTGAAGAAAACCAAAAAATCCTTAAATAACGTTTTAAAAATTTCTCTTTATTGTTGTATTTAGCAGCATGTATGCATGTAAACATGTATGTATTTATATATTTTAGCTACCAGCTACTCATGCCAAAATTCCAGAAAATGTGAAGACAATCTAAGACAACATTCATTTTAACTGCTTGGGTGGGGCTGGAAGTGTTATTAGATCCTCTTTAAAACTCACCAAACTAGAAAACTCGTGGCATATATTTTCTGTCATTTTCCCTGTTTGCTTTTCTTTATGTCTTACTTGTTTTTTTTTTCTTAATCTTTTTTTTCTTTCTATTTGTAGTCTACACTCAACATCTACTTAGTGTCATCATTTACTCCTTCATGTTCATTTTGTATTAAGCACTATAACTACAAACACACACACATATGCACACGCATTTTTATCCGTTATCGAAGTAACTGAGTTGGTTCCTTATTTTAAAGTAAAAAAAACACATGTAAAGCCAACAAAAATTGGAAAAAAAAAAAATTTTTATAAGTTGAAGTAATAAAGAGTGAGAAAAATATCTATTCCAAAACAAAATTTTAAACAACTACTTTATATTTTCAAAATTTTCTTCTTAAAAATTTCCGTGATACAATTTATGACAGTATTTAAATATAATATTATGCTTTGTTTTGTATGAAATCATATTTCTCACAGTGTATGTGCTGCAAAATAAAACTACTGACATTTAAACGCGCTCTCGTGTTTTTTTATCATTTTATTTTTATAAAGAAGTGAAACACTTCAAAATAAAATCTCGAAATAAAAATTTTCAACAATTTGTACAAAATCAGGAACATAAAATATGAGCGGTTATTTTTGAAAACATTATAAGTCCACTTTAAGAAAAATGATCAAGCATTAGAATACTTCCAATTCAAATAAAATGTTACTAATTTTTAATAATAATAGAACTTATTAGTTTTTTCAAAAATAGCCACTCAGTACATGTTTTTATATGCATTTTGACTTTAAAACGTTTTCCATTTAAAACTTAAATTAAAATATTTTTATTCTGTCATTTTTTATGTGTAATGAAGTGTTAAAACCAGGAATAACGTACGGTATCATCATCACTAATGCAAAATACAAAGGAAAAAAAAAAAAAAAGAATCATATGACATATTTTTAGGCGTCAAGTTCTTTTTTGCAAGTACGAGTATTTATGTATGAATGTATGTGAGGTGTATGTATATACTAGAACAAAAACAAACCGGCATGAGGTGTGAGATAGATAGAGAGAATGTGTGCTACAGTGTCACAGCATACATAAATTTTATTTTGTTTGCCACGTATGTTACACTTTTGTATTCGTTGAAGTGTAAGTTAAGGTGTTTGCTTGAATATATTTTATAAAAAATTGTTTTTGTGTTCTTTACAGGGGTGCGTTTTGCTACTCAGGTTTATCTTTAAGAGCTCTAAAATAAAATTTAAAATAAATTCATAAATGATTGCGCACGTTGTTTCCATTGAATTCGAGGTTCTTTCAATATTAATATTCAATTTAAAATTTATTAAAATGAGCAATTTTCATAAATCGAATGGGGTTGCTAACAAATTACAAAAATGTAAAAGTTTTCGAAAAACTGCTGCTCGACATGCTTGGCTTTCACACATTTGAAATTTTAATTTATTGTAAAATTTTGTTTTCTAGTCTATAAAATAAATTTTATTTCCATTATTATTTCACAAATAAATATTTGAATATTTAAATCAAGAACTATACATTTTCTTTAAGAGGCTGTAGTGGTTATCTATCACTTAGGACCATTGTTCGATCCCTGGTCAAGCCAAGTTAATCAAGATCATAACATCAACACTGTTTAAGTGATGCAGGCATAGCACTGGTGAGTAAAAACTGTTCCGGCAGCGATTTACACAGTTTCGAGGTAATTCAAACAACAACACCCTCCTTCTTCGTTTAGAAGAATCGTCAGCGATTTAAAACCATTAAAAAGTGTCTGGTCACAGAGCTTAATAAATTTAATGCATCTACTAAACATCATAGACGCTGCAACGCTGCTCTAAAAATTAAAAAAACGCTTAATATCACATTTTCCAAAGAATAAAGCATTCTTCTACATTTTCTACATCTACCTTCTCTACACTTTCCATTTCTCCCTAGTTCTGGTATAATGAATTGTATAAGTAGGGTCATCACCTGAATGCTTTGCTACACCACAAATATTTTGTCTTGAAATCAGTGCGCTCTTTTCTAGGAAGCATTACACAAAACTTTAAGTTTCTTAGTTAATTAGATCCAAAACTAAATCAGTATCATTTTTCATTGTATGTACATATGTGGAAGATGTCACGCCCACACATACTATCCTTATTTCTTGAAGAAAAGTGCTTCCTACAAAAGTGACTCATTAAAAATTTTAGATTGCTAACTTAATTAGTTCCCAAGATTTATCAAAATTAATGTGTGGCATGGGCTACGCATAATTGTTTAATTTTTTAAACTTCTTTTAAACAAAATTTTACATTTATTTGAGCATGTACTCAAGTATTTGTTTTAAATTTTATTTATTTGTTACGGGTTAGCAATATCTAAATATATATTTCGTTGGTAGCCATACCAACTCATCAGTAGATGTTTTACCCTTTATGTTTAAAAAATGTTAAAGCTCATCTATTTATATATATATTTTTGTGAATTACAAAGCATAAAAACAGCTTTCAAAATTTTTCAAACACACATAACAAATAATTTTCCATTATGAATGTGTTTACTTTTCTACACCTCACAAAATTTTAAGTTTTTGTAGCTGTATTAGTTTGATAAATACCATCATATGAAATAATCCTCAATATGGGGGGCCCAACGCCAACTTAAGATATCAGAAAAGAAACCACTCTATTTATTGAGTGAAAATTTCAGAAGAACTTTACACTGGTTTAGGAGTCCATAGCTTTCAGCAAGACAAACAAACAAACATTTAGTTTTATTTGGATCGATAAGAATATATTATTATAATTGGATATTTTGCTTAATAATTCTTAATTTATCTTCAGGAAAAAGCCAATTAAAAATTAAAAGTTAGTAACTTTAAGACATGACTATTTTTACACTACATGTAAATGAATAAACAAAAAGTACTAAAGCAAGAAGTACCAAAATACTAAGAAAAACAAGAAGTTCCAAAACTCCTTAAAAAGTAACTTATATTTTAATCTGAGCTTTCCATCTACCAAATTTTATCAAAATCGATTTAGCGGTTTTCACGTTAAAGTAAAGCAAGCACCCAAACAAACATACAAACATTTACATATATAAGTTTAATGATTTGGTCATTGAAAGTCATAAAAGTTTTTTTCAAAATTTAAACATTTATATATGTATCACCTTATTCATAAACGACTGATAAAGTTAAACAACACTATAAACCCCATTGAATGTTAGAAAAAAGGATTTTTCAAAACTATTAATTGATTTATTGTTTCAATATATCAACAATTCAATATATCAACACATGTAACACTAAATTTACATTAAATCTGGACAGAGTTTCTATTTATAAACACATAAACATGTAAAATATTTACAAATTAAAAATAACAAAAACCCAGCAGGAGATTAATTTATAATTTGCTTAAAATTAACGATGCATTTAAGAAAAGTGCAATAATGTGATGAATATCCGGCTGATCTATTAATTATTTTGCATGATTGAAAACAACAACAACAATAATAAAACAATCAATTAACATTTTGATTCGTACTAACGAATTATCCACAATTTTTTGTTAAATTATCTGCATGTGCTTTAAAATTTATTCTTTGTGTTGTTGCTGTTTTAATTATTTATAACATTTTTAAAGTTTGAAAAGTGAACTAATATCGATCAATAAGATGACAATTGACTTGAATTTATTTCTAATCTGCGGTATGACCTGATATTCACTGTTTGAATTTATTTTTGGTAGTGAAAACAAATACTAAATTACAATTCTACTCATCATTTCTCCTCGAAGGTAAACTACATTTGACTTATCCCATTTATCGATTTTGTCATTCTCTATGTGAACGATTTATATTTTTTTCCTCTAAAATGTTCCTAATCTTTATTTGAGTGATGAAATTGCGTGTCACTTATAAAACTCTTTCTGCAAAACATTATCAGCTACAATTGGAGATGCTTGGGAGTCCATTGGAATAAATAACTTTTTGTTGCATAAATATTTTACAGTTGTATTAAAAATATCTATTATTTTCTATGTAAACATTTAAAATATTTTATCTATTTTTGTATGCGCTTTAATTGTATCCCATTTTCCTTTTTAAAGACACAATTTCAAAAGAAATTACCTTTTATCATCTATAATAATATTACAAACAGGTAATCTGACCACCAGTCCCATTTACAAAACTTTTTCAGAAACATGTTAAATGAAGTCTTAAATTGGGCGTAAAATATTGCTTAGAATAGTGTTAAAGGGCGATTATGTCCCCATACCCAGGTTATATTTATTATCGTTTTTGCATGGATCTATTTAATCATGGTTCTTAAAATAAAAACTGTACCTAAATAATGTGAGTATGGTATCTGCCTTCCAGTTTTCCTGTCTGCCCTTCATTCCACCCATTTCCCACTCGTTTCCTATTCTAAAGCTATAAAAAAATTGCAATTTAGTCAAAGTTATGATTAGTGTATTTTCAATAACATGCTGTTATATTGCGTTGTTAGTTTGGGTACGCAGGCTGAAAGGATAAGCATAGCTCCTCCATATCCTTTATTCATAAATTATAATGGTGTTCATATAAAATGGAGCTAGTGATAAGAGTTTATTAATACTGTAAATTCTTTAAAAAAAATGTTTGCTGGGAAATGCGAATACATGTATTTTTGTATGTATGTATGTTTTTGTGTAAACATACGTTTGATACGCAAATAAAAAGTAACATTTGCGGGAGATCCTGGTGCAAAAAAACTTATACAGCTTTATTTATTTATCATCCACATCATTTGCGCTAAAAGAGCCTTGAAAAGAAACCTTACAATGAATTGTTTGACATAAAATTCAAATAGCCATAGAAGTAAAAATGAAAATATCTATAAAATAAGAAAAAATATATAAAAAATTAGAACAAAAAAACCATATTCAGAAAAAATTATTAAACAACAGCTGTGAAATTTCTCAAATTATCAAATTTCAAAAACTAAAAGAGAATTCGAAAGAAAAAAATCCTTATTAAAGTAAATAAAATTTGAATGGAATTTCAATACAGTGAAAAACTTTAATTTCAATTTATTTTGCACTTTATATGAAAAAAACAGTGACCAGAACGAAAAAAAAACAATCCTTTATCATTGTCAAGAGTTGGCTGGTTGTTAAGCGGACAGCCAAAGTAAAAATGCAGTGCAACAATGCACATAAAAAAAGAAACGAAAACTCACACACATACACACACACACATATACACAGCAGAAGAGTAAAAATTAATTAAAATGTCTTTTATTTTAAGCCACACATTTTTTAATCAATAATAAAAATGTTGAGATAAGAATAATGTTGAAATGAAAATAAAGGACTTTGCTCTTAAAGTTTATCTTTTGCAAACCAAAGTGCCATGTTGAAAGCAAACACAAATAAATGTCATACCAAAATATTTGCAGTCAGTTCACAGCACTTTAACGCTGTAATGCAAATGTGGTGGTATTAAAGTAAATGTGTGAGTGCGTGTGAGAGTGTGAGTATGTAAAACACATTAAAAATTAATGTAAACACTTTTACGACTCATTAAAATAAAACCTTTGACAATCAGCCAGGAGGATAAACAAAAAACCAGAAAATACTTGCAATAAATTTTTTTCTCTTTTCGTTGTTGTTGTTGCTGTTGATTATTTTACAAAATAACACGAGAAAATATATTTAATTCATGTTAAATTCATTCAACTTATTTCTGTTCATGATGGATGTGGCATGTCAAGGAATTTTTTTAAAGAAGTCACATATTTTAACGAGTGTATGACGTTTAATTAATAAAAGGAATTATTAATTCATATGAATATTTTGCTATCCAACAAGATAAAAGAGAGGACATATAAATGTCAAGAAAGCCAACACATGTTGTCATTGGTGGAACAATTAAACTGGCCCTTGAAATATTATCGTCTTTATAAAAAGGCCAAACACTTGAACGAAGCTTTCCAAAAATCTTCTATAAAATTTAAATTAAATAACAAATTTATTTTGCAAGTTTACCTCAAGATTTCTTAGTTTAGTTATTGTTTCTTATTCTCTCCCACTCTCTGCAAGTTAAAAAGACTATTTTTTTTTTTGTTTCTTTCCCCTTAACAAATTGAATTAAAATTAGACTATTCAATTAAAGCATTTCTTAATTACATTTAAAATAAATAAACAGTGCCAAGAAATACGCAAGTAAAAGAAGAAAAAAAAGTAAAAGAAGAAGAAGAAGGATATAATCAAGACATTCTATCTATAATTCCTAACTTTCTCTATAGAATAAACAAATTACAAAATCTTATCCTGATGAGAAAGAATTAAGAAGCTGCAATCAAAAAAAAAATATATAAAAATAAATTTCAAACAACCAACTATCGGCGTGTTACAACAGAAACAAAAACTTGTTCTTCGTATTCAAACTTGTACATTAATTTACTTTAGCAAAAATGCCTGTACACATACAAATACAACCATACAAACAAATATACTTACACACATATATACATATACACAAATACAATATAAGAGTTGAACAATATGTCCTCTCACGTATTTGACAAAGAAATTCAATTAGCAAGAGCCAAAAATGTTCTTATTTTAGCTACTGTTCATCATTATCATCATTATTGTTGTTGTTGTTGTTAGAAAGTGTAACTAGATGAAAATTTGCGACTAAAACTTATACCCGAATAAAAAATGAAAATCAAATATAGAAAAAATGTTCTAAACAAAAAGTTTCTTGATACCAAACAAGTAGAAGATAACAAAATACTTACAAGGCAACTTTACGCAAAAAGGTACTAACTGCCATTTTTCTTTTGCTATAGAAAAAGCTAAGAAAGTGTTTATTCATTTAAAGGCAAGCTATCGATAAAATTAGTTTGAAGATTTTGCGCAATTCGCCTTAAACTCAATGAAATTATATTGTGTTTCTATAGGGGCTGTGCACATATTACGTATCGCTCCAGGGGGGAGGGGGGTTAAAGATTTGTTACGGATTGGAAATTTTGCATTGAAAAATTAGTAAAAAGCGTTACGAAAGGGGGGGGGGGGGCTTCACAATGTCTGAAAACAGCGTTACGTAATATGTGCACAGCCCCATAGACAGGCATCTTGACTCTCTTTCAGACGATACAATCAACGTATTGAGCTAAACAGAATTCAAAATTTAAAAGTTTCGAAAAGCGCAAAGCAAAAAAAAAGCTTGCAAATAATGCGTTGGCTCACTTAAAATTAGACTTCTATAAAAACAATTGATGCAATTCTGAATGATGTTGAATTATTTTACATGATTCGAGATAGAGTGATTATGAAAATGGAAAATAGGTAAAGTTCACATCAGAGAAAGACATATCGAACATTCACAGTAGTAACGGTACAACGTTATTCCAAGTTTTTGACTTTATTACATTTTAAGAGACTTGAAAACAATTTTGAGCTCTATAGTCCTTAAATTTTTAGCCGGTTCTTGCGAACTTGAGCAATTTTGTCAACATTACATTAAAATTGAAATATTTTTTTTAGATAGTCTGAAGTATCACCACTTCTTTAATAATATTCCACCAAACACTTACAGTCCGATATTTCCAAAGTAGTCTGCGTTGTAATTTAACGTTGCATTTTATTTGTAAACTGGTTCAGGTAATTTTTATAGTTATCTGACTGTGGTCGTGCTACAAAGCAATACCTGAATCTGAATTATTATTTGAATTATCCTGCTAATGGTATAAATGTAAAAGTTTTTATGTTTGGATGTTTGTTCAACTATATATCCAAAACCACTAAATGATTTTGAATGATATTTTGTAGAAGGATAGCATATGACCCACATGAAATTATAAAAAAACTATTTAAGGGGTAAAACGGGAAATATTGGTTTTAAAATTATGCTGTTTTAGCTGTAATCCTGATATTAATTGTAGTTTCAATTGAGTTTTTAATTAAAGGATGTCAAGGATCTATACATGTCATTGATCAGGTTTTCCTCCTTAAACATTTTTTTTAGTTCATCTACTAAATACCACTTTAACAAAATCTTATATTTTCTATAGCTCTTATGATTGGGAAGAAAAGCCAATTAAACTTGCTGCGCTGTATGCTTTGTAGGTTCTTTCTTAGCTGCAGATATCTTTATTAGAAAACTTTTGTACAAGTTCTTCAGGAAGCATATGTCATGTTATCTATGAAAACCGTAAACATTTTTATTTAATTTGTGTCCTTCAGAAATTTCATTTACTTCGTGTTTCAAGTTGTTAAATAATATTTTGTTCCGTAGATTTACTTCTTAATAACTTTGACTTGCTAAAAAGTTTTTATCAGCATCCTCAATCCTGCCTGCAGGTGTTAAATATTTGTATTTTAAGCCCTTTTTCACACGATACTCAAAATTACTCACGAAAAAAGAGTGAATGTAAAAGTTAACACAAAAAGACTCTAAACAAAAAATTAAATTAGTAACAGTCATGGCTGGAAAACAGCATAACTTTAACAGTATCCTGCTGTAGTCTGTGTGCGTGTGTGTGTAAGTGTATTTGAACAACAAACCCAGAAGTAACAAACTTGGGACGCTTTAACCTCGCAACTAGATGAGGTACTCGATCCATACCGAAGAAACAAAATAAAAAAATAAATAAATAGAAAAATAATAGGGCTGAGCAAAAATAAAAATGGATGTGTATTAAGTTAAAATGTTAAGGCTATATGAGGATTTGTGGCAACTGAAAAAAAAGCAAAAGAGAAAGTGGATGGTAAAAAAATATAAAATGCGTGACTAGAATAAATATAAATAAATGTTCAAACATAAACAGCCACAACAAATAAGCAAAAGAGAAGTTTAAGTGACTGGCCCCCTCTCCCTTAAAAATTGTTTGTTTAGACGTTACACCATTTTAAGAGGGAGGTGGGGATAAACTTAAGCTGTGGAAATTTAAAAGCCAACAGATGAATATAAAATAAATTCAACTAAATAGATTTTATGTGGAAAAAGAAACAAAGCAAAACAAATAAAAAGGTGTTTAAATAATACGAAAATAATCAAGGAAATATTTAAAGAAGAAGGAATGAAGACTCAACGATCCGACAATTAAAGATGCATTTTTTTTAATATCTAAAAATATCCTGGCAAAACGCAAAAATTAATTTTTATTCATTGGTTTTTATTGTGAAAATTGTAACGACTTTCCTAAAATAATCTCATCTTCATAAAACAAGAAAACTTTGGTTCTGCTCTTTTGCTATTCCCAAAATAAGTTGCACCAAAAGAATTTTCTAAATAAGTTCAATGTCGTCGTTGTAATTCTTTTTTTCGCTTATACAGCAAAACTTATTTTAGTTTGGAATTGGTTCCAGTACAAGTTTGTGTGCGCGTACGTATCAAGTTTTTGATAAAATTTTTACTCTGTAGAATCTTTGAATCTAAAGAATTTTCTTCATCTTTTTTTTTTCTTTGGAAATCTTTTAAATAAAGAAATAGTTTTGTGTTCTTAATTTTTCTTAAGCAAAAATGCTACTTGCGGCACAGAAAACTTACAACAATAACATAAAAATAATATGAAGTGGTTTGGGTGGTGGGAAAGAAATTGTATTCTAGAGAATCATTATTCTAGAGAATCACTCTCTCTCTCTCTCACACTGTGATGGTGGGGTATGAGTGATATTAACTCAAGAGGACGAGTTTCACATCGAACGTATGAGTAATATTAATTATGAAATTATAATAAGTTCTTCAATAGTTTTGCTTGTGAGCATAGAAGACTAATGAAAGTTCTTGTTGCGAAATACAACAAAGGATTCAAGCACAATATTGCAAGGATACATTTTAAGTGCTCGTTTATACAGAGAAAAATGATATTAAATAAGATAATCTTATGCAAAGCGATTTCATTTTAAACGAGTATAACAAACACAAAAATCTTTTAAGTCTATGTTGCACTTATGCAGCTGTTACATACGAGTGTTTTAAGGAAAAGTAGTTGATTTTTTGGAGAAATGGAACTTTCTTTTAGGAGTAGCATGGGAGGCACTTAATTTATTTCTTAGTTTGTTGTATTACCATGGAAATTATTTCATTCATTATTTTAATGATGATGTATGTCTTCAGCTATTATGGACTGGAATATTAAATTTTGTAGAATAATTGAATTATCCCTCTTTACTGTTGAGAAATTGTACTAAGTTCAATTGTGTATTTATGATTCTTAAGTTCTTTTTTACCATGAAATTATTAAAACTTTAAATTCTTGAAATTTCTTTAAGAAATAATTTCATCTTAACAAAAAAAAACTGAACACACCGCTAAACAAACTGTTTCAATTCTGATAAAAAAAGTCAGCTTGCTTTGTCGGTGGCTGCTGAAATAAATAGAAAAGTTATACTAACGTTTCTATTTTTCTTTTTTTGTGGATGCAACAGCAAACAACATACTCTGCCTAAAAGAAAAAAAAAATAGAGAAATGAATAAACAAAAAAAAGAAGTTATAAAAAGAGGAAATGTTAAGCAGCAGCATCTACAACAAGAAGAGCAAGTTAGCAAACAAAAAAAGGGTTTGCAAAAAAGAAACAGACACGAAACAAGGAATACTACGACAAACGAGTATACACAAACACACAACCGCCTACCTTTTTATGCATCATTTTTATGTTTGTGTAGGCAAATTTGTTTGTATACGTTGACTAGGTTTGAGACCAAAAACATCTGTAGATGGCTGTGTATGTGTGACGGAATCAGAATGATCAGCATCAGTATCATCATGATGGCGTTCGAGTATAATAATAATAATGATGTTGCAGGCATCACTACGGGCCATCGTCATGCTGCACACTAACTTGACCGAGTGACTGCTTGAAGAAAAAAAAAAAAACACGGGCCGCCTGAATTGAAATCAAATTCGCAGTCACCCACATGAAGTTTATGCTTTTCTATTTAATTTGTCCAGTAAACCGGTTGTTGCTGTAGAAAATGTACATGGATGTATAAATGTGTATGTGTGAGTGTGTATGGCAGAGTAGTTGCTTTTGTTCTTCTTCCTGTTGTATGCAGTTTTTTTTTGTTTCTGGTGCCATCCTGCCTTGTTGTTGTTGTTATTGTTGTTGCTGTACTCTGAAAATTTGTTAATGTTTTTTTTTTGGTTTTTCTTGTTAAAGTTGTGTTTTATGTACACCGATACTGCTGCCGTTTTTTTGGTCTCTCGCCGAAAATATGTTTTAAATCATGAAAAGAAACATATTGCACACATTTTTTTATGTGTCCATGTCTGTTCTATTTATGTAATATTTTTGTTATAAAAACTTAAAAAAAGTGAAAAGCATCAAAGGTTTATAAAAAACAATATTTTATTTAAAACACGCCCTTAAATTTGAGTAAAATTTAATAATTTTAAAGAGATTGAAGTTCTAACTATACTTGCATTTATCATATTTGCAGTTGACTTTTATGACGTCCTGATTCGTGATAAATCATCATCATCAGATTATATAAATTCATCTTTGGTGTAGGCATATTCAAGTAATAAAAAAATATTACTTGGTTAATGTTTGCAGATGATATTTTCAGCCGTTGACGTAGTTTATAAGGTTAACAGCTTTTTAATCTTAGGGAATTTAATTCATTCAAAACTCTAGTCCGTTCATATTAACCTGCCAGTCATTGTTTTAGCTAAAATTAAATTATAAAATCAGAAATGCATATAAGAGGTGTTGCGATTCTAGCACTCCGATTGCTATTCTAACATAAATTAAGTTTTTAAAATAAAGGATATATGAGAGGTAGGCAGATTATCAAACCGATTCAAATAAAATTTATGAACGAGATTAAATGGATTATTTTACAAATTGTTAGCCGGTTTTTTTTCAAAAGTTTTCTCCAACTTAATTTTAAAAATAAAGAATGACAGTCAGAGGTAGGTTCCACATGTCGAAGAAAATAAAATTTACTAGAAAAATTAAACATAATTTAAGAAACAATTTACGTGTCATAGCTTTAATAGTATTATCAAAATTTAATTTGAAAATAAGGTAGGAATAGGAGCTGGGGAAGGACGTCTTTATCCTAAATGATAAAGAAATTATAAAAATTATTAATAGTTTCTTTTTAATGGGTAAGTTATTCTAGACATTGAAAGATTTTAAATTTGCTGCAAAGAAAAAAAAACTATTTTAGAAACAGATATCTTTTGATATCGATAGTTTAATAATTTTAGTAAAACTTATGTTTTAAAATTAGAGATATAAGACAGACGTCTTCTCACCGATTAAAATAAAACTTATCAATTGTTGCATATACCTAATTTTAAAATAAAGGAGCGTATCCAGATCGTTAAGAGGATTGAAATGAAAATTCTAAAAATAAGATTAAAAGCTTCATAGTACAAGTTTTAAGTTTGTTTTTGCGGCATTTTTTTCTTACGATTAAAATGTAATTTTAGAAAAAGCTAAATTTTTATACCAACAATAATAGTTTTAAAATAATTTGCTTGCTTATAAATATGTGTGAAATAGTCATATTTTAAAGCTGATTTCAGTTAAAAATTATGACAAAGTTTCAAAAACTATTTTACATGTCTTAACTGACTTTTGCAGTGTTTTTATTAAAATTAAAATACAGCTAAGCTCTAATTTTAAAATTATGGATAATTTTTAAATGGACACAATTTTGCTATTAATAAAATATAAAAAAATGGCTCTGGAGCTGAGATGGAAAATTTGAAAAAAAACCGCCTGCTTTCTGATCTAACTTTTTTTTTATTTTAAATTGAGTTTTTATTTTAAACATGTTTAGTCATACATGTCCTTGAACTGATGTTGTTAAAAAAATACTACTCTAACAAGATCATTTATCGATTATGTCTCTTATGATTTTAAAGAAAAACTGAGTGTTAAAAATCAAACTTGATGTGCTGCACTTTTTGCAGTTCCTTTCTTTAACAGCGGTTCTCTTGTTTAGAAACTTTTTTTACAGAGATTTTTCATAAAAAGTCTTAAGAAAATTTGAAAACAATAATATTAATGTCACTACGTCGACAATTTTTAAAAAGTTTTAATTCCTCTGTTTTATAATTTCTCTTATCCATTCTAGGTAACATTCTTCTAAACGTCATATATCGTATGCAGAAGATATACATTTTCATGAGCCAACACATGAACTCAACCCACAGAAACTTGAATATTTTATTTCCTATATTTCTTTTGTGTCATCCAAATTAAGTTAAATTAGTATTCATCAATTACGTCCTACAGACGTACATGATTTATGTAAAAAAAAAAAATAAAAGTTTGAATGAAAAAGGGAGAGTAAAAGTCGCTACTGATGTTGTATAAAGTCGTCGTCGTATGTTGATCCATTCAAGTCTGTAAGAATAAATAAGTTTGTTTGTCGTTGAAGTATAAAAAAAAAAACAAAAAGTTTTATTTAGTTTATTTTTGTCTGCTTATTGTCTACTTTTTATTCATTTTTAGTCAAACACAAAGTGTTTGAGGCAAACAAACTTTCAACCATCAAAAAGGACAAGATATCACGTGTTATTACGGGATGCAGCAGCAGC
This sequence comes from Lypha dubia, assembly GCA_947311025.1. Lineage (NCBI taxonomy): Eukaryota > Metazoa > Arthropoda > Insecta > Diptera > Tachinidae > Lypha > Lypha dubia. The sequence goes on along the minus strand of OX371264.1, from coordinate 1,797,393 downwards.
AGCAATAAACAGAAAAAATCTACAATCAACAAAATAAAGTTTAGTTGAGTCGTTCATGTTTTATTATTAAATTACTGCTGAAAGTGACGAATAAATCAAATTAATTTCTCTTGGGAGTTGGGAGTTACAAAAAACAGCTACTTCTTTACACTGCGTTCTTTTACCCCACATTCAAATGAAAAAAATCTAATAATTCATTTGTATGAATATGTTGTTGCCTATTTTTGTGAACACACTAAATATTCTTATGTTGGCAACGATGATGCATACTCGTATAGCAGCAAACATTTGGACAAAAAATTAAAGATTTAAAGATCACATTTTTTGTGGGTATTTTTTATCGTACAGAAATATCAAGTAATTTTTTTCCTCCTTAAAGGCGCTGAAGATATTTTCGAATTTTCTTGTACTTCTGCTCATACAACCTTATCAAAGAGTGGGGTCCTGTTTTTGTGCGTGTTGTTTCTTTCTTTCTAATTTTTTTGCTTGTGAACTTTTTGTTTGTTAAAGAAATCATTAATTTGGACTATTGTTGCCGTTTGTTATTCAATTGTTTTCGGGATATTTATTTCATGTTTTGTAGCTCGTATTTTTTAAATATGTGTCTTTTGTTACAAATTTTAGTAGTTTCCCATTATAAATCACTTTATTTTTATTTCATCATCAATTTCTTATTCTTCTTCTTCTTCTTCTTTCTGGGAGCTGTTTATAGGGGTTTTTTTGCCTTATTTTTTGTACCGTTTTGTTATTCTTGTTGGGTTGTTATTGTTGAAAACAAAAACTACCAATCATTAATCTTAAGAATGTTACAAAAAACACACTTTTGGAAAGGCAACAACAAAGGACTGAATAAAGTGTCTCAAGTAAAAAAAGGTAAAAATCATTTGTTGTGATCACCATAAATCTCTTAACAATGTCAGCAGCACAAATAACAAATTTTAATCAATTATTTATTTCGGTATAATGTTTAAAAAATCTTTTTAATGTTTGTGTATTTTATATTCAATTAATTCATTAATTTGATTTTTTTTTATTTGGACAATAGAACGCATGATTATAAAGCATGGCGAAAATATTGACAGACATGAATGCATTACAGTGAAGATGAAAATTTAAGCAAAAAAAAAGTGAGTGAATTTTCGTTGCAAAGTTTCTTTATTCATTTCTGAGTATGTCAAACAGATGTCCTTTTGAAAATATGTCTAGTATCTTTTCAAAAGAGTTACTTTATGTAAATAAAAGAAATAAATACATTTTCTCAAGAAATGTAGCATAAAAGAAATTAATTTTTAAAGAATTTGCTGTTAAAAAGAAATTTCTTTAAAATACGAATTGTTAAAAAACTCACATTTACCATGTATCTTTAAGAAAAATTTATTTAAATATGTCACTCTTAAAAAAAAGTACTGTCTATAGTAGTACTTCTTTGAAAAATATCCCTTTAAAAATTCGTTCAATTAAAAAGAAGGTACTTTAAGTCAAAGTACCTTTGAAAAACTTGCCTTTAATAAAAATTTCCTTAAAGAACGTAGTTTAAATGAAGTATGTAAATGTTTAAAAATGTTTGCGTATTAAAAATTATACCTTTTAGATAAAATTTCGATTAAAAATGCTTACTTCTATGAGAATTCATTTTAAAAAAGTACCTTTCGAAAAAATTCCTTCAAAAAAGTTTTAGTTAAAAAAATATAATTTTTTACAAAAATACTTTAAGAAATCTTTCACAAAAATATACGTTTATTCAAAGAAGTACTTTTGTAAAAAATGTATCGTTTAAAAAATACATATTTTAAAAAGTACATTTTAAAAGAATAGCTTTTTAAAAAGAAAAGAAAGAAAAAGTGCCTTTTAAGAGAAGCCCTTTAAAAAGGATCATTTATTTTTAAATTATTTTTTTTTAAATTTCATCAAAAAAGTTCTTAAACAAATTTTCTATTTAAAAAAGTAAATTTAAGAGAAGCATGCTCATGTAAAAAGACGTAGCTTTTATATAAATTACTTCGAAAAATTTTGTCTTAAAAAATGGTTTTAATAAAAATTGATTTTAATAAAGCATATTTAAGAACAATTTCTTAAATTAATGTACACATAAAAAATAAGTTTTTATGAAAAGTATCTTCTTGAGAAAAACTAATTTTATTTTAAACTTTCTTTATAAAAACTTTGGCTTTTAAAGAAATTTCGTTAAGAAAAAGTTAACAATAAAATTATGTAAAATGGGTACGTTTTGAAAGAAACTAACTTTAAGAAAGGTGCATTTAAATAAAGTCTGGGCATTTTGAGAAAAATACCATTTCAAATAAATATATCAAAACAAAAATTTTAAAAAATGTAATCTTTAGGTCAAAGTGTGATCCTAGTAAAGAATTTTATTTTCCTTGGAGCGCTCCTCAGTAATATTTTGCAACATTGCCAATTCTTCAGTACTATAATTATTTATTCCTCTGCTTGTAATATTGTCCATTTACATACATACACCGCTTATATGTATCTATACACACATTCCTCCACACATGCATACACAAATGCGTACATACATGTGTATGTGTTATTATTTTTTCGCTTCATTTAATGAAATAATTTATTGTTAATTCAGTCGTGCTTGCATATTTTTGTTGTTAAATAACACCATTGCCTCTTAAAATGCCAACAAAAAATAAACACTACTCGCATTAACTTTGGCAACAGTTTTTTATTTTAATATAAAAATTTCAAAAAAATGCAGACTACATATTTTTAATATCGATTAAACGAAAATGTATGAAATTCGTGTTCACAAATACATATGTATTTTCTTAGACATCTTTAGACTTTTGACAAAAGAACAAATGTCTATTTATTTAACCTTTATAGAAGAGCTAGAATACTCTTGAAATGCCGAACAAAACATTTAAAAGAAAACAATAATTTTGAATTATTTAAGATTTTGTTTTGTGTAATTTTGAATTTATTAAAAAAATTTTAAACAGTAAAACATTTCTTTATAAAATTTGTTATTTGGATATGCGAACTTTTAATACTGAATTTAACTTTTCTTGAGATAATATATTTTGTCAAAAACAAAAAAAAAAAACTATTCTTAGCACTTAATAAATTTATTTTGATATGAGTACCTGTTTTTCACACTTTGCTTTTAATTCAGTCAGTTATTTCCAAATATGTTGTTTTGTGAAAAGTGTATTAGATAAAATACCGAGTATTATGATTAAATAAGATGTTTTGTCAAATGCAAACTAGTTTAATCTAGAGTTAAGATGATTTTTCGTATATTATAACTCGTAAAAATATGGCTATAAAATTAAAAGATGTTTCCCTTAAAGTTACTCGTCTGATAAAAAATCTGGCGAATTTTCATAACTCGAATAAGGTGCTTTTGTGAAAAGTCTACAGATAACCATATACTTGTGTACAAGTCGACTTTAGTTTTCTTAATCATGCAGACGTATGAGTGTTATTTGATATATAAAATTAATCATACGCAGAGGTGTTATTTTTCAAATAATTTCTTAATGCGGAGAATTGAGTTTTAAAAGTTAATAAAATCAGTTGTACAACATCTTTAAAAGCGCAAGATTTTGTAAAAAAAATTATTCAAATTTGAGCAAATAGCTCTCATTTTATGTTTATTCTTGAATTTTGATGTAATTTTTTATATAAAAATATTTATTTAAATTAAGCATTTCATTTCATTTCATTTTTGTTGGCTTCTTTAGGAATATGTGGAAAAATTTAACCATAATTGGGGAATAAATCTGCAGTCTCCAAACGTGCAGTGCAATTCTAATAAAATTTTAGACGGTATTTGTGAGTTTAAGTTTGGATGTTGAATCTTAAAAGCAGGCAGAGTCCACAAGGCGCCAAAGACGCAAAAACGGGATTTTCTGTATTTTTCCAATATTTTGCGTGTGGCAGACAATATTTTTGAAAATACTTAAAAGCATATTAGACTCTAAGTGCATATTTTCAATAAAAATATGGCGATTGTGAAACTAAATTAGCTGTGACATGCTTGATTGGGTACTACTATCGCTGTACTACTTTCCAAACAGGTAAAAAAATATAGAATGAATTTTGAAATATTTTTTTTTACTTTCCAAGAAATAAACGAATTTTTTCCAGCACTGAACTTTTAGAAACTGCAGATTTTTTTCCATTGTTTTTAAATCCGCTCACCTGCGCGCTGCTGTGAAGTCTTGAAATTAAACGAAATAACTATACACAAGTTCTAACAACAATTAATTAATAAATATCCGAAGACCCACAGCAAATAAGAATATCAAATATTTCTGGTTTAAAACTTTTTCTGCTCTTAGAATAATAAAATACTTCTTGCTTCTTCGTATGTTTGTTCAAAAATTTTCAAAGAATTTATATACTTTGCAACGCACTAAAGTTTTATTCATGTTCTGGATATACTCTAGAATTTTTTCGAACAATTACAATAAATCGTCGAGATTCTACAAAGTATTTGTGTTTATATTTCTTTCAAGTTTATTTCTTTCTACATAAAATATTTTACGAAAAAGAGCCTCTTGTTTGTCTGGCTGGCTGAAGAACATTTAAATATCAATTTTATTTGCAAATAAGCGACACTACCAATAAAAATACAATCAAATGTCTTCAAACAGGCAAACAAATAGCAGACGGCAAAGAGAAAAAATAAAACAAAGAAAATTCTATCTCGACAACATCAACAGTATCTAAGTACGCATTATCTGTGATTGCAAAGAACACTTTATTTTCCGAAAACGTTATTGGAAAATTAATACCAATTTTTACTTATTTTCACATTTCGATTGCTTAAATTGCTGCGATGGCGACTGCCTTTCTCATTCTTGCTTTGAAAATGTTTAAGCAGCGGCTTAAAATACCATGAGTATTTACACGACTGAAGACACGCACTCCAAACGTTTTGCCATTCACCCAAACCAGCCGCAACATTTAACAGCTAAAAGAATTGAAAAACAAAAAAAAAAAAAAACATATTAAAAATATATAAAAGAATCTGAAGGAGCAATAGAAATAGAAATTACAAAGTACTTAGTTAAATGGTTGCAATTGAAAATCGATACGTACTCGCTTGTTTTTATTTTAATTTAATGCCTCTTGCTGCTAAACAAATACCAGGGTATTTGAGCGCCACCATGTTGAAGACTTCAATAAATAGACAGCGACAAAGAAGAATACTTGATGATTATAAAGAAATTAATTTTGAAGAAATTAACTTGAAAATCTATTCTTTCTCTAATACAAAAAGTTGTTTTAGTTTGTTTTGTATTTTTTAAATAAAATTTGTCAAAATAATTCGCATTTTGGCATAAATTTTATTTGACTACCTCTCAGATGTTTGTCTTGTTTAGTTGTTTTTAATTTAACACTAAATTATTAAATAACTAGAAAAGATTTTTTTTGGAAACTAAAAGTTTCTTTTCGAAAACCGCAAGTAGATTGTTTTGCATTTAAGTGTATTCATTTAATGAATGCACTCTTGCATCAGTATAATTTCATACAATTACCACCTTTACATATATATGAATGCTTGTGCGTGACTCTCTGTGTAAGTAGTGGAAAAGAGTAGTGAGCAAAAAAAAAAAAATGCAAATGCAAAAGCAAAAGCAAAAGCAAAAGCAAATATAAAATATTGTAAAGCAGTGATGGATTTTGAGTTTTTTTGTTTGTTTTGGGCCAAACTGTCAATTTAAAAGGGCCAAAATAGCTTCGAGAGGGCCAACAAAACTTTTTTGGAATATATTTGATAACAAGCTTTTTATTTAAATTAAAACAAAAGTAATACTAATACAGTATATGTGTTTAATTTTAAATAAATATAAACAAATACCATTACTCAAAAGCAACACGAAATTTTATTTTTCAATACAAATTTTATTCATCAAGAATTTTTTACCGTTAGACAGTCTACTTAGTTTTTTTTGTGTTTACTTGATATTGGTACTAGCCAAGGCGAATTCATAACAGGTGATCGCACTAATAAAAGAAGTACAACATGTAACAAAAACCACAAGCATTTTGTTTTTGTAAAATCATTGCACGATAACAAAATCAAGAAGCAAATAGTTTATTTTGACATCCGACAGTGATGAAAATGCCATAAAAAAGGTAACAGTTGTACTTACAAGTTCACCTGTAATGAATTCGCCTTGGGTACTAGCACAAGACTGGTTCGCAAATAAAAGTAAGGAGTTTTTTCTTGACAGACAAAATAATGTTGTAAGCAAAAGTAGAGTTCGAAACAGGGAGAAAATTACATTGAAAATGTACTGAATGCTTTCAGGCCAAAAGGGCGAAAATAGATTAGAAAGTACCACAGGGCCATCAAACATTCAAAAGTGCCACAAATGGACCAATTATGCCACATTTTCCATCACTGTTGTGAACTATATCTCAAAACAAAATTGTATGTAAAACTTGTATACTTGTACGTTATACTTAACATTCATTTAGTTATAAATACCCCAAGTGACGACGATACATGTCTACTGAAGCACACACACACACAACGTAAAAATAATATAATTACATTTGCAATAAAGAGCCGTTATGAACACACACACACCTGTACAGAAAGACATACAAAAATTACCAACCAACAAACAGACAAACAAACAAAATGTCTGCCAGTAAGAGGATAAGTGCAAATTTAAATGTAACGGCAATCAGTGGGTGAGAGAGTAAGCATACGAGTACAAGTATATTTGTGTAAGCATGTGGTTATATATATATATTTTTTTGATTCATTTAGTTTCTATGTTAATGTGCGTGCATAACTCTTTATGTGCACTTGAGTAATTTTATAATTATATACTTATTTATGGTTTGTTTGTTTGTTTGTTTCGTTTTTTTTGCTTCCCAGCCCAGCTACTTTATAAATTTCTCGCAAGTTTTCAAGTAGTCGTAGAAAAGTGTACTACTACTTTTAATATTTCACCCTCTCACTCTCTCTCACACTCTGTCGGCATACTCGTGTGACATTAATAGTAAAAGTTATGGGTTTTAAGGACACTCTTGGTACTTACTTTTTTGTTTAATATTTTTTTTTTTTTGTATGTTTTCCATTTCAATGTGAAAAATTTACATAAGATCACTTTCATTTGGAAAACAACTCGCATAAATAATTATAAAAATATTTCATATAAAATATGATGATGCTATTGCTTTAATTTTTCTGCCTGGCAAATTATTTTGCGGCATTTAAAAAGTCTTGTTTAATATTTATATGAAAGAAATTTTTATTTGAAAATTTAAACAAATTAGTTTGCTGTAAGTTCAAATTTGATTTTGTATAAATTCAGTAGAAATCTTCGAATTTTTAACCATCGTTCTTTGTTCATTTAAACAACTTACAAAGATGGAAACTAATAAGTAAGAATATTAATATTCTAACCAAGTTAACTAAAATGTTTATTGTAAATTTTACTAATCAATCACAAAACAAATAAATTTTTCGTTTTGAATGAAATTTCCGATTTTATGTAAATAATTCAATATCTCTTTATTTTTTCATTTTCAAAAACCAAACAATCTGCTTCAAATATGAAATAAAGCCGAAATAATGTGGTTTAATGAAGTCATTTTAATGTGAATGAAAGTATTTAAAATCTAAAGGACCATTTTTATAAAAGTGAAGATTTTTTCTATAACAAAATAATTTTTCCCTTTTTATTCTATAGAGCATAGGTTTGCATCAACACCGCATTTTTTTGGTAAAAATATATAGTTTTCGTGGCATATTTGCATTGTTTTCCTTCATATTATGAGTTTTGTTTTTTTAATGTCAGCATCCAATCAGTTTGTCCAATCAAACGATTTCGAAATTTTCGTATAGCCCGGCTGGAATAGTCTGATCTGCTCGCAGTCCCATATAGAGCCAATATTATACTTCAAGGTTGTTTGAGGCTTATTAAAAACAAGGCTCAAGATGATGTATTTAAAATTTAAATGTATAACTTCAACTTCACACAATTTGTTGACTTTCTTACCATCTTTTTAATTTTTTTTTGTTAAAGTCCAACGTGTAAACTTTATTACAGGGTATACAACTGGATCATTGTTTAACAAGAATAAGAAAATTGAAACATTTTAAAATATAATAATTAGAAGTGGTAATGTGACTTTCCCAAACGTCATTTGTATTGAGTTGTTCTAACGAAACACTGTTTATTCGGAAATATTTAAACTTTAAATTTAAAGTGACTTATTTCTTCCGTTAAACATTTAATTTGTGGTTTGATTTTTGTGCAGATTTTTCTATAATAGAATTTTTTTGAAAAATATGACATTTAATCTCCTTTTATGATTGTTTAAGGACACATCATGAATAATCTATTGCTTTTCAAATGAAAAATTTTGTAAATTGTTTTGATTCTGAGAAATTTGTTTTTCTTGTCGGTGAATGTCCTTTAAGTAAACCAAAAAAAAATTTATATAATAATGAGCTCAATGGTTTTACAAAAGTAAAACAATATAAATCTTTTTCATGGGTATATCGCTACTCGGTATATCGTTACAAATTAAATAAATTAACGAACCGTTATAACATATAATAATACACTATTTTTATTATCAATATGACATTTGCGATAAAGTTTTAATATAAAGATACAAATTTACTCATACTCAATGCACAGTTTTTTCCTCCGCTCTCTTACAACTGAACATAAAATCAAAACATCTGCTTAATTTGTAGAACAATTAAATATATTTTTTGAAGTAATAAAATTAAAATAAGAAAAAAATCATTTGATATTTTTGATGTTTTAAGTTACAAAGTGAAATTAATTTTTTTTTCTCCATACTCTCCCCCCATCATATCAAATATTTCATTTATTTTTTGGGGGAAAATTTAAGGTTTCATTGAGAAATACCTCCGTTAAAATGAAATAATTTTGTCTTGTGAAGTAGATAAGACTCTTATTTGTATGTAGGCGGGGAATGTATAACTTGTAACTTTTTGTATTATCCTGTTACTTCAATATTTGTGTGATAACAAAAAAAAAAACCAAACAATTGTTTCCATTTAATGTGTATTTTGTGTTGTTTATACAAATGAAAAGATATAAGAAAAACATGACGAAAAATAAAAGAAAAACGTCAAAAAAATAACAAAAGTAGATAACAACTTGTATATTTAAGGCGTAAAAATTGTCACCTACTTAAGATATAATTTTTTTATGTATGTATTTCTTTAATTTTTAAACACATGGAAGCGTGGAAACCCGTGCCTTTGTCACCTGGTATTTTTTTGTATAATCAAATTTATTAAGTTTTGCAAATATTTCTTTTAAATTTTGAGTTATTGTCAAGTTGAAGTTTAGGTTGAACTTTTTAAACGAAATAATTTGAATATACAGTTTTCTTGATTGAAATTATATATAACTTTATTCTTTGTTTTAGTACAATAATATGCTTAAAGTGCCACGCCCTTGTGCTTCCTTTGTGTTCGTGATTTTTTGTAGGATGTATATTTTATGTTAATTTTTGTGAAATATTTTTAATTAAAAAAATAAAAAGTTGTTTTCCTGTGCTGTGAAGAAATCGGAAAAAATCATTTCATCTATATATATAAAACAGGATGTGTGTATATATCTTCAGAATATTCAGGCGGGTGACATAGGCTATATGAAGTTTTGATTGGACCAAGAGGTGTGGCACCGCCCATATAACCCAAAAATTTAAATCGCCATATTTTGGGCATTTTTTGACCAACGTCGATGATATTTGATACATATGATATTGGAATACGTACCAGGAGAAAACTGGGTGGGACCACGCCCCTTTTTATGAAAATTAAAAATCGTAATATATTCTTAACTACTGGACCGATCGTCATTAAATTTTCACAATAGGATATTCTTACGAAATAATGAATTCTTTACTATATAAAATAGGGGGGGGGGGGGTAGCGATGCACACCGGGTTCACCTAGTTCATAATAAAGAAGAGCAAATTCGTCTTTCATCTTAAAGTGTTAAAAATTTTCATATTAATTAAAAGTCTGTAATCGTAAAAATTCGTGTTATATAAAATGTTAACAATAACATTAAAGGCGTATTTTATTGCACATCAGCCTGGGGCAAATGAACACTTTCTTTAGCTATTTTGTGCTCTCACCGAGAGAAGAGGGAAAACATACAACAGTAACAACAAAAGTTTATGGTGCAAATCCTTGTGTTATTTCTGTTGTTTTTTGTTTTCAATAATATTAAGGCTCTTGTACAAACAGCATAATCAGTTTCATTGTCCGGCTTAATGTCATAAAAATTTACCATACAAAATCTTGTATGTATGTATGTATGTATGTGTGCATGCACAAGGCTTTCATAACATTTGTAATTACACAAAATGGCCAGTATAGAAAAATATATTCTTTTTGTTTTTGTGCACATTAAAATCTACAACAGAATATCCTCCTCTTTTAATTAATCCTAAAATTCATCACAAAAAGGAGCAAATATAGAAGAGAATGTACAAATACTTAATCACATTTGTACATGCTTATGTATGTATGTATGTAGATTTTGTATTTTGGCATATATTTCAGACCTGTTTATTTATACCAGCTCGTACATCACACACATATAAATATTTTGGCATTTACATGGATCTGCATGTTCCTGGTCGGTTGGAAATGTGTGTGTATGTGCTTGTTGTATTTTTCGGTAAACTCTACTTGAAGAGTATGTCTGTTTATTTTCGTATCTATCTATTAATGCAAAAAGCTTTTATGAGGTTGAATTTATTTCATCGGTTTTTATTGCTAAATTGTAAGTTTTATATAATTTACTTGAACATGCTCGTAGCTAAATAAGGACGAAGACTAAGTAGACAAACCAATGCTGCGTTTCTGTATTAACTTCAATGGTTGTTTTATCCCTATTTATCAGATAAGCCAGTAAAAGTTGGTGAATGGTGTACTTTTCTAGAAAACTGTCAGCCGTCTTTTAAAAATTAACATACAGTCATCAAAAAACTTTGTTTGTTATATTAATGATTCTAATATAACTTTATTTTAATTATAAATTATGGATCTAATAAATTTTTAAATTAAATTGTTTGTAGCTTAGTACATGAGAAAAGTCCTTGAAATAACAAAATCAAAATTTTTTCATAACAACAATATTCTAGCGACTGATTTTATAAGAGTAAAGAAAAAAATTACATCTACTCGTATCACAATTTTCGTTCCGTGGTAAGTTTTAAAGGTGTTATATTTCCCTGCCTTTTGTGGCAAATAATGAGTGTAGTAGTGAAAAAGTGCTTCTCTAACTGTGATTTTTAATGTTTCTTAAAAAGGGACAATAAACGCCCCTACAACTGCAATGCAGCAGACTATTTAACTACAAGCCTTCTAACATACCAAAATTTTTTACCTACGTGTATGTACATGAAATTAACCCTTTAGGTCATTTTAAGTTTTGAATGATTTGTGGCGTTCAAGTTTAGTTTGGAGCTTGAAGGCCTTTAACATAATGTTGCAAAAAAAGGCACACACGTTACAGGGCTAAAATATTTAACAAACATGTTTCGCGTGGAATTTAACATCAAAGAATCTACACATTTTTCATATCTTAAATGTAGTGATTACAAGATTTCCTATACCGATAAACACCAAAATATGAGAGGGGGAGTTTTAATTAATGGCTGATCAATTAATTTTTTTTTTTTTTTGTTTTTTTTTTGATACATCAATAGTTGGCTCTAACTCAAAACTCTCGACTATCCCAACATAATTGAATTGAATTCATTGAATTTGAGTATCAAACATCGCTTTGAAAACATTCATTGATATTATTCCTTAACAAAATCAATGAAACAACTTTAGTTTTTATTTTAATGAAAAATTTTTTTAATAAATTGATTTTTTCCTTGAATTATTACTTCAGTGTTAAATGAATACAAAATGGAAACTTTGAAAATTTTTACTTGCTGTATACAGTAATTCAATACAATTTGGTCTATTTCTATAGTTGTTAACTTTATATGCATTCCCACTGCATCCTTAGTTACAAATATTTTCTGGACTTTATTTGAATGGCGTTTTGTCAAACTTATCATCACACGCAGGAAAGATTACAAAGCTAAGCTACAGTTTGACTCACAGCTGTCATTATAAAAGTAGTAATTTAAGTATGAGTAAGTGCTCCCTCCGAGTAGTTGTGTACACATATAAACTTATCCATACACGTACACATACACATGCACATGCACACTTATTTGGTTTAGTGTTATTAGATTTTGGCAGGAATTGGCCTAAAACTACGAAAAGGTAATAAAAACAACAACACAATTTTACTTATTTTTATTTAATTGAAACTTATTTTTATACACAAATTTTGTTGTTGTTGTTTTTGTTGCTTAAGAAAAGAAAACTAAAATTCCCAAGACGCTTAAGTTTTCTAGGTCGTTTCTTTGGTAGCACAAGTAAGCCAACATACATTTTACTTTATTAGAGGGATTTGTTGTTGGAAAAAAGTATTTTTCTAATATACTAAATTGATGTGTATTTATGTGTGTGAGTGTGTGTGTGTGTGTGTGTGTTTGCGATTTAATTGTAGGAAATGTCAATTACGCCTTAAAGTCATGAATTGTTTGTAGTATTTCTGCTTTATTCATAAAGACAACAAGAACGTATTTAAATTATTCTTTAAAAAATATAAATTACCTCATGTTGTGCTTTAATGAAAGCAAAAACACTTTAATACATCTTTAATTCTTTTTTTTTCTGCTTTAACATAAATCCTCTACACACAATGGGTGTATACTTTTTAATATAATTCTAAAAAAATTTATATTTAGTCTGTATGTTTATAAGTATGTTCGTGTGCACATAATTCCCGTGCTGGTGTATGAATAACAGTAAAATAAATTACTTAAGAAAAACCCAAAATCCCTACGTTTTTACGCTGTTTTGTTTGTGGTGGAATTTTTTCATTCCAACATCCTTTTTTTCTTTTTTGTAACTTTTTCCTTTCTTGTAAAAACAATATTTCATACCATGCAACTCTAGAATAATATTCAGACAACATTTTTCTTTTCTTGTTAAAAAAATTTTTGAATTTTATTTTGTATTTTTAATAAAGTGTAGTTGAGTAAAACATCATTTTTATATTAAATAGACGAAAATGAAAACAAAAAAAAAAAAAAAACAAACACAAAAAAAAAAAGCGGTTGTATGCATTTAGGCAACAGTTAATGTATGTGAGATTGTGTGTAGAAGAGTGTATGTACGTGTATGTGTGTATAAGCAGTGAACATGGAACACAAGCATACCACATATTTCAAGTTTTTTTTCTATTGTAGCATTTCCATGTAAAAGTATATTCTGTTAAAAGAACTTGATTTAAATTACTTAGTTTAGCATTATATTCTCCCAAACACACTCACACACTATTACATACATTTTATTAAAAAGGAATATGCTACAAAAGGATATGAAAGTACACTTTACTGGATATCTAACTGTCAAACAGTATAAAATTTATGGTAGTGTTGAAAATTGGCTGATGCTTAACAGCATTCATTTGAAAAGTAAGAAAAAAGGATTCTTTAAGCTAAAAAAAATGGATTTAGAAAAGGACAGCTATAATGAAATAGAAACAACAGTGACTAGAACGAGAAAAAAATGGATTTTTGTGTGTAGAATTTTTGTTTGGGTTAAATTAGTATAATTATACTTTAGGCAATATCGACAAAATAAATCCACTGCAAGAATTTGTTAAACAAGTTGTAGGGAAAGTTTTTGCCGTTAAAAGACTTTGAATGTGCAACGATTAATTCTGCTTGTGTTGCCAGTTTTTTCTTTCTCTGTATTTCCCCATTGAACCCTTCCTTCTTCCCAATACTTTCTTAATTAAAAAAATATGCTTTCAAAGTTTGCATATCATCCCCATAATCTTCAATTTCATTTTATTTTTGCATGAATGTGAAAAAAAGAAAGAAGCATTTTTATTTATTTTATCCTGCATTGTTTTTTTTTTTTATTTTGAAATTTAATTGTACATTTCTGTTGGCTTGTGGTGGTAATTTAGCGACTATTTTTGTGTTTCATTATAAATTTTTCATGTTGTTTTTTTTGCTCCTTTTTTTGTCCGCATTTTATATTATTATTTTATGAATGGGTATGATTACGGTTTAATAGTTAAAATTGCCTACGCATTCAGCTTTTCCTGTTGAGATAATTAAATATAAATGTCCTGCGGTGTGCCAGAACCACATAATACCACCAGTAACGGCAGCAGTGTTGTCATCGCCATCAGCTGCAACAGCGGCATTTTTGTACCACCAGCAGCCACTGACTGAATCAGTGATGACGACAAAACACCAAAAACCGCAACATATTGTGATAAATGTTTTACGAACATACATTTTTTTGTTCTTTATTTGCTTTTGATTAGCATTTCCGACAAATTTTAAAAATGGTTAGAAAATACCCAGCAAAAAATAATAAAAGCAGTGGAAAGAGTTCGTCATGTCAAGAAATAAATTTATGTTTAACGTTCTCCCAAAATTGAATACAGACAAGTTTCACATCATATATTTGTGTAGTTGAACATCAAAAAGACTACTTCGAAAAAAATCTTAGTTACGCTTTTTTGCAGTTAAAGATCGATATGAATGTATATTTTAAGCAATCGACTCCAAGTTAAATTTTAACCGCCGCTAATTAATTTTTCTTAACCGCTGGTGATAATTTCACCTCCACTTCCACTTCAGACCAAGTATCAATCGAGAAAAATACAACATTTAAATTGGAAGAATCGAGACATATTCTACGTAATGAGATGTTTGAGCATCTACAACCACAAATATGTAAATAAGTATACAATTTTTTTTTTTATATAATTCAAATACTTAATTACCTATTGTTAGCAATATCGATATTGTCCTATATACATTCATTCAAATAAATGATCAAACATCCTTTCTGATTTTCGGTTGATCACTTGCGTCTAGAAGTTTTTTCCTGTTGGTTTTATAAAAAAATTTTAAGTGCAAAAAAAACTTTTCAAACGAAAATTGTTTGACATACTCGTACGTTTTTACAGTTAAGTACAGTTATTTACAGTTATTTATATGGTGTAATAAACAATGTGGCAGCCATGGCGTAATAAACAAGATGGCATCACAAGGAAAAAAGAATTTGGCAGCACAAGAAAAAGTAATACCAAAATAAGTCAATCTGTCAAAAATATGTGAAAAAAATTGGTGAAGCAAAAAGTTATCATATGACTTATCGATGCTGCCTGTTGTAATACGCATTGGTTATGTACTTGAAACGAGTCTCTGGCTTCCTCACAGCAAGGCGAATTGACGTGCCATGTGGTGTTACTAACACAGCTGAGCTACTTTTTTCTTGCAAAATGCAGCAAAATGCAGGTCGATAAGTCAAAATTATCGCATGCAAGCATAGGGGTCAAAATGTCATATGTTGTTGTAATGTTGTAGTAACACCACCTGGTATGTGAATACGCCTTGGCTCAAACTATATTTATACAAGTACGTGCAAGTGCCCAGCTGATTGTTTGTTTTTTCATTTTTATTTGTATACAATTTTCTTCAAGTTCTACTGAGCAGAGGTGTAAACGAATGATTAAAATTTGGTTTTTAGTTCACAATGAATTAAAAAATGTTTAATTGGTTATTTTTATACAAAATGTGACTTGAACTAAAACAAGAATGTATTTCTCATGAATTAAAAATTCCTGCATGCATTCACATCATTAAAGAGATTAATTGAATTAAAGTTTGAATGAATTCATCGACGCTCTAAAGAAAAAGTAATTGTAATTCACTGTTTTAACTCTGATAAAGATTATTAATAAAAAAAAAAACTCTTGTAAAATTAAAAATACCGATCAAAAGGGTTTTTTATTCGCAGATTCATTAAAAAAAGAATCAGTCTTTTGCAGCAGTAAAGTTATTTTACACAAACAAAAATCCTGTTTTTTTATTTTATTTTTTAAGTTTTTTCTAGACAGTGGCGGCTTTAGGGGTGGCGAACAGGGCAATCGAACGGGGCCTTGCTCTTGCCGGGGCCTCGCGTCAAGCAAATTTAAAAAATATACAGATTTTTTTTTAACTATATTTTTTTTGTTAATATTTATGCAGGCTAAAGTTCGTAAATGCTTATAATCAAAGAAATATTAGGTAGACATTGTTAACATATGTCGAGCAACAGAGGAAAAATTTAATATTTATACATCCCTTTTGTAGATTTTTCACTAGCACTGGCTGAATAGAACAAACGTAGTTTTCGGTAAAAGCCACTAAACCTCGTCAGTATTCATCTGCAAATGCCATCCTAGGTTTGAGGCACTTAAACATAATAAGAGCATATTTGGTTTCGTGTATAATATAAAAAGATTAAAGGAAATTAGTGATAGTGAACTTTTGAAGCAATGCAGCTATTTGCAAATATCTATGACAGTCGGAGAATCATGTGATATTGATGGACATGAATTGTCCGAAGAACTGAATATGTTCATCCGTGTGTATGAAGCAAACTAATCGTTTCCTTTATCTCGGTGCTGAAATACATAATAGATAAAAAATTAACTGAAGTTTACCCCACTATCGAAATAGTTCTGAGAATTATTGCCACCACACCTGTTACGGTTGCGTCTGCTGAAAGGAGTTTGTAGAGGCTTAAAATTATTAAAACATATTTCAGGAATTCGATGACACAGGATCGGCTTTCAGCCCTTGCTATTCTTTCAATCGAAAATGACGTAGCTCAATCGTTAGATAATTGTGGTTTAATTTTTAGTCTTGTAATTTTAGTCTTACTCGTAGTAAAAGCCGCTAACATCAATTTTAAAATTTATCATTTCTGTATTTGATAATTTTGTAAATCTTTCAATGTAAATAAAATATTTTAAAACTCAAATTTTATTTATTTGTATAACAAACGACCAGACCTACTTTCGCATCACATAGGTACTTTTCCGTAGAATGAAGGGCCTCACAAAGACCTGCCGCCCGGAGCCTCGCAATGGGCAAGGCCGCCGCTGTTTCTAGAGTTGCATATACTTTGGCCATGCCATGGTATAATAAGTTGGGTAGTATGGATTCTAAAACAAATACAACTTAAAAAAAAACCAATAGGCATTTTATTAGTGTAAAATGTTTCCTGTGTGTGAAAAAGAGCGAAACAAGCCAATCGATTCGATTTAAAGGTAGTTTAACTGTTAGAAAATTTTGTTGCAGATTTTTTTATTTTTTTATAAAACTTTTTCATATAAATTCCAATGGATTGAAATAAATTTTTTTTGCGTAGACGCCGCCAGAAAGTTTAAATTAACATCTTACTCTTCTACAACCAATTTGACATTTGTGGAACAAAAATACACGTCTACGGCTGGCAGGCTGTAAAGTTGTGAGAAAAATTTGTTACATTCCATTTGTTTTTTTTTCATCATATAAAATATTTTGTTTTTTTTTTAATTTTTTCATTAAACGTTAATCAGATGCTTTATGAAGGAGCGAAAAAAGTTTTAATTTTAGTTCTTTATCTTGTAATCGTCATCTTTGGAACCCATGATTGAATTACATTTTTGTCAGGTTATATTTTTCTAGGTAATAAATAAAAGAAATGACCAAGAGCAAAACAAAAGGGAAAATAGAATGAAACGTAACAGGATAATAAATTTGTCAGAGATATATTAGAGAGCTAACTGTAAATTCTTCCCCAAAATTTCTAACGAGAGTGTACTCATCCAAAACGTCTATAAATTACAGAGCTGTGAAGGCATTTCTTTTGTTCTAGGGGACGCTCGAAAGGGGGAGAGGGTTACCGATTTTTACGGATTGGAAATTTTGCACTGAAAAATGTGTAAAAAGCGTTAAGAAAGGGGGTGTTGGGGTCTGAAATCTCCGAAAACGGAGTCTCGCAATATGTGAATGGATCCTATTTCCAATAATTTACAGAGTTTTCATTAGATGTTATTCGCCAAAACAAATCGATATTATGGCTTTGGATACTAATAAGTGATTGTCCTTTTTTTATCTTTAGATATAGAAAATTTTATTAAGAAACCTTAAATTAGTGATAAGTTTTCTTTAAATTTTATTCTGGTCACAAGAAGTTATTAAGACGCTTTAACAGAAATACGTTAATAACAAAAAAAAAGGAGAAATAAAGAAACTCCAAAGTTTCAAGTTTGCTACATTTGGCTTCCATACATTTATTATTAACAGTGATTTAAGTTAAAAAAATGAAATAGCAAAAGAATAAAAGTGATTGTGTTTCAAAAAAAAAAAAAAAATTAAATCATTTCGTATCCAAAAAGAACATTTTTGCATCCACGGAAATTGAGATATTGCAAATAAATTACGGAAAGACGGACAGACAAACAGAAAGACTGACTTTTAACATGCTCTCAATTCTGAAGCAAAAGTGTGTGTTTTCAGGCATTCGCTTCAATTCTGGAAATGTTGAGAGAAGAAATGAATTAAATAAAAAATGAAAAACGAAATTGACTCTCAGCTTTTTACCTTTCAAACGGATATACGATACATTGAAGTTCATTTATGTGTTTCCGGTGAATGAATGTAAAATTAATTTCGTTAATGTCATCTGAACTTTTACAATATTTTTTTCCTCATCATCATCTCCTTTTACTTCTTCTGTTCATGTGTTTGTGTTTTTTTTTTCTTTTTATGTTTATTTGCTTTTTTTTTATATTGTAGACGCTTTAATTGTGTTTATTTTGAGCTCTTGAAATCCTTAAAATTAAAGTTTTGCTTTCTCTAGTGTTAAGAAAAATCACAGTTTAAAAGGTTTTACAAATAATTAATGAAAACGGGTATTGTAAATAATTTAAGTAAAAAGAATTAGCGGACTAAAGAGTTAAATTTATTATTTAATCAAAGTTTTTTGTGCTAAAAGCAGTACTATTTAATTACATTTTGTTTGATACCACAAGTTCGAAATTAATTTTGAAAACTCAAACTAAATAACCAAAACTGAATTATAACTTCGAAAAGTCACTACTAATTTCGAAGATTTAAATTAAATTTTAAAATTTTTAGTTAAATTAAAATAATTCCAAGGAGTTTGCAAAAATTTTATCACTAAATTTCGAATATAGAATCAAAATTTCGAAAATTAAATTTTTTTTATATTAAGAAAAAATCCAAACTAACTTTCGAAAATTTCAAAGAGATTCCTCAAAAATTTTAAAAAATAATTAATTCAATGAAGTTGAATTCCAAAATTCGAAACTTTATTCCTCGTGCGACAACTATTTTATTTTAAGTCTGAAAGCTTTTTTTTGTAAAATAATTTAAACAAAAAATCGGAAACAGTTTTTTGAAGTCAATTGTGTAAATTTATTAATCAGCGTTGGGTGTCACATGGGGAATAAAGTTTCGAATTTTCGAAAAGCTTTGTTCACAACAAATATTAAAGATGTTATTTTTTTAGATCTGACGAACATTGAGTAAATTTTTTTAAGAAAATATCAAATCAAACTCTTTTTAACAGAAAAAATGTTGAGATGCGACTAAAATTGGTGCGAATCGTAAGGATTTAAGAGGTACTGTTACATTGCGGGAGAATTTGTGGATGAAAAAGAAGAGATAAACTAAACGAAAATGAAGCAAGGAATTATGACTCTTTTTTATTCTCATTCAGCTCATAAGAAAATAATTAATTCAATGATGGGTTGTACTTGGTGATCATCTAAAATAGTAACTCTTAGTTAGTTTTTGTGCTGATTATTACCATTTCCTGGGGTTACTCTTTTTTTTTTTGTAGCACCAGAACAGCCTTACATATGCAATACATTGTGGCAGAACCTAGGAAAAGGGAGAGAGTAGAGAAGGAGTGTGCTGTGGTATACATTAATCTGGTAGTGTATTAATCGCTGACGGGACAGTTTTTACTAACCAGTGCTTCCTTCAGCACTTAAACAGTCCAACAACAATCAAAACAATACATACCACTTATGTTGCCGATCAGTGACCAGAAATAGAACCAAGGTTCTAAGTGATAGTTTGTTTTAGAATTAAAACGTAAATTACATTCAAATTCTAACAAATTTCTTTTCGGATCACATTTTACAGAGAGCGCCCCCGTATTTCTTTCTTAAAGAAAATTGGCATAATAATTTCAATAATTTAAAAAGATTGAAAATTTATTTTATTTAAAATTCACGTAATTTGCAACTGGTAATCACGTGAATTAAATAAAAGAAATCAAATGCGTTTTTTTTTTTTTTAAATTATGTTTCCTTAAAACTTCATTAAATATAAATATTTAAATATTTAACAATTGTTCGAAGCGAAAAAAAACTTAAATTTCTTTTGCACGAATCATGTACATTTTTCGCATATCGTGATGCTCTACATAAAAATCTGTACAAAATGTCAAATAATTCATAAAGTTTGAACAAGAAAAATAGTCAACATTTGAAAACCTGACTGTCTTACTTGACTTTTAGACTGGCGCAAACAAAAAATGTGAGAAGCAAAATAATCCAGTGGATTTTTTTAACGTTTTCAGAGTTTTAAAAAACTACACGTCACCCTGCTGCTGATAATAAAAATTTTGTAAAGGAAAGAAAAATTTCTACCTGTAAAGAAGATAACAGAAGAAGTGGTGGTAAAATTATAAAAAAAATTCTTGGCAAAATGTATGACAAAAAAATTGGCGTTGAAAATTTAAATTCAAAATCATAAATACAAACAAGAAGAAAAAGAAAGTGCATGTGAGAAAAAGTCCATAAAGTGTTGCAAAAAAAATTTTGTGGAACATGGTTGCGTTTTAACTCAATGCTCTTTATCTAACAATTATTTGACTTGTTTCATGTCATTTAAATAGTGCCTGATCCCTCGATGCTTCCCGCTTTCTGCTTTAGTTTTTTTCCACAGAGTCATATTTTTAAAGCCAAATTAATCAAAATCATCTAAAAAAAGCTAAAACGCATATTTTATTAATTAATTTATAATGCAATCTACTCATAACTACAGCCAGAGCTATGTTTTAAAGAAAAAAGATACATGGGTGGTAGTCATATCCTTGCACCAATCGAAATGTATTTTACATCATAGCCAAATACCATTATCTTAGAAATATTTATTTATTTTTTTAAATTTTGAAGTATGCATAAACACTGACTAGCGCCTGCTTGTTGTGGTTACAAAATAAATTTATACTTTCATGCTCTGTCATGTAGCTTATGGATATCATTTTAGTTTTTCTTTTCTTTTATTGTTTTAAATATTGTGTTAAGACCAGTATTTCTTGACTAAAAAATATTTTGCCAAATAGAGCCAAATAACATTCAAAGCAGTTCATCCGACAGTAAAAGTTTCAGAACATACAAAGTGTGAAATTTTGCCAGTACTCATTACAATTTTATAATTAATCATATAGATTTATTGATTTGGCTTTTTATCTCCTATCTACACCTGTGTGTATGTGTTTGTATAAGAAAACATCGTTTAACTATTAAACATATAAAAAAGCAGCGGTACGATAAGAAAAATTTTGCAAAAAATATTTTTATTTTGAAAACAAAATATAAATAATTTGCTTCCTTGTAAAAATAAATCCTTGCTGAAAGCAACTTTATCAGCTTAAAAAATAATTCTTATGCCAGTAGATAAAAATAAAAATCAATATGTTATTTTTAAAGTGCTTGCTCCACTTTAATCTCTCGTCAGGGTAAAGGTGTTGCTCATCAAGGCGGAAATGCAGATGATGTGAGAGATTTCGAAATTTCATACAGTTTCCATACAAAATTCACGACTATGTTCATACCGACATACATACGAACCGTTTGAAAGTAAAAAAAATAAAATAAAAAATAAGGAAACATTTTATTGGTGCATATGAACACATAAAGATGCAGGCAGGCGGGCAGATAGACGATCAACAATTTAACAAGAGCATGCAGTGGCATGTATACTTTATTAATATAAAAATATCATATACTCACACATGCACACAGACACAAATTCTTGTATGCTTGTTTGAGTGCATTTTATAACATGCAATTTCTCTAATGAAGTGTAGTAGCAGTAGCAGCAGAGTATTAGCTTTAAATTCGATTACTTGCATACCAATAAACGTTATCCTTTCACTTCTACCCGTAAGTAAGTCTGTGAATATTCTTCATTTTAACATTCACAGAAATGTGCATACAAGGATGTTGCAAATGTTTTCTTCTTAAATATTAATGACACCCACAGTGGCACAATACCACTAATGCCAAGACAGAAACTCCTAAATACTGTTTTTCTTGCTGTAAAACCACTGTGTTGAAATAGATGACTCCTTTTCATACAACAACAACAACAACAAAAGTTGAGAAAAAGATTATACGAATTATACCCCATTACTACTGTTACGTTAACACACATGGCATACACACACCCACGCACACATATGGATATTTTCGTCTTATTATCTATTTTCTAGTAACGGAATATGATCCCTTCAATTTCAAATCCTGCTTGTGTTACAGTATTTTTTAAGTTTTCTTATCGAATAAATGAAAAGTTATCCGTGTATGTGGATGTGTGCGGGTATGTAGTATTAAAAATTTCAGTTATTTTTTTGTGTTGTAAATTTTACATGATGCTCGTATCAAAAAGTCTTAAGGAAGAGATGATTGAACTAAGAAAAGCAATTTTGCAACGAGTAAATGTTATTGATTGTACATCTTAGCTGTTGCTAAGAAGACAGTTTTTTTCCGATTCCATTAAGATTTATTTTCTGTTTTCTTTTCAGAACAATTTATAGTTTTCTGTTTTTTTTTTTCTTTTTTTTTTTTTTTTTGTTGCATTAATTTGAAGACTATAATAAACATTTTGTCAAATGCTTTTATGTAGTTGAAAAGAAAATCGATTCTTTTCTTGTGAGAGAATTATTTGCAAATGAATAACTTCAGAGATTTATAAAGTTTTGTAAGATAAAGTTTTACATTTTATTGGTTTTCAAGCCAAGACCTTGCAGCAGGCAGTCATTTCCATTTGTGTATGCTGTGGACTTCTTAGAAATTATATGCAAAGTTTCTTTGTGAGTAATTAATACTAAACGGCAACTCTCATAACTTCAAGAAAAATTTTGTAAAATATAACGCAACTTTCGGAGCTGTAAAATAAATCAGAAATTAAAAACAATTTACATTTTTGTCATTTCAGTCAAACCGAAATTCAGCGTAATGTCGTAGAATGCAAAAGATTAGTGCCTTCGAATCACAAATGTAGCCAAAATTTAGGTTTTGAGAAATGGGACATACACAGAAAAAAATTAATCCCAATTGAGTTTTCTGTTTTGCCTTTCTAATATGGGAAAGAATTCTTGGAAAAATTTTGCCAAGCTTACAGGTTGGCTAGAAATGAGATGGAATTGTACCTATCATGAACTTGGTCCATATTTTGAACTCAGTACTTTTTACGGCCGAAATATTTTGGATAGGAACTTGGTCTTATTTTCACATTTGTGTTTTTGTGTGGATCCACTTTACGAAAATTGTAATGATGGACAATTGAACGCTGATGAGAGGTGTAGCGGCCTTGAAATCAGTACTGATACGTTCTGCTAAAAACTGATTGGATATAAATAATAATATTTTTCAACATAAAGAAACTCTTAGTAATTTTGAATTTTCATTAATTCAATAAAACTGAACTTGAGCCTGATAATATCACTTTTCATATGTATGTACATCAATATAAGTTCGAATAATAATTACGTTTATTTATATAAAAATTAATTAAATTTACAATTACCTCAGTGCTGATAGTTTCACCTTATTTTTTATATCATGGTTTTAGCCAACTTGAAGTCACTAGAATATATTAAATTTGTTTAAATAAAAAAATTTCAATCTATTTTTCTGGAGCAGTTTAATTGTTGTCCTTTACAATAAGTGTGAGATGTGTTTGTTTTTCTTAATATTCGTTGTTTAATTAAGAAATCATATAGAGTTTTTATTGCTTTACTTATGTAGCAAAAATTATTGAATTCTTTTCTACTAAATTAGAGGGTGGTGTTCACTGAAGTGGTTAGCACGTTGACTACTAAGCAAACAATGACTTGGCGCCTGGGTTCAAACCCTGGTCAGAGCAAGTCAATCAACATTATTAATTACTCTAATGTACATTAGTGAGACATTGTATTAATTGTTGTCGGACTATTTAAGTGATGAAGGCATAACACTGGTCACTAAAACCTGTTCCGACAGCGATTGATGCTGTTCCAAGCTGATGTACACAACATCGACCTCCTTCGTCGGTTAGCAAATACATAGGCGAAGTAAAACAATTAATAAAATGCCTGCCAATACACTTTAACTAAGTTAATGCGTCTACGTAACACCGCAGGCACCCCATAACTGCTATAAAAATTAACATAGCGCGTAAAGCAGAGTTCTAAAAGAGTTAAGCCTTCTAAATTTTCAACATCTATCTTCTCTACCCTATCCCTCTTACTGAGTTCCGGCACAATGCACTGCATACGTAGGGGTCATCCCCTGAGTGCTGGTCCTAATTCAAAAAAAAAAAAATCAGTTACTTGTCATACTAGTTTTTCAAATTTTACTATTTTTTAAATAAATACAGAGAAATATTTACTAAAAGTATATAAATAATTATAATTTGCGGCTTAAAATATTGTTGAGTAGTAGAAAATTTTTTTCACAGAAATCACAACAAGACTCCAGGGTTTTTAAACAAGAAAAACACTTGACGAATTGGAAAATTCAATATTTGGTTAAAACACGAGAAGAAATTTGTGCAAAAGTGCACAAGTAGAACTTTGGTAAATTAAAACTCACTTTCTTAAGCCAAATATTTTGTTAAATATTTGTTTAAAAATATTAAATTAAAAAAAGACCTACTTGATTAAAATTCAATAAATTTATTTTAAAGAGAAGACAAGAAAATTCATTTATGAAGATAAAAAAAAATTGCTACAAATAAATCGAAATGGATTAAGGGATGGTTGCACATTTTCATTTTGTATGTTTGCATTTGAATAAGAAATAAAAAGAAATTTGTAACACTGTACAACACCGCAAAAGGAAAAGATTTAAAGGACTTATTCTGGCAAAAACTACAAAATAAAGAGTAACTTATGTCCGCACTTTAAAATTTTACATGTGGAATGAAATTTAAACATTTTTGCAATGATTTGCTATAAAATTTTTCAATTAGACTCCCGAAATCATTTAAGACTTAAAATGAGCTTAAGAGTTATTTTGAATTTATTCACAATCTCTACTAAAATATCTTAAGAAACTAATACTACGTTCACACGGAACATGCTTCGCTCTCTATTCATGCTTCACACCCCAATCATGAGCGAAGCAACATGCTTCGCCATACAAAATTTTGAGAGCGAAGCATGTAGATTCATATTGAATCTACTTGCGAAGCATGAAAAATTGCTGTCTTCTCTAAATTTTATCGGAATTTATCGGAAGTTTATCTGAACTAGATGCAAAAAACACAACAAAAACTTTAATTAAAAGTGAAAAATTGAATTAAATCTATAAAGATACAACAACAATGGAAACAAAAAATATGTTTGTGCATTTTTAAAAATAATAAAATAATTTTAACTTATTTTTTTTGTCCATTTTAGATTTTATTTTTAATTAAAAAGAGAACTGTCAAATCGAAGCAAGTACATGAGTCGTGTGAACAGCTAGATTCATAAACATGCTTCAGAAAGCGAAGCAAGTGCTTCATCTTGTCGTGTGAACATAGTATAACATGTAGACATGGAATTTTTCGATGTTACCCAGGCGAATTAACTATCAGGTGGGAGCCAGAATAAAACAAATACAACACGAAAAACAACAGGCATTTTGTTTGTGTAAATTTCCAAACGCTTGTCAAATTTGTTTTGTAAAGAAAGTGAGAAATAAAGAAATGAAACATATATTAGTGCTCCCATCTAGAAGGCCATATCCAAGAACTGGGGATAAAAAATGTACTCTATAGATACAACTTTTGCAATGTTCATAAGAAGTAAAATAATTATGAAATATGTAAGTTAAGAAACGATTTCATCACTTCATGAATAAAATACAAATTCTTTCCCACAAAAATACGCTGACGCTATGTCTGCTTAAAACAAAGGGTTTAATGTTTCAGCGTGCGAACGCAATCAACAACGAATTTCACAACAGCCAAAAATCCTCATATTACAGTAAAAATGCAACTATCATACTTTTTGCTGAAACAAATGAACCAAATAAGGATAAGAAGTAGTTTTGTAAAATTAGTTCTAGTTTTGAATTCAAATAAAGAAGTCGGTCTTATGATCGACAAAAAAATATTTTTTTGTTAATTTAATAATTGAATGTTTTAATTTGTACATGTTTTAATACAAAATGTCCATTAAAATTTTTTTTTTTGTAAAACAAATCAAATTTATATTGATTTTTAATGAATGCTTCAGCAAGCTTAGAGGCTTACATACCTATATCCTTCGAAAAATTTGCGTAGAGTAAATTTGGAAATATTTTGAATACTATTGCACAACAAATATATAGATTACAAACAAACACAAACCGCGTAATTTGCTTTTTATGGTATATATATATTTTTTATAAAAAAAATGCATATATTTGATCGGATACTCAATCCATCTTCTAAAGTTCTACATCAAAATGTTTTTGTTTTGAAGATTTCGAAGTCCTAAGTATTTAGATATATTTATGTAAATTGTGTGTATTGAGTTAACCCTAATTAATAGGAATTTACTAATGACTAAAAAATATTATTTTAGTAAAAAATATAAATTTCAAAGTCAAAATTCTTCATATATTTGAATTAAAAAAAAAATTGGGGATTTTAGGAGATAATGAAGTGAAAGTGTAGAATAAAAATAACAAAAGGTAACCCAGAAACAAATAAAATTTTATATTTATATACAAGACCCCGGTGTGCTTCGCTACCCCCTCGTTCTAAAATAAAATTAAAAGTATGTATTTATATATCCTACTCGATTTTCGGAGGAATTTTCCAAAATTTTCTTCCGTAAAAACCTTCTCCTCGAAAATACGAACAACTGACAAAAAATTTTACAGAAATCGGCCCAGCCGTTCTCATTTTATGAATTACTATACATTTTTTACACCATTTTTATATTCATATATATTTGTTTATTAATTTATTTAAATCAATTACATACAATTAAATGCATGAGGCCAAATGCAAGGCTCATGAACGATAAACTACATTTAAGCACTAATTTGAAATATACATACATACATTCAGTCATTCTATCCACGTGGATTTTGCGTTTCAGTGACTTCTTGTGGCCTTGAAATACAAAGATTTAGTTTGTGGTTTTTCAGAATGTTTCCAATTATGTACATCCTACCTAACCTTTGAATTCCGTATCCTTTTTCGCTTTTTCCCGTTTGCTTCTTTTATTCCTACTTATTTTCTTTTTGCATACAATTTTTTTTTAGCTTAAACAATTCCTATAAAAATTTTAGTTTTAAAAATTTTAATTTACAAAAAATATCAATCAGTTTGTAAACAAAGAATTTAATAGAAAAGGAAATATTACAAAATTTGACAATCGTTTGCAAATGGTGAATTTTTGAATTCGCCATAGCTCCCACCTTATCGTTAATTCGCCTTGGATGTTACATTGTTTGGCATTTTATATGACGATATGTTAATTAAAAAAAAAAGGAATTAAATAATTTTTCGATATAATTTTATGAAAAACTTCTGGCTGTTATTTCTTTCTACACAAAAATGGAGGAGTCCAACACAAAGTATTTGCTACAAAAAAAAACATTCGTTTGGAAATTTATAAAAATAAAACAATTAAAATTTCAGTAAAAGAGACGCTGCTACAGATACTTTAGAGCTTCCAGAAAACGTGGCATTATCAAGTTTATCTTCCATATCAACAGAAATTTCAATTTCGTCGGATAATTCTTCTGCTGTGTTTGTGGAAAGGTTGGATAGTAAAAATAAGTCTAATACAGCCATAGCGCCCGCTCTTGAAGTAGAAAAGGGAGAACCTTTAGATGATTCTACATCAAGCAGTACTTCCAGTAGTTTCATGAATGCTTTTCCCGTATTAACACGAGAAGCTGCTACTTCAACCGATAGACTAGCAAGTGACTTAAGTACTTCTACTATCTCAACCATAACGAAGAAAAGTTCGGCCACAACTTCGGAAATGGAAAAGGAATCTGCAGCATTTGAGTAAGTTTTGTACATTTCCACGACTCCGAACGAAAGCCTTCTTTCTCAATTTATTTATTTCAAGGATTTGAAATATTGTATTTTATAGTTCCGAGCAAGAAGTGAGGGACTCCATAGGCAGCTTAGAGAAATCTAAGGGAAGAGAAGTTCGATTTTCAGACTCTGAGGCAGGTTTGTTTTATTTTTTACCGATTTAATATTTTTGCATTTTTTTCTAACTAAAGTAACAGAAGATGATAAATCAACAACACAACTGGCTGGTAATTTAGAAAACATAATATTAATAATTGTAACAAAGATTTTATTTCTTAAGATTTTAATTTTTCTTGCAGCCGCTGAGTTAACCACTAAATCTCAACATATCAAATCTAAAAATGATGACAAAATTAATTCTGATAACAATGATAACGATGACGATCATGATGATGATGATGATGATGATTCACTGAGCAGCACCAACTTGCGAATTGGCCATGTTTTTGTAATTTTAGTTCTTCTCGTGTTTGAAATATTTGCACTAAATATTTTCAGACTTTTTCTTTTGTTTCTCCAGGTTTATATGGTCATACCGCCTGATGGCGGCTACGGTTGGCTAATTTCTTTCATTTCCTTTTTATCTCAAATTGTTGTTGATGGCATTATATTCTCAATTGGTATTTTATTGCCATTTATTGCAAAAGATTTCAATACATCAGATTCAAATGTGATATTAATTGCCTCAATGCAAATTGGTAAGTCAGTCTGTTCTGCTTTAAATCATTTCAAGAGAATGTGTTTATTTTTAATAAATATTTCATTTTTGAAAAATTTGATACATTTTTATCTTAATTCTGTCTTCATGCAAAAGAAAAATAAGTCATGACAAGCTTCTGATATAAATATTTTATAATAAAACCTGTTTAATTGGTTTGGTGACGTATGATACGAAAAGCTTGAAATTAATATTAATCATACGCCGGGAAACGATTTAAACTGGAAATAATTGGAATAATAATTTGTTAATTTGAAACCCAGTGAATAAATCTAATTGTTGTAATTTTTTCTTACATTAGGATTTTATTATCTCTCTGGCACTGTTGCAAGTGCTTTTATTAACAAATACGGCTTTAGGCCTGTAGCATTTACCGGAGGTTTGCTCTCAATTACTTTCTTAACAATTTCCACTTTTAGCATTAATTTGCCAATGATGATACTGTTTTATAGTATCTTGGGTAAGTATTTGTTATCATAAAATAATTTTTTGTACATTTTGCTCATCATTTATTTGTTGGCAAAGGTGGTCCTGCTCTCAGTTTGATTTGGGTCTCTTCTCAACTTGTTATTGGTTACTATTTCGATCGATATCGTCCCATCGCAAATGGTGCTTCCTGTTCGGGAGCAGGTGTTGGCATAATGTTATTTTCTTATATGAATGGTGTGTTGGTACCACTTTTGGGTTGGCGTATACTAATGAGACTTCATGTGGGATTTCTGGCAGTTGTGCTATTAATGACTTTGGCTTATTTAGAAGTGGCTCCCACAAGAATTGGTAGAGTACAAGAGGTTAAGAAGAAGAAAATTGTCGTGGAATTATTCTCAAAAAAATTATGCAAAATCAAATTTAGTTTTGGAAAATTATATTTAAATTGCCTAAAATTACAAAAAAAATTTTTGCACGAAAAGTTTTACTACAACAAAATGTAACACGATAACATTTTACTGCCTGGCGCAGCAGTTAATTATAAAAAAATTCTTCCCGACTTAATTATATTTTCTTTTTTTCTAGGCTTTGGATGAAGATGATACCGAATCCGATTCGATTGATACATTTTTGGGATCAACAGCATATTCAAGGTATTCGATCAAAGTAAATGGCCAAGAATTTTCTCTAGATGATAAATTTGAAAAAATGTTGGGTGAATATTTTATCTTTTAAGCGACTTTAAACACAAACAGAGGGACGGAGGTGGACTATCAAAACTTTTTTTATTACTGAGTAAAAATTTGTTTTCAAATTATTCTTTTAGAAACTGATGTTATCAAGGAAGAAAAGCCGACCACTAGTTGTGATCGTTGTTTAAAAAAATGCTGTCCTTTTTTTATTACAAAATATTTCAAAGATCAAACACATGAAGAAAAATACCAAGAAAAGTCTACACAACGTCGATACATTATTAAACAGGATCTTATGGATAAACATGATCTTTACTATTCCGGTCCCAAGGACTATAAAATGGAACAGCTCGGAAACATGGAAGATATATTACAAAAACGTCTGACTTTGAGTCCCAGTAACAATGCTGAAGATTCCAGACGGAATACAATTTCACTGGCAGAAATCGATAATATATTCAAACAACAAACAATAATCAATACTTTGTCTTATAGACGAATAGAGCCGGATAGCCAAGAGCCAAGGAAATATCGCCAAACTTATGGAGAATTAAAACTGACAGAAAAAAATCCCTTATTGGCGTTTTTAGCACCTCGCAACTGGTTACATCCGAAAATTCAAAAAGCTTTCAGCTTATTATTCGATTTTCGTTTATTGGTTTTAATGGAATTTCGCATTTTATTGCTGTCGGCCTTTTTATTTCCCATGGGCTTTAATATACCATTTGTATACTCAACGGGTAAGTAAAAGCTTTAGAGTACTTCACTGATGATTGTGATGATGAGAAGTTTAAATTGCAGTTGAAAACTTTTGTTAAGTTGCACTTGATTTTATTTTTTTCCCATAAAAAAGTTCTTCTTGTATCTCTGCTTTAGTTTTTTTCCCCTTTTTTTTTTTTTTGCTTAGTGCGTACCCAAATTGATGCATCCTTTGCCATGCTAATTACACCCTCCATTGGTTTCTCAAATTTTGCCTTTCGCATTGCATCTGGTTTTGTTGCATTCAAATTTCGTGAATACACAAGTTATATTTGTGGTGGTGGAATGTTTTTTGGTGGTTTTGCTGTACTCGTAAGTGCCTTCTATGGCCTCGATGTGGTTTGGTTTCAATTTCTCTATGCCTTTTGCTATGGCATTGCTCCAGGTAAAGTTTACTTCGTCTATTGCAAATATGCACACTGACATAAAGATCTCCTTGTAAATTTCACTTGTTGTTTTTTGTTTTTTTCTTTTGCTTCTAACGAAAATATTCGCACTCGTTCTCTTGCCATTAACATGTGCTCTCATCAAGCACGTTTTACAACAACTTACATCGTTGAAACTCATACATGCACACGTACACACATTCCTTCGCTTTTTCATCATCATCATCAGTAGCCTGCATTTTAAATGTTCACATAAGCACACAAACATTTATGTATAGTCATTGAATAAATGACCACAAGCAAACAGTATTAATTATGCTGCTTCATAATGGTGTACATGTGTGCAATGAGTATGCATGTATACTTTTAAATGTTGTTGTTTGTATTTATGTATGTTTATGCATGTGAGTAAATAAACGAATGCAATTTTAATTTTATTCCTTTTTAAGTTTATTTATGTAAAATCTTTCTGCTTTCCTTTCTGTTACTACTCATGGCCAAATGAATTGAAATGAATGCAATGGCTGTTGTACTCTCTGTATTGGCCAGCTGCCTAACTATTCAGTTGCTGGCTACTGCAGCAACTCCTTCAGTCCCTGTTTCATTAAATTTAAAATATTTTACTTTATTTTTCAACTCACACCCAGCCTTCTATTCGACATTGCGAGCCATCATCTATGTACATGCACTCGGTTTGGATAAACTAACAAACGCTTTTGGTTTAACGGCTTTGGCCATGGGTTTGGGTGTATTTATTGGTACAACAGCTGGTGGAATCTTAAATGATCTTACGGGCAACTATACGGCCTCATTTATTTTTGCGGGAATTTGTATTTGTACTGCGGGTGCATTAAAATTGCTGTTGCCCTATTTTATTAAATATTCTAAAGATAATGAAAGAAAGTGAAATAATTACCAAACCACAGCAAAATGAAATAAAATGAAATGCAATAAAACGAATGTGAGCTTAAACCCGCAATTAAAAATTAAAGAAAAAATATAAATAAACGAAATTTAAAAGAAAATAATAATGCGTTCCTAATTGAGTTTTCCAATTCATTTTTGTATTTCGATAAATTAATTTGCAAATTTTCAGTGAAATAAATTGGTGCCATTCTCTTTAACTTTAAGTTTATGAATGAAGTATAAATAATATTTATAAAAAGAACATGTTCATTAAGAAACTATTATATGAAGTTAGCATTTTAAAGAACTTTTAAAGAATAGAATAGAATAGAATAGAATAGAATAGAATAGAATAGAATAGAATAGAATAGAATAGAATATAATAGAATAGAATAGAATAGAATAGAATAGAATAGAATAGAATAGAATAGAATAGAATAGAATAGAATAGAATAGAATAGAATAGAATAGAATAGAATAGAATAGAATAGAATAGAATAGAATAGAATAGAATAGAATAGAATAGAATAGAATAGAATAGAATAGAATAGAATAGAATAGAATAGAATAGAATAGAATAGAATAGAATAGAATAGAATAGAATAGAATAGAATAGAATAGAATAGAATAGAATAGAATAGAATAGAATAGAATAGAATAGAATAGAATAGAATAGAATAGAATAGAATAGAATAGAATAGAATAGAATAGAATAGAATAGAATAGAATAGAATAGAATAGAATAGAATAGAATAGAATAGAATAGAATAGAATAGAATAGAATAGAATAGAATAGAATAGAATAGAATAGAATAGAATAGAATAGAATAGAATAGAATAGAATAGAATAGAATAGAATAGAATAGAATAGAATAGAATAGAATAGAATAGAATAGAATAGAATAGAATAGAATAGAATAGAATAGAATAGAATAGAATAGAATAGAATAGAATAGAATAGAATAGAATAGAATAGAATAGAATAGAATAGAATAGAATAGAATAGAATAGAATAGAATAGAATAGAATAGAATAGAATAGAATAGAATAGAATAGAATAGAATAGAATAGAATAGAATAGAATAGAATAGAATAGAATAGAATAGAATAGAATAGAATAGAATAGAATAGAATAGAATAGAATAGAATAGAATAGAATAGAATAGAATAGAATAGAATAGAATAGAATAGAATAGAATAGAATAGAATAGAATAGAATAGAATAGAATAGAATAGAATAGAATAGAATAGAATAGAATAGAATAGAATAGAATAGAATAGAATAGAATAGAATAGAATAGAATAGAATAGAATAGAATAGAATAGAATAGAATAGAATAGAATAGAATAGAATAGAATAGAATAGAATAGAATAGAATAGAATAGAATAGAATAGAATAGAATAGAATAGAATAGAATAGAATAGAATAGAATAGAATAGAATAGAATAGAATAGAATAGAATAGAATAGAATAGAATAGAATAGAATAGAATAGAATAGAATAGAATAGAATAGAATAGAATAGAATAGAATAGAATAGAATAGAATAGAATAAAAAACCAAAATTTTCTCCATAGAATTTTAAATTTAGTACGCTTTCCTTTTGGAAAATATACAAATAAAGAAAATGTTTTCGATCCTTTGTTAAATTTCGAAAATTAATGAAACTATCTTAAAGTATCTTGTATAATTGAAATTAAATTTGCCTTTGAGTATGAGTTTCTAATGTTTTATTGGTTAACTGGAAATCAATACAGAAACATTTATAATACAGGTAAGATGGGAAATTTTAGAAAAATGTATTAGTTTTTTGTGGTTTCTAATCCTAAATGCAGCTTAAATTATGTTTATGAGAGATATCGAAGGAAGTCATATCCTTTTACCGAATGTAATAAAATTTACAACATCGTTAGAGTGATCAATTTTAAACGTCTGACTAAGGTGCTGCAGTAGCTGTTAGATTGCAATATTATCCTATGAGTCAGGAGATATCCGGATCAATTCCCACACAAGATAATCGCTTAGAAGCGGATGTGTTTCTTTAAAAAGAAATTATTTCGCCGACTTTATTGGCCGACTTTAATCTATTAAAAATGTTAAAAAATGCAATATTTGTTTTTAAGACTCCTATATTGTCAATCGATGTTCTATAGAAAAATTTAGTTCAGGCCACAGCTCGTAATAAAGTTCGCTGAATTTCGTGCACGAAAAGTGAATTTTCTAATATTCGGAATTAAGTTCGAAAAAAGGTTAAATTATAAATATGGACATTTCCACAGAAATGTTAACCGTAGCCAAAGAACAAACAAACAACGAGATTTCCCATTGTGACTCTCGATCTTTATTTAACGAGTATAAGAAATGTATAAAAGGAACGATGCGATTGCCAATTATGGTAAATTTATTATTTGCTAAACCGTATATTTCGATTTCAGTGCGTCGAAGGTATTGGTAAAAAGTTTCTTTCCTGGTTATGTTTTTTTCGACAAATATTTGATAAATGTGAACGTAGCTTAAGCGAGTATAGAAATATGCCAATCAAAAAAGTAAGCCATTATATGGCAAACACTTCAGCCAACACCACCCTCTTATATATGCAAATTTTTGAAATTTTTGAATGTAGATGAGTACAAACAGCGGCGAGAAAAATAAAGCCAAATGCAAACGATAAAGGGAAAGGTTAAAGGATGATAAAACAAAATTACAAAACTGTAAATTAAAAAACAAGTAAAGAATGCGGAATGCGGAATGCTAAACGGACATGGAGAGTACTGGCTAAAGGTATGGAACATATAATAGAAATATAATCGTACACGGCCACGAGAGAGGCGCCAAAAACTTCTAAAAAATTAAATCTCATACTCACGTTGAAGCCAAAACGCACCTTACGAATGCAGACAATCCTTGGCGAAAGCGGTTAAGAAAAGTGGTGCAAGCGATGCGAAATGACACGCATACTAGGCTAAAATTTCGTGACGTCCTGGTTAAAAAATATAAGCAATTTGAAAAAGAAGAATCATTTATAATCATACTTCATTAAAGTTGAAGAAATTAACATTAAAAATATAATGGAACAAAACGTCATATGCGACAGATATTAAAACTAAATAAAAAAATAGACTGCTTAATATATTGTTAATAAACAGAGAAATATTAGATAGACATTGGGGTTTATTACGGTTCTCGATTCGACTTCGACTGCTGTAATAGATTAAAGAAAAATGCTGTGTGTTTCTTTAATCTAGTACAACAGTCGAAGTCGATTCGAAAACCGTAGTAAGGCCTATTGTTAACATATTTCGAGCAAAAAAGAAAAATTTAATATGTAAACATCGCTTTTAGATTTTAACTACACGGCTGAATATAACAAACGTAGTTTTTGGTAGAAGCCACAAAACCTCGTCAGTATTCATGTGCAAATCCTTTCACTACTTGTTAGGTAAAAATCAAATAATGTTTAAGCCTGTGTTTTTTCACCTTGAATGCGTACGAATCTCGCATTCGACATGTCAGAAATTTCCATATGTAGTTTGAATTTTTGAAATTAAGGACAAACTTCTGAAATTATGTTTTAAATTTTGTATATTGAAGCAAATTTTGCTACATTTTAATAACAATAGGTGCAAAAATTTAAAATGAAAAAATTAATTTTTATGGGACGCAAGCAATAGTGATGTTAGAATATCAATTTTTACTCTTCGCGAATACGGATACGAGTATTCGTAACATCACTAGTAGGCATATCCTTTCACCGATTTTTCTCAAACTTAATTTTTTTTACTAAACATTAACTGTCATTAAACAAAATTGTATCTTTCTAGGATAAATATTTTAGCTTTGTCGTTCACTTCATTAATGTGGACAAAGCACTGTGGCTCTGGTTTTTTCGTATCTTTTTTATGCCTTTTTCGTTTTGGTGTTTAGTTGTTTTTTGGTTTTTGCTGCACTGCATTTTCTGTGGTTTTTTTCATTTCTTTTTGGCATTTCATTTCTTTTTAGCAGTTTTTTATATGCCTTTCCCAGGGTACAGTACAACGATATAATTTGCAGGAGTTTATCTGAATTTATATTTTGAATACACATTTTTTTTTGGTATATTCGCACAATAAATTTTTTAGACTTTACTTTCAATCCTGAAAATCAATTCAGCACTTTTATGCCAAACAGCACTTGACTGTAGGTTATTCGGTTCGCAGGTAGATTGGTTCTATTTTTTTTCTTGAAATGTATTAAAAACTTTGTTTGATATATTTTGTGCCTGCGCTTTTAAAGAAAATATTTTCCCTAAAGAAAGAACTTTGAAATTTAATTAGTATTTTTATTCTAATTTTTTATTTTTATTATTATTTTATACAAAACATTATTGATAATTACATTTTAATAAATGATAAGATTTCTTTTAAATTAATTTAAACTTACGATCTTGTAATAGAATTTTAATTCTTTTTTAATTCCAAAGTTCATTTGTTTGTTAATATTTTTTTTTTTTTATTCTAACCTTTAATTTTCTTCATTTGAAGAATAAAGTTTATTTTAAAAATATCTTTTGAATAAAATAAAAAATAATTGCTTGTGTTTACTGGAGCCACAGAGTATTTATGAACACCAAGAAATGCAAAATTTATTCGGTCAAAAAGTTGTTTGGAAGCAAAACACAAAAATACTCTGTAGTTCGAAACATATCCAAGGGCCAAATTACGGCACTCGATACCGATCGAAATTTCAATACAATTTAAATATAAATTTCGATCGATATCGAATTCCGAAATTTGGCCCCAGGTGTTTTCGGGAGAAAATTACGCTTTAAAAGTTAGCAAGAGAGAGAGAGAGAGAGAGAGAGAGAGAGAAAGGGAGAGATACTTCAATTTATTTATTCAATTTATTATCAATTTTGTGTGATTATGAAAAATCAAAAGCTTCCTTAATAAAATACTTAATTTTGTTACATAATGTTTGATTGTTTGTTTGATTTAAATGATAACTCTCTTCTCTAGATTGTTGTTAAATTTATAAATTGCTTTCATTGCTTCTTAAATACTCTCCTTTTATTTTAGAGAGAGCAGCATACATGTTGTACTGTTGCATTTGACTTTGTTCAATTGTTAATTTATTTCACATACAATTTTTGGTTTCCGTTAACTTGTTATTTTTCTTTTGTTCAAATTCAAGTTTGTGTACTTTGGATATTATTGTTTTTCCTTTTGTTGTATTTAATTTATTTGTTTACAATTAATTCACATAAAGTTACAAAATATCTACATTTGGATTAACATAATTAACTTTTGTGAAATTCTCTTTCTATTAATTTAATAATAATTTAAAATTGTTGAATATATAAAATTTAATTTAATGAAGGGATGGGAACTTGATTTTATATATTCAGCTTTGTGTCGTTTATTTCATGACTTAAATTACATAAACTCTATCATGTTATTTTTATTATAATCTTAAGACTTAAAATACGTTTGACCTTGTTTGATTTGAAAGATTTTCAAAATTACAATGAAAATCTAATAACTAAAATAAGTGAACTGCGATTCAAAAGTTAATGAAAAAAGTTAATTGTTTCAACGAATTGCAGTTAAAAAAAGAATCGTTTTAAGTGGTGCAGCAATGATGGTTTTCATTGAATCAATACGTGTATACGTACAAGCGTACATTGAATCAATTTTTTTACATAAAATTAATGAAGCCAAGTCAACGAATGTCATTCATTAAAATGGGGTGTACAAAAACTTTTTCACAGAATCTGTTGCAAACATAATTTCCATTAATAAAAAAAACTATTTTTTTTTTCAGAAAAAAATCGAATTTTTCGGGAAGTTATTTTTTATATAAAAATTTACTTTGCTGAAAAATTTGGTTTTATAAAATAACGCACAAGAAGATATTTTCTGCAAAAATTACACCATTTCACAAAGAAGTTTTTAGCAGGAGTTACTTTGCGTAAAGAAAATACTTTTGTGTCAAAAGATGGGTTCCACTAAAATTAATGAAATTTTGTTGTTTCTTTTAAATCACTTTTAAAAGAAAAATTACTATTACGTTTCTTTAATCGGAGCCAAAATTATACAGACACAAAAAAGACTTTTGATACATATTTATTTCTCTTAGTAATTCATTTTTGGTTTTATAATTTTATCAATAGTTTCTAGTATAATTAATTTTTTAAATTTACAATTTTCTTCTTTTTTTCTGATTTTCTGTATTTTATTTTTATGAAAATATTTATTTGATTTAAATGATCTCTCTCTTAATTTAAGCTTAATTTTATACACTTACATACATAAATATTCCTTTTGAAATAAATAAATAATTTTCGGGAGTTTGGGGTTGAATAAATTTGATTCCGATTCCGATTCTCATTACAAATTGTTTTGTTTTTTTTTTTTCTTTCTTGTTCAAATGGCAGGTTGTATTTGTATGTGTTTTTCTGGAACTGTAACTTTAAAATTTACGTTTTTTTAATATTGTCCATAGTGTCTCTCTTTTTGGATGAAAAAACTGTGTTTTTTTAGTTAAAAGAAAAACGGAATTAATAATAAAACTAAATTTAACGGAAAATCATTTATTTTGTCCTGTTGTAAATTGGAGATTATGATTTAGAAATATTGGGAATTGCGATGGTATTGTTGTAATAAATTATAAATACAATAGTTGCAGAAGCAATACTTTAGAAGTTTCAAACGTTTTACTTTCAGCTGGAGTGACAGGAAGAAAATGGAGTTTTTAAATTGACTTTTTAGTTGAGGGGTTAAAATTAAATTAAGCTTTTAATTTTTTTAGTTTTGTATATTCTTTTGATAAATTATCTGTTGTTGCTATTGTTGTCATTTGTTCGGTAATTGTTTTTATAAAATCAAATTAAATTGAAATCTGATGTTTATAAAACTAAATAATATATTTGTTTTTATTTCTATTCATAAATATTTTCTGCTTTTATTTATTTATTTATTTTGCCAGTTTTATATAATTCTTTTTTATTATTTATATTCAGTAAATTTTATGGTTGTTTGATGTTTTTTATTTATTTATTTATTTAAAGGTTTCATTTAAATTAATACAGTTTTTTGTCGTCAGAGTTATAATGGGTTTTGATAAATTTTATTTATTTAATTTAAAAAATAATACGCTTTTTTCGAGGTTTTTACGGTTGGATGTGTGTATTCATGTATTAGACCTAAAAATAAAGAATGAAACAATGCTTGAATTAACATCGGCTAAAAATTTCAATAAAATAATCATTTAAAATGTGAATGAACATCAGGGATATAAATTTGCTTTTTGTAAAAAAAAAATAGGAATAAAAAAAGACTATTGAAATTTGTTTAATTGAGAAATATTGTTTTTCTGTTGTCTTTATATTTTATTAAAACAATTTCAAAGAAGATTTAGAAAATTTGAAGTTAATTTCAAACTTAGTGTGGAAAATTTTATTTCAAAGAGTAGAAACTTAATTTTCATTTAGATCCAGCTTCAAATAAAATCACAGCAATTTTATGTTTGGCATGGAGATTATAAAAAATCTAAGTCCATGTCAAATATAAATAACGCTATAAGATTCTTCTTTAGATTGTGCATGAGAAATAAATTTTAATTACAAAACTGGTTTCAATAAACAGACTTAATTAATCAGATGCTTCAAGTTGGCGCACGCGAATCGTTCAATGCACACAATTTTGTTTTAATATCAAACATTCGAACTGAATTTTGAAAATTCAAACAAGATTTAGACAATTTAAAAATTTTCGAAATTAATGTCGAAAATTCGAAAATTGTTTTTCGGAGCACCAGCTTCAAATAAATTTGAAACGTCAGTTTTCTTTCACCAACATCATATTGAGACTTTGCAAATGTTTAAACACCTGATACCATTTTTTGTCGCTAATTTTCAAGGTGGAAAGGTTGAAATGAAAGGTTCTTAAATTTCAATTTGATTAAAAAAACAAAAATAATCTGTACTCACCAATTAAAATAAGCCTCTGGTTTATGGCAACCCTTTTCGGAACCACACCATTTTGATTCTTTTAACGGCGGACATGGCCGGCCACCTCTTTTGCCATGCTTGATGACTTTACGGTATCGATGCATTTCCCCGATCCCACATGATTTGCTACAGTCCGACCATTCGGACCAATGGCCAACACGGCAGTCACGAGCACGTTTCGTGCGACGCCTGTGATTTGTATTGGCATAAACTGAAACATCCGACCGTCTATAGGTGTTAGCAATATTTTGCAGGATTGCATGTTTGTCATTTTTCGGTATGACACCTGCGTTTGTGGCAGAAGTATTGACCCTGTAACGATAGAAATTTTGTATAAACAACATTATTTTTCAAGTAAAAAATAAATAAATTAACTAGAAAAAACTACTTGTTTTTCTGAAGTTTAAAAAACGAACAATTGCAGTCACTTAAAATTAAAATCAAAGTAAAATTTTAGAAATAAATTAAATAGGTATCGCAAAATTTTTTAGAACAACTCGAAGGCTCGAATCCAACATTTGATTTAAAAGTGATTGACTAAACATCGTTTAGTCGATTTATAATCAATTAGTGATATTCTTAAATTAAAAATAGAATTGATGCATTATTGTTGTTGGGAAACATTTGATAAGCACTTTCACACAGTGCAAAGCAATATTCGACAAAGTATTCGATAGATACTCATGAAAATTTTTTGTCAGTTTTACTACTTGCTTAAAACAAACAATAAACATTCGTTGTTCGATAGAAAAAATGTGGTTTGTTTGTGGTATAAAAAAATTGGCTTCAGGAGCACACAATAACAAAAAAACAATTGCAAGAAAGTATCTATCAATATAGATAATATACAATCAGTTTTTTGTGCTGCCCTTTTTGCTCACTTTGTAAAACCGATTTTTAAAGGATTTCTACCAAATGAAGGATATTTTTTCACAGAAGTAGACGTGGTATTGAGGGTTGTTGTCGGTTCAGTATTTTGAAAGCTATAAGCGTTTAAAGTTGCCACAAGTATATTTACATGCACTACTCCTGCATGTAAGTTAAAAACAAACAAAAGAACAACAAGTGTTTTATACATTTGGGTGCAAAGAGAAATATATCAATAAGACAATGGAAGGTATTTTGTTCTTCCATTCAACCTTTGTTTTTTATTTTTAATGTTTGCGAATTCATACAAATGTA
The DNA here is from genome assembly GCA_947311025.1 of Lypha dubia. NCBI lineage: Eukaryota > Metazoa > Arthropoda > Insecta > Diptera > Tachinidae > Lypha > Lypha dubia. Next base: position 1,756,094 of record OX371264.1, on the reverse strand, counting down.
TCATTAAAATTTAATGATTAAATAATTGTTGTTTTGGTTGTTGTATGAGTCTTTTATAAGAGAAGTTTTATGATTCTTTTTCTCTGACTACAACACGATCGATTGTATCGGCCGTTGGCTACACTAGTTTCTATTATTTTCCAAAAAAAAATTGATCCATACTTTCTGGCTAAGTAAAGTACATATTTTAACTGGACCGGACCATATTTTTTTGTTTATCCTTAAAGTATAATATTTAGGCCGAAATCACTTCCCTTTATTTAACCAAATAAGAAAAAGAAGGAGGTTCTCAATCGTGTCTATTTTTTGTTTTATTTTTTTTTTTTTTTGTTTTTGACCGCATAACACAAACATATGTGAACCGATTTTCAAAATTGTTTCATTGTTTAAAGAGGCTTGTATATCGGAAACATGGAATCTATTTGAAAATATAAAAATATATGTTCCTTTAATTCCCACTGGAGAATAGGGCGCCAACAATAGCGGTGCCCCAACGTACTCAATTTTGGGCTATAATTTTCAGTTCGTTCTATGTTAAACTTGGAGATTTCATTTCGGCCACTGTGGAACGTCTCCAAATTATTCGATGTCTTCCAACTCTCTTCCCGACTTGTTGAGAAGGATTCCAGTGCAGCGCTTGCTTGGAAATGTTCCAATCCTCATGGCGAACTGCATGACCAATTCATTACCATTTGCGTTTGCGTATTTCCGTAGCTCCATCAAACTGATTATCTTCACACAATAGTACCTCGTTCGAAATTTTCAGTGACATAAAAAATCGGAGGATTTGTCTTCAGCTACAATTTACGATCGCTTGTGAACGGTTTTTCAAATATTCACAGCTTCGTACGGAGGCTTATGTTGTTATTATGCCACAGTGCTGATAACATTTCAAAATCTGTTCTTACTGATCTTACTTTCTATATCTATATGACATAGTGTCACCGGGGGTAAGTGTGTGTTGTTCCTATATTGGACACCAATTTGCGATGTGACATTGAGTGATGCATATCCGTTCTCTTGCGAAACAATAGATAAAAAAGGTTAGATAGTTCGATCAAGGTGTTTAGCCCCATGCTTTTTGGACCATGCGTAAAAAGTTGCCACCTAATGTGACCCACTTCAGTTGTGTGCCCTCGGGGTGACTCAAGGGTACTTGTGAACACATATATTCAAACGATGTTAAACCACTGTGGGCTTAAGCTGTAATGGTAGGTTCTCACAATAATCAATAACACATTTGTCACCGTCGGCTAACATCAGGCTGCCAAACAAAATCAATCTACCATAGCATAGGTTGGATCACCTTCGTTTCCTTTGTATGTTGCAATTTATGGTAATTCCTTTCGTTTTTATTGCACTTATTTTATGATGACATTGCACCTTCTATGACGTGTCAGAATAAAAGGTGTGATAATATGTAACCTTGATACACTCCACTCAATAGCTGAAATGGATCAGATAACTTCCCCTTATACAAAACGTAGCAATTTGCACCGTTGTAGCTTTCTTTTATCGGTGCTATAAGATCAGGGCATTCCAAATGCAATCGCGTCAAACGCTTTTAAAAAACCAATGAATATAAGGTGTAAGTTTGTGTTGTATTCAACGCACAGTTCAATATTCAGACGGGTGGTATTTATATGGTCTGCGCAGGAAAAGCCACCACTTTAAGGTATCCTCCAAGTGGTCCTTTACATGATTCAGGATAATTTTCGTAGTTAATTTTTATACAGTCGGCAGCACGCAAATGCCTCACAGTTTTTCATGTCACCCTTCTTTGCAATTTCAACTATGATGCCATCATTTCATTCGTGCACTGAGATCTCAGATATCGAAGGAAGAACATTTTCAGCACCAAGAGCAGAATTAGACTTGTAAATCTCTGCAGGGATACCATCGATTTTGCCTGCTTTTTCATTTGGAAGCTGTTTGATGGCAGCACAAATTTCCATAACGCTTGGAGATGTCACTCGTATTCTAGAATTTGCTTGATTTTCGGGAACGACTGGTTGCTGTTGTGATGGGACAATAATATTTTTTTTTTTTTTTTGAATTAGGACCAGCACTCAGGGGATGACCCCTACGTATGCAGTGCATTGCGGCGGAACTCAGGGAGAGAGATAGGGTAGAGAAGAAAGATGTTGAAAATTTAGAAGACTTAACTCTTTTACAACTCTGCTTTGCGTGTTATGTTAATTTTTATAATAGTGTGGAGGCGCCTCCAGTGTTAAGTAGACGCATTAACTTTTTTAAGCTGTATTAGCAGGCAATTTATTAATTGTTTTACTTCGCCGATGTTTCTCATAACCGACGAAGGAGGGTGATGTTGTGTACATTAGCTTGGAACAGCATCAATCAGTGCTAAGCCTTCATCACTTAAATAGTCCGACAATAATTAATACAATGTCTCACTAATGTACGTTAGAGAAATAAATGATGTTGATTGAGTTGCCAGGGTTTGAACTCAGGCCCCAAGTCATTGTTTGCTTAGTAGTCAACGCGCTAACCACTTCATCCAACACCACCCTTTCTTTCATAATTTAAAATCAACCCCCCCCCCCCCCCCCCCAGTAAGGTTGTTTATGGTTGGTTGGTTGGTTTACGTAGCTGCCTGCTACGCGCAAGCATTCAAGTAGAATCAATGAGATTCCGTTTTGACAGACCACTCCACTCGTCAGTGTCAACCTGATTTAGGTCCGAATCCAGGCCTCAGATTCGGAGTAAGATTCTAGATCCATCCCGTCGAATTAAGGTATCTAATGAGGTCACCTAGACCTATCCCTGATACCTCCGAGAGATCGTCTATTATGCTGTTACCTAGAAATTTGAGTCTCGAATGGTGTAAGGCCGGGCATTCGCAAAGAAAGTGGAAGACTGTTTCCTCTTTGCTTTGATCCCGGCAACTACGGCAGAACGCAGGTTGTTTATATTTCACTTGTTTATAAAGTAGCTTCCTACTTCTATTCTTATGTTTGTATATACATATGTATGTGTCTAATCTAGTCTATGTTTGTGTGCGGGTTTATAATTTCCAATTTTTCATTTATTCCAATTTTTTTGTGTATCTTGTACTTTTTTGCAATTGTTTGAGTATAATTTTTTTTTTTTTTTTTGCTTACAGTTTTGCATATTCATGTTAATTTCCATTTGACATGTATGCTTTTGTACGAGTATGCATACATGTTCATATAAATGTCATTCTGTCTGTCCATTCTGATTGCATTTGCATGTGCATGTATGCCTGTGGGTGTGTATAATATTTCATGGAGAATTTTTATTTTTCCTTTCTATTTGTTCCATGTTTCTTTGCTTCTAATGTTTTTTTTTTTTATTTTTTGCATTGAACATGCTTCCAATTTTTGTGGCGGGGATGGCAAATACTGTGTTATGACAAATTACAGTGCATTTATAAAAATATTTTTTCTTTTAAAGTCGCGATATTTAATGAAATCTAAACAATTATTAAATATCAAATTTATTTCTAATATTGTCAGAAATTTATGTTTGAAAAATATTAATCTGTAGTGGGTTAAGCTGCAAAATTACGAAAATATACTGATGCTATTGGCAGGCATAGAGGTTAGCTTAGCCCATAACAAATAAATATTATTATTTTGAAATCGTTTGTGGCATTATTCATACAACTGTAAGAGTGTACGAGTGACTAATAAGTTCCTTAAAAAATATCTGTGTGGCACGGTGTTATCCATAAATTCTTTTACACCGTTATATAAACTGATCAGTCTGTATCACACTTAGATTTTGGACTATATACCGTCGTGCTTAATTATTTTGCAAATAAAATCTATGAAAGGGGGACCCAGGTTTGCCATCTCATATGAGCTTAGTTTCATTAACTTTTTTTTTTGTTCTTGTTAGCTTTGCAGTTGAATTTGTGTAGTGTGTTTGATAACCGAATTAATTTAGTAAAAAATTTTTTTTTTTTTAAAAAGTTCAAACATTGATTTAAGCTTTCAAAGTCGCATCTGTATGAAAAGTCAGTGAATACATTTGCATGCAATTTTTTTTGACTTTTCAAGGTAGAAGTTCTAAATTACTTTTTATTTTTTTTGCAATGCCAACAAATACAATTCAATGCAGCATATTTTACAATTTAAAATTAAAAGGGGCATGTAAATATCAAAACAGTGCATGCTCTGAGCAACATTTGTATGAAGAAGTTTTCAGATTTAGACAAAATATTTCTAAAATCATAAATTCATTTAAAAAACAATTTTTTCATAAATTTGTTGTTGTTTTATTTGGTAAATATTACAAAGTTCAAAATTACAAAAGAACTTGATCTTTGAACTTACAAATTAAAACTTTTAAAAAAGTTAAAGAACAATTTTACAAGTCTAAAATTTGGTGAAAACAATAAAACAAAAGAGTCGCCCATCAAATTAAAGGCAGTTTCTTTTTTCGAAATTAACAAGAGAGAATAATAATAATAATAATAATAGTAATAATAAGGGTATTCATTTAATTTTTGTTTTTTTTTTTTTTTTGGTAGGAAATAGTGTAAACGGTACTTTACACAAAATTTTAATTCTCAAGATTTTTTTACACTTCAATTCAATTATAATACAAATTTATTTTTCTTTTGTGAAATAGTTTTTCTTGTGTTTGTTGTAAAAAAAATGTTTTTTTTTCACTTTTGTAACCAAAAAAGAATTTGAAGTGAACACCCATAATATAAAACACTTTACAACTTAAAACATAAACTACAACTAATTTCAGTTCTTTTCGAAACATAAGAATTTCTATAAAATTATACAACATCCGCCACTGGTATAAACGACAGCTTGAGGTCGGGGCGGACTGGCTACCATGGTTGCTTGTGTTACAATAACCGGTGCCGCTACTGCGCCCAGAACAATTGGAGGTGGCGCCATACCACCTACAACAACAACAGGCGGCGGTGGTCTGGTGCCCACGTTTATATTAACTCCTACAGAAGGTCCCGGTCTAGGTGGTGGTGGACCCCAGGCTGGTCTGCCGTACGGTGGTGGGGGTCCGAAACCTGGTCTGCCGCCAAATCCTATACGGGCACGCGGGGGAAGAGGCATTGTTAATTGTTTTACTTGTATTTTTCTAAAGCTCCTTTCGACGTTGAGTGACAATTTCCAACTGAAATTTTCTTTGTATATTATTTTGCTTACGATTTGTCATATTTTATTTTCGAATTAATATTCAAAAAAGATAAAGAGACATTAGAAATCAATCAGTCGCTAATTATGTGTGTGCAAAGTATTAATAACAAAAAATTTTGTTCAAATTTCTTTTTTCACAATTAAAAAAAAAATAATTTATTATCTTATCAAATAAACCCTTAGTGACGAATAAAGAGACTATCTGCTACTGTTTTCAGTCAATGTTATCCCAAGAGCGTTAAAAGCCACTTACAGGTGCGCTGAGTGATATCGGTTTCTCTTAAAATTCAGTGAAAACATAAACTGTAAATGAAGAGTGTACAGAAATTTTAAATGAAAATTTCCCAATACACAATAAATTAAACAACATCGCGCTAAGGCAAATTCACTTACAAGGTGGTGTTGCTAACACAGCTGAGTTATTTACTTCTTGTTTTATTGAGGTCGATATGTCAAAATTTGTACATGCAAGCGTAGAGACCGATATGCCAAATTTCGTTGTAATGTTGTAGAATCAACACCACCTGGTAAGTGAATTCGCCTTGCGTCGTGTTGCTAACGCGTTTCTCAAGGCTCCGATTTAAATTGACCGGCAAATCAAACATTTGATGTCAAATATTAATTTCAAACTCTTTAAAATTTCGCATATATTTTGGGGTCATTCACAAATACAGACGTAGCGCTGCTTTCAGAAATGTTATGCTCCCGTATCGTATTGTTGTTTACAAAATTTTTGAGCGTTGCGTAATATGGGAATATCACTTTACACTGAAGCTGAAGTAAAAAATAAAGTTCTTAAGTGTATCGTGTGTTTGTATTTCTTTTTCAGACATACATATCGCACACTAAACCATACACCGGCACAATGCAAAATTTATCGGTTTCTCTTTAAAAGCCAGTTCACAGATAAAATTTCTAACCATTGGAATAATTTATTTGACATGACCTTCCTCTTTAACTAGAAAAATACCGCTGTGAGTGTGATTTTTGAGTTGTGTCGATTTATGATTTACTGTGCGATATTTAAATGAAACAAATTATTCATAACAACAGTTACAAAATTTTGTTTTTAGAGGCCATCATGGTTTTTCTTTCAGCTTTCTTCAAGTATTTTAATTTATTTAAAATAATTAATACTCACATTGGATTCATTTTCTCCAAGAGTTTTGAACGTATGCGATCTTTTTCTGTGGCTCTTGTAGGCGGTGGCGTTATTTCATTTTGCCTTTCACGTTCTATGCTTGCTGACAGTTCGTTATTCATTTCAACGTGGTTGTGTTCCATCTCTAAGTGTGTTTGTGTCTCTACAGTTTCATACTTACGATCGTCTTCAGCAAAATTAAATACTTCGCTTAATTCATATTCCTTGAGCTGAAATGAAATAAAATAAAGAAATTGTGAAAGCGATTTGATAGAAAGAAATTCAAAAAAAAAAAAAATTACTAAAGCTACGTTCACATGTATCAAATGTTTGTCGCAAAAAGCGTGACGAAATAAGAAAATAATTATAATTAGTTTTGTTTTGCTTCTTGAGATTCACTTAAATAAAAAACGTGTACGTAAATTGCAAGTACATGAAGTTAACCAAAGTGTCAAGTATGAAAAATGTACATGCAAAAAAAAAAAGTGATAAGAAAAATTATATTATAATACTTAGGGGCTGTGCACATATTACGTAACGCTGTTTTCAGAGATTTTATACCCCCCCCCCCCCACCCCTTTTGTATTTTTCAGAATAGAATATACTCTTGTTTAGCCCGATTTTATTCTTATTTTGCTTGTATGCATTTTTAAGCAGCTAAACAAAAAAAAAACATTTTATTTTATTAATTTTAGATCACAAATATGAATCTTAGAATCGACAACTGTTATATTGAGGAGTATCGATGCAAAGGCTTCAATTGACACATTTTTACTTTTTGTACAAAATGTTAAAAACCAGTAATAAGAATATTAATCATTAAAATGAAAAATAGTGCAAATTTAAGCCAAGTTCATATAACGGTTTGATAGCGGTTATAATTACAAAACTTAAGATAGCTAGCTGTCTTTGCTCTAATCAAATTCTTTTGAACCAATCGAACTTGAGTTTTGCTTCTCAATTGTGCTCGATATATACAATTTGAATTTTTTCTTTATACGTTTTTCTTTTTTTTTGTGTCTCTAAGCTTTTTCTTTGATTGATCAGAAGAATCTTCAGAAAAACTACAACCATAATACAACCAATTTTAGTGTTAACCAATTTTGTCTCAACCGAAAATTCAGTGGTACTACACGAAAATTGTAGTTGTACCAACCGAATTCTATGAAAGTTGGTGCAACCGCTACAATTCGGTTGCCACAACTTATCTGTTTTCCCTTCGTATGCTCCATAATTACGACTGATCACAAAATTATAAAATGAGAAGTAAAAATACCTGCTTTACATTTTAAAAGTAAATTGTTTATTTTTGCATTTCTTTTTAGTTTAGTTTCGCAGAAAAAAAAATGTCATAGATTTCTTTAAAATTAGTTGAGAGAATAAAAGATTAACAACTGCGATCATAACATAACGATCATCTTCAATAGCCTTTACCATGATTAATTAACAAGAGACTATCAGAATTTGCTATTCTATTTACTAATCGATAGCATTCACTAAATACAACAAGATGGCATTATTAGTTACGTTTGTGGAAACAAGTGAAAAAATTTCTGCCTTTGCTTCTATACCCCTCTTATACACGTTGTATGATTGTCATTAAAAATTTAATTTTACCCGAAACCTTAATGCCCGCCAGCCATTTTGTATGAATAAACAACACCTGTGTTGCCTTAAAGAGAAGTACTACAAAGAAAACTGTCAATAATATCTAAACATTCTCTTTTTTTTATTGTCGTTTTGACACCTTTTTGATATTCTTTCTCAGCCATTCTTTTATAATAATTTTCAACGATATCAATTCAAGGTATGCGAGTATTTAGGTTTCCTAAGACATGAATGGTTTGAAAAACATAATCCCTTAAAACCGTACTGCGCCAAGGCGAAATTACTACAGATTTATTTTTGTACTGAATAGCAAACACTAAAAACATCATGAAGGACTGATTTAATATGTGTTGATGGCAACTGATAAAATTAAATTGCTTAGAAAATTTTATTTAAATGCTGATGCTTTGCAGTTTTAAATGTTGGGCTTTAAAATCGTTGCAAATGAAAAGATTCGGGAATTTACAACTAACGAACATTTGTATTTGCGGATAGTCTGAGTTGAGTCAATGTAAAACAAGTAAGAATTCTATATTCGGCTGGGCCGAATCTTTCATACCCTTCACCAAGTTATATGCATTTTTAGTACAAAAGTACAAAATATTGAAACACAAATTCTGGGTCGCTGCTCCTTGGAGTGCCCGCCATTTTGAATGTAGAGTCATACTCATTAGAGATACCAATCCCGAACGCAAAAAACCCAGCGTTTTTCGGAACTGAAAAATTAGGAATCAGGATTTTTTCAATAAGAAGAATAAAAAATGAATTAAAAATTAATTCTCGTATTCTATTTCTGTTGCAAACTGGTTAAATAGTTGATATTCTTCCCAATTAGTATCCACTTTACAAAAATTGTAAAGATGGACAATTGAACGCTAATGAGAGGTGTAGCGGCCTTGAAATCGGTATAGATACGTTCTGCTAAAAACTGATTGTATATAAATAATAATATTTTTCAATACAAAAAAACTCTTAGTAATTTAGAATTTTCTTTAATTCAATAAAACTGAACTTGAGCCTAAAGAATTTTACTTCCCACAGGTACAAAAATTTCTTTTATTATTTTCGTATGCTGTTTATTAAAATTTTATTGCCTGTGAATCGAAAAATAATGTACGTCTGCCAAATGTACCAAAAATATTTCCACTTATTGAGTTTTTATTTCTCTCTAATGCTGTTATTATTTTTAGTATTTAATTTTTTTTTTATGTTTGCGTTGCTATTTTTAAACAGCTGAAAATTTTTGCTCTATTAAATTTTATATTAAATAATAAATATAAAACAAAATACTATAATGATGGCATAAAAATGTGAATTGTTATTAAAGGATAAATTATTTATAAAATGTAAAAATGGAAATATTGTAAATTATTATTGCATTTTATTTAATGTATAATTTCCTATTGAGTTTAAATATGAGAATTTCCTGCTTTTTTATTTCCGGTTATAAATTATTACACTCCACACCCTGTTCCTCATCATTTCATAAATACCTAAGTACGCACACATTCTCATAGTTGTTTAATATGAGCATGGGACAGTATATTCTCGACCACAGAATGCTCTGTTGTGCTGCCACAAATAAAAGTAAAACAGACACGGAATTAGTTGATTTTTATTTGGAAATTAAGTTAAGACATGCCACGTTGCTAGCAGTCAATTTTCCTGAAAATGTAAAGCATTTTATTTTATTTTTCAATAATTTTTTAATCATTGTAACAAATTGAATTGGATCTCAGCTGAAAGATCACTCTAAGAAGGGCTTTCATTCGATGTTGCAAACAGATCTGATTAAATCCATTTGCCTTCTTTCTACTGCACTGCAACACATTCGAACTTAATTTCAACGGCAAAGGCTTTCTTGCAGGAAGAGAGAGCGAGTGACAATACACAAGACTTAAAAAATAGTTTTGCCTTCTTTTGCAATTTTTAAAGCGCCAATATTAAAAAATGTTTTGCCCTCTCCATAAATATCACTTTTTTGTGCAAATCACTTCACTTGGCAACTCTTTTTATAAATTTGCTAACATTTTTTTGACATTCAGCCTAAATATCCATTAATTTTGATTTGGTTTTTAATGCGTAAACAGGAAACAAAAACATGATTTGTATTTTGTGGTAAAGTACAAAAAAAAATCAAGAATGAAAGAAATACAAAATTGCGACTACAAACAAATTTTCATTTTTAGTGTGTAATTAAGTGGGGTGTTTTTTTTTTATTACGAATATGTATAATTGTAAATCACAGCAACCAGTTTTTCCACCCGCACAGAATATACCAACAGATTTTAATACAGAGTGGGAAGATCAAATAAAGGAACTTGGTTAATTATAATTTAGAAATATTTAAATACAAAAAATACAACCATAGAAACTATGCCAAGACATTCATTTGGAAGGGTAAGTTTTTATTTTCTTGTGTCTGATAACTGCATTGTAAAGCGTGTTTTTATAGAGTGTCACAACTTTAAGTTGGCATCATTGCTTTATTTGAGCACCCATTTAACAGCTGATAGTCGCTTTTTGTTTAGTTTGCTTGGAAATTTCATTACGAATCGACTTACACCAGAGGAACGCGTGCAAATTGTTGACATTTTTAATTAAAATATTTATTTTATTTGTCAAACTCATCGTGCGGGCGCTGCAATTGATTTACTCAAAGAAACTGTTGATGAAAAAATAATTTCACGTAATAGCACAAGATTATTTTCTTTGGGGTTATGTTAAGTCACTAAGCCACAAAAGAATGAACACCCGGAAATCAACATTCGAAGAGTTATCAGCGAAATACGGCCGCAAATATTGCGAAAAGTTAAAGCCTGATTCAATTCTTGATATATTTCCTTGTTTTATTATGATTTAAACTTGTGTCACTCTATATAAAACACCCTTTAGTTAGGTAGAGTTGTGTCCAACTCGTTCGCTCGATCGTTTCAGACACAAACCAATTACAATAAAATTTCATTACTTTTAATAATAAAATAATGAAAATGATTTTATTTGGGAAAAACTCATAACATATCAACGTTAAGCTGTTCGAAATGTCATATCATCTGTCCTTATCAGCTGATTAAACATATCGTGCAGCTTGCGAGAGTTATTCCTTTCATCGCTTGAAAAATTGTGCCACATCCGATTTTTATTTTCATAAATAAAAAGTTACTTTGAATTGAATTCCATTGTTGTACATTATCTTTAAATTCATTTAAATATTCTCAAACATTCTCAATTCATTTTCAATTAATAACTGAAATTATTAATATATAGTTTCCATCTCAGCTATCCTTCCCTTTCCTTTTCTTTTTTGTTTTTGCCAAATAAACTGATTAATATTTGTACCCGTAAACGTTTTTCTGCATTCAACATTTTTTTGTAAAAACTCATTCTTAATTTAACAACTTTTGATAGACAGCAACTTATTTCGTGTTAATGAATCATTTGTATTTTTTGTTGCTTCCTTAATGATGTTGTTAATTTTCAAAGCAGCACTTAATGTGCTCACCAGCCACCAATCTGCACCAGTACACCATTCTACTTTCACTCCCATTCCCGCCTTTTTTGTTTTGTAAAGGAAAAACTCACACACAATTTACTTTCCAAAAAAAAAAAAACGAAAACGAAAACGAAACGGAAAACATTGAACAAAATGTAAAATAAGAGCAAGAAAACTCACAACAAACGGAAGTGTAGTAAATTGGTTACTAATTAAGTTATAGCGGGGATTAGTCGCAATCAACTTTATGTCAGTCAATAAATAAAACAACAAATGTATGAAAATGACTAAAAGATTTCAATTATCATAATAATTCTACAAAACCACAAGAATGCAGTTCAATAACTTTCACTCACCACTCACTCATGCACTCACTCACTAACTCACCTTGATAAATTGAAATGTTGCTATTGGCGGCAAACGTTTGCTTTTTGGATAAAAGAAACTGCCAGCTGGATGGGCAGGATATCGTGAGGTTATGCGGTATATAACACCTTGTGGCGAGGTTGGCCAATTTGGTGCGGTAAAAGTGAAACCATTATCGGTGCCGGCATCCAAGGGATCCATTTCTACGGTTACCGTATCAATCCAGGAGCCGCCTACACAAAGCTGAAAATAAATAAAATAAAAAAAAGGTATTGCATAAGAATTAACCCAAAACAATTTCCTGTTATGTGTCAATTAATAAAAGGAAAATTCTAGTTTTATCAAAAAAAAAAAAAAAAATGAATCCTTTAACTGCTTTTAACCAGAGATTTATATCTCTCGTATTCAGGGTTATTGCTTTCTAAGCGGAAAATTGTTTTGCAAATCTCAGAGTTTAACATTCAATACCAGTAAAGTAAATTTAAATTTTGGCCCCCTTTATAGCTTGACTCTTTCTCCTGCCGTTGAACTGTCAATGATTTGTCTAATTCCTTTTTTAAGTTCATTTTTGTTTTTTTTTTTTTCTCTCTCATTTGATACATTCTGTCAGTGATGTCGGATTTTGTGGTTTCCTCTAACATACGTTAGTGATGATTATTGTCATGATAATGAAGATGATGAGCATGGTTAAATGTCTATAATGACAATGTTGTGTTATTGTCATGGCTGTTGCTTTGTTGTCGACGTCATCATTGTCGTTGGGTGTGGTGGTGAGTTGCACTCGTATAAAAATTTTTGATGACAGTATCTATCTTGATTTATACCACAAAATAAAGGAAATTCAGTTGTTTTTTTTTTCTATTTCATGATTTTAATGAGAGACAGATAATTTCATGCTTGTTTCAATTACGATGTAAAGAGCGGTTCGTTTTAAATTTGGATAAATAATTTTTATAATCAAACAGTTTTTCTTAAATGTTGTCAATGAAGAAGTGCGTGTACGAGTATGTATTAGGGATGCCAATCCCGAAAATCCCGATCCCGAAAATCCCGGGATTCACAAATCCAGTCCTGATTGGCATCCCTAGTATGCATGTATTTTGATTCAAAACCATACAACAACAAGGCAGAGAAGATTTTAGCCATCATCACAGTAACTGCTAGTTGAAAAGAAGATGTTACAAAGCATTGTCTCCATTTTTATTCTAATTACTTAAAGATTTATTTTTGTGGACATAAGTATCTATGAAAATACTGAATTTCCAAACCATTTATATGAAAAAATCTAATGACAAACTTTCAAGTGACTTAGCAGAATTAAATAAGTACTTGATTAAAGTTTCCATAATTGCCAGTGAGGTCGAAGCCGTAAACAACTCTGATGATTGAACCGTGGCTGGCCTGTTCAATTATTACGAACTTCTTGAGTTTTCTTTCCAATCAAAAAAGGTTTATAAATTGAAATTTCTTCGGATTAAACACTATTTAGTTAAACTGAAATTTCATAACTTAATTATTGTAATAAAATTATTGCGAAAACATGTTTTCACTGAAGCATGCTTCCTTCAAAATTATTATTTGACTTGAATTATAGTTTTTTTTTTTTGACTAAAATTAAAGCATCACGGTCGCAGCAACATGGAAAATTAAGACATCAAAAATTTAAGGTTTATTTTAATTTCCATTCCTGCAACAAAGTGTTTAAAAATTTGTCGGATTTGTTTGTGATTTCTTAACTTGTTAAATGCTACTAAACAAAATTTTAGTCTCCTTCTCCTATTACGCCCAATTTTATCTAGAGTATAGGAATATATTGAAGTTGTTTAGACAGTTATGCTGACATAAAGTCTTTTGTTTAGAAAGAAGAAATAAATTCCTGCACAATTCCTCTTTTCAGCACCCAGGGGTAGAGTAGAAATTTTATATGAAAATGTTTTTGGTTACTAGTCAAATTTTCTACTCAAGTCGGTTGCCTAAAACTTAACAGATATTTTCCTCCTCTTTCAATGTTTTTCTTTTTTTCATCACTGCCCTCATTAAGAAATGCAATGGCATGTTGTCTGCACACTGATTATTTTCATTTAACAAAAAATATATTTTCTTTTCTTTTCTCTTTAACTTCTGTCTACTTTTTGTTCATCAAAAGAATTCCAGCAATTTGTGGTTTGCAATTGTAGAAATATTTCTAGCTGACATCTGTTAAATATTTCTATGCAAATTGTACAAAAGATAAATTAACCAACATCAGGATTAATTATCGAAAGGAATTGTTAAGTTTTCTTCACATGAACTTTGAACAAAATCTAAACAGAAAAAAACAAAACGAAAATAAATACAATGAAAGATTCATACCTGAAACGAATCAACCCCTATAAACCAGTCGGGTGAGGGTACAATTCGTGTCATTAATGACACTAAACTGTGATTACTATCGACAAAAAATTTTGCCTCCGTACGACCAGCACCTGTCGTTATCGCTGGCATATTGAATTCGTCAAAGACGTTACGTTCATTTAAGCTTTTCTTATTATTGTTGTTGTTGTTGCTGCTGTTGCTTTTGTAACTTGTAGTGCTGCGTGCTGTGTTTTTATTATTGGTTGCTGCTGTTGTGATTTGTTGTTGCTGTTTGAATGACTGTTGTTGTTGTTGTTGACCTTGTAATGTATCCAATATGTCACTTTTACCCGTTTCAGCAAATTGTTTAACGCCGGCTGTTGCCTGCTGGCCAATATGATACAGAGCAAATGTTGAATCATGTGTACGACCTAAAAAGATGAAAATTCCAAATTTATTTAGATTTTTTTAATTAAAAACATTTAAAGTATTCTCCGAACAACTGTTGAGATGGTTTAATAAATATGGTAAAATTGCCCCTACAACAATTACAACGATTTTTGTTATTGTAAAATGTTTCTTGTGTATCAAAAACAGCGAAACAAGCCGATCGATTTCAAGTCGACTAACATCGCTGATTTTACGGCTTTTTAAAGGTATTTCGGCTGTTAAAAAGTTAAGTTTCGTAATGTGTTTTAAATTGCAGCAAATAAAAATTATTATTTAAAAATTTATTCGTCACCGACGGAGTGAAATCCAATTGTTTGCTAAGACGATGCCATAAAGTTTTCATCAGCTTGATGTTCTGCTAAATCGAATTTGACAGTTTTAGAACATAAATCTACAATTACAGCAGCGCTTAAAAGGTTTTGATTATTAAAAGCTTTTTTTTTCAAGTAAACATAAAGTCACTTAAGTATATTGACGTTTGAACAAAACAGTGCTTTTTCGTCATATGCCTGCATTTAATATATAAGTTTGTATAATTTCAAGGCATAACATTGAATAATTGAACGATTATATAGCAGTAATTGCTTCTAAATAGGGTTGCCAATCCCGATAATCGGGACATTTGGGATTTGCTGAATCCCGAATCCCGGGATTTTAAATCCAGGATTTCGGGACCAGTCAACCCCGAAATTGTTTACTAATTTTTTTTTATATATTTTTATTCATATCTTCTTATTTATTATTAAAACAAAGTCATCATAACTTTCCGCTATAAGCACATAAGCAAGTACATTGTCGATGACATCTATTCGCACGGCAGTGCGCCAGGCCAAGTTCGGCCACACAGTGTGTATATTTACACGAAACCATTCGAGCTGTTACCCCCTCATAACTTTGCTCTCCCTTATCATAATATAATGAAACTTGAAACATAAGGTCTCCCCACAGAGGTGACCTCACAGGTTAAATTTGACCATAAAAGCTTCCCGAGATATTAAGGTGTGAAAAGTCCATATTTTAGTACATATTCACTGACTCACTGACTCACTCACTGACTCATCAATATTATTGGACACTTCCACTAAAGCTAGAGAGCTGAAACTTGGTACACAGGTAGGTCTTGGTGAGAAAATAACCAGAAAAATCTAAAAATGGGCACTTTCCACCCGGGGGGACTAGGGTTCCCCATCTTTGTATGGAGCACTTCCAGTATAGCTAGAAAGCTGAAATTTGGTACACAGGTAGGTAAGGTAGTGATGAGGAATTACCAAAAATGATTTTTTAACAAGCACTTTTTATCTGGGGGACAATCATGCCCCTTCTTTGTGTGGGGCACTTATAGTTGAGCTAGAAAGCTGAAATTTTCTACACAGGTAGGCCCAGATAAGCAATACTCGTACATATAAATATTTATACAAAAACAACTTAGAAAAAAGAAGTGAGATCCACACAAAAACATAAATGTGAAAATAAGGCCAAGTTCGTATCCAAAAAGTTTCGGCCGTAAAAAGTACTGAGATCAAAATAAGGACCAAGTTCTTGATAGGTACAATTCCATCTAATATGGGAAAGAATTCTTGGAAAAATATTGCCAAGCTTACAGGTTGCCTAGAAATGAGATGGAATTGTACCTATCAAGAACTTGGTCCTTATTTTGATCTCAGTTCTTTTTACGGCCGAAACTTTTTGGATACGAACTTGGCCTTTTTTTCACATTTATGTTTTTGTGTGGATTGCTCTTACGAGAGTCAAATGAAAATATAATAGCCTTTTCATAATCCAGCTACAAAATATACAGTTTTTCTGTTTATTGCTTTCTGAATTGCGTCTATAGCACGGACACATGAATAGATAACACGCTTAACAGACATTGGATTTGTATGCATTAATGTTTCTCAACTGGATGTTTTCATTCATAATTTGTTTGGACACGTACATATCTAATTTCTAGACCGAATAAAGTACAAAAAGAATGCTCACGGTTAATAACAAATCTAATGCAATTGAAAAAGCAACAAAGATAGAACTCCACTATTGTCACCGTGTGACCACAATATTGATCTTTTATATATTTTTGCTTCACCCTGTTAAAACTGTCAATTAAACTAATAGAAACAAATTTAACTTTATTATTCTTTTTAAACGCTTTAAGCAATTATAAAAAAATAAGCCTTTAAATACTTTTATTTAAATACATAATTTTATTTTGTTATTTTGCTTTTTGATGAATACTTTATTATTTTGTTATATGTTGGAATAATATAAAAAATCATATGTAATTATATTAAACAATGCAATACAAAATGAATTATAAAATATATATAATATTTTATTAGAAAATGTTTGACTTTTTAAATAAATATTAGTTTTCAAAAAGTTACAGCTTTTAATTGGTTTATTCCGCATATTTTACAAACGATTTAAATTTCTAGACTAAATTTAATATCAAATTGTCAGTAGATTTTTGTTAAACGTTAAAATTTTAATAATTGTTAAAAAAAAAATAACAAATTATCTCTATGACATATTATGACCACAAGATAACAAATATATTATGATTATGAGCCAACAATTGCAACAAAAAAAGTTAAACTGTGCAAAAAAACTACCAGCAATTTGGTTATACATGCATACATATACAATATTACAAACAGTAGTGGCAACTTAAAAAGATACAGGCGAAAGTTTTTGATATTATAAAAATAAAATAGATTTTTAAAACTTCAGTATCATCTTTTTTCATATTTTTGCAATAAAACTTAAACGAAGACTGCAAATTATAAAGCAATGCAAAAATAAAAAAAAAAATTGTTTCTTATATTTTCTCAATTACTTCAGAGAAATTTCTCACTCATATTTGCCATTTAGCAAAAGTGCTATCGGCTTCAATTGCATTTCTTTGTCTAAGTGAAATATAAAACCTAATCATTTGACCAGCACTGTACGCCAATTTGTTCTGGTCAGTATCAGTTTTTGTATCGTTTATTTATTTATTTTTTGTTATAAACACACATTTTGTTAAATTTTGTGTCAGCAACAGCTGCTATGTTTTTTTATATCTTTTTTCAAAACATTTTCATGACAAAAAAATTATGATAAATCGGGAAATGAAACATGAATTTTCCTTTAATAGTTAAATTTAATAAATTTAAATACCATTTCCCATATCTTGAATGTGATTAATTGTAATATGTGATGTAAGAAATTTTAAAACATCACAAGAAAAGGGTCCTGTCATAATTACGATACCACGTAAGCAGAGTCAACGCTTGTGTAGTGGCAGTGTGGATTTCATTGAGTTTCCTCACACTTACAGACATGTTTTACAGAACACATTTCATTAATGCACAGAGAAAACAGTGCCTAATAAATACCTAATAAAAGAGAACCAAATTAATAAGATATCTCTATACTCGTATGTATACCCCAGCGACCGTTCACGTTACTTTATACCACTATCTGTCACATTTTTCAGAGCTAACTATCCCGATGCTGACCCGCAATGGATGTGCAATAATTTTAATCAATTTTATAGATTTATTGACTATTCCCCAAATATTAATGTTATAAAAAATTTTATTCTCATTTTTCTAAATAAATACTCGTAGCATGTTAATATATTTATATAATTGTGTCTCAACTTTTACTTAAAATTAATATTGTTGTATTAGCATCATTATATTTTATTTTATTTTAATATGTCTGTTAGAATATTCTCCATAGACAAATAAACAAATAAAATCTCTCCGCATTTTTTCAAGAAGGAGGTCTTATTATTTTAATAAAGAAAACATTTTTGAAAAAATCAAGAAGGAAACTTATGGTTTTTATTAGGTATTCTTATTGATTTTTTCAAAAAGGTTTTCCTGTTTTGAGCCTGTTGTTTGTTTGTTTTGTTGTAGAATTGTTGTAGTCGTGCGTACACCTGGTAATGAATTAAACCAGGTGGCAGCAGGCGAAAACAAGAACTTGGCAGCACATTTGCTGGTGTGGTTGTTAACTAGGCTGATTAATTTTGTGGGATTAGTGTTATTTATGGAATCAGTGTATTGTATTTGTGGAACTAGTCTTAGGTTTTTTCGTTACGGAATTTTTCGATTCGGTCGGCGCGCTCTATGCCCGCATGAAAGCTAAGCAATAGCTTAATAATTTTTGAAAACATAATTTCTTGTGCATTTGCTCGAATAAATGTTATATTTTTGTATGACTTCAAAAAAAATATTTATCAAATCGAATGCGAATAATCGCTTCTAAAGAATATTAACTAAACTCATGCGCTGTAAGAACTCGCGAATTAATGTTCGGCATGAATTTTTTTTTTTGCTATTTCCACTTTTTAGGAAAATATGAGATTTTTTTTTAAAAACAATTGTTAAAAATTTTTGCGGTACAAAAAATAAACAAACATATGTTTAATTCCAAAAAAATATAAATGATAAACATTTGCAGAAATAAAAAAAATGTTGTACTCTCGTAAATTATTAAAATTTGATTATTTCCTCATCATCAGCATCAACAGCGCGGCATCATTTAAATGAGAGCAACGATGGTGATTAAAATGGCGTCACTTTATGTCTGCGACTACACATGGAGTTGTTATTAAAAATTTAATTAAAATTATCTTTTCCCCCGTTTTTATCTCTTATTTTTGCTTTTACATTAAATGGAAAAATCATTATTTATATCATCAGGGATGGTTTTCAACAAAATTTTCAAACATTTTAATTTAACTTTAGTGCGAGGAAGCACGTGTGAAGTATTAAGTGAACATTCACTAAAAACTAAATTCTTTTTCTACAAACTTAAAGGTAATTTTGTTCAAAATAAATGGTGTACTAAGATCGATCAACAGCTTTTGATTTTATTCGCAATTAAGTACGATTAAATTAATATTGCGCTTCAGTCTAATTGGAAGTTAGCCGACCGCATGCAGAAGAAAGCCAAGCAGCAGGGTAACCAATAAGAGCACATTTATCTGCCGTCGAGATTCCAGTAAATCACACTACGATGGATTACAAAGAAAGTTTATACTCAGGCCGAAAAGTGTCTATGTGGAATTTCAGGATGGTGAACTAGAAAAATCTTATCTTCACAAAGTTCTTCACTTAAACCACTTTTCCCAGCTCCAGTATTACAACTGAAGAGGCCATCTTCTAAGTGAAATTAAAATTTTTTTCAATTAAATTTAATCATACTTAATTTTGAATAAAATCAACAGTTGTAAATAGATTTTAATAAATTTTAACTCGTTTTATTTGCAACACATTTAAACAGTCCCTTAAATTTATAAAACAACAAAATATTTGTTGTTTTTTTTAAGATTTACGAATTTAATAATAAAAGAAATTATTTTTAGCACAAACTGCACGATATTATTGAAAATAGTAAGTAGATAACAAAAAGTCGACATGGTTTCAAGATTAAAATTTTGTTGTCGAGTATCGAATAATTGATTTCCCCGATTACTGTTTTTATTGTCCTGCAAATTTTTTTCTTTTTGGACATAATGTTATTTCCATATTCCCGGTTCATTTTTGTTTTTTGCCGTTTTCCATCTCTGTCACACTCGGTTCTCTTTTTCGAATCATGTGGGTTTATGATTTTTTTTGCTCATAAATTATTTAAAATCTTTTTCTCTCAATATGCAACTGATAATCACGGCCGGCATCTTTTTGTTCTGCATCTTCAGCAGTCGTTGTCATTCTTTAATAACGATGATTAAATCACATGCAGTCATAATTGTATGAATGCAGGCATGCAACATGTGCATAAAATGATATTTCGTGCATCACTTCTTTTTCTTTCATAAATTTATTATGATTTTATTAATGCAGAGTAATAAAAGCTTCTATTCCATATTGACTTGTCTATCTCGCTTCATCGTCTTTTTTTCTGTAGCGATTTGTGTGTTTTTTTATAATTTTGCGTTGAGTGTCATTTAATTTTGGCATTTTGCCCAAAACTGTTGATGATTAATTTTTTTTCTGCACCACCAAACTATTCATTCAAAAAGTGACAAGAAATATTTGAAATTTTAAACATTTTTTTATTCTAAATTTTGTTGTTTGCAAATAAATTACTGTTAAAGTGTTTCTGCGTTTGCGAGGAGGTGAGTGAATGCGGGTTTGGAGTGGATGGTTGGATGGATGGATGGATAGATGTGTGTGTGATTGGTTGATTTGTTATTTGGCTCAATGCCTTAAGCGTGTGTAGGGGGAGATCGCATTAGATGAATGTGTGTATGTGTGTGTTTGTTTTTTAAAAGGTGATACACAATATTTATTTCTAAATTATTTTAATGACTCTTCACATGACTTTTGCAGAAAAATAAGAAATAAGATTTTTAAAAATATGTGAGTTTAATGATTCATGTTAAAGTTATTAAAATGAGCATTTTAATTTGAAAATCATATGCAAATTTTAATCATTTTATCTTCTTTAAAAAAACAGCAAATTATGTTCATGATGATGTTCTACAGAGCAAATATAAATTTTAGAGAATTTAATGTTTTACTTAGAACTGGTTTATTTGTTTCTGAAGGCAATCGGATCCACAACCTCTGAACTGATTGATTGGCACATAGAATTTTCTCCCCTAACTTGCTTGAAAAAGTTACTATTTGTAAAAGGGGAAAAGTGGATGAGATGATTGTCAGTTTTTGCAGGAAAATAAAAATAGATTGCAATCTAGCGGCACTGTGGTGTCACCGGTCTATAGATTTATTATATGATTTGTGGCGCCAGTTGTAGATAATTAAGGACTTATTGATAAAAAATACTTAACTTAACATGTCTTATATATTGGTATAATGCTTTAAGCTGAAGGTCGGAATACATGCCAACAAAGGTCATAAATTATAGAAAAAGAGATTTTTCAAATTAAATGTATTAAAATTGACTTGAAAATTGTACAAATCAAAAATATTATTTTGTTAGTTTTACACCTCATCTGTTTTTTAATGTATTTTTCGCGTGTTTAGAAAATACTGTCTTCACCAACGGAACATCAAGGTCTTTGTGAATTCGCTGATTTCGGGGGCTGCTGTTATTGTACGTAGAATTTTATTTTGTCGCCTTTGAATTTTTTCTACATTCGATGCTGAGGCAGTGCCCCATAACCATTCCATAGGACCATATTGGTGTAGGTGAAATTTTAAATATCAGCACACTCTCCCCCTCAGGAAACACAAAGATACCACTAGAACCCAAGTAGGCCAGCTCCATATTATTGAACTGTCAACCTGTGTTACGTAACATAATTTTACAAAGTATTAGATAACCACGATAGAATTACGATAAGGTGTGCATATATTTTGTTGGTAGAAAATTCACTTTCGGAAGTCAAAAGTAATTTTGGTGAATATATTCATTTGTATTCTGTATCCATAGTAAAAAAAAAACATATCGTAAGCTTATTATTGGTTTGCTTTAGAAGTCACTATTTGGCGTATGCAGAATATTTTTCATATAAAATGTAAAAAGATTTATTTAAGTTTTGTTTTGCACTATTTAAGTTGCCTATACACTACATGTTTTTTACATTGTACCTGTCAAATTTTACATAATTCGGTAGTTGGTAGTTGGTGACCTCAAAAAGACAAATTTTCAATTAGAGCATGTTCTATTTTCTTATGTTCACACATGTCTATGCCATGTGGAAATACTTATCGACGGTTGAATGTCTCCGATAGCATTAGCCGTCCGTTTAAAATATTTGCATTGGTGATAAATTAATTATTTTTTATCTCATTTTAAAATTTTATTAACAATGATATAAAGTATATAACAAGTGTTGATACAAGCTCCATATTTTGCAGATTAAAAAGAAACAAAACTTAAATAAATATTTGTGTCGCCGGCACTTCAGCAACGCTACCGAAGAAATTTTCAGCGGCTTTAATATACATAATAATATGAACATATCAGCTGTTGTAAACAATCCTGGCCGATGTCATGTGTAGTTATACATACAAGTTGGTGACCAAAAATTAAAAACCTTATGTAAATTAATCAAGTTTGACAGACACAAAAAAAACATGTGAATTGTAGACTTGAAAAAACACAAGCAAAAACATGTACTGTATTGGTACTTTTGCACCTTAAACAGTAACTTATATTTTAATATGGCGTCCCATGTTATCCGCCAGCCAAATTTCATCCAAATCAATTAAGCGGTTTATTGCGTTATAGTGGAACAAACTTATAAACTTTAACATTTATTAGAAGGATTTAATTTCTAAATAGAAAAACAAAGGACATGTCACAAATATCAATTTTTTATAATTAAAAATTTCTCTGTCACTCGTGAGTTGTGACATAAGAAGTAGCACATAAGCAGTCGCATAAAAAAATATTTCCAATGACATATTTTTAAATTATAAAATATTCTATCAATTTTTTTTAAACAAGAAAACTGCAAAACTAAAACAATTTTGTCAGCTGAATTTTCACTTAAAGAAACAAACATATTTCAAATGCATTTCATTTTACAACTGCAAAGAAAACCATTTTATCCAGAGACTCACTTTGAATGAATGTAAAATGTAAAATGAACAAAAAAAGTTTTGCAAAAAATAAACGTAAAAAAGTTATATTTAAAAATAAAAGAAACATATAAATGAATTGAATTGAAAACAAACAAGAAGTATGTCAACTGTCATAATATTGACATATTTTTATATGCAGGTTATTTTGAGTGAATATGAATTAGTGCCCGGTAGTTCGGAAGGCAGAAATAAACTAGTTCAACTTAACATTTACTTTACATGCACTTCATAAAGAAAATTTGCGTTCAGATAAATCAAACGATTACTACTACTATTTGATTGATTGACTTTAAATCTTTTTTATTTAAGTTTTAATGCGTAAAAGTGTTGAGTAAGAAGAAATAACCAGGGGATATGATATTGTATTTGATACGTATTAAAATTTATATTTAAATTCTATAGAATGTATTAATTCAGGCCCTGTCGTAAATAAAAGTTTGTTCGTGTGCTGATAAACTAACAGAGTAAGTTTTCAGCTCAAGTCAGAACAACAGGGCATTTGTATGTTTATTTTTTACTGGTAGTGGTGCTTTATAATAAAAATATATTTTATGATTTATTCGCGTGTGCAACATAACAATTTTTATCACAATACATATTTTTAACAACTCTAATGTATTTGAATTTTGTTGCAAGAAATCTATGAATAATTTATTTCTTTATTTGTTTTTTCTGTTTATTTTACCCTCAAAGCAAATAAAGCGAAATTAAAAATATAAAAATGTTGCAAAGTGATATCAACAATAATACTTTTTATGATTTTATTTTTAAGTGTTTTTATTTTAAAAAGTATTTGTTCATTTATTTGTTGCAATTTCCCCGTAACATAGAGTAAGAAAATTTTTTATTCAAATTGATTTATTATGAATCTAAAGCTCTTAGTATTTTACATAAGATAACAAAAACTTCACGTCAATAAATGGCCACCCACACGGCAGAACATATCAAAGTTTTGTACGTGATTTTAAATTTTATTTGCAAAAGTTTTAACTGGTACACGATGAGAAAATTATTTTTCATATTTTCAGTAAATGGTTTTCATTATTAACCATTTTACTTTAAATAATGAAACGAAAACTTTTATTGAAACTGAATAAGGAAATTTATCATTATTAAGATCTGTGGCTAACGGATAAATAAAATTTATGTTTAATCTTCTCTTTAGCAAAAATATAAAATCCCCTGTAATTTTTTTAGCAGAACTCTGCATTACAATTACAAATTTAAAAAGAAAAAAAGGAACAACTTTTCTGCTTCTTAACTTCGCAAGAAGAGTAGTAAATCAATGAATTTTCTTAAATACTCTATTTGCTGCATTTTTAATTTCAACATTGAAAACAATCGAGTTTTTACAAACTCAGCGAACTTAAAATGCCAAACATTTAGCTTGCAATCATTTTTAATATGCTTCTAATCTGTTTTATTCAAAAACACATTTATACTTCCTAATATGCTCCCTCTATCTCTCCATATCCACGCTCTCTTTCTGTTTTAATCCCTGTAAGTCCTTAATAATAAAACAGTTGTAGCCGTTGGAACTAAATGCTGTTCTTTTTGTTGCTGCTACTGACGATGCTGTCTACTCGTACTGTTTTCCACTCGAATGCTATGAAACAGAATCGACAAACAGTAAAACCTACAACAATGAATTCATCTCTCCTTGCAATTCTTTAATTTTTTTTTTTTTTATTTTTGGGTTTTTTTATTTAAAACAATAACACAATAAATCTTATCTTTAATTTGTAGATGTCATTTTGCTGTCTTGGTGATAGTTTTGGTTTTTACCTTCTTTTCAGCATTTAGGGAATTTAAACTGAAGTGCTTTTCCGTTTTAGCTGCATCTGCAATCTCGTCTCATCTTCTGTCATCATCAGTAATAAGTAAATAAAAATATCAAAAGGACTCTATACAAACAAATAAATAAATATTGAAAGAAAGAATTCATAGACTAAAAATAAAAGTATGTAAGTATGTGTATTTTTTTTTTCTTGTCAAGGAAAAACCAGCTCAAAGCAATATATTTCCCTTTTCCTCTTTTCCTCGTTTTTGCTCAGGCTCTTGGTTTCCAGCAAATACAGCAACAACCACAAGAACACTACTACACTTAAAAAGCCTTTTGAGCCTGAACACAGAAAAAACTTATATTCAAAATGCTGAAAATATTCTTTTGAAAAATTGATGTTTAAAAAAGTGTCCGTTTTTGTTTCACAAAAAAGTAAATAAATAAACAGAAATATTTTATATTTCTTTCCATTAACCATTTGCCAGTTGAAAGATTGAGATCTCATCTAACTAATTTTACATCATGATATTTTTTCGTCATCTCCTTCTTCTCTCTTAATCTGCTAAGAGATTGTCATAATAAATGAATTTGAAGCAAAACATTAAGTAGAGTTGCTTTAAATTTCCATTTCGTTTTTTTTTTATCAACAATTTGTCCGTTTTGTGTATGAAAGAAAATTTGTTTGTGTGGAGAGATTAGTTATCTATTTTCTTTCCCCCAGTGTTTTTGTTTTCATACTCGTATTTCTATTTAAAGTATTTTCTGTTTTTATATATTTTTCTGTTTTAAATTACCCACTTTGTTTTATATGCATAAGTACATATAAGTATAGTTATAATACGAGGGTGGTTCTTTATTAAGCATCGTCGTTGATATAATCGTCGTGAAGAGTAGTTTTTAGTTCAACATAAAAACGACAGAGGAGTGACAAAGAATGTTTCCCCTTTCCCCTTTCCTAATTACATTTTCACGTATACGTAACAATTGTAATCATAACAAATGCAATATTAAGCATACGCCATGTGTCTTAAATGAAGTATCTATTTACAAATTTCATTAGAAGAAAAACATTCAATGCAAGTTTGGATTTTTCAAAACGAACGAAATTATCGAGGCGAGTTTCACTGAAAACATTACCAAGTTAATGAAGCATCAACGGCAGTACTTAAGGCCGTGCCGCACTATCCTACACAGTCGCGAGATACGCCAAATATGACATGTGTGCTAAAAATGTATTGTAGTGTGGACTAAAAATGCAACTGTGTGAGAGATTTTTTTGGCAAGTCGTGCGATTTGTAAAATTTTATAAAAATTTTCATAAAATTATAGTTTTCATGCGATCAGAGGAGTATTTATTGTCAGCCAGATGTTTTGGCATCAGACTTGTATGATAGTGTGGCACCTACAACTCCATTTTGAAACGATTTTTTAAAGTCGATCAGATTTTTGCAAGATTTTCCTATGAATGAATCGTACGATTGTGTAGGATAGTGAAGCACGGCCTTTACGAATATGTGCCACTACAAATAATTCTCCAACCGTTTACGTACATTTTCAAAGTCCCATTCCCTGTACAGGTTTTTATCTCTTTGTGTGTATTTTTTAATGTCTGCGGCTAAAGTAGCGCTCTAATACTGGAGTGATTTGTCTTTGTGAATCATGTTAAATGGCTTCAGAAAAAAGTGTTTTTATATTCTTTGATTTCTTTTGCTTTGTTTTTTTTTTTTTTTTTTTGTTTTTAAACTTTTTTCAAAACAAACAAAAAAAACAACAAAACACACCAAAGTTTAAGAGAGAACATTTGTAAAAAGAATGTGAAGAGAAAAAAATGTAGCAGAAAAAGTTGGAAAGAAAAAAGAAAACATTAAAATCGTTAACCTAATTTTTATTGTGGTTTCACATAAATTTTCTTTATCTTTATGAATTGTTTTAGTATTCATTTCTTGTCTATTTTGTTTTCTATTTCTGTTTTCTTTTTTAGTCCCTTTGCACAGACACTCTACTTAAATAAAAAGCACATTATAGTGCCATATAGTGGGAATGTTTGTGTGTGTATGAGTGTGCGTATGTGTGTGTTTCTTTTATTTTGCTCTTTTGAAAAATAAACATTGGAATTAATGGAGGAAATATTTTGTTGGCAACCAGCTACAGAAACAGCAACAGCACCAGCCAAAGACACAATACGGATTTATAATGGAATTTCAAATATTCAAATGGGCAAAGCGCAACGAAACGTACTTAATAGAGCAATACAGCAACAGCAACAACAGCAGAAAAACTGAATTCAGAAAAAAAACTCAAGAACTAATGGATTTAAAGAATTAGTATTATAAAGAAAAAATTAGCAAAGCACATAAGTAAGTGGCGTAGATAAGGGATTCACAATAAACTAGAATCATTTTCGTGTTGAAACATATTAAAATTGACTGAAATTTATTATATGGGAGATCCTTAATTTATTAATTTGATACATTAGTTTTTAATCTGGTAAAAAACAGGGGTTAATCAATTCAAAATTATGATGCAGTTTTCCAATTTTTATTATCGATTACAACTCAAGTTTCACTCAACTGCTCACTTAGTTCTCTTCGAAAGGTTTTTATTTTTATTATAATTTACAAGAAAAATTGTTGTGAACTCAACTCATTTATTTGAAATTATGTTTTTTTCTATAAGCAGGGAAATTCCAAATATTCGTTGCATACTTTTCCCCTGTGCGATGAATGTTGACACAAAAAAAATATATTTATACGTTTTAATATTGTTGGCATCATTTCGTTAGTGCTCTTAATCCTTGTTAAAGAATTTACCATCGTATATATCGGGTATTTGTTTTTAAGCTGCATGACAAATTAAAATTAACAATTTTTTTTATTATAATCTGGTAGATAATTTCAGGGCCTTTTTTTTCCAATAACTTTTGCGGCTGGAATTAAGATTACCAAACAGTTGCGCCGTGTGGACGGAACCAATCGTTGTCGTTGATGTTTAGCTGATTAATTTTTGAACACAAAAATTCAGTAACCATGACTCGATATCACTCAACATACCATTCATCGTAAAGCTTCGAATACTGTAGATTATGTTGACCGTAAATTGGACTAAGTGCTATTTGTTTTCAAAGTAAATTTTCACACTTTGTAATCGGTGCTCTGGCATTAAAAGTATTATGTTGAGTAAGTAACAGCAGCAGTGTTGACAGAAATGTGGCATATTTGGGTGTTTTTCCTGAATAATTTGAATTAAATGTTTCGCCAGTTTTTCCAAACCCGAAAATTTTTGTAAAAACTGAAATTGTTCACGATATTAGATAAAAATTTTTAATTCCTTTATCAAATTTTTTATTTTTTTTGAGATGTTCTCTAACTTTTATTTATATTATTAAAATATTTTAATACATAGTATATTTGTTGATGGTTAAGCGATGGATGTCAATATGCATTTCATCGAATTTCGATTGAAATCAGTACCCTAATATAGAAAGTACTTTTATATGTTAAGGTAACGAAAAAGACATATATGAATTTCGAGATCGATTTCTTAGAGCATATTTTTCCATATTTCCAGCGACATATTTTTAGATTTTTTTTTAATTTAAAAATACACTTTAATAAAAAGGCACCAAAACAAAAATAGTTGTGTCATCACAAAATTGTAAAATTTTCAATAATATTTTATATTATTATTATTACGAATGAACGTAATTATTATTTGAACTATATTAATGCATAATGTAAAAATGGAATAAAATGGAATTATTACAATTCTCGCATTCTGTTTCTGTCGAAAACTTGGTTAAATAGTTGATATTCTTCCCAATTAGTATCCACTTTACATTAATTGTAAAAATGGCCGAACAAACGCTGATGAGAGGTGTAGCGGCCTTGAAATCGGTATACTGATACGCTCTGCTAATCTGATTGCACATGTTAATGTTTTTCAAAATAAAAAAACTTTTAGTAATTTTAATTTTCATTAATTCGATAATAATAATTTCTCATTTAATTTTCAATAATTTTTCCAAATTTACATATTTTTTCATTAAAAATTTTAGTAATAATAAGAAATATGAATATTTTTCTACAATTTTAAATTAATTTTAAAGATGTTTTAGTCAATACATTTGCATATTTCGGACTTAGAACACAGTCATTTGAGTTTTTAGACTATATTTAGGAGCTTCTCTTCCATTGTTTCGAATTTTCTAAAATTTAATATTCACTTGTACAAATTATTTACAAAAATTATTTTAAAAAATTTTGTGTAGTGATCTTTAATTTACTTTTCTTTTTCCCACTTCTTTGATTTATTCTGAATTTATTTACAGATTTATAATAATTTTTATTAAATTTTTGGGATTAATTTTTTAATCACATTTTTTTACATTTGCAGTACATGGAAAATACAAAGAGAGAGAGAATAATCGATCTTGGCGAATATTTTAAGTATTTAAGAGATTTTTCTTATATTTTAATTTATATGGAACGCTTGGGCGATTGATGAAAACTTACATCTCTAATTTATTATGCGATCTTCGTGTCCAAGAGTATATTTTGATAAAGGAAAGAGCTGGATGGCATTTTTTGCTCGACTTCCATGCCCACAAAGAGCCAAAATTATATTTCATGATGAGAGATGTTAATATTTGTATCGCATTTTAAGACCTTATTTTGGATAAGTTTGAGATCATATTTAATGCACATAAAACATATTTTGAAGGCATATTTCAGGATTTCCTGTCTTTGCACAAATTTCACTTTATTTTTTTTTTTACTAACTTTTACTAATCTTTAAACTGTAATTCAAAGACCACGAACTATATATCTTGAAATTTATTTTTTATTCAAATATTTATAAATTTTAAATTATTTCAACTATTTGAAACTCCTGTTCAAATTTTAATTAAATCCTGTCAGACACAATTATTAAATGAAACCACGTCAATGCCCGTATTTAAATTAATTAATCCTCCGCATTAATTATTTAAAGTTAAAAAGGGGACAAAAGTGATAGAACTGGAAGTGTGCATAAATGTGTACAATTCAATCTAAATACTCATATGTATGCTTTTCTAAGGATACTTTTCACTTCACTGCATAATCAAATATTAATAATATTTCAATTTATATACAATTACTACACCTTTTAGTTATCAAATATTTATAAAAAGACATTTCCTTACAAAAACATGTTCGATCCTTCCTTATTTCTTTTCATCAACGAAGCAAACCAACCAGCCGGCAACAATTTTCTTCGAACCCCACCAAGAAATACTGCGAGTTTATAAGCAAATAAAACACAAAATTATTTCATTTAATTTTTATATTGACTTGCAATATTGGGTTTAACTGACAAAGATTGGCATACACAGTCACACATACACACACACACACAACCAAAGACATTAATTTACAAAAAGAGAAAGAAGAGGACTTGCCATAAATTGCAAATTTTACCAGCTCGTCTGCAATTCACCCTCGGCTCAATTCATTTAAATCATAAATCCATAAATTTGTTGTAACACCAAAGCAAACACAAACACAACCACAGACACATACACATAAATACACCCACACTTGTGTAGTAGTTTGTATTCACACATCGTTGCTATACATTGTTGTCAATTAATGTTGAAAAATGGCGAATATTTTCGGCCCACTCCACCACCATCTACGCCCAACCTTAAAAAAATACTCGCAAATAATGAAATGCTGTTTCTGTAATTGTTTAAGAAAAGTAACGATTGATTTTAATCCAAAAATAATTCCCCTGATGAAAAAAACCAACAAAGAGAAGCCATGAAAAAAAACGACCGCATTGCAGTGCTGCTTTCTTCAAGTATGAAATATTGTATATTAAAATTAATAAAACTCCCAAAAGTGTCATAAATTTTGAATATATGTGGCAAACATGAACGTCTTTCTAAACATGACGATTTTAATCATAATTTCCTATGAATTCTTTTTTTGCGCCTTAATTTGTTTTGAAGCTTTAATACAAAAGACTTTCACTTGCAAATACAAATACAGTGAACTCGCAGAAACGTGAACATCTAGTAACATGATTTACCCAAAAACATGAACATATTTTTTTTTATTCACTAGTCTAAAACGTGAACAAAGGTTAAATAAAGGCTCTAAAACGTGAACTTTTTTTCCAAACGTTTAAATTTAATATTTTAAGCCCATTTAAAAATTTAGGGTTTCCCCACTAAAGCATTTTTGAAGTGAATATCCATCCAATAAAATCATTTTTAATATGTTATATAAAGCCTTTGAATGAAATAATTTTAACAGACCTTTTTTATATTAAAAAAATTATTTATTTTTCTTACAAAAAGTAGAATCGAAAAATGTTTCATAACTAAAACACCACGTACTTTATTTTAATATAAAACAAACGACAAAAGAGACTGCAAAAAGTGATAAAAATGCAATCTAAAACGTGAACAAAATCGAAAACGTGAACACCCTCGGTAAAAATTAGTTCACGTTTCTGCGAGTTCACTGTACTTGCTTTTAAAATAATTAGATTATAAAATAAGTATCCTAAAAAAATATTTATAAAAAGTACCATATCAAAATTGGACCTTATGAAAAATGCCTTAAAAAAGTACTTTTCATTATAAATTGCCCGTTGAAACGTAACTTTGAAAATATTTACCTTTTATAAGGAGTATAAAAGTACTTTGTTGAAAAACCGCCTTTAAAACAAAGTCCTGTTTGGAAATGTACCTTTTATAGAATTTTGTTTTTACAAATAAGCGAAACTACTTGTTAAGAAAAGTAACTTTTAATAAATGCCTTTTAAAACAAGAGCACTTAGAAAAGTATCAGTGAAAAGTGTTATTTTTAAAAGTTGCACATAAAATTGTTACCAGTGTGACACAAGAAGAGTAACAGAATAGGAGGAAAAATTGTTACCTAACACTGCAGTCACACGTTCAAGTTTTCTTTCAATTCTCTTTCAAGAAATTTACAAAAATTGAAATCTGAGACGTAGGTGGCATTCAATTTCAAAGCAATTTTCTTTCAAAAACACAAAAATTTATGGCGGCAGAATATATGTACTAATGTATGTATGTATATGAAAACAAACGAGAGTTTATAATCAAAATGGCAATCAGCTGCTTTCTTGAAAGCAAATTGAAACGCGTAATTTGAAGGAGAATTTGAAAGCAAGCTACCATCAAATTTTAAAAGTATGAGTGTATTGGTAAAAAATGAGAGAGTAATAAAATTTGAAACAAAATTTGAAACAAAACTTGATCGTGTGAACCCCAAGTTACAAAAAACTTCCATTAAGAAGATAAGATTTATTTTAAATACCTTTAAGGCAAAGGACATTTTAGAAATAGGAGCTTAAAAAAAGTACATTTTAAGAAAAAATACCTTTGCAGAATGTTCCTTTAAAGACGTGGCTTATTGATTGATTGTTTATTGAGTCTTTAAATAATTACATAAAAATTTTTTTTTCTTCTAACAATGACGATCTTGAAAACTTAAAATTATAAAGTATTATTTTAATTATTTTTAAAAGAGAATAATGCATAGTGCTTATAGATTTACAAAAAGGAAAAAACTTAGGTATATAAAAATTCAATATTGCAAAGAAGTAACAACGTTTGCTCCCGACATTTGCATTTACTAATAGAGTAATTAACCTATTTAAAATATACTTAAAACTAAAACTTAGAGCTAAACCTTAAAAACTAAAATAAAAATATTAAAAACGAAAATATTTTATATTACCCTCTGTGTATGCCAGGAGTTATTCTTTTATAAAAGCTTTGTCCAGAAATACCATCAAGACACTCCCGCAAAATACCCATTGCGGAAAGATAATTTGTATTAGACCAACTAAGTTCACGTTCATTACAGACTATATTCTGCATTATAGAGTCATTACAAAAATGTAATCGTTCAATAAATCTCTTCATCAGATTAATCGCATATACCGAAATCGGTGTTATTGAAGTCTTATCATAAATAAAAGCGTTTGAAAATCTTTTCAAACGAGTTTTATAATTTCTTTCTACACATTTTCTTAAAATGTGTCTTTCAAATACTTCCATTTTTTTCATAAAAGTTGGTGAAATGCTGAACCAAATTGGAAAAGCGTATATTAATATCGGTCTTATACAGACTTTGTACATCATTAGTTTAGTTTTTACTGCTAACGATTTATTATTAAATAACTTTGAAAGAGCCCATTTTACTTTATTAGCCTTTTCTAAGTTGTATAAAACTTGTTTATTACACGTGGCTTAAAAAATTGCAATTATAAAAAATTTCTTTTGCTACAAATTTACATTTTTAAAGAAACATAATTTAAAATAAATACATTCTAAAATGTGTACAATGCAAAGAAGTTCATTTTGAAAAAGTTTCTTATCGAAATCGGACCTTATTAAAATTTTTATTTTACAAATGTACATTTTATTAAAAGTAACTTGTGAAAAAAGACATTTCAAAATTAAATTAAATATTTCAAGAAATTTTTATATTTGATTAATGAGCTTGAGGTAAATTTTTTTATAAATAACGTTATAAAAATTTATTTATCGATATTTTGCTACTACTTTGTGAAGCTTCTTCGGGATTAAATTTAAATAAAAAAAAAAAAACTGGATAACAACAATATTTTTAAACAAATTAATGAACCAAAAAATTATTCGCTTTAAGGGAAATTGTTTTTTGTTTATCCGGTTTTTGCAATAAATTAAAAAACTATTTTTATATTTCAAATGGCTTTTAATTATTTTTTTTTTAATTCCTGTAATGTATTTACTAAGTCCATAAGAAGGTGATTTTTAAATGAACAAATCGGTTTCAATGGGAAATTTTCTTTATGGATTTTCGGAACTCCATATACTCGTAATTTGGGTGCTGTAGCTACATTCGTTACTAATTTATTTTTCTCTAAAGGTGTAATTAATTCTAACCAGAAAAGTTTAACAACAATTTCATTATTCACTTTCTGTAGTTTGCTTGTTGGATCTTTTTCTAAAATCTTATATGTTGAGATGTCATTAACAATATTATCCAAGAAATAGTTTATTTTATAAAAGATATCTTTCAAAATGATATATTTTGTATATAAAACTAAATCAGCCTTATCATGGTTGGTAAGTTCAACATTTTGCTTTAGTCTTGTACAAAAATTAAAAATATTAGAAAAAATATTTGTTATAAGCTTGCACCGATTTTACAGATGTTTAATTTAAGAAAATAATACCCAAATTAACCAACATCAGTTTAAATATCTCGCAGACGAGCATATAATTGCTTCGATAATACGAAATGCTTATTTTTAACCTTGGCTTAGTTTGGCGTTTTTTATCTGAATATTTAGCGATACTTAAATAAAAAAAATAAAAAAATTTCATACAATTATCTGACTTCGTAAAATTATAAACTAAAAGAGTCGCGACGAGGTTTCCTTATATATAATTTTGTAATTGTATTGTCAGTTTATTAATTTGTCAATATTCAAACATGTTTTTTTCTATTTTAAAGGAAGTCATGTTTCATTTATTGTTTTTTGGGGAGTCACAAGTTTTAAATAAATATAGAAGCTTACAAATTTAGGTCAACTTTTCCACTGAGGCAGCGGAGAGATTTAAAAAATATTTATTAAAAAAAAGCTACTGTCATCTTTAACACTTCCATAGAAAAGTATACTCTTATGAGAATTTCTTATTCAAACTGACGTGTTAAACATTTTCGAAAAAGAAAACATTTCAGTTTTATTATTTATTAAATTCATTTTTTATTCAAAAATACCTTTTCTGTTAAAAGTATATTGAAGGATCCTTTCTACAATAATGTTTCAAGTTTAAATAAAATAAAATATATTCTCAGAATTTCAAGGTTTTGGCTACCTACAAAATAAAACACAATCATACACACATGTCTGCGCGCGTATATTTGTGTTGTGTATGTGTTGTTGTGTATGTTAAATATTTTTGTTGTTAAAAATAACAGTATTTTTCAAGTTGTTCTGCAGATTTCATTAATAATGCAAAACATTATATTTCAACAACTTTATATGTACTTTTATATTCTTACAGGCTGTCCCGTAAATAGTGATCCAAACGAATTGTGTCGATAGAAGAGATCATACCCAACATAGGTCTGTAAAAGTGTTACGGTTTTCGAGATACATATTAGCAATTTTACGAGTTTTGAGAAAATGCAGCCCCTTGCTCAGATTTCTTTAAGCCGTTGCCAGGGGAATTGTCGTAAATAAAATTTCTTTTTGTATTCTTGCACCTGATTAGATGTCCAATGAGTCGTATGCTTCAATTTTACAAAAACGTTCTCAATTTTTCGAGGAAACAACCAGAAAGTCACAATTGAGATCATACATAATTTTTCCATTTAAGTTTAAGTTTAAGACACTGCCGTATAAAAAAAGTAACACTTTTACAGACCTATGTTGGGTTATTCTGATTGAGTATGATCTCGTCTATCGACACAATTCGTTTGGACCACTTTTTACGGAACATCCTGTATATATATAAGTTTGTATCTATGAATGTGTGAATATGTACATGAGTGTGTGTGTGTACTTTTAGTATACGAAAACATCGAGTTGCAGAAAGTTAAAACTTTCAAGTCTGACTATAATGGCCAGCAAACGTATGAATTGCAGATTAGGGCACTTGAAAATTTTCTTCAATTTGGAAATTTTACTGCTTCCATAAATAAAATATCTACTCGTCTACATAAGTAAAGGATCCAAAGGATATAAAACTCAAGTTGTTACATTTTTGTTTAGTTATGAATTGCTTTCATATACATTTTTTATGAATCTAATTGAAGGTTGTTTTCTTTTTAAAATCAAAATTATTTACATGCATGCGAGTAAACAAAAGTTGTGAGATAAAAATTGGAGTCTACGAAACATAATTTTTAATAAGGCGTTTAAGAACTCGATGTGTATGTTTATGTGTGTGATTAGTTACACTGAAGAACACAAAAAAGAAATGAAAACGTTCCAATAACTAATTCGGATGGAGGTGATCGTCATTCTGCTGGCTTAAGCACAACACTTATTTAATGCACGACTCTGAGGCAAATATAGCTCTGGAATATTTAAACCCTCAAGTCTCATCAAAAAAAAGGTACATAAACCTGCCTATAAAAAGTAAAATTTATATGGTCTTAATATGTATTCATGCTTTAAAATGGTAATTATTTGTAATTCGTACTAAACTGTCCCTTAATATCATAAAATCAACCTTTTGATTTTCTTTGATTTTAATCTAGTTTTAAATAAATGGAGGAGTTAAATATTACTAAAATATTTAATAAGACGAAATTGTAAATTGATGACGGTTAGCGCAGATTTTTGTTTAAAGTTTACCGTTGCAATGTGGGGTATTTTGAAAGAAAAAAACTAAAATATATCTGCAGTTTCTAAACGTCCGATTGATTTTCCGCCATACATTTATAGCTTTTGGATAGAAGAATCTAGTGGCAAAACAAAAAAGTCAGCTTGGCATAGTTGTGGGGCTTTTGCACCCTTTCAAGATGCAACATCCGATCTTCGAAATTAAACTCAAAAAACCTCTTTCTTGTACATCAAAGTAACAGTGTTCACAGAGTACTACCGCCAAAGATGTAATGATGAGGAGAAAGAAGAAACTGTTCTACGTTTTCTATGTGAATGCTAAATAGCATAAGGACTACTGCTATGGGCTCGCTGGCGATCAGAATGGTTTGACTTGGCGACAGGGCACCTACAGATAATTGAATACAGCCTGTCTGTTATACGGTAGCACAAAGAAACCCACTCAATGTACCCCAGTGCGTCACCTTCTAGGTTGTGACGATCCTCCAATCCTGATATGATGAATAGAAATTCCGAGTCTTGAAATTAAAAGCTTTAGATCATATAGTCTATTATACTTCTTAAAGAAAACTTAATGGTTTTTCGTTAATATTTATACAGGCTAAAGTTCGTAAATGTTTATAATCAGAGAAATATTAGGTAGACGTTGTTAACATATTTCGAGCACCAGAGGAAAAATTTAATATCTAAACATCTCTTTAGACTTCAACTACACGGCCGAATAGAACAAACGTTGTTTTCGGTAAAAGCCACTAAACCTCGTCAGTATTCATGTGCAAAGGCTTTCACTACTTGTTAGGTAGCTTCGTTGAAAGTCATTACATATTCTATTTATACACAATTACAAATAC
This sequence comes from Lypha dubia, assembly GCA_947311025.1. Lineage (NCBI taxonomy): Eukaryota > Metazoa > Arthropoda > Insecta > Diptera > Tachinidae > Lypha > Lypha dubia. The sequence continues at coordinate 1,719,008 of OX371264.1, read as the reverse complement.
AAATAGAATACGCGGCTTATATCTACTAATGGATGCTAGCTGGGGAATTTTTTGTTTTGTTTTTTATTTATTATTATATATTAAACATTACGGTGCTGCCAGCGAATTATATCCTACAATGCCCAATCTCCTGATTTTTTTTTTTTTTTTTTGTTCTATTTAAGACAAACTTTTTTGGTTTGATTTTTTAAACTTAAGTATATTTTTTTATTAATGTTCGCTTTTGAACATATAATTAGCAAAGACCCTTTCTTTTTTGTATATGTATACTGATTCTATTTTTTTTTTATAGTTTTTCGTTAATGCACAGACAAGTCTGATATTAAAAAGATTATATTTTAAAGGGTGTTCAAAAACATCCTATCAAACTCCTTCCGATTATTTTGATAACTGTTGTAAAGCGTCCGATGTTATTTTTACATCAGATATATCAACAAAAATTGGTGCCACGGGGACCGGCAAGCTCTCATGGTAGCTAGTGATGTCCTACATTGGTCACACAATTTGCGGTGACGGTGAACGGATGGGTATAAATAACTAATGAATACTTAAGCTTCTTTTACAACACATACGCACACAGTCAGGTTCAAGCTAATAAACAAATGTTGAAATGAATGCATACAAGTATCCTAGATCTCCACATAGAAAAAATACTTGTACAAAATGGGATCTAGCAAAGTCAGTGCACGAAATAATCTTTTAGAATTACAAAATATTTTTTTAAATATTCATTTGAAGTGTATCTGCATTTCGTTGGTGTTTAAACCAAATCGTCGGAAAACTTTAAACAAATTTTGAAAAGTTATAAAAACCTTTTAAAAACAAGCTTTCAAAAATAAAGAAGCACTGCGTTGATTGTGTGCTCACTTTGATTAATTTATTACTGAAATATTTTATTTTTAAATATACTTACTGAGATTTTCTCTCTACAACAATTAAAACACAATGGCGGTATTCAGTGTTTGGTGCAAAATGCGAAATATCGTAACTTTTTCGTTAAAACTAACGGCATCATTTTAACTATCGCAAGACCTTTTGCACCACACACTGAATACCACCATTGTTATCCTTGATGCTCATGCTTTAATGCTCATACGCAGAGATAAAAATAGTGTTTACTAATCGTATTCAAGTGTATATTCGGAGCACCACTAGTTTTAATATCAAAAACTTGTCATTGTTAACACAAAGTATTTTTTATTAAATTAACTTGTGACAACTTCCTTTATTCTAATCTAACTAACAAAAGTCCTAACTTTTCATTCATCCCTTCATATTGTATGAAACTTTATATGTTTAGATGTTTGGATGTTTGTTCCACTATAACTTGAAAACTGCTTAATGAATTTATATGAAATTTGTTAAACGTATGACAGTCGAACAATTTTAAAATATATTGGTAAAAACGGGACACTTGGGTACTTTAAATATATATATATTTTTGTTACATTAACATAAAGGCTAAAAGGGGTAAAATAAGGAAATCTGGTACTTTTGGTACTTTATATTTTTTTTTTTAATAAATTTATGTACAGACCATTTATACCCTAATTAACATGTAGCGTGAACGAAGTCAGGGGTGAAATGTAGACTAGTATTAAAATACTTTTGCCAATTACATTCTAAGCCTGGTAAAACTATTATTCGCCTTAACGAAAAATCCAAACCAAATTCTTTCATTAGCCACCTAATATAACGAATGGTCTACTTATTTTACGCCCGGTTTAGCCAATGGTACAGAAAAATAAGCAAAATAAAAATCGTTAAAATGCCGTTAGTTATTTTCATACATTTTTTTGTTTACTTTTTAGCGTGAAAGCATGAGTGTTGGCCAATTTCAGGAACAACCAAGTTTGTAGTTTCGTTTGATGTGTTGAGAAAACAGGAAAGTGTATAGTAAGAAAAATATCATTCAGTGAAAAAATAAAAATATTGGAGAATTATAAAAAATTTTTAATCATTTCATTGGCATCCCAGAAGTGTAGGATACAGAAATCATCAATATGTACTTTGAAAAATATGGATAATAAAACTGTAGAAAACTTAAAGTATACCAACAATGGAACGAAAATCCGCAGATCACTTAAAAAAAGGGAATTAGGGAAAAAGAACTGTATATCTGGTTTCTCAGTCAAAACAACAATAATTTTCCGGTTAGAAAAATTGGACTAAAAACAAAAGCATTAGAAATCCAAAAAGGAATATCCCAGTTTATCGGAAGTAGCTGACATAATATCATTCGTTATAATGGGCTTCGACTGTATATAAATATTTTTTATTTTTCTACAAACATATTTTGTTTTTTCCACATGTGACCAATATTTAACTTTTCGGCTCTTAAACTCAGGGGTTCATGCAATCTAACCCATGACAAGGTTATAAAAAACATAGAAGAGTACTTGTTGGGAAGACTAATGGACCATATCACTACTACAATGTATTTTGTGCAAAGATTTCTCAGTCGAAGTTTTGAATTACGGGTTAAAATACGAGTAACAACAGTAGAGTTCCTTATAAAATAAAACTAATGCATCAAATTAAATATTTCATTTTGTTAGTGTTTTTTTTTTAGCTTTAAGCAAATCTGCTTCAACATTAACTCCACTTTTGTTAAAGTTATTTATAAAACATGAACAAGTTTAACTTTTCGTCAAGTTTTCTTTTATCAACATTTTTATCCAGATATTTTCGCAAAACTTATTCAAAAAAATCCTTGAGAACTTAAAGCCAACAAGAAAATTTTAGCTTAAGGCAACCCACGCAAAAAACAACAAATCACGTTTTAAGGAAAAATATTTATAAATGTGTACCTGACGGTCTCTTGCATCTTCCCCAAAGAATTCCATGTAAAAGGGAAAAAGCATTAAAATTGTGCTTAAGCAAACAGTAAAGTAAAGAAAAGTAAACTCTCAACAAGAAATCAATGTTCAAGATTATTCTTCTTAACATTTATTTTTTCAGTTTATTTTTTTTTTTTTTTTTTTTGTGTATAAAATTATTTATAACAGTTTGAAATTGTGTTTTTTTTTATTACTTTAATATTGGCAAATAAAGTTATTATTGAGAAAGAAAATAATAAATATTATCAAGTATTATCTATTGGAAAAAGCGAGGTGGGGTGAGATGGCAATTCTTTGTGTTAGTTGAACGATAAACAGGAAATATAAGAGGGGAACTAAATAAAAATTTAGCAACATAAAAATCAATATATCTGCCATACGAAATCATTAAAGCGTTAATACATCAATAATGAAAAAAAGTAATAAAAACAACAACCATAATAACATCATCAATATCGAAAATATTTAAAACAAACAAACAAACAAACAACAGCCATGGGAAAGATCGAACCGTGATAGCGTTGTGCGGATAATGTTAAAATTTCTATTATTTTTATTGGAAAATGTTTAAATTTGCTCATTTTTATGTGCTTCAATAAACAATTTGTTAATAACCAATAATTTGTAATAGAAACAAAATCGAAAAACCGTAGAGACACCACGATGAAGCCATAATGGGGGCAAAAATAAACAGAAGGAAAATATGACTTGAAAATTTTAAGAGCGGCAACATAATAAATAACTTTTCTGAAAAGATACTCCGCACCTTTTCTCGGTTTTGCTTAGTTTACAAATTTTTATCCTTTTAAGAAAACTGTCTGTTTTCTGGTTTTTAATAAAGAGTGACTTTTTAGCAGCTTATTTTTCTCAAAAGCTTTTGCGATACATGAAAGTGAAACTGTGCCTACAAACTTTTAAAATTACACAAATTCAAATATAAGGTTTTTTAATTAAATTCAAATTGAAGTATTTTTGAATAATATACAACCAATAATATTAACCCAAAACAGTTACAATACTGTTCTACATCAGTACTAACCGTTTTCTCATATCTGTCACATACAAAATTTAATAACTGCATAAAATGCAACAGATTTCTTTGAGTTTTCGTAAAGTGAGATCTCAAACAAATGAAGAAGCTAAATATAACAGTTTTATTCCAAAAATATACAATTAAAATTATATAACAATTAACCAGTTTACAAAACTTAATATAATTAGAACATTTTTAAATATTTTAATATGCATTGCAGGTGTAACTGTTATAAACACATATTATTTATACAGTATATGACTAAAATTTCTAAGTAGCATATGAATATGTATAAAAGTTTCTTATAACTCTTGTACACGAAAAACGCAGTATTGAGGCAAGCCTACTTTTCTTGAAGAATTGATTAAACTCAAGCATTTCTAACATGAATAGGTTATTATGTATAAAACATTCCTCATAACTGTTATAAATAAATCTATTTTCAATATTAAAATCTTGTTTCCTTATCTGTGGGAAAACTTTTGATATTTCATGATTGAAAATATTAAGCGAATTTATTTTCTTACATTTAAAAAGTGACAAAAGCTCTCAGCTTATTTACCAACTCACAAAAATCATTTGAGAATTACAGAATGCAGCTAAAGTTTACTTCTTACAACGAATTATACTTTAATGGCAACCCAATCAAACTCAACGACTATCAACGACTAAAAGGTTAATCAACTGTTTAAACTAAAACAGATAAATCAATCGCTTAAAAAGTCACCTTATATTACGAGTATTTACCTAGACCGTTTTGTAAAATTTTGTAGCCAAAAAAAATTTAAACGAAAAGTGCTATTTATGAGAGACATCCTTTATTTATTTTTTGTTTTAAACACTAAAAATGTCTACCGTCTGTTTGGATGTTTAGTTGGGTTTTGTTTGTAGTTGTGTTGTTCCCCCATTTTACCGGAAACTAATTTTCCTTTTACAAAATTCTTATACATTTTTTTCAGATTATAAGTAAAAAAGGCGTCGCATATTATTTAAAATGTGGCGCCAATTTAATAGAAAACAAAATATGAAAAAAAAATTTAGGTCGCTTTTTCTTTAACATTTCTGTCCTTTGAAGTTTTTTCTTAATAACTTTTTTAGTTCCTTTTTGTCGGATTATCAGTTCTTTTTGTTTTTGTAGTTGCTGGTGGCTTGTTTTTCAAAAGCCAGCATAATATTTTATTAAAGTTTTTGTTCAATTTCAAACAATTTTTTTTTTCAGAAGTTTTTCAAACTTGCGAGGGTGTACAAATTTTAACTTATAGATGACAAAAAGCGAAAAACAAAACCAAACATGACAACATATTTTTAGAAAAATCTTACTTTAGTATTTAATCAAGAACTTAGAAGATTTGTTCAAACTTTTCTGTCCATTTTCTCTAAGTTGTGAGAAGTCTTAACATCGAACAACATGTGAATAATTATGCTTTTTTTATGTCCCTTGTTTTTTAGGTCGCTCTATTAAATATTATATACAAAAAATGTTCTGTCCATTTCACAGAATCGCAAAAACTTTCTCGATTTTCTATAACTTTAACCGCATTTAATTTTGTAAATATTTTATTGGCCAAGTTAAGTTTTGTAGATTTGTTTAATTTCTATACGCTAATGAGGTCGTTTTTAATATATATTTTTCTGAAGTTTCGTGAGTTTAATGTTTCCTTCTTTAATTGATTCGTTTATTTTTATTAAAGAGAAAAAGTTACAACATTGTAGTTGTTTTTATGAAGAAACGTTATTATTCAAAGCAATATTGTAACAATTTGAAACCATTTTTTAACTAGTCATTTTGTTATTTGTTATTTTGAAACGAAGAATTTTTTTTTTTATAACAGTTTATTTGCAATTACTGTATTCAAAAATAAACTGCAGGTTTTTGTTTAACTGTTATACACAAAATCATGTGATCACATTCATGTCGGAGATGACCAAAAATTATATAAATGTTCCAAAACGATCTTTTTTCAAGAAAGCGTAAAGGTTTTTTTGTAACTATTTCCCACCAAAAAACTGCATAAGACTTTTATAATTAGCCACCTCAATAAAATTTATAACTTGTTCAGATTTAATGCTATGTATAACCGTTTTAGTTTAATTTTTATATACTTAAATTTGTATACCCTTAAAGTGTAATTCATACCGATTCATAAAGTTATTGTGGCGTTATTGTACGAATTTTGTATGTGATAACAGGTTTTTATGTGCACTTTAACTTTATAAATCGTTTATGAATTACACCTATAAAAACTAAGTAATTGTATATATAAATTTTTATATTTTTGTCCTTAACTTCTCAACCAAAACTTAAAATAAAATATTTTATTTAAATAAATCCAAATTCATGTTTTTACAAATAGGAATTTACTTATTTTGTAAGAAATTTTTTAACATAATTTTAAGGTAAAAATGTGAAACTTTTTCGTACAATGTTATGCACATATTATAATTATTTTACAGAAATTCATAATTTACTAGCTGGTTGAAAGATTCCAAGAATAGAATTAAGACAAACTAATGTAAAAATATCATGTTAGTTCAAAATTAACAAAAAAAAAAATCATTGTGATAAAGAACTTGTTCATTCTTTTTATGTACTTTTTTTGTTCAGTGTATGAAAATTAGGTATTTTTGATTTTAATGCATATTTTTTTGATCAAATTGTTTATAATTAAATTGTTTTTGGCCCGACTTACTCGATTTTGGAAGATAACAAACGGATTCCTAAAGTATCAATATGACGCACGTATTTTTTAAAAGGTTTTTTTTACGGCGTACAAAAAGAGTTGACTGTTGGATTATTTAACAATAAATTTTTTAAAATAATGTAAACTAAATGTTAATACAAATATAGTTTAGTATGTCAATTTAAAGAGAGGGTATAGTGAAAATCATTTTATTTTTTCATGTACAAGTATAACAGTTAATTCATTATTTGCATAACTTATACCTTAAAGATTTTTTTCTATTATTTTACACTGTATTGCAGTTTTTGCATAACTATTATACAAACAATTTTAAGAAGTTTTGTTGCGATCTGAAATCTTACAATCATATAAAAATTATTTTTAATAGTTTGTGCATGCCTCAGTAAACTTCGCCTTTTATATGCCGAAGTCCACTATAAAAAGATTTTATTTCTTGTATTAAAGCACGAAAACAATATGTATGTAAGTTTTATACTAGAAAAATTTATAAATTTTGTTCCGATAATTTATAAAAGATATAAATGTTTTGTATAATACTCCTACAACACTTAATCGTATAACAGTCATTTTGTTGCTACTTAATATATCCTTTCAGCAGCAAATTTTATAACTTTTATCTATTTGTCCTTCGGCACATTTCAAAGAAAGGCATATTTAATTCATTTAAAGTTTTTAATATTTACAAAAAAAGAAATCTTGTTGTACAACTTTAGCAGGTTAATTCGTTGTGCAATTCGATGACTGTAACCTATTACCACCTTTGGCCTTCTTTATCAATTTTATTGTAAGAGAATATACTACGTTGTCTCTTCTTTGTTTTCCCGCATTGCCTTGCTACATTTTTTTTCTTTGATTATTAAGAAGTTTCAAAAATATTGAAACATCGGCAGCATATCAACAATTGAGATTTAAATAAAGCACATGATAGACGTGCAACATCTCCTGTTAAAATGTTGAAAATCATAAATTTATTCTATAGCAACATTTTTATTTTTTCATATATATTTTGTTTATATTTCAGTGCCTGCATCATAAGCTGATTCAGTTTTAAATACAACTACACACATACATCCAAACCAATAACTCTACCCCATACATATGCATACGAGTAACAAACAACAATAGTCTTATGCACTGTAGCATGTCAATGTCCTTTTCCTTGAGATAAAACGCCTCTAATGGAGGCCAGTAATAAACACCACAACAATAATATCATACACAAAAAACAAGAATAATAAAGAAAAAAATAACAGAAAAAAAAACAATGTTACTAAAGAAAAGAAAAACTTTTTCTTTTTGTGACGGTTGGCTGGTTGGTTGCAAAGCAAAAGTAGACAACATTTTATTGTGACGTTAACCGACCGCAACGTACTAAAAATTATAGTGAAAAACACGATTGTAGAGCAACCATAGAATGAAGAAGAAGAAAAGTTTTATGCGACTGTAAACCGCTTGCTGCTGTTAAAAACTCTGCTTGCTTCTCTCCCTCGATATCACCCTGCTATTAAGGACATTCTGCAAGTGTTGTTATAAGCAAGGTTTTATTAATTTTTTCTGCTATTTCTTGTTATCCTTGCCGAATTATATAATGATAGGAAGAAAGAAAAAAACATTACGTGTTAAGATTTATTAAGTTCTTTTCTTATTTCTTGTTAAATTCTGCTGTTACTTCTTGTGCTGCTGCTTCTTTTCTTTTTATATCGCCACACTTTTAAGGGACGAAAACGAAAAGTTTTTAATAAAAACATAATTTGTTAAATTTCTTTTAAGAAACCACTGCACCAGATGAGAAAATTTTTGAGAAATAGCCTTCTCATCTTTCTACAAAACTTCAGCAGATTGATGGATGATACGAGACAACAACAGCAAAGCAAGTTTATGACACTTTTTTTATTATTTGGTAGCAAAGAAGTTTTAAGTTGTTTTTAAAAGCTGTGAAAGTGGGTGCTATTTATTTTGAGAAAAATATAAAGTAATAAATAAATAACTTTAAATACTCGAATCCATTAGCAATGAAGAAGTTCTTAACATGAACTGAAAACCAAACTTAACAGTCAAATAGAATTTGTTATGTTTTTTAAATAAACTCCGATTAGAGTTTTTAGACGGTATAAATTTTTCGAAATATCTTTTCTGAAAATTTTCATGATAGTTTTATTTTACTATTTTTAGTTCTAATTTCTATTTTAATTTAAGGACTTGAGGGACGAAGTGGGCGATAGAAGCACAAACAAATGCGTAAGATTGCAATAAACGATTATTAAAAAATCGAGTGCATTTATTTGCACAACCACATCACACCATTTATTTCAATATGCAGTTAAAACTCTGTTAAAAAAGAGAATGCCTCTGATGTCCAACAAATCCAGGAATAATTATTCGAAAAAAAATTAAATAAAAAGGGATTCATAAGAATAAAATTTTGTTTCCAATTAACTTCGTAATTCATTCAATTACTAAAAGAGCTCATAAACAACATTGTCCCTACAATGCAAAGCCGGATATATAAATATATGCACCCAGAAGAAAGATTGCTTGAAAATCGGTTATTTCAATAGAATTTCACTTACGTAAACTATATTTCAGCTGCAACTACCAACATTCTATGGATCCAGCCAACATTCCATGATCATTTCTGTAATACCAAAATTGTTACCAACATACGGTTGTGACAGCTCTTAAATTGGTTGGGGCAACCGAATGCATTCGTTTGCTGCTACTAAATGCTAAAATGGTTTAGTTGATACTCCTAACCGATTATTGGGTTGGCATAACCAATTATAGTGAAATAAGTATTTACTCAATGTTTGTTGATATTAAAACATTCATGTGTCTGAATTGTCTAAGGCGATGTGTTTCGAACATGTGAATTCTATGTTCCATACCAATAATGGACAAAACTAAATTTTAAATTGAAATGATTTAATAAAACAATTTAATTTAGTTAAGTATTTTATATATCAATTCAATTTTATATATGTACATTGTACATATATAAATAACTCACACATATATGACTTGCTGAAGGGTGTATAAGATACGGAACATCCAAATATAGCACTCCCACTTGGATTTCTAAAGGGAAAGTCAAATCTAACCAATACAAACAAAAACAGTTTTTCTTGGAATAAAACCCAATTTTTTTTAAACATGTCCACACAACTCCTTTAAAAGTTGCAAGCAATTTATTTTTGCAGAAAAAAATTTGGAAATTATAAAAAAAAATCTTTGAAATAATATTTGCAAAATGAATTTTTTCGCTGATGTCAAGCCTGGATTTTTGCATTCAGAAACCAGCTGAAAATAAAAAGTAAATTGCGTAACTACTCTAAAAATAGAATTTTTAGATTTTTTAAAACTTTCTTTGGGAATTCTCAGAGCAGCACTATTCTATTGTAATTTTTATTTTCTGTATTAACTACATAATTTTCCATCTAAGTGCGAATCTTTTACCGAAATTATTGATTCATAATATCAACTAAGTATTAATGGATGAAACATCGAAACTTTGGTTCTACTGTATTCTGAAATTATCAACAAAATATCGAAAAATATCTTCCTGTTTCTTCTAAATTCATGTTACTGAAATAATATGATTCAGCCATACATGGGAGTAATTACATAAATTGACTAATTAATTGTCGATTTCATTGGCATTGACTTATAAACAATTCCAATTAAATTTTTAGCATTATCAATTTTTTGAACAATGCTAATGCTTTTCAATGAAACAATTTCATTATTAGTTAGTTAAAAAGTAAAAGCATTACAAATAATCAATGCTAAAGTTTTTCAAAAGCATTATCAGTATTAAACGTCAATATTATTTCACATATTTATTTACATATGTATGTATGTGTATGTATTAAAAATATGAACATAGCTTGGTTTGTATTTTAGTTTATAATTTTATTTTTTCAAAAGCTGATGTGACCATATTTTTTTTTTTATACAGACAGTATTAATTATTTTTTTATCAATTGTAATTAGTATTTCCAAGCTTTCATTGTTTTTTCATTATAAATAATAGAAAAATTATATATAAAAAAAAACCAATGGCATTTATTGGTACTGATTTTTTTTTTAATTGTAAATGTTTAAAATAATGCCAATGAAAATTCAATGCCAATGAAAAAGTCCCATGTATGGATTCAGCAAATGATACTAGATATAAAATAACAACATGATTAAGGTCTGCTTTTACAATAGTGTAATACTGTGTGCGTGTATATGCAACGCACACTGTTTGTAATGATTCCTTCACATCTTCACATCCTTTTCAGTTGCGTGAAGTTACACCAACCATCAAAACAAATTTAAATTTTAAGTTTCCATATTAATTTGTAAAAGATGAACAAAAAAAATTCATTAAACAAATTGTGGTTACTTTGCTGGCTTTATACGACGTAAACTTTTAGCCATAAGTTTTGATATGTTGAGTAGTTTTATGTTTATTGTTGTTTTGTTTGCTGGTAAAAAATATACTTTTTGTTTCGTTTTGTTGTTTCTCGTATTGGTACCGCCATCGATAGCTGGATGTGTTAGATTGTGGTTGTTGTTTTAAAACTACTCGACAGCAAACACAAACACAGAAGCACACACACACACACACTGGTGCTTAAACACTCACTGGCACATTGTAAACATAAAAAGGTCTTAAAATGTAATAAAAAACTCTAAGAAAACCGAAAAGTAGAACAAGAAAAGTTAAAGTAAAATGAAACAAAACGAACGAAACGAAAGTATAAAATCTTTAGTTTCACAACAACCTCCTTTAAATCCCAGAAAACTTTATGAAACATTAAGGAAGTAAAAAAAAGAATCTAAATGGCCAAGAGATGTCTGAAATAAAAATGAAAAGTGCAATTTGTACGTGACATTATTAAAGTTGTACAAGATGGTTCGTTGGTTGGTTGTTAAGCTTTAAAGAATGTTGGAAAATCCAAACAACTTAATAAATGTTCTAGACTTGCCGGTTCAAGAAAAAAAAGTAATAAAGAAAGATATAGAAAAAATCCTGTAGAAGAGAAGAGTGCCGACGTAATGCTGACTCTTGCTTATACGACCGTTCTTTGGATAAAGAAAAAAATTATGATAAATAGTTTAGGGTAAAACTAATGTGTTGTAAGCCTCCAACAACGCCCCTAATTACTTATTTCGGTTGTTATAAAATACACGAGAATCGTACACAGCATTTGCTTTGCTTTTGTGATTTTGTTTTTATTTTCTACGTAAAACTTCAAAAGCTGCTGCAGCAAAAAATCTCAAAAATCTTTAAAAGTTCGTAGAGTATTTTGCAAAAAATAAAAGCTAACCAACAAACTTTGTATTAATTGCTGGCCTTAAATATCGATTGGTTCATATAAAAAAGTTTCTCTTTCATACTTAAAGCTGTTGTTTATTTTAACAGCCATCATAAATAAAAATTACACTCAGAAAAATGATTGGTTGGAAAACGGTTGCGCCAGTAGAAGATTAGTCACATAAACTATATTTCAGCTACAACGGTTGTCGCAACCGAAAATTCGGTGGCACAACACGAAAATTGTAGTTGTAGCAACCGAATTGTATGATAATTGGTACAACCGCTACAATTCGGTTGGCAACAAATTCGGTAGCCACAACTAAGCTGTTTTCTCTGTGTAGCTTCACCATCTGTCTTATTAATTCAAGGTTTAACCATTTTTGTTCATAATCAATTAACAAATAGGTGGAAACGAAGAAAGAAGTGACAATACACTACTTCGATCATTTTGTCCCATTGCACTAATCAGGAAATCGATGGAGCAACTTGTCCACCTAAATGCCGAATAAAGCAAAACTCGATTCTTAAAATTCATTTTTTATATGCAGTTCGAAGCACAAAATCTAAAGGGGCCACAATTTTTTTCAGAGGGGCAATTTGCACGCCGAAAATATCAATTGTCACATATCCCATTTGTATGCCGTTTCCGGAAGTCTACGCCTGCAGTTTGTTCTCACAGAAATATAAGTGGCAATTAAACGTACGATGTCGCCTCTAGTGACATTGATTATCAAATAACTAAGATTTATGGACCGATTTTAAATTTTAAGTTCATTAATTTTCGCCAAAAATTTTTTTATAAATTAAATCGCACAAAATAAAAAATATTAACAAAATTTGTTCGGTAGACTCTGAAAGTTCAGCGGTATCACGACGTCTGAATTAGCTGTTGGTCAAAAACTGATAATACCTATTTTTAAGTGCCCTCTGATTATCACAATATTTAAGGCCCATTAAAAAATTTTCACAAAAATTAGCAAACTGCTTTTTGCTTTTGGTATTAGATTCGTATCCGTGTGTGTTTTGTTTAATTTATTTATTTTTCTCTGTTGCACTGGTTTGTTATTTATTAACTACTCAATCCAGGTTGAAATTGGTAATTCGCAATGCTTTGGTTGGGACTCTTTATGGTAAATTACTAAGTTTTTATTTTCTTGTCAGAAGCCACCCGGAGAATGGTGTGGTGAAATATCGGATTTAAATAAAAGCTTTTATTTAATAATTTTATAGAAATAAAAAAGAGCACTATGATGTATTTTAACACGGGTAAAAGACAAAAGGAGCTTGCAAGGATGTAAATAAGATCCGCAATCCATATAAATGAAGCAGTTTTAGTTGTGAGTTTTTTTTTTACAAAAGTAAAACTTTTAAATTTTAAATAAATTTCAGAAAACAATAGAACAAATTGTGTTGATTTAAAAGTTGTGTGTGCAGCCAAGATCTGATTTTATTTCCGCTTATTACCACTTTTTAAATGCCAACAAAATAAAAAATTATAAAATTAAGTTTTACCAGTTTATTGTTCTTTGTTTCTTGTTGTTTAACAATAAGTGGCTTTTTTTTAGTTGTGCGAATTATGTATTGTTTCACTGTACAACACTTTTTGCCTGTTAGTTTTAGTTTTTTGTTTAAGTTTAAGGGTGCAGAAATAAATTGTGTTCCTTTTATTTTTGTTGCTGATGGTTTTTAGGGGTTTCCGCTTTCAATCGTATCATTATCTTCAAAACAATTTTAGGCCATCGCCTGTTTATGAATTCTTTTTGTTCTGTTCTACTTTAACTTTGTTTTTTCTCCTTCTGCTGGCTTTGTTATGAAATTAATGAAGAGGTTTTGGTTGCAACCAAATTTGCTTTAAGTTTCAATAATTTATATCCTCTTGGCAACCTTTTCGCTCCTTTTTTCATTATATTCTATGTATTGTTAACAAAACTCCTTTAAAATTGTAAACAAATTTCTTTGAAAAGTTTAATTTTAATTGTACTGTGGGCCAGAGTGAAAATAATTTGGAATCTATAATAATTTTTCCATAAATTTCCACTATATTCTATGTGGAGTTAAATGTTGAATAATTAAGAGTATTTTTCTAGAATACGCCCTGCGCAGTTATATAATCCAGTCAAATAGCGGATATTCCCAACAATTGAATGTCACCTAAAGGAAATGGTAAAACATATTCAAAACATGAACGCCAATGACTCTTGACATATAAATATTTACAAAAATCGATGTGATGGAAAATTTAATAGTAAAATAAAAAAATCTTTTTTATAGGAAATTGGAAAAAAATATTTCGAATAAGAAAATATGTTTTAAAGAAATTTTTAGCAGTCGTTGATTAAAATCTAATGCCAGATTATGACTTTCTATAACCGTCGAAATTTCAATAGAAGTTCAATGGAAACGTCTTAAAATTTATTAAATATATATTTTTATATTTTGTAGAAAAAGTTTTAGCGAACACTGTTGCTGTCTTTGTTTATCTCGCCATAGACATTTTGGAATGTTCTCTACAGATTTGGCCTGTTAATTTTTTCAAAGGATGTGTATATATTTTGTATTGTTGTTTTGTCGTTTTTTAATGATGCACCATTTTTGTGGTTCAACATTAACCCATACACTAAAATAACCCTGCAGGAAATGTCTATAGTGAAACTGTACTGATTCACTACTGACATTGTCACCAGAACTAGTGACTTATCATACCCCAGACAATGTTATTTACTATAGACATTTAACATTTGCGTGTCATTGAAAATCCACTACTGACATTGGTACTATTGACTAGGTAGTTCTTTTGGGACCATATGTAGACATTGGAACCATTGTTTCACTAGTTCAATTAAGAAATTATAGTCTACGCTTTTGGTGCTTTTCTAAAGCAGATGTCGATAATGAAAATGCATATTTTTTCACCTTAACCGACACATTATCTGCCATCTTTCGCCACCACAAATTTTTTTGTCATCAAAGCCAAATTTAAATTTGTAGACGCTTTATTGACAATGTCGCCTAATAGTCACCAATATTGTAGACAAAAGTGGTGTCTTGGAGACACTTGCCCCCAGGATTCCTTCAGGGAAACATTGGCACACATACTCGTACAAGCAGAGAACAATACACACACTCACTTCATTTGTTTTAATGTGTTGCGTGTGTAAATGATTGGAATGCTAGATTGTGTTAATTTAGTTGTTTTGCCTTTTGAAAATGGCACGAATACTTACCCGGCTCTTTCTGTAAATGATGTTTAAAAGTTTTTGTTGTTTTTATTATTATAATGATAATTGTTTTTTCTTTACGTTGTATTTATTAGGTGAGCCAAGAGATATTTCAATAAGTGGAACAGATTAAGTTCATTTGTTTTTAGATTCATTTTCAGTCATGTTAATTTGGAAAATTTTGTTTATGAACTGTTTTAATCAAAACTTTAAGTTTTTTTTTCTCAAAGGATGGGTGACACAGGATCTTATTATTAATATGCCACTATACTTATTTATAGGCAATGTTCCAATAAATCTTAGATAAATGAATATTAATGGAAAACACTAAAATAAACCAAAAATGATACGTAAAAGTTTATTGTTTTAACGTATTTTTCATCATATACCTAAAGTACGAATACATTAAATAAATGTACTAGTTCTTAAATTTTGTTAAAAATATATAGCAACAAATCGATCAGCCATAACTATAACTTAAGAACAATTTTGGGGGATTGTTGGGAAGACCTATAAAGTTTTTAAAATTTTTAATTCTACGAAAATTTATTACATTAATTATATTCTGTCAAACTGTTTTGTAGATCTTCTTTGTGTTTCAGAAAGTTGGATCCATCCTGAATCTAGGGTGATGATTAATAACATTTTAAACTTTAATTTAATTCGTAATGTTCTTTTAACAACAATCTACAACACTTCAAAAACTCAAGCTCTATTGATTTATGCTAGAAGATAAGACTACAGTATCTTGCCTGAAATATCTATGGAGAACGAAGTTGTGAAATATATTCAAGTAGAAAAAAACCAGTTATTGTTATTAATTCTGACCTTAATTGTAGGGATCATGTATGTTATCTATAACGTTCTTCGAAAACTGTGGTATTCGTCGTCATTTATTTCGAGTGATATTAAACTGAAAATTGTAAAATCCCTTGATGCTGCATCAAAATATAAATTACAGAAAGTGCTCAATAACTGTGCCAGATATGTGTACAATAAAAGGAAATAGGATAGAATATCTCAATTCTCTATTCAGATTCAGGGATGCGGTTTGACTGCCTACTTAAATATTCGAAATTTAATATTTCTTCATAAAGTTATACATTCGCATGAACCAAGATATATTTATGAAAAATTATGCTTCTGCAGATCTAGTCGCACATTAAACATTATAATACCGAATTACTATTATTTATCGTCCTCAAGATTGTTCTTTATTAGTGCTGTGAAATTGTGGAATAATTTACCAAATCATATTAAAACCGATCCCCGCGCATCGTCTTTCAAAATGACTGTCAAACAACTTTTTAGTAACTAAAATAATTTTTTTCTCATTTTATTTTATTTTAGTATGTTTATATGTATTTTATTTAAGAAGGTAGTTTTAAGTAAACTAAAATTTATTATCATTGAGCATGTACACTTTTTTGAGGTGCTTTAAGAGACTTTAAGTCTTACTTGTACTTAAAAATAATAAATAAATAAATAAAAAAAATTAAAACAAAGAAATAATTTTATTGAACCATTCTGCGTTAACGTATTTTAACAATAAATGAATGAGTTTTTGTCATATGAATTATGTAAAATAATTTTTCCAATATTTTTTGTGATATTTTATTTTTTATTAAAATTTTCATTTCAATTTAAATACAATTTATTCTTTCGGAATATTTTTCTATTTACCCAACAGTGTCCCACTTCTATTGGAATATTCTTATTTTCATTATAACATTAAGACCAGCATCATCAGCTGCACATCATATTTTTAATTCTTTCGCTGGCATTTAATGACACATTTCTAAAGGTCTGAGAATTTAAATTATTAAGTTTTTACAGCTCTTCCGTTTTCATAAATTGCACAAAATAATATCGTAATCAAGCTAAAAGCATTTCAATGTTTTCATAATTTTAAACACAAACGCTGATGCTGTAAAACAATCTGAAAAAGAATTTAATAAAAGAGATAAAAAATGTTGACCCACAAAGTTGCAAGTATGTATGAATATTTTGATAAACACAAAAGTGTCATTGTAACTTTTCGAGTTAAAATAATATTTTAAAACCAGGCGAACTATCGTTTTCTTGCATAATGCAAGTCGAATTAATTGCCACCAGGTGGCCTTATAAGCCTGCGTCATCATCAGCTGAATTGTCAAAAATTGGTTATGTTTAGAAGTCAAGTAAGTTTCCTTTGTATATTTCCATGACAAATTCACAACAGGTACTGTCAACAGCTGAGGTGATTATTTTCGCCATGATTCGTCCCTTGTGTTTGTGCGCCAGTTACTTTGTCAAATGTTTTGTTGACACATTGTTCGGTACATTTTTTTGTCATCGGAAGTAGATGTTTTTCTTAGCAAATTGAGGCGAACCTACCTGTTATGAATTTGCCTTGGTATATTAGTATAGAAACATTGTTGCATTTTTTTGTTACGGCGAACTCATACCAGGTAGTCAAAATGTCATAATTTGCACATGCATGCAAAGGGGCTGATATCTCAAATGTTGTTGTAATGATTCATTTGTTGTTGAATTAACATCACCTGTAAAATGAATTCGCCTTGATGTTTAAAGTGAGATGTAAAAAAATGCTATAAAACATAACTGTTGATTAGATACAAAATAATTTTTATTAAAAAACAATAGGGTGGCTTACGGAAGCCTGCTTATCAGCTTATGTACTTAAAATATTAAAAATAACACCTGAACATGCTTATTTTTTTTTTTGGCACTGTATTTCTTTGTACAACCATACATTGTTGCACTACATTTTTTTTAGTTCAACTTTGTTAAGATTCAAAATTCTTTTTAAAGATGTAGGCAGCAGGTCCTGGCTATAAAAAAGTCAAACAATAAAAACAAAGTCTTCTGCAGCACAACATGAAAATAAATCAAATAACCCGTTTTTACTGTAGTTTTTTTATTATAGTTAATTTTATGCTGCACAAACTAAAGATTTCGAAATTCCAAAAGGAGATTGAAACTTACACTCATACAAGTGCACTGTGGCATACGCCAGAATATCATGCAGTCATTTAAGGAAAAAATAGAACCAAGGAACGAGAATAACCAGCAAAACTGTTTATAAATTTCTAAAAGATTTTGGAATAAATATTGAATTTTATACTTCGTACATTGAAAAATTTGGGTTAGTAGTTTTAGTCGTGATTGTGTTGTGGCGCTGTTTGTATGAGTTGTGGTTGGATTCGTTGGCGGAGAGTTCGTTGCAATTTGTTTGTTATCTGTTTGCACGAGTTTTTAATGTCGAATGTAGATGTCAATTGAGGTTTTTGTAGGCCAATAAACCGTTTCAATTGGACAATAAAAACCAAGGCAACTAAAAAAATGTTCAACAGAAAAAAAAATTAATAAGAGTCCTCTAACACAAACACACACACATACAGCAACCCATACAAACGGATTGGATTGAAAATTTGACAATTGTTTGGTTGTTGTTTATTGTGGACGTTGTGGTGTTGATGGTAGTGTGGTAGTAGTGGTATTATTGGTGCACTAGTATTGGTGTTCGTTCTGTTGTTTCAACAAGGAAACAAACTGTATGTGATTCTTTGGGAGCTGCATCGCTGTTCTTGTTGTTGGTAATGGTAGCAATTTGTAGTGTTTATCAAAATTAGATACGGGTTAAAGTTGTTTACCCGGACTGTTTTATTTTCGCAGTAATCCTCCCTTCCCACACTCGTAATGACTGTTTGGAAACAAGTACTGGAAAAAAATATCCAATAAATTAGTTTTGGTGTTGGTGGGCATTGTTTAGTTAAATATTGTCGCACTTTAACAGCACATTATATTTTTGTCGTTCTTTGTTTTTATTTTGCGCCCTTCAACACACTAGAGTATAGACGTTTGTCAAGGAACTCCTTTAATTTATTATCATTAAAACAAAATGCTAAAGTAATAAAATCACATAAAATTGTGCTAAAAATTTTACAAATTGTAAAAGTTTTGTGCCATAAAACCTTGACATCAACTAGAAAAGAAGGAAAAAAGGAGGGGAAAATAATTCAATTGACTTTAAGACACAAGGGTTTGTTTCTTTTCCTGTTTTATTTTATTAAGTTTTTTCTATCTTTCTGTCTGTTTTCGTTAACGTGGGGAAAAAATAGAATGAGTAGTTTAGCAAAGTACAATTCTAGTTTTTAAGAAGTTTTTATTACGCTTGACAAAAAATAAAAATAAATAAAGTATCTAAATTTGTACCGGTGGTTGCCTAAAAAGTTTTTAAGTTGAAGGAGTGTGTGCGTGTGTGTGTATGTCTCCAGGTAGATAGGAACGTTTAAATTTGTTCGTTTATGTGTGCGATAAGTCCAGCAGTATTGATAATCTCATGTAAAAATTGATAAAAATATTCTGGAATTTTATTGATTTCTGAAAATCGCCAGTATTTCAATTTGAAAGTTCTTACAAATTTAAATAAATCACTCTAAATATTTTTACGTATATGAAACAGTATTAGAAAACCAATGAAAATTCAGATTTTTCTCAATTGGCCATCTTGTCATCAATGACAATGATGAAAATTTTGTCATCAATGGAATGACTGAAGGAATGCAAGAATTAAAACTTACCTACTTTTACTTATTTAAATTTAAATTGTTTGCTACAAAATTTGATTTATTTATTTTGTCATGTTATCCTTAGTTCCCCCTTCCTTTTAGCTTATCACAACTTTAAAAGCCAACGTCTTTAAAAAGTCAGCAATTTTACTATTTAGAAATTGGGTAGCATAACGTCAGCATAAGTACATTTAATTTTATTGTTCTTGCGACATACTCGTATAAACGATGACTAAGTGACATCTTTATGAAGACAATATATAATATTCTTAATATATTTTTAATATTTTTAAAAGCAATAATCAAAAAATTTTAAGATCTGTTTTCCAGTACGAAATGCAAAATTACGAAAAAAAACTTTATTCATATTTTATAGACACATTTTATTTGTTAATAATACAACAAAAGAATTGTCATTTAAATTGATGTCATTTCATTAATATTATTAGCCTTTATTATGAAACATGTCACAGCATTAATGTCACAACTCCGATGACAGGTAATCGTCCATTTCAAAATGCATTTTTTCAGCACTGCTGGGTACATAAACAGTTAATTAAAACTATTTGAAATGCTCGTGTATGTGTGTCAATATTATTTCTCTAAATTACAAAATTTACTTATATTTTCAAATTATATTTACAGTTGCCTGGTGGGTGGCGGTATCTGGCAGAATTTTACATTTTAAAGAAAATCATGGTTTCATTTGAAATCATAAATTAAATGCTTGCACATAAAACAGTATGCAAACTTGCATATGGGGCATTACATGTGAAGAAATTTGGTATTTGATAAAATATTTGTTTTGTACTCTTAGCACGCTCTTACAATTGAGTTAAAAGGACGCACTCATATTTAAGTATGACTTATTCAAGTACTTGTAGTACCAAAATCGTTGACATAAAACTGTTTAGTTATTCGTTTGATGTGCAATACCCCATATATCAAATTAAAATACATTTAAATACTCGTATTTATTTAAACGCTTATCTCAACACACATGCAAACATTAAAATAAGTAAGTAGATCTGAAAGGATTTCCTTCCGTTTAACACAAATATACACTTCCTTGTAACTCTACAACATAAAAGTAGAGTTTTATGGCAGTACATACGAGTACATACGAATATTTACTCAATGATGTTTAAATATTTAATGTTCATTCTATTTGCTTTTCATTTTCATATTTTCTTACTCCTTCTATAAAAATAGTAATCAAGAGAAAATGTAAATGTTATTGAAATATATTTTCTAAAATGAATTAGATTTCAAACGAAAATAAAACGAAAACTGAAGACACAAAAACCTTAAAATTTCGTGACAATATTTTGCGCAAATAACAAAAATTTAATTAAAAAAACAAGCTTTAAAATTAAATTAACTAAAAGAAAAGAAACATAAAAAAGCCTTTCATTTAACAAATTCACACAATTGCTTATTTAATTCCATTTTGTTGACAGTTGGAAGTATTTAATCGAATTTTGTTCATCACAATAATCCCTTGTAAAATTTTAAAATCCTTTACACTATTAAAATGCTTTTAAAATAATCATGACAAAGTAAGTGAGTCAGTTAGTGAAGAAACGACTACAGAAAATGGAAAAGATGAAAATGCAAGGCATTTGCTCACATAAGTGGCCTTAAGTTTCCGTAACATTTTATGACATCTTTAAAGAATATTTCTATCAAAACATACATACATACATATGTGTGTACATAAAAATAGTTTTTTTTTTGTATAAATGTTAGAGTTGCACAATATTGCCAGCATGCGTCTTCGTATAAGTCTAAGAAAGTAGGTTAAACACGTACAAATCATATTATAATATTAAAGGAATTTTTTTTATTTGATTCTCTTCCAACATCCTTGAAACAACAATTACCAAGGGGGAAGGATTAAGGCAGAAAGGAGAGCCTAAGAATGTTTCAACAATAAAAACTAAAAATAAATACACTGGAATCTCGAAAAACTTAACTCGCGAAAAAGTTAAATGCTCGGATAAGTTAACATGCCGCTCTAAAAAGTTAACCTTTCAGTTAACTTTTCCGAGCGTATAATTTAAGACAACGGCTTTTTCAGTAACAATTGTGGCAATTTGGTCCCTTTTTAAATATTCTCGCTGGCAACGCTAAGCTTTAAATTTGTTTGTTGGATTATGGTATCGATACACTTCCAGAAGTTCAATTGTTGATGTCAAAAGTGGGGGAGAATGTTAACATCAGCACTGATGAAATTGAGAATTGGAACAATGATCAAATTTCAGAAGATAACGATGATTTCGAAATATCCGATAGTGAAAATGACGGGCCAATTGTGGAGGAACATGCTCAACAATATAAAGTGACTTTCTCGAAAGCAGTTGAAAGCATCAATACCGTGATAAAATGGTTTGAAAACAATAATGATGCAAATCAAGTGGTAGAACTTGTCAATATGCGAACGAAAATGGTGAAGATGTATTATACAAAGGAAAAAAAACAAACAAGCATTGACTGCTTAAATTAATATCTTTGACGCACGAAAATATCAAGGGTGACGTGAACTTTTAAACCAAAAAATACATTTAAACACATACATTTTTTTTTGGTGATGAAAACTAAGTCAATAAATAAAAATACTCGTATAAGATATTATATCAAACAAAAAATATGTTTATTGTTTTAGTTACTTACTCTTTCAATTTTAAAAAAACGCTTAAAAAAGTTAATAGTTCGAAAAAGTTAACAGTCCTTGGAACATTTTGGTTAACTTTTTCGAGATTCTACTGTAGTATCATTTTAGCATACAATTACACACATACCCATCTAAGATTTAAACATATGTATGTATGCATGTCTCTAACACACTAACACTAAAGCACTAAAATACTCTAGAAATGCTGACCATATGTTTCGTCTTAACGAACACATGTGATTTGTCCACAAAAAAGGATTAAATTGCTTCAAGGTGGAAAAATATATTGAGAAAAACGAGAGTATATTTATAAGATAGAAAGAGTGAGAGAGAGTGAGAAAGACTCAAAGTATTTTAATTTTATTAATTTAAAATGTTTTAAAGATGAAAACTAAAAATTTGTATTAATATGAATTAACGGAGTTCTAAAAAAACAGTCGTGATCCTGCCCAGTTTTTTAAACATACTGATATATTGTCCCAATAACGATATATGTATGTGTATGTGTATACATGAGAAAAGATTCCTAAAGCTACGTTCACATTTATAGTATATTTGTCCAAAATAATGTAACCACTAGTTTTGCTTAAGGTTAGTGTCATTTAACTTGGTTTTTATCTTGCAAATAAAATTCAACAAAAAAGTATTTTATAAAATTTTTAAACAATGCGAACCCATAGTTAAAAAAAAAAATTGGAAATAAAAGAAATAAATTTAGTTTCTTTCTTGGTCACGTTTTTTTCGACAAATCTTTTATAACTTTGAACGCAATTTAAGAGTCGTTTAAAAAATGTTTCATACAAATCGGTATCTATACCGAAAGAAAGTTGTTGTAAAACTCTATTTATTTTTCAAAGGCGTGACACTGACCACTTTTCAATTGCGCTCAATGTGGAGGTACATCATTTAGAATATGTTTGACCTCTGGGAAAAATACATTTAAAAAATACCAAATTAACTGTAAAAACTACGTACATTTTTTTGCGTGCAGCTCGGTGTAAATTTAAGCATTACAATAGAAAATTTAAGTTAACTTCCTGTTTGTTTGCTTCCTGTTTATCATTATTTTTATATTTTATTTCTTCTCATTTATAACAAAATTTGTTGAATGCTGTTATCTTGTGTTTTCTTTTTCTTTTAAGAAAAACAAAGATTACAAAGTTTATTTGTTGTTTTTCATTATTTTGTTTGAATAATGATAAATTTGTTATGATTTTATTCGATTTTATTGTTGTTGTTTATCTTGAATGTATCTGTTTAATGATTAGAACAGGGAAGAAGTTATTTCAGTATTTAGTAGCCAACATTCGAGCTCAGACTGATTGTTTGGATAGATTCTTTTTCTAAGGAATGACTGCGACAAACTTTTAAAATCGATATAACTTTATTGCAGAGTGTCCTGTAAACAGGTTGCTTTACAGCACACAAAGGTTTTAGAAGACACCACATTCTAATTATAAGCTCTGTGATCAAGCCATATAGAGTCTCAGGGACACAGGAAAATATGTCGGAGCTCATCATCTGTCACTGTCTGATGAAACTGGCGCCCTGAACGAAGTTCCTTGTAAATTTCTTGATGAAACCACCACCGCAGGGCTGTACAAAGGTTTCTTTCGGCAGCATCCCTTAAGATATCTCCATAATTATAAAAAGTGTACTGGAAAATGCTGTCGGGACAGTAAACAACAATATATAATATTTTAGTCCTTCCTCGAACATTGTTGTTTTTAATAAATAGTAGATTTTGTTCTACAGTGCAATCAAGATGCAGTAGAATAGTAAATTATTTGATGCTGCTTTTATTAAGTTTCATGGCATTTATACACTTTTCTCAAAATTTTTATTCTATTTTATTTGATTTGTTTAGTATTTTTTTATAAATAATTCATTTTGACATTCAAGTTGAATTTATGTCCGTTTGCATTTAGAAAAACTGCTTCATATGCAGGATTACTGAAAGAGAATTCACAGCAAGACTGAATATCCTTGCTGAAGAATCTTAACATGAACAAACTCATCATCATGTTGTTTTCAATGCTGGTGAAATGTGGGTTGGGTATAGAAATGTCTGTCGCTGTTTGTTTCATAATGCTTCGTTCTGTCCCGGTTTTTTTTTTTTTTTGTATATCTTTTGTTGCTGTTGTTTTACTTTTATATCCTGGCTTCAGTTTTGTTTGTCATAAGTTTCATATTCTAACAAAATATCCTTAACGTGTTTTTACAATATTTTTTGTTTTCATGTTTTCTGTTTCTAAAAGAAAATGTTTTTCTGTCTTTAAATAGTTTTTATGTTTCATAGTCCGTCTCTCGGTCTGTCTATCAGTCTGTCCGTCTTTCTGTTTATATTTATAATGTTTTTGTTTTCTTTTTCTCTTTTTCAAGTTTTCTTGCAGTAATGGAATAAAAAATATTTTAGCTGACATTGAGTCAATGCATTGTTGACTTTATAAGAAAGTTTTCTAATGTCGAATTAAACACAACTAGGACTCAATTGAATTGTTGATTGTAGACTTCCTAATTGGATTGAAAGTTACAGGAAAAAATTTAAACTTTCTTTCATTGTCGATAGATCTAATTTGTACTTAAAATAGAAAAAAATTATACATATGTATGTATACGAATATATTATGCATCAATATAAAAAAAAAAAGACAACAGCTTTGAACTTTCTTATCCGATGATCTCTGAAACACTATTTCTAAGTTTTGAGAATAACATTTCAAATTATTTGCTATAAAAGTAAAATTGTTTTATTTGCTCACATGATATTCTCTACTAACGACTTATATTACAAGTATTAAAATTGCACAATACAAGTAAATTACCAGGATCTAATGACTGCTTATGGTAGATGCGATGTTAAAATCTTAAGAATGGGATAATTTTAGAGGGATTTTGGATCGCTCAGTGTGCAAGGACATGGATAGTTTTTTTTAAAAAAACTACATTTTGGATACATTTATTTGTAGAATGTACTGAAAATCTATAAGTCTTTATAAAGTTGAACATGCAAGCTCTATTATAAATTATTCTTTCATTCAGTGCAAGTACATTGATTGCTCTAGTATATCATTATTCTCTAGTTCCACAATTTTAGCCAATTTTAGGATAAGAATTCACAAATACTTAACAACGGTTTCTATAACTATACATTGTAAATTTTATTACATTTGGTGAAAGGACATGACTACCATCATTCTATATTTTTTCTCAAAAATTATACTTTGGCTACATTTATATACTGAACTAGCTTATCCCGGTATACTTCGCTACCCCCCTCGTTATAAAATAAAATTAAAAGTATTTATATATCGTATTGTGAAAATTTAATGACTATCGGTCCAGTAGATATTGGTGGCGGAAAATGGAGCTGTTAAAAAATACTTGAATCTACGATGAATGCAAAATAAAAGCGCTGCTATTCCCACAAACTTCATAATTCTATTTCTGAGTGCAACAAAGTACCAATATCTCAAAAGGTTGTATATTTTGTAAAAGAAACCAAAAAAATTGTCAAAAATCACTATGCTAAGAGAAACGCTGATTTAATTAACTATTTGAGAGCTAGACTTTCATTATTATGCAAAATGAGATGAGTTTATCGGCATGGTTCCATTGGGA
Organism: Lypha dubia; assembly: GCA_947311025.1. Lineage (NCBI taxonomy): Eukaryota > Metazoa > Arthropoda > Insecta > Diptera > Tachinidae > Lypha > Lypha dubia. The sequence goes on along the minus strand of OX371264.1, from coordinate 1,693,041 downwards.
AATTTCTAACGAATCTAGAACAAATAAGACAGAAAAAACTTTTCACCAATTAACTCTTTACTTAAAAGTATAAAAAAATTTGATTAAATATTTAATTAAATAATATATATATATAAATAATATAAATATTTAATCAAATTTTTTTATACTTTTAAGTAAAGAGTTAATTGGTGAAAAAAATTTTTCTGTGAATAGAGGCTTTGGAAAAGATATCTCAGTGGAGAGCTAGAAATACGGTGTGCAAAGCTCTTCTGTTAAGATAAGGTTTGAATTTAACTTTCCATTACGCAGCCTTTAAAGATTATTTTGCAAAAACAAGAATTAATCTTTAAAAAGGGTAAATTCTTATAAAAATGCTAATGATGTGCCTTAAAGACAAGAGGAATGTAGTAAATATTTGTTTTAGTAAAATTGTTCAAACAGTAAAGTATATTAAGAAATATATGTATATGTATGTATGTATTTTAGTAAGTTAAGTTAAGTTTGAAAAAATAGATGAGAAATTGCATTGGCGACAAATGTGGAAGTTTTGTAAAAATATTACAAAAACTGTGATCGACGCCTTAATAAATAGGGATTCAGATATAACAGATATAAATTTAAGAAAAATTTTTATAATATTTGATTGTGTCCTTCGTTAAAAAATTCCTGCCAATTTTTTATTCCTTTTTTGCAATAGGAATAATTTTTCCAAAGTTTTTGCTTTCTTGCATTTGCTCTCGTTTAAATTTTAGCAAGTTGTTGCAAATTTATTCACCATTTTAGCGATTTTTAATACTTTTTTGTAGATCTCAAATTTCTGGCAAGTTTTAATGAAAAATAATTGGGAATTTTGGAAATTTCCTTCTTCGAATGGTGTAATTTTGCCGAAGTTTTAGTTTTCATACATTTTTCTGAACTTTTATTAATCTGTAATGCGTTCTATAATCTATAAGATTTTGTGAATTTTCGCCATTTTCGTGATTTCTGCAATTTGTTTTATATTCCTTAGGTCCAAATTTACAGTCTTTAGTTAACTAATAACAATGGTTTAGCCAAAGATTTGTTCTACAATAGTCATGAGTTAAGCTATCATCATTAGTTAACTAAAGACTGTAAATTTGGGCCTTAAAGTTTTAGCGATATTTAATCATACGAGTAATTATGATATCTCAAAAATTTTTGCAGTTTTTCGCAATGTGCGTAATTTTTGCAAAGAATTTGGCATTCTGAGAAAGCGAACAATTTTAGCAAATTATAATCAGTCTTGCATTGATTATAAAGATTCTTGATTTTGTCCAATCCCAATAAGAATTTCAAGGCATGATATTGCTGAATTTTTTTGTTGCAAATCATAAAGAACATATCGATGGTCTAACTCGTATTTTGTACGAAATTGAGTTCTTCAGTGATTCCTATACATTTCACACAAATACACCTCGTCACAAAAATTTATTGCAATAGTGTAAAAAATAACGATTTTACAAGCAATTGTAGAGTCATAGTTGTGTTGAGAACGTTACAGTTTCTTTTATGTTTTCACCTTCTCCTGTAAAGTTAAAATTATTTGAGTTATGGCCTTTCTACTTGTGACCATCGATATGTAAGTATGGGGCTATATCATTAACATTCAATGCAATTTAACTTAATTTATTGCAAACGAAAAAGATATATTTACTGCCTGTTCGCCGATGTCGAAGTAGTTCTTTCTTTCGAACAATTACATATAAAACAAAAACAAAATTTTTGAATTTGTTTTTGTTTCAAATGTAATTATTCGAAAGAAAGAAGTTCTTCGTTATCGGCGAACAGGCACTTAGAAAAATTTTAAATCTGCAACGCTCGATTTGAAAAAGTTACAATAAAACTCAAATTTCGTGTTGCATCACACCCTGTTTTGTTAAAGTTTTCGTAGAACAAAATGTAAAATTAAATCAAACTAACTAACAAAACTAATCAAATAAACTGTTGTCTTATATTTTATATTTACTTAAATTTGCTCTACATTCAACTTAATTTAAATTTCATTGTTGATTCTTTTTTCTACGTATGTATGTCTTATTCCATTTTTTAAATAAACTGTTAATAGCAAAATTACGTTGTTTTGTTTTATGCAAATTTAAAAATGTTATGCATAATACGTATACATCCTTTTTTTAAAAAACTCAATTTTAGCTGCGTCAATGAGTAGGGTGGACTAAAAATTAATAATGACTTCTAAAATTATGCTTATATGTTTAGCTTTTAAGTAGATAACGGCTCAGTTCTTGCCTTGAGGTAAAAATAATGTCAGCAGCCCCGTGTAGTGGAAATGCGAAAGCGGTTGTAGGAGAAGTAGTGTTTGTTAACATTTACTTTGAATTTTCCATTGACCGGTTCGATCTCATTCTTATCGAATTTTTGTGCATAAATTTCACACAAAGTTTTTAGAGTTTTTGACTATGCAGACAAAGTTAAGACTTAATTTATGTTAAACAATTTGCATAGTGATTGTAATTGCGATAAGAGATCACAAAACAGATTACCAAACAAACTTTAAACTATTTTTATGTTTTGATAAAGATTTTGATTGCAATTTCTAAAGAATGCGTATTCATCTATACACAGAAAACTAAAATACGGTTTTAAAAGTGAGTTTTTTGTCAAGTGAGTCACCTAGTAAAAACGTTTTTCTTTCACAGATTTTATAATTTTTTTACTTTATAAATTTAATTATAACAAAAATTGTTTATTTAATTACTAAAAATATTTTATCTCATTTGTAATGGATTCAATTACGAAGTCAATTGAAACCAATTTTAGTTTTCCAATGAAATTTGCTAAAAATAATTTTTGCTCTGTTTTAAAAAAGTTTTCTAAATAAATTAAAGGATTTAACATGGATTCGAAGAACATATTCTGCAATATGTGAAATTAATTTTCACATCAATTGAAATTATAATTTAAAAATTAGACCACAAACCGACTCACCTAAAGTTTTAGTCCATTGTGCTGTTGGCCGCCAGTCTGGATAATGCTTGGGAAATAGTTCCCTAGTCCAATAGGTGTGCAAAACCACTTTGTAGACCGCTAAACGATCTAAAGTGCAATCGCTAATTGGAGCCGGCTGAGTAGATTCAATCGCATCAGCTGCCATGGATGAGACAGTTGAAGTAGATGTTGCTGTTGGTCTTGTGGTCGGTGAAGATCCTGTCGATTGTCTCCTATTGCCATTATAAAAATTTGAATTTAACTTTGAGTTCGAGTTAGTAAAATACAAATTGCGATTTGTCAAGTCCGGCACTTGATGTTGTGATTGTTTTAATTGCGACTGCGAGATTTGGTTCAAAGGTTGGGCCTGGTAAATAGCGGTCGTTTGATTCGGAGGTAATTGATTTTCTACGGTATATGAGTAAATCGAAGGACTCGAAATAAAACCCGAAGAAGAACTATAAAATGAAGGATCATTACCAGCTAAGGGTGATGCTGTTGCCGTTGTGAAAAGCAACAGTAATATAAAATGCGTTAAAAATAAATGAAAATACATTTTTGCAGGTGGATTTTTCATAAAAATTTTATTTTGGCAGCCAAAGAAAAAAAGTCGCGAAATTTCAAAACGACTTTACAGCGTTTTTGCCCCTTTTTCAAAAACTTTTTTATATTTTAGGCCTTGAAATTCTTTTATATTTGTATTCCACTGGGTTATCCTTTTTTCCGGTTACTTTATTTTTATCGGATTTTTTTTCTCTATTTACCTTTTTTATACTATTTTTATTTTTGTTTTATTTTTTGTGTTTCATAGAACTTTTCACTTTTATTCGATTTTATTTGATGTTTCACATCTTATTTTAAATGTCACTTTTTCTTTGCACTATAAAATTTTATTGCTACATGCTTTCAACAACATGCTTTCCCTACGTACAAGTGGAGACATTAGAGTTTAATGCCAGTGCAATGTGTTTTAACGTAACGCTACATTAAGAAACATGTCGTATTGTGCCTTATCGTGTTTTATTTTGTATTGCGCTCACACTCCACTTAACATACACTTTCACAGCTAAAATACCGTTTAAAATGAAAGTAAGAAAACTATTTGAAAATCTAGTATGATTTTTCTCGCTACCGAAATTGTACTTTAATTTTAAATCGTTTCGTTTTTGTTTCCTTAAAATGATTTCCTTTAAATTTTCAAATCGTTTTTATATGATCCGCTTAGGCCGTCCGTATCTGTTAATGTTTCGTTTGATACTGAAATTTTGTGGTGTCTTATATTTTCAATTCACTGGATGAAGTTGTGTATTTTTGTGAGAAATTTTTATTTGGCTACAAAATACACACATTAATTTACCGTTTGATATTCGAACAATTTCCCTGGCTTACTCTCTTTTAGTTACTCTCTGGTTTTCGCTATCAAATATTCTCCGTAGGAAGTGTATCCAAAATTTCTGAAAAAGGGGGAAATTTTACCGTTATTTCAGCTTTTGTACATCTAATTATGTATGTATGGATTGCTGTGTATGAAATCCAAGTATTAGTGAGTGTTTATTTATGCATTTTATATATAAATTTGAGTGTGCGTCTGTGTTTCTTGCATGTCAGCCGCCTGTTGCCTTATTTTTATTTTAATATGAAAGCAACAGCAGCAGCAACAACTACAAGAACAAGCAGAACAATGTGAAGCAGAGAAAATGGGGAATTACATTGTGAATATTTAATTTAATATTTTATAAACTGTCATCATTACATTGAGATTAGTCAGATCTTTTTTCCTTTATGAATAACAAAACTAAATAAATAAATAGGTATAAAAATAAGAACGACATAAACTACATAAAATTTATTTGACGAGTCCATAAGAACTTTGGGTCAAAATTTGATATGACAGCAACAAGAACTTCACTTTGTTTTATTTTTATTCGAGTATTATTTGCACAAAACTAAAATATTTAGAGCATTCAAGCCGTTTCAAGGATGAAGGAGGCATCGCCAAAAGTTATTAAGAGAATTAATTAATTTTTATTTTATAACAAGTATTTTGATTGCAGTGCTAACAAATGAAAGTTATGACAAATATATCAGATATTTATGTAGATACATACATACATACATATGTACATGTCCAATGCTCGCCTAATGACAATCTCACTAACTGTTTAGAGTAAAATAGGTGACGCCTATTTAGAAAGGAAACTTTTACGCGAAATTGCTTCCAATACTACGATTTTTATTTTATCCACTAGTAATTGGCAAAAATTGTTGCAACTAATCGTGTCTGATTTGTTAACATTGAGATTTAAATTTTCCGTATACATATTTACTACTTTCTAAACAGTTTAAATAACTTTCGAAGTACTTAGAATTAACTTAAGTTTTCATATGAATCCCAATCTAATCTATCTGTCTCTCCCTCTCTCCTTAAATATGATTTTGAATACAATTAATCTTTATGTCATGTATTTCCCATATTGTTAAAATAAATTAATTTGTTCATTTGTTATTAATAAATTTTTCATTAAATTAATACCATAGACATCCTTGTACAATTCTCTGGCTGCCTGTGTGTTTTTGTATCTAAACATCTATTCACTTCGTGTATTTGAACATGTGTATGTGTGGACATATATGTGTGAACCTACAGACATACAGATTTAAGTACTAATTTTGTAATAAACTAAGCATTAACCTTAACACATGCACTTCACTCCAATCGCTTTTGTCCACCCATTCACCCGATAGCCCATAAATAAATAATCATTTCTCTTGTTGTTATAAAAAAACGGGACATTTGTGAAAAGTCATGAAAATAATTTCTAATAAATAAATAATTATAATCTCTTTATTAATAAAAACAATGTAAACTATTATTAAATTGTGAGCAAATAACCATAATCTATTTTATTTATGAAATTTATTTCGATTGTTGTTATTTTTATAGATTTTAATTTGTTATTTTTCAAATAAATTTTGATAATATAAATAAACAACATACTCTATTTAATGTTAAACTATACAATTTATCTAAAATTAAATTAGTTTATATTTATTTGACTTTTTAAATAAAGCCATCTATCCACCCACATACACTTGCATCAATTTGTAAAAGATTTTTATAACATTTTTTACTTTTCCCTGAGCCTGCCAAAAAGACTAAGGGCAAATTGTAGGAAAAATTGCATAAGAAATGAAATTTTGTAAATAACATACAAAGATACTGTACTGCAGTAAAAAAATTTAGATAAAGTTTGTTTTTTAGCAAAAAAAAAGGATGTATGGGAGGTAGTCATTTGCTTGCACCGAATGAAGCAAAACTTTATAGCAGATCCACGTCTACATGGAGACATATAAATTTCCGATTACGGTTCCTTATATTGGGACAAAGCACTGTACGTCTGTCGTTATTTTTATTATTTTCGTTACCAATTGTAAATTTTAGATTTAATCAAAACATGTCTCATTTTGCCATTTCAGGGCACTTTTAGTTTGTATATACTCGTATATGCATATTGAAAGAATTTGATTTTATTATACGATGGTACATATTTATGTTTTAAGCTTTTCCAGCCGACTACAAAGTCCAGTAAGACAACGTCAAAATTAAATTTTTGATTCTTATCTATTACACCAATATATTAAGCAAAATTCCAGTGATTTTTTTTATCGGATAATATATTTTTTTGTTATTACAAGACTAATAACATAAATAGTACCGCTCCTCGTATTAATTTATTATTTGTAACTTTATTAACTGGTACGTATGTATTTGTGTATGCTTTTTAATCGTATTGATATTTGCGGATCAAAACAATACCAGCAAATTAAAACAAATAAACGATTACGAAAAGTATGTTAATAAAAATGAACATGTCATTTATGTCAGTTTGTTTGTTTTTCTTAAATTAAATAAAATAAATCCAATAAAATAATAAACAAAGAACAATTTACATAAATATAATAAAGTCATTTGACAAAATTTACAAAACCCACAGAGCCAAATGAGCCGTCATTAGCAACGAGTATTTCTAACTAAAGCTAAACACAAATATATGGTTGTTGTTAGAATTGTTAATTAAATGTCATAAAAGTTGATATGGAAAAATAATATTAAATTAACATTAACACTAATGGTTGGTTGGTTGGTTTCTTGGGAACATAATTCTTTATATTTCTTTGCTTTTCAAAATCAAATAAAACAAAAGAAGACTATATTTCTTTAATGTTTAGAAAACATGTAAGTCTATTAATTGAGGATAAGCTAAGGCATTGATTAAAAATAATAATTAAGTAAGGAAAATTGTTGCACTATACTTAACACTGCAACACTGTTTTAAAATTTAAAAAAAATCAAGCAGTAGCAAGAATTAAGCTTTATTCTATATTTTCTAGATCTATGTTTTCTACTCTATTATTTTTCCTAATTCCGACACATTGCATTGCATACGTAGGGGTCTTACCCTGAGCGCTGGTTAAATAATTGGACTTCAATGCAAAACGTCAATCGAACAGATTACAAATCGACGCAACTATTGCGGTTTAAAATATCGGTTTTAAACCCGACATTATTCATTATTATTTTAGCCTTCACGGCGTGTTCAAAACATGTACAAAAAATAAATAAAAAGCTTGAGTTGCACCCAAATCCAACTGCGTGCATCATTCTAAATTAGAGAGGCCACACTTGGCTGAGATGGAGGGATACTCTTTCTCTCAACCGTACACGAGAGATGTAAAACAACATCACTCCCACTTCTAAACGAATCTTTTGTCTATCATTAGATGGACACATAATTATCCGCCTTAGATTTAAGATTTCAACACTTATTGTAAGATAAATTTAAAATTAAGGATTCAATAAATAATTAACGTAACAAAACAAATTGTTATTTTAAACTTGATTCCCACTAAAGTTTTAAAGTACATTTCTGAAGTAAAAAAAAAATTTTGAATTAGTCTATAAATACACTGAACCAAAAAGGTACATAAAAACAACGAAAAAGTTCATTGTCACAATGAATTTTTTCCTTAATTTTGACCTAAGACACAGGTACGTTGAATCATTGAACTCATTAAAAAGTATACGGACTTAAAAATCAATTCATTGTCCCAATGAAACCGTTCATTGTCTCAATGAACTTGTACGTTGAGTTCGTGATAAATATTTATTGAACTGATTCATTGATGTCAATGAACTCAGATCTTGATCCAATGAACTGATACATTATTTAAATGAACTTTTACATTGAATTTTGTGAACCTTTACGTTGACTCAACGAACAAATACAATGTTTCAATGAAATTTTGCATTGAAAACGTACATTACCGCCATTGTTCATTAACAATATTTTTGAGTTATAAAAGGCTTATAAAACATAATTTCTATATAAAAATTATGTGTATAATCCTTTGATAAACTAAAATATTTATTATGAATAAGATAGTAAATATCTTACTGTGAGGCGACAATATAGCATGAAAAACTTTGTAATCGTGTAAAATGTAATTAATCGTTTGTTTATTTATTTTATTATTTATTGAACTTAGGAAGAAACATATACATACATATATTAATATCATTTTAAAAACACTATTTATTTTGCAGTTTAGCTGTTGATATGTATTTAATTTTTATCTCGGAGTTGCTCGGTCATTATGCTAACTTTTGAAGAAGATGGACTAAATATCTTTCATGGCCTTGTCTCGTAAGTTATTTAGGAGGAACTCTCTTATTTTCACAAAATGTTTTGGCCAGTTCTCAAGAATTTTCTATTTCTATATTATACGAATTAAGGAACGAGTTAATGAACAAGTTCATTGGCTCAAAACATCATTCATTAAATTTGTATAAGTTTTTAAGTTTTAAATTCACTATGTTTAACTTTGTGTTTGATCGATTTTGAATTTATCAATTTTAAGTTTCTTATATATGTATGTGTATGTATATCTACCACTTAAAATAGCAATATATAATTTAATTTACCAATTTTTTATTGATATTACACTGGCTTTGCTTTCAGGTTACTTTTTTTAAAAAATACAACACTCCTTGTTGAATTCCAACTACAAACTAGACATCTTTATGTTTTCTTTTGTTTGATTTTTTTGTTTTTGCTTTAATTCCCGTTAGAATATGTACTGATACGTTGAGTCAAAGAACCGGTTCATTAACCTTTTTTTTATTTTTTTTTTTTAATTAGGACCAGCACTCAGGGGATGACCCCTACGTATGCAGTGCATTGTGCCGGAACTCAGAGAGAGGGGTAGAGTAGGGAAGATAGATGTTGAAAATGTAGAAGGTTTAACTCTTTTACAACTCTGCTTTGCGCGTTATGTTAATTTTTATAGCAGTGTTGAGGCGTCTCCGGTGTTAAGTAGACGCATTAACTTTGTTAAGCTGTATTGGCAGGCATTTTATTAATTGTTTTACTTCGCCGATGTTTCTGCTAACCGACGAAGGAGGGCGATGTTGTGTACATTAGCTTAGAACATCATTAATCGCTGTCGGAACATTTTTTTAGTGACCAGTGCTATGCCTTCATCACTTAAATAGTCCGACAACAATTAATACAATGTCTCACTAATGTACATTACAGAAATTAATAATGTTGATTGACTTGCTCTGACCAGGGTTTGAACCCAGGCGCCAAGTCATTGTTTGCTTAGTAGTCAACGTGCTAACCACTTCAGCCAACACCACCCTCGATATTTTGGATATTTATTGTTAATAAATGCTTTCAATATACCGTTCATACGTACGTTAAAGTTCATACTGAATTTCAATTAATATTTTCATTGAAACAATGTATGTGTACATTGAATCAACGTGTTTTTATAAAAATGTTAATAAATCTGAGTCAATGAACTTCATTCATTAATTTTATGTAAAACACTTTTCTCAGTGTAGTGGATTTAATTATTAATCAATATTCCAGAAGGCCACTTGCACTTCTTCGGGACCAAACTGTCGTCGTACATTTTAAAAATCGGGAACAAATGCAAACCAAACTTTTCAAACAAAAGAAGAATTGAAAATCGGCTTATAAATAGGGGAGTTGAGCGATAATCAACATATTGAGGGAAGGCAATTCGCTGCCAAAATCTGTAATAAAAGCTTTGGTATGATTTTCAGTAACCTTTCTTAAAAACTGCCAGTTTAATGCGAAAAAAAAAACACGAAATGAACCCTTAAACACTTTTAAAGTCTTAACGCATTCTGATATTTAACTTGAGTTTTGTACTTTGGCATCTTTAGAAACTTATGTCTAATAGAATCTTACCACAAATATTTAAATACAAGAATTTTGTCCGTTCAAGGAGTTTTTTGACATTCGTATTATAGTATTAATATTTTTCAACTTTTTTGCGTTGTTCAGTACTTATTTTTATATTGAAATTGATAAAACATACGATTTGATAGGAAATATGTAATAAAATATTACCGAAAAATGAAGTATTAAAGTATTCTGCAATTAAAGCTCCGGAAAACAAACGATTTTAATGCCATCATCGACTTCTTCATTCAAGAAAGTCACACACACACACACGCGATATAAATAATATTTTATCTCTTTTTGTTTTGGTTTATTTCTATAGAAAACAAAAATTTCAACAACATTTTTCAATTAAACCAAATTCGAACAAGAACGAACGACCGACCGACCAACCAGTATTTTTAACATGTCCGCAAATTTATTTATTCATGGCATTTTATTTTATTAAAAATCGAAACATGAACGAACAATAAGAACAATTACCGATTAAATGATTTTTGAATGGTTTCCATTGTTGTAATTACAATTCAATTAGAATTGATGTATCATCGACAATAAAATGACAATAAATGGCTTGGCTTACGGAGGAAGGGACGGACAGACGGAAGAACGATTCACCCACTGTAAAATGTGTTCAGGAAAAACTCATACCAATCAGTCACTCACTCAATGAAAGTGATGGCAGGAGGGAGTCGAACTAAATTTCCAATGTAACACGCATATGAAAATTTATACACTCACACGCACACACACACACACAGATATAGATTGCTGGTCGCAGTACTGTCATACTTGCAACATTAGAGTTTTAACAACAGCAAATTGTGGACAAAACTATCAACTAATTCAATAAGTCATTCATTCATTTACTTAACTGGTCATTCTCACACTACAGTGATCAGAAACAACAAAAACAAATATAATTACACACATAATACGAGTATGCTGTCGTGTAAGTACTGTCGTTGTACTTATTCAGCTACAAGAAGAACAACATATTGTATTTTCTATATAAAAAAAACAAAATATGTTTGTAGAGATGCCTGTATTACGAATGGGCATGTAATTGTAGCAACTAAGAAGCGATACAACCGTACAATCATACAACTTGCCAACAAGCCAGCCATGCATTCAATCTTTTACATTCAGTTGACAAGCATTTTATCGTTTCCCCATCTGTCTGTCTGTTAGTTGAAAGTTCAAAGTATTAAAGTTTAAATTATTTTGCATTTCATGTTAAATTCTTAAAGGATTTTAAAACTTTTAAAAATCTAAAATATTGAATTCTGGTAATTGGAAATAATAATCTAAATAAAAGATTGGGCAAATATTGGGCAACAGTTCACAACAGCGAACAGATACATTTAATAAAAAAAATTTCTTCTACAAGCAGAAAAAACATTTACCTTAGAATGGTTGCGACAACAATGTCATGTTCGATCTAGCAATCGCAGGTAGTGGGGAAGAAGTTATTGCTGATTTAAATTTCTCTAAACCTGACAAGACCGGCACGACCACAAAAAATACTTCAACTCAAGCGATTCTGATTAAAAATTGCACCAAGAGTAGGTATTGAATTAATCTTTTTGAAATCAGTGCAATTTTAGATTCTGGACTATCTGCTCAGGCAGGATTAGGAAATATGTGATTTTTTTTTTTTTTTAATTTGCACCAATTTTAAATGTATGATCCCATAGAACTCTACACGAAGAGAAAAGCCATGATTGCAAAATGTTCTTGTCAACTAAGTATATCTGCCACAATCAAATAATTATTCATTGCAGCAAATGTGGTTCCATTAAACATTCTTCAATTAATAAAATATTGGACGCGATAATAAAAAAAATCATTCTGGGTTTCGTCCCATAAAAATTTAATGTATCAAAAAAAGTATTTTCGCTGCTACAACAGTATCTTTTGCAAATGAGGATAATAAAAGTTTATTTAATAATAAAGTATATTGTGAATTTAATAAGACGAGGAGATGTGAAGTGAAAAAATTAATGTTAAAATTATAATTATACTATGAATGATATTTAATTTTACAACAAAATAAAAAAGTGCACCTGGAATCTTCTACATCAGTGGTTTGAGGTATGTACATACTAATATATGGAGTGAATTAAATATACGAATGTATATGACGAAAAATATACTACGGAACATCAAAAGATGGCAATTGGATTTTAGATATTTTTATTTTATTAAATTTAATTTGACCACAAAAGTTTATTCGATAAATATTTTCAAATAAAAATATTTATCAAATATATAATTTGATTTAATTCAATTTAATTTAATAAGTATTTGTGTGAGCATTTTTCTTTTATCTAAGCAAAATGTCAAATTGTTTACATAAACCAGGAAAAAAAAACATTTTCATAGTTACTATAATGCGCTCAAATTTCTCAGCATTTGCAGATCATACTATGTTCATACAATGGTATTGTCAGAGGGGTATTTATGAGGACCATATTATTTTCCTTAGATGTGAAATGCAATACATAGTAGGAGCAATCATTAATCTAAACATGAAATGATAGTTTGCGATTATGATTCCATCAACAATGTTTTTTCTTTGCGTGTAATTTGATTTTAGTTTTCATTTCATGTCCGTTTCTCCGCTTCTCATTTTATTAGAGTTGGTTAGTTTTTGGAGGAAATATTTTGATTTATTAACACGTTTTGAAGGAAATATTTCAAATACATATGTAGCAGATGCAGAGTTCCTTGTGTTAGAAGTATGTAACCAACAACCGACACAATACTCGTATAAGGACCGTATTCTAGATGTTAATAATTTTTTTTTTTTATTTATAGAGAAACTATTATAAAAAAACAATTTAAAAAACAGTCATACAAAAACCACAACTACAATTATTTAATGGTATAATTGCATTAATTCTCATATCTAGGCGCACGGTAGTGCGCCAGGCCAAGTTCGGCCACACAGTGTGTATATTTACACGAAACCATTCGAGCTGTTTTTACCCCCCTCATAACTTTGCTCCTCTTATAGGTTGCCTAGAAATGAGATGGAATTGTACCTATCAAGAACTTGGTCCTTATTTTGATCTCAGTACTTTTTACGGCCGAAATTTTTTGGATAGGAACTTGGACTTATTTTCACATTTATGTTTTTGTGCGAATATGTATTAAAAATAAAATGGAACAGTAAAATTCAACAACAAAATACTTTCCAATGATCTAAATTTATTTACTTTTTCTCTCTTCTCTTTTGTTCTTTCAACATTTATACATTTCTCTCATATGCAAACATAGAAAAAAATGTGTTATTATTCCTTTCTTTACAAAACCACCCAGCGGGAAAACTCAGAAGCCCTTCTAACTTCAGGCCTTATTAAACGCCTTCTTAGGAATGTTTTTGAATCAATTTACTTTTTTTTAACACATTTCAAATTAGTTTCTCTGAGAATGATGAAGAGATAAAGAGTGAAAGTAAAGGAAAGCCATTCATTATAAGGCCTTAAAAAATCACTCTCGATATAAACGAACGCGGAAGGGCTTCTCCGCAATGATATCGTGTGTAAAAAATATATGAGTATGAAATGGAGCGAGAAGGCCTTGCGCATCCAAAAGAAGGGGAGCAGAGGCATTCTTGAAGGCCTTCTTAGTCCTTCTTTTTCCCGCTGGGCAGTTGGGTAAGGTGTGCATGTATTCGAAGCAACTTTAAACGCCTGTAGCTCCCAGAGTACTGCACCCACAACATCTCGTTCACTTTTGTGAATATTTTTTTTTAGTTAAGTGTAATTTTTGTCAAAATCGGTTGAATAATATGGCCGTAAAGTCCATCACAAAAATGGTCTTGCCTATTAGTTATATAGATTTATAATTTGTCATAAACCCCGGACTGCGAATACTGATGTATAATGTACCTAACTTGGAACTAGTTACGTTTTTTTTTAACTAGCATCATGAAATTTTAAAATTTTATTGTGAAGCGGCCTAGGAAATATTTGGACTTTTTCAATAATTTCATGTGAAACACTACGGCGGTAATTTTATCCTTCTGAGGGTTTTCGTTCTTTTCTTGATTAACAATTAAAGAAATCTCTCCAACAATAATATAGCGAACTGAAATGTCATAAAATTCCACAATTTAAATATTAAATGACATTAAACTTTAAAATTTAACTTGAACTCTTGAAACAAGACAAAGCTAAAAATGTGTTGTACAGTGATATTTGCTGTTCATCGGTCTAGTTTGCATGCCAGCATTGGCTTGGTGTCAACCACTCATCAGTAGACTGATAAACTTTCAAAAATTCTCAAAAAAGTGATAATTATAAAACGGTAAACATCAAAACGTTGAAACACTTCACAAATAATAGAGTTCAATTGAATTAACAGGATTTTATCGCCACTAAATATTTTTCCATGAAAATTCATAAACGAAATTGTTAAATTATTTTCTTGTTAAATAAAAGTAAAAATTTAATTAAAAAAAAAACACATTTTTAAAATTACATAGAGATCATGTACACATCCTTTAACACCAACAACAACAAGAAAAATTATGAAACAATTTATGAATGTAGGTCCTGGCCTTTAGTTCAAACACTTGTACAGATAAAATAACAATTCAATATTGCGACAAGTTTCATTTTTTAATATAACGTTTTTGTTGGACATGGTCAGGTAAAAACGCCAGTCAGGCGGCCAGGCAGCAATAACAACAATAAATAAAAATATTACCCAGTATTTTGGGCGGTTTTTTTCTTTTTTGTTCCATTTCAACAAAATAAGAGCGTAGTTGTATTGCGCAGGACTGAGTCTGAAAACGAAAATAATTTCAAGAGATTCGAACAAAACACAAGACAACCTAAATTGAGGTGGCCATATTAATTTAACATAAAGCAGCTGTTTTTAACTTTAAGAAAATCGTTAATTTATTATGCTTTAAACAATTAATGTGAATTTTCGGAAGGGTTTCTCACCATGAAAGTTGTAACAAAGATGATCATGAGGTTCGTAAGATAATTGCAGCTTAATTGTTCTACCTGTTCGGAATTAATGGATAAATAAAAAAGCGATCTAGCTACAGTAGAGCGATTTCAATGATTTATATACAGCGAAGATAGTAAACTAAAATTGCTTCCTTTGTGTCATTCTTGGTGTGAATAATAACACGGAAGTCTAAGAAGCAGTGATGCCAACTCTTGCAACATCAAAAGCACTGTGAGCCCATGAAAAAAGGTAAAAAAGGGTAAAAATTGAAAAAATTTCGGGTATAAAAGCACTAACCTAATTTTGTGTTGGGTCTGGTGGATCAAAGACAGCCTTGGCTGCAGTGAAAAACTTTCATTTAGATCTATTGCTGCTTCATGTTTATTTTTTGCGACTTTGTCGGAGTAAATCGCTTTATCGTGAATTTATTTCACAATTACAACAAATGAAATATGCTTTTAGTTCATCTTTTGCTGACCTAAGCCACCTTTTAAAAGCTGGATCATTGGATCATGTTTAAAGAATAATAGGAAAATAATTCAATATCAAACATTTTGATTATTTAAAATGCACTTAAAAGCACTGTGAGAAATTGTTAAAAGCGCTATAAATACCCGCTTTTCAAAAACCGGTATTTAACAAAATTTCGGGTATAGATTAAGTAAAAAAGCACCAAAAAATACCCGAAAAGCACCAAAATGGCAACGCTGCATCTGAGTGTGTAGTTTATTTTAATTTTTGAGCACAGAAAAAGTGTTTGTCTAATTTCTTTTCAATTACATATTTAATCAAAAAACAAATAACTTTTAATTAATATTTTCATTGAAACAAGAATTTTATTAATTGTTTTTATTTTATTTCAAACTAATGTTGTCAATAGAAACAAATTCAAAAATTTCGACATTCCAATTCTAATATTTAGTATTCTACATGTATGTATGCATTTATGTGTATATGTATGTGAAAGTTTGTATGTTTCGATGTTTGGATATTGAGATGTTTGCTTCACTATGACTTGAAAATCGCTTAATGGATTTGAATGAGATTTGCTAGATGTACTTTTTGAGGGGTGGAAACATAAAAATTTGGTACATTTGGAAGTTAAAATGTGCAGAAAATGGTTCTTTTGGAACTTTTTCCCTTTGGTACTTTTTTCGATAGATTTCGTATACAGACTATTTATGACTCATATTGTATGAATGAAGTCGCAGGTAAAAGCTAGTTGCTTATAAAAAAATTCAAATTAGTTTGCATTTGTGGATATTGAATAGTTCTTGTGTGTATACTTTTAATTAATTTTTAATTAATATTCGATTTAATTTTTAATATTTTTCAATTAAGTCTGATTGAGTTGATAAATCGATTTGAGTGGTTTATTGGAGAACTAAGTAATTAATTGTTTAATTGAATATTCGTTTTACATAATTGAATTTTTTCCTGTGCTAATATAAATATAGAACAATAAATTGTTTAAGCAAGAAAACTAACTTGCAGACAATTTATTTATTGCTTACTATCAAATGAGCATTAACTTGTTTCAGAAAAATATAGTTTAGGGTGACCAGATGATAGATGAAGGCTAATTCATTGTGTTTCGTTTCTATGTATATTAACTTTATCGAATTATTTCATCATAATTAAAACACTTATTTGACAAACTGTATGTATGTATGTATATACAAACAACTGGTGTATGTTTACGCGCGCGCGTGTGTGTGTGTGTGAGTGTAAATATATTTTCTTGAATAAAAAGTTCTGAGTTTTTCAATGTATAATTGAATCTAATTAAAATTTAATAATCCATTTTAGTTCTTTTCATTAACATAGTTTATATTTTTTTGTGTGTTTGCTTATAGTTTTACAAGAAATTTTTACTACAACAACAACAATAGAAAAAAATTACAGGAAGTTTAAGTTTAAAGAAAATCTTGACAGAGTGATGATTAATTTTGGTAGCAATTAGAAACAAAATATTTATAAGAATCACATGAATGTATCGTACATAATTAAATTATGTACAATTAATTTTTTGACTACACTAGGCAACAACCAGAAAGTAGAAATAATGCAAATATCTGCAAAAGTAATCAAATTAAACTGGGCTCTAATTAGTTTATCTTAAGATTAGATTAAAAATCACACCAGATTGTAGATAAAACATACTCGTATGTCCAAAACTCATTTATTTTGCGATGTTAAAATACAAATAAAAATTTGAACATTTATTAGATCGTATTCGAAATATATATAAACGAAAATCCGAAGGAGGCCTATAAATAACTTGTCTCTCCATGTTTTCGATCATTTTATAAATAAATTTCAATTAAATTTCACTTTATTTTTATAACACCACAAACAACAATGTCAACGCCAAATGTTGTAAATTTTTTTATAAAACGTTCGAGACCAAGAAGAAAATAGAAAACAGAAATGCGCTTAATGAAAATCGAAAACTTAAAAGAATTGCCGCCGATATGCGGCCAAAATAAAAACCTAAACAGAAGCCAACGAATCGAAATTGTTTGTCCACAAGAAATAGACAAAACAGCAAACAAAGTAAAATAGAAGGTAGAAACTTAAATTAACTCAAATTTACACTCTCGGTATGTGTGTGTGTAGCACTAGCAGCAGATAATTGTGTCTTTTATAAAAGAAAACAAATGAAGCATGTTTTTATTTTCAACACGAAATTTTTGAATTTTTTCTTTTTATTTTTCTTTGGAAATTTTCAAGTTTTTAAATGAAACAAGAACAACATGAACTTTTAAGGGTATTTTGTTTTTGTTGTGATCCACTTCAATGTTGTCACACTCCACTGGTACTTTGCTTAATGCAACATTGCTGCTGTCACACTGCAGAGTTGTGCTCATTGGAATCTTCATTAGTAGCACTATTGTACGTATTGTCATCAAATCAGTCGTACAAACACATCGTGGAGCATAATGGTCGTTTTATTTTCTTTTCTTTTTTCCTCCTGCTATAAAAGTGTTGCATAGAATGAAACTTAATTTTATGTGTGTTTTCTTTTTTTTTCTTTTTTTTTTTTTTTTTTTTTTGCAGTAAAATCACGTTTTAGTTATCAAGAACAGCCGGTGGCTATAGATGTACACTAAAGACATGACAAAATGTTGTATCTACATTCTTTTTATGGATGGCAACAACAAACAGGAGCAGCAACAACAACAAACAATATTAGCAGATTTGCAAAAAAAAAATAGCAGAAAAGAAAATCTAAGGAAAATGACACCAAAATATGTGTGACACTTAAAGAGGTTCATTCGGTTTTTTTTTCAATCCTGCGTTTGGGTGTGAGTAGAGGTAACTTTTATCTGTGTGTGTATGCATAAGTGTTTGTTTGTGTGTAGCTGGCTGTGTGCTTATAACATAACATTGGTTTTTCTACACTAACATTGTTTTGTATTTCAATTTCCTTGTTTGTCTTTGGGTTTTGCGAAAATGCTGCAGCAGTTAATGGCAACCGAAAAAAAATGAAAGCTGGTATTCATGGCTAAATATAGAAGGAGAAGAAGAAGATGAACACAGCACCGTCAAATACTTGTTTAATAATGTACATGTTTATTTGGCAAAATATGGACTAAAGAAAGTCATATTTGGAAGGCAGTTCATAAAATAAATTAAGTTGTTAACCCTTGCACTGCCGCGATTTTTCTTATCTCAAATAAATATATATTTTGACTTTAAATTATTCGAATGCGCTGTACTTTTAATCTTTATTATATTGATTATATTCGAACTACGTATTTTGTATTATAAAACAAATTAATCATTTTTTAATGATCATTTCTCTACAGTATTTTAAAAATATATTTTTAATTAAAGTTATGCCAGACATATGGACATCAATATGTAGGTCTTTCAAACGAAAAAAAAATTGGGATATCCAATCAATTGTTCCCTTAGTTGTTTTTGACAGCTGATTTAAAACCTAAGTGGTTGTGGATCATAATACAAAATACACTTCAGCTGTGACAATGACAACTCGACTTATTTGGTTTATGAATCGGACTAAATAAAAAAGTTTTAAAATAGAAATAATGTTTCCGAAGAAGATTCTAATAATTTTTTGGTAGATAATCTAATCTGATTGGGGAATGTTCTAAGGTGTTAACCCATTACAAATTCATGCCACAATTGTTTTTATTCTCCAAAAATTATATATTTTTTACATAAAACATTCACACACTTGTAAATTGCTTTATTTTTCTAATACATCTCATGTTTGTCAATTTTAAAAATCACATAGATTTTTCTTAAAAGATTAATGATTTTGTACGTATCACATAAATTTGATTTTGAATTTCCTCAAACGTTCTTAATTATATATTTTTTTTTTTTTTTGACAAATTTTCAAAAAATGTGTCACGCACAAATCATGGGTAAAGAATTTATTTTCCCCCACTTTTTGGGTAGACAAACAAACAATATAGAAAACTATTTTTCTTTGAAAAGCAAAGATTCATAAATATTTATTCAGTTGGTGGTCGTTCGGTTAAATTAATGAGATTTTCTTTGGCACCTTTGCGTTGTGACCCATTTTTTTTTTTTTTTTTTTTGTAAAAGAAATTAATTTCAACTAAATTTGATTGAAAATGTAAAACATTGTTTGTGCAATTGATCTTTGTAAACATTTGTATTGTGTAGAATTTGGATCTTGTGCTTGCAGAAAATATTTAATGTTGTTCATTTAAACAGACACAGTGGTATGAAAGGAAGAAAACTGCCAGCATATAAATGCATTAGTTCGTAAAAGTGGATGTAGTTGCAAAAATATTTGATATTATAAACATTCTACTATCAGTACAACTACTAAAATGAATATTTCATTTTATGCAACAATTTATTGATTTAATGTATGCATACATTGTTTTGATGAAAATATTCATTGCACTTATTCGGTATTGTTATTATTTAACAAAATGTATAAATCACTTAATTTATTTAACGAACCAGTTCATTACAATCAAATAAATGAAAAATTCAACTTTCTATTTCATTTTTTATTTACTCAACCAACTTGAATTCTCTTATTTTATTTATTTAGTTTTCAGTGTTAAATGTTCCCTTTTACAGCTAAAAAATGTTTATATTTAGTTAATTAAATTTCTATTAAACTGACTGCCAGGAAGAGTCTATCGTCTAGCCTGCCTGCTCCCCTTATATTTGAAAGCAAAACAAAAAGGAAATAATTCAATGGAAAATACGAGTAAAAATAGTACTAAAACACTAAGAAGAGAAGACTAAAGTAGATTTTTGCATGCAGATGAACCACACATATGCTTTTGAAGTTTTGTAATCGAATGAACAAAGTCTGAAGTATTTTAACAAATACAGTGACTGGCTGGAACAAAAACAACATCATACTTAACACACATCAGAACATACTAAAGCATTAAAACTAACATATGTACGTGTACTCTAACTTAGAATTTGTGCATGTGTGAGTAGACATTGATTTACTGTTTGATTAAATGGAAATTAAATTTCCTGCCTGCCTGCTTGTCTCCTTTTAAACTTTAAAGCTACCCCCTTGTTCGGCAAAACTGCTATTGACGTTTCTTATGTAATAAATTCGTCACTCACAATTGCCAATACCTACTTGGTGTTCGTATATAAGCAAGCGAGCAAAATTCGTTTTCTGTAATATTCTATTGTTTACGTTGATTATCCAAAGTTAACGAAACCGTTCATTATTTAACTCCGGCTTCAGTGTTCTTTTCATTATAGTATTTTTGTGAATGAAAACTAAGATGAATATTCGTCACTGTTTTCGTCAAAGGAATGTAAGAGAGAGGGTGGCGATTGTATACTTCCAATGACATCCCCATGTTAAATTCGTCACTCAAACGCAATGCGTAGGTATTACCGAGCAAGTAAGGTCATTGCTTTGTGCTTAATGGTGTAATGACTTATGGAATGTATCCGCGGACAAGCGGGTACAAGAAAACAACACAATCATCCATATAAATGTTTTTTTTTTAAATAAATATGTATTCGTAAAATAACAACAACAACAGGCACTTTATCTTTAAATAGCAACATAAAATATTTCTCCATCAAAATGGAGAGTTTGCTATTCATTAAGGAAACATAAATCGATTGTAAATAAAAGTAATTTTCACTTTTTAATTAAAATGGGGTGAATTTTAAAATCTACATTTTAAAGAAATGTTTAATAATAACAAATTAATTAGTTGATCCAATGAAAAATTAGATCTAAAGATCACAACTTAAAATATATTTATTAATTTTTAGTGCATTCAAAACATAAATTTAGGGAAGGTTAGGTTTTTTGAGAAAAAGGATATATTGGAGGAAGTCAAGACTTTAAACGAAAAAAAAAAAAACATGAAATATACAGTAGAGATAAAAAGTATAACGATAGAAAAACTTCCTAATCTTTAATGCAGTCTAATCAGTCATGCAGCTAAAGTTTAGTTATTTCAGAAAAAGGATATATGGGATGTAACCACATCTTTGAACCGAATGAAATAAAATTTATAGAACGCAGAGTTTTACAAACATTTGTAAATTTCTACTTCGTTCTTATCATAAATGGAGTTTAAATGTACTTTTTATAAACAGAATATCTAGGTGGAGTGACGCCTTTGTACTGCAGCATATTTTCGATTTCGATTTACGAAATTTCATCTTTCTCTCTAGTTTTGTCGATTCACTTTATCTGTGGTCAATCAAATTTATCTTTGAGTACAAACATTAGAGTCACACAAGTATGTTATTTCTTTAATATAACAAATGTTTTAAGTAAGAATTGTAAGAAATTGGACCATTATATGACACATATCGTGTGACCAGCTATGTATCACTATCGCTAGTATTCCCTAAATGTATTCGCAGTGCTTCCTTTAAAGTTTCAATTTAAAATTTTTTGGTGAAATATTTTTAAAGCAATTACAACATCTTTAGTATTCTCAGTCGCTTTTATTAAAATGTTTAGCTTTAAACTTTTCTTAATTTCATTAAATATTTAGTTATGTCCCAGAAAAGCCCTGTAGCTTTAATCAAGGTGTGTGTTTTCATTATTTCTGCAAAATTTGTATTGTATATATCTGTGGTTTTCCCCTCCCCTGAAATTGAGCTTAAAAAATTTACAAAGATTTATAAAGACATCATAATATTATCATCTCATTAAAAACACACTAGAGTTGCTGTTTGTGCATTTCGGTAAAGTTCTTATTTTACATAACACGAATACGAATATTATTATGCTGGCATTTTAGTTATTTTCCTAGAGAGCGGTAGAATGAAAGTTTACTTTTTTTGTTTGCTTTCAACTTAATCCCTTCCAAGGAAAATCATTTAAAATGCAGTTACATATTAAAGCAGGAAGGCAAACTTCTCAAGTACAATCGAAAGAGGAAACGCACACATACAGAAGCACACATATACATATCCTAATACAGTACGAAAACAAAGTTGGTACAAAAATAAGTTTTGTATATTTAATATTGATGTTGCTGTCGTTGCATGTTTTTCATATCACTTTCTTCTACAACCATTGACCCATATAATTTAGTTGTAAATTAAGGCAACACATCAAAAAAAGAAAAGAAACTGAACGAGAAATAGACGATTTTGGTATCAGAATTTAGACAGAGAGAGAGAGAGAGAAAGAGTGTGAGAAAGTGAACAAAAAATAAACATAATAATAATGTTGTACTTGTTTGCATTTCAAGAATATTTTTATTTTGTTTGTTTTTTTTTTTTTTTTGTTGCTCAGCTGGCACTGCTAAAAAACCAACAAACCTACAAACTTTCACTTGTACAACACACAACATCTTCAACATTAATAACTACGAGTACATGTAGAAATTATTTAACGTTATTTTTTTTTTTTTCTTTTTTATATGTTCCTTTTACATATTTTGTGTAAATTTATCTTTGCAACAAGCTGCATACTCTGCTTTAATACATATACTCGTAAACGATATTTGACGATGAAGATTAAACTAGGTTGGCGCTGGCTGCAAGTCTATAAAATATTAGAATATGCTGATGTACTTTTTAGGTATATGATGGGTGCAAAAGGCTAATGATGAGTCCTGGCATATGAGTTGAGATAATTCTTGTTTATCTAAGGATTTTTTATCTTATTTTCTACAGATATAAACAATATAGAATGTTTTAAGCAGATTTAATTTGTTATTTACTCTTTTTTTAATACCGTAATATAATGCCCAGCATGATTATTCACGATAAGGTTGATGACGTTTAAGTGTCTGTCTATGGGCTAGATGTAACAGTTTTAGGTATTATAACACATTTTCTCTGTTGTAACTTGTAAATAATTCATATGATGAAGAGTAGATTTAGTTGCAGTAGCATTTATTTTTTTTTTTTTTTTTTTTTTTTTTTTGTTGCAAGTGAAATAAAAGTGCTTTCTTGGCATTGAGACGTACATTGAAATGTAGAACAAAACGTGTCATAATTTAGATTTCATATAATGTCGAAATAAAGAAAAAAATTAATAAAAAGTTTTTAGACTTTAAGCTATATAGCAAACAAGATAACAAATAAGTCCTATTTGAATACATACAACCGTGTCATGTTCCATAATACAACCAAATTAGTTTTTTTTTTGAATATCACGATTCTAACGAATTGTTGCGTTAAGGACACTTAAAATTCACAAGATGTTAAAGCTACCCCACCCCCTCCTTTTTTTCCTAGTCACCTTTAAATCCGTCACATATCGGGCTGAAATGACCAAAAAGAAGTAGGTATGTTGCTTTTTTTTTTATATCCCTAGTCTTTAAATGAACAAAGCTTTAAACACAACTTGTTCTTAAATGAATTCTGTCGGGTATCGGTTTCAAATATTTCCCTACTCAATATAAACGTTGTAAATTATATCCTTTTTTCGTAGTACAATGAACTTTTAAATTACAAAAGGGAAACAACTACAACAACCGTCACAGAATTTTGTCAAGAAAATTTCAACAACATCTGGTCATTTTATATGATTTTCTCCTTTTAGTGAACTTAACATATAACAAAACACTTAAATGACTCTATTGATGATCTATAAAAATTAATACAAATACTTGCTGCTAAAATAAATATGGGACACATATCATCATAACATCATCGAAATAATTGAAGTGTTGTAACCCCATATTGTTGTATGGCAAACATTGGAACATATCACACACACGCACAAATAATCATCATCTCTTAGCAATACAATCTAAAAGAAAAGACGGAGAAGAAGAAGAAAATAACAAAAACAATAAAAATACTATAACAACAAACAACATTAAACTCATCTTAAGCAACTGTTGCCCTTTTAAACCAAAAAAAAAAAAAAAAAAAAGAAGAATACTTGTTTCCACTCCACTCCACTGCTTCTCTAACATTTTTCCATTCAAGTTTTCTAATGTCTTGGCATTCAAGATTCAAGCAACTGGGGTGATACCAGCAGCACAGCACATTACAAACATCAAACACTAAAGCAACACTTGCGTATAATGAAGTGTAAACTGCATGGTAAAAATCAAACATTAATAAGAAATCCTTGCAAGAATAAATAAAAGGATTCAAGGCGAGGGAAAAAGCGTAAATAGTCCTTGAAGCAAAAAAATAATAAAAGAAAATTCTCGTAATAGAAAGACACACAAGCACACAAGTCAACTTAAAGACTTGAATTGATATCTAATTGATTTAAGAACCTGACTGGCAACTTGAAAGGGTGTGTGGAGAGTAAAATGCCAACTGAAATTAGAAATCCACTAATCACTTAAAGACGGTGCCATTAACAAAAAAAAATCATTAACGTTTGATTCATTTTTTTCTTTTTTTCCCATCCAAAAGGAAAACCTTTCTTTATAAACGAAAAAAAGCCAAAAATAAATTAAATATAAAAGCCATTAATGGTTTTAAAGAAATAATTTTAAAGGGCGGTGTAGCAGAGAAGACGGCCTGAAATACCCGCTCGTACGATTTGATGAAAGTACTCATATGAATGAAACACAGAAAAAAATAGCGGGATTTAGAGGAAAAAAAGGGGGATGAAAATTAAAGACCAAATTTCATGCTTGAGGACTGACGATAATGATGACGATGATGATGGTGACGGCGACATAAAAATCAAACGAATTTTATGGATGTCATAGTGAAGTGATAAAAATATTTTATGAGCGTATGCCGCCAGTATTAAATTTCACAAAGCAAGCTTTTTTTTATTTTTCTGAAAAGAAAATTTCGCAAGAACGGGAAACTGATTTCAATGTAAAAAGTTGAAGCGCAAGCATAAGCTGTGTTCATTTACTAAAAATTGTTACAAATTTGTAACAATTGTTACTAGAAAGCGTTCATTAACCCAAAAAATTTGCAACGAGAGAGCGTCGAAAGAGCGTAAAAAATTGAGAGACAGAAAAATTCTTGCAAGTTTTTACAAGTAAAATTTTTACTTGTAATAATTATTCAAACAGCTGTTTTGCGTTTGTGTTTACAAAACAATATTTCTAAATTAAGTTGCAAATAAAAATATTTTTGAAAATTTAAGAAATTGTAAGTAAATGTGAACTTTTAAAACGATAAAAAGTATTAAAAAGATGTATCTTAGGAACAACAGAAGCAAAATAAGATGTCTAATGGAATTGAAATGTTTTTGTTTTCTTTTTTCTTTAATTTTCACAGACCAGCTGTTATTTCTAATATTGTAAATATTGTGAGTACCTAGGTACTCGGTACTTTAAACTAAGCAGGCAAATAATTCAATTAGTGCAGATATATATTTGCAAATAAAATAAATTTTTTTTAAAATTAACTTTGAAATAGTAATGTTTTTAACTATCAAATTCTATTTCTACCACCATATGTCCACGTGTGGACCGCAGAGAGATTTATTTTCACTTATATTGCGAAATGATTGTTCGAACTTATGTTTAACAAATTAATTGGTTGCTTTTTCTTTTGCAGTTGTTTTTATTTACCTTAATTACATAAATAAAAGAAACTTGATAAAATTTGAAAAATAGTCTAATTTATAAAAAAATTTAAATGTACTTCCAATCTTCAAATTACCTAATTTATTTTTGCCTTATTAACAGTTATTAATTATTATTTATAAGCGTAAATTAACACATAATTTATTAAATTACTTTTTTACTGCTTTTGGGGTTTAATGCTGGCAGCAACATGATATTTAATTTTGGATAAAGCTTTTTATTACAGTACCTCAGGTAGAAATTTAGAAATTAATCGAAAAAGCTACAATAATCTAACGAATAGCGTTTTTTTCTAAGAAATAACGAAATCGGACAAAAAATTTATAATAATTTGTAAAAGTAAATCACGAAAATCATCCATTACAAAAATATATTTCTTAAATATGCCAGATAATATGTTATAGCGTATACACTAATTAAAAATAGATATTTTATTCATTCATTTTATTCAAAAGTAGCTAATCACCCTCATCGTGTTTAGTGTATTTCGACTACGCCTAGTACTAGATTAAATAAAATTGCAAAACTTTTCATCATTCTATTACAAGCAGTACTCGAAAAACGCCAGTCACGATAATGCTGAATAT
This sequence comes from Lypha dubia, assembly GCA_947311025.1. Classification (NCBI taxonomy): domain Eukaryota; kingdom Metazoa; phylum Arthropoda; class Insecta; order Diptera; family Tachinidae; genus Lypha; species Lypha dubia. The sequence continues at coordinate 1,666,275 of OX371264.1, read as the reverse complement.
AAATGACCATAATAACATTATTTTTATAATAATATACATATATGTATGTATAATTTGTCCAAAAAATATAGAGGCAGTTATTAAGTACTCATATATACCTATACATTACAACACTACTTTAACTTGCAAATTTTTACTAGTAAAGTGTTCATTTACTTTTTCACATTTTTGAGAGTAATTTTGGAAAAATTTTTGTTACTCTCTCGTTACTAATTTTTACTAATAAAGTAAATGAACACACTTATAGTCGCAGGCTTTTTTTAACTAAATGATTTCTCTATATTTTAAAATTCATTATTCTTTTATTTTTTTACACACAATTCACACGATGATTTTTTCCATGATTTTTAAATCACGATTTTTTGTGTATGTTGGCGAATGGGGTAGAGAAGCAAAAGGGGTAAAGAAAAAATCACATTTTCAGTTCTCGGTGATTTTTTCTTATAATTTTCTTTAAACATATTCATTTTTGGTTATTTTGCTTTATTTCAATTTTCATTTTCATGTGCACGAAGTTTGTACGTAAATAACAAATTTATGTACACACATACACAGATTGTTTTTAAACAAATAATAAAGTAAAGAAGAATAACCGATTACTGAGAAAAAAAAAATCAACATTTAAAACATGGGAAAAAATCATCGTATGAAACTGTAAAGTTTTTGGAAGCAACTTTTGAAGAGAATTAAAAATAAATCGTGATTTTTAAATCAACGTATGAATTGGGTGTTTATGGGTGTTAAGCTTTGGGTCACTTATTTTTTATAAAAAACACTAACAATAGTTATTTTATTTCTGATCAGGTATGATATTAGGAACATTCACACCAATATTAGTAGTAAGCAATCAGACATGGAGAATTTCGTACTAACCAAAATTGTTTCAATATGTAAAAATAGAATAAAAATGAATTATGTAAATTAATTCTCATATTCTATTTCTGTTGAAAACTTTGTTAAATAGTCGATATTCTTCCCAATTAGTATCCACTTTACGAAAATTGTAAAGATGGACAATTGAACACCGACGAGAGGTGTAGCGGCCTTAAAATCAGTATACTGATACGTTCTGCTAAAAACTGATTGGATATAAATAATAATGTTTTTCAACATAAAAAAAAACTCTTAGTAATTTTGAATTTTCACTAATTCAATAAAACTGAACTTGAGCCTGATAATATTACTTTTCATATGTACATCAATATAAGTTCAAATAATAATTACGTTTACACGTAATAATATAAAGACATTATTATTTTTGATGTTGATGTGGCATAATCGTGATGACAAACTGTCATCAATATAAAGACCGGATTTCATATTCACATTCACTTACACACTTTAACTTGATCAACTGAGCTGTTGATTAAATCATATGACTGGTGTCAAATCGTTGATCAAATGTTGATAATACGTAATTGATTTATAAAAATAGAAAATATTGGATGAAATAAAACACCAAAAATTTGTTTATAAATATTTCAAGTAAATTTCGGTTGTTATTATTTTTAATTTAAATTCATAAAAATAATTTGAAGAAATCAGTGACCTGCCACGAAACTATTTTAAATTTTTGAAAAATCCATTTAGAACGAACATTTAACTTCAGCTATCACATTGATGTAAGTTTCCGCCTTGTTCATATGCCATATTAGTGGTGTCACAACTTTGATGACAGTCTGACTCTTATGAAACTTATTACGAGATCATCGAAATGTATTTTTTAAAATTATTGAAAAATTAATTTCGAACGAAAATCATAAATAGAAAATTTATTCTTTTTAAATACAGAATCCAATCAATTCTTTTTGATGACAGTTGTCATAATATTGATGTCAGAACTTATATGGCAGGCTATCATCAAAAATTACATTAATTTTCTATGCACTTCAGACTTATGAACAATAAAAATTGGCCTAATCGCACGATTTCATTCACAATTTATTACAAGATCGTATTATTGATGATTTTTTTCTATAACAATTGTGGACTATTGCGAATAAATTAGAAGGGTATTTGCTTTTGTCAGTTTTGTGAGTTCAACTCATTTTCAATCAGCTGTTCAATTAATTGTCCAAAATATTTTTTTTTTTTTTTTTGTAAATTTAGCTGAGAAGCTCATTATTAAAAATAATTAATAGTGTGATATTAATCTTCAAGTGATTTGATAAAATCCCCTGTATAAGAAATCGTATAGTACGATCCCTGAGGGATCTTTATGTGGTCTCATCGGCAGCAAAAGCAAAAATTATACAAAAGCTTAAATGGGAAATGACACGTTGTAATATCGACTAACAATTTCATATTACTGAAATAATATTTCCTATTGAAGTTAATAAAATTCTTCATGTTTTTCAAAAACCATCCCATACTTAACTGTTTTTTTTAATAAAATTACAAACTTAAACAACAGTTTTGTGCAGTAAATAATTTTTTTTATTCTTGCACGCCACACAATTCCACTTGCTGCGTACTTAGGAAAGAAACCATCAAAATTATGAGTTTCATTTTTCTCTCAATTATCTTTTGCCAAAATATTTGCGTATTTAATTTATGGTTTTATTACAATCTTTTACCCTAAAATTTATATGGGCACTTATGGTTTTAACCCTGTTTTATTGATGTGTGCTTGATAAAAAAAGTGTGTATGTGTGAGTGTGTGTGGAAAATAAAAAAAGAACAACTCAATAGAGCGTCGGAAACGACACACATAAAAAACAACAAAAAATATATTTGAATATCATAAAGTTGTTGAAAGCACAAAATTTATCGTTTGTACGATTATTTGCATATACGAGTAATTTTATGATAATTTCAAATGTTATATAGAATTTTTCGAGTATAGAAAAAAGAATGTATGTATGTAAATCACCCTGAAATACGTGCGTGCTGGGCTTCATATATGTGTGTGTGTGTGTGTGAGTATATGTGTTTCTCCAAATATGTATATTTATTCATCGTTTCAATAACATGACATTTTCTTGAGCTGTGTCTTAATTTTGAAATACCCACACACTTTCTTCATATAATAAATGTAAACATTCAACTACAAGACATGTTTTTCTGTAACATGTATTAGTTGTTGTATCTAAATTTAATTATACTCGTATATCGTTCAACTTGCCACACCAATACATTTAATTTGATACGGTGCGATTTTCATAGAATCTCGTATGATGTTTGTATTAATTTTATAATAATTGTTTGTAGTTGTTGATGTAGTAGTCGAAATATATGTGATATTGCAAACACAATTACTGTGAAAGTGGGTGTATTTGCATACTGCCACTCGATTATAATTAAATTCATAGTTTTCCTTTAATAGTTGTGTTATAAATACCAGCATCAGTGGTATGTTTTTTTTTTATTTATTGCTTATAAAGGTGACCAGCAGTTTCAAAAATTAAATGCCGGTAAAAATTAATTTTGAATGCCTTTAAATAATTTCAAAATATGTACTTCTATGTATCACTTTCATGCAAGCTACTGAGTTGCACATGAGCACTGAGAATATGGGATTGTGACGATTTCCGATCAAATATCGTGTATATCTTCTGCCGAGTTGCTTTCAAACGAAATTCGAGCTAAATTTTTCTCTTGTTCCCTGTAATAAATACGATGTCTAATTAAGCCTATCGGAATACAAATAATTTTCATATCTTTAATAAAAATTTATACATGTACATCAATATTTCGATCTAAATAACCCAGCAACCATTTAGTACGAATATAAAATTGTTTGTATGAAAATTGCTTTGAGGAGGTTCAAGTTACTCAAAGATAATAATTATGTAATGTTAATTGTCTATATGTACATAAAATACGAAAAATTGTTATCGACTGTGAAAAAATCCAATCTATGTACTCCAATCCGATTTCATTCGAAAGGTAATTTTTTAAAGATGGAAGAAGTTTTCCCTATTTTTAACTTTTAATAATTTCAAATGTTTTTTTTATTATTATTACGAATAAACGTAATTATTTATATATTTTATTCGATTTATCGACCTTTTTCATATGACTATATTGTTGTTTTTAAGAAATTAATTCTATAGAGGCTTCCAAGGTCATGTAAAAGAATTTAAATGCAAATAAAATACAATTTTATTTCATTTATTTATCCGACGTTTCGTTGGTATTTTCCAACATCTTCAGGAATAATAATTTTATTTAAGACTGGTAACATTAATAAGTATAAACCACCAATTCTGTAACTTAAGTTTTAAAAACAGCAAGGAAAACTTTTATAAAATTATAAATCGCAAGTTGTTTTAATTCAAGAGAAAAAATGAGAAACGATCATATACAAAATGCAATATTTTATAGAGAAGAAACTAAGTCACAAAAGACTTTATAGTCAGGCCGACATCTCTTTTAGTTCCTCATGAATTGTATTTAAAAAAATGTCAACAACTGTTTTGATTTTATGAGCTTAAGCAATTTTCAATGGTAGATTGTTTCTATTTAGTACCACTCTTGTCTTCTTTAGTTCTGTAGTAGCAGAATATAATATATAATTATACTGGGGCCAAATCACCGCATACGATATCGAACAGAATTGATCGAAATTTTTCATTTTGGTATTATCGCATACGATATCGAATGAATTGTATCGTAATTTGACGCATCGTATGCCATAATTTGCTTATTCGACACGTATCGTAATGTTATTCGATACGATAGTTAGTTCGATATCGTATTCGGTGATTTGGCCCCTGATTTTTCTGTGCAGAAACGCTTCTCAGCAGAATCCAATTGTTTTAAGTTCGTTAAAGCCTAGGTTTTTTCAAAATTTAAACTTAAATATTCAACATTGTTGCATGCAATTTTCATATTAAAAGAAATACTTGTGCTACAAATTTGCGTAGTGTAAATACGGTATTATTATTTTTAAATGAAATTTATATTATGATGTATGTTTGTTTACTGTATACGCATGTGTTAGTAATATTTTTTTAACCTTATAAAACTGAATATTCTGAACCGATGTTAGGAAATTATATATAGTGCAAATCTGCAAATAAATACCTTTGAGTCGGGTAATTTTTGTATGTCAAAGCTTAAAACCAGAAATTTCAGAATAGGAAGAATTTTGTATTTTTATCTGCCCTACAGGATATATGTACATACTCGTATGAATGTCTGTATGTATATAAAACAGTGTCTAAATCTTTCACACGGTCACCTTACTGATGTTTGTCGATATGGTTTAACCTACATTTCGTATTGTAATTTACAACTTTATTGTGTGAATGCGAAAATTTGTAAGATAAAATCATTTTATTTTCGACAATAAATTCTAAACTTCTCGTTATTGTTGTTGTTGTTGCTGTTGTTGTAAGAGTATGTTTATGAAACAGTTTGTTACGAATTTCAATTTGACGACAACTCCCCCCGGCAGCAGCTACAAAAGGATTCATGCAAAAGATATGAGTAATAAAATTATATACGGAAAATATTCAGGTCATGATTCGAAGTACATAAATTTTTTGTTTTGTGGTAAAATGAAAGTTCTGGTGTCAGCATTATAAAATCAAACAAGACAAAATAATTAGAAATTGTTGTTGGCAAATTCAAATAATTTATAACTTAATTAAAGATATTTGAAATGCCAGAGACTCGTCTGAAGCCATACAAATAGAGATTAATTTAAAATTGTTAGTAATTAGTTCTTTCTCTAGTGATTAAAACTAACAAGCTTTGGCTTCTGCTACGGTAAAGAAAAATATAGATTCTTCCAAGAAAACCTCTTTTGAAGGAAACAAAACCTCTTGCGTAGTATTTAGTTTAAAGAAAAAATATGTATTACATATACATACATATGTATGTATTTAAAAAAGAAGCAACATTTGAAATTATTGGCGAAAAAAAGAAAATCAAAAATCTCACAAACAAAGCCCAACAAAGTGAAGAAAAGAGAAAGGGTCACAGCAGAGACAAGAAACAGTAGAACGAATAATGGGCAACTTAAATAAACTTGGCTGCTTGTCTGAAATAATGTTTTCTAGTCAAACTTCAATTATCTTTTTTCAATGGAGTTTTAATTTGTTATTTTCGTTTTTTTTATCTACTTTGTTGTAATAAAATGATTTTAAAAAAAACAACATCAAGTCTAACCATGATGTGTTTTCGATAATCTTCTTTTCTTTACACATTTTTTTTTGCTTTTGTTTTTCCTTTTATTTTACAAAATCTCTTTTAATTGGCTTTTCCATCAAAACATATTAAAGTGTTACAAATGTATTTCAATAGACAGACATGGAAAAGAAATAATACTGTGCCAACTAAAAAATACAACAAACAAACAAAAAAGAAAACCAAATCTTTAAAGACAATAAATGAATGAACGAACTGATTGTTTAATAAAGTTTATTTGGCAAAAAAAAAGGTTTTTAGATTTCGAAACTAACAGGCAACATAAAAAATATTATCGGTTTAAGTCGTTTTTGCTGTTTTTTTTTTTTTTTTTTTGAGTGAAACATAAAAAAGTACGACATAGAACACATGCAGCATTTAGCTTAAGGACGTTTTTAAATTGAACAAACTAAAATCTAAAAGCCAATCAAGACAAAATGATAGACAGTTTTCAAAGGCAGCCAGTGATTCCTGCATTGAAATGCGAGTACAAGAAATCAAATAAAAATCAGATAAAATATAAACACGTATTTTTGATTATCTTTCAGTTGAAATACATTCGCATGCAACAATTAGAGTGGAAATATTTTGCAAATGTTTTGATACCAGAAAAAAAATATTTGTGGAATCATCATTAATTTCACATAAAACAACTGTTGTCTTATTTTTTAAATGATTTTTCTCTTTTGAAGACCACTGACATTGTACCGAAAATTCTTATATTTCAATATCAGTTTTAGCGTAATAAAACAACCATGAACTAAAATGTCAATTTTTTAGTACAAGACAGGCAACGGAAACAGTCTTGACACACCAGTTCTTAACTCATAAATACTTTTAAATTAATTACGGATATACGTATTATGAAGCACGTATATCCTTTATATAAATTATTAAATTTTGGCTAAAATAACATTGAAAATCTATTTATAAATAACCCTGTAGTGATCGGTGAATATTATAATTCCAAGGACATGTCTATTTTCTACATATCCTTAATAAGAATACTTTAATTTAAAAATATAATTATGCTTAGAATGCTGTGATAATTAGCAACTAATAGATTTTAAGAACATTTCATTTTAATCGGTGCAAGGATACGCATACCTCTAATATATCCTTTACACAAATAATATTTTGTTATCAACATTTAATATCTGTGATGAATGACAAAAATAATTTAAAAAAAAATTGTAGTGAATTACATTTTGATTGGTGCAAGGACATTTCTATTTTCGATATAAAATAATTTTCGAACCAAATATTTTTTTTAATTAGTACGAGCACTCAGGGGATGACCCCTACGTATGCAGTACATTGTGCCAGAACTCAGCGAGAGGGATTAGGTAGAGAAGATAGATTTTGAAAAATTAGATGGTTTAAATCTTTTACAACTCTGCTTTGAGCGTTATGTTAATTTTTATAGCAGAGTTGAGGCGCCTCCGGTGTTAAGTAGACGCATTAACTTTGTTAAGCTGTATTAGCAGGCATTTTATTAATTGTTTTACTTCGCCGATGTTTCTGCTAACCGACGAAGGAGGGCGATGTTGTGTGCATTAGCTTGGAACAGCATCAATCAGTGCTAAGCCGTCATCACTTAAATAGTCCGACAACAATTAATACAATGTCTCACTAACGTACATTAGAGTAATTAATGATGTTGATTGACTTGCTCTGGCCAGGGTTTGAACCGAGGCCCCAAGTCATTGTTTGCTTAGTAGTCAACGCGCTAACCACTTCAGCCAACACCACCCTCAAATTACATATAAGATTACAATAAAGAAAAAATAGCTAACATTGGAACTTCATTTCATTAAACGCAAGGATACACCTTCCACTTATACATCTTTTATTTCTGTAGCATGGTCAAACTGCCACTAAAAAAACCAACATTGCCGCATACACATAGCGTCCGCAAACATACAGCGTGTCAAATTGCATTGACAAACTACAATCAAAATATTTCGTGTATCGTTCACTTGACACCCATGAGTGTGATCAAAGGGCCGTTGCATAAAGCACTTGAATAAATCACATTTTAGTGCCGCATGCATTTGTTTATTAATATAAAAATTACAAAATATCGATACTCTTGGGACTCACGCCGCATGTCCACCGTGGGAAACTAGAGGGAATGTTTTATTTTATTTAATTATACATCTTTTCTAGTTAGTACATAAGACAATGTATTTTAGTTTAAGAATTAATTTATAATAAATCACGCTTAGGAGCTACAAGTTAGCTCTAAGTAAAGGTGCTAAAAAAACATGTCTATAACTAAAGTAACTAAAAGCACTAAAATTTCATATGTAGGAATCGACACGCCTAGATCTTATATTTCATTAATGTTAATAATTAAATATTAAATACATCTCGGATTACAAAAACAGAAAAAGTTTTACCAGCTTTTAAAATAACACTATTAGGCTTTGTGATCAATTTCATTTCACTAAAAGCAAGGATATGCATGTCATCCTCTCATACATATTTTCAAAGTAAGAGACTGTTGAGTTCTATTTTAAAATGTTTTTTGTTCTGTGCAAGAATATGCCTACCTCTGAAACATCCTTTATATGCGGCAACTAAAATTCAATATAAGAAATAATAACTTGAAAAAAATGTATTAAGCTCTGTAGTGGATTATTTTAATCGATGTGAAATTACACATACCTCCCATATATCAAAAATTACATTTTTACTTTAATCAGACCAAGCTTTTTCTCCACATATCCTTTATATAACAAAATAAAAATTTTGAATATAGCGCAAAAGTTTTAACTATTCGCTCAACAGTTATACCAATAAGCTCTATGATAAATTCAAAATTAATCTATGCCAGGTCACAAATGTCTCTTAAATCTCCTTTGTTTAGGAACATTAATATGAAGTAAACTAATAAAAATTCTTCAAGAGAAATTATAATAAACTTTGTAAATAGTTTTTATTTGAATAGTTGGTTAAACATTTTTGCTGCCGCAGTTAAGCCATTTTTTAAACAAGCGTCTAATTTAAAACTCATACTTTCGCAGACTTAGCAAATATGAGAGCCTTTTGAACGCAAGTATCTATATTAGAGACTTAGCGCCTCCAGCTAAACACATGTTCTTTTTAAGTGAATGCATGAGAAAAGTTTTTGCTGGTGGCCAATTTGATTTTTTTTTTTATATTTTCGCTTAAAGCAGTCAACAAAAAATTTATTAATACTCGTATGTATGTATTTCAATCTGTATTTATTTGTTTAAAGCTTACAAAAAAGGAGGCTTTCAAACAACTTATATAAAACAAAATACGAAATAAATTATTTTAAGGGGCCTTAATTTTTGTTTAAAAAAAACTATTGATACCTTAATGCACATTTACATGATACATGAGTGCATTTGTCAAGTAGAAGAAGAAAAAAACATAATAATCATGGCAACCATAAAATGTAACCATGGCAAAAACATGAATTGTTGCATTAAAATACAATCGCACTGCACATTTATATCAGATATACTCACATTCATACAGCCAAATACGCATTTACACACAAACGTGACTACAATTAGAATCTCCATCGCACTCATGCATGTGTTCCCCACTATATAGTGTATTCTCGATTGATTGTGTTTGTATGTTTCTGTGTATGCATGTGTGTGTGTGTGTGTGTGTATGAGAGCAAGCATGAATAATATAAAATGAATTAACATTAAGTCGTATCAGACAAGTAAAGCAATTGTATAAATGGACTACAATAATAAACAAACAATAAAAGGACATTGAGAATTTTATATAAACTAACGCCATCACGGAAGACATCCTCACACAAACACCCTCACACACATACACATGAACAAACGCAGTCAAGACTTATACTTTAAGATAATATATGTTTATCATCTAAACGAAAATTGAAAGAAAGATAACAATTCACTGCTTAAAAAAATCGAATGACAATATTTTTAAGGACTAAGTTTGGCAGAGTACTGGAAATATACGAATAATGACTTTTTGGAAGTCTACATGAGAGATTCATATTAGGGGATTGATAAGTTTCTCCATATTTGCGTATTAATACTCTAACACCACAAAGAAACGGTTGCAATTATTTACATCAGAAAGATGTAAAATGTATTCAAGGATCATTCGATTTTGTTGCGCAGTGTAAATCTTTCCAAAGTAAGATGGCTATTAGTTACGATCACTTATAATATTATTACTAACTTCTATTATAGAAAATGTTTGCTTGGTTAATTCCCATTCCCATGATATGCGTAAACATTTGCCTGAAATTTGCTAAAGTGCACATAAAATAATTCATAGTCCAGTACTTGAAGGATTTATGAGGCTATTTTCTCGTTCACATGCTTAAAAACGAATTTAAAATAGAAAATGTGAAAATTTCATTTATAAATGGAATTCAAAGAGACAGACAAAGAAACAAACAAACGAACGGTCTGTCTGACTGACAGATATTGAGAATCTTGGTTTCAAGTAAAATGACCAAGAGACAGACAAATTGGTCATTTACCTACAACTGCATACAATTAAATATGAATATGCAGATTAATGCGGATATGTGCATATGTGTGTGTGTGTGTGTATATATATATGAGCCACTTAGCCAAACACTCAGACATTATGGTTTTGTATATATATTTTTTTTTGCTTTTTACAATATTTAAATCTTTTTCGAGTATTTAAAACAATAACAAGTTGAGATTACATTGTAAATCGTATTTATTTAATTTATAGTTTTAAAACTGTCTCTTGTATAAAAAGTCACAATATGTATATAATTTTATATAATTTGTAATTTTATCCATTACTTTCACACAAACACAAACAAAAGCATAGAGACTTTCGAATGGTTGGTTTTTCAAATCATTAAAAAAATCATAAAATGAGACCAACCGATGTGTTTCTTCTTGAAAAAAAAAATGTTTTTTACACAAATTCCCATTTCTTTAAAAATTTGTCCACATATTTGTGATTAATCCGCATTTCTTTACAGGTTAAAACAATTTTAATTATTTTAGGGATATATTTTTAGTGAATATTTTACTTGTTAAATCATAACTTTTTTGCAAAGAAGAATTTAATAATCTTCTGATTATTTAAATTATTTATTTATTAGAATTTGCTCAGTAATCGATTTTCACTTCTTCCATGAATTTTTTTTTTCTAAGAGAATATTTTAAAATTTTTGATGCATTTTAACGTGCATAAATCAGGTTTTAAATTAAACTAAAAATAAAAATGTATTGTACGCCCTTAAGCATTTGTTATCGAGCGACTATTAAGCTTCGTCAACAAAAAAATGGCATATCAAAATTCCAAATAATTCATAATTTAGGAATTTTTGACCGCCTTCTGGTAAAATGGTTCATTGTGCGGTGCCAAGGTATAACATGAAATCTAATGATGGGATCGTGTTGGTTGATCTCGACAACAACAGTTCGATTCTATAGCAGTCAAACAATTTTTCTGTGTTTTCAAATGTATTTTAAATTTCAGTTGGCAACATTATTTGTAATTACCAACCATGTAGATGATTTCAAAATTTCTTTTTAAATGATTATTAATGTTGTTGCTGTTACTGTTCTGTTTATGGTGTTAAGTGTACATATGTATGTATGTTAATGTATGTTGTGGTATGTCTAATGTTGATGTTTTTGTGTTTGTTATTTGTGTTAGTATCAGTATAGTCATCGTGTTATTGTTGCTGTTTAAATGTCTGTTACAATAACCGGTACTTCATTCTGACATAAACATGTTTTGTACACACAGTTCAGGCATACAAACAAACAAACAAACAAACGACTGAACGAACCAGGCGTGCATGTATGAGTGTATCTGTGCACATGCAATAGAAAACCAAGCAGACAATATACAATTATTCATACTTGTTTATAATAAAACCATACAATATTGTTCTTATATATATTGTGTACATCTACAGATAATACATCAACTACTATTACTACAACACTATGTGTGTATACGTGTCTTTGCATGTGTGTGAGAAGAGTAAAGCACACATAGTAAACGGAAGTGCGTAATTTCTCATTTTAAGCCAATATGTACGAGAATAAATTGTATACTGCTAAGGAAAACATACACACTCGCGCGCATACATGCACACAGACCATATATCTTTCACTCTTGTATCGTGTCGAAATAGTTTAGCTAGAACATTTTTAATTCAGCCAAATAATAATGATTGTATTTGTAATAATGAATGTGTGTATTCTTGGAACTTATTTGTTACAAAAATGTGTGTATGTGTGTGTATGTGTCTAGTCTATTTTTAGTATTTTCCTTTCCTTTTTTAATTTTATTTACTATCTTTTTTTTAATTCAAGTTCTGGTCAATTAAACTTTTAATGGTTTATTTTATGTTAAATTTTCAGTATTATTTACACATTTAAAGTTCAGAGTATTTAATCCGAAACAAAAGCATTAACAACAACAATAACAAAATGATAGGAAAAACTTTCAAAACTAAAAATAAAAAGATACACTCTTGTCTAGTTTGTGGTTTCGTATAAATATTTGTAATAAATGATTTTCTAGATTTTGAGCAGGAAATCTTTTTGAAAAATTTAAATAAGCCAAAGGGATTTCCTCAAGGACATTTAAATAATCAAACTGGATGTGCACAATATTAAATGGACCTTAAAAGTATTTAAGGCAATTAATTACTCAGCAAATAGAAAGCATATAAATCCTTAGTAATATCAGATTGACCACTAAATTTAACATTTGGTGGTCATATCACGGAAGTGATTCCATTAGTTGAATGAAGGATACGAAAGTTGTAGAATATTAAATTAAGTACATACTTGTTTTTATTGAATGGAAATTATAATGTTCTTGCCACAAAGCCCAGTAGTTTCACTGGGTATTTAAGGGATTTTTAATAAGTTTGAGTTTTTTAATATTCAGCGTAGTCAAATATTGTGATCAGAATGGTTTCAGAGCCATAATGGCATCTCAGACCTTACTGTTTTACACTCTTCAGCTTTACATTTCAAGCATTCGTTACGCCCAAAGGTTACTTGTCTACTCACTTGTATTTTTTTTTTTTCTTGTTCCAAAAATTATTTAAGTTTTTACAAATCCAATTTTTACACAAACAAATTAATGTCCACTATAACAAAAGTAAGTTGCTTTGATTCCAAAGAAATTAATTTTTTCTTCTTCTCTTATGGAATGAAGGGCACTTTTAATAGAAATGGTGTTCTATGACAACCAATTTTTATGATGTTTTTTATATTTGTTTTTCCTACTTCTAACATGTTTTAAAGTTTAAAAGCTTTAAGGCTCATAATATTTCCATTTTATTGTTCGAAAAAACAATTTCCCTCTAAATTGCAACTTTATATTAAGTCAACTGAATGTTATTGACGCATGTTAATCATAGATTCATCTTTCTTGTTGTCTTTATTCGGAAATGTTTGCTAATATTTCAAATTTATTTGCTTTATTAAAATTCTTTGCGTTGCGTTATTTCATACGAGGATTGTTCAAACATATTTTGTTAGTTTTTTTATTTAAAAAGTTGTAATCAATGCGTGCCTATCCGTCAACACGTGTGAACTTGGCTGGAGTTTCTTATCACTATCAAGTTGTTAAATGTATTTTTATTTAAAAATAAAAACCAAAATTGATATCTAAGAAAAGATTGTTGCTGTCGGTTGCCCAAAAAATTTGTGAACATTTTATTTCAACTAAATTTGTTTTTAAATTACTACCACTTATTTAAATCCTGTGAACTTTATGGACACAATTAACACTACAATACATTCAAAGAGTGGACAGTGCAACACCCACATCAATTATTTATTGATTATAGCGTATCGTAAAAACAACACCAGCAACTGTTATGAAAACTGGCACTCATATTGAGATTTTGCGGCATTAAAATATTATGGAGAGAAAAAAGGACAGCGCTACACCCACTTAAAAGAAATTATGGAATATTGCATATCTTAGAAATCACACCAGAAACTGTTATTATATTAAGACTCTCTTACTACGTTTAAACGCGTCACTTATTTGCAAATAAATTTATTCCTAAAATGGTGAAGCCATTGTTTGTACGCGAATAGATTGCAAATAATTTAAAAGTGTTTCCACACTGAATGTTTAATCCGGAAATTGTTCAAAATAAAGTAAATCTCCCGTACAAATAAGTACAGTTGTGCTTGTATTTTTGTTTTTATTTGTATGCATGTAACTTGGCAGCACTGAATTTTGTACAGCGAAAACAAGGTTGCGTTTCATATAACGAACTCAAAAACAATTCAAAGAAGAAGGAGCCAAATCACCGCACACGATATCGAACAAAATTTATCGAAATTTTTCATTTTGGTATTATCGCATACGATATAGAATGAATTGTATCGTAATTTTACGCATCGTATGCCATAATTTGCTTATTCGACACGTATCGTAATGTTATTCGATACGATAGTTAATTCGATATCGAATGCGGTGATTTGGCTCAAGGTTTTTAGTTGCTTTTAACAAATGGTAAAACCATATTGTAACAGTGGGTCAATTGTCAGTCTAAAAACACTTTATGAGATGCGTTATTAATCGAATTACCCTCGTATTAAATAAGAATGGTTATTTTTATAGATGTTTTTTCACATACTCTTCCATCATAGTTGTCTTCGTCATCATATATCAGAAATTCGAAACTGCAGGAGTCATGTTGAACGTTACGAAGACAAACTAAAGCTGAATTTTTTTCCATCACTCATTCATATATACTCATACATATAAATAGAAGACCACAAATTGGGATATACTCGTACGTATGCATGTGGCAAAATAGTAAAACTTCATTTCGTTTTGGATACTTTTTTGTCTTTCTGCATGCCATAAACCATATCATGATTTCAGTGTTTCTTTTCTTTCTTTTTTCTGATTCTTTTTTCGGGGTTTTTACACCCTTTCAACAAAACAAATCGTAGTGTATTCATGATGACTTTTTGTTTTTTTTTTATTTTGCCTTGCTGGCTTTGGCAAACAGTTGAAAAAACCGCATAAGTTTTCTACACCTTGTTGAAATAAACCAACTATGCAAAATGTTTCTATTAAGAGGTAAATAGATATTGGACACAACATTCACACAAACAGAGAGAAACTGTTTCACAAATTGTATGATTGTGTTTCATTGTGTTCGTATGCAAAATGGAGTGAATGCCTGGCGATGGCTATGACCCCAACATTAAAAAGCATAAATTTAAACTCAAAACCACATGTGCAATATGACGTTTTTACTTTGCAACTAAATATGAGAAAGACTAAAGTGAGGGGCAGTGAAGGCGAGAGCAACAGAAAGAGAGAGAGAGAGAGAAGTATGAGCTATATCTCCATAAACATTTATGAAACCTACAAAAAAAAGGAATAGTAGTTAAAGAAGAACAAAAACTAACTGGCAAAGGAGAAGTTTATGCAAGTGTCAGTTGTAAATGAAAATTCTATAAAAATTAAATAACAGGATAAAAAAATTCGTCGTCCTCTTTTTCCAGGAAACACAGACGATGTTTAAATGTTTTTTATACACAGGTGCTGTAAATGCCAGGAAAGAAAAATCAAACAATTTTTATTGAAACCAACAAGTACCAACAAAACAAAATGGAAAAGATTGTGTGCCAAACTTTTTCAAATTTAAATATTTTTCAAAAATGCATTAAAACTTTTCAAAGAATTTACACTTTATTATAATAAAAAGTTAAAAGTGTTTTATTGCAAACTTCTGTTAGTTTCTGCTAAAACTTAAGGCCCTGTTCAACCATAAAAAAACAGAAAATCGATTGCATTGAAATGTGAATTTAATCTTAGAGAACAGTTGTTTGCGATATTTTGATTTAGGAAATCCAATCCAATGAATTTATCTTTTTTATATTTGAATAAAAAGAGTTAATGATGTCAGCTAAGGATTTAGAAAATAGCGGAACATGTACATATTTTAATGTCGGTAATTTCTACTGACTTTTGTTTGTGTTACCCGACCCTGAATTTAAAAAAAAATTGTTGTTTCTAGTCGAAACATTGCGCTTCTTATATTCGTACTAGAAACTACGTAGGAAAACACGTTACGTTAAAACTAGATTTATCTAAGAAAATAATAGAACCAAATTAAGCGACATCTAATAAAAATGTCGATTTTGTTTCCTTGTGTAATATATTTTCATACATTATTTTTTATTAGTAATGTTTGTTTTTGATATTTTGTTCATTGAAATTCGGCCGATATGAGTCACGTCAAAAACAGTTTTAAATTTCTTTAATATTTTAAATTGATTAACAAAAAATAGAATTATACTATGTTCAGACATACAAATTTTATTGAGTCAATATTTGGTTAATTCCAAAAATTTTTTGAGTGTTCACACATACAGAATTAAGCTAACTCAATAAACTTTGCCAACTGAAAAATAATTTTGTTTTTATATCAAACCGGCCACATTACAGCCCATTCTCTTTTTCTTTCATTTATCTAAAAAAATTGGTTAT
Organism: Lypha dubia; assembly: GCA_947311025.1. NCBI lineage: Eukaryota > Metazoa > Arthropoda > Insecta > Diptera > Tachinidae > Lypha > Lypha dubia. The sequence continues at coordinate 1,649,628 of OX371264.1, read as the reverse complement.
TTTTAGCATGTTTAACTTATTTTTTGTTATAAATAATAATTTAAATTAAAAAAAATTTATATAATAAATTAAATTAAATTTATTTTGTTGATACTTGTCATTGTAGATAACTTGCAGATAATTTTTGCCACTGAACATACTTGTGAACAGTGTTGCATTTCAAGTTTTACTCAATGTTTATAACAATTTTCTATTTATTGCGCAATAACTTAATTACAATTTTGCAATAATCGCAATAAATGTGTATGTCTGAACAGGGTATTAATTGTTAAGTAAAAGTAAATTTTTTAAACCAAAACTGTAACTCTAATTGTATACAACATCAGAACTTATGATGGCTCATTTTATTTGTAACACATACAATTATCAAAATTAATAATAAAATTTAATATTTTGTTCATTTAAAATTTTTTAATAAATTTTTTGAGAGAAAATATTTTTAATTTTTTTAAGTGTTTCAGATTATCTTTTAAGCTATAATAATTGGGAATAAAAAATGTATATATTATAATTTTAAGGTAATTTTCTTACCCTATTTTTGCATGCAAAAAAGTTGCGTAGTGTAAATCGATACTCTATAATTTAAAATATTTAATTTATCAGTTTAGTACATTCACTAATAAAGTTGTGTATGCTAATTAAGAACTTTGTTGATTATTTGCAAGAATCATTTAACTTTTTAACATATAAAAAATATTAAGTAAAATTTAAGAATTTTAAAACTTTTAAGAAAAAAACTGCTGGGCATTTAAAAGTCACCTTTTAATACGTTGACAGACAAAACCCAGACATTCAGAAGACTTAGCAATTTAATATTAATGTTTTTCACAACACAGGTACACCGAAAGAAATGTTTAAACGATTGCAAAGTACTATTCTAGGTAACTTTGCTGTCTAGGTTCAGAATTGTACATTAATTTTTAAAGTACTTTAAAATAAAGTTCAAAGCCAAACCAGATTTCGTCCTGTAAAAATCACAACACATCACTAATAAATCTCAGTGTTAATTTCCTTTTCAAACGCATGCCAATACATGTTCGTGCTTGATTACTTTTTTTTATTGCCCACAATCTTTTTCAACAATTATTTGATGCGTATGTTGTACTTTTTTGCTCAAACTCTTAGTTTTATTATTTAATGTATTTTGCAAATCCAATTTATATTCATGAAATTTTAAATTGGCCTCATCATGACGAGGTAGAAAGAACATCATTAACCGAGAAAAAGGTAACAACAGTAACGAAAAGTGAAGTGAAAAGTATTCATGATGTACTTTTTTTTTCTTTTTGAGTCATTATAAATTCATTTCAAACTTACAACATCGGCTGAATGGTTATTAGCTTTTGTTTACCTCCAACCACATTTATCTTTTAAAGCTGCCTGTACAATAGAAAAACAACAACCAAACAACTTTTTTCAATGTGTTTTCTTTCTAATTTTGCGAAAAGTTGACGTACAAGTAGTACGTACGCATAACAAATACTTACTTCCCTTAACTTTTTCTCTTTGTATGTATAGAAGACATATCGTTTGATATTTTCATCACAAAAATTATGAACTTCTTAGCACGGGATAACACCTTAAATTTACTTCAAGTTTTCAGATGTATTATTGCCGACTTGCTTTAGAAATACTTTCTGAAATTTGATTCCAGATTCTTTAAAAAAACTTAATAGTTATCAATCAAATTGAAAAGTGTGATAGTAAAATTCTTTCCTATAAAATTCATATAAAAGTATTCACTGGGTTAGTTCTTCGTACAAAAATTACTTTCATTGAAAATAACGCTTCCACAAAGAACTTCATAAATAAATTGGATTTGAATATGGCACCAGACACCAGGCAATGAGTTATTTAACATGTGTCTGAGTATATTTAGAGGAAAGCTTGGGCAATAAAAATTACAACAATTCGTGTCTTATTTAGAAAAAATTTAAGATCCAATTATTATTCTAAATTTATCGCCAAGAAATACGAGTCAGCATAGACAGGGAAATTTTACTTAATTTGTTACCAATGATGCTTTTAAAAGAAATTCTTCAAAATGTTCTTAACAGCAAGTTAGGAAATACAAATTTTATGAAATTATCTTGACACGACGTAGCAGCAGCTATTGTCCAAAGTCAACAAATATGGATTGCAAAGGGTTAAAAAAAATATTTATGATGATAATTCTATCGCTTTCTCTCTAGTTCTGGCACAATACATTGCTGTAAGTTGGGTCATCAGCTGAGTACTGGTCCTAAAAAAAGCATTCTTGCTGTTAGAAAATTATCTCTCAAATTAAATAAATTTTTACTTGAAAGTAAGATTTTTTCGGAGGAACATTAAATAACTGCTTTCAAAGACACGAACTATTAGCTTTTTTTCTTATAATAAGACAATTTTATTTGACTTAAAAGCAATTTTTCTAAATTTAAATAAAATTATAACTAAATTTAGAAATTTTGTTAAACTATTTTGAAGGAAGTATTTTAAATAATTTAGTACATACAAACGCTTCAAAACAGATACAGAAGGCCTGTTTTCTTACTTCTTTTATCGGTGATGGCATATACAGCCAGCTTTTGCCACCTAGAAAATGCGTGAAAGTATTTCATTATCGTCAGTTTAAATTGTCATTTTGTCCTTCTTAAGATTATTAAAAGTGTGTAAATTTTCTATCCAACGAATAAAAGTTAAATTAATGTTGAAACTTTCGTTAATCTTATAGGCTTTTTTATGTAAAGAAAACTAGATTTACTTATTTCTTGGAAAAATTTAGATTTATGAGATTAAATTAATTTTAATGAAATATGATGAAACACACTTCTTTGGTTTAAATAACGTGTCTACACTAGCATATTTATGACTTCAGTTTTAATTAAACACCTAAAAGTATGCCACAAAATGCGTAATAATTGCTTTAATTTCATCATTATTTAAAAAATTAATTTCAACATTTAACCACAACCACTTCAAAGACACTTTGTCTCTAACTTCCATCCTCAACCCCTGCACTTCGCAAATACTTATAACGAAATTTTTTTAATTTTGTTTCATCCTTTGTAACCAAATCAATGAAGTGTAGCAATTGTAAGCATTTTTCTAAGACCCTAAGGCTTTGCCCTCGAATTGCTATAAAAATATAATTTTTTACAAAAGTAAAATAACTTTCCAAAAAAAGCATTAAATATACATACATACATATAAAGAAGAGACTTTTTTGTTGAAAATAAAATTAAACAAATAATAAAATTCAAGTGTTAATTATGATAAGAATTCCTTAGCAACCATGTGAGAAAGAAATCTAAGAAATAAAAAGATTGAACAAAAATATTTAATTATAAAATTTTTCAAAAATATCATGTTCATAAATACGTAAAATTTAATAGATGATATTGAAGAAACTTTTCAAAGCCTTTCCAACACGGTAATCTTTAAATGAAATATTCCTTAAACACCTTGAAATATGCACCTCTGCCTGCATTATCTAATTCCTCCTAGTTAAGGGAATCAATTCGAAACTTCTTTTCCAGGCTTGAAAGCGATGATTTTTTAAGACCCTAGCGAATTCGTAGTAAATTACTCTGTACGTCTAAATTAAAAGGATGATCTTTATTACCCACGTGGCAAACAATCTCATTTTGTATTGTATTGAACAAAGTTGAAAATTAATAGCAGTTAAAGCTACTACTACTGAAAGCAATAGCAATCAGTCATGCTTTAAACACCATGGTAATATTTAAAGAAAAAAATAACAACTTTGAATAATTGTTCAAATTTCAATAAGAGAAAACAACATTCTGCCATCGCAACAACAGACAACCATCTCATTAAACTTAATACGTTAAAAAATTCAAAGGAAACATAGAAACTTCATGGCCCAAAACCACTTGAAAAAAGAACTCCAAGTCTAAACCAGTCTCCACTAAAATGAAAAAAAAAATTTAAATATACATTGCAAAGCAATTGAAATTCAATACAGTGCGAGTACGAGCACAAGAGTACAATATAAGAGATAAAACAAAAAAAGTATGCTCCTTAAGTTAAAAAAATCTCTGCATTGAAAAGCAAAAAACGAATTTTAAACATAATGAAGCAACATATTTTGCATACAAAATAGAAACCAAAAAAGCGGCAACATATTTGTTCAAGTAAAACAACAAACAAACACACAAACAGAGACAAAAAAATACTTGTACTTTTCCTGTTTAATAAATTTGTATTATGGTTGCATGTTCTAGATAAAATTTTGAATAAATTTTTGTTTTATTAAACCACCAATTAATTTGAATTTATTGGGATGAAGAAAAGGCCTCTCTAATTTCAGTTTAATTTAAATACAATTTCCGGTTGTTTTAAAAATAGAAAATGGTGGAAAACAGCGAAAAAGATTTACTTTTAACATCGTGTTGAATTTTATTATAATAAAGTTTCCAGTCAATTAACATTTTGTTTAACCCACGAAAGGCCGCTGTTAAATAGCTGAAAATGTTCAATTTTACTTTTAAATGTCAGCTTTTCCTTCAACAAGAGATGGTTTTGCAAGCGAATATCATGTACGTTCACACACAGAAAAGACTTAAAGCCCGTCCCACGAATGTTGATCGATCGATAATGCTGAAATTGTAACCATACATATTAGTTATTTGTTTTGCTTTTGTGTCAGTAAGCAAGCAATATGTTAAATAAAATCGCTTATTAAAGAAACGCAAGTTAGTTTGTTTTTCGCCTCAAAATCCAGTGGGATCGTATGTGTATTAATGTAAATATCTCCTAACGATCGTATATTAAAAGTAATAAAATTAAAGAATGTCCTACACTACTCCTCCTGGTAATCCAACGGTTAAGTCACATTCGTGGCTTACCGACTCTAAAACTTATTAATTAATTTTTCTAATGTACATTTGTGAGACATTGTATTAATTATTGTAGGACTATTCAAGTGATGAAGTCATAGCACTGGTTAGCAGAAACATCGGCGAAGTAAAACAAATAATAAAATGCGTGCTACTACAGCTTAACAAAGTAATGCTCCTACTTAACACCAGAGGCGCGTCAATACTGCTATAATAATTAACACGCAAAGCAGAGTTGTAAAAGAGTTAAGCTTTCTAAATTTTCAACATCTATATTATGTACCCAATCCTCCTCTCTTGCATTAGTAGGGGTTATCCCCTGAGTGTTGGTCCTAATAAAAAAAAATAAAAGCTTAAAAATTCATGATAAAACAGCCTTCAAAATATCGTGATAATAATGATTTATGTACACAAATACATGGTTTACATTATCCAAATGTTTTGGAAAGAACCGTGCCGTACCACTAATTTGTTTATCGTGTGTAATGTGATGTTAACTAGGTAGAAATCAGGAATAGTATTATCTAGCAATAGAGAAATGTACACCTGTACCTAAAGGAAATATTAGATATGAACACAGAAAAATCTCAGATATATTCAAAATGGAATTTCACTGTAGGCCTGTGTAATTTTTTTTTGTAGTTTTATTATTTATTGAATCGTCAATTATAAATTAAAACATCAATAAGTTATTCAAATCTTAAATCTAAAACTATTAAAAGTATGTTTAGCCAATCTGGTTAATTTTTAAAATATTAGCTTATGAAATTTGACTATTAAGTGGATTTTGAGCAATAATCGTGTCAGACTTCAAATCGTTTGGATATTGATTATGGCTGCTACACGATTAAGGTAACTGTGGGTAGTTTAAAGGTGTGTTAGGCTGAACGGGAGTAGAATTAGTTTTTCTGCTCGACGAACGCTTAAAAAACGAATAAAATACCAGTAGTGTGGTTTCCGCCGCAATTGGCACATTTTTTTTTTTTTTGCCTTGGGATCTCCCTTCAATTTGTCACATATAGCGGTACAGTGTAGCTCATCACATACAACGCAGATGGTAGGAAACTTGCAATAAGTTTTTGTGTAGCCAAATTCTAGGCTGTTCAGGCATTGGATTTGTCCAGCTCTGTTATGTGGCACCTCAACTGTAACTCTTCGGTGCAACAAATACCTCAAATTGTAAATTGGAGGTTATTCATTTATTTTTTTATTTAAAGCGTGTGTTATTGAAATCTTAATTTTAAAATTTCTAGTTATTAATTTCAAACAATGCTTAACTCATACATATTTACTTACTTTTGCGGTTGTCTTTCACATGCCTCGCCTTTATTCTCATTATTTAGTCAGATGATTGCTGTACAACTTGGAACATTGTGTACTATATTCTAAACTCTAAACTAAACATACATACATACATACATACATATTATTTTTTAAATAATTTTATCTTGGCAAGTCTAAAAAATGTCTTGATAAAAATTCATAAAATAGATAATTCCTTTTAAATTCCCTAAAATGGACATTTTCACACCACCAACACATTATTAAGTGCATGTGTATTTTGTTATTTTGTTGCTCTTCTTACTTTCTCCCTCTCTCTCTCTGTATCTCTCTCCCTCTCTACATGCATTATAAATATTTTGGATATTTGTTAGAAAATGCGGGAGTATTAGAAAAGTATAGGATATGTATAATAAATTATAGTTTTAATATTATGCCAACGATTCAATGCAAATTGACAGGTTTAAAATTTGTAACCAGAACCTGCATATGTATATTCAAATACTTACCAACACAAATACAGTTAAACGTGCATGCTTTTGAGTATCATGTTAAAACATGACACACTAATTCATGTTTAGCTGAAAGAGGTTTAAAAGAACGTGTTTGTGTATGTATTTATGTATGTTTGTGTTAGATAATTTCAAATTTCATAATATAAAATAGAATATAGACAGACAGATAAATATGGAGGGTTCCTGACTGAAATTAAACTATGAATTGAAAGGAAGTATTTGTGGAGGATTTACAAATAAAATGTTTCTTCAGTAACACCATAAATATTTTACTACTGCCAGCCAGGCTAACTGGCTGCCTGGTGGTATTAATATTTCCATACATATGTATGTAAGCAAGTGCATATGCATATGCATACATATAAATGTGTTAGCGTGCTTATTTCAACTAACAACGATAATTATATTTTAAGCAGGATACATGTACAAGAAAAGAAAAGCTTAAGGCTTAACTCCTTTTGCAGGCAGGCGCTTCCTATAAAAATACTCCTACTTTAATGAAGTCGTTAGAATATATTTTCTTTGTATATCGATTTCTACATTTTGCAATAAAGAAAGTGAAAATTACACTATTTCCTGTCTTGAAGAAAAATTAATTTTTTACACAACCCTCGTTAAACGTGCACATACTCTCCCTCGGATAATAAAATAATACAATTTAAGCTTTTACAATGCGAATGCACTCTCGACCACATTCCCGCTCCTCCCAAATGGGCATGCCACCACTTAACTTATGCAGCAGAAATACCCACAGACACACATGAAGGATACTAAATTTGGTGGTATTGAATTTAATCCAATTAGCATTATTTCAATTATAATACCTGGTCACTGGAGAATTTAATTTTTGATGAACATAGAAAAATTATGTGGTCGTTATTGTTGTTATTCTCTTCTTTTATGCTGCAGTGGAAAAGAAAATACATTGAAAAAACTCAAATTACAATAGATGTCATATGGAAGACACCAGTGACTGGCTAATGGAAACAATTGGCCACAATATTTATTGATAAATAATTTAATGGGCTCAAAATAAAATGCACATTACAGGCAGGCAATACACTAAATTCGTTTTGTTAATTTTAAATGACAAATAAGATTTATTTAATCCATTAGAAATGTTTCAGCAATTTATTAATTGAATCATTTGAGTCACAATATTAAAATCGATTTAAATGATATTTATATATTATAGGAGTAAAATGTAGATAATTTTAGCAAACAACTCTTTTAAAGTAGCCAAGACTCATCATTACATTATGAAGTTCATGAGGAAACAAGCAAGTGGTTGCCACAATGACTGACAACAAAAATCATTTCTATATTTGGAAGTTATTAAATATTTGAAACAAATTAAAAATTTAAAAGTATCTGCTCACTCACTTTTGTAAAAGTGCTTAATATACTTTTTTGAAAAGTGTTTTCAGAAGGGTACTATTTTCAAAAGGTACATTTCTTAAATGTACTGTTGCAAAAGAATCTGAACTCAAATGGTACTTTTCTAAATAGCAATGATTTTGAAAGGTACTTTCTTAGAAGGTGTTTTCTCTTTTAGAAAAATACTTTTTCAAAAGGTTACTTATTTTAAAACTCATTTTTATTGTGTTTTTTATGGTACTTGTGATTAAAAGGTACTTTTTTAAAAGGTTATCTTTTAAAGTTATTGTTTTTTAAAAAAAAAACTTTTTAAGAGGTACTTTTTTAAATCGATTGCTGTTAAGTAATTTTATTTAATTAAATTTTATCTACTAAAAAAGTACATATTTTGAAAGGTGTTTTTTTTTTAAAGACACTATCTTCATTAGATGTATTCTAAATATTAATCATTTTAAAAAGTGTATTGTTAAAGTCAAGTTTTCTTTAAAGTTGTTTCTTGAAGAAGCGCTTATTTATTTAATAGATTCTTTTTTTAAATTTACTTTGAAAAGTTTTATTTCTGAAACTTTTTAAACAACTTTATTGAAGGTACTTTTTAACAAAGTGTTTATTTAAAAATATATTTTGATTATTTTAAGCCCTTTTTCAAGAATGAGTTTTTATATGGGTAAGTAAGTAAGGGGTAAAGGTAAACAAAAGGTTCGTGTTTGGGGCATCCAAAATCTATCAGCGATGTCATGGTGAGATTGCATTGCCTCAAAAGGAGTGGCAAGCCATCAGCCAGAGGATTTTATGGCGTGTATCCAGGCAGTGAAAGAAACTTGCATCGGGTCCCTTTATTTTAAATTATTTTATTGTCTCGTGTCCATCTACGAGTAGCCGGCATGATTCTTTTGTAGCTGGTCAATAACCTGGCAACCATTTGGTACAGAGTAGCAATACCAGCACGCTATAAAAAAATGAGCCATGGTGGCGCTTTACTCTGGCTGAAGCTCGCCGTTGGGGAGGGATCTTGCCAATCTCTCTGGTAATCTGCTATTATGCCAGCTACTCGTAGATGGGGTTTTTTAAAGGTATTTGTTCAACTTTAAATTTTAGGTGGTACTTGATTCAAAGTACTTTTTAAACGACTACTTTCTCTTAAAAGGTACAACTTTAAAAGATATTGTTTAAGGTACCGTAGAAAGGTATTTAAAAAAAAGCGAATAATGACTAAAGTTAAAGGCAACTTTAGCTTTAATTAATTCTCCTTCAAAAAAAATTGTTGTGTGAAATGGAGATATGCTTTGTTTCATAGCAGTCTTTACCTCCAAAGTTCTCTATTACTAATGCATTACCAATATTTGTATGGGCATGTTTATGTGTGTGTGCGAGTGTGAACCCTTTTGCGTCTGGTTAGGTACAAAGCCATATAATTTGAAAATGCCATTTAAAAGCTTTTAATATTTTCATCACTTTCGATTATCGTCATTGACATCTTCTTGGTTGGTAAAAACAAAGTATAAACGAACATAAAACATTTTCACAAACAACAAAAAAGGAAAGGGTTTTAGAGAGCCACAACACTTGTGTAGCTTTTTACATAAATATGTACATACCCCTACAAAAACCATTAAGAATGACTCATACAAGCATACACATACACACACATTTATAACTAAACATCCTGTCTGGATCAGATTATACTGAAAATGGTTACATAATGTTACACATTACGAAAATTAAATAACTTTTCCTTTATTTTGCTTTTTAAAATCAAAATTGTAATTTTCTGTTTTCTCTGCTGCTCCCATTCAAAGGAAATTTTATTTTCTCTCTTCAATTTATTTTTTGCTGGCACCCAGCAACAACAAAATTAAAAAACGATTAAAGTTAGAAAACTGTTTTAGAAAACTTTAAATTGTTAATGGATTTCCATTTCTATTTTTTCTTTTTTATTTGCTATTTAAACTCTTTATAAAAACAATTTGCTTGTTTTATTTGGTTGAGCCAATAAAAAAAATGTGATATTTTATGGGACGTTCCTTTTTTCGAATGGTGTTAAATCGCCAAACAATTGTTTTTGCATTAAAAAGTGGCATAAATTCGAATACGAGTTCGTGCCAAAGTATCTATAAACGGCATCAGAAATCTCTTTTTTTCTATTCGTTTCATTTCATTTTATGTTTCAGCAATTTTTGTTTATTATATTTTTTGTTATAAATGGTTGTCGAACAAACCTTTGCACGAATTTTTTATATTAGAAATAAAATTCTAAATCATAAAGTGTTAGAAAATATTGGTTTACGCTGTTGTCAGTTGAAAAAATCTATCGAATTGTTTTCAATATTTTTTTTTTTTTTTTGTATTTGTAGAGCGATTATATAAAAAATCTTTTATTAGATTTTGTTTTGTTTTTTATTAAAAAAAAAATTCTAAATGAATTTAGAAACGAAATAAGCAGTATTGCAATGCTTCGTAATTTGAAGGCTTTATTATCACATTGGGAAATTATTGATCAGACCACGTATGATAAAGTTGGTTATTTTATTTGTTTTAATTTTATTATTATGTATCCTTATTTCTTACCTGCTCCTAAAATTTTATATAAAGCAACTGTTAAAATAACAATTAGTATACTTCTGCTAGTTTAAGGCTTAAGTTTTGTTGTAGAAGGTTCCGAAATTAATAATAAATTAAATTAAATTAAGTTTTATCCAATTAACTTTTAATCTACTAATTTAAGATTAATCATGCTATTGAGTTACTTATATTGGTAATCTTGAATATATAATTTTATGGAAATTTTTTTAATTATAGTATTCGATTTTTTTTTGAAAATTTTTTATTCGTAATTTTTTTAATTTTAACGAAAAAATGTGAAACGCTTCATGATTTTGCGTGTCATCCTTGCGCAGGGGCCATGCTAATCTTTGTTCTTTTGTTCCTCATAATCTTTTGCCAACAGCGATATTGAAATATTTTTAGTCGGAAAAATGTTAGTCGAATAACTAACATTAAAATAAATTTAAGTGACAAAAATGTTCATAAAATTTGTTGCATGAAATTTTTGTTTATTTCAGAAACAAATTATGTAGAAAATTGTGGAACGAATAGCCACGTCAAGCTTCAACTTAGAATAAGTGAAATAATCTTCCAAATCGGTTTTGACAAACAGCTACATAAATTATGAACTAAAGAAAATAAAACTAAAATAATAATAAAATAAAATCTACGTAAATTCTCTGTCAAAGGACACGAGTTCATGTCATAAAGTATTTTTATGATAATATTTTTCGTATTTTTGTTTTTCCTTTTATTATATTGATGTTGTCTGAATAGTTTAAAAGTTACATTTGGCATTTTTATTTTGCCTTTCTCATTTATTGCCATCAAATGTGGCCATGTGTGGATGTGTAGAACATCCAATTTACTACAAGTAAAAATATGAAGGTAAAAAAGAACTTTTACCTTGATGCCATCATCATTTGATAAATTTTATTAAATGTACAATTTTGTTTTATATTGTTTTTTTTTTCAATTCCATAGAAATCGCATTTGGGAACGAAGGTAAGTGAGTGAGTGAGTGAGTGAGTGAGTGAGTTATGGATGTGTCTCTCATTTTGGTTTTTGGTTTTTTGTTTTTATTGCAACACAAATAGGCGCCAATTTCCGTTTCCGCTTAATCGTAGTTTGTCGTCACGTGTTTTGTGTACGTGACATGTATGTTGTTACGATAATAGTTTTTGCTAAAAAAAAAGATTTTTGTTTTTATCTACTTTTTCGTTTTTTTTTTTCAACTTTTTAGTTTGTTTTGATTCTTTGGTTATTGTTTTTTATTTGCTTACCTATCCTGCTAGATGAAGAGAGTTTTTGGCCAATAATTCTCGGTTTTTTTGTTCGTTAAACAAGTCGAACAATTTTATTTTGATTCCTTATAAGAAATTTTTTCTCAACTCGATTTTAATAACAAAAGTTTTGCATGACTTTGTTGGCTGTTGTGCGTGAGAGTTTTAAAATCATTTTTAAAACCCACTCAAAGTAAACAAAATTGCAGAGGAATAAAATTTTAAAAACGGGTTTTTAATAAAATTTTATATTCTCTCTCTTTATTTCCATTAAGAAACTAATTTTTTTAACAAAATCCTGACAAAAGGAAAGCTACATGAAATTATTACCGCACAATCATTATGGAAACAACAATTGTTGCCGATTGTTCGGATTATTAAAAATTAAACGTGATTTTGTAAAAATGTAGCAGCTTTTCAGTTTTAATAACAAAAAATATATCTGCTGCATAATAATACTTTCCCTTTGAATGGGTACAGCTTAACGACGGATTACTAGACACACACACACACATACAGCTTGCTGCAACACCTAAAATATGAGTGTCAATTACATGTGGCAGCAGGTGCTTCAGTTTATTTTTGTAGCAAATTCTCTTCTACTTAAGTTTATATTTTCGTAAGTAGTTTTTGAATAACAACAGCAACAACAACACCACATAAAACAAACATGACTTTTAATAAGATTTTTTTTTATTTTTGATTCTTTTCTTTCATCCTCATTTCACTCACAAAAATGTGTGGTTGCTGTGTAAGTAAATGAATAAAATTTACTTTAAATTCCTGCAAAAGGAGAATGAAACTGTGGAAAGGGTATAAAAACTGAACACACAGATTTTCAGTGCGAGTAACATTTTGTAATTCCATCTTAAGTTAAAAAAAACAAATAATCTTATGTACGAGTAAAAGTATACACTCACATTGAAATACACGCAAAAACGCACTCATTTTTACACATCTACACACACATATTCACTTATGAATATAAAATGGTGTATGTTCATTTCTAGCAGTGTGTCCAGTCCATGTTTATCTATGTATATATAAATCATACGCTGTGACTCGCTAAGACTCGAGAACTACTTGACCGATTTGTATGATTTTTTTTTTGTTTTGTTCGTCTAATCAGGTTTAGAAAAAAAGAAAGTTCAGAAAAGCCCAAAAAAAAGGTTAAAAAATCGAAAAAAACGATAATTGCGTTTTGTATGCAAATTTTACATTGCACCATTAATTGCTGTGGATTAGTCTCCTTAAACTCGATAATTGCTTGACCGATTTCAATGATTCTTTTTTTTTTTGTTTTTTTCGTCTTATCACGGCGATGGTTTCGAAAAAAAGGAAGAAGAAGAAAAGCCAAAAATAAAAGTCTAAGAATCAAAAAATCTCTAATGTACGTTTTGTATGCAAATTTGACTTAATACCACCCAAAGGAATTGTATTTCTTCAGTTGGTGGCGGACCCACTGTTTGACAGCTGCACAGAAACAAACTATAAAAGAAACCAAATAACAACTTCGTTAGATGAATTACGAGTAATCATCCTATTTAAATTGTCTATATATATAAAAATGAATTGCAGTTCGTTAGTCGAGAAAAGTCGAGAACGGCTGGACCGATTTGCCTAATTTTGTTCTTGAATTATTTGTGGAAGTCTATAGAAGGTTTAAAAGTACTTTTGGTACTTTTTTATTTTGGATACTTTGTAATGGATTTTTATGAAATTTGATAGGGTACTTTTTAAGTGATAAAAATGCGTAAAATTCGTACTTTTGTTTTGTTTTTATTAGGTTTTTTACATTGACTTACTACTTATATTCTTAGGGGCAAAATAATGAAAATCTGTCACTTTTGGTACTATTATAACTTTTTATTAAAAAATAAGTAAATTTGTTTTTACAATAACGTACATTAGTATACTTTCTTGGGTGTAATATAAGGAAAAGCAGGTACTTTTGGTGTGTTTTGTTTTTTCGTTAACATGTAGCGTGAACGAATTCACGGGTAAAAACTAGTATTCTATAAAATATTGTTTAAAATTGGTATCATTTCAAAACACTTCATAGTTTTCCGTTCCAAACATTAGATGCGTAATAAAACTTGTTTCTGCTGTTGTTGTTCTCCTTCATCTTCATCTTCTTGATGGTGTTGTAATTTGTGATCCTGCATAATAACAACCTTATGTCAATAAACTAACACACTTACACACACACACAGCAACATAACATTTCCACTATTGTGATTTGTTTCAAACGCCCTCTTAAACATATCGTACAATAGAGCATTTGTATTTAAGTCTCTTTAAAAAAAAAAAAATTTGCATATGCAGGCCTAAAACAGTCAAAGTGTTGGGCAAATAATAATGATATCAGTAACGAACGATGCAGTAAAACAACGAAATGTACATTTATAAGGTTGTTTTTTATATTTCTTTAAAAATGTACCTATTTTTAAGGTTATCTTCTTTGAAGGTAATTTTCGTAAAATTAACACTGCTCAACATTTATTTTTGTCAATGGCATTTTTGTGCCAAAAATTTATTAAATGTATTTTTGTTAAAAAGTACATTTATAAGATAATTTTTTTTTTAATAATTTTTTCAAATACAACTATATTTTTTTAAGTACTTTTTCAAAAGATACTTGATTAAGGTACTTTCTTAAAAGTTATTATTTAAAAGCTTCTGTTTTGAAAACGTTATTTTTTAAAAATGTATGTACTGATCTTAAAAGCACTTTTTAAAAGGGACTTTTATTAAAATTTAAATTTAACTTTTTTAAATGTACTTCTTTAAAAACACCGTTTTTTTTTGTAAAAGTACCTTTTTTTTAAATGAAACTTTTAAGGGTAGTTTTTGTGACAAAATCTTTTTAAAGCGTAATTTTTTTAAACAACATTAATTTCAAAAGTACTTTTTTGAACTCCCTTTTAAAAAGTACTTTATTTGAAAGGTTACTTTCCTAACTTTTAAAAACGGATTTTTCTTAATAGATATATTTTTAAGGTACTTTTTAGCATATCTACCTTTTAAAGGTACTTTTGTTACAAAACAAAATATTTAAAAGTGTTACTTTACATACACGTTATTACTTTTAGGGTTCTCTTCTCACAGCTATTATTTTCAAAGCACTTTTTTTAAAATGTACTGTATTTTAAAGGAATTTTTATCAAATCTCAAAGGTACTTTTTTCAAATCGTTTTAAAGATAGCATTCAGAAAAGTACTTTATTTGTAAGATAGTTAATCGAAAAGATACCACTTTATTTTAAGTTTTTTTAAAGGACTTTTTATAAAAATTAAAAGGTGCCTATGTTAATGTGGCACGTTTTTAAGGGTAATTTTATAAAAAATTTATATATTTTTAAATATATTTTTTGAAAATTACTTAACAAAATCATTATTATGTATTTTAAGCGCCCTTTTTTCGAAATTATTTTTCTTCTGTAGAAGGAACTTTTTTCAATAGATATTTGTTTAAAGAATTAATTAAAATTAAAATAAATCAATCACTCCTTATAATGACACATTTTTAAAAAATAATCTTATATGGAAAATACTCGTAGTTTCTCTTTTATACTTTTCTTACTTTTATTTTTTTCCTTTTTTCAACGAGTCCTATTTTCAAGGCTTTTGTGTCAAGGTACTCATTTTATTAAGTACTTATTATAAAAGCTTCATTGGTAAAATAGAAATTTTTAAAGGTGGCTTTTAAAAAGCAACACTTTCAAAATTTACTTTCTTAGAGGTACTTTTTTAAAACATGTTTAAAAATGGAACTTCTTTAAAAGTAAACTTTTAATATTATTTAAGTACTTTTTAATAGTACAACATCTATAGAGTAATAATTACCAAATTACAAACGTAAGTCGAAAATACAATTAATGCAATTTTTATTTAAATTTCCTTTATATATTAAAAGTACTTTTATTTGCAAACTTTTCTCTAAGGCAGCCTAATTCATAAATTTTTGTCGAAAAGTTTCATAAAAAAACTAAATTTTGTTTTTTCATCTCTACTTAACATCCTTCTCGTTTCGTTTTCTATTTTTTTTTATTCAAGACTTTCTTGCTGACTATTGCGGTTGCAGATACCAATACTGAAATGCTGATTCCTTTAGTTCTAGTACTCGTATAGGATATAGTGTGTGCTTTAAACTATGCACGGTCTGGCAAGTTTTCGAAATAAGTTTTCTTGAACGAATGTGGTGGTAAGCAGCAAATTGGATGAAAACTCAAAGGTTTCCGCATAATTGTAAAGATAATTTAAAGCGGTTGAGTAAATCTACAAAAGAATCTCACAGCAACAGAAGCAGCAACAACAACACCAGAAGTAATATGAAAAGAAAAACCCTCTAAGCAACAACTACAAAGATGAATACGCAACGAACGAATTCAACTATCAACCATAGCTGCCAGATTTTTTTAAGGTAATATCGTCATATTTTTGGGCAAAAATCGTCATTATCGTCAATATAGCTTATTGAAATCGTCATAAAAACGTCAAATGAAAAAAACTGCTTTTTTTCAACAAAACATATTTTATTAGAGGCAAAACATAACAAAAACTCTTAAATAAACAAATCTGATTAATAAAACAGCATTCTTTTGAATACAGAGATCAGATACTTCAATTAGAATTCACGATAAAATCATATGTAAATAGATTACATGTTTTTCAATACTTTGAAAACATGCATGGAAAAAATATTAAGTTATTTTTATTCCAATTTAGTAAAATATGCATTTTAAATTTCATTTTTGGAAACACAATTTCTAAAAAAGTATAAAAGCTAAAATAAAATTTATACAATAAAAATATAATTGTTAAAGAAAATAGACTTGTATACATATACATACATACATGTATGTACAATATAATTACAAATACATATATATTGCAATTAAACATATCGATTAATTCAGGTACAACTGTTAAATCATAGCAGCTTTAAATAATCTCTTGTAATTAATATTGCTTCCAAATAAGACTTTTTCAATAAATTTCTTACTTTAGTCTTATTTATGTTTAACTGACTAAATATGATTTCCACATTTGCTGAGGATAGTGGTAAAACTAGGTTTATTGTAATAAATTTAGTCAAAACCGGAAACAAAAGACTATAGTCCCTCGTTTGCATCTCTGATATTTTTTTCCAAAAATCCAATCGTTATATGTTTTAATCAGTGCAATAATTTTAATTGTCTGAACTCAGTTTCTAGCTCCTGGCTTTCACTTTCTTCAACAAAATAGGAAAATTCTATAATTTCAGAAAACCAACTTTTTTCTACATAAATAATATTAAATGGATTAATTTGGCCAAGAGCTTTATATATTTATTTTCAAAATCAAATCTGGATAATATCTGATCACAAAGCTCTATATAAGAATTAACACAATTATTATTTTTCTTTTGCACTAATTTGTGCTTCTTCAAATACATCTCTGGCAAATATTCCTAAATAAATGTCTTCAAAATTTAAAAAATTGTTTTTGTTTTTTATAATCATCTAGCTGAGCGCCCTGGATTCGCACGGAAGCTATTTACTTTTATAAATTTCGATTTACCTAATCAAAGCACATCACGGCTTTCACGAAAAGTCATAACTCACGAACGCGTCGACCGATTTCGATACACCATCTACACGACCACACGAACAAACCAAAAATTTAATCGAATTTGGTTTGACCGTTCGTGAGTTATAAAGTCACAACACACTTGGAACAATTTTATATATATATTATATAAAAGTTTACAGTTTTAAGCATACTAGTTTTTAAAATGTTGCTCATTAAAACTTTCAGCAGCAATGTTGCAAACTTGAATAATTTAAAATCGTTAAAATTAGGGTATAAATCGTCTCATCGTCACTATATAATTTTTAGGCCCCAAAATCGTCAAAATGACGATAAATCGTCAAATCTGGCACCTATGCTATCAACAAGAAGATGTTGCTGGCACATACTCTCTCTCTCTCTCTCTCTATTCATGAGATACCCAGCGGAAAAATGGTCTTTGGTATATTACCACTTCTTACGATGAAGGAATGTATTGTTTTTGCATGTGCACAAGTGTCGCATTTTCCTTTTAAATTGTTAAAAAGAAATGAATTATAGGATTTATTCGCCGTACATATTAAACGAATTCATTACTTGACTAGGACATGTTCTGTGTTAACGATAATGAATTCTGGAATGAAAAATTATACATGCTGTACATTACTCTCTCGTTTACTATTCATTACCTTTTCCCGCTGGGTAGTTTAATTTCATTGCAACATTCATGCCCTGCATTCACTCCCTGCATTCCCTCCATTCTATCTATCTATATTCTATCTACAAATTTTCTCAAGTCTTTTGAGGAAAGCATGTGAGTGTGTACAGCAGAAAGTTACCGTAAACGCAAAAGGAAAGCAGTAGATGGATGCATGATGATGCTTAAGTAGTTTATGGAACTTTGAAAATCAATTCAAGGTGAAGCTCATTAAGCTCATTATGGTAAATTTTGCTTAAAATACTCGTAGTCGTGAATCTTTATTATCATTTTGCAAATTATTATTTATGATGTAGAAAATTCACTTTTAGTCTGGTCCTTAAAATACGAAAATACGATTGCAGATTTTATGCAAATGATTTTCATATTAAAACCGATTATGAGATTTATTATGTTTTTAATTAAACACTCTTGTTATTACAGAATTTGTGGATTTTAGTAGAATTTGTTCTAAAAAAATTTCCTATTGAATTTCAAATGTTTAATTTAACTTTTTTGTTCATTTTTCCTTCTTCTTGTTTGTTCTTCTTCTTCTTCTATTGCGTATTTAAGACCACTTAAAATTTCATTCACTTATAATAAAGTTTTTCACCCCCAAAAAAATTAATAAAAATTATATACGAGTAAGTTGGTAAGAACATGCCAACAAAAAAAAAGAACAAAATCAAAATGCACTTAACTCTCAACAACACCGAAAACAAACTCCGTGCCACTCCGTGATTTTGATGAAATTGTGTGCGCTGCATTGGAATTAATATGAGAAACATAATTAGAAGTGTTGGGTACGTTGGTTTTGTAAATATTGTACCATAATTTTAAATTTTAAAAGTTTTTGGATAAAATTTTTCGCGTTGTTGGGCAAAAAAAAACTTAGGGTTTGTATTTGATGATTAAATTTTTGACCAAAAAAATATTCAAAATCAAAATTTAATCCAATAATATTAAAGCATTTATTTTTAATACAAATTAGCCAAATAAAATCCGGTTTAATGGGATATTTCAGCACTAATTAGGAATAAATATAAAATTGATTTCTAAACTTATTTTAAGTTGTTCAAGTTGACTTTTGAGCTTTGGTATCTCCAGAAGACTTCTTTTTCACGATATAAAAAGCATATAAAAGAGTTAAGAGCTTAGAACTGTTCCAAAAATATATTCATCGTGGTCTTTTACATAAAAATAGTAAATTTATTTTACATACATAAGCATTGAAAGAATCACAAGATTTTCCATGTTGATTCACTAGAAACACGTGCTGAAGGTGTGAGAGTATTTTGCTACTGTTTCAATGACACCCAGGTATAAACGCCAAGAAACGCGCAAATTTTTCAAAAAATGTTTAAGAACTAAATTAACAAAAAAAAATTAAAGTCTTTCAACAAATGACAGCAGCACTAAACTACATTCTGTTTTCGCAAGACGTTCCATTTCAGAAAAAAAAAAATACTTTTGGATTGATGACAGCTTGTCTTTAGAACTTTAACATCAATAAAATAATTACTGATGACATTTATTGAATTTTGTCATATTTTAAGTGTCATCTAGGTTTAGGCTAAAATATGAAACTGCATCGATTTGATGTCACAAATTGTCATCAGGATAGTTACAATAACGCCCTGACACATCTCATCAATAAAATTAAAACTTGCATCAATCTGCTGACAGATGTCATCATCCAATTTCTCATAATTTAAGTGACATCAACGTATAGACTGAAACATGTAATAGTTTCAATTTGACATCATATTTTAACTGTTATCTGTGCTGTGACTGACACGGGAAACTCCATCATTTTAATAACGCATTTCAATATCAACCATAAAATATTATAATGTTTTAAGAGTAATTTATGCTCTGGCCAAAAAGTGTAATTGCATCAATTTAATGTCATATATGCTGTGATCGAAACCTGTAACGACGTCAATTTGATGCCACATTTTGTTATTCAGTTCCGTGACGAGTTTCGTCAATAAAATAAAATTTATCGTCACAGAATTGTATATCGTTCTATGTTTTATCTATAATTTGCGTGAAACTTGTAACGACTACAACGGGATGTGACATGATTTGACATTTGTGACAGAAAACAAGTTAAATCAGATCTAAAGTTTACAATTTGTCTTTACAAATAAACTAAGATTACTCTTTTTTATAACAATTCTTAAGGAATTTTCGATAGCTGTAAGCTCTGAGAAACAACTAGAGAAAGTCTACAGAGTAGCTGGAATGCACACACCAATAAAGGAAGCGATCGATGGTATGGAAACATTGTAATATATTGATGACATATAGTCATCCTATATATGACATTATATCAAATTGTGTCTCGGGTTAGTTTAAAAAGTAAAATTATATACGAAATAATTTGGCTGATTAATGTTGTCAAAAAAGTTTATATAAAAATTGTCATCGTAATGACAACAATTGTCATGGTATCAAAAATTAAGAAACCTCGGTAAGAATTTTATGTAAAATTCCACTTGCAATTATAACATTTTTCTTTTCATCATTCTACAATTCCCAGATCAACTTTCTGGTTTGTTCCACTAAAAATGACATTCTACATTTTATAATCATAAAATTTTTTATATTAAATTCTTAATTAAAATAAAAGTACTTTTTCATATGGAATAAAAAAACTGAACATACAAAATGAATTTTATCGCGTGGCTGATTAGGGCAATTGCAAATTTCTACATTTAAACCGGCATATCAGTGGCAGTGGCAAGAGATTCATTCATTCCATGCCTACAGCAAAATAAAATTAAATTAAAACAAAAAAGGTCAGAACTGAGCAGTTGGCGAAGAAGCACAAAAAATAAAAACAGCTGCAGTATAACAAAATAATAAAATAAAGTTGTTGATAAAAATAATAAAACATCAACGAAACTTTAATGCGAAATCAAACTCTTAAGTTAAGCCCCCTAACAGTTTATAAAACGCTAATACTAATGCTCTGAGCAACAAAAAAAAAACACAAGTGAGAGTCTTAAACGAATATTAATGAACCCTGCACAAAATGTTGGAATAGTTAGAAAACTTCGAAATAAATTTCTGTTTCACCATTATAGATTTGCGATTTGCAAGATTGATCTCCAAAACAAAAGTTTGCCAAAGATTAAGGATTAGCGTGAGCATGTGGTTATGCTGTAGGGTGTAAGAAACTAGAACGAAACAATATATCAGGTTACATGCAACGAATTTGGTTGCAAAGAATTATTTAGTTAAATGAAAAGTTTAAAATTTTTGCAAATTTTTCGTTTGTTTTGCAATAGTTTTTTTTTGTCTTATTCATTTGGTTTTTTATTCGCAATCAGTAGTAATGAAATAAAATTTTTTAAGCAAAACTGAAAAAAGTAGACGCAAGGACTTGAGAGAAAAAAAAAACAACAGCGTGCAAAAACTAAAAGAAAGAACTGTTAAGTGGTAACATGATTTTGTAGTTATAATTAATTAAGAATTTATTGAATCCATTGATCCATGAATTCTAACACACATTCGGGATTATTTGAACAACATGCTCTCCCACTCTCCCTCTCTCTTTAGCTACTGTTTTGCTTTAACTTCTGTTTAGCTTAAGCCTTTCTAACACGTCTCTGCATGTATTAACTATGGTAGATTAAATATTTTGCGAAAAATTTAAAGTCACTGAAAACTTTCCTTGTTTTTGTTTTACAAATGGGTGTCAGTATTTAGAAATGTTGCCTATTAAACAGAACTATTTAGTATAAAAAAAATAACAAAGCTTCTTATTAATCCTCATTTATTTTTATAACATTAAGTAGATCGATTCGTATAAAAGTTTCTTTCCCTTTTAACACAGTGAAACAAAATAAAATTATTTTAATACGATTCAGTCTCAGAAATTGCGTCCTTAACGGCTTGTAGGAGAAAAAAATTTTATTAATACAAATTGTTTTGTCCCATTTTCACTGAAGAATGTTTATTTTACACAGTCTTAACGAATCACCATCACTGACCGGGATTCATTACTTTTTATGAAAAAAATACGTCAATTCAATGCAGGCATATTCCGTAAAACTTAAGTTCCGCAGTTAATTGATTTAACGTAACGATTTTCACTTTATCTATTAATAATTCATTGAAACAATGAATGGAAGTTTTGGTTGTGTGTTGAACAATTTAATTTAATATAACAAACAAATGTCGGCTAAACTTCTTTTTACAGTAGAGTATGATGTTGTTCAGTATTTTAAATTTTTTGTACATGTTATTTTTACTCCATGTGTTGTGTTGTCTTTCTCGTCCATTTGTTCCATCCTTCCTCAATTTTTTTTTTTTTTACGTTTTTAACTTTGGGTAATTTTTGTACTTTTCTTAATAAATAAAACCAACAAAATAACTAAAGTGCGCGGGTTTTCCCATTCAGCATAGGAAACATAGTAAAAGGAAGCAGAAAACACTTTTTTTCAATATAATACTTTTGCTATTTGCCCCAGCAAAAGTAAATGATATGCTCTACTAAACGCAATCATGCGACACCAACAAAATTGTAGAATGAAATACAAAAGTATAATGAAATTATATGCAACATTTTGAAAAGAATTGAGTGAAAACAAAAATATTCAGTCAGTTGTTGCCACCAGTCAGTTAGTCGGGTTATTTCAACATATTTTTTTTATTTTTTTCTTTTTTTTGCACATTTTGTCCATCAGCAACAGCAGCTTTTTGTTAATGATACTAAAGATGAAGAGATGAACGACAAAATTTGTTGATGAAAAAATATATTTGGAAAATAAATTAAAACTTTAAGATGTAATTTAAGGGATTTATTTTGTGTGACTTAAGTTTCGTCTTAATTAAAACAAGCTTGAGTTCGTTATTTTATATAACAATTATTATTTATATTTTTTTTTTAAATCTTCTGAAGGAATCGTGCAAAATTTTTCAGGTATCAAGGGAATAATTATGGCTTATTAGTTCTACCGGCTGCACGGAAGAACATGGCAGCTTTATGTTCGGAAACCGCAACCCAATCTTTCTCGCTACACTGATGTCCGTCTGCTTGTCTGTCTGTCTATCTATTCAAAGTCTCGACTGTCACAGCATTTTGACAATGAATTGCAATTTGTAAAGTGTAAAAGTAAAAGTTTTGAAATTTTTAAAGCAAAAACTCCTTCAAGGGAAAAAATCCATAAGCTAAGAAATCGCCGAAATTAAAAAAACCAAATCCTGATAATCGCCGTAATCGTCAAAAAAATATCGCCAAAAATTGAACTAAGCACATCACCAAAATTTTAAGAATTAAATCCTGATATCAAATAATCATAAATAAAATCATAAAATAAATACTTCCTGTATGTCCATTCCTTAAATAGGAATTCCATAAAATAAAAAAAGCGCTTGAATTCTTCAATAATATTCTTTCTTATGAGTAACTTGTTTTACCACTTTTAAAAAAGTTTTCTTTATCAAGATGATTTTCCTTTTTTTTTAAACACTATCACACCTTTACTTTGAGTATTTAATATTTTGTCTAGACACGTTTACTACTTGCAACTTATAAACAAACTAAGACACACAACATTTATTTACTACAAATAAAGTATGACAAACCAAAGTTTGGTAAAATACAAGTCGAAGTTCATGTCGAAGTGGCTGATAAATTATTAGACGAACAACTTTAAATGGTGTTATAACGCTAAACTTTTCAGTACCAACAACAAAAAAAAAAAAGAATTTTATCACAAAGAGGAATATTTAAAGACAACAAAACCCTTGGAAAGTATATTAATAAGAATTTTTTGGAAATTTTAAATGAAAACTGTTTTAATTTGCAGCAAGTTTCCTGTGATGTAAAAATAAGACCACAAAAAACGTTGTGTGGCACGAGTTTTTTTTTTTTTTTTTTTGTCAATATTTTTAAAGAACCGAATGTTTGTAGCTGTTGTTTTTTATTGTGCAACTACCACTCACACATGCAATCATTAAAACATACAATTGCATGTTGTGTGGTTACGCATGTGGCATGAAACCATCTATGTGGCATGTTGTTTGTTAGTTGGGACATTTTCAATCGGTTTTCTTTTTTGTTTTTTTTATTTTAATAGAAAAATCATTAACAAAGAACAGCTCTTGTTGTGTTATTCCTTATTAAAATAGTTGTTACCTTTAATGTACACAGGACCCAGCAAGTTTTAATATAACTTGTGTGTAAATTTTAATTTATATATATTTTCATAAAACCCAACACAGTTAATGCAATAACGAAGAATAGCAACAACAATATAACCAACATCAGCTGCACTAACAGCAGCATATGGCTGTCATGTATGTGGTAAAATTCAGGAATCGCACTACATTTACAAACACTAACACTAGCAAACAATGAACATTCTAACCGGGAATTTTTGAACAAAAATGAAAATGTGCAGCCAAAATACAATTGAAAAATAGAAAGGAGACAATGTCAATGACAATGTTGCCACAAAAAAAAACAACCACAAATACATGCATACAAAATAGCAAAACACACACAGAAATACGCACACAAATACAAAAACCCGCTTATGTGCAAGTTTAGCCCTATACGCCAACAGCAGGACTAAAAAATCTTAAGTAAGAAAAAAGCTCTTTAACAATTTTAAATTCCTGGCAAGAAATATTTTGATAAGCTCCAGAATTTTTTTATATTATTTACTGTCGTGTAAACAATTGATGGCGTTTTTTAAATGCCAGACAAAATTCTTGTATATATTTGATAATGAATACATTATAAAGATTTTTGTTATTTTGGCATAGAAAAACCGACAAAACTTTTCAAATTGCTGAATAAAAGAAAATTCCATTAAAGGGGTTGGATTATAATTGTAAAAAATTGTAGCCGACAGGGACGTACAAGTAATATTTGATCAATTTGAATAATATCAATCATTCGCCATGACATATTCCATCTTTAACTTTTTGTTGGCATAGAGGAAAATACTACAAACTTGGAGTTTTGGGCATTTCTAAGGAAAATCATTTTTTTTTCTTATCAAGTCTTTGATATTGACAAATTACGTTTTTATGAAAAGTATACTCGTATGTGAAATACCTTCTTATGGAATATATTCTTATATGAAAAATATCTTGAAATAAAAAATATCCTCTTGTGAAATGTACCTTTTTTTTAAAATGTATCTTATTTAAAAAAGGTACTTTTTCAAAGTACTTTTTGCAAAAGGTACTTATGAAATGTGCCATTTTATGAAAACTAAATTTCTATAAATATTTCCTTTTCATGAAAAGTGTCTTCTTATGAGAAGTACATTTTTGTAAAAAGTAAGTTTTTATAAAAAGTACTTTTCCCCGATTATGATCCATTAATGAAAAGTATCTCTTTTTTAAAAGTGCTTTTGTGTAAAAAGTAAGTTTTTATAAAAAGTACAATTATGTTGAATTTATGAAAGTATCTTTCTGACTAAAAAGTACTTTTTTTTTGAAGACTAAATTTCTATGAATATTATCTTTTCAAAAAAGAATTTATTTGTTATGGGTTACCTCATCTTCATTGACTGCTAAATAACAACATACAAAATCCAACGTAATAAATGAGAATTGCAAAAGCACAAGCTTAACACAATTTTTATTCGATTTGAATCCTTACTTACTTATTCCTTCATGATTCTACTTTTGGTAAAAAATTAAAGTAGAAGCAAATAACTTTGAAAACTTTCAAAGCATGATAGTAAAGATCTACTGATAAGTTTGTATTTAGCAACCAATGAAATGGAGCATATAGATTAGCTAACCCTAAACAAATAAATTCTTTTTTGAAAACATAAAATCTTGAGTAATTACTCGAATAATATGTTATATATTTTAATATTTCCTTCTTTTATTAAGTGTTTTCTGATGAAAAGTACCTTTTTATTTTAAGTATAATCTTATAAAAGTACTTCTTTAACACAAGTGCCACTTTGAAAAAGTACCTTTTTATGAAAAATTTACTTTTTATGAAACATATTTTATGCAAAGTATCGCCTTATGACAGTGATTATTTTATGAAAAGTATCCTTTTATTGAAATTATGTCTTAATAATAAGTACCTTTTACATGAAAAGTACCTAAAACCAAAACTTTTTTTAACAAGTACTTATTTATACCAACATACCTTATTACCCAATAAGTTTTTACAAAAAGTTCTTACAAATATTTAATTATTTAGCATTATATATCATTTTTGTAAAAAGTACCTTCTCATAAATAGTACCCTCGAATTAAAAGTAAATTATATTTAATAATAACTTTTTTACAGAAAATTTATATTTGGGATAATTTTAGCTTAAAAACAATAATATTTGTTAACTTAATTAGCTCTCTGATATTTATATTTTCGCGATCATTTGCAAATGTCTGCTTATAATTAGAAAAATGTGCGTAAATAAGACAGTAAAAGTAAGTGCGGCTTTTTCATATTTATTTTATTATCCTATTAATTTATTCTCTTATCGTTAATTATCGTCATTGTCGTTTGAAATATATTTTTTTTATTCTCTAGTATTTTTATCATTATTATTATGGTGTTTTTGCTGTTATCTTTGCTTTGTTAACTGAAAATAACATCCATGTAATACACGGAGGGAGCAGCATAGGCTGACTGACACTCACACGCACGGTATTATGAAAGGGGCAAAAAAGCTTAGATAGATTTATTAAGTGAAATGTGGCGGGTATTGGAAGTTTTATTAAAACAAAAAACAAAAGATATGGGCAGACGGCATACAGACAGACAGACTGGCCGGCCGGCCGTGCATTTATGACTTCATAAGGACTGATAAAAATCATTTAACAACACTTTCTCTTTTGTTTGCATCGTTTAAAAATTATCACTGTTTTTTTTTCTTATTTTGTTTTTTCTTTTTCTTTTTAACTGTCATTCAAATTCACACATATGCAACACAAAAGCATTTTGTGTCGACCATTTTGCCATGAATAAGAACAAATTCACAGAATGGCTAAAATGTATTTAAATATCTTTCATACAATGGGGAGTTGTTAGAGTTTTTACGATGTTCAAATAAATTTAAAAGGATTTTTATCAATTCTCCAATGGATTTTTATTTATACATTAAACCTATTGTTGTCATCTTTGTTGTTGTTGCTGCTGTTATTATTATTATTATTTTCATTGTTGATGTCGGTGTTGATAACAATAGTAAATGACATTTTAAATACAGACCGTTAGCAAAGTGCTAAAGACTGAAAGTGTGTTTTTTTTTCAAAATTAAGATTATGCCACAAATAAAATGTTGGAAAAAATACCTTTAAAATTCTTTCCATGTTTGGCCACCATATTTCTGGCAATATTTTACACTTCCATTCATGTTAGCTTCCATATAGGGAAAAAATTACAAAAACACAGCCTAAAACTATACTAAATTTTTGCTGCAAATACATACTGTGTGTTTTCTTCATTTATTAACCAGTGTGACTAGATTAGCTTCTTTGGAGCTAAATTTTCATTTAGATCCAGCTACTTTACTCAGCTCTATACACTCGTGAGATATGTTTTGAGAATACTTTCGAAATAGCAAATAATTTCTTTAGAAATACCGACACTAATACTACTTATGCAAATACATACTTTTTCAGCAGAAGAGGATGAAGTATTTTATATGTAAATATATAATATTTTTTAGTTAATGAAAAAAATATACACATGAAGGTATATAAAATATCATTTCAGATTACATATAAACTATATTTAACTAAAGACTATACATTTCGACTGTCAAGAAGGTGCTAAAAATCACATCATTAGATTTGAAAACAATTGTTTTGAATTTGATATTTTATATTAAAATATATAAGCGATGTACGGGATACATGTATGTGTGAAAGTGTTTTAACATAATAAAATTTAATTTATATTTTAGATATTAATTATTTACAAGTTTTGAAAATTTTTTTTTTTAAGTTTTTGTTCCAAAACTTATTTAATACTATAGCAAATATACTATACTTTACATATATAATTTTGTCATACACAAGTTTGTATACATGTGTACAAAAGTATTAAAAAAATATTGAGCTCTATTGTTTGGATCCAAGAACTTTAGCTCTTTTTAGCTCCATTTTGAGTACGATTTAGATCCAATATACTTTTAAAATCTGGTCGCACGGTTAATAAGATATAATTTTGCTGGGTTTTTTTTTGGTAAGTGAGAGAGTAAATGGTGGGAGTAGAAGTTTTCTATACATACATTAGCACGAATATAACGGCTTTTTAAATTTTTGTTAGAGCATTTGTTTGTACATTTTAGTTTGTTCGAATAAACATTGTAAAGTTTCTGTTTATTTATCTCGTTTTTTCGTACTTGTTTTCCTTCTTTCTAATAAATTTAATGACACTTATTTAATGGGACTTTTTGTATAATATATTTCAGAGTTGGGTGTTGTGCAAATGTGTACCTCTTGAATTCTAGTTGTTTTTAACTAATACACACATATATTTTTAGACAAACCAAATAGAAAACTATGTTCTAAACTCAAATAAAAAACTTTTTCATAATAAAGTTATTTGTTGGCTCAAAGCACCAAAGCATAACTATAGAGGGAAAAACACACACACAAAATATTTATGCAATAAAAAGAGGGAATAAATAAAAACAGTTGAATAGGCAGACTATCGTCTGCTATCGTTGCTTATCGTCACCGTCATCATCAGTTATATGAAAAAAACGCAATTTCGGATCAAAATGTTATCTGTATAAAAGTCTGCAGTTAAGTTTTTAATTTCTAAAAAAGCCAGAACTACAAATTTTATAATTATGATAAATAAGGGAACGTAACCTATATTATTTTAAAAAAAATGATACTTATGTATGTAAACCCTATTTATATTAATAAAATTATACACACCAGCGCTGCAGCGTAGAAGTGCTTTATAATACCAAATCAATAATACTTTTTTTTTCAAACGAAATATTGATTTCTAAATCGATTTACATCACATACACACCTGGCTAATGTCTATAAGTAGCGCGGTTTTATATGATGAATTGTAGAGAAATTATTCGTAGCACAATTTGTTTACACAAAGTCAAGCGCTAACATCAGGCTCTGATCGCGCCCTTAAACACATTTAAATTTTTCATTTATTTTAAGGATTTTATGAAAAGGACAAAAATGACACATGTTACACGGCTTTCTCACAATATGCGATATGCGCTGTTATTGCAGCTGGCGTATGATTAATATTATTTGATAAATATTGCTCATACGCAATTTTAGTGTCTGGCGAAATTTAGTCAAAATTTTAATCAACTTTCTTGTGTCGTAAAACTGCGTCCTTTTTTATTGTTATGTGTTATTTGTGTTATTTAAATTTGTTGTAAAATTTTTTCATGTATTTTATTGCACCTTCCGTATGCCTTTTTATTTTGCATATCCGTGGTCCCTTCACTACAGCGTAGGTAATAAGAAAAACAATCACAATGTTGCTACAGTTTAAGGAAACATGTGAAACCCACGTCATTTGCAACAATGAACTATGTGAGCATTTAGATTTAGTAGTGATTGGTTTTTTCCAACACCCCACACCCACTACTTTGAAAGTTGCTAGCTTACGGAGACATATATAACCTTTGCTTGTGCACAGTCAGCGAAGCCGTAGTCTATTATTGTATGAATTAAGTTTTCTAAGCTCAAATCTGCAAACAAATATGTTTTTGTGTAGCTTAAATCATATGAAAAGTAATATTATCAGGCTCAAGTTCAGTTTTTTATTGAATGGATGAAAATTCAAATTAATAAGAGTTGTTTTATGTTCGAAAAATATTATTATTTATATCCAATCAGTTTTAGCAGAACGTATCAGTATACCGATTTCAAGGCCGCTACACCTCTCATCAGCGTTCAGTTGTCCATCTTTACAATTTTCGTAAAGTGGAAAGTTTAATAAAACAAAAAAGAGTTTTATTTAAATAAATGGTATGACCTTGAGCCCGAATAAAATTATTAAAATTTACAAATTATAAGGTCGAATATAAAAAAAAACATATATGAAAATAATTGTATTATCTATTCTGAAATTAAACATACTTTAGCTTTATGACCCTAAATTTAAACATAATTTTATCCCACTCTGGAAAAATAGATGGAAAAAGGGGTGGTTGCTGATTTTTAATTTTTTTTTTCATAAAATGAAAACAAAACAATACAACATGCTGCAAAAGTGACTAGTTATGGAAAATGAATTAAGAATACCAGTCAAACTGTTTTAAGGACTTCTAAATCGTAAAGATTTTTCTACAATTTTATATTTTTTATGTCACATTTTTTGTTGTTTCTTTTATAGTTCCCTCATTTAGTTGAACAAACAATTTCTGCACTAAGTTGTTTACAAAAAACAAAATTAAAAATAATAATAATAACAAAAGTATTACTAGAATTAAGTATAATCCTTACATGTAATAATGAATTAAATGTAAAAAGCTTTTTGCCGCTCTCAATTAAAAATAACGATAACAATTTAATTCAAGTATAAAATTGCTGCATTTAAGTGCAAAATGAAGAGAAGGATAAATGCATGTTTCAAACAACCCGATGAATTAGGAAAACAATGTTATAATGCCTTTCTCATACACAAAAATTTTTAAAAATGTGTCCATAAATAGCGGATTAATTTCAGGCCGTTAATAACAATTTCTAATGGGTCAAACTGCAAGCGTACACTTTCTAAGTCCGCATATAATTGGTGCAGTTAAGCGGTAACCAATATTTATGATGGGACACTTTCCCCACCAAAATAAAAATATATGAGTTGGAACCGCAAGAAAAATTTTGAAATGTAGGAATTACTCGATAATCAACAAACAAACAAACAAACAAATAAATTGAAAATGGCCCATAAATTTTCTTATACGTTGATCAATATTTCGGTGGTACAACTTGTCCCTCCGATTTTTGATAAACATTTTATGGGACAAAGCTTGAAGAAAACTCGATCAAACAAAAAAAATTAGGAAATCGGTACGTAACTGCGGAAGGTGGAGTTGGGTAAACTGTTCCAGAATTAAAAAAAAACACATATTTGACCAAACTACAGTCGAACTTCCATAACTCGAATCACCATTATCCCAAAAAAAACTTCGATTTACAGAGATTTCGAGCTACAGAATTTTTTGTCAAAATAGAATAAAGGGTTTTTGTTTTTGTGTGTTGTATTTTTATTTAAAATAGCCTCTAAAGGAAAACTACATACATACATACATACATATGTAATTAAAAAATTAGAGTTAAGTAAAATATTCTGAAATAAGTGACTGACTGAAATAAGTGACTGAGTCCTTACTCTTTTACTACATAAACGAAATCAAGATTCAAACGAGTTGATAATTTATTCCTTATCTTTGAAAATTGTTGAGACCGTGCTCGCAGGGATTCCATATTTATCAGCTGATTCCTTTTTCTTTAATTCATCTTCGACGTCTTTTATAAGTTTATATTTTTCTTCAATTGATAAGCATTTTAAAACACATTTAGTTGTCATAATAATAATAAAAAATCGATTTCAACATAGCCCGAATTATGCATAGAACTGATACTTACGCAAACAAAAAGAAACAAATTTGTAATTCCCGGAAAAAAATAGCATGTAAAATATACAAACCAGCACAAACAACAAAAGAGAGTAAAACAAACAAACCATAACTAAAGAAAAAACAAAAAACAATTTAAACAAGCAAAATTCTTCGAGTTATAGAGTTCATGTGTATGTTTTTTATTTGAGTTATGGAGAACTTCGACTTATAGAAGTTCGAGTTACGGAAGGAAAATTGTATGTGATTTGTTCTTTTGACGCTACTGCCAACCAAATTAGTTCGAGTTAGAAAAAATTCGGGTTAGAGAAATTCGAGTTATGGAAGTTCGACTGTACAAGCGGCATCGTGCTCCCATCAGAACTGTAACCAATCCCGATCAAACAAATAACAAATTTTAAAGATCGGTCCATAAATGAAGGAGTATTGCACTAAAATATATTTTGGGAGGGGAAGTTGTTCCCTGATTTTCAAGAAAAAAAGTTTATGAGACCCAAGTGCAAGCAAACACTTTCAAACAAAAAAATTTTAAAAATCGGTTCATTAGGAAAATTTTCTAAATGTTTCTTTTTAATCACGCAAAAATAAAGAACATTTTAAACCTCTGGCACTTCGTTATATGGATAGTTTTGTCCTTTAATTAAAATAGAGAAAAATTATTGCCTTCAGCAGCAATATGGAAGGCTAAAATGTCGTTTAACTTTTCTCTCTTAATCCTTTTCTAAATTTTTTTTTTAAACAGTTTAAAAGCTTTACAGTTTAAAAGAAACTACAAGCCAATAAAAATAAAGAGTGTCTTGAAAGTTGTTACGATTCGCTTTTACATTTATTCACAGACATCAAACACACTGATCAAGAATACGAGCAACTGGGTTACAGCAAATAAAACAATAAAACAACTTAAATAAAAGGATTAAAATAGCAAATATCGACCAGATTCTTACAATAAGAATATTTTACAATATACCAAAATAAAAGCACATAAACATACCACAACTAACAATTACAAGAACATTAAGAAAAATTTTACAAAATTCACTTGTTTTAATGTTGCAAACAGACGAAGAAGGTGTATAAATGAATGCATGGATGGAGACGATGTCTGTGTCAGTGTCAGTCAGTGTGCCAGTATGTGAGAGATAATAATAAAAAAAATATTTTACACATTTGGCAACAGTTTTAGTATCATTTGCACCATTTTAAGTTAGAGATTGTATTTTAACTACACTTTCAAACAATGGCAAACACAAAGTATGTATTTAAAACGTTTTTATTGTGTTATAAACACATGTGTTCTGTGCTACAGTTTGTACACTCTCTTTTTTTTTTCTTCTTCTTTTTGTAGAATACTTTAGTTGCTGACCTGGGATCATTGGTCCATAAACTGAGTTAATGACTGTAAACAAATTTTGCAATAATCATAAAAATTGTGTACCTTCAAATGGAAATAATAATTGCAGCAACAACAACAGAAACAGCAACTACGAAACCAACAACCAGAGCAACCAAAACAAAATGTTGAAAATTTTAGTAAATTTAGCTCAAGTACATCATGAACAACAATTTGTAATTGAAATTATTTTTATATTTTCTTTACAATTTTATAACAGCAAGAAGGAAAAACTGAATTTTAACACACAAAAAATAAATAAGGAAGTATTGTTTTATTTAGTAGAGATTATGAGAATTAAAGTATGGCATGGTACAGTAACAATACCAAGTCAATAAAGCAAAATGTTAAATAAATTGAGTGATCAAATTTAACAAGACTTTGTTGTACATTAATATTAAGAAAAGTTGTAGATTTTTAGAGATTTTTAGGGGTACATTTTTATAAAATTTACGTCTGTTGGGACGCGAACCAAGGAGCTTCGGTTTCGTAAATAGGCACTCTAACCACCTCACTACTACACCTTGCTACATGTTAGCAGCCAGTTTAAGAAGATGATTTACACATGATCATACAGAAACCTAATGAAATCAATAAGGAATAACTTTTTGAAAATATCAATAAGATGGCCTAATGAAATCAATAAAAAATCCCTTTTTTATACAATTCATATGAAAACCTAATAGATTCAAAAAGTTTTTCTCTATGGATTGTTTTTTTGGTGCCAAAAATAACGGAAATTGTGAATAACAAGTTTTCTTCTTGATTTTATGTATTTTCCTTCTTGATAAAATTAAAAAGATTTACCACATAAAAATAATAATGAATCTCTTCGGAAAAATCTTCGCTTCTTTCTGCTGGGATACCCCGTAGCCTAAAAAAGTTTTCATAGAGAAAATCTTCTTGATTCTATTTGGCAGTTTTGGCTCTGTGCATGATTACTTTAAAATGATAATCAGAGTAGCATTAACATCTGTGGTAAGTTCTGCAGCAACATTCATTTTTAACCGATACTAAAACACACCTCCCATATGACTGCATGTCTCTAAAATTAAATTTTAGCAACAATAATGTTTAGCCCTTTGTGGCGCCATGTTGCATTTCTGCAACATACCATTCAAAGGTATATAAAATTGCTGCAAATGTTGATATAACGATTTTAAGCTGTGTTGTATATTTATAACATACATAGATCCCAAATGATTTAATATCAACTAAGCTTACTATATGGCAACACTTGAATTTGTATTGCTTTTTAGAGACGTACGAGCGCAAACTGGTTTTGCGATTCTTAAATTTTTTAAAAACTAAGTTGTGAATTTTTTTATTCGAACTGAGTGATGTTTAGTCAAAGAAATTTTTAATTTTTCAGGCTTAAGTTTTTAAAAACAAAATATTTGAAGGGATAATGCAAGTTTCCGGACTGCAAGAGTTTTACACAAACTACATGCGAAAAATGTGATATCAGTTTGTGATATAATACGCAAACCAACTGTTTTAAAAATGTTCATATTTCTTAAAAATAAGCTTGATTTTTCACTGTTGCAAATGCAATGTTGCATTTCGGCATTGCAAAGTTTTTTTTATAAAAATAAATACCAAATTTAAAAAAAAAATTATTATATCCGTCAATAATATCAGATTTGTCACCTGATATTAAAGAACTAGAAGTTTTTACGTCCTTGCGCCACGATGGGTAAGAATGCTGCAAAAATTTTTTAGCGAATCGCTCCTCCGTCGTGACTGCTGAGACAGTTTGCGAAATTTCAAACGTCTAATTAACAGCACAGGTGCTGCAACACTACTCTAAAAATTAACAAAAACGTAATGGCAGAGCTGTAAAAGAATTTAGAAATTTTCTACATTTTCAACACCTTACCTCTCTACGTTATCCCTCTACCTAAGTTCAGGCACAATATAAGTGCTGAACCCAAAAAAACAGAAAAATATTTAACATAGAGGAAAATTGCAATGATTATTTTGAAAAACTAAATTCTCTGCTCTGTAAGAAACTTTTTTCCAATCGATCCAGGGATATCTTGAATTTGTGCTTCATAATGTAAAAACTGCAAAAGTTTTTCAGAAACAACACGAGTAGAATTTTTTTTTTTTTTTTGGTGGTAGTTTTACTATTTATTGAATCTTCAATTATAAATTGAAACATCAATAAGTTTTTCAAATCTTAAATCTAAAAATACATAAATATATGTTTAGCCAGTGCTAAACAAAATTTTTAATTCCAACAATTCCAACACGAGTAGAATGAAACGATTTGCTGTTTTCGAGTTTCACCACACAGTCGCCCCTACCGCATCATGCATTAAATACATTTAACACACCAGACTACACGAAAACACCACTTCAAATACCGCTTGCTGCATTTGCCGCCTTGTAACCAGCTATTTAATTATATTGAACGCAGCAGTAACATAATATTATTGCATATCAGTGGGGTCACTTTAAATTAAGTTTTTTTTTTTTTTATTTAATCAGCTCTTTTAATTTAAAATGTACTGAAATATATCGCGGGAACAATAATTATTGCAGTAATCTGTGACATATAAAATAAAATGGCCAACACAACTGCAAGTCCTAAAAACAAAAACTGTTGTAAGCTATACAGTTCTGTGATATCTAACAGAAAAATAGTAGTGTTTAAAATTATCTATATACATTGACAACTGCAATTTTTATTGGGTGTGAAGCTGTAGAGATACTCTGACAGCTGAGAAATTTAATGGAATCCACAGAAAAAGGAATCGTAATTTCATATACTTGGAAATTCATATGCGCCAAAATTTAAAAAATAAACAACGATTTCGTTCATTTGAATGGTAGCTTTTGTCATACATACATTTTATTCTCTGTATTTACCCTAATACATACTCATAAACACTACTACTTACTTGATTCTCTTTTTGGCCAACACTGATCTAAACGCAACAAGCCTTCACCAATAAAATGACATATGAAATACACTCAAATCAAAATTTTACATTTATTTGAGCATGTACTCTAAATATATATTTCGTTGGTAGCCATACCAACTAATCAGTAGATGTTTTACCCTTTATGTTTAAAAAATTTTAAAGCTCATCTATTTATGCAAAAACTAACAAATATATTTTTGTGAATTACAAAGCATAAAAATAGCTTTCAAAATTTTTTAAACACACACAACAAATAATTTTCCATTATGAATGTGTTTACTTTTCTACACCTATACAATTAGACAAGCGCTGGTTGCCATTAAAAGTATTTATAAGGCAAAAAATTAAAAGTAAATCTCTCCTTTAGAAAATTTTACATTTATTTGAGCATGTACTCAAGTATTTATGTTTTAAATTTTATTTATTTGTTGTGGGTGATAAGTTGGTATGGCTACCAACGAAATATATTTTTTTTTTTTTTTTTTTTTTAATTAGGACCAGCACTCAGGGGATGACCCCTACGTATCCAGTGCATTGTGCCGGAACTCAGAGAGAGGGATAGAGTAGAGAAGATAGATGTTGAAAATGTAGAAAGCTTAACTCTTTTACAACTCTGCTTTGCGCGTTATGTTAATTTTTATAGCAGTGTTGAGGCGTCTCCGGTGTTAGGTAGACGCATTAACTTTGTTAAGCTGTATTGGCTGGCATTTTATTAATTGTTTTACTTCGCCGATGTTTCTGCTAACCCGCATCAAATAAATAAAATTTAAATACACTCAAATCTTTTAACAAATAGCACAATTTTTAAACATATATTTATTTTGCATGTCTTATTACATTGCCATCATTTAACTGTCTATTATCGCCAACAAAAATAGAAATTAGTTTAATTAGACTGCAACGACAAAATTCAGCATGAACACCAACTTGCCTCCGTGTTGCCTTGATATCGTCAATATAATCATTCTCACACACAGGTATTCTATTTTTGACAGATGATTGTCGTTATCCCGCTTTGGTGCATCCGTTTAATACTTCATTTCTTTAATTTAAAATTAAATTTTAGTGATTTAAGAGCTATATTTATTGCAATTAAATAATTTCAATTAAACATATTAAAATATTGTCCAATTCATCACCATTAATAGGTGATTCGTTATGTTGCAATCAGGGTACTTTTACTTACAAGGTAGCGTTAATAGCACAGCTGATTTCATAAATTTTGTCTGCTCGTATCAAATTTGTACCAAACTATTGTTGTGAGAAAAATAGTGTAAAAGCAAAAAAAAACTTTTTTACAGGCAGAAACAACAATAAAACACCATGCTGTTTTTGTTTTAATATTAACACTACATTGTAATTATTTCAAATATTTAAAATTAAAAATTGTTTTTATTTTTCTTAATCAGCTTTTTAGATTTTTTTTTAACTTTCACATAAAAAAATAAACTCATTTAATGTAAATATCATTATAAATATTACAGTTGTACGCACGTTGCCTGAACGCAGCACACAAGAATGGTAAACATTTCTGCATATCGTTAATATTCGTATGTATGTACTCGAATATTCCATACAACAATTGTATGAATAAATTAATAAACAAAAAATTAAAAATATTGAAAGCCCAAGTTGGTTGGCGCCTATTTAACAATAAAACAGGAGTGAGGGAACAGCAACAACAAAGTTGAAGTGGATATGTATGTGATTCGTAAATCACAATAAATAACAACAGTAACGACAAACGACAGTGCTTTTGCCATAGTTGCTGTTGCTATTGATGTTGTTGTTAATTGACAGTTGCAAAATCGAAGGCGAAAAATACAATACCAGTGTACTCGCACTAGTGCAAAAGCTATAAAACTCAATACTGGAATCACTAGCTGTACACGAATACCAGTACTGTAGCATACACACAAACTTAACTTAAACGGACATACATATGTATGTATATGTCATTTCAATTTAAGCCTAAATAATGGCACGGTTGCTTCTTCTAGTCGCATTGTGGTGTGCAAAGTTGGTTATTGTTGTGGTAGTGGCGTCTTTGTTAGTGTTACTTTTTTACTTGTTTAACTGCTGCCAATTTTAATTCAATTTATTTATTGACTTTTTTTCGATATTTTCAAAATTATTTTTATTTTCCCAATTTTTTTTATTTCGATCTCCATGCGGTGCTGGAATATAAATTTTACTTAAAATTGGTAAATGTTTTACGTGCTTAACATTTTCAAAAACGTGATTACCGTTAATACCTCTACAAGTCAAAATGAGTAGTAACAAAACAGACAGGTAGAGAGAGAGAGAGGGAGAAAGAGCTCAAGTACACAGATTGCCAGTTTGTTTTATTACTAGAGCACTGTAAGCAACAACAACAATAACAGTTATTGTAACAACAAAAAATTATTACAAATGCAATATCAATTAATTTCAATTTTGTAAATTAAAACAGTTTGCAAAAATTATTGCAATAACTTTAATTGTTGTTGTTCTGGCTTCAACTTTTAGTGTATATTTGTTTCTTCTTTTTTTTTTTTGGTTTTTGCTTAAAACCATAAAATCACAACACAATAATAGAAAGTGGAAACAAAGGTTACAGTTTGAAAACATTTCCAAACAGTTGTTGAAAGTTAGAAAAGTTTTAAGCAAATTGAAAATTTCCATAGTGACCTTTTTAAGTACGTTTGGGCTATGAAAATATAATAACGAGTAAGAATCCCTCCCTGTCTGTCATCATTAATAAATTGTCAAATTAAATTTTTAAATATAACTATTTTCTACTATATACAACGTTAATATAATATTATCTCAAGAATCGATTGTTAAAACTATTAGGTTGGAAAGAGCTTCCACAAAAATGCTTAATTTTAAAATAGATTACCTTTTTGTAAATTTTTATTTAGTCATTATACAACATACGCCACAAGCTACATAAATTATAATATTTCAAAAAGAGAAAAGACATTTCAGAAACTATATATTCATAGTTTCCATTTAAAGACCCAATATTTTATTTTTCTTCTAATTTTTGGGATTTTTCTTACCTTTCCCATTAAATTATTTAACTCTGTGTTATATTTTATTTCTATAAATTGAGAAAATATTCCACTTTGTTGAAATTCTCATCAGTCATGTGTGCTGCTAGTCAGTGGTGGTACAATAACAAAAATAATATTTATTTAAATTGCTGCCGGCAATGATGATGATGACGATAATAATGCCGTTGACAATGACTGACGTTGTAAAGTAAATAAATGTTAATTGAAAAACTTTCATAATGCTTAATGAATTTACATTTGTTTTTATATACCTTTATCCATTATTATTTATTTATTTGCTTTTTCTATTAATAAACATTTTAATTTGCAACACAAATAAAACGTTTTTATATTGTCTAATAATACAAGTGAATATATTTTACTCTATTTTTTTCTTTTTCTCTTTCTTGATTTTATAAAACGTTTTCTATTTACAAATGCCTTGTCGTCGTTAACTTAATTTGTGAAGTGCTTTTACCCATTCTGCTGGTTTCAACGTCAGCACCATCGTCCTCATCATCGTCATCATCATCATAATAAATGCGTTGTAATGTGTTGTCCCTTATAAAGTGCTTTTACCTTTGGCAGCAGCTACTTAATGAAAATGTAAATATTTAATCAATACGAGTATAATAACAGAAACGGATTATTATCCAGGTAACCCTTAAGCGTTACTGTTTGCCTTTACTTTGTACGAGTGTACACCAACCAACCAACAATTTATTCATCCTTTAAATCGTAGCAGGATGGAGCGAGCAGCAGCACCAGAAACAAACAACAAGTCCTGTTGGTTGGTGACAAAGATTTTTTTTCCTAAAATTCTTTGGTCGCACAACTGTTGAAATACGAATATTCATTCTGGTCTGAAGATAGTCGTACCCAACCGTTAAACTGACTTGAACTGTACGATTATTATGTTGTTGATTTTTATATCAATTTCACAGTTTATTTTTTTAATAATTTCTGGCTTTTAGTCTGTGTGTGTTTGTTTAGGTCTTTGTCTACATTTTTTTTTTATCTATTTACTTATAAATATTTTTCTACATTTTACTGTCTAATTTACTTTACTTAATTAATTTCAGTGCTTACGGTGGTAGAAGTTGTAGGTAAAGTTACCTTTAGCTTAAAAAAGAATATCACTCTTTAAGGCGAGAAATATTTTAATTTGTTTATTTAATACAGAGGTAGGTATTAAGCATTAAAAGCTTTTTCTTTTCTAATTTCTT
The DNA here is from genome assembly GCA_947311025.1 of Lypha dubia. NCBI lineage: Eukaryota > Metazoa > Arthropoda > Insecta > Diptera > Tachinidae > Lypha > Lypha dubia. The sequence goes on along the minus strand of OX371264.1, from coordinate 1,609,389 downwards.
AACTTTTATTGCTTTTATAACTTTTAAAAAATTCAATATATTTATTTTTTTTCAGTCAGTCTATTAATTTTAAATCAATCATCATTTTTACATTCACTTGACATTTTTGATAAAAATTTTTTAGAACGTGACATGAATTTAATCTTTCAAAAGTCGTGCTATTTTTTCGTTTAACTTTTACCATAATTCTTTATATCAAACTGTCAATTATGTATGTATGTATTTTATAGTCAGCTATAAATATTGCTATTTTTGTGAATATGGAGACAATAATTTGAAATATTTGAAATAAACTCATACATACATATATCGTCATCTAAAATCCAGAAGGTTTTAACTGACCAAAATTTCAAAATTAACTTTTGCTGATTAAGGTGACAAGATTTTTAACCGCCAAAAAAAAAAAAAGCGTCATATAGAAATTTAATAAAAAGTGCATGTAATAAGTGGCCAGTGATATGGCTTCATCACTTAAATAGTCTGTTAAAAATTAATACAATGCCACACTAATGCATATTAGATAAATTAATAATGTTGATTTACTTGCTCTGGCCAGGGTTTGAACTCAGGCCCCAAGATAACAGCATGTGTAATCATTCTAAATTTAAAATGCTGGCCACCCCAAACACCGGAAGCTCAAAATTTGGAGACCAAAATTGCATATATACTAAAATTTTTTTTAAATTAGGAAGGATTAGGGAGCTGAAGTCCCTCCCAGTAGGTTCTTTTCAAAATGACTTCCCGAAGCTTTTCAATATTATCTTCTTCTATTAAGCCCAATGTGCTGTAGTTGTAGTTCACGCCACTTATCATCTGTTCCGTGAATGTGGTTTCTTTTATATGTACTACGTTTGATTGCAAATAACGTAATGTAAGAAGACGATGGTTGGTTGGTTGGTTTAAGTGGCTGCCTGCTCCGCACAAGCATTCAAGTGGAATCAGTAAGATTCCGTTTTGACAGACCACTCCACTCGTCAGTGTCAAGCTGATCTAGGTCCGAATCCAGGCCTCAGATTCGGAGTAAGATACTAGATCCATCCCGTCGAATTAGGGTATCTAATTAGGTCGCCTAGACCTATCGTTGATACCTCCGAGAGATCGTCTTATATGCTGTTGCCTAAGAATTTGTGTCTCGAAAGGTACAAGGCCGGGCACTCGCAAAGATAGTGGAAGACTGTTTCCTCTATGCTATGATCCCGGCTACTGCGGCAAAACGCATTGTAGGAAAGGCCTATCTTGCTAGCGTGTCTCCCGATTACCCTGTGCCCCGTCAATACTGCGACGAGCCTCGATATGTCCCTACGGTGTCTTTAATTAGTTGTGTTGTACGTTTATCGTTGTAGCAAGGCCACATTTTCCTAGCTACCTTACACGTGCTCAACCTGCTCCACCTATCTTCAGCTTTCTGCCGGTAATAGTTGAGAATGAGATTTCTCATATTGCCAAACGGCATGGCTACGGATTCAGCAGTGGAGACGTCCATGGCAGATCCAGCCCTGGCCAGTTCATACGCCTTTTCGTTGCCCTGGAAGTTGCTATGTGCAGGAACCCAGATGAGGGAAATGTCAGTCTGTCTACCTAGTCTGGATAATGCGTCTTTGCACTGGCTAACTAAAGTAGAGAATTTAGTGTAAGACCTTAGAGACAGAAGTGCCGCTTGGCTATCGACAAAGATGCCGACTCTTCCTTGGACACCCCTGTCAATCAAAACCCTTCACGCCTCCCTTATGGCCAATACTTCCACCTGAAATACACTGGCTTCATCAGGAAGTCGGAATGAGAGCTTTATTCCATGGTCCTTCGAGAATACTCCAGAGCCCACACCGCAGATCATTCTTGATCCGTCAGTATACATTCTGAAGTTGAAGTCTTTTTCTAGGTTACCGCCCTTTCACTCCCGTCTGGATGGAATAAGGACTTTGAACGTACTGTCATGTGATTCGGAAAATTCTTATTAAACAAAATTTATTTATATTAAAATCTATTTATTAATACACATTATTTTACTTTAAAAACATTAAAACGAAGCCAAGTCCAGTATCTCTTCTCAGTAACTAACTTGGGCTCCATATAGGACGATTTAACTTTAGCTTCTCTTGCATATTTTTTTTATTTTTCAATTTTACGGCAGATAATAAGTCGCAAGTATTTTATCTAAAAACTCGGAAAAAATTAAAAAAATCATCACAAAGACGGCTGTTGTAAATGGTTATATATGTCAGATAAACCAAAAAAGCAATTACAGAAGCATCAACAACTCACAAAGCCACTGTAAAATATATAGTGTGTAGTAAAACCATCTTGAGCAAATGGAGTTAAATTAAAGGTTCTCAATTTGGAATTAATACAAGAAAAGACAGACTAATAAAGTAAAATGTGTAGAAAACTGCAAAATGCAGTTAAATCTACACATTTGGCAATGCTGCTTCAGTACAACAATCTATGAGATATTTTGCAAAAAAAAATTTAGCAAAACACTTTTCATACGAGTATTCTGTTCAAAACTACATATCGCGCCTCTGCTGCAATAGAATTTGAAATGAAAAAAAGTGGTTATGCAAGTTTAGAAATCAAAAGAAAGAGAATTGATAAATGTGTTATAAGTGAAAAAAACCTTGCTCTATTTTAAATTAATAAAATAGATATAAGAGGTTGAAATATATAAAAAAAAAATAATGCAATCTAAAACGTGAACACCCTTGGTAAAAATAAGTTTACATTTCTGCGAGTTCACAGTACACACATACATATATGGCTTGGTGTAGGGTATATAAGATTCGGCGAAGCACCAAGTCAATCGAGTAATTCCTACAAAATTTCAGGTCATTTACTTTAATAGTTCCTAAGATATAACAAAACTATTATGTGGGAGGTGATACGCTCACTTGTCCAAATTTTTATACTTTTAATTTAAATTCAATATAAAAGGAGCAAAGCTCAACAAATTTCAATTATTTATAACAAGTAAAAAAGTAAAAAGTTCCTTTCTATGGGAATCGCCACTCTCACGTAATATATTTTTTCCTTCCTGACCATCGTAAGTATACTGTCAAAATTTACCTCCTCCCAAATTTTTATAATTGCATAACATTTCCATTTCTGAACTGATTTTCGAAACTATTTTTATTTTTAGAAAAGTTTGCTTGCTATTTTTGGGGAAAGGTTGTTCCCGCGGAATATTGATTACGCACAACTGCTTTATTTATGAACAGATTTTAAACTTACGCATAGTTGCGTCGATTTAGTAATCTGTTTGATTGGCTGTTAAATATAAATTTAATAAATGAACTTGGGAAAAAAAGACCTGCGAAATGAATGTACTCTGGCGATTAATATTGAAAAAGGAAAAAAAAGACAATTGAGAAGCACCACATGTTCCTCAACAAGTCTTCTTAGAAAAGCCAAACCAACAAATTCAAAAGAATATGTACATAAGTATGTATTTGTGGGAAACTGTTACCAATGTCTATTTGACAATTGAGGTTTGACTGCAACAAGCACTAGAATAACAAAAAAAAAGGCCATGAAGGTAGCAAAGAATTTTTTAAGAAAAAAAAAACTTTTACATCAACTTGAAGTAGAAAAATCTTTGAGAAACAAAATCAAAAACAGATTAAAATATTGAGTATGACAATTCCTTTGATTAGATTTCTTCAAACAAAAAAATTAAAAATGTTGTTTGTCCTGGGCACTGATTTACTTAACTTAACTGATGGGCACTGATTTACGTAACTTAAGATGTTAAGGTACAAAAATATTCACTTTTTTCTTTTCTTTTGTTCAATCAACATTAATCAAATATGCGATGAAGGCAGAAAAACTCATGTTTACAGACTTTCATATAAGAACTCATACTAATAAAAAATACAAACATTTGAAAATATGTATGTATGTATGTGGTATGTCCTTATGAATAAACCTACTAAATGGCATATTTTTATAGACATTCCCATCATCATCATCGTTGTCATTCTTGGTAAAGAATTTTCTTATTTAAAATTTTGTTCTTTATTAGTTTGGTATTTTCTTTTTTTTTTCTTTTTAATGTGTAATCGAATGACTTTGTCTGAAAAGCAGAGACGTAGAGCCCGGTACAATGTACCGATAGTGGGATCTAAGCTTTATTAAAATAAAGAGAAAAACCATTAAAATAGAAAAATTTTTTAAATTAAATAAAAAAAGATGGAACGAAGTTCCTTTCGATTATTCAGTGAAGGAATTGTAATAATATGTAATAATTAAATGTCTTGAAAATACTGTTGTTGATTCTGCTGGATTATTGTTAATTCTTAAATCAAATTCTTCCTCTAGAAACTGTAGCAATGGTTTTGATTTTTCATTACTGAAGTTGATGTTTTAGCGCCTTTTGTTTTATTAATATTTAGCGCATTTTGGCGCTTTTTGTTACACTCCTGTGCGCATTTCGATTATAAATAGTTGGCATCGCTGTCTGGCTTGCTTTCTCTATGAGAGATAGAGAGAGACAGACAGAGAAACATGCGCATGCCGCACAGCTTACAATAGCTTAAAATAGCAAAAAGTGTCGTTACAACTTTTCGTTAGAATTTTTTCCGTCTAGCCCCCTTTCACAACGCGCGATAAGGAACTTCGTTCCAAAAACACACTTTCTAATATTAATATTAAATATTTGTTTTAATTACTTGAATGTTGCGTTTACCGAGCAGTTGTGTTTGTTTAGAGTTGCGTTAGTCGAGGTTACAACTACTAAAGTTAATGGTTTTAATACTTTTCATATAGCTGGAAATTTTCACTGCATTCTGATCATAACTATGGCCAAAATAAAATTATTATAATAAAGGATATTTTAAACCGATTCGAATGAAGTTTACTCCAACTTTTCACCGATTTATGTAAATGAAATTTACATCAGAACTTAAGAGGCGTTGCAAACATTTTTCATAAAAGATTCACGTATAATGTAAACTATTGTGTAAATCACTCAACTTTTTTCTTAAATTCAAGTTGTCATGTACGTCCTTATTTTATATTTTATTTTTTAGTGACTTGTCATTATTTTTCTTATTTATGTATGTTGTGTTTTGATTTTTTGTTTTCTTTCTTTTTCAATATTTCAGTATTCATATTCTTACAGACATTTGATATTTTTCCAAGTTATTTTTTCTTTAACTTCTTCCATCTCTTTATGTTTCGTACTGACATATTACACCATTCAATTTACTCTTAAAACATTTTTATATTGTACCAGAGACATTAAACCAGACATATTGTGAACATTTTTCAAAAGGCATGTTCATGCATGCAGTATATAGTGTAGTAGTGCAAAATAAAAGTTTATATACAAGTAAGAGTTGACTCACATAAACAAACGTTTTCATTCAAGTTTAAAGAATTTATTTTGTTATTTCGTAAGTATCGTCTGTGTATCTACGATGAGGTTGTATTTTCTATTATTTTTTCTATTTTTTCTATTTTTTTTATTTGAGAGAGCAATAAGAAATGGGAAATAATTCCTACTACACACAAATGGGAAAGTTCTCTTCTACCTGACACTCTTAGAAATAGGCAAACAACAAACAAACAGTAAATCGGAAAAACAATATAAACTGCCATTAAAAATATATGTATGTATGTATGTATATTCTTGTTATGTGACGATTTTGTTTAAAAATATTTTATAAATTTCTACATATTATTGTTGTATTTTTTTCCACTTCTTGTTTTATTTTATTTGCTTTGTCATGTTGATGGTTGTTTATCTATCATTGAGGAGACATGTAAAATAATGAACACTCCTACCTTGACAATGAAAAATTAAAAAATTAAACCACATTTTTAAAGGAAAGTCTCTAGAGTGTAATTTACAACTCATATGTACGAAGGAAATTCTTTAATTAATCCAAAAATTAGATTCAAGCCATTCATTCATTCTTGTAACGCATACTTATTTTCTAGCATGACATCGCATTATCTCTTTTATACGCAAATGTGTCACTTTTTTAAAGCACAGCTGTTGCAGCTATTCAAAATGCTTTTGATAGTTATTTTTACAAATTCCGATGTAATTATCCGGCAATATCCAACTTTCTGGTAAAAAGCCTTATCTCATTAATTGGAGAAAATGAGTTCTATGTAACTCCAATTGAGCGCTGCAAAATCAACGAAACAAAAATTCAGGTAACTCATGAAAACAATTACCGAAAAATAGTTTCAGATTTTGAATCTAAAAATAAAAACTTTTACACATACCAACTAAAGAGTGCTAAAGGCCTAACAATAGTTACAAAAGGCATAGATTCAATCGTGGATCCAGAAGTGGTCAAGTCTGGCCTTGAAAATAGTGGCTTCAAGGTGAAAAATGTCTCAAACATTAAAAATAGAGAAAAAATCCCCCAACCAATATTTAGAGTCGAGTTACAGCCAGGCGACATATAAATAAAAAAAATGAAGCACATCCAATCTATGATTTAAAGTACTTGTTGCATCGAAGAGTTACCGTTGAGCTTCCAAATAAAAGAGCTACACCTGTTCAATGCCTGAACTGCCAAGAATTTGGGCACACGAAGACTTATTGCAAGTTGCCTACAGTCTGCGTTGTATGTGGTGGATTACACAGTATCGCTAACTGTTACAAAATCAAAGGTGATCTCGAGGCGAAAAAATGTGGCAATTGCGGCGGAAATCACACTGCCAACTATAGAGGCTGCCCCCTTTACTTAAAAACTAATGTTACTCCCGCTCAGCCTAAAATCCCTATTAACTACCCACAGTTACCTCAAACGTCTACCAGCCAGAATCAACATTCTAATGTTTTCAAGTCTAACGCGACTAGTGCTCACCAACAAGCTAATAATAAATTTTCATACGCTAGTATTTTAAAAAGCAACCAGAGTACGGCGCAAAAAACCGTGAATGTAAATGAAGATTCGGGGTATAATTTTAATTGAGAGCCTAATAAAAGCAGTAAATTCATTTACTCTCAACATGTCCTGTATGATTACGGTGACCATATTTTTCGACAAAAAAAAAAGGACACTCAAAATTAAATAAAAATTATTGGTATTAACTTAATTACATACACATATGTATTTTATATCAATTAAATAAAAATATAATTCAAGCAACGTAATATTAGTGACTAGTACAAGTAGTTCATTATATTAAATGAACTAGTTAACATTTCGATTTATTTTAAATGAACTAATTAATTTTTCGAGTTATAAAGAGCTAATTAATTTTATATACTATGCTAAATGAACTAGTTCATTTATCACGCTATTACATAAGTCCAAGCTCATTTCAAAATGTTTTCACAATAAATATACTGTAAACAAACATATACTGTTAAATAAACAAGTTCATCGTTCACCATATTCTATATGATCTAGTAAGCTTAATCTAAATAAACTAGTTAATTCTCATGCTACATTTCAGATTACATATTCTATTTGAGGTAGTTAATTTATTTTACTGATCCAAATGACCTAGTTCCTTTTTCATACCGTTCTATATAATGGCTGCGTTAGTCAAATCGTATCGTCTTACTTTTGAAATTGTCGTATCGTTTAAGTTCGGATGTTAGTTAGTAAAAACGTACGGCTACCAATAAATGTGTCATATGTGTGTGTATGTATACAAGACAAAATTTGACGTTTGGCACGTAAAAATCTATTTTCTGTAGAATTTTACGTAGCAAACGTTACCAATACATTTTCAATAAGCATCAACATGTTTATTAAATGTTACGGATTTTGTCAGCTGATACGCAACTCCACGACACGATTTGACTAACGGAGCCATAATGCACTATATCGTTTTTAAAGGATTCGAAATGAACTGAACTCTTTTTTTTATTAAGATTTTAAATGAAATATTTACTTTTGCATACTATTCTGTGCGGCTGTCACAGAAAGCAAAGCTGTCAATTTAAAGCGTTCAGATTCTAAAAAGCAAATACGTCAAAATTAATATTTTTGAAAATTTCACTTGAACTCATAAGGATGGGATGCTTAACGAATAACAAATTTAAGAATTATAAACAAATAAAATAAGTTGTAACATGTTACCACAATATAATTAAATGAAAGCAAAACTTAAAACATTAAATTTATGAAAATTGTAATTAAATATTTTCTTTAGTCCTGATTCATACTATTAATCGCACCAGCAACCATAAACTTACTCTCAGCACATAGAACAATTATGAGTACGAGTAGTTGAACAACATGTTTAAAGCACATAAAGTTATAAAACTTTTATAAAATAAGAGTATTTATTAACAATATTACGAGGTAACACATAAATTATAACACATGCCATTTTAAGACGACATATTAGTGTTAAATGTTTTTAAATTCCCACAAGTAATGTAACACCATATTTCCACGGCATTTCGAATAACAGGGATTTATTTCTAATCGCAAATCTAACTTTTGCCAGCAAGTTTTTGAAAGCAAAAGATTTTTCCCTCCCTCTACGTTGCATTTCATTGCAAACATTATTATAAAAAAATATTATTTTAAAAAAAGGACTTTTAACCAGTCCAAAATTAGTCTCAAAAGCATTTACAAAGAATTTAATAACTTTTAAAATTTTGATTTATTTTTCTATATTTTCTCCTTCGTTTTTTTTTTCCTTCTCATCAGAGAAAATGTAATTTGTTTTTAATTTAAATAAGCCGGAAGCTTAAACAGTATAGATCCGTAAAAACACATGCACAAAAACAAATAGAAAAAAAACCCCATCAAACTATTGCATACTATGTATGTACGTGCTACGTAGTATATGTATATACAGTCTGTCGAGGAAATAATTTCAAACAAAAATATATGTATGAAATTCTGCCATTTAAAAGCTGAAATTTAATTCTGTATATACATATGTACATACATATGTACATTTGTATCTGCCAAGTTACATAATGACCCTAAAATGCGCTCTGGAAGTCGGGAGAAAAGAATTTAAGAAAATTTCTGAGAATTTACATTGATTTGTTTTGTATTTTATTCAAGCAAACTTTAAATGGAATCCATTGCTCCCAACAAAGTATTCTTAGGATAACGTGGGACACGCACAACTGCGTTTTTGTACAGAATTGTGTAATTTCAAAGTCTTACTAACTGTGGTCACATATTCTATTGTCATTCAATTACCACCACCTCTGCCCTTCATGACGGTATGTATGACTGCTTGAAATATTAATAAAATGATAACAAAACTTCATATTTAAAATTGATGTTTTGTTCTAAGAACACAACTGAGAATTCGTCGGTTAAAATTCGTTGCGTAAATTCGTCGCTTAGAAAGCACTTAAAGATTGTCGAACAAACAGTTCGACAAATCATTATCGTGTTGACGATTCAGGTTTAGCGATTTTCTTAATACATTCAGCAACTTTTTGCTTTATTTACATTTTTTTTGTTGTTAATTTTAATACCTTTTTCGATTTCTAACCAATTTCCTAGTTTCCGAATTTGCAAATTCTCTCCGTTTTCGCGTAAGATTGACGAATTTCGTTCGACGCCTGTAATCTGTTCATTTTCGTATGCACAAATGTTTTTTTCTTTCTGATGAAGAAAGTTGCCATCACAGCATTAGTCTAAATTTCTAAAAATATGTAAATACGTACAACAGAGTAGAATCTGTTAGAGCAATAATAACTTCTTTCTTGCAATTCTTGTCAAGTCTTTTCTCTGCGTGCATTTAATGATTGTTTTCGAATATGAATTATGGCCAGTTTTTGACTTCATGATTAAGAATATAATTAGTTAATTTTTATTTAAATTTATGTTGTTTTTAAATAAGATTTCATTTTTTCAGTGAGTAATTGAAGTTCTTAATTAATTGCGATGAAAATATGGTAGCACTACGTAGTATAAAAAATTTCCCAAAAATTTCCCAAAAGAACAGCTGACTAGAGCAAATAAAGAAAAATCGAAAAAAATATTTTTATTTTAGCTATAAATAAGAATAAAATTTGACAATTATTCGAGCAAATAGTTAAGAATTTATGTTTTTAAAAATTTTATTTATTTGTTCACATTCATAATGAATGAAGAAAATTATTCGCAAATTTTATTAAAAAAATACAAATACAAAATGGTAAACATTACTGATGAGTTGGTATAGCAACCAACGAAATGCATTTAGATGTTGCTAACAAATAAATAAAATTTTTAAAAATATACATACATACATAAATAAGAATAATTAGGAACTGCTGAAATGTTTTAAAAGAATAAGAGCAACTTTCACAACGATTAAAAGGATAATAGCGAAAAAACATGCCAAAATTTTATGCAACTTGTCAGCAGCCACAAATTTTTTATTTGCATTTTTTCAAACAAGAAGAACAAGCAGTCAAAAACATATGGAAAATCGTAAAACGTATGTAGTGTTTAAATACGCAATGTTGGCTATTTAATGTTGATTTAATATTGCAATGAAATACAAAACTTTGTATTTAATAGAGTTGTCAACCGATTAAGAATAATTCGATTAATCGATCAAACAGAACGAAGCTCTTGTTCGAATAATTATAAAATGCCGATTTTCGAATAAAGAATAAATCGATTAATTAATGTCAATTAATCGAACAAATTTTTTCAGTTTGAAATGCATACGTACAAATTTTTTAAATTTATTATTTTGGATGTATGTACTTGTTGTCGAACTGCGCATACCTAGTAGTCGCGCTATGTTTTAAATGAAACGTTAAAAAATTTTCACGAATGGGGTTTTTTCACTCTCAGGTGAATAAGTTAGAAATACACTAAAGACAAAATATTGAGCTCGGTTTGGAAGTATTTTACCAAGAACAAAAATGAAAAAAAAAAAAAAATTCACATGCAACAAGTGTCGTAAAGTATACAAAATTGTTGGATCAACAACAAAAAAAAATTAATAATTATTTTGCAACAGATTTAGGAAAACGTATTAAAATAAGAATAAATGAGTGACGTATAAAATTTTTAAATACATTAATAATATTTTTTAAATTCTGGAAATTTTCCGAGCAATGAAAGTTTTTTAAAATATTCTTCAAAAAGTGAAACTAAAGAATTCCAAATGAATTATATACATATATATTATATATATGTTCCTTTAACTCCCACTGGAGCATAGGGCGCCAAATGAATAATACTCCAGATTATTTTATGTTGAAAGTAACCACAATAATTCAGATGAAAGTAATGATATAGAAGATGTTACTAGTAATGAAAATAACATTCTTTTATGCGGATTAAATAATTATATTAAAAGTATTAAAAATTCAAAATTCAAAATATAAAAAAGACTTCAACGATATATTAGACGAAATGGTATATTTGGAAAAATCTAAAAAAACAACAGAAAAATAAGATAAACTATTTTATGATCTTCTCATAATATCACCTACCTCGATAATTAGCGAAAGAGTTTTTTCGAAATTAAATTTAAAAAAAATTAAAACCAAAAATCGTTTGAAAGCTAAAAAATTGAGTCAACTTTTATTTGTAAAAGTTTATTTCTTAAGAACAACCCAAATTGTCTGATTTAACAAAAAAAAATCTTTTGATATTTTTTGACTGAATGAAGCATGTTTATTTGAATTAATAGTTTTATGTATTTTCTTTTTTTTTTTTGTTAATAAAAATATTAACTATTTTATTTTTAAGTATTTTGTATGAAATGTTTATTTTTTGTCAATAAATTTTTTTAAATCATTTTTTATTCGTTGTTCTCATCGATTAATCGAACAATTTTTCAGCTTTAATCCTTTGATCGAACGAACAAAAACAATTATTTGAAATATTCGAACAAAGTTGAAAGGCGAATAATTGACAACTCTAGTATTTAAACAGGTTTTAAAAATAAATGAAACATTATCATCCACTAATTTTTTGGGCCTTAGTATCAGTCCAGGGATGGGGACATATTTAAAGTCAGAAAAAAAATGAAGAAGTCCTCTCCAAATTCAATGCAGATATTCGTAGTCTTACGATGACAAGGAAAAAGTTTGATTGAAAAATTTTGTGAAAAGGAAATGTCGTAAGAAATTGAAATCTATAAAAATCACAATTATCAATGTAAAACCGTTTAATGAAAACATTTCTAGCCATCTACTTGAGCATGACATGAACATAACGTCGGCAGAGCAACGGTAATAATATGTACATATGTATGTACATACATTGTACATCTTCATGAATATAGCGAATACTTACAGCTTTTCATGTGCTGACAAACCACAATTTTTAGATTGTCAAGGCTTTCACATAGTTCATGTTTATCAATTCGACAATTGTATTTATAAGTGTTTGTTATGGTTTTCGCTGTTTTTTGTACAGTATTTGTTGCAAAACAATATTTGATTGAAAAATAAGCTGCCATAACCAAAAAAAAAAAATAAACTGTTAAACAGAAAATGACATTGAATGGCCAACCTCATGGCGAACATTGTTGCTCAGCCATATGTTCGGGCATAGACGTCAAGCATGGATATGAGCGGTCTACATTAGCCATATGCGATGCCTGACATGATAGTCATACCAACTTCATGGCTAATGGAGGCGCCTCCTTAACACAATTGATGTATCAATTTATCGATTTAATGTAATAGTTTCCTTAGGCCAACATTAATGAACAATTCGATGAAACAGTGAACCTTTTCCTGAACCCGACAATTTGCATAACACAATGTCCTACACAGAGAGAACAGATTGATGGGAAAACATTCAATCACATCTACTGAAAAGTCGATATTGGAACACATTTTCATTTTATAAGAAACTAAATTTATTCATTATATAAATCTAATTTAATTATCGCGTCTTAAATTGGTACAATTTGCTGGAAGGGACACTGGAAAATCAATTTTGGAACGATTTCAGCGTATGATTGCAGTGCAAAAATGATTAATTTTACAAATGTAAAGTTAAGATTAAGTTCGCCCTTTTTTTATTAAAAGAAAAATTACTAACAAAAGAAAAGATCGTCAAGAAGTTCAATATTCGAGTAAATATTCTTCTTTAAATTCCGAAATTGCTTTCATCAGTAGTTTTACAAATGGCAGACACGGTTTGAATGACGTTCGTTCTTTGGAGAATTTCGGTGGGTGAAGAAACAAATTATTTGCTACTTAGAATTTAAGAATCACGCTCTAATTTAAAGAATTATATGTACTAGGAGCGCATGATAATTTTTCCGGTTGTGACCTGCACTAAATTTACTTGATAAAACTTTTCATGACATTTTCTTCATTCAACATTTTTTTTATTTGCTGTTTGCACGAATCTCTTTTTGCAAATAAAGTTAAATGAACAAAGTTTCATGCAACACTCTTGATCTATTTCACAATTTTCTTACCGCGACAATTGGATATTCGTTCAAGAAGGAATTGACTCGCACTCCTCCATAGGAATTGACTGTCCACTCAGTCACAGCTGTACAAATCGTTAATGATGTTGTTACAGCGACAACAACAAATATTTTGTATTTATTTGAGAAGTTTATAAACAAAAATTATCCATAAAAATAAAACACTTTCACATTGTTTATGACCCATTAACAACTTAATTAATTTATTATCAACTATAAAAATATAAATAACACGACAATTATTATTAATTTCTATTTATTCTTTGTGTTTTAAGAATAAATTAATTTTTTTTTGTTAGTTTTGTGTTCGCCACTGACCCCATAAATTAAATTCCCCTCTGGAGAGTGATAATAGTTTTTATTTATGCACAATCAGTGTTGTTTTTTTTATTTTTTTGCAAAAAAATTTTATTTTATACAGAAACTTTTGTAGAATTTTATAAATGAAAAGCGAAAAGAATTTTTTTAAAGAGATAAGAACACAATTTTTGTTACTGGCAATATGGTCGACTTTTTTCACCCATTTCCATTTGTATTCGATCCGAAAGTCTGCTCAAGATGGATCTCTTTCTCCGATTTCTCAGATACATATGTACTTTTTACTTCTTTTACGGAGATAAAATTAGTAATGTCATATAAAATAAACAGAAAATAATGCTACCAACATACATACTCGTACATACTTATGTATGTATTATGTACATACGTGCATATGTATGTACATACGTCCATTATAGAATATAAATTATCCAACCGATGTGTTCCAAATTGGTTTTATTTGAAAGGAAACTTTGTTATGATGGTTTTAGACACCTAAAACGTTGTATAAGGTCCGTTCGTTCAGCCTCTTTTCAGATATTGTCATAAAAATTTTTACACCAAAATTTTGTAATTTTAAAAATTTTTTAAATTTGTTGCAAGAAGAAAATTAAAAAAAAGAAAAAGAATTTTTTTGAAAATTAAATGCCTGTTCGCCGATATCGAAGAAGTTCTTTCTTTCGAGCAATTACATTTGAAACAAAAAAAAATTAAAAAATTTTGTTTTTATTTCAAATGTAATTGTTCGAAAGAAAGAACTTCTTCGATATCGGCGAACAGGCACTAAAATTGTGAGGTGGTAAAAATTATCAAAATCGGGACTGAATTAAAACCTCTTTTTCGTACTTTTTTTACAAAGTGACGAAGAAAAGTATCACGTTGAGGGTTAAAAAAAAATATTTAGACTATTCTGTTAAAGGAAATTTCCTTCCGATAATTTCAAAATAATTTGAAATAATTGAAAATCTACTAATTTAATTTTTATTTTGTGTTTTTCTTGTTCAATGTAACGAAATAGATAAAAAATTCTGAATTTAAAATAAACAATCAATTAGTTCATGTTACGATATGTTACATACGCATCAAACAACTAACATTTTGCTCTTAAAAGAAGTAGCGAAATTAATGATAATTTTGCTAGCAACTTTAAGTTAAATAAAATTCTTTTAAAAATGAAATAATTTTGAAATCATTTAATTAGTGCCAGTCATTGAGAAAAGTTTCTCTATAACAATAAGGGAATGAAATTGGAAAAAATTGGTATAGTGGGAAGGTATAGAAAAATAGAAATGAAAAAAAAAAAACATTGAAATAATTTTCTAAACTTTTTTTTTACATTTTACAAAAGTGGTCTTATAGGACGTGCCTGGTCTATGTTATTTGCTTCCGCAGGCTATCAGGTCATGTTATATGATATTTTGCCGCAACAACTAACATCCGCTTTGGAATATATTGAACACGAATTGATACGTTTGGAAGGAAAAAACTGTCTAAGAGGCAACTTAAGTTCTATGGAACAATTCAAGTGTATTCAAACTACCAACGACATTAAGGAATTGGTGAAAAATGCCATATTCATACAGGAGTGCATACCCGAACGTATTGAATGGAAGAAGTCATTGTACCAACAATTGGATGACATAGTCGAAGCAGAAACAATTATTTCCAGTTCGACGAGTACTTTTATGCCATCGTTGTTTAGTCAAGATTTAAAGCACAAAGAAAATGTAAGGACAACACACAAACACAGATACAGAGGGAGAGAGAAATGCACATGCATGTGTCTGCTGCACACTGTATGCATGGTCTTTTTCAATATTTGTACTGGGAAATTCAATATGTTTTCTTTTTTAAATAATTTTTTGCTGGTTTGATTATTTTTTCTTTCTGTCTCGTTTTTCCCCCGCTAATAGATTTTAGTATCACATCCTTTAAATCCACCCTACTTTATACCTTTAGTTGAAATTGTACCATCTCCTTGGACATCTAAGGCTGCTGTGGAATTTGCGAAAAATTTAATGTTGGAAATTCAACAAAAACCGGTCACTTTAACACGTCAAGTGTTGGGTTTCGCCACCAATCGCATACAGTATGCCATTCTAAATGAAGTATGGCATTTAATCGAAAATGATATTTTAACGGCAGCCGATGTTGATACAGTGATGACGGAGGGTTTGGGTTTACGTTATGCTTTTTTAGGTCCCCTAGAAACAGCTCACTTAAATGCTGATGGGATTGCCGATTATGTGCATCGATTTGGTCAAGAAATCTTGAAAGTAAGTGAAACTTATGAGCCAACACCGGAAATGAAATGTGGAAAAACTCTGGACAAGTTATCGAAACAGTGTGATGAAATGGTGGCCAGAGACCATTTGCCGCAAAGAAGAGCTCAACGTGATGAGTTTTTGTTCAAACTAAATGAGTTAAAGCAACAACTAACTTTCCTCAACCCAACCAATTTATAGCAACATTTCTCATACTGAATATTCATACATACTACATACATACATACTAACTCACATTCCTTTAAACTTTATATTTTTTCGTATCATTATTATTTTTGTTATTATTATTTTGCTGAGCATCTGTCTTTGTTCGTTATCTTTAGTTTGACATTATGATAATGCAACTTGGTTTGTCAAATTATGCAGTTTGGAAATAAATTTAAAATATGCACGACAAAATAATATTGATAATAATGACTTGGGGAATGTTGAAAAGAAATAATCAAAATATATAAGAAATGAGTGCAAAAAATTAATAAAAGATTAAATGGAATTCGTTGAAAAATTAAATTAAGTTAAAAATTAAGATACATATATAACGAATAAAATACTCGTGAGTAATAGTGAAAAATAAAATATACTTAAACGTGATCTTAATAAACGGGTACTAGGTTAGGTTAGGTTAGCAGGCTGCTGGTAAGAGGAAGATTAGATTCCAGCCCACGGGTTCTAAACTTACTGTTGGTTTCATATTCAGACATACGAATTTAGTATAGAAAACCTACTTTGTACTACTTTAACTTTGCCAATCGTTTATGAATATAGAAGTGAGAGTTTAAGGCCAGTATGTAGTTTATTACAAAATACTTATTTTTCAATCATAATTAAACGTCAGATTTACACATCGAACATCAAGAACAAAATTTTTTACATTTTAATTTTTACATTTTTTTTTTACCAATTGAAACGAGAGCTTTTCAGAAAATTTATTTTGAACACAACTACAAAATACGAAATTTACGTTTTCAATTTAACGTCTTACGTAATTTTCGTTTGATTTTATTAAAAACTGGCAGTAAGAGAATGTTTTAATCATTTCATAAGCAAAATGTAATTAAATTACAGAAAAAGCTTATAATAATAGATTTACTACAATGTCATTATAAGTATACTATAAGGTTTTCCATTAAGAGTGATATGATTTCTTTAAAAAAAATCACACTTATTGTTAAGGAAATTCAAAATTTATATATTTAATGTGAAGTACAATCGATACAATTTAGTTCTAAATAAAACGTCATTCAAATGGCCTCCACGACTTCTTCTATACTATAAGGTTTTCCATTAAGAGTGATATGATTTCTTTAAAAAAAATCACACTTATTGTTAAGGAAATTCAAAATTTATATATTTAATGTGAAGTACAATCGATACAATTTAGTTCTAAATAAAACGTCATTCAAATGGCCTCCACGACTTCTTCTATACTATAAGGTTTTCCATTAAGAGTGATATGATTTCTTTAAAAAAAATCACACTTATTGTTAAGGAAATTCAAAATTTATATATTTAATGTGAAGTACAATCGATACAATTTAGTTCTAAATAAAACGTCATTCAAATGGCCTCCACGACTTCTTCTGCAGGAACGAATTCGATGAGCCCAAATTTCGAGCACTTTTTCCACTAAATCAAGTCGGATGTATGTCATGAATAGCAAGTTCAATATTGACTTGTAAAGCTTGAAGAGAGTCTGGTTTATTTTGAAAGACCAATGACTTCAAATAACCCTACAAGAAATGGTCTAATAGTGTTAAATCACAACTTCTAGGAGGTCATTCAATGTCACAATACATATCTTGAAATAACCGAATCTACAAACATTTCTTGCAATAATTCAATTGTTGCATATGCTGTGTGGCACGTTGAAAAACGCATATTTTGTGAAATTTGTTGGGTTGCTGGTAGTTGATTCAAGGAGAAAAATTTTTAAATACTAGTCATTGTAAAATCGGCATGTTTGTCAAATAGTCGAAGTTGTGTTTGGTTGGATTGGCATATATTTTATTGCTTGGTATTTTTTATAGCGGCATATTGTATGAAAAAAATATTTTTTATATGTGTTTTTTTGCATTTTCGTGTGGATGTCTAGTTTTCATTGACAAGAAATTGTTGCTGAACAATATATTACAGAGAACCAGTGTTTAAAAAACTGCAATAACTTTCATTTATTTTGATTTGACTTCTGCTTGTGCTTCTGAAATTAACGACAGTCTCATTCGAAGGAAAATTACAAAAAGAAAAAGCAACAGTTGAGCGATGCTTTTGCCAGCAGTTGTTTTAAAAATTTTGATTTTGACTTTCTTTTCTTTTGAACGGTATCACAAGTACAAGTACAATCAGTCTATTTACTTTTGCAAGTCGCAAAAACTATTTTTTTGATTTTACTTCTCGTGTTTTAGACGAATAATTTTTTTTTCAATTTAAAAAGCAGAGAAAAGTAAAAATTTTGCGACTTATTAACTTTTGACTTTAGTTTTTTAAACACTGCAGAGAACTTATTTTCATTTCGTGTGCTAGTAAAAAATTTTACTAGTTGTCAAGTACAAATTTTTTTTCAGAAAACTAGAAATTTATTTCTTATCAGGTAAATAGTTTTCACATAAAATTATGGAATATGAGGGGAATTTTTACTAAATATATTAGTTTTTTTAAACCCTGGTTACAAATAATTAAAAAAGCAATGCTGACTGTTCAGTTTGAGAGACTTGTACAAAATTCTATACTGCCTAAAATTTATCACATCAACTAAAGGTTTATGTGTTTTATCTATATGTATGTATGTATATACATATATTGTTTATTTGTTGTTCTTTTTGTTTCAACCCGCACAACTTCCAAAGTTTTTTTTCAGTATTTATTACCTTTTCGCAATCCGCTCAAACAGCCACAAGAAAAGTTAGTTTTGTGAGGTCAAAAAGAAAATAATTAAATAAAAAAAGCAATAAAATATTTCGGTTGTACATATTTTACAAGTACATATAGTTGATCTTATGTAGAAAGGTCCTAACTCGCAATTTTTTTCAAAATATTGCTTTTCAGTGATATCAACACATTTCACCCCAGTGGACCTCGTCACAAAAATTTAGTGAAATATTATCACAAAAATAACAGTTACGTTGTTATCGTTGCAATTTCTGTAGAGTTTTAATTAATTAATTTAGGACCTTTCTACATGACACCAACGATATGTGTGTACTTCTGCATACAACTGCGAAATTTTTACTTTGGTCAAGTAAATATTGATAAAAGAAAACTTAGAACGCCTCCCTCATATAATTCACAGATAAAATGTAATAAATTGAAAAAGTTTTTTTTTTTTTAATGCCAAAAAAATATTTTATAAATATTATTAAAATGAGCAATAGAAATTTAATTTTCTTGATTTGAAATATGTATGAGTGTAGGCTTCATTTTTATAATTACATATCAAATTGCAATTTATATCAACATGGCCAAAAATTCTCAAAAAAAAAAAAAAAGAATAACTATAACTAAGTTCCGATAACATCTGATTAGAATTATCTAAACTAAATCCGTATGCCACTCGTAAATTACATACGAGTATAGGTGATTTTCTATTGACAGGTTGGTAATTGTCATTTTTGAGAAATAGGTTTTTAGGGGAATTCCCTTAACCTGAACTGGCTTGCATAGAATTTTTTAATAGCTCTAAACATTGAACAAATTCGCCACAGCAGGCTGCACAAACACAAGACTTCAAAATATTTAAACATTCATTTATTTTACATGGTTTATTGCACTGAAATCACTTTATGGTTTGTTGTCGTCACCTAATGCATTAAACACATTCGCCACAGCAGGCTACCGACTAACATCTGTCAAAATTAGAATACATGCACATATGAGAATGATTATATTGACGACAGCAAGGCACACGGCGACAGATTATTGTCCATACTGATTTTGTCGTTGCTGTCCAATTAAACTAATTTCTATTTTTTTGGCAACAATAAACAATAAAGTGACATCAATGCAATAAACCATGTTAAATAAATTAATGTTAAAAAATCTCTTATTCTGCAGAACGAAAACAGAAAAATTTAATAAACGATTGTGTTATTTAATAAAAGTCATTTTATTGTTGAACGCTTATTTAATTTCCAAGTATTTTTAAATAAAAATACTCCAATTGTTTATGACCTGCTGTGGTGAATGTGTTCATCGCATAACAGAATTGAAGGAAAATAAACACCAATATTCATCACCAAAACCGGAAATATAATTTGTTTCCGGGTTGTGTAAAAACGATAAAATTAAAAAGGAAACCAAATAATATTTGTGCTTTTAAGAAACCCCCAAAATGTTATTCCTGTAATTTTAGCAAAAAGAATAATTAAGTTTCAAATTTCATTCAGAAAAATTAAAAAATGTCTAATTAAATGTCGAAATTCTCTTGAAATTATTGTTGTACAATTGCAGTTTTTAAAACTTTCAACGACTGAAAAGTGTAGAAATGGCTGCAAGATGGTAATTTTTTTTACTCCCTTGTGAAAGAAAGAGACGGCATGACGCTATTTTGTTAACATAGTACCGATTACTCATTGATAGAAAACAAGACAGCTGTAGAGTAAAAAACAAATAAGAAAACAAAAATTTCAACAATTATAAAAATAATGAAAGTCAATACATTTTCATATATTTTAATCACTTGTAAGTTAATATATAAATAATTTTAAAGACGAATTTAAAATATTTTCATCTAAACAGCAGTCTTCACATCAGCAGCTTGCACGACAACCAAAAACTCTTTGTTTGGGAATATTTATAAATTGTTCGATTTCTTTCAAAAGGATAATCCCAATAATGCTAATAGTACAAACAGGAGCGTAGAGGAAATGACCGTGGATGAACTGGGAGTATCAAGAGGACAGTGTCCTTATGATTTCTTGCCGTATATAAGCTACAAAGATGCCCAACAATGTCATTTAGATGACGAGTTCATTTTACATTTACTACCATCTGCAAGTGCTTCGGAAAGTACTCGAAGACCGCCCATAATGGTCAAATGTCTGCCGGATCATCCATCGATTATTAATGCCAACAACACGTTTCGTCTTATGGAGAGTGTTCAAGATATAGTGGACTTGTTAAAGCCTATAGGCAACAACACTAAACGATATCAGCCAGGAAGTTGTGTTTTGATATTTTTCTATACGCCAAGTTGCTTTGCTTGTACATGGGCGAGCAAAGCGTTAAAAGATTTGCCATATGCATTCAAAACAATACCTGTGGCTGCTATAGATGCCTATCAATTTCCCAGTTTCAATACAGAATTTGGTATTGTAGCCTTGCCAACGCTTATGCTATTTCATCAAGGCAGACCTGTGGTCAAGTATCGTGCTCAAGAATTTCTTTATTCATTCATCACTCGCCATACCGGACTTAAAGCATCTGAAGTGCCGAAACATAGAAAGCCCTCGCCATTGCCACTTACGGTGCAACATCAAACAGATTATGTTCTCATATTGGCTTGGTGGTTTATTTTATCCTGTG
Source organism: Lypha dubia (assembly GCA_947311025.1). Classification (NCBI taxonomy): domain Eukaryota; kingdom Metazoa; phylum Arthropoda; class Insecta; order Diptera; family Tachinidae; genus Lypha; species Lypha dubia. Next base: position 1,587,931 of record OX371264.1, on the reverse strand, counting down.
CTGGCTTTTATTTCTCCAAATCGCGTTTATTTAAGCAAATTGTCGAAATGATTAAACGTAATTGGAGGGAATCTGAGGCTCAGTTAGAACATTAAGATAAGTTTCATATTAATGTGTATTTAAAAGTGTGCTTTTAAAGCATAAATAAATAAATAATTTAATTTGTATTGCTAATTTTTCGACCTTTTCTTGAAGTTATTTTTATTTGATTGATGAGCTTGAGGTCAATTTTTTTCGATAAATAAAATTTTATAACGTTTTTTATAAAAAATTGACCTCAAGCTCATCAATCAAATAAAAATAAATAAATAATTTATTTTATTTAACAACTGAAGGCGCTTGTTTAAGTACCATGGTATAGGTGAAAGATGTCTCATTCCATAAATAGGGAGATTTTGTGTAAATCAGTTATCGAAAGTATCTTATATTATAGAACAGATATTAGGTGCTATTAAAGGCAGCGTTGCCGCTTTGGTTAGTTTTTTATCATTTTTGTTACTATTTTTGCCAAAGAAATATTTTTAACATTCGTAAGGTTTGGTTTTAATTCTTCAGCTTTCACAATTTTAAAATGAATTTTGTATATGAAATAATTACATACCTACAGACGCCAATTTTAACTTAAAATTATACGTTTTATTGTTACTGTTATGATTACAGACGTTGACCAACTGTACACCGTTGTAGTGGACGTTACACTATTTTTGTGTACGCCAATATGTCCCTCTTATACATTACTTTTTCTTACAAATGTTGGCTTTAGTTAATTTTTTCAATACTTCCAAATATGTATTTATCAAAAATTGTTAAATCAGAAATTGCGGGTGTTGCTGGAATAATTTAAAATACAATTGGAATGGCGTGTAGTTTCACAAGAATTTCCTTTGTCGGTTGTAGCACAAAATAAAAACCACAATAGAAATAAATACTTTTTTCGTTTGGTTATAAGTTTTCTGGTCGTGGCAACACTAATGAAGTGTAATTAAAGTGAGGAGTATTATTTGCCTTGTTATTACGCATTTCGATTCGAAATGAAATCACATTCGAGGCAAATTCATGACAAGTAGTCTCAACTGCCCATGCTATAATAAAAACAGGTAAAATCTTCCTGCCTGCTGTAGAAGAATATTTTTGTTTTACAAATGTCAAATTGTATGTAGCAGATCAAAAATTTGTAGCGGCGTCTAAGCAAAAAAATTTATTTCAGCCCGCCGGTGAAGTATAAAATTTTATTTGAAAATTTTATATATTAAAGAAAACAAAATTGCTGTAAAGAAAAGTCTAATCACAAAAACTTAAACCTAACAATGCATTTTTAACAGCCGAAATACCTGTAAAGTAGTAAAAAACCGATGTGTTTGGCAGCGAATCGAATTCACAAAAGCGGCGATGATGTCCGGCTTCAAAGCGATCGGCTGTTTCTCTGATTTTGAAACACAGAAAACATTTTACACTAACAAAATGCCTGTTGTTTTTGTGACGTTGTATTTGTTTTAGGGACAAGACTACCTTATTTATTATAGCATACAACAGCCCAGGTGATTATTTTCGCGCCTTGTATCTGTGCGCCAGTACTTTGTCAAATGCTTTGTTCACATTTTTTGACAAAGTAACTGACAAAGAGCGTATTGAGCAGAGTATACCTGTTATGAATTTGCGTTGGTCACATTTTAAAAACAATTATTAATTTATAAGTCGTCAATGAAGTGTAATGATTCGATTACCAACTAGCCCGTAAACGTGATTAAGTTTTTTTTTATCTAAGTGAAATAAAAACCACGCTTTTCCACTTCATTTCAAGTTTTATTTAAATTTTTAATTCAAGAAACATTTACATATAATTGTTTACTGTTTAAAATATTTTTTTTTTCTTTATATTTGTTACTTTCCTTCTTCATTTTTTCTACGTGTTAAGATATTATTCTTTAAGGTTAAACAGATGTCTTAAGGATTATAAATTTAATTTTTAAAAATTGGAAATCTGTTACAAGCAATTTTAAATGAAACTGATTTTCTGAAGAAAATATATGAAAAGCTTAAAATTAACTTATATATTATGAAAATATTATTAAGCTTGAAAATTTTCGGATATAAGAGAATAAAGATTTTAAATAAATTTATTAAATTCTTTGCTAGCCATCAGGCCTCCTGCCACAACATGTTGGCTTCTACAGTAAACATATTTGGAATTTATCTTAAGTGAATTCATACATATGTAAATAAGAACACTGAAGAATATTTTTTGTTGAAATTAAGAACTATATTAAATTTAATTAGAATAAAATACGAGATAATAATTATTTTGTTCATATTTTATTAATAACTAATGCTAATATTTTCTTCTGGGTTTCCTATTTTTATTTTTCAAAGTGCCTCTTCCTACATTCATAACATTTATTAGTAGTTGTTTTATTCCCCCTTTGATTGAGACGAGGTTGCAGCTGTTGTTTCATTGTTGCTATTAGCAGAAGCTGTTGCATTATGTTTTTTTGGATGTTGCTTTGGACGATGCTGATGATGGTGGTGATGATGGGAACGTCTTGCGGCCGATGTATTATAAGGATGTGGATGAACGCTATAAAATTCAAAAATTGTTTGCATTAATTAAAATTTCGTTAAATATTATTAAAAAAAAGTTCTTTATATTTATGTACATATATACATATACATACATACATACATGATAATATATTTGAAAGGAGAGCAAAGAAATGTTTAAATGCGTAACGTTAATTAGGAAAATAAATAAAAACTGGGGAGGATTTATAAAAAAAGATATTGAAAAGAATGTATGTACACACAATAAAAATATTATGATGCGACGAATGATATCTTGTGAGAAACATTAATAAATTCAAACGCAAAACACATGCCATGTTGTTGTGTAGTATTATTAGATGAAGCTTAATTAAAAGCTGTAATGTATCAAAATTATTCGCAGATTGGCCATTCGCTAAATGTTTACGTCTGTCAAATAAACGTAGCCCCACCAAGAAGTGCTGACATTACACAGACATGAGTACACAGCGCTGAGCACGAAAATAGCAGCATCATATTTTTAAGCTATTGCATAGATTTTTTCGCGGGCTTTGGCGACTAAATCAAGAAATTCCGTAACGAAAAAACCTAACACAAAAAAAGTAACACAAAAAACCTAACACTAAGTTTGTTTCTTAAGTCTTTTGTTTTTTAAGTATTTAAATCGCCCAATGTATTTTAACCCCTAAAGTATGCTATTGATTTTGATTTCATTAACATACAGTTTTGCCAGAATAACAACGGAGTTATTAAACAAAACGTAATAATATAATTGCATAAGTTTATAAAAAATGCAATAGCTTTACGGCGGCAGTCCCCGAGTGCCACATGTCTTTTTCTCTAAAGTCTACGTCCATACAATTCAACTTTAGTTTCTGCATTTTGCTTCATTTTTATCCGACTTGAAAAAGAGGTTTATCAATTCAGTCGGTATTTTTGTAATGCACCTCCATAAATATATTATTTATAAATGGATTTTTTATTTTTTTTAAAGGTGTTGCTTGCGGTTGGATTCCATACTTTAGTTTCCAAAATCTGAGCAATGTGTTCCCCGAAAATAATAACTATCGAATAAATCCTCTCTCCTCTCTGGACCGATTTTCAAAATTAATATTTTTTGTTTGAACAAGATTTTTTTATTTTTCATTTCAGTTTAACGAACAAAAATTGAGTGGAATTTTCTCTTCCATTTCATTTTACGAATATAGAAACTGGGCGATAATGAAAATTTAGCAGCGGCACCAATTTTCGTACTCATAATTGTTCCATTGTCATAACTTCAAAAACTTACGTTGAATTTCTTCTAATTTAGTTTAAAATATTTTGAATTCACTTCGAAACCGATGAAAGAAATCAAATTAAAACGCATAGAATTGCTATTTTGTTTTTAACAGATGAAGGATACTGTCCTGATAATTGTTTAAAACATCAAACATTTTAGCGATGTAAAATTAAAATTGCAATTACAGCTTACAGCACTTATCTTTAATGTAAGTTTAGTTGTCCCTATGAATTTACAGCGATATCGTTTACATCTGTTTTTATTTGCTGTTACCACTATGAAAATTTTACAACTGCTCAGTAGCTGTTGTGACCTGTTGATATTGCCAACTATAATTGGGAAAGAGATTAATGTGTTGTAGAAGATACAGTACAAAATTTTAGTATTTAAAACCATAACCGCAGCCAACATCGAAAATAATTATCATTGATTATTTTTAAACTAAATTGAATCAAAATTCAAGCTGATTGTTATTTTTAGAATACAAAGAATTTAAAAGAATACGCAGTAAGAGAGAAGAATCATGTATCAATCAATATAACACACAATTTTTTAAGTAGCAATTTTGGGTGTCTTGTTGCCCTCCAAAATTGATGAAACATATATGGCCGTCTATCTACGTTAACCCCGTAAATGCATTTTTGTTCCAAATTGAGGTTATTAATGAAAGGCGTTTTTTATGATCTCAATTATGTAAAAACAGACATAAGATACTCATAGCAACGGTAGATTATTTAACGATGCTTCATTTTTCTAGTATCTACATGCTCCATTTCTAAAACCACAGATCTACTGTAAGCACTACCATTCTTCTTTAAATTTGCATTTTTGATTACATTGTGCAACTCTTGTTGCCCCAATTTTTCCAATTTATACATGTACGAAGACGAAGCCGCAACGGGAATCTAATGTTTTTCTTAGCGCATTGCAAACTTTTTTGTGAATGACGTGACTGACTATGCTTTTTTGTTATATATAAATTAAATGTATATTAGTTTTAAAAATGTAGAATATGATGATCGTTAAGCAGGAAGGAAATGGGTTGTTATGAAATTCAATTCGTAAGAAAACATTTTCGAAATATAATGTACGAATTATTTTCATTTCGAATCGTTATACGTAATAGATCTCACAATTGATAGTATTTGGTTAGAGTTAATGAGAAATAAAAACTAAAATTCTAAATTAAATAAAAGTATCTAATTTAATGTAATGATGAAAGGTTATTAAGAGAATTTGTAGATTAATTTTTTTTTTGTGATGAAAAACCACCCGTAGTCGCCGTCATCAATTTTTGTATATTATTTCCACCGTTTCTATAAAGCATTTTTCAATAGTGTTTAGCAAGTTTTATGTATATTAAAATTATGCATCAAATTAATTAAAGTAGTACACGAGCACAATTTGATCAAGCACCACACATAATTTTCATCTTATCAAACAACACATACATATTTAATATATGTACATATGTACGTAGTGTAAATAAAACATATTTAATTGGAGGGATATTCAATAGATTGCAGTCTATTTAAATAGTAAAAGAAAAATGCATACATACAATAAGTCAATAGAGATGTGGTTTCTATATGACGGACGAATGAGTGTATAAATTTGTATAAAGAACGAACACAAGTGCTTTGAGTGAATTCAAAATATTTTTTTACACTCAAATCACTATTTGTCATGTAGAAAGAGCACCTAAATCAATCAATGTATGAATTAAGATTAAATCTAGAATGATTAAGAAAATTGTAGAAAAAAAACAAATCTTACACATAGAGACCGAGTTAAATTGATGTTGTTTAAAAACTTTTCAGCTGATGATATACAAGATGAATAGAGAATAAAGGGAAATGCGATTCAATACGTTGCTTGTAATTTATGTGGACAACAGAAAAGTTTCTTCGTTGAGTACAAATTTACGATAAAATTCTAAATATACTGGCAATCGACATGCATACGAGTATATGGAGTAAGAAAGCATGATTTGATTTTTATGTACTTTTGTAAAGTTGACAACATTGCAACACAATTATTTTCTTGTGGTTTTCCGCAGTTCATTATTGAGTTACATTCATCGTTCTATCGTCGATTGAGGGTTTCATTTAATGATTGTATTTGTTTGCTTGCGTGCGATAATATCTTGAGTTATATAAGCGCCAATCTCTAAATAGAGAAAACATTTTAATTTAGTTCAGAATGATGTTAAATGATTGGATTGGATTTTGTTTTTAAATGTGTTTGTATATAAATTTTGATGGAAGAATAAATGCCGAGTTTTAGTAAGGCAAACGCACAAAGCGTGCTGCTGCTGTTGTTAAAATAATTAACGATTAAGGCAACGAAATTTTACATATATCAAATATGTGGTGAATTGTTGATCTCAATGTACATATTTATATGTATTTTTATATTTGATAAATAAAAATATATACATATTATGTATTGTATTGCATTCGCAATTTAGAAAACTTGACTTTTCTAAATAATGAATGAAATATTTCTCTCTCCGTTAAGCCTTAAGACGTAAATAAGTAAATGTAGCTTTTGCGCAGAATTCATTTAATTTGAAATTATTAAATTTCAGCGTAAACGCAATTTTTAAATGGTGAAAAAATTAATTTTTTTTTTTTTTTTTTGTAAATTGTTTTTGTTTGTTAAGGTAAACACACAAACCTTGGCGTCGATGTTGTAGTATGACTGTGAAGTGTTGGTGTTGTTGTTAACGGCGACGATGGCGCAGTACGTAGAGGCCTACGAGCTAAGTTTCCGACTAAATGTTGACTGCCGCGATACGTGGATCGTCTAGAAGATGTCGATGGATATTGGTTGTCGATGCCACTTGTTGTTGTTCTCGTATTTGATAATGTTGCTGCTGATGGCGTTACTGTTACTGATGAAGTTGGGTCTGTAGTTTTCGTATACAACGGAGAAGACGACGGCGACATTTTGGTAGCCGTGGTGGAAGAAGTAGACTTAATCAATTTAGAAGAGGAGCTGAATGATGAATTTTATAGAAAAATATTGATTTGATTCAATCACATTTTATTTAAAATGATAGATAGACTGTATCATAATGTCAATTTATTCTTATAAATTTTGGGCATGAATGTTCAAATATAAAATCGCAAATTGAAAGTAACTAATGGCTGAATGATTCATATTACAAACATGTAGAAAGAGGTGTTTATTTATGATGATTATAAAAAGGGGGTGGGTGGTGGGGTTTGTTATCATTTGAAATCAAAACAAAAACTAAATAAATAAATGTTTTGAACGAAAAAAGAAAAATTAATTTTAAAATATTTTTCCGCCTACCTCTGAGTTTTTAGTTTTTGATTTAGTATTTAAGTTTTATTTAGTAATTTTGTATGTTGTTTAGCTTTACTCGTAAGTATTTCGTTAGTATTAATAATTTAAGCGCGTTTTGGTTAAGAGATTTTATTTAGAAGAGATCGCTAGTAACTGGGAATGTTGTGTTTTTTATACGCTTTCATTTACTTTAATATAATTTTTTATATTAATAATGATATCTGCAAAAGACCAAATATTTCAAAATTTATTTCTTTAGAAATTTATTTAAAAACAGTTATTTGTTATTTGTTTTGAAATGGATACTGCAGACAAAATGTTTTAAATGTTGTTTTAAAGTTTTTACTATTTCTCATTTTGGCTATAGATCCTTTAACTTTTGATTAGTTTCATATTTTGCAAGGGGAAAAATTTATTTTTTTTCATCAACGTTTTTTTTTTGTTTTTGAATAAATTTTAATTAAAGTTTTTATGCTATCAAACGTATACTACTTTTTTAAGGATTTGACATACGAAAATAATCTTGGCAAACAAAGTAATGAAAATGAAAATATATACAATCGTATAGACAAATTAATAAAGACACATTTACACTTACCTATTTGGGAGTGTTTGAGATGATAGCGGTTGAGGAGGTGCTTGTACAGCGGGCAATTGTCTACGATGTTGTGAATGTGTTGACGATGGTCTTTGAACTTGAGGAACAGTTTCAATGACATCGTCATCATCGTCTATTTCTTCAATGGTAAGCGACTGTTGTGGTGGAGCCCGTGGACCACATATAGCGCGTGGACCTGCACGTCCGCTATCACTACGTGCTTTTGTAACAAATTCGCGATCAAAATCTTCGGCTTCGTCTTCTTCAAGATTAATAAACTCCTGATGTTCCTCCAACTGTCCCGAACGTAAGTCTTGTTCTTTCTCTATAATATGAGCACGTTCACCAATGTGGTGACCTATAGCCATTTTTTTAACGCCATTAACGGAATCCTGTACAGTGCGACGAGTTTCGCGTATTCCACCTGGTCCAGTTTTTGTGCTACTAGTAGCTTGATAGATCTGGGGTCGACCATCAGGTCCAGAGGACATTGAAATGACAGAACTTGAACAAAATGCTGCGCCACCATTGTTGCCAATATCTAAAATTAATTACATAATTATGGGATACATGAAGTCTTCTCTGAACTTTCATAAACATCATAATACGTCTTATAGGATCGATTTCAAAACAACTATTTTTAAATTCGACCACAAAAAGATATGCGGCTGAAACATTTGTAGCCATTAGCAGTGTTGTTAAGATATTTTCATATAAAAAACTAATGGCTCGATTGTGGATAATAACCGGACATCAGTTGCGTTGCCAGTTTCTGAAAACTGTATTACGGATGGCAACTCGCCACTGAGGCGTTCTAGTTTCAGTAGCTGTTTAGTGATTTTCGCAACTGAAGTTCGGTTGTATTAAGTATGTAGTAGACAATGTTTTGAAATATAAAAACAATTCAAGTTTTACCTGCAGTCAACAAACGGTTCATATTGGGCATAGCTGGAAAACCAAATACTCCAGCCATTTGATGAGGATTTGGTCGTTCCATTAGGGCATTTTGTTGAAAGCCGCCATCAAAGTTAGTCAACATATTAAAAGGATCAGGCATAAAAGAATTCATCAATCTGTTCATCGAACGCATCTGCATATTCATAGCATTCATGTGATTGCTGAAAATTTTAAAAGAATAAAATACATATGAGAATTATCTTCACAGAGAATAATGAGCTAATTATTTCTATTGAATTGAATTGAACTATTATCTCACCAAAGATCGATTTATTATATTATAATTTTTGCATTAATATATTTCATTACTATTATAACCTTCTTGTTAATCATATATGGCCCTTTGGGCTCGATTATAACTTTTAAATAAATAAAAATAAATAAAATAATTAAATATCACGGAACAAAAGCATTTTAGAAGTTTTTAAAACTAATTGAACATTGCATTTTCTTTGGGATTTAAATTGTCAATTTATTTTTAGTTTTTTTTTTATTGCAATTCACTTTATATGCGTGGGAAGCATTTCTGATCCATTCGGTTTTATTATGTACCTCTCAATTGCAGTTATAAAACTTTTAAATGGCTATAACGGCGTAAATACTCATGCATGTATGCAAATTAAAAAAGCAACTCAAGAAAAAGCACATTTTACATTTTGAAGATAATCACCCGGAATGGGTAATTAGGAAGAAGTTAGTTGACAAAATGAAACGTAATTAAATCTTGGGTAATTAAACGGTTTGTCCCATTGTCTATTTATACAGGTCAGTGTATCTCTACAATTTAAAAAAATGCTTTTCCTAGTGATTGTCAACAACATAAATTACCGTACAAATATTGAAATTAGCGTACAATTAACATCACTGGTACAGGTAAAAAATTTAAGGTCAGATATTTTATTTGTTAAAATAATCACTGGCAGCTAAATACCAACTCATCGGTAGATCTTTGCCATCATGCTTTAAGTTTCAAAACTCATCTATCATACATGAACTCCCAAATAATAACTGGGAATTGCTAAAGCACACGCAAAATAGTTTTTAAAAATCTTGGGTGCGTTCAGCAGACACAGTTTGCTACGCAACTGTTGCTCAACAGTCTGTTGAACGCTTTGATTACTAAGCGATGAGGGAACATGTTGAGTGAGTGCTCACTGTTTTAGGTAGCAAAGAAAACGTATGATGCATTTCATCAAATTACGATATTTCAGTTCAGTTTGACTTTTGAATCAAATTTCGTAATCAGCCCAATAATGAATAACAATTCTCCGGGAGTTTTCTCCCTACTCCCTGTTCCCCTATTCTAAATAAATTCTCCATGGGAGATTTCTCCCTATTCCCTTTTTCATTAGTCTAAATGAACTTCGAAAATAATCTCTTCCCCGGGAAAAAAAAGTTGGTATTATGAATGTCATTAAAAGGGAGAATATGATAACAATTTTTAAGCCAACAAATTGCCAGGGAGTTGTGCTTAAAAATGTAAGTAAGCTAAAGTTCGTATTAGTTAATAATCAGAGAAATATTAAATGGACATTGTTAACATATTTCGAGCAACAATAGAAAAATTTAATATCTAAAAGGCTTCGGTAGAAGCCACTAAACCTCGTCAGTATTCATGTGCAAATGTTTTCACTACTTGTTAGGTAGCTCTGTTTAATGTGATTACATATTCCATTTATACACAATTACATACAAATAGAATACGCGACTTCTCACTACTAATGGATGCTAGCTAGCTGGGGAATTAGTGGGTTTTACCGAAAAATATTTTGTTCTATTAGGCCAGTGCGGTTGAAATCTAAAAAAGGGATGTTTAGATATTAAATTTGTCCTTTATTGCTCGAAATATGTTAACAATGTCCATTTAACATTATTATTTTATTATTTTTAAATTTTAATTCATTAAATTTACAAAATAAAATTCCATAATTTTAATTGAAAAGTAAAATTTTTTGACATTTTTGTCAAAAAAGTGAGCAGATCGTTCAGAAAGCTGTTGATACAACCTGATATGAATTTGCCTTGTTTAAAAGTTAAAAAATATTGTTATGGCAACTCTGCATGTGTTGTAAAAAAAAACCGAATATTGATTTTAATTGTATCAGCAGACGATTATGAAGGGAAAGGATTTTCATGTAGAAAAACAACCCGAAATATAATTAAAAAGTCTCATTGTGTAATCATTAAATGGCCACTGAAAATATATTTCTGATAATCATATTACATTTATAGTTAAATTTCAACTCTTTCTGATTATTAACACAAAAATTTTCCACGCCCCAAACACCATTCTTACAAAACCATTAAATACATACATACATACAATTTTCAATCGCTTTTAAAATCTATCATCTTTATAAAAAGCTTACCCAAATAAATCATCATCGAAATCTCCCATTACTGAGCCAAACAGCGACATTTTACTGCAGTTTTAATTATCGGTAAAGGTGCTAAAATGGACTGGTAAATAAAATATATTTATTTATATACAAGCAACTTGCACAAATTTTGTAAATAAGTGAAAATTTAATCGTATGGTTAGTTTTCTGCTTCTGGTTTTACTGCGTTGGATTCAAGTAATGATGAAAATTCTACAAATTTCTTTGAAAATTTTCGGTCAATATATGGAAACTGATAAGTTAAAGAGGGAAAGGTATATAACATTAATGCAAAGAAAAGAGATCTCATGAGTAAGTGTTAGAGACTCGATAACAAATTCAATAGCATTTGATACACTTAAAGAAATAATAAGGAAATTGCTTAAATGTATTTTTACATGGCAAAATTTTTTCTAGAAAATTTTCACATGTCACCCCTTTCACATGAAAATTTTTTTCTCATGCTTGTTTATACGTGTATGTATACCTGGGAAAAAGAAATTGAGAACGAAAATTTTTATGTGTAGCATGCTATAATAAATAAGTTAAAACTATCAGCAGCGGTGTAATTTTTTTTATAAAATTATGCAAAGAAAAATTGTATATCACGTTAAAAAACTTAAAACAAGCAAATTGTTATTACCCAAACGACCTTTAAAAGCAGCAACCAAGGGATGAATTACCCATAGCAGCAACAATCCGATATGTTTGTTGAATTTACAAAAGAGGCGGTGATCGAGCACTTCGAATCGATCGGCATGTATCTCTGTTTTTGACACACAGGAAAAATTTCTACTAACAATAAGTCTATTGTTTTTGTTACGTTTTAATTCTTGTAGGACAGTTTTACGTTATTTATTACATCATAATGTGTAGAAATCGAAATTTATTTTGAATTTTGGAAGTAAAGCTTCTATTTTCCAAGTGATATTGATTACTAATACATTAGCTTTAAAAGCTAAACGTTTTTGTAATTAAGCCAGCACATTTTTGTTATATTATTTGTTTTAATATCCTGTATTAATCAATATCTCTATAGAAAAGCTTGGCTCAAATCTAAAGGTGCCCACACACGATTGATTTGTGCGTGTGATTTGTTCGTGTTCGACGTCTTGTTACAAGTTAATGGGACTGTGCGCGCACAAATCATAAGAAATTGAAAATTTTCAATTTCTTGGCATATGAAATCGTCAAAATGACGATAGATCGTCACATCTAGCAACCGTGCATGGTACATACCAAAGTATATTTATATTGATGTATGTACTTTGGTACATACGTTGTTTTCGCTAGAAGGCAAAACTATGCTCCATTTGAAATTGTGGAAATATTTAAAATTTCATTTTCCATCAAACCCTTTTTTGTTGAAATCAAAGTATATGTACATATGGTTGAAATGTTTATAGGGAAAAATGTAAAACTAATTCGAATACGATTTCATGTAAAATCGATATGAAAACGATATTCAAGTGTGTATCACAACTTCTGTGTGGATTTAAATTCGAAAACAATTTTCATCAAATAACTGAAAATAATTAAAAATTCGCAAATTTTGCTTTTTAAAAGTTACTTGCATACTATGCAAGTTGATGAATATTCGATTTCGATAATCGGCGTGAAATCAGTAGCGGAAATCACTCTTGGTTGAAAACTGCCCTCTCATCCGTTGCAGATCTTGCAGGTATAGCTTATTTACATATTTTGTTATTGCATTGCTGCAAACTGATGAAAATAAGCTAGACTTGCAAGATCCGCAATGATTACAATACTAACAGTGATTTCCCCTAGTATGTTTCCATTTGATGACTACGGGAAGTGATAGAAATGTTACTCACCCAAAGAATTGCTAGTGTACGCCTTTGGCGCCATAAAACCAAATATGTACATATGTATGTATGTTTGTGTATCAGTTAACGTGCCAAATTTTAAGATAAGGCAGAAACTTTCACTCTGTTCTTTTTTAGACATTTTTGCGACCTTCTTATTTCATATTCGTATTATTTAGTTTAATCAGATAAATTATGATAATAAATTATTTCTCTTCAAAAAAAAAACATCTCGCGATGCCTCAAATTGCTGTATCTTTAATCTTTATCAAAAGTTTATCTAAAATGTTTATGATGAGTTTTTAAAATGAAAATTTCTTTTTTTGGCATAAATATCAAAGTTTCTTTTAGCAAATGAACAGAAAAGTTGACGATTTCCAAACGGTCATAATGTATTTTAACGGACTTGTTGTTGTTTTGTCTTTTATACTTACTATCACCACCACTACTACCACAGTCAATGGCAGTGTGATCGCGCCACGTATGCCCGAGATAGACGGTCGTATTGTAGGTGGCAAAAATACCACTATTGAGAGATTCCCTTATCAGGTGTCTGTACGTGTCTTTGGGTTTCATATATGTGGTGGTAGCATTATCAGAAAACGGGTAATCATTACTGCTGCTCATTGCATTTACCCATATCTTCCTGTGAAGAGCTACAGCATACAATTTGGTACTTCTTTTCTTGGTGGCAGCAAAAATATTATTACTGCTGAACGTCTTCTTACGAACGAGGATTACAGCTTAACTTTTAACAATGATGTTGCATTAATTTTTTTGGATTCGGATATTCCATTAAGTGCCGTTGCCAAACCCATTCCACTAGCATCGGTGGCTCCTGAAACTGGCAAATTTGCTGATATTACAGGTTGGGGAGCACTGGTCGAACAAGGTAAAGATGCTGCTATTTTACATCAGGCTTCTGTTCAAATTATGGATATATCTATTTGCCAAAAGCGATACAAAGAGATTAACAAGGTAACTGAAAAAATGTTATGTGCCGGTACCTTTGGAGGCGGTAAAGATGCTTGTAAAGATGATTCTGGTGGTCCATTGGTATGCAATGGACGATTGGCCGGTATCATTTCATTTGGGTTAGGCTGTGGCCGTGCGAATTATCCTGGTATTTACACCAATGTTGCAGCTTTGAGAAACTGGATTGATACAAATTTGGCTAAATACGACAAATAAAATGATTCGTTATCTTAAATTTCTTTGTTTTAATAATTTACATTCGCCTCATCTGGTCGGCGATAGTTGTGTGGAACGCTCCGGTATTGTATTCGCTGCGACAGTCGAATATCCGGTAATCCAACGGTTACTAAATCCAAACATTAAATAAACTTCATATGTATGTAGATGAAAATAGTTGTTTTTTTTTAAATAAATTTATCTCTTTAGTTATTCGTTATACGAATATTAATTTCTTATTTTATATTGTTGTAGGCTATCTAATCTAAATATATAATGCTAATCAAAGTAGTATATTTGATATTCATATACTTTGGTGATAATCTAAATTGTGCATGAATTGTCATTGCGAACTCATCAGTACCTACACTTTTAACCATGTTTGAAAAGTTTTTAAACTCAAATTAAACTTTTGAACATATAGATTCCTGAAAATGTCTCGAACAAATTGTTATTGTTACATATACATATTGGATTTTTTACTATTTTATATATTTTGTATGTACAAGAAAACAATAAATAAAAATACTCCGCCCTGTTCTGTATTATTTACTTTTCGTAGTTAAGAGTAGATTAAAAATAAAATATAACCATTCAAATTAGACTTATACGGTATAAAATCCAGATTTAACCACTCCTTATCACTTATTTTTTTGAAAATTTCTATAATAATATATTTAAGGCTTGCGGTCGTTTTTATATACTTAAAAATGTTTAATTTATATTTCGATATTTCTTTGGTTGGCTTCTTCAGGAAAAATGAGATTAATTCTAATACCCAGCAAGCATAGAAATACACTTCATGAATTGTCTGGATTAAAAATATTGTTGCGGCTATAATCTATTTCGTATTGCGAAGATACTTCCTTCGGGAAGGAATGTGTCATGATGGCGATAGTCCCACGATCATGAATAAGCTGACAATATCACCAGATAACCACTGATATGACAATAAGAAGATATCGTTAAAATATCAATAGGAAGATAAGAAGAAAATTTTGTATTTTCAAATATGTACATATGTATGTACATATGTATATACTAGTGATGTTACGAATATCAATTTTTAGTATTCGCGAATACGAATATTACTTTTAAAGTTTAGAGCCACATAAAATATCAAATTTGCGTCAGTAACAATAAATTGAAAAAACTGTCACCTATATCATTATTTTGACATTAAGATGCCGAATTCGAGGACCTGAACATTTTTAAATTATTTTACTTACATATGTACATACTTTGAGCTTTCGTTTTTCTTACTCTGCTGGCAATTTTAATTAGTAATTCAGTGTTTGGGAGAACATATTTTCAAATATTGCGCAGCCAAATGTCTCGGTGGACTTTCATATTGTAAATTTTAGTTCTTCCATTTTGGAAGTCCAACATTCCTCTACTGAGAATTGATTACTAACTTAACATGATATGAATTTACATATAAGACAAAGTCTTATTAGATTAGATTAATAATAATTTCTCATTTAAACATTATTACAGTTCAAATAATAATTAGTGGGCAGAGCGCGCGCAGTGTTTAACTATTTAGAGTATCCTTCGAGGTCAACCTGTAATCCCGATTAAAAAAATGCTGTATAAAGTTTATAAATTATTGATTAATACATAATTCTAAATAATTTGCATATTTTTGCAACTAGTTCCGACCACACAGGGTGTATATTTACACGAAACTATTGGAGCTGTTTTTACCCCCCTCATAACTTTGCTCCTCTTCATCATAATATAATGAAACTTCAAACACAAGGTCTTCCCATAGAGGTGACCAATTTAATTTAATAGCAAGTGTTTTATTCGCGTTTTTACCACCACAAGCTCTACCTCGAGGATCCTTTGTGCCGTAGAAATTATATCCACTAATTCTGAAATAGCTTCGAGACCTCAAATGAGTATCTGAGATGAGCATAACATCGGTTAGTTTATTCATAATGCTGTATGTGCAACAGGACTCCCAAAGGTGAGTTAATTATTTTAATTAAATTTTCCAGTTTGCAGTATGAAAACCGCATTAGTTCCCTATAAAATTTTGTACAAATCATTTCAAAATTTTTTTTTACTTAAAAAGTTACAACGATTTTAAAAGATTTCGAAATTGGTAAAATTTTTGACTTGGCGGTTTTGTGTTTCTGGTATCTACAAGATTATCCTCAATTTTTTTTCTATTAATATCGAAAAACATGCGGCCTACCTAATTGTTGATTTCACTTTAATGCTTCAATTCAATTTATCGGTATTTGTTAGTGCATATTTTACTATTTGCAGCATAGTTTTGCGTATATCGGACTTTTCGTTTTGACTTTTTTTAAATTTTTATATCCGCTTTAACAAAAAAGAATCAAAAATAATATCTATTGTGGAAGGTAATTTTTGCTAATTTCAAAAAAAAAAATTTGATTAACAATTTCAAATTTACAGTAATTAATTGTTCCTAAGCTGAAAACATTTACTGCATTTTAGCAATCTATTTTCAGTGACTATTTTGCATATTTTATGCTTTACAGCTTAATTTTGCTTATTTTTAGGGCATTTTTACTCACAGCTTTTAGTGTTTTTCGACATTTTTCGATTATTTACAGTTCATGGAAAATACAAGAAGAGATCCGATATTCTCTATTGCAAATATATTATATATGTATGTATATCTGAGATTTTGCTCAGTTAAGGGAATACTTATAAAAACCTGTGCAATGTATTGGTAACTATTTACGTCCACAAAATATTTTTCAATATTTTATATGCGGATATATAAAGAAAACCCAAAATTGTATTATTTAATCGAATAAAAAATTATACTTTGAGGTATAATTTTCTATAATTTTAGCTGCATAAAATCAGTTTAAGAGACATATTTTCGGTTTCTATGATAATTACATACATACAAACATAAGTACATATAAGAAATTATTTACTTTAAAGGAAATATACATATATATAACTTAACTCTTTACTGTCATTATATATGTATTTGATTAAGTGACGTATGATAGTTTAGAAATAAACCGCTCATAAATTACCATTAATTAGTTTCTGTTTATTAAAAAAATAATAAGATCTAATTTTCGTTTCTAATTTTAGTATGCGAAATTTTGGCACGTTATGAGCACATGTATATAGAACAGGGATGGCCAAAAAGAGAATGTTTATGAGTATGTATTAGTGTATGTATAGTGAACATAACAAAATACCGACATTGAATTTGTTTCTGTTTGTTTTGTATAAATGTTGAGTTAAATGAATAAATTTTTAAGTTAATAAATTACATCAAACAAGTATTTCATTAAAAACCATATAAAAATATTAAAACTTAAAAAACTTCAATGGTGGGATATGTTCGCAGAAAAAAAGGTTATTGAACAAAAGAAAAAATTGTGTGTTGTTGCAAATATTCGCTGTGTATCAATTAAAAAATTTAAGGAGAAATATCAAAAGGCAGTATGACAGCAAACTAGTTATGCAAAAGCTATCATTCAACTGAATGAAATTGTTGTTTATTTGTTTTTTGGTGAGTAGTTTTATTTTCATTCGGTTGTATTCATATAAGAAGCCGAATTAGTTTCATCACCTTGGTGCCCAAATGGCCTTCGCTGATATAGAGCGATGCGTTGGAATTATAAATAAGTATGAATTTTACAGCCCTGCTTATAAAAAATTTTAATAATGGTTATTTTATAATGTTTAATTTTTTGCACTTTCTTTGCAAACAGTTCTAACTACAACAACACACGATCTTTTTTGGGAAGGCAATTTTGCGCTACGAAAACTTGCACAGTAAATATTCTAATAATGCACAGTTTTATTCTATAACCTGTCAATATTGTAGAAAATTGATTTTCTAAAATTTTGATTTTGAAAGATCAAAATAAAAAATTTCATGTTTTTGTAGTTAGCACTATTTGAAAATAAACCATCGATATGTACATGCATACATATTTATTTTAACTGAATATCCGCACCCACACTTTATTAATAACAAACAGACATTTTAAATAACCGGACCTAAGAATATATTTCAGAAATGTTTGCTACTTGGATTCGCTGCAGCGATAGTTTCATCAATCCATTGTTTTAAGGCGCCGACAAAGGTATATACTGTAGGATAACCAGGTCTAGCACACCCACGACCCCATGAAACTAAGCCAACCAAATGATGATCGACTACCAAAGGTCCGCCAGTATCACCTTGGCAAGAATCTTTACCGCCGCTCCGTAAATATCCCGCACATATCATGCGTTCGGTTATTTCTCCAACTCCATATGATTTTGTGCAATCGTCTGTGCTTACAACCGGTACTTGAACTTCTTCAAGGTTCGACGAAGGAGGGCCAAACTCTTCTCGATAGCCCCAACCGGCAACTGTACCCATTTTACCGTCAATTGGGCGTGACTCCTTGATATATATAGACTTTATTTTTATGTTGACAAAATCAAAAACATGATCAATGATTATCACACCAATGTCATAGTCAACTGTCCAAGAAGAATAATTTGGATGTGAAAACCATTTTAAGGCTGGATAGAGGAAACCATCCAAGCCGGTACGTGAATTGGCACCAGCTACTATCATGACTTTTTCATTAGCTTTAATGTCAACCACACATTGAGCGGCAGTGAGGACAACACTTTCGCTATAAATAACTCCAGCACATTTGTGAATATATGGTGCATTCGGTTGCGTTCTATAGCGTATTGATAGCAAATAAGGATGTTTGATAGCATTCACTTTATCGCCACCAATTATGCGGCCATCGCGATTAGCAAAAGCTAAAGTGCAAAAAGCACACACTAGAATTATTACAAAACTTTTTTCCATTTGCTTTCCTAGTTTTCCTCTTCACTTTCCGTCTATCCAATATGATGAAATTTTAGCTAAATACTGAATGTTGCTGATATCAATCCATAATCATAATTTCCTGTGCTACTGCTACTGTATCGCTGGGTATTATCGTCTAGATAAAGAAACACATAAACTTATAAATATATATGTAATCTATAGAACGCAACCGATAGCCGATAAAGACGTTTATATGGAAATCAATCAAGTTTTAACGCATCTTAAGTTTGAGCTTCAAAATATTTGATTATGTGAAGTTAAAAGGAATTTGTTTTGGAATTCCAAATCATTTCATTCTATCAGCCCATCATGGGCTTTGCTTTTGATAGTGCAGAGACCAAAAATCATAAATCAAAACTAAAATATAATTGAAAATGTTTTCAAAATATTAATTTATTTGTTATGGGTTAGTTAATATACATGCTGCATTTCATTGGTTGCTAAATCTCAACACATCACTAAATCTTTACCACCATGCTTGAAAAGTTTTCAAACTCATTCACTTACACACAAATTTCCAAGTAAGAAATGAGAATTACTAAAGCACAAGCACAACATTTTAAAAAACTTATGTATATAAACAACAGAACACATAATTTTTATGCTAATGAGTTGATATTTAGCAACCAATGAAATGCAGCATGTAGATTAACTAACCCATACCAAATAAATTAATATTTTAATCTAGAAACTATTTTGTGATCTTGGTATCCAATATTTTATGCTCGGATATCTAAAAAAAAAAAGCTGGCATTATTTATTCGACTAAAATATTATACTTCGTGATGTCAGAAATGAATATTATGAAAAATGCACGAAACGAAATAATTTTAAGGCCTTTTCAAGAGCATATATTTATAATTTTAGAAGCATATTTTTAAAGTTTTGCTGCATATTTAATATGCTAAAAAACATAATTTATCCGTTTTAGTTTGCTGTCTTCTCTGAATACCCATTTTTTGCGCTTTTTAACAAATCTTAATTTTTCATAATTTCATTAGCTGGGTGCTTCGTAAAAGTTTTATGAATCTGGTGGCAGTAGTAATCTCTGCTATAAGATAAAAAAAAGCGATAAGATTAAGTTAGGCATGAAGCCTTTCAAATAAGATGTCGGTACAGGGGTGGAATCAAAAATATTGTGCCTTGCAGGTGCAATACGAAACTTTTATCACATGTCTTCTATTATTTTAAAATTTATGAAAACTATTTTTTTTTGTTTAGTTGTAATATAGTAACAAAGCATCTCAGTACAGCGCTTGCTTAACAAGTTTTGGTTACTTACATATGTTGGAGTTGTCAACTGACTTTTAAACACCAATGTAGCACTCTTAATCGCCCTGGCAGTTAATATGAACGCAGGACAAAATTCTTACATTCTTGCATTTGTGTCATACACAAATTTTTATGTAAATACAATACATACATACTTATTATATACGCGTGTATGTATGTGTGGCTTAGTATTAAAAAATTATTCCAAACTTCGAATAAAATTTTTTAATTTAAATTAAAAACTAAATTTATTTTATTAAAACATTTTCTATTTACTCTTCATCAATTGTTGACTTTATCCACTCCAATGCGCTTGTTACTCGAGTATAGACACCAGGATAATTTGGTCTAGCACAACCGTAGCCCCACGACACAATACCCCAAATAACATTATCTCTAAACAGTGGTCCTCCCGAATCACCTTGACAAGCATCTTTACCGCCTTCTGGACGGCCAGCACAAATCATATCCTCCGTAACTGTATTGAAACTTTCATAGTCTTTTTCACACACAGCATTACTAACTTTAGGCACTTTAACAGCTCTTAAAACTTCACGGGACTCAGTGGAGGTGTGCGTATATCCCCAACCTGAAACTGTCATAGCTGTTCCATCTGCAATGTCATTTTCTGAAGGTAGTTCGGCATAGTGAATTTTAAATGGCAACAATGAGTCGTCGTAGTCGTTCAATTTCAAGATTGAAAT
Organism: Lypha dubia; assembly: GCA_947311025.1. Classification (NCBI taxonomy): domain Eukaryota; kingdom Metazoa; phylum Arthropoda; class Insecta; order Diptera; family Tachinidae; genus Lypha; species Lypha dubia. The sequence goes on along the minus strand of OX371264.1, from coordinate 1,567,024 downwards.
ATCATTTCTAATATAATCTGGACTATATTCTCTATGCTGAATTATTTTAATTGCCTCAACCAATAGACCTCCCTTGCCGGAATATTTGGAGCCCAAACGAACTTTAATACCGGGCTTGAAGGAAGGATAATCATCAGTACAGTGGGCAGCAGTTAAAACGTAACGTTTAGCAATTAATGATCCACCACAATAATGAGTTGACGAATTTTGCAATGAAACTTGGAATTGTATATTCCTAATCTCAACTTCATAGCCGCCAACTATGCGTCCTCCCGAACGCGGTGCAGCTGCTACTAACGAAGCAAATAATGTCAAACTAAATAACTGGTATATGCTACTAAGCCTTTTCATTGTTATGATGGCAAACTAATACTGATTATTAAAACTCGACAGATATTTCTTTATATACATACATATGTATGTACATAATTCATAATTGGCTTTGATAGTTTTTGTATCGCCTTGAATGATTCACAAACTTAAAATAATTTCGAGGACTTTTGATATCTTTGACCAGCGGAAGGTTAATAATTTTAGGTTATGATAGTAGGCTACGCCAATACGACTGTGTACATACATAGATATACTCGCATGCACAACTATAGACTATATTAGGGAGGATCTATAAACTTTTAATCGTATAGCATAATGTGTAAGCTGTCAAGAATTGTACGAAATTTGTTTTCAAAGCAATTAATAGATTACAAACCATCTACCGATAGAGTAGAAGGAAAGGATAGTAAAAACCAACCCAAAGAAGCGAATGCAAAAACTGGACGGGAATAACCAGATTAAACTCCATAGCTAAATTTATGGCAATATTGGTTTTATTATTTATTATTTATTGAATGTTTAATTGTAAATTGAACCATCAATAAGTTATTCAAATCTAAAACTATTAAATGTATGTTTGGCCAATGATAACAATATATTAATTTGAGCAGTTAATTTTTTAGTTGTCCTACATTTCTCGTGTACCGCTGAGAGCAATAGTATCCCTCCTTTTCAACGGGGTGTGGCCTCTATAGTTTACAATATTGCGCGCAAGTGGATTTGGATGCAACTCGAGTTTTTTAATATATATTTTTTCGCTTTTTTTAAATACTGTCTTCGACAACGGAACGTCTAGATTCTTATGAATTCGATGATTTCTCACATACCAGGGGCTGCTGTAAATGTATGTATGTAGAATTTTATTTTGTCGCCTATGAATTTTTTCTACATTTGATGCTGAGGATTCCATATGACCATATTGGTTTCAGGATCGCGTTGTATAATAGAAGTTTACAGTCTAGGCTTGGTATAGAATTCCTTCCAATAAGCCAATTCATTTGGGCTGCTTTTAATTTCATTTGTGTCAACTTTGCGTCTAATGCGGTTTCCACGTCAAACGACAATCAAGATGAACGTCTCGGTGTTAATTTGTATAGGCGGGCATGTTTCCTTCCGCAATGTAAAACTGCTCATTAACTTTTATCCGCCATTGTTTTAGCCATGTTTCCAGTTTTGATACGTACCCTTGCAAATTCCGGGAAGCTTCTACCGGATTTTCATGAACGCTCAGAAAAGCTGTATCATCAGCAAATGTTGACGTGTGAATGTTACTGCTTAACGGTAAGTCAGAGGCATATGTGACAGCGTATAGAGAAAGGGACCTAAGGGTAAAAAATCAACTTTCACTTTTTTTTTTTTGTGGACAACATCTAAGCATCGAATGAGACCGATCCCATGCCCCAAAAGTGTGCCCTCCCAGAGATATGCGCGTTTTATGAAAGTGATGGTACACCAAAGATACACGTATTTAAATCTTTAAAATGGCTGTCCTGAACAAAACCGGTTTTTACCCTTAGGTCTCTTTCTAATTTGCGCGTCACATACGTCCGCCATTTAACATTTTTTTTTCAACTAGTACTTATTTCGTGAATGGTGTAACACTTAGCTCATGTCTGATTTGACAGGTAATTAGTTTTATCCTTCCGCGGAACGAATATGGTTGTGTATACGCTTCAACAACGCTGGGAAATATCGACTTGCAGAATATGCCGATTTTGCCAAAAAAAATCATCTTTTCAGATGAAGCTCATTTTGATCTGGGCGGGTATGTAAACAAGCAAAATTGTCGCATTTGGGGCACAGAAAATCCGCACGCATACATTGAAATGCCGACGCACCCAAAACGAGTCACTGTTTGGTGCGGATTTTGGTCCAGAGGCATAATTGGGCCAATTTTCTTCGAAAATGAGCAAGGAGTGGCCGTTAAAGTCAATGGCGATCGTTATCGGGCCATGTTGAACGAATTTTTGTTCACAAAAATTGAAGAGAAGGATATTGGCAACATTTGGTTTTAACAGGACGGCGCTACGTGCCACACAGCCTAAGCTACAGTCGATGTTTTGCGCCGGTGATTGATTTGATTTGACACCGGTGGACCCTGACGATGTTTGATGGTAGATTTTATGTTAATTTGTGGATAAGATCTTCGTGCCATACTTTATCAAAAGCCTGTGCAACATCAATAAAGAGCGCAGAGCAATATTTCTTTTTTCTAAAGTTTCTCTAATTACATTCACAAGTCTGTGAGTTTGTTCGATAGGGCTAAGCTGTCTCCGAAAACCGAATTGATGATTTGGAATGCATCCGTTGCTGGTCACTATAGGGGTCAGCTTGCTCAAATAGTTTTGATATATTAGGCAATAAGCTAATAGGCCTCTACGATTCTACCTTCGTATGATCCTTGCCAGGCTTTAGTATCATTGTTTAGGCGTAGAATATTATTAAAAATGAATAGTATTATTCTTTTAGCAATGTAAGGTAGTTCTTGAAGCACTTTGTTGCTTATTTTATCAATAACCGAATAAGATGAAAAGAGTTTGTGTTCGGCCTACAACAATTTAAACTTTCATTTATAGTATTTCCTATTAACACGGACTTATAGAAAATATACATACATACTTAGAAGAATGTAGATAGTAATGGATCAAAGTTTAAAAAAGTTCTTCATGATTATTTTCCAGGCACCATAACATTTTAGTTGAGACCTGAAACGAAATTTTCTTAAAGTTATCCGTCGATTTCGTTCTATTAAACCACCCTAATGTCTATAGAATATATCATAAAAATAAATTTTCAAGTAATTAAGATAATATACTCATCATACACCGAAGTTAATAATCTCCTCAAGCATTACGTCTGCTATAAAATTTTAAATCAATAAACAATCAGTTCAATGTAATACAAATGAATTTTAGTGCAAAAATGTATTTAAAAATTTATATACTCGTACATACATATTTACAAGAACATACACTTATGTACATATATGGAAGTTTTTTGAATACCTTGAACAGCAAAAATTTTCAACAATAAAATATTTAGATTTGAATGAATTTTAATGAAAAGTTTACGAAGCCTTAGAAGAGGTTAAACAAATAAATATTACAACAGCCAAAAATTTCATGAAATGCAGTAATTGATAAGAAAAAATATTTGTATGTATATAAGTATGTATGTATATGTATATACAAATTCTTTTTATGCGTTACAGCTCAACTTTCAATCAGCTTTTTATTACTTACTTATGATCGGCATGTTGTTACCTGTATTATGATTAACAATTTGAAATAAAATCCGGTGGTTTGAGATTGGCGACTCAACTAAGTTGGGTTGTGAATTATATAATTTATTTTTACCATGAGAGAACCACCCGAATCAACGAAGCGATAAGCTTCTTGTCTTTTGTTGAACAGCAAGTTTTTATTAATTGCAGATAGTCACCTCTGGACGAAATGATCCAAAAAAATGTTTTTTGTTGTTAATATTTGAAATGTGGAGCTGTGATTATTTGCTAAATATATTTATACTAATGTACGTTCTTGTAAAAACAATTTAACTGCCTATTTCTCTATGTCGAAAGAAAATTTCCATATGTTTTCATTCGCATAATTACATTTGAAGCAAAAACAAATTCTAAAATTTTGTTATTGTATCAAATGTATTGGTACGAATGAAAATAAAATTCAAAATTCTTTCGACATCGTGAAATCGGCAGTAACTTTTTTTTTAATAAAAACTTATAATAGTTTTGGTACTATGACATATTTTCAATATGTTTCCCTCAAGAAAGTAAGTCAATGTAAAAAACCAAATAAAAACAAAACCTATCAAATTTTACGCCTTTTTAACACTTAAAACGTACCCTATCAAATTTCATCAAAATCCATTAAAAAAAAGTACCAAAAATAAGAAAGTACCAAAAGTACCTTTAAATCTCTAGACTTCCACAAATAATTCAAGATCAAAATTAGCCAAATCGGTCCAGCAGCTCTCGAGTTTTAGCGAGACTAACGAACAGCATTTCATTTATGTATATATATACATATGTATATATGTATAAAGATGTATGAATTCAATTTAATTCTATTAACCTATAAATTTTGTTACAATTAAATTAGTTTTTACACTAGTGTATATCTTAAACTATTCCTTACATATCATTACATATTTTTCAAAGACAAAAGATCCCTATCGGGAATGACTAGTGAAGGCGTTCTAATAAAATTAGTCTCAACAACCTTGGAGTCAGTCCAATCCTAGGTAGCAAAAAACTATCTATGTAAGTGGTTATAACTTTGGTTTAGATCAGTGAAGGGCGCACACATACTCTCTCATATGTTTTGGTATGGGAAGCAGCAAAAAACGAACGACCGTCAAAAAATTTTCTATTCTTTAACTCTTGATATTTCAACCTAGATTGGCTTAAAGGTGTTATTTAATATTGTGACACTATACAGAAATTTGCAATGTGTTAAATGCACTTTCCGATGATGATGTGGAATCAATATATAAAGCAAAAGCTCTATTTTAAAATGCATCTTTAAAATCTGATCTCCCGTACATAAAAGATAATTTCCAGTGTATTTGCCGAAGTATAATCAAACTAGAAAGAAGAGGACTTTATTTAAAAGAATAATTTGAAAAAAAAATGAAAAATTTTGAAAACAAAATATTTTTTGAAAAGTTCAACAAAGTTATGAAAATCAAAACGTTGAACTTCAAACAGTAGTTAAAATTAAAAATAATATTTTTTTAAACAAAAGCCAAGCTGATGAATACATTGATTCACTATCTTCAAGGGAATAATTATTGTTTAAGTTCGCTCCTACTACATTGTGTTGAATTTATTCTACAGTTTTATGCGATCATCGATCTTTTCTTTTTAAAAAACTAAAAAAACATATGATTGTGCTTTGCAATAAAAAAATATTTAATAAAATAAATGAAAAGTGGTTACATTGTTTAATTTTTGGAAGCATATTTGAGCTTTTTTTGCTTATTCTTGGGCTTATTTTGCATTTATTGTGCATTTTTGCTTGCTTTTTTCTTTAATTTTGTGCTTATTTAAACTTGCCCTGTACATAACTAATACGTGGTGGAGTAGAAATCAAGCCTTAATTCAACACTTTTTCTCGTTGTTAACACTTCAAAATAAAATGCAAAATGAATGCTGCGCAGGTCTTCAAGTATAGTGCCCTTAAGAAGTATATTCTGACATTTTTTTTCGATTCGCGAACTTTTCACAAGTTACAGAAAAGAGGCACATGTTACGTTTGAATTAAAACATTATTTTTATTATTTATTTATTATTATTTTTATTTATTAACCACAGACTACAAAATGTTAGCTTTATATCTACTTTAAAATATTACTTAGCCTTCACAGGGACCCGCTTTTTAAGGCTGGTGTTTGATCCGGTTTTACTTTCTAAAATATCATTAAGCCTTCACAGGGACCCGCTTTTTAAGGCTGGTGTTTGATCCGGTTTTACTTTCTAAAATATCATTAAGCCTTCACAGGGACCCGCTTTTTAAGGCTGGTGTTTGATCCGGTTTTACTTTCTAAAATATCATTAAGCCTTTACAGGGACCCGCTTTTTAAGGCTGGTGTTTGATCCGGTTTTTGGTTAGTTGTTACACGTTTAAAGAATATTCCCGAACTGCTATTCAGCCAAGACTCTACAGAACATACAGACTAGCCATACCAAATCACCCACCCAATTTCGCTGTCTGATTGAACGATGCTGCTGACGTTTGCTACCGCCGGCGTGGCCATTCCCGCGATATTGCTAAGTGTGTTAGTATGCACATTCAGCATATTCATACCCGTGGAACTTCCAGCCGATTTCGGTTCTCACGATATTGCAATGTCAGCATATATCTGTAGGAAAATTACTGGCATATATATGTATGCAGCGGTATTGCAACGTCAGCATATGTCTGTAGGAAAATTACTGGTAATAACGTCAGTAATGCATGCAGCGGTATTTTGCTGCCGTTGGTATTTTTGTTGGTTGAGGGAAAATAACTCATGACAACGTCAGTATGTGTATGCAGCGTATGTTTCGCTGCTGCTGATATTTTTGTTGGTTGGGGGAAAACGACTCATAACATCCCTCCCCCCTGGCGGACAAAAAACATCCTGTCTTAGGATGTTTCGTAGCCATACTTCTGGAATCAAGTCAAAATAGATGTGTGTATGCATCCGACTACCTTGGCGATACAGCTTTGGCAGCTCTCGGAGTAATATGTAATGATCTCCCGAGCCTCGATTGCAGTTTACCATTAGTTGGTGACTGCTGAGTGTCTGTCGACATGGTACGTTTGCTGCGTCACCAAGGAAAAAATATGATATTGCTGGTGAACTACTGCGGTTGTTATTGACTTTGTAGTTGTCATTGGCGTTGTAGTGATTCCCCCTTTCCAACGGAACTGGTCATTTCGTCTATGTATGTGTTGTGGTATCGTATATAGGTTTTGCGGTTGTGTGAGGTTGATAGATTTAGGCTGCTGTTGATGATTGTTGGATTCTTCATTGTTAACGGGATGATGATTATTGGTTGATTTTAAAACACGGGTTAATATTTTTAATCTTATAACTAACAATTTTTTCTTACGTATACTTATATAAAAATTTCTTTTCTTACATATTGTTAACAATTTTTTCTTATTACTCTTATTTCTTATTATTATTATATTGAATATTTTGGATTGTTATACTCAACCAGTTACAGGATTTTATTTATATGATTTAAAAAAAAAATATTACATATACATATTTGCTTATTTCGTTTTTTAATTCTAATTATTTTGATCAAAAATTTTAATTTTCAAATATTTGTTATTTGTTTGTTTATTTCTGAGTTTTATAAGTTAAGTTTGTATCATTATTTGGTTGGTTTTTATTTTTGTATATATTTCTTTCAATTAATTATTACTAGTTGAGAAGAGTTGTTTTAAAAATATAATTCTTATAATTTTCAACTTTAAATTGTATGTATGCCTGAATAATAAATCGTATTTTGTTTAACATTTTTCATAAATTTAATATAAATCCAATTTTTCTTAATCTACTTTTACGATTGTAAATATGTATTTCTTTTATATTTCAGCCATTGAAGACCCTAAATATTCAGCATCAATACCGTCGATATTGCGGTGAGTTTTTCCTTCTTCTCTTTTTCCAATTCATTTCCGTCATAATGTTGGTTTTTAGACGTCTTATTCTTTCCTCCTGTTTTGCCAATGACAATGTGTGTTGTTGTGTTCCTCCATACTGCGTGTAGTGGTTGAAATTTGAAAATCTCGACTGGATTTCCTTCCTCCATGGGATATCTTTCTCAGTATTTCCAACAAAAACTCCAGGGGAAATCTCCTGTTTTTGTACAACCACGGTTTTATCTCTCGAAATGATATTAACCGGCACTTTAGTAACTGCTCCCGTATCTACAAGTAAGACCAATCTTCCCTCCCTAGCTGCTTGGCAGGGTAGCGTAATAAAAACTGTGTCCACATTGCTCGGTGATTCAGTACTATTATTTATATTTGGCATTATCTCTTCAGTTTGTTTCTCTTCATATTTATGTTTTAATCCTTTGTCTTTTTCTGCTTTTACTTCCAAAGTTTGCCCGTTCTCTCGATTTGCAGAGTGTACAACTGCCTTGGTTACTATCTCGGTTGGATGCTCTGGTTCAGAGTCAGCTTCTGTATCATCTTTATTTACCCGACTCTCTCTTTTTGTTTCTTTATTATAATTGTAGTTGTTCTCTTTTTTATGCCAATCTGATTTTCTGTTAATTTGCGGGACCCCAGTTATTGGCGATAACTGGGCCGAATTTCGTTTCCCTGAGCATTTGTCCGATTAGTATTGCTGTGGGCCTCTACTGGTCTGTTAGCTAGGTCCCTGCCGTTGTTGCTATTTCGTGCCTGTTGGTAGATCCCTGCACCCATTGCTTCAGTCTGTCTAACATTACTTCTGCAGTCCCGTGCAAAATGTCCTTGTTGCTGACATTTAAAACAGGTTGGGCGTGTACCATTGTTTCTGTTTGCCCCTCTGTTTATGTTATGACCCGTCGCTATTTGTGGGCTTCCACGGAATTCTGTTTTTGTTGTCCTCCTATTTCTTTCTGTCGTCCGTCTATCCAATTGATTTTGGTTGGGTATGTTTCTTCTTGGCTCGCAGAAAGGGGTTTCCTTGTGACCGTTTATCCTACACAATCGGCAGTATAAGGAGCCCAATTTCTTTCTGCAGTTTTCCACATCGTGCCCGCTGTTTCCACAGAACGTACAGCTCACGATATTCCTGCACAGTGGCCCCATTTCATGGCCGTATTTTCCACAGCTCATACAGTATGGTGTGTTTAGCCGCTTTTTGCAGCTATTCCATTCATGCCCCATCCTGTTGCAAAAACCCCTGAATCTATTACGTTGATACTGTGCGTTGGTTCGCCAAACAATTCCTCTGCATTTTCGACTACCTCTATTAAGTTTGTGAGCTCTTCCTCTTCCTGTCCCACAAATCGAGCCTTGAGTGCATGGTCCTTCAAACTCTTGATAAAGCTCCTTACCGCTATCCGTTTGAAGTCTTTCAGCATGGTTTCCCGGCCAGGTCCCACCGGCCATTCGTTCTCTATAGTTGTTTTTGCCTCATTCAATAGGTTATCCAGGCGTTCTCCAAATTTGCATGCTGACTCTCCGATGCTCTGTTTGCAACCCAATATTAGTTCCCTTATTTTATCTAAGCTCTTGCTTTTTAGATAATATTTCTTGAGCGCATTACATAGCGCGTCCACGGAACTGAAATTCATTTGGGAAATTCTTAAGTAGGCGCCCCCTAGGAGTCTCAATTTCAGGCATTGTATTACATCTAGTGTTAGGACGTTATTTTCACCTGTGAGTACTTCTCTTTCTACCATCTTGCATCCTTGTATGTACCTGAATACTTCTGATGGTAAGTCAGGCCCATCGGTCCCGAACAATGATGGGACTGTGTTGTTTACAATCTTAATAATCTCGGATAGCGAAGTCATTCTAATCGTTCCGTTTTCCACTCTCTCAATAGTATGGTTTTGCTGGGGTGACGGTGATCGTCTTTCCAAGATTTCCTGAGCCACTGGTATCAATCTATTAAACTCCTCCGCTACTATACTGTCAATGTCTGCTGTTTCTTGCAACTCGTTGAATTCCGCCTTATATTCGTCCAACTCGTTCAGTTTCCTTGCTATTGTCTCAGCGGAGTACCCTCTGCTACCTGCTTTCCTTGCGTTGTTTGTCAGGGTTTTTAATTTTCCCAACAGCATTAAAGCAGATGAATCTTTCTCGCGTGATATGACAATCGTCGGTAGTCCTGCTTCGTTAAGTTCTTCGTGCAGTGAAGGATTTGGTGATCTCGTTCTATAAATTATGTCTACCTCCCTTCTTGCGTTTTCTAAAGCTGTTTATAGTCTTTGAATGGTGTCGTCCTGTGTCTCTATTAATTGCTTCTGTTTCAATTGCTTCCTAAAATTCTCTTCACTTAATGCTTTTCCTTTCAACTGTTCCACTAATTCTGAATTTTCCTTTACTACGTCCTCCAATAAATTGTCTGTATATTCTATTTGTCCTCTTAGCTTTTCGCAATGGCCCTTTAGAAATGTTTTTGTTTCTTCTAGTTCTTCGATCTTCTTTATAAACTCCTGTGATCTATCTTTACTTAACTCACTTATTAATTGTAGGACATAGCTTACTTCTTCTAATTTTGTCAGTCTTTGGTATCTTATTGTTTCCCTATGGTTGTCCAGGAATGTTTTGTCTGCTTCTAAACCCTTAAGTTCTGTCCACGCAAGAACTTGTAGACTGTCCACTGAATAATTACACTTGTCGATCCGTTGTATCAATTCGTCTGTCTTTGTCTGTGGATTGCCCAGTAAAGCTGTCTTCTACTTACCCATGTTCCGCTGGTTATTATCTTCATAGTGGTCTGTGGTTTAGGCTTATTTTCACTTTATATTATTTTTTTATTTTATTTTTTGTTTATTCGCAACCGCGCAGAATTTTTACGATCAAAGTAATTCTCCTTTTTGTCCTGATCCGCTTTAGCGATTAGTTCTGCAATGACAATATGAGGGTAGCTAGAATTTAGACTTTATTCTATTTGTCCTGTGCAGTTCTACACCGTCGAATGTGGGATGCAACAATACAAGGTAGCTACAATTTAGACTTTTATGTATTGTTGGTTTTGCTACACCGGACAGTTTTTTCTTGAGCAAGATCAACACAAGGATTATTATATTTCTTTGATGTTATTATTAACGCGGCTACCGGCTGCGCCAACAGTTATGTTTGAATTAAAACATTATTTTTATTATTTATTTATTATTATTTTTATTTATTAACCACAGACTACAAAATGTTAGCTTTATATCTACTTTAAAATATTACTTAGCCTTCACAGGGACCCGCTTTTTAAGGCTGGTGTTTGATCCGGTTTTACTTTCTAAAATATCATTAAGCCTTCACAGGGACCCGCTTTTTAAGGCTGGTGTTTGATCCGGTTTTACTTTCTAAAATATCATTAAGCCTTCACAGGGACCCGCTTTTTAAGGCTGGTGTTTGATCCGGTTTTACTTTCTAAAATATCATTAAGCCTTTACAGGGACCCGCTTTTTAAGGCTGGTGTTTGATCCGGTTTTTGGTTAGTTGTTACACGTTTAAAGAATATTCCCGAACTGCTATTCAGCCAAGACTCTACAGAACATACAGACTAGCCATACCAAATCACCCACCCAATTTCGCTGTCTGATTGAACGATGCTGCTGACGTTTGCTGCCGCCGGCGTGGCCATTCCCGCGATATTGCTAAGTGTGTTAGCATATTCATACCCGTGGAACTTCCAGCCGATTGCGGTTCTCACGATATTGCAATGTCAGCATATATCTGTAGGAAAATTACTGGCATATATATGTATGCAGCGGTATTGCAACGTCAGCATATGTCTGTAGGAAAATTACTGGTAATAACGTCAGTAATGCATGCAGCGGTATTTTGCTGCCGTTGGTATTTTTGTTGGTTGAGGGAAAATAACTCATGAGAACGTCAGTATGTGTATGCAGCGTATGTTTCGCTGCTGCTGATATTTTTGTTGGTTGGCGGAAAACGACTCATAGCACACAGGTTATCAGAAATAATTTGTAGTTCCTAAGCGCTTTTAGTATGTATTAATTTATTCAATGTTTTTTTAAATTATTTATTCAACGTGCGAAAAATCTTCTAAAGTATGAAAATATGTTATAAAAAAGAAATTTAAATAAAAATCTCTAATTTTTTCTTTTATATTGTAAAATTTTTGAGATATTTATTTAATCGTATTTTCAAAATATTATCCATTCCAACAAAATGCATTGCGAGTACTAATATCAAATGGATCGGCTTTCATTTTCAATTGATTATCTTCAACGCAACGACCAACTGGATCGACATAATGTGGTTTTTCCTCCTCCTTCATAGGAGACCATAGTTTAATGTCGTGATCTATGCCCGAAGTAGCCATTAAACACAGTTCTGGATGTGGCAGGACACAATTCACTATGGCATTATCGGCCTTATAGATGCTATGTATGTTGCCTGATTTACGTTCCCATATAAAGAAATTTCCATCATCAGAACCGGCAACAATGAAATTGCCATCAAATCCAAAGTAGTTGGCTTCTTTTATATCTGTTGTTGTATTGCAATGTCCCACAAAACGTTGAGAATAATCTTTTGCCTTGCAGCGCCATAAGAACTCATCATCGGTCATTTCTCCTCTTTCCAAAATATCACCGACTGTTGACTGTTGTTGATGCAGCTGCGGTGTAGTCTGTCTATTTTCCTTAATATCTTTGTTTAACATTAGCACTCCATGATTGTTTGCATAATTTGGAAAACGTCGTATCAATTCCCTTAAGCATTCATCGGCCTCTTGTGGTCGTCCTAGTTCCAGTAACGATCTCGCTAAGCGAAAGTGAGCTTTAACATATGTAGGATCAAGTTTTAATGCTGTATGACAATCTTTTAAGGCCGCATAAACATCGCCGAACCACAATCGTCTCATATATGCCGTTGCACGATTCAGATACAAGACAGGCCATTGGGGTGCTTGACTAATAGCATCCGAATAAGTACGTATGGCAAGATAATACTTCTCATTTTCTAAATATTCATTACCTAATTTTTTGCACTCGTCTATCTGTTCTGGTAACTTCCGACGACTGTTTGGTTGTGGAGGCGATTCACTATCACCACTATTACTACCTTTTATAGAATTGAGAGATTTATATTCTGGTAAATTTAGAAATACGGGCTGCTCCGAATTGTATAAATCGTAGAGATAAATGTGTTCCGCACCCATATTTACCAACAATTCCGTACCAGTGGCATTAAACGTGAGATGCGTAATAGCGCGGGACTCATGTTCAATACGTTTTGTATTATTCTTACTAATATGGCCAGGACAAAAGTAAGTGACACAATCCTTTGGTATTGATGGTGATTCCGTTGTATCTGAAAAATACCATCTATATTATAGTATGTAAATATCTATAAGTAAGGCCGACTTCCTAAACGCATGTTGCATAGCATAATTTGAAAAACTGCGTATGCAATGCAAAGCATGTTGTAGCAGCTACCTTGCATTGCATTGTACATACATATCTACATATGTACATAGTCGTAATTTATTTCTAATATATAAAATTCTCGTGTCACGATGTTTGTTATCGAACTCCTCCGAAACGGCTCGACCGATCTTAATGAAATTTTTTATGCATATTTGGTGGGTATGCGAATAGGTTCTAAGGTATATTTTAAAGCGCTAGGGTCACGAGAAGGCGAGGGAGGGGACAATTTCTGTATTTCCGAAACGGCTTGACCGATGCTTATGAAATTTTTTATGCATTTTTAGTAAGTCTGAGAATTGGCTACTGTCTATTTTACAAACCGCTAGGGGCACGAGGGGAGGAAGGGGGTATTTTCTGTATTTCCGAAACGGCTTGACCGATTCTTATGAAATTTTTTATGCATATTCAGTAAGTCTGAGAATCGGCTACTGTCTATTTTACAAACCGCTAGGGGCACGAGGGGAGGAAGGGGGTATTTTCTGTATTTCCGAAACGGCTTGACCGATTCTTATGAAATTTTTTATGCATATTCAGTAAGTCTGAGAATCGGCTACTATCTATTTTACAAACCGCTAGGGGCACGAGGAGGGGAGGGAGGGGGCAATTTCTGTATTTACTAAACTATTAACCCAACAGATGGCGCTATGTTTGCCCCATAATTATTTTTGTTGTTGAATGACAGACGGCTCTATGTCCGCCTCATGCAGATGAATCGTCGTCGTTCGTATTTTAAAAAAAATATTGTTTGGTATTTTTTTCATCGGCGGTCATCCTCACACACTTAACACATTCGCTATTTTTTATATAACACCCAAAATATGCACTAGAAATATTTTGTATGGCAAAACAACGTTTGCCGGGTCATCTAGTAATAAATTACACCGCCATTGTCTAAGTATCAAACACTTGCATACCAAATAAAATAGATGCAAGAATTTGACAGCTGGTACTCATCAAACTGAGTTGCCAACAGATTAGGAACATTAGTCATTGCCAATAATTTCAGTTATGCGTTTAGGAAGTGTCTGCATTGTAAATATACATTGCAACTTGCGTTTAGGAAGTCGGCCTAATTTTTTATTTTACAATTACATACATACATACATATGTATAAGATAAATTATATTTTCAGTCTTTATATACATAGAATACAATTATACAAAAGAACATAACTTGATGTTTACCTATTTTTCGTTGAGATAGAAAGCTTGCAGAAAAGCAAACTAAAGAGAAATTTGGTTTTCTAATTATAATACATAATTAGCATTTTAGTAAGTTTCTTATCTCTCTTGCGAAACTGCTAAGAGTCAAGTTATACCATGTTCAGACATACGCTTTATGCCCCTATTGCGGTTGACAACTTTTGAAGCAAATTCGCATTGTCATTCTCAACTCAACTCATGGTTGACTTTTTGGTTGTGTACACTATTTTTTGTGGTATTGTCATTTGCAACTGTGCACAAGTTTGCTTGACAAAAACGATAAATACACACAACTGCTTATTAGTAGATGGATTTTTGTTCGTTACAGTTTACTTCGACATAAAGTGCAGAAAAATGGAGAGATCGTAAGTAGAAAAATTTATTGTGCTAAATATTGCAGTTTTTCAGCATTTAATATATTTACAGATCTTTGAAAATTACAACGAAAGCCCAGTTTGAGAGACTTTTTCAGCTAATGGAAAAAAAACCAAATTGCTCGTGGGAAACCAAAATTTGGCATGACCAAAAATCATGCGCTGCTCTAGCACATCTAACGCTTCTTTTAAAACAAGTGACATTGTAGATTGAGCTAATAATATATTGAAGTTGTTGCCACTGCACTTCTGGTAGCTCCCGTCAGCAAAAAATATAAGGGCAGCACAAAGTTTCACTATCGGTGGTATAGCTTACGTACAGGTTTCTTTAATTGATCTTTAATGTCATCCAGCAGATAGCAAAAGGCTTCTTTCGAATAAAACTTTTTTCTTCTAATATATTTTTTTAAATTTTTACAAGAATTTGTGTGCTGTTCTGTCAAACTGGATATTTTAACTTGGTAACGCTTTAACAATTTCAACTAAAAATAGTTGTGTATCACAATACAAAAAAACAGTTTGGTGGTGTGAAAGTTGCGTCGACTCGTACACAACCAAATTGAGTTGAGTTGAAAACGACAATAGGGGCATTAATTATACTATTAATAAGTTTATATTTTATATTATTAATAGGAATAAACGTAATATTAGTAGTAAGCAATCAGACATGGGGAATTTCGTACTAACCAAAATTGTTTCAATATGAATGAAATGAATTAAATTAATTATATTTCTGTTGAAAACTTGGTTAAATAGTTGATATTTTTCCCAATTAGTATCCACATTACGAAAATTTTAAAGATGGGCAAATGAACGCTGATGAGAGGTGTAGCGGCCTTGAAATCTGTATACTGATACGTTCTGCTAATCTGATTGCACATGCTAATGTTTTTCAAAAATAAAAAAGAACTCCTAGTAATTTGAATTTTCATTAATTCAATAAAACTTAACTTAAGCGTAACAATAACATTTTCTCATTTATTAATAAATTTATTCAGTTTAGGTCCCATTTGTGCACAATTTATACCCTGCTCAGACATACACATTTATTGCGATTATCGCAATAAATGCCATTATTGAGCTCAATATTCCATACGAAATAGTAATTAAGTTATTGCGCAATAAATACAAAATTGTTATAAATATTGAGTAAAACTTGAAATGCAACACTGTTCACAAGTATGTTCAGTGGTAAAAATTATCTACAATTTATCTACAATAACAAATGTCAACAAAATAAATTAAATTTATTAAATTTAAATTTTTTAAGTTCGTGAACAGGCAGTAAAATAATTTTGTAAATTAACCAAATATTGACTCAATAAAATTTGTATGTCTGAACATAGTATTACCATACTAGACCTCAATAAGTAAATTGTTCAATAATTACTAAATTATATTACTAATTGAGTAAAATACGAAATGCAACCCTTGTCCAAAGGTATGTTTACTGAAAAGTATGTTCAATGGAAAAAACTCGTTACAATGACAAATAAGTAATTTATTAATATAAAAATATACTTAACTAAAAATTTTTGTAGAAATCAAATTATTATTTCCTTTTTTTAAGAAATGCTAATTTACACTTAAATCCTGATCGGACAGTCTGAAAGATTTCGACATAATAAAATATCTCTTAAAACAGAATTTTTATCCATTTATTATAAAAGCAATATTTATTTTTCAGCTTTCAAAAAACACTAACTGAGTATGTATGAACAGCAAATTTAATTGCTCAATTAAAACTAAATTGACACAATGTATGCCTGAACATGGTATTAGGCACTTTTGGATTTTATATTGCGATATATAAATTTCTCTATTTTAGTTATATGATGATTAAAATACCTACCTCGTCTATTTTCAACGTGGCGATATCCTGAAGGAACCGCCTTCAACATACGTCTGTCGTATAGTCGTGCATATGGATCATTAGCTCCTACTGCAATATACTCAGTCCGCACAGGATTGACTGCAATGCACTTAGCTTCTGCATTTTCATCGATTTCAGATCTAAGATAAATAAGGCACACTTTACTATCCAACGAACGACATATATGTTGTTCGCGATGATCCAACTGCATAACAGATCCATCTTCTCCTGCAGACCTAAAGTATTTATTTAACTAATATGTAATAAAAAATTTAATACAAACACTTTTATAGGATGAAGAGCGGACAACAAATTTATTGAGGTTTAGATACGTCATATACATACATACATACAAATTTCCTAAATCGTATTATCCGTAAAAAATGCACCTCAATTGAAAATGTCGAGATGTTTAATGAAAAAACTACCCACGAAAATTTTTCACAGAATCAGAGTCATATGTTGAGATAATTTTTATAAAAATACTAGATGATTGTCCAGCTTCGCCCAGAAGCTATTTTCTTATATGGGGGAACTATTCTCCCCACTCATCAACTCATTTTTCTAATTTTGATAGGCAGACGTAGCAACATCTGTCCTTCAACAACATAAATAATATTGTTCTACTTGAAATACGAACGATGACGCTTCTCGTGAATGAGGCAGACGTAGCGCAATCCTTCTGTCAATATGATGCGACGCTTCTCGTGAATGAGGTGGACAAACAACAACAAAATTAATTTTGTTTTGTTTGAAATACGAATTGGGTTAAGAGTTTAGTAAATACAGGAATTGCCCCCTCCCTCCCCTCCTCGCGCCACAAGCGGTTTAAAATATACTTCGTGAGCTATTAAAAGCTCAAGGAATATCGGCCCGAAGGTATCATCGCACCTTATAATTGGCGAACGGTACATGCATTCCTAGCGTCAAAGATTATAGGGTAATCCGAAAAATACGAAGCTATTATCATTAGCCAAACCGTTAATCCTAGGGATGAATTTCCTTAACAGGTGCCAAGCGAAGCTAATGATCGTTGGAATTGAACTCAAAACTCGGAGCGGCTAACCAAGGTCGGCCACTACTCACAAGCTCCACGCGGTCTCGGAGAGGTAGTTTCTGACACAAGCGCAAATGCCCGATTATGGGCAGTCTTTGCTAGAACTAAAACTTCATTTGAGGCTTTAAAAGGATAGTGCTCCCCCGGGGAGCACACGATCCATATTAGGCCTATTTTTTCTATGATCTACAGTAACAAACATTTCTCAAACACAGATTCATTTGATAATTATGTAAAAAGCTCTAAACTAAATTTGCTTAACATTATTTCTATAAATATAAGAAGCATTTCCTCCCTTGAAAAGTTTTTGAAGTTTAAACCATTTATAGCGAATTTTAATACTTTGCCGAACGTTATAGCAGTGCAGGAAACGTGGTTTCACTCATACTGCAAACAAATATACAATATTCCTGGGTACAATGCAATCCATTGCTGCAGAGACGACGGTTACGGCGGAACCTCACTTTATATAAGAGACAATTTGCGATATGCTGTAGATTTATGTGAAAGCAAACAATGAGTGGAAGCAATTCAAGTATCACTAGAAAATTTCAAAGTAAATGGCAAATTCCTTAAAATTTGCACATTTTATCGGTCTCAAAAGTGTGATGTGAATACATTCTATGGTTTCATTTAGAATATTCTAATCATGAACTCTCGTTCACCTGTAATTATAATTGGAGACTCTAATATAGATTGCTTTAATGAATCCTTGTATACGGATGTTTCAAACACCCTACTGCATTATGATTTTAGAAATTGTCATTGTATGACTACTCGCCCAGCGAGTGGAACGTCAATCGACTACATATACAGTAACATATCTAACAGTCTTCTTATTGATACCATTGAATGTGGCTTTTCTGATCATAATATGCTATCATGCAAGATGACAAGTAGTAGTATAAAAAGCTCAGAATGTACTGAAAAACGACACAAAATATGCGACTATAGTCTCTTACAAATGCTCCTTCAAGACAAGCTTAATTCAGCACATCACACGCGGAATACATTCATTGATCTTTCAAGATTAATCAACATAATTTCGACTTCTATTAAAGACTCTACGGTTGAGATGGTGGAAAAATTCCATATTAAACAAAGAATAACACCTTGGATTAATGGAAACCTTTGCTATCTTATAAATCTAAAGAAAAAGCTGCCCGAAGCAAGAAGGAAAAAAGGAAGATGCGAAACTATTGAAAACAAACTAAGACGGTTGAGCAAAATTATAAGAAACGCCAGTAAAATTTGTATGAACAGTTATTACCAAAACAGCCTTACCAGTCTTCAAAATAATTCTAAAAAGTGCTGCAACTGAAAACCTAGGAAGGAATCTAAAACAACAATTGCAGTTGAAGAACCAAAGCGGTGATATCATTATGGATGATGTGCAAAAATGTAATGTATTTAATAGATATTTTATCAACATACCAAAAGTCCTGAACGAAGGAATAGTTAGAATTCCAGGAGATAGGTGTAATTACTTCAATTCTTTACGCCAGAGTTTTAATTATTTTTCATGTGACTACACAAGCTATGAAGATTTATTAGAGATAATCACTAATCACAGTTTAATAAAAGTCCAGGCTATGATGGTATATCGAGCAAACTTCTTTGTAGATGCAAAAACATCTTACTACCACCGAAACTGGTGTACATATTTAATGAGATTATAAGGTCATCGGTAAATCCCGCATGCTTGAAAATTGCAAAAGTAACACCAATTCCAAAAGTAATGAAGACTATTACAGTGGATATGTTTAGACCTATAGCGCTATTGCCTACGATTGATAAAGTTCTTGAAAAGGTTTTATATAAACAACTATCGGAACATCTGGAGCAAAACAACCTCTTGTACAAGTTACAGTTCGGATTTAAAAAGGAAGCGGTCGTAAACGTAGTTAAATATATGTATATGTGACAGCTTGGATAACAACAATGGTGGAGTGGGTGCAATCTTCTATGATTTTCAAAGGGCTTTGATCTTGTTGATCATGACATACGTCTACAAAAACTTTCCTACTATGGTTTACAAGCCAGTGATTTCTTGATCCTTTATTGAATTGTTGATGACTTTGTGGGGCTATAACTTGTGAAGGAGTCATCAAATGAAATCGGAATGTTAAGAAGAGTTGTTTGTTTTTGTTTTTTGCTATCTTTTTGTTTGGTCGAGTTCGTAGCAATTTCTGAAATAAATGTGAAAAACCATAGAAAAATATGACGGAATTTTACGCTTTTTTGACAGTTTTGTTGTTTTGAGTAAGATGTTGTTGTTTTTTTTATTTTATCTGAAGGCAAAATTTTTAGATATAATTAAGAGGTAAAAATTTGCTGAAGAGAGAAAAGCACTTTCTTGAATATTTCACGAGATATAGACTTAAGAATCAGTACATGTTTTTAGAAAATTGTACTAAAATCCAGCTCCAGTCGAAAACTTCAAAACTGAATTAAAAAAAAGCCTTAGCTAATAATTCAAAACCCAGCTAGGGTTTTTCTTCTACCATCATAAGCTTTCAGATTTTGGGGTCTCAATTGGTTCAAGATTTTGAAGTTGAAAAATTTGCTACTGTGTTATCAAAACTTTATTTATTTACTTTGTGAAGTTTTTATTCGAACTGAGTGATGTTTAATCAAAGAAATTTTTAATTTTTCAGGCTTAAGTTCGTTTTCTCTAAATTTAATTTTATTATAAATTAAATTATTATTTAAATTAGAAAGAAAGACAAATCTAGTGGCTCTTAATACTTGAAACAGACAAAGAAAAAGTTTTTTGACTGCGCGGAGGGTTGAACTGACATCGATGTTTCGAGACTAACCACAGTCTCATCATCAGAGTTGTCTACCGCTTAGACCTCACTGCCACCACGGCAGCTGCAATCAGATCAGTTAAAGATCCTCTACATTAATTAAATCTGCTGAATTACATGTAAGTTTTACACTACAGCTTTTTTATAATTTTAATGGGTTGGAACTTTACTATACTTTTTTCAAAGTCTATCTTGTTCAAGTTGAGCTTTTTATTCTAGTGTCTCTTATTTCATTCCCAGGTGGCAGCCTTCGGCTACCAATACTCTAGGGGTTTTTATTTGGAATGCGCTTATATATACAGCTGTTTTTTTAAATTGTATAAACAACTGTATAAACACATTCCTAGCTACGTGCCTTTAGTTTTTGTAATTAATTTGTGAAGTTTTTATTCGAACTGAGTGATGTTTAATCAAAGAAATTTTTAATTTTTCAGGCTTAAGTTCGTTTTCTCTAAATTTAATTTTATTATAAATTAAATTATTATTTAAATTAGAAAGAAAGACAAATCTAGTGGCTATTAATACTTGAAACAGACAAAGAAAAAGTTTTTTGACTGCGCGGAGGGTTGAACTGACATCGATGTTTCGAGACTAACCACAGTCTCATCATCAGAGTTGTCTACCGCTTAGACCTCACTGCCACCACGGCAGCTGCAATCAGATCAGTTAAGAGAAGTTAGAGAAAACGAACTTAAGCCTGAAAAATTAAAAATTTCTTTGATTAAACATCACTCAGTTCGAATAAAAACTTCACAAATTAATTACAAAAACTAAAGGCACGTAGCTAGGAATGTGTTTATACAGTTGTTTATACAATTTAAAAAAAAAAACAGCTGTATATATAAGCGCATTCCAAATAAAAACCCCTAGAGTATTGGTAGCCGAAGGCTGCCACCTGGGAATGAAATAAGAGACACTAGAATAAAAAGCTCAACTTGAACAAGATAGACTTTGAAAAAAGTATAGTAAAGTTCCAACCCATTAAAATTATAAAAAAGCTGTAGTGTATGTAATTCAGCAGATTTAATTAATGTAGAGGATCTTTAACTGATCTGATTGCAGCTGCCGTGGTGGCAGTGAGGTCTAAGCGGTAGACAACTCTGATGATGAGACTGTGGTTAGTCTCGAAACATCGATGTCAGTTCAACCCTCCGCGGAGTCAAAAAACTTTTTCTTTGTCTGTTTCAAGTATTAAGAGCCACTAGATTTGTCTTTCTTTCTAATTTAAATAATAATTTAATTTATAATAAAATTAAATTTAGAGAAAACGAACTTAAGCCTGAAAAATTAAAAATTTCTTTGATTTATTTATTTACTTTATTTTGTTTTATTTCTTTTTTCATTTCATTTTTTTTTTTTTTTTTTTTAATTTGATCTTTGATTTTATTTATTGTTATTCCATGTCAAAGTACATATATGCATCTCGGCAACAACATAAAAAATAAAAAAACAACAGGCTTTTTGTTTGTGTAAAATAAATTTACAATTTTCAAAAATAGCTCAGTAGCAGAGCTGTAAAGGGATGATTCCTTTTTGAAAGAATCTACGAATCAGAAACGCTATTGAAATTTTTGTTAAAACATTCAAGAGTTTTTAATAATGAGTGAAAACAGTGAATTAAAAAATCGATTTTCTTTAAATCATCAATGAATTCACTCAAACTTTAATTCAATTAATCTTTTTAGTGATGTGAATGCATGGGAAAATTTTTAATTCATGAGGAATGCATTCGTGTTTTAATTCAATTCACATTTTGTGTAAAATTAATCAATTAAACTTTTTGTAAATCATTTTAAATTAAAAACCAAATTTTAATCATTCCTTTAAATCTCTGCTGAATGAAAAATTTTATAGCCCCTCTAATGCCCTATAGGCACTGGGGCATTTATATTTTTATTACATTGTTATATTTTTAAATAAAAATAAAATATACAAATTTTCTATACTATCTAAAAAAAAAAAATTTTGGACTTCAAAAATGGAAGAACTAAAATTTAATATCTGAAAGTCCACCGAGAAACTTTGCTGCGCAATCTGCGAAAATATGTTCTCCCAAACAACACTGAATTACTAATTAAAAGCGCAATCAGAGTAAGAAAAATGAAATCTCAAAGTATGCATGTAATTTTAAAATGTTCAGTAGTGGTCTTCAAATTCGGCATCACAATGTCATAATAATTATATATAACTTAAGTAGTGTGACAGTTTTTTTTTTTTTTTTCAATTTATTGTTACTGACGCCAAGGAAGGGATTTTTTCCAATTAAATTTGAAATATTATGTGGCTCTAAACCTTAAAATTAATAATATTCGTATTCGCGAATACTAAATATAGATATTCGTAACATCACTAGTACTTATATAATGCAATGATTTAATTGTCAAGGCTATAATCATAAAGCAAACGAATGCCGAAATGAAGCAATATGTTTTAAATGCCATGGTAACTACAAAAGTAAAGATTGTACAAAGGAGATAATGAGGAAATGTGTTAATTGTAATAAAGAAAATATAAGATTAAATCTAAGCCTTGACGAAAATCATTCGACGTTTAGCAAAGGATGTCCTGTTTATAAAAACAAACTTAATTTAAAAAAGAAAACTTTGGGACTAGATGTATCGGTCCCAAAAAACTAATTACCTCCAAGGATCGTGTAAATAAAGATTTTCTAAATATTATTTACCAGAATGTTCGTGGCTTGAATACTAAATTGTTTACTCTTCATCTTAATAGTTATGATTTTATGTCTGATGTAATTATCTTTACTGAAACCTGGCTCAATTATGACGTTTTTAATGCTGAAGTTCTTTGCATTAAATATCAAATATATAGACATAATAGTGCTGCTGATTGCTATCTCATGCTTATACCCATCAGAAGTCATTGTAACTGATCCTTCTAACATTGAATTTGTCGCTGTCACTGTTAAACTGAAAACAAAAAATTTACTTGGATTGTTCCTATATTCCGCCGGACCTGATCTTTTTGTTTACTCTATACATGTTCAAGCCATTAAGTCGGTAGCTTTACTTTTTGATACAAATGACTCTATTTTTGCTGTTGGTGATTTCAATCTACCGTCAAATTCGTGGAAATGTACACCTGATACACCATATTTAATTCCGGTGAAAAATAAAAACTGTCATGATGAGTTTCTAAATGACATTTTTGGATTAGCCCTCTATCAAATGAATTGTGTCTGCAATGATTTCGGGAAAATACTTGATTTAGTGATTGTCAATGATGCTGATGATTGCACAATTGTGCATTCGGAACCTATTACACTGCCTGCAGATCGTTACCATCCTACGATTAAAATTAGCATTTATAATCCACCCGATGTTCATCTAAATCCGTCTGAAGCTAATCAAGTTTTTTGTTTTAAACGCACTAAATATAGTTTATTGAATGATTTAGTAAGAAATACTTCCTGGTATGACTTTTTGAATGCTCCCGTATATAGCAATTCGGATAGAGATGAGATTGTTGCCAAATTGTATGATAAAATCTACTTGTATTTTGTAACATGTGTTCCTAAACAATATTTTTACACTCCAGTTGGTCCTCCATGGAATTTGAGGCAACTGTCACGGCTAAAAAACATCAAGAATAAAAATTATAAAAAGTATAAAAGGTCCGGCTCATTTATTGACTATGGAAAGTATTCAGTTAGTCGTTATGAATATAACCTGCTCAACCACGCTTTATACAAGAATTATTTAATTAAAAAGAAAAACTATTTTAATCGAGAACCAAAGTCTTTTTATTAATTCGCAAACTCCAAAAGAAAATCTGGGGTATATCCATTAGTTATGAAACTTCTTAACCTGGAATCCAGCAACGTTGATGTCATATGTGATATGTTTGCCGACTTTTTCGCCAGTACTTATTCCAAAGCTGTTTACGATGACAGTAATGGGTATCACTACGCTATTGCTTCAAATCAAGTAATCTCTTTCCCTGCAGTCAATTGTAGTGAAACATGAAAAAACTTAAGATGTCATTTAATCATGGTCCTGATGGAGTTCCTAGTTGTATTTTAAAGCGATGTGCAGATTCATTCGCCACACCATTATCCTTATTGTTTAATGCTTCCATAAAGTATGGGTATTTTCTTGAGTTTTGGAAAAATTCGTGTATAATACCTCTTTATAAATCTGGGAATAAGTGCGATATTACAAATTATCGAGGTATTGCAAAATTAAGTACCATTCCGAAATTGTTTGAAAAACTATTTGCTGATTTCCTTTGTCATCACAGGATGTTCAACTTCGACTAATGTTCTTCATTTAACATCTTTAGTCAATTATGCATTTACACAAAAGAAAAAACTGACGCCAATTATACAGATTTCAGTAAAGCATTTGATAAAGTTAACCATCAGCTTCTTCTTACAAAATTGGTTAGGATCTTATTTAATGGGGATAAAGCAAACCATTCGATTTAACAACATTTCATCTAAGTACATATACATACGTCTCATCTGGTGTTCCCCAAGGCAGTCATCTTGGACCGACTCTGTTTTCACTATTTATTAACGATCTGCCTAACGTTGTGAACTAAGCCAATAAACTGATGTACGCTGACGATGTTAAAATTTTTTACTCTTTTAATGATTTTACTGATCACGTTTATCTTAACAACTTTTTTGTATGGTGTAAACACAACATGATGGAGTTGAATTTTAAAAAATGTAAATGCATGCGCTTTTCAAGAAGTAATCTCATTGCCGTTAACTCTCTTTGGGAGGTCATCAGTTGGCGTTGGTTGATTCATTTCTTGATATTTGAATTTTACTGGATTCTAAATTAAATTTTGTTTCCCATATAACTTTGACCATTAATAAGGCAAGAGGAGTTCTTGCCTTCATAAAGCGTTGCGCTTTTTTTCAGTTTTCAGACTTTTATATTACAAAACAGCTGTACCTGTCTCTCGTTAGACCTATTTTGGAATACGGATCAATCATATGGGATCTGTACTAAAACATTCACAATACACGTATTGAATCGGTGCAAAAACAATTCTGTTATTCTGTTTACGGTGTCTTCGATGGTCTACCCCAACTACCTAGACTCGAAAGTCCACGTACTATGTTAAATGTCTCTAATATGCGCACAGCCCCTAAGCCGCGTAACGTAAAGAAAGTAAAAGTAGCTTCTACATTTAAAATTAAACAAAACGGTGTGATTCCACTAACTGATTTTTATGATGAAATTTTTAATTCAAAACAAAATAAGTAAACACCAAATTAGATAAACATATAAAATTTTTCATTGCAAAAGAATTTTTTTTTAAATAATAAAATAAATATGACAAACCTTGAACAAATAAGAAGCATATGTTTATGTAAATATTTAAATAAAATGGAAAAAAAAGTCAACCATATTTTTAACTGTAAAAGAATGTTGAAGTACGAACCAATATAGAATGTGTCGTGTGAACACATGGGTTCGCCATCGAGATTCACAAAGCGAACCTAGTGTATCAGTTTATCTTCAAGGTAATGTTAAGTGCAGCCCACTCATGTTAAAGTTATAACTTAGTTGTAATAACATTTGTTTAGGGAGCGCTTTTGTAACATAAATTTACCTTTTAATTTGACAGACAGTTGCTTTCCGCCATAATTTGAAAAAATTCTAATGCAGGAAGTGAAAAAGTCAAAAAATATAGGCCAAGAAAGATTTAAAATAGTGAAATGTTATAACTCTTACATCTTTCGGGTTGCATCGTGCACCACCATTAACAAAGTTAATTAACAAAGTTTTAACTTCAAGTTATAACATTTCATGTTAGCTGTAGACATAGAGACTTGAAATGAACGTAAAATTTTTGTTTACCACTTCTTAGTAACGAGCAATATTTTTCTGCTAATAATTATTTGTTCGATGTTGTAACAAATAATAGTACGTCAAGACGGCGGTTATGAAGGTTATATATGTACATATGTAAATATGATCATGACATTTACTTACCAAAATACGAATGGTGAATCCGGAGCTGTGGCTAATCTTTTTACCCTGGAGAAATGACATTGGCATGAAAATATGCATTCGGATGGATGATTAATGTCGAACAACATAATTGACTTGTCTGCACCTGCAGTAGCTATTAGGCTATCAGAATGTTTAGGTAAAAACTTCACCGAGAATATGTTTCCAAAATGTTTTGTATCAATACACTGAATTCGCTTTTTACGAAATGGATCCCATAGACATAATTGAAAATCGTCTGATCCTGAAGCCAATATACGGCCACTTGTGCTCCAGTCTAAGCAATTTACACATCCCTCGTGACCTTTTAAAATACCACATTGTCCGAGACGATTTATAAATGGTGGTGCAGCCTGCAATTGCCTTCTAATATGAGATCCTATGTTAGTATACACCATTCGATCATTTAGAAGCTGGCTGATATTAATGCGTTTTGAATCATATTGCTTTGGATTTATCATTTTTTACCCACTCTGCAGTAGAGATAAAAAAGAAAAAAAGAAAAAATACGCATTGAAAATGTGTATCACTGAACAAAAGAAATCCCATGATTTCTTAAGCAACTTTTACAATGTACTCACACCACCCATTTATCGCCTCGTATATGTATGTAACTAGGTAATTTGCAGCTTATCTATAAATCAATGGACCTTTCTCATATACTTATGTATATGTGTGCATGTATTTATATTCCAATTAGTTCCAATTATTTCTAAACTGCCTGTCCTCACTTCAATATTTCTTATATATGTTTATAAATTTTGATAAAGAGCACCGGTAGATTATTAATTACCAATTTAAAAAGTATAACTTTAATATATTGTTATTTTTTCTTTAGCGATTATATGCAATAAGAAAAGTTACGATTATCAAAGCGACATTTTTTATTGTATAAAAATTATATTTGTTATTGTCAAATATCGATAGAAAACAGAATGAAAACAAAAGCTGTAAGGATTATTCAATATACAAGGTGCCTCGAGAGAACAGGTGATTATTATTTCGCTGCTTGTATATTTCAAAGCGAATTCATTACCAGGTGGATGCAGCGGCCAATTAGGGCGAATTTATCTATTTCCCACACTGTTTCCGGCTCCATTTTTATGTAATTTTTATGCGTGTTTTATGCAAACAGGCATTTTGTTTGTGTAAACGGTGAATTCATATCCTACGTTGTCAAAATTCTCTATGCATAAAAAATTACATAAAAATGGCGCCGGAAAATATGTACCAAATTTGACATTGTGGGAAATGGATAAATTCAGCCGAATTCGCAACTGCATTCACCTGGTATTGAATTCGCCTTGGTACTAATAAGACTACCTGGTGTGAATTCGCCTTGGTAGCATGGTGGAATAATATAAGGTGTGCGTAAGAAGGAATATGGTTTTTTGTAGGGTTGTGTTTTGACCGTTAAATAATCTGCAAAAAATGGTAAGTCTCTTCGGTCTTGTCAAAAGTTGTTTACATTTATGGCCGCCATCATGAATATTTTTGTTTACGTTATGCTTTTTGTTTTTGCATAACCACTATGTATGTTATGTATACAGATTTTTTTGACAACATTGGCTAATTTTTACACAAACAAAATGCATGTCGTTTTTTATTGTTGTGTTGATAAGCGCACCTTATATTATTCCACCATGGTTGTTGCCGAGTTGCATGTACTTGATATTCATAAACTTTGGAAGTGACATGGTCTTTTCGCGACCGATGTTTAATGTGAAAATTCAATAGTCTTTTTACTTTTTCTTATTAAATAAAAGAGTGTTTTGTGCAAATGTTTTTATTTTGTATAATTTAGTTTGTAATAAGTGTGCAATAATTTATTGTGTGAAGACTTACAAGTAGAAAACTAAATATATATATAATGAAAATGTCTAAAGTGAAAGAAAATAAAACAAAAACTATTAATGGCTCATTGCCGAACAAAAGTGGGGGCGGTATAAAAGAAAACTCTATTTTAGAAGTAGAAGACAATCAAAAGAGCACAATAGAAAATTACAGTGAAAAAATTGATCAAGTTCTGAAATCTCCATATTTATTGGAAGAGGACGATGAAGATGCAGAAGATCAATTTCATTCAGCACCAAGCACGCCTACTAAATCAAGCTTTGCTTCCTTTCCAAAAAAAGATCCAAGCGATGGGTCGGAGTTCCCTCTACACAAGTGTATATTTCTTAATGATCACAGTGCTTTGAAGGCGATGTTGGAGAAGAAGTTAGAAAGTTTATCTCGAAAGGACAAACATGGCAATACACCGTTGCATTTAGCTGTTATGTTGGGTCGCAAACACTGCATTGATTTACTTTTGAAACATAATGCTGCTGTAAAAATAAAGAATAATGAAGGTTGGACAGTACTGGCGGAAGCTATTTCTTACGGCGACCGTGATATCATATCAAGTTTGCTCAAGAAATTGCGACAGCAGTCGCGTGCTCATTTAGAATCTAGAAGATCGACCATGATAAGAGGACTTAAACAGATACAGGATTTCTACATGGAATTAAAATGGGACTTTACGTCATGGGTACCATTAGTCTCACGCATGCTGCCCTCCGATATATGCCGTATTCACAAATGTGGATCGTCATTGCGTTTGGATACGACATTGGTCGACTTTAATGATATGCGATGGGAACGAGGTGATACCTCATTTATATTTCGTGGCGATCAACCAATGAATCATTCCATTACAGTGCTCGATAATGAATATCAATGTTACAAACATTTACACTATGAAGATTCGGACATAGAAGATGAAGTGGACATACTGATGTCTAGTGACATTTTAGCAGCACATATGTCAACCAAAAGTATACAGTTTGCACGCGCCCAATCAGGATGGATTTTTCGAGAGGACCGTAAGGAAGTTGTAGGGGGTCAATATCAATCCGAACTGTACGTCATCCAAGGACTAGCCCTTAAGCAACGTAAACGGAGGGAGCATCTATCACAAGAGGATATACAAAAAAATAAAGCCATGTTGGCAACAATGTCACAAGGTCGACGTTCGAGTCTCAATAACAGTAACAGCAACTCTACAGATGTGGGTATGGCAAATGTTTCTGCCGAAATTCCTAGAAGATCTTCTCTTCCGCCACCAGCTAAATCATCCGTTACTTGGGAAAAGTATATTAACGCGGAGGTGGGTAAATGCCCTCCCCTGGGTCGTACGCCAGTCCATAAACAATCTTATAAATCTTTAAAAGCCACCGTTGCTATGAGTAAAGAATTTCCACTTAATGTTGACATGCTATTAAATATATTAGAAGTCATTGGTCCATTTAAACACATCAGCAAACTGCGAGAATTTGTTGCTCTAAAACTGCCTCCCGGTTTTCCGGTGAAAATTGAAATTCCTGTTTTGCACACCGTAACAGCTAAGATAACATTTCAGAAATTTGAATTTCGTGACAATATATCACCATCACTATTTGAGATACCAAAGCAATATGTTGAAGACTCTAGCCGTTTTCCTGATTTATGACCTGGAGAACAAGAGCAAGCAGATGTTAACCTCAATTCAAGTAAAAACTAAAAATTCTAAAGGCAATTTGATTAATTTATCTTTGTGTTAATGGAACAGTAAGTTTAAAAAGATTTTTAAACTCATTTTAGGCTTTTATTTTGCTGTAGTAAATACAAATATTATTTATAAAACATAAATGTTTTAATTGGCTCTATATTCTTGTAAAAGTTATTCCATTTAACTATCACTTATATATGTATATAATGATAAAAATATATGTTTGTACATACATACATATGTATACATACATCAATGTATTTATGTATTCATTAAAAAAATATTAACTTATTGTATTCATTATATTTTAGCAATGTTAAGCTTGTATTGATAAATTTTTCTTACCCATTGTTTAATTTAGGGGCAAAATGATTACATGTTTTTTTTAAGTGTTCAATCTCGTTTGTTTACCACAATAATTTCAAACAGCATTGAATCATTATTAATATTGCATATAAAAAAGTAAGATCTTACATTGTTTTAGATACAAACATTAATTTTTCAATTTGAAAAGACTATAAATAAAATTATAAAATAAGAGTTTTTTAATCTTAAGCTTGCAATTCAGATAAAAGAATCCCTATAAATAGGAATACATATGCAAACCATAATCGTCCATGCTAATAAATATATCTATTACATATTTAACTTATAGATGTTCACTGCAGTTGTGAAATGTAGAAGAATTCAAAATTTCTAAAATGAAAACTCCGGGAAAATTTCTTTGACTTAATTTATTTATTTTTGTGATTAAAACTAAATTTGTTCATTATTTAACCATAAACAATAGTAACAGAAAAGTTACTCATGATATAATCTGTAATATAATATATTTTACTGACTTATGATATAGATATTAATGGAATTTTTATTTTTACATAAAAAGAATTTATGTTATTCAAACGCGTTTGGTTAATACTTGTATATGGAGTATGAAATTATATAAAACATTTTTACCAAGTCAATCAATTATAATTAAAAATTAATTTAATTTTAAAAAAAGTTTTAAATTTGTAGTATGTTTAGAATGTCTATATGTATATTATATATATATATATATATATATATATATATATATATATATATATATATATATATATATTTTATTTGCGCTTATACCAGATCCTCCTTAGAAGTCAACCACATTTTAAAAAGGATTTTGAAGTCTACAGATGATTTGGCAATGATATTTATTTAGACATGCCACAAATTAATAACTTTTTAATTTAATTATTACTAAAACATACCTACAAAATTTTCAACTTGGTTTTTATAATGTACTGTCTATACCAAATAAATTCTTATAAAAATCAAAACGTGTTTTCAAATCGCATGCCGTTTTAAAATCACACTTGTGATTTTGTGCTGCTCTGCAAATCACACGGTTTTTGTATTTTTCGGTGTGATTTTAAATTTTCGAAAACACAAGAAAGCCAAAAGCGTATTTTGAGGGTTTTGACATACCCAATAGATATGTAGGAAACATTGTCAGTATATAAGAATTAAAAAATTTAAGTTAAGCGGACAATGAAGAACAAACGTGAAATCACAAAAGAGATACATTTTTTAACAACAGAAAAGGTGTCTCCAGATTTTTATTCTTTTTTATGTATTTTTTTTTTTTTTTTATAAAAACAATTATTTGTTCAAGCGAACTTATAAGGAACAAATTGATTAATTTATTTAAGTAATATTTTATTACTTTTGCAATATACTTATCGCAAGAATTACTAAGTGATTTGAAAAGTTTAGAGCCTTAGCTGAACGTTTCAAAATCAAAAAATTATGTGCACAGAACACCTTTCTTGTGATTTCAAATCACATTGATGAAATGTGATTAAAGAACATGCCTGTTCATATAGAAAAATAACCATATACTAGATATATTACATTATGACATTTTTCAAATGTAGAATTAACTCATAATGAATTGGTTGAACCTCACACAATAAAAGTTAAAATTCATATCAAAACACTTGGAAATATAATACTGTTTTTTTTTATTAATACGAAGATCAACAATTATTACAATAAAATTTTATCTGGTACAGATAACAATTAAAAGTCCACATGCCTGATTTCTTCAACAAGAAAATATTCAAAATAAAATACAAAGTTTTACTTCGCTTACTAAAGTAATTGCGTAATTTTCATATAATAATTAGTTGTCCATTCTTAGCCTTTTTGCAGAAATACTTTTACTTTTTTTTTATTTATTATCCACATTTCAATGCGTTGGTATCTAGATAGGCAAAAAATACGTATTACAATGTAGTATAAATAAAATTGAGTTAAAAACAAAAAAATATCTATTATAAATAATATAAATTTAGTTGTTTCTTTGTATGAATTACGTCTCATATTATTTACATTAACTAAAAATTTAATTAAGTTCGATTTTCTAATTTAAAATGTTAAGCAAATTGTTATAGGTTTGCTAGCTTGTAAATTATGTGTGAACTTTGTTGCATAAATTAATATTCTTTTAACGTTTCTATGTAAAATTAGATTCTAATTATGTGTTTATTTGTCTTGAGAAAATGCATACAATTATCGATCTACAAAATAACTCAAATGTAAATATTTTAAATAAGTTCACATGTATGTACATATACATATGTTAGTGTATCTGAATTTTTTTTTGTATCAATCCAGTACGGTGGATATTAAAATTAGTTTGACTATCATCTAGTTAAAACAAACAAAATAGAAACCAAACTATGTACATATTATGTTAAAATAAGCAGGTAACACACCATTGAGACAATTGATCATTTATGTTGCGTTTCCTAACTGTCACCTACAATTTACACAAAAGCAACATAAACTAATTTCTTTTATAAGGAGATTTGACAGCTAGAAAACACAAATGCTTTGATATATTCATAATTAATAAAATTAGTTTAGAGCATTTAAATGCTAATTTTTCATCATGAGGACATTTTTCAGTTTGGGCCATTTTTATTTTTAACTTTAGGGCCATTTTTCATGGAGCCTATAATTGTATCCAATATTTTTAAGCTTACAAAAGACGTTCATATAAATCGTATTGTTGACTTCATTGTATCATGCCATTTGTATTTTTCGATATTTATTTGTGTGCGTTTGTTATGAAAATAGTTTTGGTTTTTATAATACATATGTACATAGTTTAAAAACTTATGTTAAATTTATATCCAAAAGACCTTAAGCTGAAACATATTGGAGATAATTATGTTAAAGTATTTATTTATAATAATTTATTTACATAATTTGTTTCTACATACACTTTGCTGTGATTTTAAATTGTTTAATATATTGTATTAAGTATATTTTAAAATAATGTATATTTATAAATAATTTAATTTTCAACATTTATTCGAGCAAATGCTCAAGAATTTATGTTATAAAAAATTATTATTTGTTATAGGTTAGCTAATCTGTATGCATTTCGTTGGTAGCTAAATACCAACTCATCTGTAGATAGATCTTTACCATTTATGTTTGAAAAGTTCCAAAACTCATATAGGAACTCGTAAATAAAGTTTGCCAATTACTTAAGAGCAAGCAAAAAAAAAGTTATTGGCAACCAAGGGTTGTCTAATTACATAACGGTTTGCAGAAAAATAAAGAGATTCATATCGAATGAGGAAAATTATTTGTTATGATGTTTGCAAATTTTTTTTAAACTATTTTGCTTGTGCTTTAGTAATTTGCAAATTTTATTTGCGAGTTCATGTATGAGCACATGAGTTGTGGAACTTTTCAAACATAAATCATCTACTGATGTGTTGGTATTTAGTTCCCAACGAAACGCATATAGATTAGCTAACCCATAACAAATAATAATTTTTTAAAACATAATTTTTAAAATAAAATTCCTGAAACTAACTTGCTGCCATAATCAAACGTTAACTGCACATTTCACTATGCCGAAATAATTTTTCCTTATGTTTTCATTCCTGTAATTACATTTGAAACAAAAACAAATTTTAAAATTTTGTTTTTGTATCAAATGTATTTGTACGAATGAAAAACAAAATTCAAAATTTTTTCGACATCGTGAAATCGGCAGTGAATTCATTTATTTGCATACATACGACTATATATGTATGTATATATACATACATACATATATGTATGTTGGTTTCTTTACTTTTGTTAGCAAAAAATTTTAATTGTTTATGGCCCGCATTGGCTAAATAAATATGTATTTAATTTTAATCAAAAGTAACCTTTAATAAATGTTAGCCTAATCAGTTACAACCATACGTACATACATATTTATATAATACATAACTAATATTAAAAACTTTTGAAGTTTAGTATAAAATTAAATCACAAATAAACTTTAAAAAAATTGTCATGTTAAGAAATATTTATGTATGTTTTCACCAAAAGAAGAATAAATAATTAAAAGAATACACAATTGTTTTTTTTAATTAATTTTGCGTATGTATGTATAGTATATTGTACCTACACCAACAGACCGCTAGCTTTTATCTTACGCGCAGCGTTGCCAAATGTGCCAAATTTATCTGTTTTTTGCAGTTTTTCGAAGCATTGAGCAGTTTTAAATTTTTTTTTTTGTACATAAAGCTGCCCACACACGATTGATTTGTGCGTGTGATATGTTCGCGTACCATTTCTCCACAAACGACGAACAAATCACAATAACCTTATACGTCAAGAAGAAAACATGAATTGTGAAGCGGATGATGCAATTTCTCTTTTGATTATATACTTACATACATACATATGTATGTATGTATTTGTATGGGCAAAACCAAATTATATATGCATACATATGTATGTACCTATGTATATAGAAGCAAACTAATATTATTAAAAAACATGTATGTATGTATTTTCATACATTCATACATACGAGTATACACATAAATATGTCATGGTATAATAAATAAATAAATGTAAATATGTACATATGTATGTAATATAAGAAAAAATTTGATCGAATTATTTTGTTCTTCATTTCTCCCTTTATATTTTTAAATATTGTTTTGCCAAATGACATTTTCTTCTTTTGAAATCTTAATACATACATATGTATGTATGTACATAATAAATTAAAAATTCTTTAATAACCATCTTTAAAAATATTCAACTCGACCACAAACAATAGTAAATAAAAAATGCAGAAGAAACTAAAAATTTTTTGCTCGCTACTCATCTCCGCAGTACATATGTACATACATGCATACATGTTGCCTCTTTTACGTTTCGTTGTGCACTAAAATGAAAAATTTTAAAATGTTCGCGCACAAGTCCACTAACAATCCAACAAATCACAAGAAATTGAAAATTTTCAATTACTTATGATTTGTGCGCGCACAGCCCCATTAACTTGTAACAAGACGTCGTACACGAACATTTCACACGCACAAATCAATCGTGTGTGGGCACCTTAAAGCAGTTTTTTATATATAAAATAAATTAAATAAACAATAAATTTTTTGGTTTTTGTTCTATATGCAGTTTTTTCACTGAAAAATCAGTTTTTTATCATAAATTTGCAGTTTATTTAAAAAAAAAATATGGCAGCATTGCTTACGCGATATTTCAGCCTCAACGATGTTGCTTTAAAAAAATTGCCGAATATCATTATATATAATAAGAAAAATCGGCGTTTCCAGCAGAACCTTTGAGGCGTCTATTAATTAATCGGCTTCGCACTCTGTCTTCCTTTTCGCTAATTATTCTAAATATCATACTTTTCCGGCTTGGCAGTACTATTTACAAAAAATAAATAGTCAGCTGGTAAAGGTACGGTCAGTAGGGACCAACAAAAAGATATAGAATAAAACAAAGTAAAAAACGCGCACATCAAACTAACAAAAATTAATACTCTTCAACATTTACGCAACCGATGCTGAAAAATCAAAGACGGAAATTAAAAATGAAGAGCCAATAATTCGAAAAAGATTTCCTCGTCTTAACATTTAAAATTTGTCTACCTTTTTATTTGCTGTGACAACGCACCTCCTTCAAAAATTAATAATATCAAAAATGTCTAATTACGGAAATTTTGGTCCCTTAATTGGTGTCGTTCACGTTAGTAATACTCATTGTAACTTTATGGTAAGGAATAAAAAAAAAATTATTAGTGGTGGAAATAGTATAAAACTGTATGCTTATTAATATCTAGATATATTCCACAAAAAATGCAGAAGTTTTAACATCGCATGAAATGAAAATCAAACAAATTGTTCACAACGCCGGCTGGTGTGAATACGATCCAAATGAAATATGGAGAAACACTTTGGAGTGCATTGAAGTGTGTACATAATTTGATTTTAAACTCGTATAGTTTCTTATGTTGTTTTATTATTTTATATTCCAAAGGTAGCATATAAAAACCTTGTAATCTTAGAAATAAGTCCCCATGACATCATCGCCGTTGGTATTTGCAATATGCGGGGGACAACAGTCTTGTGGGACAAAGGAACGGGCTTAGCTTTACATAATGCTATTGGTTAGTAACTGATATTTACCCAAAGCACAATTAAACATCTTGCATAATTTCGTTAATTTATCTTGTCTTAAAGGTTGGACAGATTGTAGATGTACATCTTTATTAAAGACACTGCTTAACAACATTAAACGAAATTTAAACTATCTAAGACATTTAACTGGCTTGCCTCTTAGCACATGTTTTAGTGCTTTGAAAATAAAATGGTTAATGGAAAATAACTCGTCTGTTCGCGAATCTCTAGAAAGGGACACATTATGTTTTGGTACTATTGACACATGGTTATTATGGGCATGTATTATTTATTTATCGTTTTATAATACGCTTGAAGACTTTGTATATTAACGTAATTCGTTTTACATTTTTCAGAATTTTACTGGTTCAGAAACTTGTGGAGTACATGCCACAGATTTAACAAATGCTCAGTATACGGGCTTAATGAATGTAAACACACAACAATGGGATACCAATATTTGCAAATTTTATAAAATACCCTTAAATATCCTACCAAGGATACGTTCCAATTCCGAAATCTATGGCTATATAATTGAAGGACCTTTAAACAATATACCAATAGCTAGTGTAATTATTGCCCGAAGTCATTAATTTATTCTTAATAATTTTTATTGTTCAGTGTATAGGAGACCAGCCAGCAGCACTACTGGGTCAGCTTTCGTTAACGGCCGGTCAGAATATGTGTTCCATTGATGATAGCTGTTTTGTTCTTCTTAATACCGGGCAAGAGTTTGTCGAATCTAATAATGGTTTGTTGTCTATAATATCGTATAAGCTGGGAGCAAAAGCTAAAACAAATTTTGCACTAGAAGGTGCCATTAGCAATGCTGGATCGACGGTAAATTGGCTTAAAGATGGTTTACGCATTAATACCGAAATCAACTCTAACGATAACGTTGTAGAGGTGTTAAGTACATTCTTTGGCGAAAGTTCAATGATTTCATCATCATGTTCATCGAGTATGTTAAATACGGAATGTGGAGTAGCTGCAAAAAGATGTGAAGTAACTTTTGTACCTGCTTTTCATGGTTTATATGCACCCTATTGGCGTTATGATACTAGAGGGTAAGCTAATATTTCAACACTTCCTTACAAATATCAAGCTTTTAAAAAGACAAGAATAATAATATTTATTAACTTCAATTCACAAATGCTTAGCACAATTTTAGGATTAACCAGTCAAACAACAGCAGAAAATGTTTCACAGGCAGCTTTTGAAGCGACTGGATTTCAAATACATGAGGTTTTGGAAGCTTTTAAACATGACACAAAAGATTGGGACTGGAAAAATATAAATGAACGTCTCGTATTCTGTGGTGATTATTCTGAAAATAGTACATTTATACAATTTGTGGCTGATATTGTGGGCATTATACTGGAAAGACCGCAAACGACATCACCAAGTGGACTTGGTGCTATGATTGCAGCAGGGATAACTATGGATGTGCTTAATGAACAATATGCTCTAGCTGCCTATATGCCACCATCAGATGCTTTTAGTCCTACTACTACATCAAATCGTAAGTTTGAATTGAGAATTTCGCCCAGCAAATTTTATGTATACATACATGTATTCTTTTCTCTTAGGCCGATCTCTTTTATATAAACGCTGGGAGTACACTGTTCGAAAGTGCTTGAGTTGGGACAATTATGAGAGTTTTGAATCTGATTTAGCTTTATTTGCGCAACGTGAACGTGATGCCAATCTTCCTTTAAGAATGTCACTGCCCGGCAGCATTTTCTTAACAAGTACATTTATTTTTCTTATTGTTGCTAAGTTTTTACAAAGTAGGAATTTGGCTTAAGTGGAAGTTATCTGAAAAAGAAGCATTTTTATACAACTAATTTAAGCTTTCAACGTACAAAAATGTGTTAAAGTTTATGAAAGTATAATATTGCTTTTCATATCTTTTAATTACTATTTAGGTTAATTTATTCTTACGAAGCATCTATTACAAATTAATTCGTTTTATTTAAGGATTTTTCTTTACATTCTCTTTTTATGTTACTTAATCGCTTTCTAGTCATTTGTTTAAACGTAATTTACTTAACTTTTAAACAATATAGAAAATTAAAAGTAAATATCATTCGTATTATTACATACATATAGCGATAATTTTTTTAGGTAATAATAATTGAAATTTAAGGAGCAGGTTCCTTTTAATTTGATTATAGCAAAATTAAATTTGTTCAAATAGTATAACGTATCTACAGGCATGTTCTGAAATCACGGTGATATCAAATAACGAACTATTTTAAAATCACGGGAGTAATATTTTGTTGTTCTGAAAATCACGAGATTTTTACTTTTTAGTAGTGATTTCATTGTTCTAAACCACTAGCAAACAGCTTGGGTCTAATCACCGCTTACGATATCGAATTAACTATCGTATCGAATAACATTACGATACGTGTCGAATAAGCAAATTATGGCATACGATGAGTCAAATTATTAATTATTAGGTCATTGAGCACATTTATTTATATATTAATAAAAAATACTTTGAATTGATTAATTTTTAAATTGAAATTTTCCGATATTTTCAAGATATCTGAAAATAAGGACCTGTTACAACAAATCCGTCATTACTTCTTTTTTATGTGAGGCATATTTAATTCAAAACATTAAATTTTTTCCGCGTTGTCGACCTTGTGTTATCGGTTAAAATGAAATAATTATACAAAAAATTTTCGGAAAATTAAAAGTACATATGTAGGTATGCATGCCTGGCAAGAATAAATTCATATATAAATAGGTTGGTCATCAATATATACAGGCATATGTATGTACTGTGGATTTTTGTTAACAACGTAAGTTGCCTTTCGTTAAAAATAATAAATAATTTTGAGATATTAATGCTGAATATGTAGTTTCATTTAAATTTTCATGGTTGATGGATTTTTAAAGCGCACAATCTGAGTAGTTTTTAGTACATTTGTATATATTTTTAAATCTTTTTTACTTATTAGTCTCAATTTTTGCGCATATTTTCTAGGAATAATTGCTTACATCATTTTTGCCAAATATTTGAAATAAAATTCTAGTCGAATTTTTTTACTGTTAAAACAAAACTTTAAAAATATAGCACTTCATTATGTAGTGATTGTAAAAAACCCTCAGCTATAAATTATGTTCGGTTATTGGAAATAGAATTGTTTTGAGATTTTGTCCTTCTCATCTGTAATTTTTCTTTAGAACATATTTCTTCTAATTTCTTCGATCTTTTATTAAATTTATTTTCAGTCTGATTTTCCCGAGTTAAAGATCCACTTTTTTGTTTTTTTATAAAAAATAACAATAACAATCTTTATTTTTAAAAACCAATATTTCGCTACCAAACAATGGGTAGCTTCTTCAGGGTTATATTACGTTAATATTTTGTTATTGTTATTTTTTATAAAAAAACAAAAAAGTGGATCTTTAACTCGGGAAAATCAGACTGAAAATTTTCTTTAGAACTTTTGCTTAACATTTACTATATAACAATATGACTAGGTTTGTGCTTCGTTAATAAGTTTGCGTGTTTTTTATTGGCAATTTAAATGGTATTATGGCTTTGCTTCCCAAACTTAAAGTTCATCATCATCGTCATCCTCGGGCACAAACAAATCATTTTCTTCTAAGAAATTTGCTACACTTTTACTTATGGCCGCTCCAATAAAAAGCCCAGGTACAACGGCACAAAAAACTCCCATCATACCGAAAGGCATTTCTTCAGGTTTCGGTTTCAAAGCTCCACTACGGAAATGGGTAGCATTACGCCTTTGTGATGCACTGACGATATTACGACCAATACCTTGCCTTATAGACGAAAGAGTTTGTATAAGAACTGTTGCGTTTAGTTGCGACAATCGAGAGATAATCATTTTATTGGATTAATTTAAAAGCCTAAAAATAATTACAAAGAACTAGTAGTCCTTTCCAGAAACAATTTTGTAAAATCGTTTTTACAAAATTTACCTAAATTATGAAGAAAATTTTGAGAGTATACGGCACGATTGAATAACCGAGTTCTTATAGCATGACTATACATACGAGCTAAAAAACAGGGTGAGTCGCACACTGGATAACTTCAGCTGGTTACTTTTTCGATTACTCACTTCCATATAGTCTCATACAACCACCATACTGTTATAATAAGTACTGTCGTATCACGACAACATTACTTAACATGACATACTCCTTTATTTACTACAACTTATAATCACTACAATTTATAATCATTACATTTTTAATATTTACAATTATACGCAACTATGTACTATAGTATTAAGCAACATTTGTATACTCGCGAAAGAAAACATACCGTGAACATACCCCAGTTTACATACTTTTTTGAACGGTTGATAAAAAATATATCAAAGTATGT
Source organism: Lypha dubia (assembly GCA_947311025.1). NCBI lineage: Eukaryota > Metazoa > Arthropoda > Insecta > Diptera > Tachinidae > Lypha > Lypha dubia. The sequence goes on along the minus strand of OX371264.1, from coordinate 1,526,368 downwards.
TGCCACAAAAAATACGTTATCTCATTTCAACTACATTCCCCACCCACAAACCACCCCAATTACCAATAGTTGTTTACAAAAAAGTATGTTAGTTCTGTGATAAACACTACAACCAAAAAAAAAAAGTGAAAACAAAACTTATTAAAACTAATTATATAGTGAATTGTTTTAGTAATTATAGTTTATTAGTAGATATTGTAAAATAATATTGAAATAAGTTGAAAAATCTTTATTTTATAAGAATATTAATGAATTTTACCTTGGTATCGATCCCCACAGAAACAGAACTTGATAGCGTGACCCCCAGGTTACCGATGACACTCAACCAAATAAAAAACGTATTTTCTGCCGAAGTGGAATTTTATATAATATTTATTTTTATTTCATTAAAAATGTGTGTCTTCAATAACATTTTATTGTATTTGTAATGTTTAGAATTCATAAATATTTCAGCATAAGTTTTTTAAAGATAAAATTATTAAGTTTAAAAAAAAACAATTATTAAATCGAACCAATATTGTAATTCAAATAGATAAAGTGTTAAAGTTCTGAACATAAAATTCCAATTCTTTATTGTATTTTATCATTGTAAATCGATTTTTAATGAAATTTATTTGAAAAAAAAAATGGGATATATTTCAGACACACAAAGTTGGTAAATAAAACATTTCTAGGTGACGGAAAACTTTAACATTTATAAAAAAGCTAAAAGAAAGATAATGGATGGTTGGTTGTATTCGTTCAGTTGTGGTGTTTGAGAGGAAATATCTGTTATTTCTTTCTTTTCCAAAAAGTGTTCGTTTTCTAAACTTTTTTTTTATTATTTTGCAAATTATTTTGCTGATTTTTATTTGGATTTTCAAGAATTTTTTTTATTTTACTGTAACCTTCTGAGGTTGTTACTTTTTATTATTTTTTTGTTTAATAAAGTTTTACGATTTTTTTGTAAGGATTTTTGTTTTTTTTTTTTTCAATAAATTTTGTTTTGTTTCAAGTAGCAAACAATCGTTTTTTAATATTTTGGGTTGTTATTTTTTAATATTTTTATGCATTTTCATATTTTGTTTTCAATTTTTTAGTTTTCATTTTTTCGATTTTTTTGTTGGTTTTTTTCCATTTTTTTGTTTAAAAAAAATTTATCAATGAATTTGAAGGGATAAAAACAAGTGTTGATTTTCATTTGTTTTCTTAAAACTCAGCATGTAAATGGACAAATAAAATTTATTCACTAATATGAAAATTAATCAATATTTATATAGAAAATTTTGTTAGTTGAAGTAAGAGTAATTAAAATATGTAAACTGCAAACAGCATCATGACCGATTATTTATTTAACCGATTAACAATTTACTTGGAATTCTTGAGAAACTTGCTTTAGATTTGTAATTAATAAATTGAAAATTAAACTGCAAAAAAAAAGAAATAAAAATATTTTAAAAATGGAGAATGATTGTAAAGAAAATGCAAAAATAGATGTAAAATTTGCTGAGCTTCTTGCTAAAAAATAGTGTGTTTTTGGTTATAAGTTTTGCTACTAAACTTTTTGTTTTAATTATGTTGGCGGCTGTAGTTGTTGTTTTAATTTTATTTTTTTTTTGGTTTCCTTTAAGTTTTCCTTTGTTTAATTGGTAGGCACATTTTCACGAACGTTGTGAACTTGTAAGACAGCGAACGCTTCCTCAACTTTGGCTTTAAGGGCCTCATGATCTTCGATCATATGCAAGAGTTCGGAGTTTTCGATTTCGAGTAACATGCCAGTGATCTTACCAGCCAAAGATGGATGCATACGCTCGATCATTGGATACAAACGTTCGCCCAAAATTTGTTTCTGCTCTTGTTGTGTTGCATTTGCCAACATAGAGGCCAAAAGCTTTTCGGGTCCTTAAATAAACAAAGAAACAAGAGGAGAAAAATTAGAGCTTGTACTAATATAGTTTTAAAAAGTATACCTTTTTGGTGCATTTGTGGGACAGGTTGAGGTGCTGGAACTTGTTGAACAGTTGGATTTCGTACATTTGTGTTGTACTTGTAATTGGCAGCACGCTGTTGAGCAGCACCAGCTGGCAAAGGTGGACCAGCCATAGTAATATTTGGTGCGGGAATAGTTTGTTGACCAGTAATAGCGCGAGCACCGGCGTTACGTATAGTGGTGGCTTGTGCGCTTTGCACAGCTTGCGATTGGCCGCGAGCACCACCAGCAGCTTGTGGACGGTACTGTGCTGTGCCAGCAGGAGCCATTGCGGCATTTTGGAAGCCTCCGGCAGCAGGAGCCGCACCGGCTTGTGCGCCGCCAACTGGACGAGGCACATGTGCAGCCCAGCGAGGTGTATTACGCATTTGTGTAGGCACTTGTGGACCCAAGAAACGTTGACCGGGTCCCATGGTGGGCACAAAGAAGCCACCAGCAGCATTATGTTGGAATATTTGACCAAGCTGTTGCATACGCATACCACCCATGTGACGCATGTATTGGGAGGCTAGATGAGCCTTGCGTATTTCCTTGCGTTGAGCTAAGGCTACATACAAAGGTTTTGAGCCCATCACTCGACCGTTCAATTCAGTGACAGCACAAGTAGCTTCTTGCGGAGCGACAAAACATACGAAACCAAAGCCTTTAGAGCGACCTTCTTCATCAGTCATAACCTTGGCTGATGTAATGGTACCATACAAAGAGAATTCTTTGCGTAAACGTTCGTCATCAATTGTGTCGTCCAGATTTTTAACGTACAAATTGACGCCACAGGCTGAATCTTGTCGTTTCTTTTTCAATTCTTCAAACTTACGTTTAAGTTCTTGCTGACGTTCAGCCTTTTTTTGGGCACGAGCTACATACAAGGTCTTGCCCTCACCCATGTCTTTGCCATTAAGGGCTTCTACAGCAGCCTCGGCTGCTTCCGTAGTCTCAAATGCAACAAAGCCGAAACATTTGCTTTTACCATCATCCTTAGTCATGACTTTGTAGCTGGTAATTTTACCATAAGGCTCAAACATTTCTTTCAACTTTTCATCGTTTACATCATCGAGGAAGTTTTTGACGTAAACGTTAGTAAACAATTTGGCCTTTTCGCCAAGTTCCTTCTCGCGTTCTTTACGGGGAATAAACTTGCCAACGTAAACTTTCTTGCCGTTCAACAACATACCGTTTACTTTAGCAATAGCTTTATTAGCAGCTTCTTCCGTTTCGAAATGTACAAAGCCATAACCCTTAGATTGGCCCTTGTCATCAGTAGCTACTTTGCAACTCAATATATTACCAAATGCCGAGAAAGTATCATAAATGGCTTTGTTATCAATGCTTTTATCCAAGTTTTTTATGAAAACGTTGCCAATGCCTGAACGACGTAATGAAGGATCCCGTTGAGACCACATAATACGAATGGGTTTATCACCAATTAAGTCAAAGTTCATTGTATCCAAAGCACGTTCAGCTTAAATAAATATATATAAAATTTAAAAGTTAAGTTAACAATCGCATTTTAAATAAAAGTATGTCGTTGTATGTTTTGTTTTCCTCTTCTGCATGTGTGGTAAAATTTCTTAAATTTCTATATTTTAGGGCTTTTTCAGATGGTATTGTAACATTCTACTCGTCATTTTCGAAAACATTAAAAATTATATAATAAGCCAAGATTTTAATTAATCCAGCAATCATGAATCTTAATACATACCTCAAGAACAGATCAGAATTTAAGCGATCAATGGATAGTGTTTCAAACTTTTTTCTAGATAAAATGTCAGTAAATATTTAGTATTCCTGATAATTCTGTATCTTTTCTTCTTCTTGCCTAAATTCTTAGAAACATTACATATGATATCTTAAGTCAAACAACTGATGTAATGATTTATTATAAAAACCATGAATATTAACCATTTAAAAAGAGAATTGAATCTAACCGACCAATGGGTGGAAGTTGCAAGAAATATATGTTAGGCTAGCAAGTTTTTTAAATTGCTCAGTTTTTCATCTTATAGATGATTATGTAACTTTTCTACTTCTGTCATTTCTAAGAAACATGATAAACGACATGGTAAGTCAAGCTGATGTTTATTATAGCAACAATGAATCTTAATCAGTTAAAAAGAGAATTGAATCTAACCGACCAATGGGTGGAAGTTGCAAGAAATATATGTTAGGCAAGTAAGTTTCTTAAATTGCTCAGTTTTTCATCTTATAGATGATTATGTAACTTTTCTACTTCTGTCATTTCTAAGAAACATGATAAACGACATGGTAAGTCAAGCTGATGTTTATTATAGCAACAATGAATCTTAATCAGTTAAAAAGAGAATTGAATCTAACCGACCAATGGGTGGAAGTTGCAAGAAATATATGTTAGGCAAGTAAGTTTCTTAAATTGCTCAGTTTTTCATCTTATAGATGATTATGTAACTTTTCTACTTCTGTCATTTCTAAGAAACATGATAAACGACATGGTAAGTCAAGCTGATGTTTATTATAGCAACAATGAATCTTAATCAGTTAAAAAGAGAATTGAATCTAACCGACCAATGGGTGGAAGTTGCAAGAAATATATGTTAGGCAAGTAAGTTTCTTAAATTGTTCAGTTTTTCATCTTATAGATGATTATGTAACTTTTCTACTTCTGTCATTTCTAAGAAACATGATAAACGACATGGTAAGTCAAGCTGATGTTTATTATAGCAACAATGAATCTTAAGCAGTTAAAAAGAGAATTGAATCTAACCGACCAATGGGTGCAAGTTGCAAGAAATATATGTTAGGCAAGTAAGTTTCTTAAATTGCTCAGTTTTTCATCTTATAGATGATTATGTAACTTTTCTACTTCTGTCATTTCTAAGAAACATGATAAACGACATGGTAAGTCAAGCTGATGTTTATTATAGCAACAATGAATCTTAATCAGTTAAAAAGAGAATTGAATCTAACCGACCAATGGGTGGAAGTTGCAAGAAATATATGTTAGGCAAGTAAGTTTCTTAAATTGCTCAGTTTTTCATCTTATAGATGATTATGTAACTTTTCTACTTCTGTCATTTCTAAGAAACATGATAAACGACATGGTAAGTCAAGCTGATGTTTATTATAGCAACAATGAATCTTAATCAGTTAAAAAGAGAATTGAATCTAACCGACCAATGGGTGGAAGTTGCAAGAAATATATGTTAGGCAAGTAAGTTTCTTAAATTGCTCAGTTTTTCATCTTATAGATGATTATGTAACTTTTCTACTTCTGTCATTTCTAAGAAACATGATAAACGACATGGTAAGTCAAGCTGATGTTTATTATAGCAACAATGAATCTTAATCAGTTAAAAAGAGAATTGAATCTAACCGACCAATGGGTGGAAGTTGCAAGAAATATATGTTAGGCAAGTAAGTTTCTTAAATTGCTCAGTTTTTCATCTTATAGATGATTATGTAACTTTTCTACTTCTGTCATTTCTAAGAAACATGATAAACGACATGGTAAGTCAAGCTGATGTTTATTATAGCAACAATGAATCTTAATCAGTTAAAAAGAGAATTGAATCTAACCGACCAATGGGTGGAAGTTGCAAGAAATATATGTTAGGCAAGTAAGTTTCTTAAATTGCTCAGTTTTTCATCTTATAGATGATTATGTAACTTTTCTACTTCTGTCATTTCTAAGAAACATGATAAACGACATGGTAAGTCAAGCTGATGTTTATTATAGCAACAATGAATCTTAATCAGTTAAAAAGAGAATTGAATCTAACCGACCAATGGGTGGAAGTTGCAAGAAATATATGTTAGGCAAGTAAGTTTCTTAAATTGCTCAGTTTTTCATCTTATAGATGATTATGTAACTTTTCTACTTCTGTCATTTCTAAGAAACATGATAAACGACATGGTAAGTCAAGCTGATGTTTATTATAGCAACAATGAATCTTAATCAGTTAAAAAGAGAATTGAATCTAACCGACCAATGGGTGGAAGTTGCAAGAAATATATGTTAGGCAAGTAAGTTTCTTAAATTGCTCAGTTTTTCATCTTATAGATGATTATGTAACTTTTCTACTTCTGTCATTTCTAAGAAACATGATAAACGACATGGTAAGTCAAGCTGATGTTTATTATAGCAACAATGAATCTTAATCAGTTAAAAAGAGAATTGAATCTAACCGACCAATGGGTGGAAGTTGCAAGAAATATATGTTAGGCAAGTAAGTTTCTTAAATTGCTCAGTTTTTCATCTTATAGATGATTATGTAACTTTTCTACTTCTGTCATTTCTAAGAAACATGATAAACGACATGGTAAGTCAAGCTGATGTTTATTATAGCAACAATGAATCTTAATCAGTTAAAAAGAGAATTGAATCTAACCGACCAATGGGTGGAAGTTGCAAGAAATATATGTTAGGCAAGTAAGTTTCTTAAATTGCTCAGTTTTTCATCTTATAGATGATTATGTAACTTTTCTACTACTGTCATTTCGAAGAAACATGATAAACGACATTGTAAGTCAAGCTGATGTTTATTATAGCAACAATGAATCTTAATCAGTTAAAAAGAGAATTGAATCTAACCGACCAATGGGTGGAAGTTGCAAGAAATATATGTTAGGCAAGTAAGTTTCTTAAATTGCTCAGTTTTTCATCTTATAGATGATTATGTAACTTTTCTACTTCTGTCATTTCTAAGAAACATGATAAACGACATGGTAAGTCAAGCTGATGTTTATTATAGCAGCAATGAATCTTAATCAGTTAAAAAGAGAATTGAATCTAACCGACCAATGGGTGGAAGTTGCAAGAAATATATGTTAGGCAAGTAAGTTTCTTAAATTGCTCAGTTTTTCATCTTATAGATGATTATGTAACTTTTCTTCTTCTGTCATTTCTAAGAAACATGATAAACGACATGGTAAGTCAAGCTGATGTTTATTATAGCAACAAAGAATCTTAATCAGTTAAAAAGAGAATTGAATCTAACCGACCAATGGGTGCAAGTTGCAAGAAATATATGTTAGGCAAGTAAGTTTCTTAAATTGCTCAGTTTTTCATCTTAGAGATGATTATGAAACTTTTCTACTTCTGTCATTTCTAAGAAACATGATAAACGACATGGTAAGTTAAGCTGATATTTATTATAGCAACAATAAATCTTAATCAAATTATATCACAAACTAGATTAGTTCTTAATCCGAAACAGTATGCCTATTGCCGAAATCATAATATATCATTACTATTACTCTCGCTTACTGACTATAGGCTGGTACTCTGTTCATAATTTCGTGCGAAATGCTGTCAAACTGCATATAAAAGTATTTCGTATGAAATATTTGTGAAATTATGTTGCATTAGTAGTACTGTGTTCTTATAGCGGAAAACATGCGAAATGTATCTGTTAGTATGAAACATGTTTCTAGCAACTTTTTTTTTCAGCTGCGAAACAACATGGCCAGTACTTTTTTCGTACGAAATTTTAGTCAACAACTAACAAATGTATAAATTGCAATCAAGGCACAACTACCAGGTATGCGCAGTTCGACAATAAGTACAACAATGCAAAAACAACATGTATTTTGTTTCTATAAAGTATTGGGTTTTTATCAAAACACAAATAATTTAACACATTTTCCTACGAATGCTTTCAAAACCATAACAGTTATTCATGTATCCTTTTAAACTGTATCAGTTTGTATGAATATAAAGTTAGAATAATATAAAGCGAATGAGTCAGCTGTACTAGAAAGCTCACCTTTTGGATATGCCCTTGAATATTACATATGAGTTCTGTGTCAAAATTTTCGTACGAAATAATCAATGTAGCTAAACATTTTTCACAAATTCGAACAGAGTACCAGGCTTATTATTAAGAAAGTTCATGAAAAAATGTTGCAAGAATAGTACTCGTTTTTTCGTGGATAAACATATGAAATATTCCTGGCAACATTTTAAAATACCTGCGAAATAAAGCACGAAGGCTTTATTTCATACGGAATTTTGACAGCTGAACATACAATACATCACATTTTAAATATCATATTTTCCAAGTGAAATAATCAATGTTGCTCAACTTTTTCCACAAATTCGAACAGAGTACTAGGCTTTAGACGGAAACTAGACGAGCAGTCTGGATGCATAATAGATTCATTAGATCTTACAAAAGCTTTTGATTGTGTCGACGTACTTGTCTTGTCAGGAAATAGCATGTGTGTGAATATAAATATGCCGAGTTAAATATGATTTACGTAAGAGCTTACGTCATAATATATTTAACTCAAGAGTAAAATATGCTTAGTCGGGACATTCTTAAAATGGCTGGAAGGAACTTTTTGGTTTACATCTTTGCTAGTTGATTTAAATTTATCTTTACTGAGATAATTTTGTATGATCTCTACGGGAATTTGAATTTTAACTAGCAAGAAACAAAAACTTGGATTTCAGTAGAGGTACCAACGGCCAAATTTCCATAGAGATAATAAAAAATTTACGTTTTTCGATTTCTCAACATTTTATAGAAAAATTCTCAAATACAATTGAGAAATGGGACTTAAATGGTCAATAAGTATGAATCCTTGGCTTTAATTTCCAATTGCTCGTAATGAGTGACAAACAAAAATGTACCCACAAATGGACAAATTCCCGCAGAGATCATACAAAATTATCTTCTGTCTTCCAAAAAGCTGCTATTCTCATTTGCCCATTGAAGACAACAAACATCAAAGCTTTCGATAGCATTCTGATATTTTATTTTTCAGGTATTGGATCTAAAACAAAATTTTCATTTACCGGTATGCCACTTTCAAGATTCATAGGAATTTCGAACTTTTGCTTTATTGTAAGATTAACAAATGTTGTCACACATTTTTGCTTATTCAAGTAGAACAACCCTTCACAAAGAATTTTTTATACTGGGTTGATTTTAAAAACAGAAGCAACACGCAAAAATTCTTTGTTATTCCTAGAATAGCGGTAAACTAAAAAGATTTTTGTAGTTTTTAATCCTTTATAAAAAAAAATTAAAGTAAAAATCAAACCGGAAGACAAAAACCAAACTTTTTTTGTAAAGTTGCGTTAATTGAGCTTTAGTTTTTTGACAAGTTGCGTTAACAGAGTCATCAATGTTACACTGTATGTATATTTGTATGTAAGTATGTATGTACGTACGTGTTGTACTCGTATTAACTTTTAAAATAAACTTTCTCGTACTGAGTATTGGTAGACAAACCGATATTAAAGAAACTGGATGAAGAGTACACACAACGTACCCTTTCATTCATTTTACATGAATAAATAAACATTTTTGCAGCATTTCAAAGAAAGCCAACGACCTCCCAAAAATATAAAATGAAAAAATAAAACAGGTGAAAGTTACAAACCGAATAAAAGAAAAAGACGCGGAGACACATAGTAAACAATCTTCTTAAACATTTTTAATATTCGCAATTATATTATTTAGTTTTTACAATGTACTACATAGTAACATTATTAATCGAGTCATTAATGCTACCCATTAGGCAGAATGTGCTGCTTTCAAAGCCGTTGTTGATAACATGTCAACTGCCAACTCATCCAAATCATCAATTTCTGATACAGGACCCTCTCTCAAGACGCACTCGAAAGGACTTGCGGCATTATAGCGGTGACATTAGGAACGCCATTCCATCAGACGTTACTCCACTGTCCATCGTGAGTGCCCTGAAACTGTTGCACCAACAAATGGTCACAGAAACGACTAATGGATATAGATGCAAAAAGGTCCTTAGCTCACGACCACACGCGATTGCGGATAGCGATAGTCCCCGGATCTATAGATAGATGCCAAGATTGTCCCCAAAGCCCGCAAAATACTGAGCACTTGTTCAATTGGCGTACATCCCTTAGCCCAATAGACCTATGGCTAAGACCAACTGAGGTGATAAAGTTTCTCCAGCTTTCAGTCCCAAACCCACCCAATGACACATAAAATAACAAATTATCCAATTTTAATTTAATTTTAGGAAAGAACTCCCGTCAACAACAGCAGCGGAGCTGTTACAATAACAATAAAAGTGGTGACTTGGAGACACTTGGCCCCGACTTCCTATAGGGAAGTTTTAAGTAAAATATGCCTGTATGTATAAATACAGTTATGTACATATTAATTATAATTGTAAAATTATTACAAATCAAAACAAACATTTAAATGCAAACAGACGTTTGGCTAACTACAGATGTTTGGTCGTCGGAACGTTCAACTCCCGAATGCGTATGTAAATGCAAAGAATTATTCCCAAAAATTTTTGTTAACCAACTTTAAAAAAAAGGAGGAGGTTATCAATTCAAGGTTATATTTTTTTATACAAATATGTACATATGAAATTTTGGAGACCTTCATTTATAAGGCCCTCCGTAAGGCCTTCCTAGAACTTCTTTTAGATTTTGTAATCATGCTCGCTTATATTCTCACGAAGGCATTATGGATGGCCTACCTAAATAAATAGTTAACGCCGAAATTCAACATAATACAATAATCACTATCTTGCAGAGCTGATATTTTGGCACTTTCATGGTTTTTTATTGGGTTTTTGCATTTCTAAAGGTAATTTAAAAATAAATTTGTGACTGAATAAGGCCTTCTATCAGGCCTGTGTGAGAAGGGAACTTAGAAGGCCTTGGCTGGCTAATACATCGTGTGTAAAAAATGTATGATTATGGAATGGGGCAAGAGGTCACGTAACGCCTTCCAGAAGGCCAAATAAGGCCTTCTAGTCATCGTATTCCATTACTTCCGAAGCGCTATTATTATGACACTGATATTTTTAGGCCTCTTTAGGAAAAATTTAATTTTTGTTTGTTAAAGTTAATATAAATTAAATTTTTAGCTTATGGTTTTACTATCCGTTTTAAAACATATGTATATGTATGATACATATTTAGTTTTAAATAAACTTGCCTTTAGAAGGCGTGTAAAATGAGCCATTAAGTGGTGCTTATTACTAAATGTGTATTTTTTTATCCAGGTAAACAACGTCAGACGTTTTAAAAACAATAGTCGATTTCAATATTTATTCAATTATAGGATTAGAAAAGTTGAAATCTACAACAGACCATAGGGATCAAATATAGAGTGTCACATCTTAAGTTGTGTTTACTACCTTACCTTCTCAACCTGCATTATATTACAATCTATAATATATACATATGCTGCATATCATTGATTGGTAAATACCAACACATCAGTAGATCTTTACCACCTTAAGCAAATTAGTTTGAAACTTTTCAAGCAGTTTATTTTGATAACTTATTTGGATATCTCGATGATCTTTAATTTCTTTGTCTTTCTTTCGTCATTAATTTTTCGCCTAAATTTTGACATGCACTAAATACATACGTACCTATGTATGTATTGCCGCTATAAAATTATGCTATGCAAACAAAACGAAAACAGGTATGTATGTATATGTACAACGGTATTTTTCCTGTTAATTAAGGATTTACCGGAAAATACAATTTCGCTGATCGTTATGGTAGGTACACACAATGCAGCGTGTTTATGGTTTTATTTCGGTTGCATTCGATTTCACCGCCATGAAAATACTTTGATATTGTGTTATTTTGCGCTTATGGTATCGTGTTGGTTACAATATCTGTATCAAAATATGCAATGTGAGTCCTGGGGGTTTACTCTGTATTTCGAATCGAAAGCAAATGCTTTCGAATTTCAATGTAAATAAGATACAAATTCGAACAGTTTTCTTTTAGAATCGAATTACAGAGTAACCCCCCTGACCTGTGAACTGCTTATGATTTACTATACGATGTGTATATAATAGGTAGCTACATATGTATGTCATGTAACTTATGGCGTTTCTACGTGTCTGAATTGCAAATTCATATTGGCTGAACATGGTAACTTAGCTTCCTATGTTGAATTGAATAAATCGATGCAAATACATACATACATATGTAGTAATTTGTTTCATATGACAAAACGTAAACATATACATACGCCCCTATCGTGAATAAGAAGTGAAATTTTTTCACTTTCATATATGTATGTCGTGTATATTTTTGAACAAAAAGTTCTTATTTTTTAATCTTCTTCCCTTTTATATATTCACTAAGATCTGATAGCGGGAATAATTTTTCACGGAAGATTCACGATACCATTTTTCCCTTCGAGTGGAATTAAAATTTCACTTCTTATTCACGATAGGGTTGATAATAAAGGGTTTTCATTTACGAAATACAACTACAAAATGACATCATACCACCAAAGTATATTAAAGCTTGAAGCAATATATGAATATGTATTATCAACTGTATATTAAACATTTTTAAAACTTACCATCAGCGGGTTGTTGAAAATTAACGTAAGCGTACCCTAGAGAACGACGTGTAATGACGTCGCGGCATACTCGAATAGATAGAACTGGACCAGCATCAGAGAATTTCTCGAAAAGTCCAGCTTCATTTATATCCTGATGCAAATCTCCTACGTATAATGAAGCCATTTGATAGTTGGGTCCACCAGTGTTCATTGTTTTACGAAAAAGTTTGTTTAATTTGGATTAATTTCTTTCTATCACAAACAAAAAGAAACTAATGCAGATGCGTCCTCCCTTTAATTTGATAAATCAAGAAACGAATGAAAAACCCAAAGAAACTGCAAAGAAAATAAAAATTATCGTTTTCATTAACTTCTGTAAGATAATAAAAAAATTCATATATGTAATAGCAATTTAGTTTATACAAACTTAGCGCACAATGGCAATACTCATGAGTGAGTTTTTCCATTATATTTCTTTCATTTTATTGGCATGGCAGACTCGTCGAACAAAAGAACACAAGTATGTATGTATGTATGCGTGAAAGTATGCATGAAGTAGAAACAACAATTTATACTTTATAAAGGTTTTTTTTTTCAAATTAATATATTTATTTTGAGCTTCGTCTTGCAAATATATAATAATATATATAAGCAATAAACTTAAATAACTAAATAACTCAACAATAAAATCTTTTGATGGAATTTTCCAATGAATAGTTCTTTCTCGCTTTAACAGATCGTTTCACATTGAACTATTGTATTCACTCATTTTTTCGCAGCAAGCCACACCACGTTTTTACTTGAATGTACCATAAAAACTTTACCATTATTTTCCTTAATTTAACTTACGTTTTTACACTTTTTCGATATTTGCTACTTTTTACAATTTTTTTTGTTAATTTTTTATTTTTATATAATTTTTTTTTTTTTTTTTTTATTTTTTAATTTCACAAAAATATGTGATAAGCCGTGTAATTCAACTCACGACCGCTCAACAAAACGGACTCCACTCGTTTAACGGTCGGTTAGAAATGAAAGAGATAATTCCATGAAAATTTCAACAAAAAAAAAGAAATGATGGAAAATTAATACTGCCAGACTTAATTCTAAATAGATGTGTTGGCACAAGGCGAATTTATTATCATTTGAATACGCCTTGCGTTCATAGCTGCCAGATTTGACGATTTATCGTCATTTTGACGATTTTGGGTCCTAAAAATGACATAGTGACGATGGGACGATTTATGCCCTAATTTTGACGATTTTAAATAATTCAAGTTTGCACATATAGGCTGACTTCCAAAACGTCAATTGCTTTGTGATTGAACAAAGCATCACATTTCATAACGCCGCAGTACAATAATTATACAATGTATATCATTTCAAAATGCCGCCGCCAAGTATTTTTAACGCAGTAAGAAAGCAAACAAGGCATCGGTTTTGTAATTGATGAATTGTTTGGGAACTTTGCATATGTTTGTGTTTTAAGTAGCAATACTGTATACAAACTTTGTATACGAACGTTTTGTAAGTCAGCCATATTTGTACTATTAGAGCAACATTAAACTGCTGAAAATTGTAATGAGAAACTTTTTTAAAAATTAGTTTGCTTAAAACTGAAAACTTTTATTTAACTGATTATAAAAACAAAAACAATTTTTTAAATTTTGAAGACATTTATTTAGACATATTTGCCAGAGACGTATTGGTAGAATCACAAATAAATGCAAAAGAAGAATATGATATTAGTAATAATTGTGTTAGTTAGTGCCTGTTCGCCGATATCGAAGAAGTTCTTTCTTTCGAGCAATTACATTTGAAACAAAATCAAATCCAAAAATATTGTTTTTGTTTCAAATGTAATTGTTCATTTTTATGATGCTTAATATACATATCTTTATTGGGGACAAAATTGGGGAATTCCAGTTTTAAAATGGGGATTTTTGGGGACAACACTCTTTAATTTGGGGACATTAGACAATATTTACCTGGCTACACTGCTCTTAACTATCGTGTGCAGCGTTACCGTTCACCCGACTAGTCGCAATTTGACCCTTTTTCGGCGGTCTGCGACTTTTTGTGAGACTGTTTTTTATCACCGACTTTTGCGACTTTTTTAATTTTGTTGCAACTTTTTACCCGTTTTTGTAGTTTCTCACAAAAAGCATTTAATTTGCAGTAAATTAAAAAATGTTTTTATTATTTTTATAAAAAAAATCGTCAAAATTTAAAAGCAATTCGCAGATTATTGTTCATTTGGCAACACTTTTTTTATCATCATGGTGAAATAAGTATATGTATAACAAAAAAGTGGATAATGCTTGTCATGGTGGAATAATAAGGTGCGCGTAAGAATACAACAATAAAAAACGACATGCATTTTGTTTGTGTAAAATTCATTCAAAATTGACAAAACAAAGCTGTATACAAAACAAAACAAAAGTTGTTTTGTATGTATTTATTGGTTATGCAAAAACAAAAAGCATAACGTAAACAAAAATATTCATGATGGCGGCCAAAAATGTAAACAACTGTTGACAAGACCGAATTAACTTACCATATTTTTGCAGATTATTTAACAGTCAAAACACAACCCTACAAAAAACCATATTCCTTCTTGCGCACACCTGATTATTCCACCATGATGCTTGTCAAAAAACTACACCATTTTGACGTGTGATATCCACAAAATTATCAGCAAAAAATAATGAGCTGCCGTTGGGAGACCACCTGGTAAACTTATTTCACCACACTTGTCATGTATACAATTTTGGCATAAAATTGGTAATTTAAAGAATTCGTTAAGCTATGTACAGACGATTGGCAGATCTTACAATATTGTCAGAAAATGTCTCACAACCGTCTAAACTTGCAATTCTTGTCTTGCAACGTTGCAAGAAAAAGCATTGTCAGTTCATTGTAAGACAATAATATTGTCAGACATCTGACAATCGTGAGAACACTCTACTTTGCCATTATCAGATAATTGTCCGACATTGTAAGCTCTTGTTTTATTGGCAGATGTGTTTAAATTAATGCATCTGACAATGGCACCATTGTAAGATAATTTTTCTGTTGGCAATGCTGTCCATAAATACTATTGGACTTGACAGTTCTGACAAAGCTTAACAACGCATCTGGCAATTTTTCCACACAACCAGCTGACAACCGTGTAAACTGACAATTTTTGTTGGCAGATAAATTTATTGTCTGACAATTTTCTGACAATGAAATTGTAAGGTTTTCTTACAATCGTCTGAACTAACAATTTACCTTTTGGTAACAATTTTTCATTGTCAGTACGTTGTCAGCATATTGACATATCTAACAATATTGTTAGATCTGCCAATCGTCTGTACAAAGCTTTAGACGAACCAAAGTTTCCTAATTTGTACAAACTAGCCGTACATGTGTTAACTATACCTCACAGCAGTGCTTGTGCAGAAAGAATTTTTTCGAAATTAGCTTTACTTAAAAATAAATTAACTTAGAAATTAAACGTAAAAACATGCAACTCTATGCTGTCAGCCTTAAATTTAATAGATAAAGATATAGAACACTGTATTCCCTGTAATGAACTTATTTTTAAATGTAGAAATGAAATTTCAAAAAAATAGTATTTATGTATGTATTCCTTAGTTATATTATAGAATAAAAATTTGTTGAAGTACAAATATATTCACCTAAAAAACAATAAGAAATAATGCACCAAGAGCAAACGAATACAATTAAAGTAAAAAGCTCACTGCGCTTTACTTGGAGATTTTTAAATTTTGTAAAAAATATCTTAACCTAACTTGATTTTTTTTAGCAGAAATACCATTCATTTGACTTTGGCAGCATACGACAGCCAAATTTATTAAAACTTACATAAGTAAATTTGTTCAGTATACGTGAAAATATGTATAGAAGCATATATAATGCATCTGCATATGTTAAAAAATATGATAAAAATGGATTCTGCAATAAATTTTTTGTTTTGTTTCAATTGTTTTTTTTTTGTTATGCTTCTTATTAATAAAAAAAACGTTAAAAAAACGTTATAAAACGACCTTTTGTGCGACTTTTCAAAAATTCCTAACGGCAACCCTGATCGTGTGTTCATTCTTCTCTGTTCATAGTTATTCATCTGTATGGTCTTCCGCAGACGAGTCTAATTATGCTGGCATAGCATGAGAGTTTTTTCGGCGAGAGGGGTGAGGAGAGCGGTTTTTCGTTGGAACAATTTTTCAACCAGCCTCATACCCGCGCAAGCAGCACGAAACTAATACATACACACTTACGAATACAAAAAACACTAACACACACAAAGCTGAGTACACGTATACATTTTATGCCAGATAAATTAGTCTCGTGTGTAAAAAAAAGAACAAAAATTGTGCGATTTAAAAAATTCATCTCGTGTGCGGAACCCCTATTGAATAGAAACGAATGAATAAAAGATAATGATGAAAGTTTCATGATCATCATTATTAAGTTTCATGCAGCCCTTTACTTTATATCAACAAGAAGGTATTATTATTGAGTTAATACAAAGGTTAAAATAGAAATGCATCGTATATTTTCATAAAAAATGTATTATTTTGATTGGAGCCTTTATTTAACTTAAAAATAATCAAATTTTTTACTTAAATTTGGTTTTATTTTGAGTTGATACTGTTTTTTTGAAAAAAAGATTTGGAAACTTTTTTTAAAATTTCAACTAAAGCGTCACAACTCAAAATAATAAAAATAAAAACATCGAAAAATTTCAAAAAACTGGTATTAACTCCAAAAATGGATTTTTTTGTTGCAATAATTGCACAACTTTAAGGGAAAAACAATGTAAATATATTTTCTAATGGAATTTACTTACGAATGTATTCGGATTTTCAAATTCTCTTAAAATGTAGCCATAAACAGTTTTTCACCACTACTGGAAAATTTTAAAATTTCGAGTTAATATCCTCTTATCGATCAAGTGCGATATGTACATACATTACAGGTAGCACAATGGGACCATGTAAGGACCCAAGTGAGCTGGAATCTAATCTTCACTTTACCAGCAACCTGCTAACCTAACCTACATATGTACATACATATATATGTATGTATGTATGCACATATACAAGGTGGCAGCCAAAGGTATTTAAATTTATTGTTTTGTATTCGATGCAATTTTTATTTCAAGTTTTGAAATACTTGCTACATATCGAGCCCTTGCTGTAATAGTCATAAATCAAAAAAAGTTGTTTTGCAGAAAACGAGTTTAAAGTTGCGCATTCGCTAACAACTTAATGGTAAACGAAAATTTAATATTTGTCTCAAAAGTTTAGTATGCAAGATATTTGAATGAAATTTTTACACATTCATCAACTCAAAAATCACGTTTTTTGAGTTATGACCATGTACAATAATGGAGCGATATGTATGTACATGCATAAGGGCGCATACTTACATACATGTGTACATATGTATGTACATACATATGTATGTAAGTATGTAGTTACATATGTAAAATTGAGAAAAAAGAAAATGCTTACATATCTACATATGTATGTGCGTATGTATGTACTTACATGCATAAATTTCGTGTCCACACAGAAATATGTATGTAGGTTTTAAATTAACCAAATGTATTTTCAAATCTTTTAAATTTGAAGAATTTTTAGTCTATTGCGTGTAAATCACTAACACAAAATATTTATCATTATATTCGCGCTTTAGAAGACACATTCCAACAAAATTGTTACAAAGGACATTTTTGACTTTCAAAAAACGAATACAAAAATACTTAAACTTTTTTTGGTTTAATTGCGAGAAGATTTATTTTACTGTTTTTTTACAAACATTCGAAACAAAAAATAAATATTTTTCATTTTATATTTTATTTACCTCTGAAAATTTATTCAATGAATAATAGTTTTTTATAGAAAGGAGAGGTATTTTTTTTAAATCAACGTTTTTTATCATTTGTTTTTAGATTTTCCTCGCACTTTGTTTCTTTTCGACGCCTTTTTCTGCGCACGCCTAAATTTTCGCCAACGTTTTTGTATAACTCGTGCCGACCGATTCATCATAAAAAGCATAATTTCCTGTTCGTGTTGAAGTTTTTCTTCTTCCTCCTTTACTCTTACGA
This sequence comes from Lypha dubia, assembly GCA_947311025.1. Classification (NCBI taxonomy): domain Eukaryota; kingdom Metazoa; phylum Arthropoda; class Insecta; order Diptera; family Tachinidae; genus Lypha; species Lypha dubia. The sequence continues at coordinate 1,507,986 of OX371264.1, read as the reverse complement.
TTCGCTCATACTCGGCCTCTTCTCGGTTATATTCAATCAAAAACCGGTCGAACAATCCCTTTTCTTTTTCGTACTCTTCCTCAAGACACATGTTCTCCTTGATTTTATCGACCATAGTTTTATCAAATTTTTTAACAAGGGATTGCAGCTGAACAATCAATTTATTTCTAAAATAATGAACAAAAAAAGTTATGGGTTTTGCCCAAGATATTTTTATCTCTCTTCAGATTTGTCTTTGTATAAGTACATACGATTTTCATATAATGTTAAAGATATCGAACACTAACCGCGAAAAAAAGTAACCGAGAAAATATTTTTCGAAATTTACTATTAGATAAAGAAAGTCTGTTAAAATAACTGTAAGTGCGGTTTTACACACGTCAAGCTTCCTCGATCAAGTTTTAATTCAGCTTGATCAAGTTTTAATTCAGTTTTTAATTTTTAAACTGAAAATAATAATAATGTATAAAAAATTTAAAAATAATACGGCCTATTTCACGATGTCGAAAGAATTTTTCCATATGTTTTCATTCGTATAATTACATTTGAAGCAAAAACAAATTCTAAAATTTTGTTTTTGTATCAAATGTATTTGTACGAAAGAAAAAAAAAATTCAAAATTCTTTCGATATCGTGAAATCGGCAGATAATTTTATGCACACAATTAAAAAATTACTGACCGAAACAATTCTACATACACACGGAGTGAACAGTACAAATACTCGTATGCTCTACATGTTAGAATTCATGTTAGGTTAAGATGGTAAGCAATATTTATGTACGTCAGATTTTTCATATTGCCTTACTTGGGGGTTACACGTTCAAGTTTTCTTTCAATTTTTGTTTCAAGATTCAATACACTTACACTTTTTTACTAACACACTCACACATTTGGATATTGGCTATTAACTTGATTTCAATTTTGCTTTCAAGTTCTCTTTCAATTTTTCTTTCAAGTAAGCAGCTGATGAGAGCTGTTGTAAATAATTTTTGCATTTATTTCTAAGAAAATATGTTATTTGAAATAGAAAATGAATAAAATTAACAAAAATTGTGATGTGTTGCGATTTTATTGTTTTTTCTTACTTAATTTTTAATTTCTTTCTTGACGACGCCATCTTGAAAATAAAATTGACCGTCAAGTTGCTTACAGCCTACGTCACAATATCAATTAACATAAATTTTGACAAACAGTAAATGTGTTAATATTGAAAGCAACTTCTTGAACGTGTAACTGCAGAGTTAAGAACATGATATGATGCATTGCCTGTCAAATGATCGGGCATGTTCTTGTAGGGTTGAGTTACAATTTCTTAAGATTAAAAATAGTTTTTGTAGGTTACGTCATTTTCGCAGTTAGGGCTTGATACATAGTATGTATAAAGAACTGTGTAAAAAATAATTTGGTATACATATTTAAAAAAGAAAACAAGTTACAAACTTTTCATCTCGGGCAGAATTTTCTTGCTGTAAATTTTCTCCCAATAAACGCTCATAGCTGACTCTGCTTCTTTCAAGTTCTTCCTCTAGCTCTTTTTGTTTGACCACACTAGAGGCATGTATTTGTCGTATATTACGGCTGGATCGAACTCTATATAGTATTAAATGAATATGAACAAATAAACATACATACATAAAAAATAGTACACATGTTCTTAAATATTCTTGCTTTACAAAACAATTTCTTACATTTCTTGCTTTATCTTTATATTGTTTTCATATCTGCATTTAGCCAAATCCTTTTCATATTTTTGAATTAACACTTCTTCGACAGCATGCTTCCATTTGAAATTTATATGCCGACTTTTTAATAAGACTTGGAAAACTTTATTCAGAAATGTTGATACATGTAAGAAATATTTGCTTTTAATAACGGATAATACGTACATATTTACATACATACATACATACATACATATGTTTTTTTATTGAAACTTAAGCTAAGATCCCACTATCGGCGCAAACAGCACAATCTGCGACAATTTTTATCGTGCTATATCGGCGCACATGTAAAAACATTGCACAATTAATTTTTGGGCGGTCCCATTACCGTCGCATATTGCGACAATATTTTTCGGCTCATATCTGCCAAATCTCAATTGCGACAATAATCGGTACAATGCGATTAATTAAATCATGTATACATGTATGCGTTTGTTTATTTGCTTGTATTTGTATTTGTATTTTTATTAAATAGTATATGCTTCTCTAATACAACAAGACATAATATCTTATACATAAATTATAGTCTAATGTAACTTGATATTCTTCTCAATTAGTATCCACTTTACGGAAATTGTAAAGATGGACAATTGAACGCTGATGAGAGGTGTAGCGGCCTTGAAATCAGTACTGATACGTTCTGCTAAAAACTGATTGGATATAAATAATAATATTTTCCAACACAAAAAAACTCTTAGTAATTTTGAATTTTCATTAATTCAATAAAACTGAACTTGAGCCTGATAATATTACCTTTCATATGTAAAAAAAATAACTAAAAAATAAAAAATAAATAAATAATATCAACAAGTTAAATGTGTGTTAAGATATTAAAAAATTTAGTTTAACGAAACGATTGATACAGTAAATTTTTAAATTTAATTGCGTTGCTAGTATTTTGCAAATTGGGAGAAAGTTGGTTCCAGAGACGAATTGTTAATATATAAAACTGTCTCTCAGATGCCGTGTCATTATGCCGAAATTGGATAATGCCATTTCCTCTCGATGATCTTGTGAACTGTAAGCGGTCATAAAGGTATTTTGGTTTTTTCGTCATGATAATTTTATGCATCAGGACAAGGTTTTTAAGCATTAGATAATAATTAAGTGAAATATTAAAAATACGGGTGGAGTATTGCGATATGTGATCAAACCCTTTTTAGACCATAAATGTAGCGTATAACGTTATTAAAAGTTGTTTTAAGTTTCAAAGTGTCCTTCGAATTACAACCATAAAAAACCTCGCATATAGTAAAGTTGACAGTATATACATAAGTTTTAGCAAGTAATAGCCTTATTTTCCGCGGTGTGAAATACTGCGTAGCCCATAAACTCCTTAGCATGCTATATATCCTACCACAGGACTGATTAACATGACCAGACCAAGCTTGTTGGCAGATACAGTTTTTTTCACTAATTGATTGGTCAACAGCGTGTTCACATTATCCGCGCTTCTAAGATGATTTTGATTGTCCTTACTCAGCACAATTGCGGCGCAGATTGTCGTAATTTGAAAAATTGTTTGCGTTCACACTATCGGTACATGCATTGTGACGAAAATTGCGCCGATAGTGGGATCTTATCTTAAGGACTTAAAAATAAACGCATAAAAATTCAATAAGAACCACGATATTAAAAAAAATCTTTTGAATAATACCTTCATGATCGTTCTCAGAAAATATTTTGATTATCAGGCCTGTTCTGAAATCATGGTGATTTCTAATCACAAACGATTTTAAAATCAAGGAAGTGATATTTATGTAGGTGTTTTGAAAATCCCAAGATTTTTAATTTTTAGTAGTGATTTTATTGTTCTAAATCAAGAGCAAACACCTGATTTTCTTTCTTTACAAACATTTTGTATGTATGTACTTATCTTTAAAAAATTTATCATAAAAGTAATCACTACCTACATAGTATGTAAACACTCTTAATGTTACTAGTTCATTTTCAATGACAAGCACGTGTTAAATGTCTACAGCACAAAGAGAGTAGTACTGGTGACAAACACCCGATTTACATGATGACTTTTGCGACGTCGCTTTTTCGACGTCTCTTTTTGCTTGTTGTTGAGCGGTGTAGGGAACACAGAATATTATATTAGTCTATGGTAGGGAAGAAAGAGGGGTAAACAAAAAGTCTTGATTTGTGTTTTTCAAGACTTTTCTTCCATTTTTCTTTGTTACTTTTCATTATTTTTCTTACTTTTGTTATTTACATATCTTTGTTACTTACATTAGGTTTGATCCCGTACTTTTTGGGCAAAGTCCGGTAAAATGAGAGCAAACAAGAATTTCTCTCAATTAGAGACAAAAACGCACAAAAGTACGGGAACACTAAAAACCAAATTTTTAGCCCAAAAGTTTGTATGAAATTGCTGTGAAAGTAAACAAAAAAATAAATACTGTTTTTGATTAGTATTTCACTTTTTAAGAGATTTTAGTTAGTACACACATACATATCTATGTTTGTATATCCAAACATACATATTTTGCTTTGCTTTTTGCAAAAGTAACAATTATTTCATCATTATTCTTGTTAGGTAAAATTCAAATTTCTTATTTGTTATTGTTTATTTCATAAACAGCTGATTGATTACTACTTGCACAAACTAGCCCGAAGAAAAAGTACGGGCAGATTCGTGCAGGAAGAAGAATATTTCTCTCTCAAAATCTCTCTCACTTGCACGAACTTTGTGTACGGGAACAGTTTTCGTGCAAATTGGGATCCCGCGGGCTCCCAATGTTGAGTACGGGATCACACCTATTATTTCAAAACAAAATGGGAAAAAAGACATGAAACTAAAAGACATCGTCTGAACACACAAAGATTTTGGTAGCAACTTCAAAAAGGAATTCAGTAAAAACGACGTCTCAAAAGTCATCATGTGAATTGGGTGAAAGTCAGAAGCGAGTCAGTACGAGTACAACTTCACTATCGACATTTCCTGCAGGGTACTTATATTTACACATACATACATATATATGTATATATCACATTCGGCTGAATTGCGGGAATTCCCGTCATTCACTTGTCTTTAAATAAACTAATGACGGGAATTCCCGCTAAAGTTCAAATCAAATTTTTCAACCGTCAAACTTGAAACTTTTTTAGCATTGTACAGAATTAGATTAGCTATGACGTTAAAATACTACCACTAGCAAGCAAAACCCAATTCAACAAATTCCAATTGGGAGAATTTCTATTTAAAGTTAACGTACAATTATTTATTTTTTGTGTAAAAACGCCTTCAATAAAACGAATTGCGGGAATTCCCGCGTAATGTGCATAAGAAATGCATATTTAAATTATTAAAAAAATAATTGCGGGAATTCCCGACATGGCAGGAATCCCAGCAATCTGTTCAACACTACATGTTTATATGAAGAAATTAAATGATTCTCTGAAAGGCACCAGCTAAATTTACGTAAAGCCGAATGTGATATGATGTATTTTGTTTAGTTTATGTACATACATATGTACATATATATGTAAGTATGTACATAATAGCAAACCTTTAATTTTCTTCTTAGCTTTTTCATTTTGTTGATGAACTTCATGAATTGTTTTCTCTCTATCGAGTTCGGCTATTGCTGATTTCTTCAATCGTTCCTCTGTTACCACAAGAAGCAATTGAAATGCATCTATTAGTGATTTATCATGCGGCCTTATATCATCCAACCAATCGTTAAAATACTCCAAAACGTGTATATTTTTATGGAAAAAATCGATTATTCTAATCAAACGACAACTTAAATGGGGTAGTATTTTAGCTGTATCCATATTCTAAAAATATTAGTCAGTACAAATTTAAAATACTTGCTCGCACACACAATTACCTTTTCTTTAATATATTCTTCTATCATATCAACACAGTGTACATATTTAGATCCATTTAAACGTTGTCGGGCAATAGTTAAATTTTCAAAAAATTTCGGTAGTGTTAGGGATATGTAAAGCCTGCTCAATGATTCCCGTAAAATCCTTAGAATGATATTAATTTGCGATTTGCGCTCCAATGACATGTCTTGAAAATTTATAGTAAACAAAATATTGAAAAAATAAAAATTAAGTAAATAAGTTTGTTTGTTGCAAATGGGTTCAAAGGTGGGACCTTATATGTATGTACATATGTATGTATGTATCTGCATACAGACAAAAACAAATATGTACATAAGTACATATGTACCTGGGAAGTGACACTATTTTTCTTGTAGTTTTATTAAGCACAATAAGACTGCGTCTGTAAAATTTACGAAACACCTCCAAAATCAGGAGATGCGGTAAAAATCCGGTTTTCGGTATTTATGTACATACATACTTATAAGCCATCAACTCTGTAGAATACAAACCAATTTTTAATATACCTAAGAACATATTGTTGCTTATATTGTCTTTAAAAATAAGTGCATAATTTTTATATAAACTCAGTTTTAAAAAATGATTATTTGTTAAGAGTTTCTGCACACTATTTTATATCCAAACCGTACTACTTATAAATCAATTTAAGAAGAATGTTGACTTATGAATAAGACGCACTATTTTTTAAGTCGGCCTACAACTGACAAGAGTTATTAACTTTTTCTTGAAGAAACAAAATGTGCTAAAAATCTCATCATAATGTTGTCAGAACTAAAACAAAAATAATTGCATGCAATTAAAATAAAACCGAGTGAGAATTCAGACCACTGTTTGGAAGAACACATTTTCGCAGATGGCGCACTTTCACTCATTAAATTTAAATTCTTCTATTTTTGAAACTCAACATTCCTTTACTGAGGGGTTTGATTACAATCTTTACATGATATGAACATATAAGACTATAATTTTTAAATGATAGGTGCAAAATACATATGTATGTAAGTATATATTTTTGTACATTTTGTGTATCTTTTTAAAATGTGTTTTTTTCAAGTTCTAATGTATGTAAGTAAGTATGTGCAAAATATTGGAGAATTATGAGCTTGAATGTGGCGAATACGAATGTCTTGAAATAGGCGAATAATCAAATACGAGTATTCGTAACATCACTAGTACATATATAATCAAAATATTTTCTGAACGATCATGAAGGTATTCTTCAAAAGCTTTTTTAATATCGTGGGTATTGAATTTTTAGGCGCTTTTGCTGAAGTAGGTTTAAACTTTAAAGATGTCTAAAAAGAAATAATTTTCTTCATTCACATTTAGACTTCTCTACAGGTAGCTTGGACCAGTTCAGCGTTGAACACGATGAGCATTTTTAGCAAGAATGGCCACAGTTAAACAGTATTAAAAAAAAATAAACATGATTTCAAGATATTGATAGTCAATTAATGAAATATTATTAGCGCTGAACCAAAAAAAAAAAAAAAACACGGTAGACGGATAAAAAGCGATTTTTTAAAAAATGTAGTTTGTTAGAATGTTTATTTAAGCAATAGGTCTTTTGATTTAATATATATATATATATATATATATATTGTTGTTTATATTTATATTTATTTTCGAAATAATTTATAAAATTTTCCTGAAGATGCTAACAAATTGTTAGCGAAATATCGAAAATAAATATAAATATAAACAACAATATATATATATTAAATCAAAAGACCTATTGCTTAAATAAACATTCTAATAAATATAAAGAAAAGGTCAAATAAAATAGAATATAAATATAAAATGTAGTTTGATTAAAACTTTGATAAGCCCATTTGATGCCGATTTTTAAGAACAAAACAGCAGTTTACTCATAGGGTTCCGATATAAGATACTGTGCAGGATCATCTCAAAATTCGACAATTTGCAACATAATGGCTTGTTACTGGCTTATAAGAGCATAAAGGAACCAAAATTTCATAAACGCAGACTTATTGTACTCGACAAAAATTATCAGAGAAATAGTATCACTTCCCAGGTATTTACACTTTATTATTTTTTATATAACTGTGCATTATATTCATTTCGTAAATAGAATTACAAGGGAGGTAGGTCTAATTTCTACCTCTTTGCAATCATATTTATTTATTTATTTGAACAAGTTTGCTTGCAGTTAAAGCCCAAAATCGAGGAAAGTTCCCAGCAACCTCCTCTTTTAAAAATAAACAATTTATAGCATAAGGGGCTGTGCACATATTACGTAACGCTGTTTTCAGAGATTTTATACCCCCCTTCCTAACGCTTTTTACTATTTTTTCAGTGCAAAATTTCTAATCCGTAACAAATCTTAAACCTCCCCCCTGGAGCGTTACGTAATATGTGCACAGCCCCTAACTCCACCATTTATTGGCCGATTTTTTAAATTATTCTTTGGTTTGCATGCAATCCAATCTATCCAAGTTTTTTACCCCAAATATTGGTTCCATAGAAATGTTATGGGCTTCCTGAAATATTGTTTAATAAATCAACCCGCTATTTATGGAACTATTTTAAATATTTTTGTATTGAAGCCGAGTTTTTATGCCAGAATTATCTTAGTTTAAATATCGTGAAATACATGGGCACTAAAATACGAACTATTCTTACCCGAAAATCCTGTTGACGATGTTTTTGTAATTTTATTGTCCTGCATATTTCGATACACGTTTATATGCACATACGGTTATACCAATTTAGCTACATATGATGAATATTTTTAACTTTGCAATTTTTTACTGTTTTAATCCGCTTATGCCTTCTTCAAATTAAATGTATGCGTACATTTATTTAAAAATAATCTAAAAAAATAATAAGGGTTTCTATGGTTGCCATAGTTGTCCCAAAAAGCCTTTTTCTTTAAACCCCCCAAACAAAAATTTTTGTTTTTCATGGGGTACTGCAATATAAGGCTTTATTATTACGACGCATGTATTATGTAAGTACATATACATATGTATAAACAATTTTGGAACATTAATTTGATGTGGAGGTTGGCAGTTGGTGTAAGTTAAGTACGCTACTAAGTTTAACTGGTTAAATTCCTTAAAACTCAGCCATTTAATTCATATCTTATTATCAAGTTACAGATTGTTTGATGATTTAAATTCCAATAAATTAGTTTACAGTACATTTCGGTACACATAATATTGTTTTAACATTTATTCGAATTATATATTTATGTAATTTTAGTTTTTGTTTTCCTAATTTTGCGACACTTAACATGAAAATACATAACCATACATTTGCTTCATCCATAGTATTGAATTTCGTATTTCATTTGTTATGACATCGAATCAAAACATAAAATGTACTTATGAAAATTAAAAACTAATAAATTGCGAAAAGTCGAATTAACTAAAAAGAATCTTTTAAAAGAAATAAAATGCTGTAAAACAATAAAAAACTTATGCAGAATAATTTTATACACATTTTAATTATCGATATTTGTTTTGTATTAAAAATTTTTAACTTTTAAATAACATAGCGATAAAATTTATTCATTCAAAAGAAATGAAAACTATGAAAAACATTAAATACATTTGACATAATTATAAACGTGTTGTTGGTTAATCTTTAAGATTTCAATTGTTTTTGTTAAGAAATTTGTCTAAAATTTTGTTTTTTAAAGATTTTGTATACTAAAGAGAAACTTATTCATAAATTTAATTTTAAAATTCAATACGAAATTATTATAGAGTCCTTAAATATTGTTACTGCATTTAATTGCTAAGAAAATATGTATCCATACGTACATCTATCAATTCTACAATTATGTTCATAGGTTAAGAAAAATAGCAATAATAATAATTCTGCCATTGCACAATATAATCCTGTAATTCGTTTAAATTTAAATTAATTGTCCCTTTGGAGTATTTGCGGGACCTAAAGCAAAATAATTTGATTGGCAGTGAGTTTTCTTAAAGTTCTATTCATTTCCAATATGTACTTGTTCCGATCTGATATACAAGGCAAAATTATATTTTGTTAGCAGCGGGTGTTATCCAGCTGTGGTACCAGCTTTTGCTTTTCACTTAAACATACAAGTCCTATTATTGCTTTTAGGAGCGCAAGAGAAATACTAGATATTTATTATTCATTTCTAGTTACAGCAAAACAAATTTCAAAAATTTCATAGTTTTATAAAGCTATTGGAAATAATTTAACAATAAATTTACGAGATGTATTCAATAAAATAAAAATTTCTAAATATAAAAAAAATCAAAAGCATTTTCAAATCGACAGCCATGTATTGGCTAATCAACTTACTCCAATGTAACTTAAAAACAAATTTTTGCTTTGATTTTTAAGCAAATATGGAAAAAGTAATCCGCAACCGTTTAACCCGGTCAAACGGAATGTACATGTACGAATTTAAGTTGCTGTAGAGGCTTCCTCCATCAACTGGCTATTAGTAGATGATTCAGAATGGTTTTGTGTTTTTGCTATTGATGGCGCTGTGTTTTGCGTTTCTCCCCATTCTATTAAATACTGCATTTGACCATTGGCTAGTTGACGTTTGGCACGTATAGAGAATTGTTCACCTGATTCAATACGATTAACAATACCAAAATATTTATTAACTGTTTGCTTCAAATCTTCATGAGGTTGATGAGGTGGATTCCCAACTCCAGCAGCAGATGCTGATGATGTCGATGATTGATTTGACGATACAGAGTTGCGTCGACTTGTATTGGGTGAACTTTTTTGTGGCCGTTGTCGCAAGCGCCGTCCATGAGTTGGTTGCGAATTTGTTGCTGGCTGTGCTATAGCGGCATCAATATTGACGGGATCAATATTACGAGAGGAGGATACCGAAACATTATGGTGCGCATTTGATGATGATGCCAATGTCAACGCCTTTGTGTGTGTAGCAAATAAAGATGCAGCGGAAGTTGTTGAAGCTGCTGCGGCTGCTAATAAATCTTTGGCTTGTATGGGGAAAAAGTTTGTAGGAATAGGATTAATGGTAGTTGTACTTATAACCTAAAAAAAAAATGTGCATGTTTCGTTTCGAAAAAATATTGATAGAAAAGTATATGAAATTGAATTACTTCAATGTTTGACGAGAGTCTTCTAGTGCGTCTTCTGCGTATTTCTTTATTTGGGCCGATAGTTATATCTTTGGCACTCAGTCTTCGCTTTATGGTGCGTACTGTCCTTGGCTGACCGGCAGCCTTAGCCAGATTGCTTGTACTTAATTTTGGAAACAAACCAGCGCTTTTAAGGGCAGCTAGTTTTGAACTAAAGTTTAATGCTGTAGTATTGAATATACCAAAGCTTACGGATTTCTTTGAAACGTTAACGTCTAAAGCATTCTTCTTCGGGGAAATTATTCGAAATGGATTATTTTGACCCAAAAAGTTTTTCGGTGGTGGTATGATCAAATCTAAAGATGTCCCTCTGGAACTGCTGCTTGAATTTTCATCGGATGATGAATCAATCAAATGTGGAATATTGTAGCTTTTGGATAAAGTAAAAGCTTTGCGTTTCCGTGAACTTTTTTCTGTTTGTTTTGTAACTAGCGAACTTGATGTCTCCCTTGAATTTAATGAAGTTTCTTCTTTGTATTTGTTTACAACACTTTTTAAAGGAGAATTAGCTGGGATACTGTTTTTTCCTTCTTTTTTTTGAGTTTGTTCTTTCTTGCATTTAGTTGCACATAATGCAGTTGATTCCAGTTCAAGCATTGCATTTATTAGTGCATCATTTGCATTTTCATCTTCCACATCCATTTTTTGTAGCATGTTTGCAGATGAGATATTTTTTACGCTACTTGACGCTTTAGATTCAATATCACCTACTGTTTCCGATAATGGGGACAATTTAGTCTTCTTCACTTTATCCAATATATGTTTGATAGGAATTTCATCATCTGAAGTATCATCAAATTCATATACATCATGTGAACTAAATACTTCATATAACTTTCGTTTGGTCTTGGGAATACTTTCTACATTCGCTGAATTCGAGTCTAATAACTTAAAATCAAAATTTTCTTTGGCGCCGATTAAAAGTGGTACCTTCAAATTACTGAATACAAAATCATCATTAAAAGTGCCTTGCGCATGAACAGAAAATTTTATAATCACTGGTGGCTCCATTGACCGTAAAGCGAAGCTATTTACATCTCGTTTTATTTCTTTGCCACAAGTAAATAGTTGAGTACTTTCATTAAGTGTACATTTGATTTTATCTAAAAATGCATTTTCCTGCATTGTGATCCACTGTTTAAAAAAGGTTTAAAAACAAGAATTTAAATTAGAATAAAACTCGTATGTGTGTGTATAATATATTAGCTGACCTCTTCTGGAATAGGTAATATTTTTCTTTTCTCTAATAGAAAAGGGTTTATATCCTTGTGTAGATGATGATATTTATGATGTTTTTTTATTATCGATAAATTGTATAAAACTAAATGAACCAAATCTACCCAACTTGCTTGAAGTCGTCTTAAATATTCATCTCCATAATTACAAACTGAGCAGCAAAATACAAAAAAACTACAAACAAAATGTCATTTCAAGCCATGATATTGAAAAATAAACATTTTATTTCGTACTTACCAGTCTCCTCTTAAAACGTTACCACAAAACTTCTGTGTACAATTGCCATGATACCAATTTAAGCACCGCCAGCACTGTAACATATTATAGTCATATTGACCAGATTTACCACAATAACAATACATTTGTTCAGTATTCGTTCGATGTTTATCGTCCCAAGTAAGAGAATCTAACTAAGGAATGTGAAATACATATACAAATACAAGAAAAAAAAATTATTGTTGAATAGATTATTTATCGATTAAGTAAAAACTAACATTGTAATGTAACTGAAGACAATGCACGGCTTCTGTTTCTTCTTCCCCAGAGCTAAACTTTAATGATTCGTCTAACTTCATAGGTTTTGCACAACGTTTACATAACCAAATTCCACTACCAGGTAAAGTTTCGGAAGTGCATTTACGATGGTATCCGCGGCCGCAACGTTCGCAAATCTCCACTTTACAATCTGGGCGGGTACGTTTGCAAGCGACACACATTGGTTGGATAACAGAGTTGTCCTCAGTTGAAGTTGTACTGGTACCTGAAGAAGCTCCTAGTTTCCGCATTTCCTCTGCTTCACACCAAACTTCAGTTTTGTCATCAAAGCGAACCAAGAATTGATTGCGTGCAGTATCTATAACTGTGCCCAGGTAGAATCGGTCATCGTGACGTTTCATGAAAACATCTTCGCCATTAGCAAATAAAGGAGCACAGGCAACATTGTGTGTTTGCTTAGATTCAATCACATATTCTCTTTTGTTATTAGTCATTTCAGGTGACGGTGGTGTTGGGGGAGTTAGTGGAGCATTAGTGTTTGTTGATGATGTTGTAATGTTACATGTTGCTGTAAGAGATCTCTCTAAATGTTTCATACAATCTGATACGCCATTTGCTGCATCTTCAATATTTTGGGCGGCCAAAACAAAACTTTGTTTTGCTGCTATAACTGCGTCTGGCTTTTCGAATTTTTGATAGTTATATGATGTGCTTGGACTGTTGTCGGAGCTGGTGGTTGATATAACATTATTGTTTGCATTATTTGCAATAGTTGGCAGAGGTGGCGAATCTTCGGGAGTTGTTGGTGGTGTATGAGGTGTTGTGGCAGTTGTTGTTGAATCTGGTTCATCTATAACTAATACATTCGATTCATAGATATCTACCATCGGCAAGGCCATTCCATTTTCTATAATAGGTTTGTGTTGTATTGCAGGAATAATTGGTGACGACTGTTGCGCTGGCGTGGATGCTAATGAATTTGAGGACGAAGATGTTGATGTATCAGTGTATAAATTATTAATGCAGATATTAATGCGATCCAATACAACTGTAGAATTATTTGGGTTTGAGCAATTTGTCACTAAAGGGGCAGAAGTTGCATTGCCAACTGCAGATGATAAATTATTTGTAGTTATATTGGTTATTATTTTTTGATTCGAGCTGAGTGGGGCTGCTATTGAGTTTTCAGGTGACACATAGTAATGCGGCATTTGTATTGCAGATCCTGCAGCATGGGATTGTCGCGGCGTTTCTTGAGATGATGTGAAAGGTTGAGAAGTGAAATGTTGTTGCAACAGTTCTGTTGTTGCTGGCTGAAAACTTGATTGGCCCAATAAATGTTGCGGAAACAAATGTTGCAATTGCTTATTACTGTTCAAATTATAAACATGTTGAGCTTGTTGAAACCCATTTGCTGAGGTTGCCAAGCTCACAGTACTCGTTTGATTCAATGGATTTGAACTGGTCGTAACAATTCTTATATTTCGCTGATGGTCAGGATTATGGGTTTGCCCTGCTTGTTGATGTGAAAAATTGTTTGTTATTAATATTGTATTTGGATGATGTACTGCACTTGCAGTTACAGTAGGATTTGCAGGTACTCCACCTCCTGCCGTGCCAGCAGTAGTATAGAAACGTTGAGGTGTTCCCATTGCTGCATAATAGTTCTTATCAAGAGGATTTGCGTTAAGCTGCAACTGCCTGGGATCAGCATATATGGCACCGGCTGCTACTGCTGCAGCCAATTGTTGCTGTTGTTGTTTTTGTTGCTGTGCATTGAGGAAGGTATTTAGAACTGTAGCTGACCCTTCAGTCGGTGAGGTAGCGACATTCTGCGCCATTTGAATGCCATGTTGAGTTAGGTTTGTGGTATTAAATTGATTATTCATCATTTTTTAATATTATTAATTACTAATCTTTATACGTTGTGCTATGACTGTGAATTGTTCACACCGAGAAACCTGTTAAGAAGATTAAATACAAAACATATAGAACTACGAATTTAGTCCCTGTCCAGACTTGCAATTTTATTAGCTGCAATTCTTGTTTTTTTAGGTGAGAGAGGTAAAAAGCTTGGGGAGGGGTACAGAGTTTCATGTGCTCGGCAATTCTCTTTTGCCTTGCAATTCGCACTGTGTTCTATGTGTATTTGACGTTTTATTGTATATAATCAATTGTATGAAAAACAAAATAAAACGAAAATTAAACTAATAAGTGATGCACTACAGTTTTTTAAGTTAAAAATATTGAAAATAAATTTTTCTGTGGTGGTGTAAATACAAAAATTGCAATATTAGATTTTTATAATGTGGACACTTATGCAATTTCAAAGCAGAATTTTAAAGAATTGCAGCCAATAAAATTGCAAATCTGGACGGGGACTTACTATAATCGATGCCGGTTTTTTTTTTTTGTTTAATTTGCAGGATTTTTTTATTATCTGAACATAAGGGTAATAATCCCTTAAATATATGGTCTTTAAAATACTCGATAACTCTTAAACGAAGCAACATTAGTTAACATATTCTATTGCTTTAAAAAAAATTTATAATTACCGGCGTAGGAAATTTGCTATGCATTTTAACAATGCACTATAGTTTAAAGATTTAAAAAGACTTACAGATGTATGTAATTTTTTATGTCAAAATTTGCACATACATATGGATGTGAATACATAAATAAATAGTTTTATTTTGTTTTAATACATACATACATACATATGTAAGTATGTACTTATCTTCTATGTACATAGAACAAGTCTACTACATTTTTTTAACACTGTCGTTTTCTCTGTCTGCACTGAATATTTTTTTGCATAAATTTTTTGTACCTTTTTATATGAAAAACTGATTAATGTTTTTATTAATCTAGATTAACCCACTTTTTGTCACGTTTATTAAACGTCGTGATGAAACTATTTTAATTTTTATTTAAAATACACTTTTATAAAACACTTGATACCAAAAATCTTAGCACCCGTCAGCCATTTTTCCAACAACTGATTTTTCCTTCTTTTCCTTTTATTTTTCTTTGGTATTCGTCTTCATTATTACATAGCTGTTACCGCGCGCTAATCATTCATAGTTGCATTTTTAGTCCATAACTTGAAAAATGGTACTTTTTGGTGGTCCTTTGTTGCAGTCGAACATGATTTTCATGGTACAACAATGTTGTACGGCCCCTTTTGCACACGCAAAGTTTTTTCAGTTTTTTCTCACTTCTGCACTCGCAAAGTTCACTTTGACAAATTTTTTGTTCTTTTGTTGTATCGTCAAATTAAAATTCAACCAAATACAACTATGTATAAACGACGAACGAAGAACAAAGCAACTTTTCTAGAACATCAAAGTCTGTACTCACACCCATTCTTCTTTCCTTCTCTCGCACAAACTCAAGACTTTGCAAAGTCAACTTTGCGTGTGCAAAAGGTGTCTTGCATGCTATTTTGTCTACGTGCACACAATGCTAGTCGTATTGCAAAACTTATCCCTTATTTTCCTAACAGCTATCTTTGGCGTTCATACGTTATAAGTTTTATTCATGGCCGAACAATTAAGTCTGCGCAAGATGCCATAAGGTTTTTTGTAGGGTTGTGTTTTGACCGTTAAATAATCTGCAAAAATAGGGTAAGTTTCTCAATCTTGTCAAAAGTTGTTTACATTTTTGGCCGCCATCCTGAATATCGTTAGCTACACATTCAAATGTGCTAAGTACATTTTTTTGAAAACTAAGATTTAGACGCAGTTCGATAGATAAACACCAAATAATATTTTAGAAAAAAAAAAATTTAAGTTTTTATTGTTTTTACTTAACGTTGGCAATGATATATAAATGTGCTAAGTACACAGCTGTAAAAAAGCACGTGCTATGTGACAGAAAATTTTATATTAATTATTGTTTGATGAGTAACGCACTTTTGAACGCTGCAACCAAACACAAAATTGTTATAGAACAAAAAATTTTAGAGACTGGGCATACACAAATGGAGGCCGATAGCGTCCACTCCACTATAGAGCGAGCTATGAAGAACAGAAATATCCATGTTCCGGCCGAATATATTGAAATATGTAAAGCTGCAAGAAAAAAACCTGAACCATACGACGTAACTTTTTTAAGTCATGATTTTTTTAAACAATTTAGCAAAATTGAGTTCTGTAAAAGCATTCGGCCAGGACGTGGAAAATTCGATGCCAAAGTGACAGATCTACGCGCTATAAGGTATACACCTGATCGGGAAATTTTTTTCAAATTAAGGTTCACCGAATCATGGAAAATTTTACCCCAAAGAATTGATCGAAACATAGTTCCTTTACAGTGGTGTGATTTACAGCAGCCTTACCAAAAAAGGAAGCCAATAACTCGCAGGAAATACGAGGACGTACAATGTTTAAAATTGACTTTGCCCAAAGATCATCATCAGTTTTATGATGATTTACCACATGATTAATAGTAATTTTTTTTAATTTGACTAGCAGCAACGAAGTAAGTCTGCAAATTTTGTTTTGTGATAAATGTTTAGTCTGTATTTTTATAATGATATTTACAATAATGAAATTACTTTATATAGAAATAACTAATGTAACTAAGTAGCAGCAACGAAGTAAGTCTGCAAATTTTTTTTTGTGATACAAATTAATACAACAATAAAAAAATTTATATATATGTATGTACATATGTATATATGTATTTAAAAAGATTTTGTTTTGTTTGTATCATGGTTTTTATCAAGCAGGAAAAAATGTGCTATGTACGTAAACAAAAAAATAAAAAAAATATAAAAAGTGCTAAGTCAAAAAACATCTGAAAGAGAGATAATATGCAGCATTTATTTGTGTTTTACATTTTAATTGATCAAACAGGCAGACAAAGAAGAAGCTTGCATTTAAATTTTTATGAAATAATGATTTTTGCAAAAATGTATGAGTTATTTAGCTCTCCTGTAAAAACTGATATTTGTAACTTAGCACATTTGAATGTGTAGCTAACGATATTTATGTTTACGTTATGCTTTTTGTTGATTCATACCCACTAAATACATACATACCATATTTTGTTTTGTTTTGTAA
Organism: Lypha dubia; assembly: GCA_947311025.1. Classification (NCBI taxonomy): domain Eukaryota; kingdom Metazoa; phylum Arthropoda; class Insecta; order Diptera; family Tachinidae; genus Lypha; species Lypha dubia. The sequence continues at coordinate 1,490,480 of OX371264.1, read as the reverse complement.
ACAGTTTTTTTTTGACAATTTTGTGATAGTTTTACACAAACAAAATGCATGCTGTTTTTTCTATTGTATTATTGTTGTAGTCTAAAGCAGACCTTATTATTATTGGTCCATGGTATTATTAAGGTGGTTTTACACACTATGTATTTTACAGTGGGTTTGTCAGTTGACTATGCATCTGTAATTGCTTATGTCTGCCAAAATTTACAATATACAGACGGTTTATAATTATTGCTTTCACACTTGGGTTTTTGATTTCATCTGACATAACCTATAATAATTTCTAATGACATTTTTAAAATGTTTCTCGAGTGTTTTGTATTATTGCAAATGAAGTTTTCAAAAACTAATTCATATTATAAAATAATTGCGACTTGTTGTATTATTTCAATAATACCTCCCATAAAAATGAAAAATAAAAAAATTAAGCTAGAGAAGGTAAAGATAAAACGTACTATGTATATGAGCCAAAATGGTTACTGCGAAGAGTTACTGGAATTGGCTTCGCTTCAATGTTTTTAAAGTAAGATAATATATGTATATTAATAAATAGATTTTAATATACATATATTTGCTAAATCACAAACATTTGTTCTTGGCGCCTCAAACAATTGAGTTGCAAAGCAGCTGATGTCAGATGCTTTGTCAGTTCAAAATAGAACACGCTCTATTTCAAAAATTTTACACTGTAAATCCAGGCTGACATTTACAGAAGCAATTTTTTTTTTTGCTTTTAGTCCCCGTGCAGACTTGCAATTTTATTGGATGCAATTCTTTAAAATTCTGTTTTTAAATTGCATTAGTGTCCACATTATGAAAATCAAATTTTGCAATTTTTGTATTTACACCACCACAGAAGAATTTATACTCATTATTTTTAACTTAACTAATTTTCGTTTTATTTTGTTTTTCTGTAATTGAAGAAATACAATAAAACATCAAATACTTATAGAACCCAGTGCGAATTTCAAGGAAAAAGAGAATTGCCGACCACACGTGATCTAGTTTCATACTCCATTTAGCTAGTTGCTTGACGTTTCCTAGTTTCCATGAAATAGATGAGTTTTGTCCTAAAATACTTGACAATGTTTCATTCCATTCCGTTTCATACCTAATCTGCCCATACTCTTACTATTTTTTATTCAATTTTTGTGGCAGCTCCGAAAGCGCTAACTTATTTTTGGCGTTTTCGAGGCTGGAAATCGACGCTCTCTTGGCGGACATTTGAAATCCCTTATAGCCTTTTTCCACTACGCAACATCTAATATCTACCATCAATTTGAGAAGATGTTAACATCTTCCCATAAGAAATACACAGCACTAATAGCCTTTTTCCACTACGCAACATCTACCATCAATTTGAGAAGATGTTAACATCTTCCCATAAGAAATACACACTACTAAAAGTCAACATTTTCTACATCTTTAAAAGATGTTCCTAAACCATTTTGTTCCAATCAACATCTTCCGATAATTTTAATGTCATCTCTAGCAAAATGACAGATACATACATATTGATAGTTTAATTTTTTGTGAATGACATACATAAATGACATATGTACATGAATGACATACATACATAAATTATCTTCATATTCATCTTTCATAATGGATCGCAAATTTTCTGCATTAACAATTGTGTTTGTTCTTGTAAAGCATGAACGAGTCCAATTATTAATGTTTCTTCAAAATTCATTTTAATTTAACATTTATTTTTTTTCCACAAAAAATTATGCTGTAAGTATTTTTATATTTTTGACAGCTGAGAAGATGGTAGATGTTAGATGTTGCCAATGGGAACGCAAGTTTCACATTTTCAACAAATTCCATTCATTCCTCTAAAATGTATGCTAGTGGAAAAAGGCTATTAATGTTCAGAACATGTAATTGAAATTTTATTGGATATAAAAATTGAATTGTGTGTTAAAAGTTTGTTTAAAAATTAATAAAAATTAAAGTACTAACTAAAGTTTTTCATTATTAGGAATCTGAATCATTCGAAAATAACCTATCGATTTGCAGCTGTTTCCTTATAGCGCCAACCTGTGTTACTACTTTTGGTGACAAGGGGGATATCGTGTATTTCTGAACAGCAGGAATCTACAATTAAAAAAATCCTTAACTATACATAAGTCTCAAAATATTTACAGCATGAAAAATCTTACATCCCATCTTTGTTGCAAATCTTTTATCTCTTTAGAGTTTTCTTTTAAGTTGGTTGTTTCCATGCGTGTCATTTTCGGCATTTCACGCAACAGTGGAATAGATAAACCGTGTTCCCCTTGTATTACAATATCCCTGCGACCTGTGCTGCTCGGAGTCGTCTGAGTGCCACGAGTTTGATAAGCCAAATCACCATAATTCTTTAAGTAGCGAATGATTTTCTTATCAGTGTCGCGACGTAGTTGTTCTATCGCTTTGCCATCATTATTTGAGGTATTTAGAAAATAGTCCTTATCGTAAAGTTTTGAATTATTTTCTTCAATTGGTAAAGTCTTTAAGTTTTTATCTTCGTTTGCAGAAAGCAATGAAAATGGTTTATTATCTGGATGAAAAACTGAGTTCTGCTCGATATTTATGGAATATGGAGGATCATTTGCGTAGTCTAAATTATTCAAGGAACAATATTCGGCAGACAATGAGTCTTTATTGTCATTTTTTACATATTCTCTATTATTGTTCATGATTTGAAAAGAAATTTGTTTTTCAGAATCATCTTTTCCAGTTGATTTCTAAACTTAAAAAGTTTTAAATTATTCGTAGCATGTTTAAAAAAGGTATTTACTCACGTTTTCAAAGGCATTATTACTGTCATTGATGTGTAAACTTTCGGTATCCTTGCCACTGGCTACTTCCTCTAAGCAAAAAGAACATAATGTTTTGCGACAGGTCATGCAAAGATTTCTTTTATTTTGGCAAGCTTTACATATATCACTTTTACTCGTACATGTTTTACACCACGAATACAAACGTTCACATTTGATACAAACTAGAAAAAAGCTACGGTCGGATTCAGCGTCGTGTCGCACAGCATTTTTATCACAATCATTTTCATCAAATTTAAGCTTTTGGCGGCTACATAGTTTATTAGTATTGTTATCTGTGACTGGTGACCTAATACGAAATGATATTTTTGTTTGACAGCGCAGGCAAAAGTTTTCCAATTCCTTTAAGGGTTCATCACACATGGGACATATTTTTTCACTCAAATGAAAGCATTCACGTTCAATTTTATCCATTTCTATGTGATCCAGTTCTAAATCAATTTCATTTGGTGACGATAATGATTTATTTCGATAACTATAGTCATGTTTCTCTGAATTACTAAAATATTTGTAAACTTTGTTATTCTGCTCATCAGTTGCACTGTTGCCGTTTGTTGTTGGTTTTTTAAAACTAGTTGCACTTAAATCGACAGCTGAAATAAGTTGAGAGTCGTTTTCTAATTTAGCCAAAAGCTGTTGTCGGGTTAATCTATTTTGTTCAGTATCAAAGCGAACCTATAATTACATTTATTTTAGCTTTTGTAATCCAGTTAAGTTTTATGTCTCTGACTTTATAATAAACTTTACATACCTTTACAGCTTTAATTCTTTCCTTTTCTAATTGTTCTTCCAATTTCATAGTTTTAAGCTGCTCCTGTAAGCGTCTTAAAACATATATTTTGGTTATTTTATTTCAACAAATTGCATTTTGCGTACATATACCAACAAATGAAAGAAATACTACAAAAATTACAAAATAAAGCCATGCGTTGCATTCTCAGGTGCACCAGAATGACACAAATAACGGACATGTTACATCAACTACAATGGCTCTCTATAAATTAACGTCTAGTTATGAACACCATTTTATTTATATTTAAAATAAGGACAGGAAATATGCCGAACTTCATGAAGCGAGATCTGGTCATTGTAGCTGAAGTCCAGCCATACAATTTGAGAAACGCCAATGATTATGGACTTAATTTTGCAATAACAACTTTTAGTCAAAATGTAATATTTTATAAAGGTTTAAAGGTTTTTAATGAAATGCCCCAGGAAGTAAAGAATGAAAACAATTACTATGCGTGAAACGCAAAGTTATTGATTATATTAAAACACATTTTTAAAAAAACTTTTTATGTAACACAGATTCTGTGAAAATTTAGGAAATATTTATGAATAATTTTAATAATTATAAATTATTTAATAATTATAAATTATTTATGTATATATTTAATAGCAACAAAATGCTAAATAAATAAATCAATCAATCAATTAATCAAAATATTACCTTGTTAAAACCTCTTCTTGTTGATGTTCTTTATCTCTTAATAATTTTATGGTAAGACGTTTTTCTTCTATTTGTTGCATAAGTTCTCGCTGATATTCTTTCTTTCGTGCAGATTCAATCTAAAATATAAATCATAGCATACATATGTATGTATGTATGTACACATTTGAAATTATGATAAAATTAGCTTCACAATCTATTTAAATATGTATGTATGTATGTACCTCAGATTGTCTCCGATTTATTTCTATTGCATCTTCATTACTTTCATTTACCAAATTTGTTAAGTTTGTGTGACGTAAATCTTGTAAAAGTCTATAACGTGCCGAATCTGGACGCACAGAGTAGCTTGAATGTTTTGAAGGAATATAATTTGGATTGTTAACATTTATAATTTCCATGTCAATTTTCTCGGAACCGCGCAAAGAAATATTTTCGCCATTTGATGTTAAGGATGAATTGTTTGATCGAGCACTATTATTGTTGGAAGTTTCTATTGAAAAGAGTCTCTTTTTTTTACTTCGGTTGTTATTCAACATCTGCCAAAATAAAAAAAAAAAATATTATGTAAAATTTTAAACAAAGTTATTTGGACACTTGTTACCTGATGTTTAATTAAATTTTCTTGATTTTCTTGTTGTCTTTTTTGCAATTCATTTTGTCGTTTTTGATTTTCATTGTTAAATCCGGGAAAATATGAATAAAACGTGTCTGATACCCACTGCTCCATATCATCCTGTCAAAATGAAAATATAAAAAAGATTTTAATGTGCATAATTATTGCCAATCCATAAACATATGTAACAATAACACCAACAACTTAACAACAATCAAAAAGCTTTGGTACATCGTAGCCTTCCCCTTGCACGAAAAACACTAACTGGCATGAATAAAATATACCTTGTGAGATTTGCTGCAACTACGGAATGGATAATTATGCTCTCATGTTTAAGTATGTAAGTTGTAAATTAACTTGTAACAGAGAACAATGGGGAGTCCTGAAACTCTCAATATAAGTATGTCTGACAAATAAACAAGAGACAAGAAACTAGGACAGAGTAGAACATTTTTTAGCTTAAATAAATGAAAGGTGATACAGGTGGCACAAACATCTTGTGTTGCACATTGTAATAACCCAAAGCACGTGCATGAATTTAAAGTTTATAAGCATGTAAAAAAAACTGAAAATATTTTTAAGAACTCAACCCAATAGGCAGAGTTTTCGTTTAAATGAGAGTGGGTAGTTAGACTTCCATGCATAAGTACATATGTATGTGTGGTTGTAGGTATGTATGTAACTTCGCATGTTTTTTTTTTGCTGCATGCTAACTTAAAATGATAACACAAGACAGAAATATTGTTAGAATGAAGTTTTTTTTTATTATAATCTGCCATGTAATAGATTTCTTTTGCTTCAAATATATATGACAGTTTTGCTAATTGGCGTAGCCATTTAACCAGAAATTATCATCATCACTAAACGCAATTCTTTGATAAAAATGCACTAAGTGTAGTATGAACTTCGAGAACAGATTTATATTTTCAAAGTAAATTTCCATAATTTGGAAGCGTTATTCATATTGAATCTACTTGCGAAGCATGAAAACTTGCTGTCTTCTCTAAATTTTATCGGAATTTATTGGAAGTTTATCTGAATTAGCTGCAAAAAAAACAACAAAAACTTTAATTAAAAGTGAAAAATTGAATTAAAACTATAAAGATAAAACAACCATGGAAACAAAAAATATATTTGTACATTTTTAAAAATGCGTAATAATTTTAAGGTGTAATTCATAAACGATTCATAACGTTCAAGTGCACATAACAACCTGTTTTCCCAAACAAAATTCGTACAATAATGCTATATTTACTTTAGGAATCGTTTATGAATTACATATTTAATATATAAAAAACCTTGTTTTATTTTTCTTATTTTCCACACAAACAAATCTACATACTTATTAATATACAAAGAAATTTATACATATTTGTGATTTACTATTATTCGCATTTTCTGTAAAATACTGAAATTCGTTGGATAGGTAATTTAGCAAAACATTATACAATGAGGTAATCTTACAAGCCTACCTGGCAATTGTTGTAAACCACTTGTTTTATTTCAAGCATCAAATTTTGATTTGTATTTATTATACCATGTATGTATTGTATATAAATTAAAAAATTTTCTTTTATTAAGATAATTGTATAACTCTTAAAAATAAATATGAGTTTCCATTTGTGCAAAATAGGTGTGATATGTAAAAAAGATTAGAGATATTGGAGAGGAAACTTTTTCAAAGTTCCCATAGATAAAACCAAACTAAAATCGTGAAATCTTGAAAGTTACAAATCAATTTATTTGATTTTTTTTCTTATAGGTATGAATAATTAATTTTTATTTATATTGGAACGAATCTAGTTTAGCGACGCAGCTTCATATGAAAAATTACATAGGGCGATAGAAAATCGAAAAATAAGGCGAAAATTTTATGTGGCAACTTTTCCGGAAACGAAAAGTTTTCCAGTTATTGGCCTCTGAAGTTTTCATATCAAACTGAATATCAAATACATACTTTTCTGAATGAATTCGGTCCAAAACAAAAACAATATTAAATAAGAAAATATTAAATAAAAAATTGGTGGCGATACAGTGGTTATACACTATGATTATTAGCATAGCCGGCCTTCGGCCGGGCTTAATGATTATCTCCACCATGATATTTTCAGACATGGCGGTATATAGATCATTTTAACAAATCTATTAAAATCTAGTCAAAAGCTTTCAAACGAAACCGAAATTGGCCTTATACGTTGGAAAATGTAAGGGGAAATCGCACATATGTATATATGAAAACTTCTTTGTTTCATTAGGTGCTTCGATAAACTAGATTTAAGCAAAGTGAATTAATCGAGGAAATGTTTTTACAAAATCAAAATAAATAAAAATGGCATTCAAATATCGATACAACTGAGATTTTTTATTAAGTGTGTCAATATCAGAACAATTGCCAATTTTATTTAAAGTTTGTTAAAACCATGATATATTATACATGGTTAAAACATTTGTCATTTTATCATTTCTACCATAAAGGAATGAAAGAACTTGCATTGAGTTTCTAGACAAAATGATGATATAAAACGGCTACCAAAATAAGGATGCTCACCGATCTTATACATAAGTCATTTGTTTATTTGTGAAAGCTACAAAACTATGATGAATCGACAAGTACATATAAAAATAAAGTGGAGTTTAAGGTATTAAAACAACAAAAATTTGGCTTACGTGAGTTTTTTTCTTACGGCTATTATTTGAGACTTTGCCATCTTCAGTTTTCTTATTATTATATTGTTTGTTAATCCAGTCTTTAGTATTTTTACTTATGAAGTTTTCATTTGGCTGGTCGGAATTTTTGACTTCCAGAGCCATGGAAGATTTTGTGTTTACCTTTTGTGCGAAGGAATTCAGTTCTTGGAACTGATCACACAATTGTTGGCGTTCTTCGGCCAACCGACGATTTTCTAATTCTAAAAAGGATTCTAACTCCATATAATTTTTAGATTTAATTATTTTAAATAAATAAAACAATCGGGAATCAAAGCAAATATAAATAATGCAGTGGTAAGTTAAAAGCTCTTAACAGGGATCAAAGCCGGTAGGTTGATTGTCGGCTTGCAGCCGCCGCCTAACCAAAAAATTCATCATTATGAGACGCCGGCTTATTGATGAGTAATGATGTTCTAAGAAATAGATGCTCTTAATTAATTAATGTTCAGCAAAGCACCGCACGTACATTTTTATTCTAAATATAGGATATGTGAAAATTTGTCCCCTTTTGTTTTTATGTACGCGATTTTAATACAAATTTCTTTTATTTTAAGTTGTTATATCTTGTTATATCTTGTTGTATTTATAAAATAATATCTGTGATAAAATAGCACAATCATTTTTGTTTCTAGAACATTAAAACTCATTCTTCGCAAGGTAAAAAAAAACTCAAGACCTTAAATGAATATTCATTCAGCCATTTTTGTGTCCACCTTAAGCCGTTAGTAATTCCGCGGCTTCAAGCTGTCACCGCTAACATGGTCTAATAATATAAGGTCTGCTTATCAATACAACAATAAAAAACGACATGCATTTTGTTTGTGTAAGAAAAGGCCAATATTGTCAAAAAAAAGGCTGTATATATAACAAAACAAAATTGGTTTGTATGTATTTAGTAGTTATGCAAAAACAAAAAGCATAACGTAAACAAAAATATTCATGATGGCGCCCACAAATGTAAACAACTTTTGAAAAGATTGCGCAGTTTACCATTTATTTGAAGATTCTTTAACGGTCAAAACACAACCCTACAAAAAACCATATTCCTTCTTGCGCAGACCTGATTATTAGACCATGACCGCTAATTTATATCTCAGCCACCGCCGATTAAAATCGTCGGCTTCGATATCTGCCACTTATATACACATACTTGTATGGCTAACTCCGATTCTATAATATACAAAAACTACTAATTTTGCAACTACGGCAGCACGGTGCTTTTAGTGTTATAGTTGCCAGATATAAATATTTTTCAAGTACAATTACGTTAACACCCGCTTTCACGATGTTCGATTAAAAAATAATCAACACTTTATAGTTTATGGTAAATAAAACACGTTATTTAATACCTAAACTATTTACTAAATATTATTTAATTTTATTTAATAACAAAAGTTACAAGAATTTATTTTACGATGCGAGATGAATTTTCTACAGCAGTGGCAGCAAAGACAACGCGAGGAATTAATTTCTGTTTTCTTTTGACTTATAGAGCCTTTATATTAAATTATTATGAATATAATTAAATATACATACCTATTTTGTTAATTTTAATTCAATAAATATATATAAAAATTTTCATAACATTTACATTTTTTTCAACATTTGGGTTATTTTTAATTGCTCTCCATAAAGCAGGCAAACCGCGATAAAATTTAATTAATTCCAGTATGAAATTTTTTTCATCCATTTTGCATTTATTGCGATATCAAATTTTTCGCGTACGATATTGTCGCTGCACAAACTGAATAAAAATTAGATTGGATGTTATTACGCAGCAACACTGCTGACGGCAGTGTATATCTAAATTGTTTTGATTTTCGTCAAACTCACATGACATATACGTGAGAGTTTTTTCACTAACCCAATCAAAAAAATCTTGGTTTGTCAAGCCAATTTGTTATGTGGCCATGGCGCTAAATATATCTATAGTGTTAAGTAGACCGCTGCATAAATAATGTGTAGCTAAGAAGTAAACGTGTAATTCCAAAGCATGAACACTTACTCGAAATGAATTCCAGAAACAATGTTCGTATATTTGAGAACACCAAAAAATTGTCACTTCTTGTTGTTACTCGACTTAGCGTGTGTTAGTTCACTGTACGTGAAGTTTGGCAAATAAGAAAAATTCTTTTTGTTGAGTGTAGTAAAAAAATGGAAATAAGTGAGGCAAGTTTATACATAATATTATTTATTTATATTTTTGTTACTTAGTTACTAATTACTTATTAAAATTGTTACAAGTAAAAGTTTATTTTAATTGATAAACATTAGAGTAAACTTTAAAGTAATATTTATGATTAATCTTCATAGCATATACATATGTATGTATATACGAGTATGTATGTACATACATACTTATGTATGTGTAAAGGTTAAATTTTTAATAGGTCATCTTTTCCTTTTCAAAAAATGTTAATTGAATTTTTGAAAACAAAGCATACATACATATGTATGAATAATTTTTCATTATTTATTTTGAAGACGTCAAATGCCGGCGTATTAGCCAATGTGGATGTAAAGGCTAAAATTAAAATTTTTAATTTTCGGCATTGCACGAAAATTACTTCGGTACTATTTTAATCTTCTCTTCACTGCTTGTGCTCTGAGCGACAGAGCAAATATCTACTTAATTCGACATCGAGTTTCACATATGAAAAAAAAGTTACCTTGCCTTTTCGAGTTTAAAAATAACTCGTTTATTTTTTTATTCGTATCAAAAATTTGTAAACAAAAGGGATACATTTTTCGTATGTATATATTTTACGGTTATTGCAATACAGTAAAAGCTTGATAATCCGGATAATTGATTGCAGACCCTAATCCCGAATATCAAATTCCGGGATTCCGGGATTGGAATTTTTAAAATCCCGAATCCCGGGCTTCGCAAATCCAGTTTAGATTGGCATCCCTAGTGTATATAGCATATATTTCATTTATAGTATGTACATTTTAAATCTAAATGATATAAAGTTTTGTGTAGTCTCTTTACTGAAGGTATCTTACACAAGCACTGAACTTCAAAAATAAAAGTTTTTGCACATATGTAATTACAACGGTAATTTTCTATGTTTTCGAAAAAACACATATAATTTTTGTTTTTGCAGCAAAAAAAAACAGTGTTTTTGGAGTAACAATTAAAATAGATTAACACTACAGAACAGTTTGTATATAATCCGGATTATAAAGTTGCAATCAATTCGGATTATAGAGTACATAACTTAATGAAAAACAATGTCCAGATTACCGAATAGTCTGGATTACCGAAAGTCCGGATTATCAAGCTTTTACTGTATTGTTATATATCCCCGAAGAAGCTACCCATTGTTTGGCGAAATATCGGAAAAAATAATATAAAAATAAAAGAGTTATGTACACATCCATATATTATTTTTATATAAAAAAAGTGTATGTTTTACTCCAAAAAACAGACTTAATAATATAAAAAACAAGATCGAAGTAATTAGAACAAATATTAAAAAGTTATCAGAGACGTTTTTTAATCTTAATTGAAGTTATGGCCGTTAAAATTTAATATGAACGGCTGCTATTAATATTTAAACGCGTCGTGCCATTTTAATTTTCTTTGAGATTTGCCAATCAAGGGGGGACACACATAACTAATAAATATGTATATACATTATCATTACATTACTTATTTAGATTTATTCCAGGCGACCGTAATATTTTGGCTTAATTTTGTAAGAAAACTAGCTTATCCCGGTGTGCTTCGCTACCCCTTCGTTATAAAATAAAATTAAAAGTATTTATATTAAAATTGTGTATATTTTGTTCAGCTCTACCGGAATTTGACAATTTGTGGGCACATTTATTTTTATTTATTTATTTATTTATTTATTCATAAAATTCTGTAATAACAAAAGCCTTCATATGGCCAGGAAAATATTACAATGGATTATAACTAATACGTACAACGTATAACAGTAACTCAAAAATATATAAAAATTATTAATAATAGTATAAAAATATAAAAATGAAATATTATAATATATTAAATTAAATTAAATGCGGCATCAATATCTAACAAAACTGATTAAATTAAAAATTAAGAAGTAGTAAAACAAGAAAAGGTTCCGACCTTGCGATAGTAAAAGGAAAAAAAAAAGAAAATGAAGGTACATATGCAAATATATGTAGATACATATGCATCTATATATATCCGTAAACCAAGTGGTTAAAGTGTTCAATCAAGTTTTTCTGGTAAACCATTGGTGAAGTAGAAAATGTCCTCAAATTATTAGGCAAATTGTTAAAAGTTCGAGCGATTTTAACCAAAAAAGATCTCTCAAAGAATGCATTATTAATTCTAGGAATAAACACTTGTGTATTTCTAGAGGAGTGTATAAAATTTATACAACTAAACAAAAAAAAATGGTGCTGATGGGAAATTAAAGCCAAGGATCCATACTTATAGACTATGTAAGTCCGATTTCTCAATTGTATTTGAGAATTTTTCTATAACATTTGTTTGTCACTCATTTGGACCAATGGGAAATTAAAGCCAAGGATCAATACTTATAGACTATCTAAGTCCGATTTCTCAATTGTATTTGAGAATATTTCTATAAAATTTTAAAGATTAAAATTGTGTAAATTTTGTTGAGCTCTACGGGAATTTGTCAATTGGTGGGCACATATATTTTTGTCACTCATTTGGACCAATGGGAAATTAAAGCCAAGGATCCATACTTATAGACTATCTAAGTCCGATTTCTCAATTGTATTTGAGAATTTTTCTATAACACTTGTTTGTCACTTATTTGGACCAATGGGAAATTAAAGCCAAGGATCCATACTTATAGGCTATGTAAGTCCGATTTCTCAATTGTATTTGAGAATTTTTCTATAACACTTGTTTGTCACTCATTTGGACCAATGGGAAATTAAAGCCGAGGATCCATACTTATAGACTATGTAAGTCCGATTTCTCAATTGTATTTGAGAATTTTTCCATAACATTTGTTTGTCACTCATTTGGACCAATGAGAAATTAAAGCCAAGGATCCATACTTATAGACTATCTAAGTCCGATTTCTCAATTGTATTTGAGAATTTTTCTATAAAATTTGTTTGTCACTCATTTGGACCAATGGGAAATTAAAGCCAAGGATCCATACTTATAGACTATCTAAGTCCGATTTCTCAATTGTATTTGAGAATTTTTCTACAACACTTGTTTGTCACTCATTTGGACCAATGGGAAATTAAAGCCAAGGATCCATACTTATAGACTATCTAAGTCCGATTTCTCAATTGTATTTGAGAATTTTTCTATAACACTTGTTTGTCACTCATTTGGACTAATGGGAAATTAAAGACAAGGATCCATACTTATAGACTATCTAAGTCCGATTTCTCAATTCTATTTGAGAATTTTTCTATAAAATTTTAAAGATTAAAATTGTGTAAATTTTGTTGAGCTCTACGGGAATTTGGCAATTTGTGGGCACATTTATTTTTGTCACTCATTTGGACCAATGGGAAATTAAAGCCAAGGATCCATACTTATAGACTATCTAAGTCCGATTTCTCAATTGTATTTGAGAATTTTTCTATAACACTTGTTTGTCACTCATTTGGACCAATGGGAAATTAAAGCCGAGGATCCATACTTATAAACTATCTAAGTCCGATTTCTCAATTGTATTTGAGAATTTTTCCATAACATTTGTTTGTCACTCATTTGGACCAATGGGAAATTAAAGCCGAGGATCCATACTTATAGACTATGTAAGTCCGATTTCTCAATTGTATTTGAGAATTTTTCCATAACATTTGTTTGTCACTCATTTGGACCAATGAGAAATTAAAGCCAAGGATCCATACTTATAGACTATCTAAGTCCGATTTCTCAATTGTATTTGAGAATTTTTCTATAAAATTTGTTTGTCACTCATTTGGACCAATGGGAAATTAAGGCCGAGGATCCATACTTATAGACTATGCAAGTCCGATTTCTCAATTGTATTTGAGAATTTTTCCATAACATTTGTTTGTCACTCATTTGGACCAATGGGAAATTAAAGCCAAGGATCCATACTTATAGACTATCTAAGTCCGATTTCTCAATTGTATTTGAGAATTTTTCCATAACATTTGTTTGTCACTCATTTGGACCAATGAGAAATTAAAGCCAAGGATCCATACTTATAGACTATCTAAGTCCGATTTCTCAATTGTATTTGAGAATTTTTCTATAAAATTTGTTTGTCACTCATTTGGACCAATGGGAAATTAAAGCCGAGGATCCATACTTATAGACTATCTAAGTCCGATTTCTCAATTGTATTTGAGAATTTTTCTATAACACTTGTTTGTCACTCATTTGGACTAATGGGAAATTAAAGCCAAGGATCCATACTTATAGACTATCTAAGTCCGATTTCTCAATTCTATTTGAGAATTTTTCTATAAAATTTTAAAGATTAAAATTGTGTAAATTTTGTTGAGCTCTACGGGAATTTGTCAATTGGTGGGCACATATATTTTTGTCACTCATTTGGACCAATGGGAAATTAAAGCCAAGGATCCATACTTATAGACTATCTAAGTCCGATTTCTCAATTGTATTTGAGAATTTTTCTATAACACTTGTTTGTCACTCATTTGGACCAATGGGAAATTAAAGCCAAGGATCCATACTTATAGGCTATGTAAGTCCGATTTCTCAATTGTATTTGAGAATTTTTCTATAACACTTGTTTGTCACTCATTTGGACCAATGGGAAATTAAAGCCGAGGATCCATACTTATAGACTATGTAAGTCCGATTTCTCAATTGTATTTGAGAATTTTTCCATAACATTTGTTTGTCACTCATTTGGACCAATGAGAAATTAAAGCCAAGGATCCATACTTATAGACTATCTAAGTCCGATTTCTCAATTGTATTTGAGAATTTTTCTATAAAATTTGTTTGTCACTCATTTGGACCAATGGGAAATTAAAGCCGAGGATCCATACTTATAGACTATCTAAGTCCGATTTCTCAATTGTATTTGAGAATTTTTCTATAACACTTGTTTGTCACTCATTTGGACTAATGGGAAATTAAAGCCAAGGATCCATACTTATAGACTATCTAAGTCCGATTTCTCAATTCTATTTGAGAATTTTTCTATAAAATTTTAAAGATTAAAATTGTGTAAATTTTGTTGAGCTCTACGGGAATTTGGCAATTTGTGGGCACATTTATTTTTGTCACTCATTTGGACCAATGGGAAATTAAAGCCAAGGATCCATACTTATAGACTATCTAAGTCCGATTTCTCAATTGTATTTGAGAATTTTTCTATAACACTTGTTTGTCACTCATTTGGACCAATGGGAAATTAAAGCCAAGGATCAATACTTATAGACTATCTAAGTCCGATTTCTTAATTGTATTTGAGAATTTTTCTATAACACTTGTTTGTCACTCATTTGGACCAATGGGAAATTAAAGCCGAGGATCCATACTTATAGACTATGTAAGTCCGATTTCTCAATTGTATTTGAGAATTTTTCTATAACACTTGTTTGTCACTCATTTGGACCAATGGGAAATTAAATCCAAGGATCCATACTTATAGACTATGTAAGTCCGATTTCTCAATTGTATTTGAGAATTTTTCTATAACACTTGTTTGTCACTCATTTGGACCAATGGGAAATTAAAGCCAAGGATCCATACTTATAGACTATGTAAGTCCGATTTCTCAATTGTATTTGAGAATTCTATAACACTTGTTTGTCACTCATTTGGACCAATGGGAAATTAAAGCCAAGGATCCATTCTTATAGACTATGTAAGTCCGATTTCTCAATTGTATTTGAGAATTTTTCTATAACATTTGTTTGTCACTCATTTGGACCAATGGGAAATTAAAGCCAAGGATCCATACTTATAGGCTATGTAAGTCCGATTTCTCAATTGTATTTGAGAATTTTTCTATAACATTTGTTTGTCACTCATTTGCACCAATGGGAAATTAAAGCCAAGGATCCATACTTATAGGCTATGTAAGTCCGATTTCTCAATTGTATTTGAGAATTTTTCTATAACACTTGTTTGTCACTCATTTGCACCAATGGGAAATTAAAGCCGAGGATCCATACTTATAGACTATGTAAGTCCGATTTCTCAATTGTATTTGAGAATTTTTCTATAACACTTGTTTGTCACTCATTTGCACCAATGGGAAATTAAAGCCGAGGATCCATACTTATAGACTATGTAAGTCCGATTTCTCAATTGTATTTGAGAATTTTTCTATAACACTTGTTTGTCACTCATTTGGACTAATGGGAAATTAAAGCCAAGGATCCATACTTATAGGCTATGTAAGTCCGATTTCTCAATTGTATTTGAGAATTTTTCTATAACACTTGTTTGTCACTCATTTGGACTAATGGGAAATTAAAGCCGAGGATCCATACTTATAGACTATGTAAGTCCGATTTCTCAATTGTATTTGAGAATTTTTCTATAACACTTGTTTGTCACTCATTTGGACCAATGGGAAATTAAAGCCAAGGATCCATACTTATAGACTATGTAAGTCCGATTTCTCAATTGTATTTGAGAATTTTTCTATAACACTTGTTTGTCACTCATTTGGACCAATGGGAAATTAAAGCCAAGGATCCATACTTATAGGCTATGTAAGTCCGATTTCTCAATTGTATTTGAGAATTTTTCTATAACACTTGTTTGTCACTCATTTGGACCAATGGGAAATTAAAGCCAAGGATCCATACTTATAGACTATGTAAGTCCGATTTCTCAATTGTATTTGAGAATTTTTCTATAACACTTGTTTGTCACTCATTTGGACCAATGGGAAATTAAAGCCGAGGATCCATACTTATAGACTATGTAAGTCCGATTTCTCAATTGTATTTGAGAATTTTTCTATAACACTTGTTTGTCACTCATTTGGACTAATGGGAAATTAAAGCCAAGGATCCATACTTATAGACTATGTAAGTCCGATTTCTCAATTGTATTTGAGAATTTTTCTATAACACTTGTTTGTCACTCATTTGGACCAATGGGAAATTAAAGCCAAGGATCCATACTTTTGAGCTATGTAAGTCCGATTTCTCAATTGTATTTGAGAATTTTTCTATAACACTTGTTTGTCACTCATTTGGACCAATGGGAAATTAAAGCCAAGGATCCATACTTTTAGGCTATGTAAGTCCGATTTCTCAATTGTATTTGAGAATTTTTCTATAACACTTGTTTGTCACTCATTTGGACTAATGGGAAATTAAAGCCAAGGATCCATACTTATAGACTATGTAAGTCCGATTTCTCAATTGTATTTGAGAATTTTTCTATAACACTTGTTTGTCACTCATTTGGACCAATGGGAAATTAAAGCCAAGGATCCATACTTTTAGGCTATGTAAGTCCGATTTCTCAATTGTATTTGAGAATTTTTCTATAACACTTGTTTGTCACTCATTTGGACCAATGGGAAATTAAAGCCAAGGATCCATACTTTTGAGCTATGTAAGTCCGATTTCTCAATTGTATTTGAGAATTTTTCTATAACACTTGTTTGTCACTCATTTGGACCAATGGGAAATTAAAGCCAAGGATCCATACTTTTAGGCTATGTAAGTCCGATTTCTCAATTGTATTTGAGAATTTTTCTATAACACTTGTTTGTCACTCATTTCGACTAATGGGAAATTAAAGCCAAGGATCCATACTTATAGACTATGTAAGTCCGATTTCTCAATTGTATTTGAGAATTTTTCTATACCACTTGTTTGTCACTCATTTGGACCAATGGGAAATTAAAGCCAAGGATCCATACTTATAGACTATTTAAGTCCGATTTCTCAATTGTATTTGAGAATTTTTCTATAACATTTGTTTGTCACTCATTTGGACCAATGGGAAATTAAAGCCAAGGATCAATACTTATAGACTATCTAAGTCCGATTTCTCAATTGTATTTGAGAATTTTTCTATAACACTTGTTTGTCACTCATTTGGACCAATGGGAAATTAAAGCCAAGGATCCATACTTATAGACTATGTAAGTCCGATTTCTCAATTGTATTTGAGAATTTTTCTATAACATTTGTTTGTCACTCATTTGGACCAATGGGAAATTAAAGCCAAGGATCCATACTTATAGACTATCTAAGTCCGATTTCTCAATTGTATTTGAGAATTTTTCTATAACATTTGTTTGTCACTCATTTGGACCAATGGGAAATTAAAGCCAAGGATCCATACTTATAGACTATCTAAGTCCAATTTCTCAATTGTATTTGAGAATTTTTCTATAACACTTGTTTGTCACTCATTTGGACCAATGGAAAATTAAAGCCAAGGATCCATACTTATAGACTATCTAAGTCCGATTTCTCAATTGTATTTGAGAATTTTTCTATAAAATTTTAAAGATTAAAATTGTGTAAATTTTGTTGAGCTCTACGGGAATTTGGCAATTTGTGGGCACATTTATTTTTGTCACTCATTTGGACCAATGGGAAATTAAAGCCAAGGATCCATACTTATAGACTATGTAAGTCCGATTTCTCATTTGTATTTGAGAATTTTTCTATAACACTTGTTTGTCACTCATTTGGACCAATGAGAAATTAAAGCCAAGGATCCATACTTATAGACTATGTAAGTCCGATTTCTCAATTGTATTTGAGAATTTTTCTATAACACTTGTTTGTCACTCATTTGGACCAATGGGAAATAAAAGACAAGGATCCATACTTATAGACTATGTAAGTCCGATTTCTCAATTGTATTTGAGAATTTTTCTATTACACTTGTTTGTCACTCATTTGGACCAATGGGAAATTAAAGCCGAGGATCCATACTTATAGACTATGTAAGTCCGATTTCTCAATTGTATTTGAGAATTTTTCTATAACACTTGTTTGTCACTCATTTGGACCAATGGGAAATTAAAGCCGAGGATCCATACTTATAGACTATGTAAGTCCGATTTCTCAATTGTATTTGAGAATTTTTCCATAACATTTGTTTGTCACTCATTTGGACCAATGGGAAATTAAAGCCAAGGATCCATACTTATAGGCTATGTAAGTCCGATTTCTCAATTGTATTTGAGAATTTTTCTATAACACTTGTTTGTCACTCATTTGGACCAATGGGAAATTAAAGCCGAGGATCCACACTTATAGACTATGTAAGTCCGATTTCTCAATTGTATTTGAGAATTTTTCTATAACACTTGTTTGTCACTCATTTGGACCAATGAGAAATTAAAGCCAAGGACCCATACTTATAGACTATGTAAGTCCGATTTCTCAATTGTATTTGAGAATTTTTCTATAAAATTTTAAAGATTAAAATTGTGTAAATTTTGTTGAGCTCTACGGGAATTTGGCCATTTGTGGCCACATTTATTTGTGTCACTCATTTGGACCAATGGGAAATTAAAGCCAAGGATCCATACTTATAGACTATCTAAGTCCGATTTCTCAATTGTATTTGAGAATTTTTCTTTAACATTTGTTTGTCACTCATTTGGACCAATGGGAAATTAAAGCCAAGGATCCATACTTATAGACTATGTAAGTCCGATTTCTCAATTGTATTTGAGAATTTTTCTATAACATTTGTTTGTCACTCATTTGGACCAATGGGAAATTAAAGCCAAGGATCCATACTTATAGGCTATGTAAGTCCGATTTCTCAATTGTATTTGAGAATTTTTCTATAACACTTGTTTGTCACTCATTTGGACCAATGGGAAATTAAAGCCGAGGATCCATACTTATAGACTATGTAAGTCCGATGTCTCAATTGTATTTGAGAATTTTTCTATAACACTTGTTTGTCACTCATTTGGACCAATGGGAAATTAAAGCCAAGGATCCATACTTATAGGCTATGTAAGTCCGATTTCTCAATTGTATTTGAGAATTTTTCTATAACACTTGTTTGTCACTCATTTGGACCAATGGGAAATTAAAGCCGAGGATCCATACTTATAGACTATGTAAGTCCGATGTCTCAATTGTATTTGAGAATTTTTCTATAACACTTGTTTGTCACTCATTTGGACCAATGGGAAATTAAAGCCAAGGATCCATGCTTATAGGCTATGTAAGTCCGATTTCTCAATTGTATTTGAGAATTTTTCTATAACACTTGTTTGTCACTCATTTGGACCAATGGGAAATTAAAGCCAAGGATCCATACTTATAGGCTATGTAAGTCCGATTTCTCAATTGTATTTGAGAATTTTTCTATAACACTTGTTTGTCACTCATTTGGACCAATGGGAAATTAAAGCCGAGGATCCATACTTATAGACTATGTAAGTCCGATTTCTCAATTGTATTTGAGAATTTTTCTATAACACTTGTTTGTCACTCATTTGGACCAATGGGAAATTAAAGCCAAGGATCCATACTTATAGGCTATGTAAGTCCGATTTCTCAATTGTATTTGAGAATTTTTCTATAACACTTGTTTGTCACTCATTTGGACCAATGGGAAATTAAAGCCGAGGATCCATACTTATAGACTATGTAAGTCCGATGTCTCAATTGTATTTGAGAATTTTTCTATAACACTTGTTTGTCACTCATTTGGACCAATGGGAAATTAAAGCCAAGGATCCATACTTATAGGCTATGTAAGTCCGATTTCTCAATTGTATTTGAGAATTTTTCTATAACACTTGTTTGTCACTCATTTGGACCAATGGGAAATTAAAGCCAAGGATCCATACTTATAGGCTATGTAAGTCCGATTTCTCAATTGTATTTGAGAATTTTTCTATAACACTTGTTTGTCACTCATTTGGACCAATGGGAAATTAAAGCCAAGGATCCATACTTATAGGCTATGTAAGTCCGATTTCTCAATTGTATTTGAGAATTTTTCTATAACACTTGTTTGTCACTCATTTGGACCAATGGGAAATTAAAGCCGAGGATCCATACTTATAGACTATGTAAGTCCGATTTCTCAATTGTATTTGAGAATTTTTCTATAACACTTGTTTGTCACTCATTTGGACCAATGGGAAATTAAAGCCGAGGATCCATACTTATAGACTATGTAAGTCGGATTTCTCAATTGTATTTGAGAATTTTTCCATAACATTTGTTTGTCACTCATTTGGACCAATGGGAAATTAAAGACAAGGATCCATACTTATAGACTATATAAGTCCGATTTCTCAATTGTATTTGAGAATTTTTCTATAACATTTGTGTGTCACTCATTTGGACCAATGGGAAATTAAAGCCAAGGATCAATACTTATAGACTATCTAAGTCCGATTTCTCAATTGTATTTGAGAATTTTTCTATAACACTTGTTTGTCACTCATTTGGACCAATGGGAAATTAAAGCCAAGGATCCATACTTATAGACTATGTAAGTCCGATTTCTCAATTGTATTTGAGAATTTTTCTATAACATTTGTTTGTCACTCATTTGGACCAATGGGAAATTAAAGCCAAGGATCCATACTTATAGACTATCTAAGTCCAATTTCTCAATTGTATTTGAGAATTTTTCTATAACACTTGTTTGTCACTCATTTGGACCAATGGGAAATTAAAGCCAAGGATCCATACTTATAGACTATGTAAGTCCGATTTCTCAATTGTATTTGAGAATTTTTCTATAACACTTGTTTGTCACTCATTTGGACCAATGGGAAATTAAAGCCGAGGATCCATACTTATAGACTATGTAAGTCCGATTTCTCAATTGTATTTGAGAATTTTTCCATAACATTTGTTTGTCACTCATTTGGACCAATGGGAAATTAAAGACAAGGATCCATACTTATAGACTATATAAGTCCGATTTCTCAATTGTATTTGAGAATTTTTCTATAACATTTGTTTGTCACTCATTTGGACCAATGGGAAATTAAAGCCAAGGATCAATACTTATAGACTATCTAAGTCCGATTTCTCAATTGTATTTGAGAATTTTTCTATAACACTTGTTTGTCACTCATTTGGACCAATGGGAAATTAAAGCCAAGGATCCATACTTATAGACTATGTAAGTCCGATTTCTCAATTGTATTTGAGAATTTTTCTATAACATTTGTTTGTCACTCATTTGGACCAATGGGAAATTAAAGACAAGGATCCATACTTATAGACTATATAAGTCCGATTTCTCAATTGTATTTGAGAATTTTTCTATAACATTTGTTTGTCACTCATTTGGACCAATGGGAAATTAAAGCCAAGGATCAATACTTATAGACTATCTAAGTCCGATTTCTCAATTGTATTTGAGAATTTTTCTATAACACTTGTTTGTCACTCATTTGGACCAATGGGAAATTAAAGCCGAGGATCCATACTTATAGACTATGTAAGTCCGATTTCTCAATTGTATTTGAGAATTTTTCCATAACATTTGTTTGTCACTCATTTGGACCAATGGGAAATTAAAGACAAGGATCCATACTTATAGACTATATAAGTCCGATTTCTCAATTGTATTTGAGAATTTTTCTATAACATTTGTTTGTCACTCATTTGGACCAATGGGAAATTAAAGCCAAGGATCAATACTTATAGACTATCTAAGTCCGATTTCTCAATTGTATTTGAGAATTTTTCTATAACACTTGTTTGTCACTCATTTGGACCAATGGGAAATTAAAGCCAAGGATCCATACTTATAGACTATGTAAGTCCGATTTCTCAATTGTATTTGAGAATTTTTCTATAACATTTGTTTGTCACTCATTTGGACCAATGGGAAATTAAAGCCAAGGATCCATACTTATAGACTATCTAAGTCCAATTTCTCAATTGTATTTGAGAATTTTTCTATAACACTTGTTTGTCACTCATTTGGACCAATGGGAAATTAAAGCCAAGGATCCATACTTATAGACTATGTAAGTCCGATTTCTCAATTGTATTTGAGAATTTTTCTATAACATTTGTTTGTCACTCATTTGGACCAATGGGAAATTAAAGCCAAGGATCCATACTTATAGACTATCTAAGTCCGATTTCTCAATTGTATTTGAGAATTTTTCTATAACACTTGTTTGTCACTCATTTGGACCAATGGGAAATTAAAGCCAAGGATCCATACTTATAGACTATCTAAGTCCGATTTCTCAATTGTATTTGAGAATTTTTCTATAACATTTGTTTGTCACTCATTTGGACCAATGGGAAATTAAAGCCAAGGATCCATACTTATAGACTATCTAAGTCCAATTTCTCAATTGTATTTGAGAATTTTTCTATAACATTTGTTTGTCACTCATTTGGACCAATGGGAAATTAAAGCCAAGGATCCATACTTATAGACTATCTAAGTCCGATTTCTCAATTGTATTTGAGAATTTTTCTATAACACTTGTTTGTCACTCATTTGGACCAATGGGAAATTAAAGCCAAGGATCCATACTTATAGACTATCTAAGTCCGATTTCTCAATTGTATTTGAGAATTTTTCTATAACATTTGTTTGTCACTCATTTGGACCAATGGGAAATTAAAGCCAAGGATCCATACTTATAGACTATCTAAGTCCAATTTCTCAATTGTATTTGAGAATTTTTCTATAACACTTGTTTGTCACTCATTTGGACCAATGGGAAATTAAAGCCAAGGATCCATACTTATAGACTTTGTAAGTCCGATTTCTCAATTGTATTTGAGAATTTTTCCATAACATTTGTTTGTCACTCATTTGGACCAATGGGAAATTAAAGACAAGGATCCATACTTATAGACTATATAAGTCCGATTTCTCAATTGTATTTGAGAATTTTTCTATAACATTTGTTTGTCACTCATTTGGACCAATGGGAAATTAAAGCCAAGGATCAATACTTATAGACTATCTTAGTCCGATTTCTCAATTGTATTTGAGAATTTTTCTATAACACTTGTTTGTCACTCATTTGGACCAATGGGAAATTAAAGCCAAGGATCCATACTTATAGACTATGTAAGTCCGATTTCTCAATTGTATTTGAGAATTTTTCTATAACATTTGTTTGTCACTCATTTGGACCAATGGGAAATTAAAGCCAAGGATCCATACTTATAGACTATCTAAGTCCAATTTCTCAATTGTATTTGAGAATTTTTCTATAACACTTGTTTGTCACTCATTTGGACCAATGGGAAATTAAAGCCAAGGATCCATACTTATAGACTATGTAAGTCCGATTTCTCAATTGTATTTGAGAATTTTTCTATAACATTTGTTTGTCACTCATTTGGACCAATGGGAAATTAAAGCCAAGGATCCATACTTATAGACTATCTAAGTCCGATTTCTCAATTGTATTTGAGAATTTTTCTATAACACTTGTTTGTCACTCATTTGGACCAATGGGAAATTAAAGCCAAGGATCCATACTTATAGACTATCTAAGTCCGATTTCTCAATTGTATTTGAGAATTTTTCTATAACATTTGTTTGTCACTCATTTGGACCAATGGGAAATTAAAGCCAAGGATCCATACTTATAGACTATCTAAGTCCAATTTCTCAATTGTATTTGAGAATTTTTCTATAACATTTGTTTGTCACTCATTTGGACCAATGGGAAATTAAAGCCAAGGATCCATACTTATAGACTATCTAAGTCCGATTTCTCAATTGTATTTGAGAATTTTTCTATAACACTTGTTTGTCACTCATTTGGACCAATGGGAAATTAAAGCCAAGGATCCATACTTATAGACTATCTAAGTCCGATTTCTCAATTGTATTTGAGAATTTTTCTATAAGATTTGTTTGTCACTCATTTGGACCAATGGGAAATTAAAGCCAAGGATCCATACTTATAGACTATCTAAGTCCAATTTCTCAATTGTATTTGAGAATTTTTCTATAACACTTGTTTGTCACTCATTTGGACCAATGGGAAATTAAAGCCAAGGATCCATACTTATAGACTATGTAAGTCCGATTTCTCAATTGTATTTGAGAATTTTTCTATAACACTTGTTTGTCACTCATTTGGACCAATGGGAAATTAAAGCCAAGGATCCATACTTATAGACTATGTAAGTCCGATTTCTCAATTGTATTTGAGAATTTTTCTATAACACTTGTTTGTCACTCATTTGGACCAATGGGAAATTAAAGCCGAGGATCCATACTTATAGACTATGTAAGTCCGATGTCTCAATTGTATTTGAGAATTTTTCTATAACACTTGTTTGTCACTCATTTGGACCAATGGGAAATTAAAGCCAAGGATCCATACTTATAGGCTATGTAAGTCCGATTTCTCAATTGTACTTGAGAATTTTTCTATAACACTTGTTTGTCACTCATTTGGACCAATGGGAAATTAAAGCCAAGGATCCATACTTATAGACTATGTAAGTCCGATTTCTCAATTGTATTTGAGAATTTTTCTATAAAACTTGTTTGTCACTCATTTGGACCAATGGGAAATTAAAGCCGAGGATCCATACTTATAGACTATGTAAGTCCGATTTCTCAATTGTATTTGAGAAATTTTCTATAACACTTGTTTGTCACTCATTTGGACCAATGGGAAATTAAAGCCAAGGATCCATACTTATAGACTATGTAAGTCCGATTTCTCAATTGTATTTGAGAATTTTTCTATAACACTTGTTTGTCACTCATTTGGACCAATGGGAAATTAAAGCCAAGGATCCATACTTATAGACTATGTAAGTCCGATTTCTCAATTGTATTTGAGAATTTTTCTATAACACTTGTTGTCACTCATTTGGACCAATGGGAAATTAAAGCCGAGGATCCACACTTATAGACTATGTAAGTCCGATTTCTCAATTGTATTTGAGAATTTTTCTATAACATTTGTTTGTCACTCATTTGGACCAATGGGAAATTAAAGCCGAGGATCCACACTTATAGACTATGTAAGTCCGATTTCTCAATTGTATTTGAGAATTTTTCTATAACACTTGTTTGTCACTCATTTGGACCAATGGGAAATTAAAGCCGAGGATCCATACTTATAGACTATGTAAGTCCGATTTCTCAATTGTATTTGAGAATTTTTCTATAACACTTGTTTGTCACTCATTTGGACCAATGGGAAATTAAAGCCAAGGATCCATACTTATAGACTATGTAAGTCCGATTTCTCAATTGTATTTGAGAATTTTTCTATAACACTTGTTTGTCACTCATTTGGACCAATGGGAAATTAAAGCCGAGGATCCATACTTATAGACTATGTAAGTCCGATGTCTCAATTGTATTTGAGAATTTTTCTATAACACTTGTTTGTCACTCATTTGGACCAATGGGAAATTAAAGCCAAGGATCCATACTTATAGACTATGTAAGTCCGATTTCTCAATTGTATTTGAGAATTTTTCTATAACACTTGTTTGTCACTCATTTGGACCAATGGGAAATTAAAGCCGAGGATCCACACTTATAGACTATGTAAGTCCGATTTCTCAATTGTATTTGAGAATTTTTCTATAACATTTGTTTGTCACTCATTTGGACCAATGGGAAATTAAAGCCGAGGATCCACACTTATAGACTATGTAAGTCCGATTTCTCAATTGTATTTGAGAATTTTTCTATAACACTTGTTTGTCACTCATTTGGACCAATGGGAAATTAAAGCCGAGGATCCATACTTATAGACTATGTAAGTCCGATGTCTCAATTGTATTTGAGAATTTTTCTATAACACTTGTTTGTCACTCATTTGGACCAATGGGAAATTAAAGCCAAGGATCCATACTTATAGACTATGTTAGTCCGATTTCTCAATTGTATTTGAGAATTTTTCTATAAAATTTTAAAGATTAAAATTGTGTAAATTTTGTTGAGCTCTACGGGAATTTGGCAATTTGTGGCCACATTTATTTGTGTCACTCATTTGGACCAATGGGAAATTAAAGCCAAGGATCCATTCTTATAGACTATGTAAGTCCGATTTCTCAATTGTATTTGAGAATTTTTCTATAACACTTGTTTGTCACTCATTTGGACCAATGGGAAATTAAAGCCAAGGATCCATACTTATAGGCTATGTAAGTCCGATTTCTCAATTGTATTTGAGAATTTTTCTATAACATTTGTTTGTCACTCATTTGGACTAATGGGAAATTAAAGCCAAGGATCCATACTTATAGGCTATGTAAGTCCGATTTCTCAATTGTATTTGAGAATTTTTCTATAACACTTGTTTGTCACTCATTTGGACCAATGGGAAATTAAAGCCGAGGATCCACACTTATAGACTATGTAAGTCCGATTTCTCAATTGTATTTGAGAATTTTTCTATAACACTTGTTTGTCACTCATTTGGACCAATGGGAAATTAAAGCCGAGGATCCATACTTATAGACTATGTAAGTCCGATGTCTCAATTGTATTTGAGAATTTTTCTATAACACTTGTTTGTCACTCATTTGGACCAATGGGAAATTAAAGCCGAGGATCCATACTTATAGACTATGTAAGTCCGATTTCTCAATTGTATTTGAGAATTTTTCTATAACACTTGTTTGTCGCTCATTTGGACCAATGAGAAATTAAAGCCAAGTATCCATACTTATAGGCTATGTAAGTCCGATTTCTCAATTGTATTTGAGAATTTTTCTATAACACTTGTTTGTCACTCATTTGGACCAATGGGAAATTAAAGCCGAGGATCCATACTTATAGACTATGTAAGTTCGATTTCTCAATTGTATTTGAGAATTTTTCTATAACACTTGTTTGTCACTCATTTGGGCCAATGGGAAATTAAAGCCAAGGATCCATACTTATAGGCTATGTAAGTCCGATTTCTCAATTGTATTTGAGAATTTTTCTATAACACTTGTTTGTCACTCATTTGGACCAATGGGAAATTAAAGCCGAGGATCCATACTTATAGACTATGTAAGTTCGATTTCTCAATTGTATTTGAGAATTTTTCTATAACACTTGTTTGTCACTCATTTGGGCCAATGGGAAATTAAAGCCAAGGATCCATACTTATAGACTATGTAAGTCCGATTTCTCAATTGTATTTGAGAATTTTTCTATAACACTTGTTTGTCACTCATTTGGACCAATGGGAAATTAAAGCCAAGGATCCATACTTATAGGCTATGTAAGTCCGATTTCTCAATTGTATTTGAGAATTTTGCTATAACACTTGTTTGTCACTCATTTGAAACAATGGGAAATTAAAGCCGAATATCCATACTTATAGACTATGTAAGTCCGATTTCTCAATTGTATTTGAGAATTTTTCTATAACACTTGTTTGTCACTCATTTGGACCAATGGGAAATTAAAGCCAAGGATCCATACTTATAGACTATGTAAGTCCGATTTCTCAATTGTATTTGAGAATTTTTCTATAACACTTGTTTGTCACTCATTTGGACCAATGGGAAATTAAAGCCGAGGATCCATACTTATAGACTATGTAAGTCCGATTTCTCAATTGTATTTGAGAATTTTTCTATAACTCTTGTTTGTCACTCATTTGGACCAATGGGAAATTAAAGCCAAGGATCCATACTTATAGACTATGTAAGTCCGATTTCTCAATTGTATTTGAGAATTTTTCTATAACACTTGTTTGTCACTCATTTGGACCAATGGGAAATTAAAGCCAAGCATCCATACTTATAGGCTATGTAAGTCCGATTTCTCAATTGTATTTGAGAATTTTTCTATAACACATGTTTGTCACTCATTTGGACCAATGGGAAATTAAAGCCGAGGATCCATACTTATAGACTATGTAAGTCCGATTTCTCAATTGTATTTGAGAATTTTTCTATAACACTTGTTTGTCACATATTTGGACCAATGGGAAATTAAAGCCAAGGATCCATACTTATAGACTATGTAAGTCCGATTTCTCAATTGTATTTGAGAATTTTTCTATAACACTTGTTTGTCACTCATTTGGACCAATGGGAAATTAAAGCCAAGGATCCATACTTATAGGCTATGTAAGTCCGATTTCTCAATTGTATTTGAGAATTTTTCTATAACACTTGTTTGTCACTCATTTGGGCCAATGGGAAATTAAAGCCAAGGATCCATACTTATAGGCTATGTAAGTCCGATTTCTCAATTGTATTTGAGAATTTTTCTATAACACTTGTTTGTCACTCATTTGGGCCAATGGGAAATTAAAGCCAAGGATCCATACTTATAGACTATGTTAGTCCGATTTCTTAATTGTATTTGAGAATTTTTCTATAACACTTGTTTGTCACTCATTTGGACCAATGGGAAATTAAAGCCAAGGATCCATACTTATAGACTATGTTAGTCCGATTTCTCAATTGTATTTGAGAATTTTTCTATAAAATTTTAAAGATTAAAATTGTGTAAATTTTGTTGAGCTCTACGGGAATTTGGCAATTTGTGGGCACATTTATTTTTGTCACTCATTTTGACCAATGGGAAATTAAACCCAAGGATCCATACTTATAGACTATCTAAGTCCGATTTCTCAATTGTATTTGAGAATTTTTCTATAACACATGTTTGTCACTCATTTGGACCAATGGAAAATTAAAGCCGAGGATCCATACTTATAGACTATGTAAGTCCGATTTCTCAATTGTATTTGAGAATTTTTCTATAACACTTGTTTGTCACTCATTTGGACCAATGGGAAATTAAAGCCAAGGATCCATACTTATAGACTATCTAAGTCCGATTTCTCAATTGTATTTGAGAATTTTTCTATAACACTTGTTTGTCACTCATTTGGGCCAATGGGAAATTAAAGCCAAGGATCCATACTTATAGACTATGTAAGTCCGATTTCTCAATTGTATTTGAGAATTTTTCTATAACACTTGTTTGTCACTCATTTGGACCAATGGGAAATTAAAGCCAAGGATCCATACTTATAGACTATCTAAGTCCGATTTCTCAATTGTATTTGAGAATTTTTCTATAACACATGTTTGTCACTCATTTTGACCAATGGGAAATTAAAGCCGAGGATCCATACTTATAGACTATGTAAGTCCGATTTCTTAATTGTATTTGAGAATTTTTCTATAACACTTGTTTGTCACTCATTTGGACCAATGGGAAATTAAAGCCAAGGATCCATACTTATAGACTATCTAAGCCCGATTTCTCAATTGTATTTGAGAATTTTTCTATAACACTTGTTTGTCACTCATTTGGGCCAATGGGAAATTAAAGCCAAGGATCCATACTTATAGACTATGTAAGTCCGATTTCTCAATTGTATTTGAGAATTTTTCTATAACACTTGTTTGTCACTCATTTGGACCAATGGGAAATTAAAGCCAAGGATCCATACTTATAGACTATGTAAGTCCGATTTCTCAATTGTATTTGAGAATTTTTCTATAACACTTGTTTGTCACTCATTTGGACCAATGGGAAATTAAAGCCAAGGATCCATACTTATAGACTATGTAAGTCCGATTTCTCAATTGTATTTGAGAATTTTTCTATAACACTTGTTTGTCACTCATTTGGACCAATGGGAAATTAAAGCCAAGTATCCATACTTATAGGCTATGTAAGTCCGATTTCTCAGTTGTATTTGAGAATTTTTCTATAACACATGTTTGTCACTCATTTGGACCAATGGGAAATTAAAGCCGAGGATCCATACTTATAGACTATGTAAGTCCGATTTCTCAATTGTATTTGAGAATTTTTCTATAACACTTGTTTGTCACTCATTTGGACCAATGGGAAATTAAAGCCAAGGATCCATACTTATAGACTATGTAAGTCCGATTTCTCAATTGTATTTGAGAATTTTTCTATAACACTTGTTTGTCACTCATTTGGACCAATGGGAAATTAAAGCCAAGGATCCATACTTATAGGCTATGTAAGTCCGATTTCTCAATTGTATTTGAGAATTTTTCTATAACACTTGTTTGTCACTCATTTGGGCCAATGGGAAATTAAAGCCAAGGATCCATACTTATAGACTATGTAAGTCCGATTTCTCAATTGTATTTGAGAATTTTTCTATAACACTTGTTTGTCACTCATTTGGACCAATGGGAAATTTAAGCCGAGGATCCATACTTATAGACTATGTAAGTCCGATTTCTTAATTGTATTTGAGAATTTTTCTATAACACTTGTTTGTCACTCATTTGGACCAATGGGAAATTAAAGCCAAGGATCCATACTTATAGACTATGTTAGTCCGATTTCTCAATTGTATTTGAGAATTTTTCTATAAAATTTTAAAGATTAAAATTGTGTAAATTTTGTTGAGCTCTACGGGAATTTGGCAATTTGTGGGCACATTTATTTTTGTCACTCATTTTGACCAATGGGAAATTAAACCCAAGGATCCATACTTATAGACTATCTAAGTCCGATTTCTCAATTGTATTTGAGAATTTTTCTATAACACATGTTTGTCACTCATTTGGACCAATGGGAAATTAAAGCCGAGGATCCATACTTATAGACTATGTAAGTCCGATTTCTCAATTGTATTTGAGAATTTTTCTACAACACTTGTTTGTCACTCATTTGGACCAATGGGAAATTAAAGCCAAGGATCCATACTTATAGACTATCTAAGTCCGATTTCTCAATTGTATTTGAGAATTTTTCTATAACACTTGTTTGTCACTCATTTGGGCCAATGGGAAATTAAAGCCAAGGATCCATACTTATAGACTATGTAAGTCCGATTTCTCAATTGTATTTGAGAATTTTTCTATAACACTTGTTTGTCACTCATTTGGACCAATGGGAAATTAAAGCCAAGGATCCATACTTATAGACTATCTAAGTCCGATTTCTCAATTGTATTTGAGAATTTTTCTATAAAACATGTTTATCACTCATTTGGACCAATGGGAAATTAAAGCCGAGGATCCATACTTATAGACTATGTAAGTCCGATTTCTTAATTGTATTTGAGAATTTTTCTATAACACTTGTTTGTCACTCATTTGGACCAATGGGAAATTAAAGCCAAGGATCCATACTTATAGACTATCTAAGTCCGATTTCTCAATTGTATTTGAGAATTTTTCTATAACACATGTTTGTCACTCATTTGGACCAATGGGAAATTAAAGCCGAGGATCCATACTTATAGACTATGTAAGTCCGATTTCTTAATTGTATTTGAGAATTTTTCTATAACACTTGTTTGTCACTCATTTGGACCAATGGGAAATTAAAGCCAAGGATCCATACTTATAGACTATCTAAGTCCGATTTCTCAATTGTATTTGAGAATTTTTCTATAACACATGTTTGTCACTCATTTGGACCAATGGGAAATTAAAGCCGAGGATCCATACTTATAGACTATGTAAGTCCGATTTCTCAATTGTATTTGAGAATTTTTCTATAACACTTGTTTGTCACTCATTTGGACCAATGGGAAATTAAAGCCAAGGATCCATACTTATAGACTATCTAAGTCCGATTTCTCAATTGTATTTGAGAATTTTTCTATAAAATTTTAAAGATTAAAATTGTGTAAATTTTGTTGAGCTCTACGGGAATTTGGCAATTTGTGGGCACATTTATTTTTGTCACTCATTTGGACCAATGGGAAATTAAAGCCAAGGATCCATACTTATAGGCTATGTAAGTCCGATTTCTCAATTGTATATGAGAATTTTTCTATAACACTTGCTTGTCACTCATTTGGACCAATGGGAAATTAAAGCCAAGGATCCATACTTATAGACTATGTAAGTCCGATTTCTCAATTGTATATGAGAATTTTTCTATAACACTTGTTTGTCACTCATTTGGACCAATGGGAAATTAAAGCCGAGGATCCATACTTATAGACTATGTAAGTCCGATTTCTCAATTGTATTTGAGAATTTTTCTATAACACTTGTTTGTCACTCATTTGGACCAAAGGGAAATTAAAGCCGAGGATCCATACTTATAGACTATGTAAGTCCGATTTCTGAATTGTATTTGAGAATTTTTCTATAACTCTTGTTTGTCACTCATTTGGACCAATGGGAAATTAAAGCCAAGGATCCATACTTATAGACTATGTAAGTCCGATTTCTCAATTGTATTTGAGAATTTTTCTATAACACTTGTTTGTCACTCATTTGGACCAAAGGGAAATTAAAGCCAAGGATCCATACTTATAGGCTATGTAAGTCCGATTTCTCAATTGTATTTGAGAATTTTTCTATAACACTTGTTTGTCACTCATTTGGACCAATGGGAAATTAAAGCCAAGGATCCATACTTATAGACTATCTAAGTCCGATTTCTCAATTGTATTTGAGAATTTTTCTATAAAATTTTAAAGATTAAAATTGTGTAAATTTTGTAAGCTCTACGGGAATTTGGCAATTTGTGGGCACATTTATTTTTGTCACTCATTTGGAGCAATGGGATATTAAAGCCAAGGATCCATACTTATAGGCTATGTAAGTCCGATTTCTCAATTGTATTTGAGAATTTTTCTATAACACTTGTTTGTCACTCATTTGGACCAATGGGAAATTAAAGCCAAGGATCCATACTTATAGACTATCTAAGTCCGATTTCTCAATTGTATTTGAGAATTTTTCTATAAAATTTTAAAGATTAAAATTGTGTAAATTTTGTAAGCTCTACGGGAATTTGGCAATTTGTGGGCACATTTATTTTTGTCACTCATTTGGACCAATGGGAAATTAAAGCCAAGGATCCATACTTATAGGCTATGTAAGTCCGATTTCTCAATTGTATTTGAGAATTTTTCTATAACACTTGTTTGTCACTCATTTGGACCAATGGGAAATTAAAGACAAGGATCCATACTTATAGACTATGTAAGTCCGATTTCTCAATTGTATTTGAGAATTTTGCTATAACACTTGTTTGTCACTCATTTGGACCAATGGGAAATTAAAGCCAAGGATCCATACTTATAGACTATCTAAGTCCGATTTCTCAATTGTATTTGAGAATTTTTCTATAAAATTTTAAAGATTAAAATTGTGTAAATTTTGTAAGCTCTACGGGAATTTGGCAATTTGTGGGCACATTTATTTTTGTCACTCATTTGGACCAATGGGAAATTAAAGCCAAGGATCCATACTTATAGGCTATGTAAGTCCGATTTCTCAATTGTATTTGAGAATTTTTCTATAACACTTGTTTGTCACTCATTTGGACCAATGGGAAATTAAAGACAAGGATCCATACTTATAGACTATGTAAGTCCGATTTCTCAATTGTATTTGAGAATTTTGCTATAACACTTGTTTGTCACTCATTTGGACCAATGGGAAATTAAAGCCAAGGATCCATACTTATAGACTATGTAAGTCCGATTTCTCAATTGTATTTGAGAATTTTTCTATAACACTTGTTTGTCACTCATTTGGACCAATGGGAAATTAAAGCCGAGGATCCATACTTATAGACTATGTAAGTCCGATTTCTCAATTGTATTTGAGAATTTTTCTATAACACTTGTTTGTCACTCATTTGGACCAATGGGAAATTAAAGCCGAGGATCCATACTTATAGACTATGTAAGTCCGATTTCTCAATTGTATATGAGAATTTTTCTATAACACTTGTTTGTCACTCATTTGGACCAATGGGAAATTAAAGCCGAGGATCCATACTTATAGACTATGTAAGTTCGATTTCTCAATTGTATTTGAGAATTTTTCTATAACACTTGTTTGTCACTCATTTGGGCCAATGGGATATTAAAGCCAAGGATCCATACTTATAGGCTATGTAAGTCCGATTTCTCAATTGTATTTGAGAATTTTTCTATAACACTTGTTTGTCACTCATTTGGGCCAATGGGAAATTAAAGCCAAGAATCCATACTTATAGACTATGTAAGTCCGATTTCTCAATTGTATTTGAGAATTTTTCTATAACACTTGTTTGTCACTCATTTGGACCAATGGGAAATTAAAGCCAAGGATCCATACTTATAGGCTATGTAAGTCCGATTTCTCAATTGTATTTGAGAATTTTTCTATAACACTTGTTTGTCACTCATTTGAAACAATGGGAAATTAAAGCCGAATATCCATACTTATAGACTATGTAAGTCCGATTTCTCAATTGTATTTGAGAATTTTTCTATAACACTTGTTTGTCACTCATTTGGACCAATGGGAAATTAAAGCCAAGGATCCATACTTATAGACTATGTAAGTCCGATTTCTCAATTGTATTTGAGAATTTTTCTATAACACTTATTTGTCACTCATTTGGACCAATGGGAAATTAAAGCCAAGGATCCATACTTATAGGCTATGTAAGTCCGATTTCTCAATTGTATTTGAGAATTTTTCTATAACACTTGCTTGTCACTCATTTGGACCAATGGGAAATTAAAGCCAAGGATCCATACTTATAGACTATGTAAGTCCGATTTCTCAATTGTATTTGAGAATTTTTCTATAACACTTGTTTGTCACTCATTTGGACCAATGGGAAATTAAAGCCGACGATCCATACTTATAGACTATGTAAGTCCGATTTCTCAATTGTATTTGAGAATTTTTCTATAACACTTGTTTGTCACTCATTTGGACCAATGGGAAATTAAAGCCGAGGATCCATACTTATAGACTATGTAAGTCCGATTTCTCAATTGTATTTGAGAATTTTTCTATAACTCTTGTTTGTCACTCATTTGGACCAATGGGAAATTAAAGCCAAGGATCCATACTTATAGACTATGTAAGTCCGATTTCTCAATTGTATTTGAGAATTTTTCTATAACACTTGTTTGTCACTCATTTGGACCAAAGGGAAATTAAAGCCAAGGATCCATACTTATAGGCTATGTAAGTCCGATTTCTCAATTGTATTTGAGAATTTTTCTATAACACTTGTTTGTCACTCATTTGGACCAATGGGAAATTAAAGCCGAGGATCCATACTTATAGACTATGTAAGTCCGATTTCTCAATTGTATTTGAGAATTTTTCTATAACACTTGTTTGTCACTCATTTGGACCAATGGGAAATTAAAGCCGAGGATCCATACTTATAGACTATGTAAGTCCGATTTCTCAATTGTATTTGAGAATTTTTCTATAACACTTGTTTGTCACTCATTTGGACCAATGGGAAATTAAAGCCGAGGATCCATACTTATAGACTATGTAAGTCCGATTTCTCAATTGTATTTGAGAATTTTTCTATAACTCTTGTTTGTCACTCATTTGGACCAATGGGAAATTAAAGCCAAGGATCCATACTTATAGACTATGTAAGTCCGATTTCTCAATTGTATTTGAGAATTTTTCTATAACACTTGTTTGTCACTCATTTGGGCCAATGGGAAATTAAAGCCAAGAATCCATACTTATAGACTATGTAAGTCCGATTTCTCAATTGTATTTGAGAATTTTTCTATAACACTTGTTTGTCACTCATTTGGACCAATGGGAAATTAAAGCCAAGGATCCATACTTATAGGCTATGTAAGTCCGATTTCTCAATTGTATTTGAGAATTTTTCTATAACACTTGTTTGTCACTCATTTGAAACAATGGGAAATTAAAGCCGAATATCCATACTTATAGACTATGTAAGTCCGATTTCTCAATTGTATTTGAGAATTTTTCTATAACACTTGTTTGTCACTCATTTGGACCAATGGGAAATTAAAGCCAAGGATCCATACTTATAGACTATGTAAGTCCGATTTCTCAATTGTATTTGAGAATTTTTCTATAACACTTATTTGTCACTCATTTGGACCAATGGGAAATTAAAGCCAAGGATCCATACTTATAGGCTATGTAAGTCCGATTTCTCAATTGTATTTGAGAATTTTTCTATAACACTTGCTTGTCACTCATTTGGACCAATGGGAAATTAAAGCCAAGGATCCATACTTATAGACTATGTAAGTCCGATTTCTCAATTGTATTTGAGAATTTTTCTATAACACTTGTTTGTCACTCATTTGGACCAATGGGAAATTAAAGCCGACGATCCATACTTATAGACTATGTAAGTCCGATTTCTCAATTGTATTTGAGAATTTTTCTATAACACTTGTTTGTCACTCATTTGGACCAATGGGAAATTAAAGCCGAGGATCCATACTTATAGACTATGTAAGTCCGATTTCTCAATTGTATTTGAGAATTTTTCTATAACTCTTGTTTGTCACTCATTTGGACCAATGGGAAATTAAAGCCAAGGATCCATACTTATAGACTATGTAAGTCCGATTTCTCAATTGTATTTGAGAATTTTTCTATAACACTTGTTTGTCACTCATTTGGACCAAAGGGAAATTAAAGCCAAGGATCCATACTTATAGGCTATGTAAGTCCGATTTCTCAATTGTATTTGAGAATTTTTCTATAACACTTGTTTGTCACTCATTTGGACCAATGGGAAATTAAAGCCGAGGATCCATACTTATAGACTATGTAAGTCCGATTTCTCAATTGTATTTGAGAATTTTTCTATAACACTTGTTTGTCACTCATTTGGACCAATGGGAAATTAAAGCCGAGGATCCATACTTATAGACTATGTAAGTCCGATTTCTCAATTGTATTTGAGAATTTTTCTATAACACTTGTTTGTCACTCATTTGGACCAATGGGAAATTAAAGCCGAGGATCCATACTTATAGACTATGTAAGTCCGATTTCTCAATTGTATTTGAGAATTTTTCTATAACTCTTGTTTGTCACTCATTTGGACCAATGGGAAATTAAAGCCAAGGATCCATACTTATAGACTATGTAAGTCCGATTTCTCAATTGTATTTGAGAATTTTTCTATAACACTTGTTTGTCACTCATTTGGACCAAAGGGAAATTAAAGCCAAGGATCCATACTTATAGGCTATGTAAGTCCGATTTCTCAATTGTATTTGAGAATTTTTCTATAACACTTGTTTGTCACTCATTTGGACCAATGGGAAATTAAAGCCAAGGATCCATACTTATAGGCTATGTAAGTCCGATTGCTCAATTGTATTTGAGAATTTTTCTATAACACTTGTTTGTCACTCATTTGGACCAATGGGAAATTAAAGCCGAGGATCCATACTTATAGACTATGTAAGTCCGATTTCTCAATTGTATTTGAGAATTTTTCTATAACACTTGTTTGTCACTCATTTGGACCAATGGGAAATTAAAGCCGAGGATCCATACTTATAGACTATGTAAGTCCGATTTCTCAATTGTATTTGAGAATTTTTCTATAACTCTTGTTTGTCACTCATTTGGACCAATGGGAAATTAAAGCCAAGGATCCATACTTATAGACTATGTAAGTCCGATTTCTCAATTGTATTTGAGAATTTTTCTATAACACTTGTTTGTCACTCATTTGGACCAAAGGGAAATTAAAGCCAAGGATCCATACTTATAGGCTATGTAAGTCCGATTTCTCAATTGTATTTGAGAATTTTTCTATAACACTTGTTTGTCACTCATTTGGACCAATGGGAAATTAAAGCCAAGGATCCATACTTATAGGCTATGTAAGTCCGATTTCTCAATTGTATTTGAGAATTTTTCTATAACACTTGTTTGTCACTCATTTGGACCAATGGGAAATTAAAGCCGAGGATCCATACTTATAGACTATGTAAGTCCGATTTCTCAATTGTATTTGAGAATTTTTCTATAACTCTTGTTTGTCACTCATTTGGACCAATGGGAAATTAAAGCCAAGGATCCATACTTATAGACTATGTAAGTCCGATTTCTCAATTGTATTTGAGAATTTTTCTATAACACTTGTTTGTCACTCATTTGGACCAATGGGAAATTAAAGCCAAGCATCCATACTTATAGGCTATGTAAGTCCGATTTCTCAATTGTATTTGAGAATTTTTCTATAACACATGTTTGTCACTCATTTGGACCAATGGGAAATTAAAGCCGAGGATCCATACTTATAGACTATGTAAGTCCGATTTCTCAATTGTATTTGAGAATTTTTCTATAACACTTGTTTGTCACTCATTTGGACCAATGGGAAATTAAAGCCAAGGATCCATACTTATAGACTATGTAAGTCCGATTTCTCAATTGTATTTGAGAATTTTTCTATAACACTTGTTTGTCACTCATTTGGACCAATGGGAAATTAAAGCCAAGGATCCATAGTTATAGGCTATCTAAGTCCGATTTCTCAATTGTATTTGAGAATTTTTCTATAACACTTGTTTGTCACTCATTTGAAACAATGGGAAATTAAAGCCGAATATCCATACTTATAGACTATGTAAGTCCGATTTCTCAATTGTATTTTAGAATTTTTCTATAAAATTTTAAAGATTAAAATTGTGTAAATTTTGTTGAGCTCTACGGGAATTTGGCAATTTGTGGGCACATTTATTTTTGTCACTCATTTGGACCAATGGGAAATTAAAGCCAAGGATCCATACTTATAGGCTATGTAAGTCCGATTTCTCAATTGTATTTGAGAATTTTTCTATAACACATGTTTGTCACTCATTTGGACCAATGGGAAATTAAAGCCAAGGATCCATAGTTATAGGCTATCTAAGTCCGATTTCTCAATTGTATTTGAGAATTTTTCTATAACACTTGTTTGTCACTCATTTGAAACAATGGGAAATTAAAGCCGAATATCCATACTTATAGACTATGTAAGTCCGATTTCTCAATTGTATTTGAGAATTTTTCTATAAAATTTTAAAGATTAAAATTGTGTAAATTTTGTAAGCTCTACGGGAATTTGGCAATTTGTGGGCACATTTATTTTTGTCACTCATTTGGACCAATGGGAAATTAAAGCCAAGGATCCATACTTATAGGCTATGTAAGTCCGATTTCTCAATTGTATTTGAGAATTTTTCTATAACACTTGTTTGTCACTCATTTGGACCAATGGGAAATTAAAGACAAGGATCCATACTTATAGACTATGTAAGTCCGATTTCTCAATTGTATTTGAGAATTTTTCTATAACACTTGTTTGTCACTCATTTGGACAAATGGGAAATTAAAGCCAAGGATCCATACTTATAGACTATCTAAGTCCGATTTCTCAATTGTATTTGAGAATTTTTCTATAAAATTTTAAAGATTAAAATTGTGTAAATTTTGTTGAGCTCTACGGGAATTTGGCAATTTGTGGGCACATTTATTTTTGTGACTCATTTGGACCAATGGGAAATTAAAGCCAAGGATCCATACTTATAGGCTATGTAAGTCCGATTTCTCAATTGTATTTGAGAATTTTTCTATAACACTTGTTAGTCACTCATTTGGACCAATGGGAAATTAAAGCCAAGGATCCATACTTATAGACTATCTAAGTCCGATTTCTCAATTGTATTTGAGAATTTTTCTATAACGCTTGTTTGTCACTCATTTGGACCAATGGGAAATTAAAGCCAAGGATCCATACTTATAGACTATCTAAGTCCGATTTCTCAATTGTATT
The DNA here is from genome assembly GCA_947311025.1 of Lypha dubia. Lineage (NCBI taxonomy): Eukaryota > Metazoa > Arthropoda > Insecta > Diptera > Tachinidae > Lypha > Lypha dubia. The sequence continues at coordinate 1,450,497 of OX371264.1, read as the reverse complement.
TGAGAATTTTGCTATAACACTTGTTTGTCACTCATTTGGACCAATGGGAAATTAAAGCCAAGGATCCATACTTATAGACTATCTAAGTCCGATTTCTCAATTGTATTTGATAATTTTTCTATAAAATTTTAAAGATTAAAATTGTGTAAATTTTGTTGAGCTCTACGGGAATTTGGCAATTTGTGGGCACATTTATTTTTGTCACTCATTTGGACCAATGGGAAATTAAAGCCAAGGATCCATACTTATAGGCTATGTTAGTCCGATTTCTCAATTGTATTTGAAAATTTTTCTATAACACTTGTTTGTCACTCATTTGGACCAATGCGAAATTAAAGCCAAGGATCCATACTTATAGACTATGTAAGTCCGATTTCTCAATTGTATTTGAGAATTTTTCTATAACACTTGTTTGTCACTCATTTGGACCAATGGGAAATTAAAGCCAAGGATCCATACTTATAGGCTATGTAAGTCAGATTTCTCAATTGTATTTGAGAATTTTTCTATAACACTTTTTTGTCACTCATTTGGACCAATGGGAAATTAAAGCCGAGGATCCATACTTATAGACTATGTAAGTCCGATTTCTCAATTGTATTTGAGAATTTTTCTATAACACTTGTTTGTCACTCATTTGGACCAATGGGAAATTAAAGCCGAGGATCCATACTTATAGACTATCTAAGTCCGATTTCTCAATTGTATTTGAGAATTTTTCTATAACACTTGTTTGTCACTCATTTGGACCAATGGGAAATTAAAGCCAAGGGTCCATACTTATAGACTATGTAAGTCCGATTTCTCAATTGTATTTGAGAATTTTTCTATAACACTTGTTTGTCACTCATTTGGGCCAATGGGAAATTAAAGCCAAGGATCCATACTTATAGACTATGTAAGTCCGATTTCTCAATTGTATTTGAGAATTTTTCTATAACACTTGTTTGTCACTCATTTGGACCAATGGGATATTAAAGCCAAGGATCCATACTTATAGACTATGTAAGTCCGATTTCTCAATTGTATTTGAGAATTTTTCTATAACACTTGTTTGTCACTCATTTGGACCAATGGGAAATTAAAGCCAAGGATCCATACTTATAGACTATGTAAGTCCGATTTCTCAATTGTATTTGAGAATTTTTCTATAACACTTGTTTGTCACTCATTTGGACCAATGGGAAATTAAAGCCGAGGATCCATACTTATAGACTATGTAAGTCCGATTTCTCAATTTTATTTGAGAATTTTTCTATAACACTTGTTTGTCACTCATTTGGACCAATGGGAAATTAAAGCCCAGGATCCATACTTATAGACTATGTAAGTCCGATTTCTCAATTGTATTTGAGAATTTTTCTATAACACTTGTTTGTCACTCATTTGGACCAATGGGAAATTAAAGCCGAGGATCCATACTTATAGACTATGAAAGTCCGATTTCTCAATTGTATTTGAGAATTTTTCTATAACACTCGTTTGTCACTCATTTGGACCAATGGGAAATTAAAGCCAAGGATCCATACTTATAGACTATGTAAGTCCGAATTCTCAATTGTATTTGAGAATTTTTCTATAACACTTGTTTTTCACTCATTTGGACCAATGGGAAATTTAAGCCAAGGATCCATACTTATAGGCTATGTAAGTCCGATTTCTCAATTGTATTTGAGAATTTTTTTATAACACTTGTTTGTCACTCATTTGGACCAATGGGAAATTAAAGCCAAGGATCCATACTTATAGACTATCTAAGTCCGATTTCTCAATTGTATTTGAGAATTTTTCTATAAAATTTTAAAGATTAAAATTGTGTAAATTTTGTTGAGCTCTACGGGAATTTGGCAATTTGTGGGCACATTTATTTTTGTCACTCATTTGGACCAATGGGAAATTAAAGCCAAGGATCCATACTTATAGGCTATGTAAGTCCGATTTCTCAATTGTATTTGAGAATTTTTCTATAACACTTGTTTGTCACTCATTTGGACCAATGGGAAATTAAAGCCAAGGATCCATACTTATAGACTATTTAAGTCCGATTTCTCAATTGTATTTGAGAATTTTTCTATAAAATTTTAAAGATTAAAATTGTGTAAATTTTGTTGAGCTCTACGGGAATTTGGCAATTTGTGGGCACATTTATTTTTGTCACTCATTTGGACCAATGGGAAATTAAAGCCAAGGATCCATACTTATAGACTATCTAAGTCCGATTTCTCAATTGTATTTGAGAATTTTTCTATAAAATTTTAAAGATTAAAATTGTGTAAATTTTGTTGAGCTCTACGGGAATTTGGCAATTTGTGGGCACATTTATTTTTGTCACTCATTTGGACCAATGGGAAATTAAAGCCAAGGATCCATACTTATAGGCTATGTAAGTCCGATTTCTCAATTGTATTTGAGAATTTTTCTATAACACTTGTTTGTCACTCATTTGGACCAATGGGAAATTAAAGACAAGGATCCATACTTATAGGCTATGTAAGTCCGATTTCTCAATTGTATTTGAGAATTTTTCTATAACACTTGTTTGTCACTCATTTGGACCAATTGGAAATTAAAGCCAAGGATCCATACTTATAGACTATCTAAGTCCGATTTCTCAATTGTATTTGAGAATTTTTCTATAAAATTTTAAAGATTAAAATTGTGTAAATTTTGTTGAGCTCTACGGGAATTTGGCAATTTGTGGGCACATTTATTTTTGTCACTCATTTGGACCAATGGGAAATTAAAGCCAAGGATCCATACTTATAGGCTATGTAAGTCGGATTTCTCAATTTTATTTGAGAATTTTTCTATAACACTTGTTTGTCACTCATTTGGACCAATGGGAAATTAAAGCCAAGGATCCATACTTATAGACTATCTAAGTCCGATTTCTCAATTGTATTTGAGAATTTTTCTATAAAATTTTAAAGATTAAAATTGTGTAAATTTTGTTGAGCTCTACGGGAATTTGGCAATTTGTGGGCACATTTATTTTTGTCACTCATTTGGACCAATGGGAAATTAAAGCCAAGGATCCATACTTATAGACTATCTAAGTCCGATTTCTCAATTGTATTTGAGAATTTTTCTATAACACTTTTTTGTCACTCATTTGGAACAATGGGAAATTAAAGCCAAGGATCCATACTTATAGACTATCTAAGTCCGATTTCTCAATTGTATTTGAGAATTTTTCTATAAAATTTTAAAGATTAAAATTGTGTAAATTTTGTTGAGCTCTACGGGAATTTGGCAATTTGTGGGCACATTTATTTTTGTCACTCATTTGGACCAATGGGAAATTAAAGCCAAGGATCCATACTTATAGGCTATGTAAGTCCGATTTCTCAATTGTATTTGAGAATTTTTCTATAACACTTGTTTGTCACTCATTTGGACCAATGGGAAATTAAAGACAAGGATCCATACTTATAGGCTATGTAAGTCCGATTTCTCAATTGTATTTGAGAATTTTTCTATAACACTTGTTTGTCACTCATTTGGACCAATGGGAAATTAAAGACAAGGATCCATACTTATAGGCTATGTAAGTCCGATTTCTCAATTGTATTTGAGAATTTTTCTATAACACTTGTTTGTCACTCATTTGGACCAATGGGAAATTAAAGCCAAGGATCCATACTTATAGACTATCTAAGTCCGATTTCTCAATTGTATTTGAGAATTTTTCTATAAAATTTTAAAGATTAAAATTGTGTAAATTTTGTTGAGCTCTACGGGAATTTGGCAATTTGTGGGCACATTTATTTTTGTCACTCATTTGGACCAATGGGAAATTAAAGCCAAGGATCCATACTTATAGGCTATGTAAGTCGGATTTCTCAATTTTATTTGAGAATTTTTCTATAACACTTGTTTGTCACTCATTTGGACCAATGGGAAATTAAAGCCAAGGATCCATACTTATAGACTATCTAAGTCCGATTTCTCAATTGTATTTGAGAATTTTTCTATAAAATTTTAAAGATTAAAATTGTGTAAATTTTGTTGAGCTCTACGGGAATTTGGCAATTTGTGGGCACATTTATTTTTGTCACTCATTTGGACCAATGGGAAATTAAAGCCAAGGATCCATACTTATAGACTATCTAAGTCCGATTTCTCAATTGTATTTGAGAATTTTTCTATAACACTTTTTTGTCACTCATTTGGAACAATGGGAAATTAAAGCCAAGGATCCATACTTATAGACTATCTAAGTCCGATTTCTCAATTGTATTTGAGAATTTTTCTATAAAATTTTAAAGATTAAAATTGTGTAAATTTTGTTGAGCTCTACGGGAATTTGGCAATTTGTGGGCACATTTATTTTTGTCACTCATTTGGACCAATGGGAAATTAAAGCCAAGGATCCATACTTATAGGCTATGTAAGTCCGATTTCTCAATTGTATTTGAGAATTTTTCTATAACACTTGTTTGTCACTCATTTGGACCAATGGGAAATTAAAGCCAAGGATCCATACTTATAGGCTATGTAAGTCCGATTTCTCAATTGTATTTGAGAATTTTTCTATAACACTTGTTTGTCACTCATTTGGACCAATGGTAAATTAAAGCCAAGGATCCATACTTATAGACTATCTAAGTCCGATTTCTCAATTGTATTTGAGAATTTTTCTATAAAATTTTAAAGATTAAAATTGTGTAAATTTTGTTGAGCTCTACGGGAATTTGGCAATTTGTGGGCACATTTATTTTTGTCACTCATTTGGACCAATGGGAAATTAAAGCCAAGGATCCATACTTATAGGCTATGTAAGTCCGATTTCTCAATTGTATTTGAGAATTTTTCTATAACACTTGTTTGTCACTCATTTGGACTAATGGGAAATTAAAGCCAAGGATCCATACTTATAGGCTATATAAGTCCGATTTCTCAATTGTATTTGAGAATTTTTCTATAACACTTGTTTGTCACTCATTTGGACCAATGGGAAATTAAAGCCAAGGATCCATACTTATAGACTATCTAAGTCCGATTTCTCAATTGTATTTGAGAATTTTTCTATAAAATTTTAAAGATTAAAATTGTGTAAATTTTGTTGAGCTCTACGGGAATTTGGCAATTTGTGGGCACATTTATTTTTGTCACTCATTTGGACCAATGGGAAATTAAAGCCAAGGATCCATACTTATAGACTATGTAAGTCCGATTTCTCAATTGTATTTGAGAATTTTTCTATAAAACTTGTTTGTCACTCATTTGGACCAATGGGAAATTAAAGACAAGGATCCATACTTATAGACTATCTAAGTCCGATTTCTCAATTGTATTTGAGAATTTTTCTATAACACTTGTTTGTCACTCATTTGGACCAATGGGAAATTAAAGACAAGGATCCATACTTATAGACTATGTAAGTCCGATTTCTCAATTGTATTTGAGAATTTTTCTATAACACTTGTTTGTCACTCATTTGGACCAATGGGAAATTAAAGCCAAGGATCCATACTTATAGACTATCTAAGTCCGATTTCTCAATTGTATTTGAGAATTTTTCTATAAAATTTTAAAGATTAAAATTGTGTAAATTTTGTTGAGCTCTACGGGAATTTGGCAATTTGTGGGCACATTTATTTTTGTCACTCATTTGGACCAATGGGAAATTAAAGCCAAGGATCCATACTTATAGGCTATGTAAGTCCGATTTCTCAATTGTATTTGAGAATTTTTCTATAAAACTTGTTTGTCACTCATTTGGACCAATGGGAAATTAAAGACAAGGATCCATACTTATAGGCTATGTAAGTCCGATTTCTCAATTGTATTTGAGAATTTTTCTATAACACTTGTTTGTCACTCATTTGGACCAATGGGAAATTAAAGCCAAGGATCCATACTTATAGACTATGTAAGTCCGATTTCTCAATTGTATTTGAGAATTTTTCTATAACACTTGTTTGTCACTCATTTGGACCAATGGGAAATTAAAGCCAAGGATCCATACTTATAGACTATGTAAGTCCGATTTCTCAATTGTATTTGAGAATTTTTCTATAACATTTGTTTGTCACTCATTTGGACCAATGGGAAATTAAAGCCAAGGATCCATACTTATAGACTATCTAAGTCCGATTTCTCAATTGTATTTGAGAATTTTTCTATAAAATTTGTTTGTCACTCATTTGGACCAATGGGAAATTAAAGCCAAGGATCCATACTTATAGACTATCTAAGTCCGATTTCTCAATTGTATTTGAGAATTTTTCTACAACACTTGTTTGTCACTCATTTGGACCAATGGAAAATTAAAGCCAAGGATCCATACTTATAGACTATGTAAGTCCGATTTCTCAATTGTATTTGAGAATTTTTCTATAACACTTGTTTGTCACTCATTTGGACCAATGGGAAATTAAAGACAAGGATCCATACTTATAGACTATGTAAGTTCGATTTCTCAATTGTATTTGAGAATTTTTCTATAACACTTGTTTGTCACTCATTTGGACCAATGGGAAATTAAAGCCAAGGATCCATACTTATAGACTATGTAAGTCCGATTTCTCAATTGTATTTGAGAATTTTTCTATAACACTTGTTTGTCACTCATTTGGACCAATGGGAAATTAAAGCCAAGGATCCATACTTATAGACTACGTAAGTCCGATTTCTAAATTGTATTTGAGAATTTTTCTATAACACTTGTTTGTCACTCATTTGGACCAATGGGAAATTAAAGCCAAGGATCCATACTTATAGACTATGTAAGTCCGATTTCTCAATTGTATTTGAGAATTTTTCTATAACACTTGTTTGTCACTCATTTGGACCAATGGAAAATTAAAGCCAAGGATCCATACTTATAGACTATGTAAGTCCGATTTCTCAATTGTATTTGAGAATTTTTCTATAACACTTGTTTGTCACTCATTTGGACCAATGGGAAATTAAAGCCGAGGATCCATACTTATAGACTATGTAAGTCCGATTTCTCAATTGTATTTGAGAATTTTTCTATAACACTTGTTTGTCACTCATTTGGACCAATGGGAAATTAAAGCCAAGGATCCATACTTATAGACTATGTAAGTCCGATTTCTCAATTGTATTTGAGAATTTTTCTATAAAATTTTAAAGATTAAAATTGTGTAAATTTTGTTGAGCTCTACGGGAATTTGGCAATTTGTGGGCACATTTATTTTTGTCACTCATTTGGACCAATGGGAAATTAAAGCCAAGGATCCATACTTATAGGCTATGTAAGTCCGATTTCTCAATTGTATTTGAGAATTTTTCTATAAAACTTGTTTGTCACTCATTTGGACCAATGGGAAATTAAAGACAAGGATCCATACTTATAGGCTATGTAAGTCCGATTTCTCAATTGTATTTGAGAATTTTTCTATAACACTTGTTTGTCACTCATTTGGACCAATGGGAAATTAAAGCCAAGGATCCATACTTATAGACTATCTAAGTCCGATTTCTCAATTGTATTTGAGAATTTTTCTATAAAATTTTAAAGATTAAAATTGTGTAAATTTTGTTGAGCTCTACGGGAATTTGGCAATTTGTGGGCACATTTATTTTTGTCACTCATTTGGACCAATGGGAAATTAAAGCCAAGGATCCATACTTATAGACTATGTAAGTCCGATTTCTCAATTGTATTTGAGAATTTTTCTATAACACTTGTTTGTCACTCATTTGGACCAATGGGAAATTAAAGCCAAGGATCCATACTTATAGACTATGTAAGTCCGATTTCTCAATTGTATTTGAGAATTTTTCTATAACACTTGTTTGTCACTCATTTGGACCAATGGGAAATTAAAGCCAAGGATCCATACTTATAGACTATGTAAGTTCGATTTCTCAATTGTATTTGAGAATTTTTCTATAACACTTGTTTGTCACTCATTTGGACCAATGGGAAATTAAAGCCAAGGATCCATACTTATAGACTATGTAAGTCCGATTTCTCAATTGTATTTGAGAATTTTTATATAACACTTGTTTTTCACTCATTTGGACCAATGGGAAATTAAAGCCAAGGATCCATACTTATAGACTATGTAAGTTCGATTTCTCAATTGTATTTGAGAATTTTTCTATAACACTTGTTTGTCACTCATTTGGACCAATGGGAAATTAAAGCCGAGGATCCATACTTATAGACTATGTAAGTCCTATTTCTCAATTGTATTTGAGAATTTTTCTATAACACTTGTTTGTCACTCATTTGGACCAATGGGAAATTAAAGCCGAGGATCCATACTAATAGACTATGTAAGTCCGATTTCTCAATTGTATTTGAGAATTTTTCTATAACACTTGTTAGTCACTCATTTGGACCAATGGGAAATTAAAGCCAAGGATCCATACTTATAGACTATGTAAGTCCGATTTCTCAATTGTATTTGAGAATTTTTCTATAACACTTGTTTGTCAGTCATTTGGACCAATGGAAAATTAAAGCCAAGGATCCATACTTATAGACTATGTAAGTCCGATTTCTCAATTGTATTTGAGAATTTTTCTATAACACTTGTTTGTCACTCATTTGGACCAATGGGAAATTAAAGCCGAGGATCCATACTTATAGACTATGTAAGTCCGATTTCTCAATTGTATTTGAGAATTTTTCTATAACACTTGTTTGTCACTCATTTGGACCAATGGGAAATTAAAGCCAAGGATCCATACTTATAGACTATGTAAGTCCAATTTCTCAATTGTATTTGAGAATTTTTCTATAACAATTGTTTGTCACTCATTTGGACCTATGGAAAATTAAAGCCAAGGATCCACACTTATAGGCAATGTAAGTCCGATTTCTCAATTGTATTTTAGAATTTTTCTATATCACTTGTTTGTCACTCATTTGGACCAATGGGAAATTAAAGCCGAGGATCCATACTTATAGACTATGTAAGTCCGATTTCTCAATTGTATTTGAGAAATTTTCTATAACACTTGTTTGTCACTCATTTGGGCCAATGGGAAATTAAAGCCAAGGATCCATACTTATAGACTATGTAAGTCCGATTTCTCAATTGTATTTGAGAATTTTTCTATAACACTTGTTTGTCACTCATTTGGACCAATGGGAAATTAAAGCCAAGGATCCATACTTATAGACTATGTAAGTCCGATTTCTCAATTGTATTTGAGAATTTTTCTATAACACTTGTTTGTCACTCATTTGGACCAATGGGAAATTAAAGCCAAGGATCCATACTTATAGACTATGTAAGTCCGATTTCTCAATTGTATTTGAGAATTTTTCTATAACACTTGTTTGTCACTCATTTGGACCAATGGGAAATTAAAGCCAAGGATCCATACTTATAGACTATGTAAGTCCGATTTCTCAATTGTATTTGAGAATTTTTCTATAACATTTGTTTGTCACTCATTTGGACCAATGGGAAATTAAAGCCAAGGATCCATACTTATAGACTATCTAAGTCCGATTTCTCAATTGTATTTGAGAATTTTTCTATAAAATTTGTTTGTCACTCATTTGGACCAATGGGAAATTAAAGCCAAGGATCCATACTTATAGACTATCTAAGTCCGATTTCTCAATTGTATTTGAGAATTTTTCTACAACACTTGTTTGTCACTCATTTGGACCAATGGAAAATTAAAGCCAAGGATCCATACTTATAGACTATGTAAGTCCGATTTCTCAATTGTATTTGAGAATTTTTCTATAACACTTGTTTGTCACTCATTTGGACCAATGGGAAATTAAAGACAAGGATCCATACTTATAGACTATGTAAGTTCGATTTCTCAATTGTATTTGAGAATTTTTCTATAACACTTGTTTGTCACTCATTTGGACCAATGGGAAATTAAAGCCAAGGATCCATACTTATAGACTATGTAAGTCCGATTTCTCAATTGTATTTGAGAATTTTTCTATAACACTTGTTTGTCACTCATTTGGACCAATGGGAAATTAAAGCCAAGGATCCATACTTATAGACTACGTAAGTCCGATTTCTAAATTGTATTTGAGAATTTTTCTATAACACTTGTTTGTCACTCATTTGGACCAATGGGAAATTAAAGCCAAGGATCCATACTTATAGACTATGTAAGTCCGATTTCTCAATTGTATTTGAGAATTTTTCTATAACACTTGTTTGTCACTCATTTGGACCAATGGAAAATTAAAGCCAAGGATCCATACTTATAGACTATGTAAGTCCGATTTCTCAATTGTATTTGAGAATTTTTCTATAACACTTGTTTGTCACTCATTTGGACCAATGGGAAATTAAAGCCGAGGATCCATACTTATAGACTATGTAAGTCCGATTTCTCAATTGTATTTGAGAATTTTTCTATAACACTTGTTTGTCACTCATTTGGACCAATGGGAAATTAAAGCCAAGGATCCATACTTATAGACTATGTAAGTCCGATTTCTCAATTGTATTTGAGAATTTTTCTATAAAATTTTAAAGATTAAAATTGTGTAAATTTTGTTGAGCTCTACGGGAATTTGGCAATTTGTGGGCACATTTATTTTTGTCACTCATTTGGACCAATGGGAAATTAAAGCCAAGGATCCATACTTATAGGCTATGTAAGTCCGATTTCTCAATTGTATTTGAGAATTTTTCTATAAAACTTGTTTGTCACTCATTTGGACCAATGGGAAATTAAAGACAAGGATCCATACTTATAGGCTATGTAAGTCCGATTTCTCAATTGTATTTGAGAATTTTTCTATAACACTTGTTTGTCACTCATTTGGACCAATGGGAAATTAAAGCCAAGGATCCATACTTATAGACTATCTAAGTCCGATTTCTCAATTGTATTTGAGAATTTTTCTATAAAATTTTAAAGATTAAAATTGTGTAAATTTTGTTGAGCTCTACGGGAATTTGGCAATTTGTGGGCACATTTATTTTTGTCACTCATTTGGACCAATGGGAAATTAAAGCCAAGGATCCATACTTATAGACTATGTAAGTCCGATTTCTCAATTGTATTTGAGAATTTTTCTATAACACTTGTTTGTCACTCATTTGGACCAATGGGAAATTAAAGCCAAGGATCCATACTTATAGACTATGTAAGTCCGATTTCTCAATTGTATTTGAGAATTTTTCTATAACACTTGTTTGTCACTCATTTGGACCAATGGGAAATTAAAGCCAAGGATCCATACTTATAGACTATGTAAGTTCGATTTCTCAATTGTATTTGAGAATTTTTCTATAACACTTGTTTGTCACTCATTTGGACCAATGGGAAATTAAAGCCAAGGATCCATACTTATAGACTATGTAAGTCCGATTTCTCAATTGTATTTGAGAATTTTTATATAACACTTGTTTTTCACTCATTTGGACCAATGGGAAATTAAAGCCAAGGATCCATACTTATAGACTATGTAAGTTCGATTTCTCAATTGTATTTGAGAATTTTTCTATAACACTTGTTTGTCACTCATTTGGACCAATGGGAAATTAAAGCCGAGGATCCATACTTATAGACTATGTAAGTCCTATTTCTCAATTGTATTTGAGAATTTTTCTATAACACTTGTTTGTCACTCATTTGGACCAATGGGAAATTAAAGCCGAGGATCCATACTAATAGACTATGTAAGTCCGATTTCTCAATTGTATTTGAGAATTTTTCTATAACACTTGTTAGTCACTCATTTGGACCAATGGGAAATTAAAGCCAAGGATCCATACTTATAGACTATGTAAGTCCGATTTCTCAATTGTATTTGAGAATTTTTCTATAACACTTGTTTGTCAGTCATTTGGACCAATGGAAAATTAAAGCCAAGGATCCATACTTATAGACTATGTAAGTCCGATTTCTCAATTGTATTTGAGAATTTTTCTATAACACTTGTTTGTCACTCATTTGGACCAATGGGAAATTAAAGCCGAGGATCCATACTTATAGACTATGTAAGTCCGATTTCTCAATTGTATTTGAGAATTTTTCTATAACACTTGTTTGTCACTCATTTGGACCAATGGGAAATTAAAGCCAAGGATCCATACTTATAGACTATGTAAGTCCAATTTCTCAATTGTATTTGAGAATTTTTCTATAACAATTGTTTGTCACTCATTTGGACCTATGGAAAATTAAAGCCAAGGATCCACACTTATAGGCAATGTAAGTCCGATTTCTCAATTGTATTTTAGAATTTTTCTATATCACTTGTTTGTCACTCATTTGGACCAATGGGAAATTAAAGCCGAGGATCCATACTTATAGACTATGTAAGTCCGATTTCTCAATTGTATTTGAGAAATTTTCTATAACACTTGTTTGTCACTCATTTGGGCCAATGGGAAATTAAAGCCAAGGATCCATACTTATAGACTATGTAAGTCCGATTTCTCAATTGTATTTGAGAATTTTTCTATAACACTTGTTTGTCACTCATTTGGACCAATGGGAAATTAAAGCCGAGGATCCATACTTATAGACTATGTAAGTCCGATTTCTCAATTGTATTTGAGAATTTTTCTATAACACTTGTTTGTCTCTCATTTGGACCAATGGGAAATTAAAGCCAAGGATCCATACTTATAGACTATGTAAGTCCGATTTCTCAATTGTATTTGAGAATTTTTCTATAACACTTGTTTGTCACTCATTTGGACCAATGGAAAATTAAAGCCAAGGATCCATACTTATAGGCTATGTAAGTCCGATTTCTCTATTGTATTTGAGAATTTTTCTATATCACTTGTTTGTCACTCATTTGGACCAATGGGAAATTAAGGCCGAGGATCCATACTTATAGACTATGTAAGTCCGATTTCTCAATTGTATTTGAGAATTTTTCTATAACACTTGTCTGTCACTCATTTGGGCCAATAGGAAATTAAAGCCAAGGATCCATACTTATAGACTATGTAAGTCCGATTTCTCAATTGTATTTGAGAAATTTTCTATAACACTTGTTTGTCACTCATTTGGACCAATGGGAAATTAAAGCCCAGGATCCATACTTATAGACTATCGAAGTCCGATTTCTCAATTGTATTTGAGAATTTTTCTATAACACTTGTTTGTCACTCATTTGGACCAATGGGAAATTAAAGCCAAGGATCCATACTTATAGGCTATGTAAGTCCGATTTCTCAATTGTATTTGAGAATTTTTCTATAAAACTTGTTTGTCACTCATTTGGACCAATGGGAAATTAAAGACAAGGATCCATACTTTTAGACTATGTAAGTCCGATTTCTCAATTGTATTTGAGAATTTTTCTATAAAACTTGTTTGTCACTCATTTGGAACAATGGGAAATTAAAGCCAAGGATCCATACTTATAGGCTATGTAAGTCTGATTTCTCAATTGTATTTGAGAATTTTTCTATAACACTTGTTTGTCACTCATTTGGACCAATGGGAAATTAAAGACAAGGATCCATACTTATAGACTATGTAAGTCCGATTTCTCAATTGTATTTGAGAATTTTTCTATAACACTTGTTTGTCACTCATTTGGACCAATGGGAAATTAAAGTCAAGGATCCATACTTATAGACTATGTAAGTCCGATTTCTCAATTGTATTTGAGAATTTTTCTATAACACTTGTTTGTCACTCATTTGGACCAATGGGAAATTAAAGCCAAGGATCCATAGTTATAGGCTATGTAAGTCCGATTTCTCAATTGTATTTGAGAATTTTTCTATAACACTTGTTTGTCACTCATTTGGACTAATGGGAAATTAAAGACAAGGATCCATACTTATAGACTATGTAAGTCCGATTTCTCAATTGTATTTGAGAATTTTTCTATAACACTTGTTTGTCACTCATTTGGACCAATGGGAAATTAAAGACAAGGATCCATACTTATAGACTATCTAAGTCCGATTTCTCAATTGTATTTGAGAATTTTTCTATAAAACTTGTTTGTCACTCATTTGGACCAATGGGAAATTAAAGCCAAGGATCCATACTTATAGGCTATGTAAGTCCGATTTCTCAATTGTATTTGAGAATTTTTCTATAAAATTTTAAAGATCAAAATTGTGTAAATTTTGTTGAGCTCTACGGGAATTTGGCAATTTGTGGGCACATGTATTTTTGTCACTCATTTGGACCAATGGGAAATTAAAGCCAAGGATCCATACTTATAGGCTATGTAAGTCGGATTTCTCATTTGTATTTGAGAATTTTTCTATAACACTTGTTTGTCACTTATTTGGACCAATGGGAAATTAAAGACAAGGATCCATACTTATAGACTATGTAAGTCCGATTTCTCAATTGTATTTGAGAATTTTTCTATAACACTTGTTTGTCACTCATTTGGACTAATGGGAAATTAAAGACAAGGATCCATACTTATAGACTATGTAAGTCCGATTTCTCAATTGTATTTGAGAATTTTTCTATAACACTTGTTTGTCACTCATTTGGACCAATGGGAAATTAAAGACAAGGATCCATACTTATAGACTATCTAAGTCCGATTTCTCAATTGTATTTGAGAATTTTTCTATAAAACTTGTTTGTCACTCATTTGGACCAATGGGAAATTAAAGCCAAGGATCCATACTTATAGGCTATGTAAGTCCGATTTCTCAATTGTATTTGAGAATTTTTCTATAAAATTTTAAAGATCAAAATTGTGTAAATTTTGTTGAGCTCTACGGGAATTTGGCAATTTGTGGGCACATGTATTTTTGTCACTCATTTGGACCAATGGGAAATTAAAGCCAAGGATCCATACTTATAGGCTATGTAAGTCGGATTTCTCATTTGTATTTGAGAATTTTTCTATAACACTTGTTTGTCACTTATTTGGACCAATGGGAAATTAAAGACAAGGATCCATACTTATAGACTATGTAAGTCCGATTTCTCAATTGTATTTGAGAATTTTTCTATAAAATTTTAAAGATTAAAATTGTGTAAATTTTGTTGAGCTCTACGGGAATTTGGCAATTTGTGGGCACATTTATTTTTGTCACTCATTTGGACCAAAGGGAAATTAAAGCCAAGGATCCATACTTATAGGCTATGTAAGTCGGATTTCTCATTTGTATTTGAGAATTTTTCTATAACACTTGTTTGTCACTTATTTGGACCAATTAAAGACAAGGATCCATACTTATAGACTATGTAAGTCCGATTTCTCAATTGTATTTGAGAATTTTTCTATAAAACTTGTTTGTCACTCATTTGGACCAATGGGAAATTAAAGCTAAGGATCCGTACTTATAGGCTATGTAAGTCCGATTTATCAATTGTATTTGAGAATTTTTCTATAACACTTGTTTGTCACTCATTTGGACCAATGGGAAATTAAAGCCAAGGATCCATACTTATAGACTATCTAAGTCCGATTTCTCAATTGTATTTGAGAATTTTTCTATAAAATTTTAAAGATTAAAATTGTGTAAATTTTGTTGAGCTCTACGGGAATTTGGCAATTTGTGGGCACATTTATTTTTGTCACTCATTTGGACCAATGGGAAATTAAAGCCAAGGATCCATACTTATAGGCTATGTAAGTCGGATTTCTCATTTGTATTTGAGAATTTTTCTATAACACTTGTTTGTCACTTATTTGGACCAATGGGAAATTAAAGACAAGGATCCATACTTATAGACTATGTAAGTCCGATTTCTCAATTGTATTTGAGAATTTTTCTATAAAATTTTAAAGATTAAAATTGTGTTAATTTTGTTGAGCTCTACGGGAATTTGGCAATTTGTGGGCACATTTATTTTTGTCACTCATTTGGACCAATGGGAAATTAAAGCCAAGGATCCATACTTATAGGCTATGTAAGTCGGATTTCTCATTTGTATTTGAGAATTTTTCTATAACACTTGTTTGTCACTCATTTGGACCAATGAGAAATTAAAGCCATGGATCCATACTTATAGACTATGTAAGTCCGATTTCTCAATTGTATTTGAGAATTTTTCTATAAAATTTTAAAGATTAAAATTGTGTAAATTTTGTTGAGCTCTACGGGAATTTGGCAATTTGTGGGCACATTTATTTTTGTCACTCATTTGGACCAATGGGAAATTAAAGCCAAGGATCCATACTTATAGGCTATGTAAGTCGGATTTCTCATTTGTATTTGAGAATTTTTCTATAACACTTGTTTGTCACTTATTTGGACCAATGGGAAATTAAAGACAAGGATCCATACTTATAGACTATGTAAGTCCGATTTCTCAATTGTATTTGAGAATTTTTCTATAACACTTGTTTGTCACTCATTTGGACCAATGGGAAATTAAAGACAAGGATCCATACTTATAGGTTATGTAAGTCGGATTTCTCATTTGTATTTGAGAATTTTTCTATAACACTTGTTTGTCACTTATTTGGACCAATGGGAAATTAAAGACAAGGATCCATACTTATAGACTATGTAAGTCCGATTTCTCAATTGTATTTGAGAATTTTTCTATAACACTTGTTTGTCACTCATTTGGACCAATGGGAAATTAAAGACAAGGATCCATACTTATAGGCTATGTAAGTCGGATTTCTCATTTGTATTTGAGAATTTTTCTATAACACTTGTTTGTCACTCATTTGGACCAATGAGAAATTAAAGCCAAGGATCCATACTTATAGACTATGTAAGTCCGATTTCTCAATTGTATTTGAGAATTTTTCTATAACACTTGTTTGTCACTTATTTGGACCAATGGGAAATTAAAGACAAGGATCCATACTTATAGGCTATGTAAGTCGGATTTCTCATTTGTATTTGAGAATTTTTCTATAACACTTGTTTGTCACTCATTTGGACCAATGAGAAATTAAAGCCAAGGATCCATACTTATAGACTATGTAAGTCCGATTTCTCAATTGTATTTGAGAATTTTTCTATAACACTTGTTTGTCACTCATTTGGACCAATGGGAAATTAAAGACAAGGATCCATACTTATAGGCTATGTAAGTCGGATTTCTCATTTGTATTTGAGAATTTTTCTATAACACTTGTTTGTCACTCATTTGGACCAATGGGAAATTAAAGCCAAGGATCCATACTTATAGACTATGTAAGTCCGATTTCTCAATTGTATTTGAGAATTTTTCTATAAAACTTGTTTGTCACTCATTTGGACCAATGGGAAATTAAAGCCAAGGATCCATACTTATAGGCTATGTAAGTCCGATTTCTCAATTGTATTTGAGAATTTTTCTATAACACTTGTTTGTCACTCATTTGGACCAATGGGAAATTAAAGCCAAGGATCCATACTTATAGACTATCTAAGTCCGATTTCTCAATTGTATTTGAGAATTTTTCTATAACACTTGTTTGTCACTCATTTGGACCAATGGGAAATTAAAGCCAAGGATCCATACTTATAGGCTATGTAAGTCCGATTTCTCAATTGTATTTAAGAATTTTTCCATAAAACTTGTTTGTCACTCATTTGGACCAATGGGAAATTAAAGACAAGGATCCATACTTATAGACTATGTAAGTCCGATTTCTCAATTGTATTTGAGAATTTTTCTATAAAACTTGTTTGTCACTCATTTGGACCAATGGGAAATTAAAGCCAAGGATCCATACTTATAGGCTATGTAAGTCCGATTTCTCAATTGTATTTGAGAATTTTTCTATAACACTTGTTTGTCACTCATTTGGACCAATGGGAAATTAAAGCCAAGGATCCATACTTATAGACTATCTAAGTCCGATTTCTCAATTGTATTTGAGAATTTTTCTATAAAATTTTAAAGATTAAAATTGTGTAAATTTTGTTGAGCTCTACGGGAATTTGGCAATTTGTGGGCACATTTATTTTTGTCACTCATTTGGACCAATGGGAAATTAAAGCCAAGGATCCATACTTATAGGCTATGTAAGTCCGATTTCTCAATTGTATTTGAAAATTTTTCTATAACACTTGTTTGTCACTCATTTGGACCAATGGGAAATTAAAGACAAGGATCCATACTTATAGACTATGTAAGTCCGATTTCTCAATTGTATTTGAGAATTTTTCTATAACACTTGTTTGTCACTCATTTGGACCAATGAGAAATTAAAGCCAAGGATCCATACTTATAGACTATCTAAGTCCGATTTCTCAATTGTATTTGAGAATTTTTCTATAAAATTTTAAAGATTAAAATTGTGTAAATTTTGTTGAGCTCTACGGGAATTTGGCAATTTGTGGGCACATTTAGGGATCCATACTTATAGACTATCTAAGTCCGATTTCTCAATTGTATTTGAGAATTTTTCTATAAAACTTGTTTGTCACTCATTTGGACCAATGGGAAATTAAAGCCAAGGATCCATACTTATAGGGTATGTAAGTCCGATTTCTCAATTGTATTTGAGAATTTTTCTATATCACTTGTTTGTCACTCATTTGGACCAATGGGAAATTAAAGCCAAGGATCCATACTTATAGACTATCTAAGTCCGATTTCTCAATTGTATTTGAGAATTTTTCTATATCACTTGTTTGTCACTCATTTGGACCAATGGGAAATTAAAGCCAAGGATCCATACTTATAGACTATCTAAGTCCGATTTCTCAATTGTATTTGATAATTTTTCTATAAAATTTTAAAGATTAAAATTGTGTAAATTTTGTTGAGCTCTACGGGAATTTGGCAATTTGTGGGCACATTTATTTTTGTCACTCATTTGGACCAATGGGAAATTAAAGCCAAGGATCCATACTTATAGGCTATGTAAGTCCAATTTCTCAATTGTATTTGAGAATTTTTCTATAAAACTTGTTTGTCACTCATTTGGACCAATGGGAAATTAAAGCCAAAGATCCATACTTATAGGCTATGTAAGTCCGATTTCTCAATTGTATTTGAGAATTTTTCTATAACACTTGTTTGTCACTCATTTGGACCAATGGGAAATTAAAGCCAAGGATCCATACTTATAGGCTATGTAAGTCCGATTTCTCAATTGTATTTGAGAATTTTTCTATAAAATTTTAAAGATCAAAATTGTGTAAATTTTGTTGAGCTCTACAGAAATTTGGCAATTTGTGGGCACATTTATTTTTGTCACTCATTTGGACCAATGGGAAATTAAAGCCAAGGATCCATACTTATAGGCTATGTAAGTCCGATTTCTCAATTGTATTTGAGAATTTTTCTGTAACACTTGTTTGTCACTCATTTGGACCAATGGGAAATTAAAGACAAGGCTCCATACTTATAGACTATGTAAGTCCGATTTCTCAATTGTATTTGAGAATTTTTCTATAACACTTGTTTGTCACTCATTTGGACCAATGGGAAATTAAAGCCAAGGATCCATACTTATAGACTATCTAAGTCGATTTCTCAATTGTATTTGAGAATTTTTCTATAAAATTTTAAAGATTAAAATTGTGTAAATTTTGTTGAGCTCTACGGGAATTTGGCAATTTGTGGGCACATTTATTTTTGTCACTCATTTGGACCAATGGGAAATTAAAGCCAAGGATCCATACTTATAGGCTATGTAAGTCCGATTTCTCAATTGTATTTGAGAATTTTTCTATAAAATTTTAAAGATCAAAATTGTGTAAATTTTGTTGAGCTCTACAGAAATTTGGCAATTTGTGGGCACATTTATTTTTGTCACTCATTTGGACCAATGGGAAATTAAAGACAAGGCTCCATACTTATAGACTATGTAAGTCCGATTTCTCAATTGTATTTGAGAATTTTTCTATAACACTTGTTTGTCACTCATTTGGACCAATGGGAAATTAAAGCCAAGGATCCATACTTATAGACTATCTAAGTCGATTTCTCAATTGTATTTGAGAATTTTTCTATAAAATTTTAAAGATTAAAATTGTGTAAATTTTGTTGAGCTCTACGGGAATTTGGCAATTTGTGGGCACATTTATTTTTGTCACTCATTTGGACCAATGGGAAATTAAAGCCAAGGATCCATACTTATAGGCTACGTAAGTCCGATTTCTCAATTTTATTTGAGAATTTTTCTATAAAACTTGTTTGTCACTCATTTGGACCAATGGGAAATTAAAGACAAGGATCCATACTTATAGACTATGTAAGTCCGATTTCTCAATTGTATTTGAGAATTTTTCTATAAAACTTGTTTGTCACTCATTTGGACCAATGGGAAATTAAAGACAAGGATCCATACTTATAGACTATGTAAGTCCGATTTCTCAATTGTATTTGAGAATTTTTCTATAAAACTTGTTTGTCACTCATTTGGACCAATGGGAAATTAAAGACAAGGATCCATACTTATAGACTATCTAAGTCCGATTTCTCAATTGTATTTGAGAATTTTTCTATAACACTTGTTTGTCACTCATTTGGACCAATGGGAAATTAAAGACAAGGATCCATACTTATAGACTATCTAAGTCCGATTTCTCAATTGTATTTGAGAATTTTTCTATAAAATTTTAAAGATTAAAATTGTGTAAATTTTGTTGAGCTCTACGGGAATTTGGCAATTTGTGGGCACATTTATTTTTGTCACTCATTTGGACCAATGGGAAATTAAAGCCAAGGATCCATACTTATAGGCTATGTAAGTCCGATTTCTCAATTGTATTTGAGAATTTTTCTATAAAACTTGTTTGTCACTCATTTGGACCAATGGGAAATTAAAGACAAGGATCCATACTTATAGGCTATGTAAGTCCGATTTCTCAATTGTATTTGAGAATTTTTCTATAACACTTGTTTGTCACTCATTTGGACCAATGGGAAATTAAAGCCAAGGATCCATACTTATAGACTATCTAAGTCCGATTTCTCAATTGTATTTGAGAATTTTTCAATAAAATTTTAAAGATTAAAATTGTGTAAAGTTTGTTGAGCTCTACGGGAATTTGGCAATTTGTGGGCACATTTATTTTTGTCACTCATTTGGACCAATGGGAAATTAAAGCCAAGGATCCATACTTATAGGCTATGTAAGTCCGATTTCTCAATTGTATTTGAGAATTTTTCTATAAAACTTGTTTGTCACTCATTTGGACCAATGGGTAATTAAAGACAAGGATCCATACTTATAGACTATGTAAGTCCGATTTCTCAATTGTATTTGAGAATTTTTCTATAACACTTGTTTGTCACTCATTTGGACCAATGGGAAATTAAAGCCAAGGATCCATACTTATAGACTATCTAAGTCCGATTTCTCAATTGTATTTGAGAATTTTTCTATAACACTTGTTTGTCACTCATTTAGACCAATGGGAAATTAAAGACAAGGATCCATACTTATAGACTATGTAAGTCCGATTTCTCAATTGTATTTGAGAATTTTTCTATAACACTTGTTTGTCACTCATTTGGACCAATGGGAAATTAAAGCCAAGGATCCATACTTATAGACTATCTAAGTCCGATTTCTCAATTGTATTTGAGAATTTTTCTATAAAATTTTAAAGATTAAAATTGTGTAAATTTTGTTGAGCTCTACGGGAATTTGGCAATTTGTGGGCACATTTATTTTTGTCACTCATTTGGACCAATGGGAAATTAAAGCCAAGGATCCATACTTATAGGCTATGTAAGTCCGATTTCTCAATTGTATTTGAGAATTTTTCTATAAAACTTGTTTGTCACTCATTTGGACCAATGGGAAATTAAAGATAAGGATCCATACTTATAGGCTATGTAAGTCCGATTTCTCAATTGTATTTGAGAATTTTTCTATAACACTTGTTTGTCACTCATTTGGACCAATGGGAAATTAAAGCCAAGGATCCATACTTATAGACTATGTAACTCCGATTTCTCAATTGTATTTGAGAAGTTTTCTATAAAACTTGTTTGTCACTCATTTGGACCAATGGGAAATTAAAGCCAAGGATCCATACTTATAGACTATCTAAGTCCGATTTCTCAATTGTATTTGAGAATTTTTCTATAACACTTGTTTGTCACTCATTTGGACCAATGGGAAATTAAAGCCGAGGATCCATACTTATAGACAATGTAAGTCCGATTTCGCAATTGTATTTGAGAATTTTTCTATAACACTTGTTTGTCACTCATTTGGACCAATGGGAAATTAAAGCCGAGGATCCATACTTAAAGACTATGTAGGTTCGATTTCTCTATTGTATTTGAGAATTTTTCTATAACACTTGTTTGTCACTCATTTGGACCAATGGGAAATTAAAGCCAAGGATCCATACTTATAGACTATGTAACTCCGATTTCTCAATTGTATTTGAGAATTTTTCTATAACACTTTTTTGTCACTCATTTGGACCAATGGGAAATTAAAGCCAAGGATCCATACTTATAGGCTATGTAAGTCCGATTTCTCAATTGTATTTGAGAATTTTTCTATAACACTTGTTTGTCACTCATTTGGACCAATGGGAAATTAAAGCCGAGGATCCATACTTATAGACTATGTAAGTCCGATTTCTCAATTGTATTTGAGAATTTTTCTATAACACTTGTTTGTCACTCATTTGGACCAATGGGAAATTAAAGCCAAGGATCCATACTTATAGACTATGTTACTCCGATTTCTCAATTGTATTTGAGAATTTTTCTATAACACTTTTTTGTCACTCATTTGGACCAATGGGAAATTAAAGCCAAGGATCCATACTTATAGGCTATGTAAGTCCGATTTCTCAATTGTATTTGAGAATTTTTCTATAACACTTGTTTGTCACTCATTTGGACCAATGGGAAATTAAAGCCGAGGATCAATACTTATAGACTATGTAAGTCCGATTTCTCAATTGTATTTGAGAATTTTTCTATAACACTTGTTTGTCACTCATTTGGACCAATGGGAAATTAAAGCCAAGGATCCATACTTATAGACTATGTAAGTCCGATTTCTCAATTGTATTTGAGAATTTTTCTATAACACTTGTTTGTCACTCATTTGGACCAATGGGAAATTAAAGCCAAGGATCCATACTTATAGACTATGTAAGTCCGATTTCTCAATTGTATTTGAGAATTTTTCTATAACACTTGTTTGTCACTCATTTGGACCAATGGGAAATTAAAGCCAAGGATCTATACTTATAGACTATGTAAGTTCGATTTCTCAATTGTATTTGAGAATTTTTCTATAACAGTTGTTTGTCACTCATTTGGACCAATGGGAAATTAAAGCCAAGGATCCTTACTTATAGACTATGTAAGTCCGATTTCTCAATTGTATTTGAGAATTTTTATATAACACTTGTTTGTCACTCATTTGGACCAATGGGAAATTAAAGCCAAGGATCCATACTTATAGACTATGTAAGTTCGATTTCTCAATTGTATTTGAGAATTTTTCTATAACACTTGTTTGTCACACATTTGGACCAATAGGAAATTAAAGCCGAGGATCCATACTTATAGACTATGTAAGTCCGATTTCTCAATTGTATTTGAGAATTTTTCTATAACACTTGTTGGTCACTCATTTGGACCAATGGGAAATTAAAGCCGAGGATCCATACTAATAGACTATGTAAGTCCGATTTCTCAATTGTATTTGAGAATTTTTCTATAACACTTGTTTGTCACTCATTTGGACCAATGGGAAATTAAAGCCAAGGATCCATACTTATAGACTATGTAAGTCCGATTTCTCAATTGTATTTGAGAATTTTTCTATAACACTTGTTTGTCACTCATTTGGACCAATGGAAAATTAAAGCCAAGGATCCATACTTATAGACTATGTAAGTCCGATTTCTCAATTGTATTTGAGAATTTTTCTATAACACTTGTTTGTCACTCATTTGGACCAATGGGAAATTAAAGCCGAGGATCCATACTTATAGACTATGTAAGTCCGATTTCTCAATTGTATTTGAGAATTTTTCTATAACACTTGTTTGTCACTCATTTGGACCAATGGGAAATTAAAGCCAAGGATCCATACTTATAGACTATGTAAGTCCAATTTCTCAATTGTATTTGAGAATTTTTCTATAACACTTGTTTGTCACTCATTTGGACCAATGGAAAATTAAAGCCAAGGATCCATACTTATAGGCTATGTAAGTCCGATTTCTCAATTGTATTTGAGAATTTTTCTATAACACTTGTTTGTCACTCATTTGGACCAATGGGAAATTAAAGCCAAGGATCCATACTTATAGGCTATGTAAGTCCGATTTCTCAATTGTATTTGAGAATTTTTCTATAAAACTTGTTTGTCACTCATTTGGACCAATGGGAAATTAAAGACAAGGATCCATACTTTTAGACTATGTAAGTCCGATTTCTCAATTGTATTTGAGAATTTTTCTATAACACTTGTTTGTCACTCATTTGGACCAATGGGAAATTAAAGCCAAGGATCCATACTTATAGACTATCGAAGTCCGATTTCTCAATTGTATTTGAGAATTTTTCTATAACACTTGTTTGTCACTCATTTGGACCAATGGGAAATTAAAGCCAAGGATCCATACTTATAGACTATCGAAGTCCGATTTCTCAATTGTATTTGAGAATTTTTCTATAACACTTGTTTGTCACTCATTTGGACCAATGGGAAATTAAAGCCAAGGATCCATACTTATAGACTATCGAAGTCCGATTTCTCAATTGTATTTGAGAATTTTTCTATAACACTTGTTTGTCACTCATTTGGACCAATGGGAAATTAAAGCCAGGGATCCATACTTATAGACTATCGAAGTCCGATTTCTCAATTGTATTTGAGAATTTTTCTATAAAACTTGTTTGTCACTCATTTGGACCAATGGGAAATTAAAGACAAGGATCCATACTTTTAGACTATGTAAGTCCGATTTCTCAATTGTATTTGAGAATTTTTCTATAAAACTTGTTTGTCACTCATTTGGAACAATGGGAAATTAAAGCCAAGGATCCATACTTATAGGCTATGTAAGTCTGATTTCTCAATTGTATTTGAGAATTTTTCTATAACACTTGTTTGTCACTCATTTGGACCAATGGGAAATTAAAGACAAGGATCCATACTTATAGACTATGTAAGTCCGATTTCTCAATTGTATTTGAGAATTTTTCTATAACACTTGTTTGTCACTCATTTGGACCAATGGGAAATTAAAGCCAAGGATCCATACTTATAGACTATGTAAGTCCGATTTCTCAATTGTATTTGAGAATTTTTCTATAACACTTGTTTGTCACTCATTTGGACCAATGGGAAATTAAAGACAAGGATCCATACTTATAGACTATGTAAGTCCGATTTCTCAATTGTATTTGAGAATTTTTCTATAACACTTGTTTGTCACTCATTTGGACCAATGGGAAATTAAAGCCAGAGATCCATACTTATAGACTATGTAAGTCCGATTTCTCAATTGTATTTGAGAATTTTTCTATAACACTTGTTTGTCACTCATTTGGACCAATGGGAAATTAAAGGCAAGGATCCATACTTATAGACTATGTAAGTCCGATTTCTCAATTGTATTTGAGAATTTTTCTATAACACTTGTTTGTCACTCATTTGGACCAATGGGAAATTAAAGACAATGATCCATACTTATAGACTATGTAAGTCCGATTTCTCAATTGTATTTGAGAATTTTTCTATAACACTTGTTTGTCACTCATTTGGACCAATGGGAAATTAAAGACAAGGATCCATACTTATAGACTATGTAAGTCCGATTTCTCAATTGTATTTGAGAATTTTTCTATAACACTTGTTTGTCACTCATTTGGACCAATGGGAAATTAAAGCCAAGGATCCATACTTATAGACTATGTAAGTCCGATTTCTCAATTGTATTTGAGAATTTTTCTATAACACTTGTTTGTCACTCATTTGGACCAATGGGAAATTAAAGACAAGTATCCATACTTATAGACTATGTAAGTCCGATTTCTCAATTGTATTTGAGAATTTTTCTATAACACTTGTTTGTCACTCATTTGGACCAATGGGAAATTAAAGACAAGGATCCATACTTATAGACTATGTAAGTCCGATTTCTCAATTGTATTTGAAAGTTTTTCTATAACACTTGTTTGTCACTCATTTGGACCAATGGGAAATTAAAGACAAGGATCCATACTTATAGACTATGTAAGTCCGATTTCTCAATTGTATTTGAGAATTTTTCTATAACACTTGTTTGTCACTCATTTGGACCAATGGGAAATTAAAGACAAGGATCCATACTTATAGACTATGTAAGTCCGATTTCTCAATTGTATTTGAAAGTTTTTCTATAACACTTGTTTGTCACTCATTTGGACCAATGGGAAATTAAAGACAAGGATCCATACTTATAGACTATCTAAGTCCGATTTCTCAATTGTATTTGAGAATTTTTCTATAAAATTTTAAAGATTAAAATTGTGTAAATTTTGTTGAGCTCTACGGGAATTTGGCAATTTGTGGGCACATTTATTTTTGTCACTCATTTAAACAAATGGGAAATTAAAGCCAAGGATCCATACTTATAGGCTATGTAAGTCCGATTTCTCAATTGTATTTGAGAATTTTTCTATAACACTTGTTTGTCACTCATTTGGACCAATGGGAAATTAAAGACAAGGATCCATACTTATAGACTATGTAAGTCCGATTTCTCAATTGTATTTGAGAATTTTTCTATAAAACTTGTTTGTCACTCATTTGGACCAATGGGAAATTAAAGCCAAGGATCCATACTTATAGGCTATGTAAGTCCGATTTCTCAATTGTATTTGAGAATTTTTCTATAACACTTGTTTGTCACTCATTTGGTTCAATGGGAAATTAAAGCCAAGGATCCATACTTATAGACTATCTAAGTCCGATTTCTCAATTGTATTTGAGAATTTTTCTATAAAATTTTAAAGATTAAAATTGTGTAAATTTTGTTGAGCTCTACGGGAATTTGGCAATTTGTGGGCACATTTATTTTTGTCACTCATTTGGACCAATGGGAAATTAAAGCCAAGGATCCATACTTATAGGCTATGTAAGTCGGATTTCTCATTTGTATTTGAGAATTTTTCTATAACACTTGTTTGTCACTTATTTGGACCAATGGGAAATTAAAGACAAGGATCCATACTTATAGACTATGTAAGTCCGATTTCTCAATTGTATTTGAGAATTTTTCTATAAAATTTTAAAGATTAAAATTGTGTAAATTTTGTTGAGCTCTACGGGAATTTGGCAATTTGTGGGCACATTTATTTTTGTCACTCATTTGGACCAATGGGAAATTAAAGCCAAGGATCCATACTTATAGGCTATGTAAGTCGGATTTCTCATTTGTATTTGAGAATTTTTCTATAACACTTGTTTGTC
Source organism: Lypha dubia (assembly GCA_947311025.1). Classification (NCBI taxonomy): domain Eukaryota; kingdom Metazoa; phylum Arthropoda; class Insecta; order Diptera; family Tachinidae; genus Lypha; species Lypha dubia. The sequence continues at coordinate 1,423,280 of OX371264.1, read as the reverse complement.
ACTTATTTGGACCAATTAAAGACAAGGATCCATACTTATAGACTATGTAAGTCCGATTTCTCAATTGTATTTGAGAATTTTTCTATAACACTTGTTGGTCACTCATTTGGACCAATGGGAAATTAAAGCCAAGGATCCATACTTATAGACTATGTAAGTCCGATTTCTCAATTGTATTTGAGAATTTTTCTATAAAATTTTAAAGATTAAAATTGTGTAAATTTTGTTGAGCTCTACGGGAATTTGGCAATTTGTGGGCACATTTATTTTTGTCACTCATTTGGACCAATGGGAAATTAAAGCCAAGGATCCATACTTATAGGCTATGTAAGTCGGATTTCTCATTTGTATTTGAGAATTTTTCTATAACACTTGTTTGTCACTTATTTGGACCAATGGGAAATTAAAGACAAGGATCTATACTTATAGACTATGTAAGTCCGATTTCTCAATTGTATTTGAGAATTTTTCTATAACACTTGTTTGTCACTCATTTGGACCAATAGGAAATTAAAGACAAGGATCCATACTTATAGACTATGTAAGTCCGATTTCTCAATTGTATTTGAGAATTTTTCTATAACACTTGTTTGTCACTCATTTGGACCAATAGGAAATTAAAGACAAGGATCCATACTTATAGACTATGTAAGTCCGATTTCTCAATTGTATTTGAGAATTTTTCTATAACACTTGTTTGTCACTCATTTGGACCAATGGGAAATTAAAGACAAGGATCCATACTTATAGACTATGTAAGTCCGATTTCTCAATTGTATTTGAGAATTTTTCTATAACACTTGTTTGTCACTCATTTGGACCAATGGGAAATTAAAGCCAAGGATCCATACTTATAGACTATGTAAGTCCGATTTCTCAATTGTATTTGAGAATTTTTCTATAAAATTTTAAAGATTAAAATTGTGTAAATTTTGTTGAGCTCTACGGGAATTTGGCAATTTGTGGGCACATTTATTTTTGTCACTCATTTGGACCAATGGGAAATTAAAGCCAAGGATCCATACTTATAGGCTATGTAAGTCGGATTTCTCATTTGTATTTGAGAATTTTTCTATAACACTTGTTTGTCACTTATTTGGACCAATGGGAAATTAAAGACAAGGATCTATACTTATAGACTATGTAAGTCCGATTTCTCAATTGTATTTGAGAATTTTTCTATAACACTTGTTTGTCACTCATTTGGACCAATAGGAAATTAAAGACAAGGATCCATACTTATAGACTATGTAAGTCCGATTTCTCAATTGTATTTGAGAATTTTTCTATAACACTTGTTTGTCACTCATTTGGACCAATAGGAAATTAAAGACAAGGATCCATACTTATAGACTATGTAAGTCCGATTTCTCAATTGTATTTGAGAATTTTTCTATAACACTTGTTTGTCACTCATTTGGACCAATGGGAAATTAAAGACAAGGATCCATACTTATAGACTATGTAAGTCCGATTTCTCAATTGTATTTGAGAATTTTTCTATAACACTTGTTTGTCACTCATTTGGACCAATGGGAAATTAAAGCCAAGGATCCATACTTATAGACTATGTAAGTCCGATTTCTCAATTGTATTTGAGAATTTTTCTATAAAATTTTAAAGATTAAAATTGTGTAAATTTTGTTGAGCTCTACGGGAATTTGGCAATTTGTGGGCACATTTATTTTTGTCACTCATTTGGACCAATGGGAAATTAAAGCCAAGGATCCATACTTATAGGCTATGTAAGTCCGATTTCTCAATTGTATTTGAGAATTTTTCTATAAAACTTGTTTGTCACTCATTTGGACCAATGGGAAATTAAAGACAAGGATCCATACTTATAGACTATGTAAGTCCGATTTCTCAATTGTATTTGAGAATTTTTCTATAAAACTTGTTTGTCACTCATTTGGACCAATGGGAAATTAAAGCCAAGGATCCATACTTATAGGCTATGTAAGTCCGATTTCTCAATTGTATTTGAGAATTTTTCTATAACACTTGTTTGTCACTCATTTGGACCAATGGGAAATTAAAGCCAAGGATCCATACTTATAGACTATCTAAGTCCGATTTCTCAATTGTATTTGAGAATTTTTCTATAACACTTGTTTGTCACTCATTTGGACCAATGGGAAATTAAAGCCAAGGATCCATACTTATAGGCTATGTAAGTCCGATTTCTCAATTGTATTTGAGAATTTTTCTATAAAACTTGTTTGTCACTCATTTGGACCAATGGGAAATTAAAGACAAGGATCCATACTTATAGACTATCTAAGTCCGATTTCTCAATTGTATTTGAGAATTTTTCTATAAAACTTGTTTGTCACTCATTTGGACCAATGGGAAATTAAAGCCAAGGATCCATACTTATAGGCTATGTAAGTCCGATTTCTCAATTGTATTTGAGAATTTTTCTATATCACTTGTTTGTCACTCATTTGGACCAATGGGAAATTAAAGCCAAGGATCCATACTTATATACTATCTAAGTCCGATTTCTCAATTGTATTTGATAATTTTTCTATAAAATTTTAAAGATTAAAATTGTGTAAATTTTGTTGAGCTCTACGGGAATTTGGCAATTTGTGGGCACATTTATTTTTGTCACTCATTTGGACCAATGGGAAATTAAAGCCAAGGATCCATACTTATAGGCTATGTAAGTCCAATTTCTCAATTGTATTTGAGAATTTTTCTATAAAACTTGTTTGTCACTCATTTGGACCAATGGGAAATTAAAGCCAAAGATCCATACTTATAGGCTATGTAAGTCCGATTTCTCAATTGTATTTGAGAATTTTTCTATAACACTTGTTTGTCACTCATTTGGACCAATGGGAAATTAAAGCAAAGGATCCATACTTATAGACTATCTAAGTCCGATTTCTCAATTGTATTTGAGAATTTTTCTATAAAATTTTAAAGATTAAAATTGTGTAAATTTTGTTGAGCTCTACGGGAATTTGACAATTTGTGGGCACATTTATTTTTGTCACTCATTTGGACCAATGGGAAATTAAAGCCAAAGAACCATACTTATAGGCTATGTAAGTCCGATTTCTCAATTGTATATGAGAATTTTTCTATAACACTTGTTTGTCACTCATTTGGACCAATGGGAAATTAAAGCCAAGGATCCATACTTATAGGCTATGTAAGTCCGATTTCTCAATTGTATTTGAGAATTTTTCTATAAAATTTTAAAGATCAAAATTGTGTAAATTTTGTTGAGCTCTACAGGAATTTGGCAATTTGTGGGCACATTTATTTTTGTCACTCATTTGGACCAATGGGAAATTAAAGCCAAGGATCCATACTTATAGGCTATGTAAGTCCGATTTCTCAATTGTATTTGAGAATTTTTCTATAACACTTGTTTGTCACTCATTTGGACCAATGGGAAATTAAAGCCAAGGATCCATACTTATAGACTATCTAAGTCCGATTTCTCAATTGTATTTGAGAATTTTTCTATAGCACTTGTTTGTCACTCATTTGGACCAATGGGAAATTAAAGCCAAGGATCTATACTTATAGACTATCTTAGTCCGATTTCTCAATTGTATTTGAGAATTTTTCTATAAAATTTTAAAGATTAAAATTGTGTAAATTTTGTTGAGCTCTACGGGAATTTGGCAATTTGTGGGCACATTTAGGGATCCATACTTATAGACTATCTAAGTCCGATTTCTCAATTGTATTTGAGAATTTTTCTATAAAATTTTAAAGATTAAAATTGTGTAAATTTTGTTGAGCTCTACGGGAATTTGGCAATTTGTGGGCACATTTAGGGATCCATACTTATAGACTATCTAAGTCCGATTTCTCAATTGTGTTTGAGAATTTTTCTATAAAATTTTAAAGATTAAAATTGTGTAAATTTTGTTGAGCTCTACGGGAATTTGGCAATTTGTGGGCACATTTAGGGATCCATACTTATAGACTATCTAAGTCCGATTTCTCAATTGTATTTGAGAATTTTTCTATAAAACTTGTTTGTCACTCATTTGGACCAATGGGAAATTAAAGCCAAGGATCCATACTTATAGGCTATGTAAGTCCGATTTCTCAATTGTATTTGAGAATTTTTCTATAAAATTTTAAAGATCAAAATTGTGTAAATTTTGTTGAGCTCTACAGGAATTTGGCAATTTGTGGGCACATTTATTTTTGTCACTCATTTGGACCAATGGGAAATTAAAGGCAAGGATCCATACTTATAGGCTATGTAAGTCCGATTTCTCAATTGTATTTGAGAATTTTTCTATAACACTTGTTTGTCACTCATTTGGACCAATGGGAAATTAAAGCCAAGGATCCATACTTATAGGCTATGTAAGTCCGAATTCTCAATTGTATTTGGGAATTTTTCTATAACACTTGTTTGTCACTCATTTGGACCAATGGGAAATTAAAGCCAAGGATCCATACTTATAGGCTATGTAAGTCCGATTTCTCAATTGTATTTGAGAATTTTTCTATAACACTTGTTTGTCACTCATTTGGACCAATGGGAAATTAAAGCCAAGGATCCATACTTATAGACTATCTAAGTCCGATTTCTCAATTGTATTTGAGAATTTTTCTATAGCACTTGTTTGTCACTCATTTGGACCAATGGGAAATTAAAGCCAAGGATCCATACTTATAGGCTATGTAAGTCCGATTTCTCAATTGTATTTGAGAATTTTTCTATAACACTTGTTTGTCACTCATTTGGACCAATGGGAAATTAAAGCCAAGGATCCATACTTATAGACTATCTAAGTCCGATTTCTCAATTGTATTTGAGAATTTTTCTATAGCACTTGTTTGTCACTCATTTGGACCAATGGGAAATTAAAGCCAAGGATCCATACTTATAGACTATCTAAGTCCGATTTCTCAATTGTATTTGAGAATTTTTCTATAAAATTTTAAAGATTAAAATTGTGTAAATTTTGTTGAGCTCTACGGGAATTTGGCAATTTGTGGGCACATTTAGGGATCCATACTTATAGACTATCTAAGTCCGATTTCTCAATTGTATTTGAGAATTTTTCTATAAAACTTGTTTGTCACTCATTTGGACCAATGGGAAATTAAAGCCAAGGATCCATACTTATAGGCTATGTAAGTCCGATTTCTCAATTGTATTTGAGAATTTTTCTATGTCACTTGTTTGTCACTCATTTGGACCAATGGGAAATTAAAGCCAAGGATCCATACTTATATACTATCTAAGTCCGATTTCTCAATTGTATTTGATAATTTTTCTATAAAATTTAAAAGATTAAAATTGTGTAAATTTTGTTGAGCTCTACGGGAATTTGGCAATTTGTGGGCACATTTATTTTTGTCACTCGTTTGGACCAATGGGAAATTAAAGCCAAGGATCCATACTTATAGGCTATGTAAGTCCAATTTCTCAATTGTATTTGAGAATTTTTCTATAAAACTTGTTTGTCACTCATTTGGACCAATGGGAAATTAAAGCCAAGGATCCATACTTATAGGCTATGTAAGTCCGATTTCTCAATTGTATTTGAGAATTTTTCTATGTCACTTGTTTGTCACTCATTTGGACCAATGGGAAATTAAAGCCAAGGATCCATACTTATATACTATCTAAGTCCGATTTCTCAATTGTATTTGATAATTTTTCTATAAAATTTAAAAGATTAAAATTGTGTAAATTTTGTTGAGCTCTACGGGAATTTGGCAATTTGTGGGCACATTTATTTTTGTCACTCGTTTGGACCAATGGGAAATTAAAGCCAAGGATCCATACTTATAGGCTATGTAAGTCCAATTTCTCAATTGTATTTGAGAATTTTTCTATAAAACTTGTTTGTCACTCATTTGGACCAATGGGAAATTAAAGCCAAGGATCCATACTTATAGGCTATGTAAGTCCGATTTCTCAATTGTATTTGAGAATTTTTCTATGTCACTTGTTTGTCACTCATTTGGACCAATGGGAAATTAAAGCCAAGGATCCATACTTATATACTATCTAAGTCCGATTTCTCAATTGTATTTGATAATTTTTCTATAAAATTTAAAAGATTAAAATTGTGTAAATTTTGTTGAGCTCTACGGGAATTTGGCAATTTGTGGGCACATTTATTTTTGTCACTCGTTTGGACCAATGGGAAATTAAAGCCAAGGATCCATTCTTATAGGCTATGTAAGTCCAATTTCTCAATTGTATTTGAGAATTTTTCTATAAAACTTGTTTGTCACTCATTTGGACCAATGGGAAATTAAAGCCAAAGATCCATACTTATAGGCTATGTAAGTCCGATTTCTCAATTGTATTTGAGAATTTTTCTATAACACTTGTTTGTCACTCATTTGGACCAATGGGAAATTAAAGACAAGGATCCATACTTATAGATTATGTAAGTCCGATTTCTCAATTGTATTTGAGAATTTTTCTATAACACTTGTTTGTCACTCATTTGGACCAATGGGAAATTAAAGCCAAGGATCCATACTTATAGGCTATGTAAGTCCGATTTCTCAATTGTATTTGAGAATTTTTCTATAACACTTGTTTGTCACTCATTTGGACCAATGGGAAATTAAAGACAAGGATCCATACTTATAGATTATGTAAGTCCAATTTCTCAATTGTATTTGAGAATATTTCTATAAAACTTGTTTGTCACTCATTTGGACCAATGGGAAATTAAAGACAAGGATCCATACTTATAGACTATGTAAGTCCGATTTCTCAATTGTATTTGAGAATTTTTCTATAAAACTTGTTTGTCACTCATTTGGACCAATGGGAAATTAAAGACAAGGATCCATACTTATAGACTATGTAAGTCCGATTTCTCAATTGTATTTGAGAATTTTTCTATAAAACTTGTTTGTCACTCATTTGGACCAATGGGAAATTAAAGACAAGGATCCATACTTATAGACTATGTAAGTCCGATTTCTCAATTGTATTTGAGAATTTTTCTATAAAACTTGTTTGTCACTCATTTGGACCAATGGGAAATTAAAGCCAAGGATCCATACTTATAGACTATCTAAGTCCGATTTCTCAATTGTATTTGAGAATTTTTCTATAACACTTGTTTGTCACTCATTTGGACCAATGGGAAATTAAAGCCAAGGATCCATACTTATAGACTATCTAAGTCCGATTTCTCAATTGTATTTGAGAATTTTTCAATAAAATTTTAAAGATTAAAATTGTGTAAATTTTGTTGAGCTCTACGGGAATTTGGCAATTTGTGGGCACATTTATTTTTGTCACTCATTTGGACCAATGGGAAATTAAAGCCAAGGATCCATACTTATAGACTATCTAAGTCCGATTTCTCAATTGTATTTGAGAATTTTTCTATAACACTTGTTTGTCACTCATTTGGACCAATGGGAAATTAAAGCCAAGGATCCATACTTATAGACTATCTAAGTCCGATTTCTCAATTGTATTTGAGAATTTTTCTATAACACTTGTTTGTCACTCATTTGGACCAATGGGAAATTAAAGCCAAGGATCCATACTTATAGACTATCTAAGTCCGATTTCTCAATTTTATTTGAGAATTTTTCTATAGCACTTGTTTGTCACTCATTTGGACCAATGGGAAATTAAAGCCAAGGATCCATACTTATAGACTATCTAAGTCCGATTTCTCAATTGTATTTGAGAATTTTTCTATAACACTTGTTTATCACTCATTTGGACCAATGGGAAATTAAAGCCAAGGATCCATACTTATCGACTATGTAAGTCCGATTTCTCAATTGTATTTGAGAATTTTTCTATAACACTTGTTTGTCACTCATTTGGACCAATGGGAAATTAAAGCCGAGGATCCATACTTATAGACTATGTAAGTCCGATTTCTCAATTGTATTTGAGAATTTTTCTATAACACTTGTTTGTCACTCATTTGGACCAATGGGAAATTAAAGCCAAGGATCCATACTTATAGGCTATGTAAGTCCGATTTCTCAATTGTATTTGAGAATTTTTCTATAACACTTGTTTGTCACTCATTTGGACCAATGGGAAATTAAAGCCAAGGATCCATACTTATAGACTATCTAAGTCCGATTTCTCAATTGTATTTGAGAATTTTTCTATAAAATTTTCAAGATTAAAATTGTGTAAATTTTGTTGAGCTCTACGGGATTTTGGCAATTTGTGTGTACATTTATTTTTGTCACTCATTTGGACCAATGGGAAATTAAAGCCAAGGATCCATACTTATAGACTATCTTAGTCCGATTTCTCAATTGTATTTGAGAATTTTTCTATAAAATTTTAAAGATTAAAATTGTGTAAATTTTGTTGAGCTCTACGGGAATTTGGCAATTTGTGGGCACATTTATTTTTGTCACTCATTTGGACCAATGGGAAATTAAAGCCAAGGATCCATACTTATAGACTATCTAAGTCCGATTTCTCAATTGTATTTGAGAATTTTTCTATAACACTTGTTTGTCACTCATTTGGACCAATGGGAAATTAAAGCCAAGGATCCATACTTATAGACTATCTAAGTCCGATTTCTCAATTGTATTTGAGAATTTTTCTATAAAATTTTAAAGATTAAAATTGTGTAAATTTTGTTGAGCTCTACGGGAATTTGGCAATTTGTGGGCACATTTATTTTTGTCACTCATTTGGACCAATGGGAAATTAAAGCCAAGGATCCATACTTATAGACTATTTAAGTCCGATTTCTCAATTGTATTTGAGAATTTTTCTATAGCACTTGTTTGTCACTCATTTGGACCAATGGGAAATTAAAGCCAAGGATCCATACTTATAGACTATCTAAGTCCGATTTCTCAATTGTATTTGAGAATTTTTCTATAACATTTATTTGTCACTCATTTGGACCAATGGGAAATTAAAGCCAAGGATCCATACTTATAGACTATCTAAGTCCGATTTCTCAATTGTATTTGAGAATTTTTCTATAAAATTATAAAGATTAAAATTGTGTAAATTTTGTTGAGCTCTACGGGAATTTGGCAATTTGTGTGCACATTTATTTTTGTCACTCATTTGGACCAATGGGAAATTAAAGCCAAGGATCCATACTTATAGACTATCTAAGTCCGATTTCTCAATTGTATTTGAGAATTTTTCTATAGCACTTGTTTGTCACTCATTTGGACCAATGGGAAATTAAAGCCAAGGATCCATACTTATAGACTATGTAAGTCCGATTTCTTAATTGTATTTGAGAATTTTTCTATAAAATTTTAAAGATTAAAATTGTGTAAATTTTGTTGAGCTCTACGGGAATTTGGCAATTTGTGGGCACATTTATTTTTGTCACTCATTTGGACCAATGGGAAATTAAAGCCAAGGATCCATACTTATAGACTATCTAAGTCCGATTTCTCAATTGTATTTGAGAATTTTTCTATAGCACTTGTTTGTCACTTATTTGGACCAATGGGAAATTAAAGCCAAGGATCCATACTTATAGACTGTCTAAGTCCGATTTCTCAATTGTATTTGAGAATTTTTCTATAACACTTGTTTGTCACTCATTTGGACCAATGGGAAATTAAAGCCAAGGATCCATACTTATAGACTATCTAAGTCCGATTTCTCAATTGTATTTGAGAATTTTTCTATAACACTTGTTTGTCACTCATTTGGACCAATGGGAAATTAAAGCCAAGGATCCATACATATAGACTATCTAAGTCCGATTTCTCAATTGTATTTGAGAATTTTTCTATAACACTTGTTTGTCACTCATTTGGACCAATGGGAAATTAAAGCCAAGGATCCATACTTATAGACTATCTAAGTCCGATTTCTTAATTGTATTTGAGAATTTTTCTATAAAATTTTAAAGATTAAAATTGTGTAAATTTTGTTGAGCTCTACGGGAATTTGGCAATTTGTGGGCACATTTATTTTTGTCACTCATTTGGACCAATGGGAAATTAAAGCCAAGGATCCATACTTATAGACTATGTAAGTCCGATTTCTTAATTGTATTTGAGAATTTTTCTATAAAATTTTAAAGATTAAAATTGTGTAAATTTTGTTGAGCTCTACGGGAATTTGGCAATTTGTGGGCACATTTATTTTTGTCACTCATTTGGACCAATGGGAAATTAAAGCCAAGGATCCATACTTATAGACTATCTAAGTCCGATTTCTCAATTGTATTTGAGAATTTTTCTATAAAATTTTAAAGATTAAAATTGTGTAAATTTTGTTGAGCTCTACGGGAATTTGGCAATTTGTGGGCACATTTATTTTTGTCACTTATTTGGACCAATGGGAAATTAAAGCCAAGGATCCATACTTATAGACTATCTAAGTCCGATTTCTCAATTGTATTTGAGAATTTTTCTATAAAATTTTAAAGATTAAAATTGTGTAAATTTTGTTGAGCTCTACGGGAATTTGGCAATTTGTGGGCACATTTATTTTTGTCACTCATTTGGACCAATGGGAAATTAAAGCCAAGGATCCATACTTATAGACTATCTAAGTCCGATTTCTCAATTGTATTTGAGAATTTTTCTATAGCACTTGTTTGTCACTCATTTGGACCAATGGGAAATTAAAGCCAAGGATCCATACTTATAGACTATCTAAGTCCGATTTCTCAATTGTATTTGAGAATTTTTCTATAACACTTGTTTGTCACTCATTTGGACCAATGGGAAATTAAAGCCAAGGATCCATACTTATAGACTATCTAAGTCCGATTTCTCAATTGTATTTGAGAATTTTTCTATAACACTTGTTTGTCACTCATTTGGACCAATGGGAAATTAAAGCCAAGGATCCATACTTATAGACTATCTAAGTCCGATTTCTCAATTGTATTTGAGAATTTTTCTGTAACACTTGTTTGTCACTCATTTGGACCAATGGGAAATTAAAGCCAAGGATCCATACTTATAGACTATCTAAGTCCGATTTCTCAATTGTATTTGAGAATTTTTCTATAAAATTTTAAAGATTAAAATTGTGTAAATTTTGTTGAGCTCTACGGGAATTTGGCAATTTGTGGGCACATTTATTTTTGTCACTCATTTGGACCAATGGGAAATTAAAGCCAAGGATCCATACTTATAGACTATGTAAGTCCGATTTCTTAATTGTATTTGAGAATTTTTCTATAAAATTTTAAAGATTAAAATTGTGTAAATTTTGTTGAGCTCTACGGGAATTTGGCAATTTGTGGGCACATTTATTTTTGTCACTCATTTGGACCAATGGGAAATTAAAGCCAAGGATCCATACTTATAGACTATCTAAGTCCGATTTCTCAATTGTATTTGAGAATTTTTCTATAACACTTGTTTGTCACTCATTTGGACCAATGGGAAATTAAAGCCAAGGATCCATACTTATAGACTATCTAAGTCCGATTTCTTAATTGTATTTGAGAATTTTTCTATAACACTTGTTTGTCACTCATTTGGACCAATGGGAAATTAAAGCCAAGGATCCATACTTATAGACTATCTAAGTCCGATTTCTCAATTGTATTTGAGAATTTTTCTATAAAATTTTAAAGATTAAAATTGTGTAAATTTTGTTGAGCTCTACGGGAATTTGGCAATTTGTGTGCACATTTATTTTTGTCACTCATTTGGACCAATGGGAAATTAAAGCCAAGGATCCATACTTATAGACTATCTAAGTCCGATTTCTCAATTGTATTTGAGAATTTTTCTATAGCACTTGTTTGTCACTCATTTGGACCAATGGGAAATTAAAGCCAAGGATCCATACTTATAGACTATGTAAGTCCGATTTCTTAATTGTATTTGAGAATTTTTCTATAAAATTTTAAAGATTAAAATTGTGTAAATTTTGTTGAGCTCTACGGGAATTTGGCAATTTGTGGGCACATTTATTTTTGTCACTCATTTGGACCAATGGGAAATTAAAGCCAAGGATCCATACTTATAGACTATCTAAGTCCGATTTCTCAATTGTATTTGAGAATTTTTCTATAACACTTGATTGTCACTCATTTGGACCAATGGGAAATTAAAGCCAAGGATCCATACTTATAGACTATCTAAGTCCGATTTCTCAATTGTATTTGAGAATTTTTCTATAAAATTTTAAAGATTAAAATTGTGTAAATTTTGTTGAGCTCTACGGGAATTTGGCAATTTGTGGGCACATTTATTTTTGTCACTCATTTGGACCAATGGGAAATTAAAGCCAAGGATCCATACTTATAGGCTATGTAAGTCCGATTTCTCAATTGTATTTGAGAATTTTTCTATAACACTTGTTTGTCACTCATTTGGACCAATGGGAAATTAAAGCCAAGGATCCATACTTATAGACTATCTAAGTCCGATTTCTCAATTGTATTTGAGAATTTTTCAATAAAATTTTAAAGATTAAAATTGTGTAAATTTTGTTGAGCTCTACGGGAATTTGGCAATTTGTGGGCACATTTATTTTTGTCACTCATTTGGACCAATGGGAAATTAAAGCCAAGGATCCATACTTATAGACTATCTAAGTCCGATTTCTCAATTGTATTTGAGAATTTTTCTATAACACTTGTTTGTCACTCATTTGGACCAATGGGAAATTAAAGCCAAGGATCCATACTTATAGACTATCTAAGTCCGATTTCTCAATTGTATTTGAGAATTTTTCTATAACACTTGTTTGTCACTCATTTGGACCAATGGGAAATTAAAGCCAAGGATCCATACTTATAGACTATCTAAGTCCGATTTCTCAATTGTATTTGAGAATTTTTCTATAAAATTTTAAAGATTAAAATTGTGTAAATTTTGTTGAGCTCTACGGGAATTTGGCAATTTGTGTGCACATTTATTTTTGTCACTCATTTGGACCAATGGGAAATTAAAGCCAAGGATCCATACTTATAGACTATCTAAGTCCGATTTCTCAATTGTATTTGAGAATTTTTCTATAGCACTTGTTTGTCACTCATTTGGACCAATGGGAAATTAAAGCCAAGGATCCATACTTATAGACTATGTAAGTCCGATTTCTTAATTGTATTTGAGAATTTTTCTATAACACTTGTTTGTCACTCATTTGGACCAATGGGAAATTAAAGCCAAGGATCCATATTTATAGACTATCTAAGTCCGATTTCTCAATTGTATTTGAGAATTTTTCTATAAAATTTTAAAGATTAAAATTGTGTAAATTTTGTTGAGCTCTACGGGAATTTGGCAATTTGTGGGCACATTTATTTTTGTCACTCATTTGGACCAATGGGAAATTAAAGCCAAGGATCCATACTCATAGACTATCTAAGTCCGATTTCTCAATTGTATTTGAGAATTTTTCTATAACACTTGTTTGTCACTCATTTGGACCAATGGGAAATTAAAGCCAAGGATCCATACTTATAGACTATCTAAGTCCGATTTCTCAATTGTATTTGAGAATTTTTCTATAAAATTTTAAAGATTAAAATTGTGTAAATTTTGTTGAGCTCTACGGGAATTTGGCAATTTGTGTGCACATTTATTTTTGTCACTCATTTGGACCAATGGGAAATTAAAGCCAAGGATCCATACTTATAGACTATCTAAGTCCGATTTCTCAATTGTATTTGAGAATTTTTCTATAGCACTTGTTTGTCACTCATTTGGACCAATGGGAAATTAAAGCCAAGGATCCATACTTATAGACTATGTAAGTCCGATTTCTTAATTGTATTTGAGAATTTTTCTATAACACTTGTTTGTCACTCATTTGGACCAATGGGAAATTAAAGCCAAGGATCCATACTTATAGACTATCTAAGTCCGATTTCTCAATTGTATTTAAGAATTTTTCTATAAAATTTTAAAGATTAAAATTGTGTAAATTTTGTTGAGCTCTACGGGAATTTGGCAATTTGTGTGTACATTTATTTTTGTCACTCATTTGGATCAATGGGAAATTAAAGCCAAGGATCCATACTTATAGACTATCTAAGTCCGATTTCTCAATTGTATTTGAGAATTTTTCTATAAAATTTTAAAGATTAAAATTGTGTAAATTTTGTTGAGCTCTACGGGAATTTGGCAATTTGTGTGCACATTTATTTTTGTCACTCATTTGGATCAATGGGAAATTAAAGCCAAGGATCCATACTTATAGACTATCTAAGTCCGATTTCTCAATTGTATTTGAGAATTTTTCTATAAAATTTTAAAGATTAAAATTGTGTAAATTTTGTTGAGCTCTACGGGAATTTGGCAATTTGTGTGCACATTTATTTTTGTCACTCATTTGGATCAATGGGAAATTAAAGCCAAGGATCCATACTTATAGACTATCTAAGTCCGATTTCTCAATTGTATTTGAGAATTTTTCTATAGCACTTGTTTGTCACTCATTTGGACCAATGGGAAATTAAAGCCAAGGATCCATACTTATAGACTATCTAAGTCCGATTTCTCAATTGTATTTGAGAATTTTTCTATAAAATTTTAAAGATTAAAATTGTGTAAATTTTGTTGAGCTCTACGGGAATTTGGCAATTTGTGTGCACATTTATTTTTGTCACTCATTTGGACCAATGGGAAATTAAAGCCAAGGATCCATACTTATAGACTATCTAAGTCCGATTTCTCAATTGTATTTGAGAATTTTTCTATAGCACTTGTTTGTCACTCATTTGGACCAATGGGAAATTAAAGCCAAGGATCCATACTTATAGACTATGTAAGTCCGATTTCTTAATTGTATTTGAGAATTTTTCTATAACACTTGTTTGTCACTCATTTGGACCAATGGGAAATTAAAGCCAAGGATCCATACTTATAGACTATCTAAGTCCGATTTCTCAATTGTATTTAAGAATTTTTCTATAAAATTTTAAAGATTAAAATTGTGTAAATTTTGTTGAGCTCTACGGGAATTTGGCAATTTGTGTGCACATTTATTTTTGTCACTCATTTGGATCAATGGGAAATTAAAGCCAAGGATCCATACTTATAGACTATCTAAGTCCGATTTCTCAATTGTATTTGAGAATTTTTCTATAAAATTTTAAAGATTAAAATTGTGTAAATTTTGTTGAGCTCTACGGGAATTTGGCAATTTGTGTGCACATTTATTTTTGTCACTCATTTGGACCAATGGGAAATTAAAGCCAAGGATCCATACTTATAGACTATCTAAGTCCGATTTCTCAATTGTATTTGAGAATTTTTCTATAACACTTGTTTGTCACTCATTTGGACCAATGGGAAATTAAAGCCAAGGATCCATACTTATAGACTATCTAAGTCCGATTTCTCAAATGAATTTGAGAATTTTTCTATAAAATTTTAAAGATTAAAATTGTGTAAATTTTGTTGAGCTCTACGGGAATTTGGCAATTTGTGGGCACATTTATTTTTGTCACTCATTTGGACCAATGGGAAATTAAAGCCAAGGATCCATACTTATAGGCTATGTAAGTCCGATTTCTCAATTGTATTTGAGAATTTTTCTATAACACTTGTTTGTCACTCATTTGGACCAATGGGAAATTAAAGCCAAGGATCCATACTTATAGACTATCTAAGTCCGATTTCTCAATTGTATTTGAGAATTTTTCAATAAAATTTTAAAGATTAAAATTGTGTAAATTTTGTTGAGCTCTACGGGAATTTGGCAATTTGTGGGCACATTTATTTTTGTCACTCATTTGGACCAATGGGAAATTAAAGCCAAGGATCCATACTTATAGACTATCTAAGTCCGATTTCTCAATTGTATTTGAGAATTTTTCTATAACACTTGTTTGTCACTCATTTGGACCAATGGGAAATTAAAGCCAAGGATCCATACTTATAGACTATCTAAGTCCGATTTCTCAATTGTATTTGAGAATTTTTCTATAACACTTGTTTGTCACTCATTTGGACCAATGGGAAATTAAAGCCAAGGATCCATACTTATAGACTATCTAAGTCCGATTTCTCAATTGTATTTGAGAATTTTTCTATAAAATTTTAAAGATTAAAATTGTGTAAATTTTGTTGAGCTCTACGGGAATTTGGCAATTTGTGGGCACATTTATTTTTGTCACTCATTTGGACCAATGGGAAATTAAAGCCAAGGATCCATACTTATAGGCTATGTAAGTCCGATTTCTCAATTGTATTTGAGAATTTTTCTATAACACATGTTTGTCACTCATTTGGACCAATGGGAAATTAAAGCCGAGGATCCATACTTATAGACTATCTAAGTCCGATTTCTCAATTGTATTTGAGAATTTTTCTATAAAATTTTAAAGATTAAAATTGTGTAAATTTTGTTGAGCTCTACGGGAATTTGGCAATTTGTGGGCACATTTATTTTTGTCACTCATTTGGACCAATGGGAAATTAAAGTCAAGGATCCATACTTATAGACTATCTAAGTCCGATTTCTCAATTGTATTTGAGAATTTTTCTTTAAAAATTTTAAATATTAAAATTGTGTAAATTTTGTTGAGCTCTACGGGACTTTGGCAATTTGTGGGCACATTTATTTTTGTCACTCATTTGGACCAATGGGAAATTAAAGACAAGGATCCATACTTATAGACTATGTAAGTCCGATTTCTCAATTGTATTTGAGAATTTTTCTATAAAACTTGTTTGTCACTCATTTGGACCAATGGGAAATTAAAGTCAAGGATCCATACTTATAGACTATCTAAGTCCGATTTCTCAATTGTATTTGAGAATTTTTCTATAACACTTGTTTGTCACTCATTTGGACCAATGGGAAATTAAAGCCAAGGATCCATACTTATAGACTGTCTAAGTCCGATTTTTCAATTGTATTTGAGAATTTTTCTATAACACTTGTTTGTCACTCATTTGGACCAATGGGAAATTAAAGCCGAGGATCCATACTTATAGACTATCTAAGTCCGATTTCTCAATTGTATTTGAGAATTTTTCTATAACACTTGTTTGTCACTCATTTGGACCAATGGGAAATTAAAGCCAAGGATCCATACTTATAGACTATCTAAGTCCGATTTCTCAATTGTATTTGAGAATTTTTCTATAACACTTGTTTGTCACTCATTTGGACCAATGGGAAATTAAAGCCAAGGATCCATACTTATAGACTATGTAAGTCCGATTTCTCAATTGTATTTGAGAATTTTTCTATAACACTTGTTTGTCACTCATTTGGACCAATGGGAAATTAAAGCCAAGGATCCATACTTATAGACTATGTAAGTCCGATTTCTCAATTGTATTTGAGAATTTTTCTATAAAATTTTAAAGATTAAAATTGTGTAAATTTTGTTGAGCTCTACGGGAATTTGGCAATTTGTGGGCACATTTATTTTTGTCACTCATTTGGACCAATGGGAAATTAAAGCCAAGGATCCATACTTATAGGCTATGTAAGTCCGATTTCTCAATTGTATTTGAGAATTTTTCTATAACACTTGTTTGTCACTCATTTGGACCAATGGGAAATTAAAGCCAAGGATCCATACTTATAGACTATCTAAGTCCGATTTCTCAATTGTATTTGAGAATTTTTCTATAACACTTGTTTGTCACTCATTTGGACCAATGGGAAATTAAAGACAAGGATCCATACTTATAGACTATGTAAGTCCGATTTCTCAATTGTATTTGAGAATTTTTCTATAACACTTGCTTGTCACTCATTTGGACCAATGGAAAATTAAAGCCAAGGATCCATACTTATAGACTATCTAAGGCCGATTTCTCAATTGTATTTGAGAATTTTTCTATAAAATTTTAAAGATTAAAATTGTGTAAATTTTGTTGAGCTCTACGGGAATTTGGCAATTTGTGGGCACATTTATTTTTGTCACTCATTTGGACCAATGGGAAATTAAAGCCAAGGATCAATACTTATAGGCTATGTAAGTCCGATTTCTCAATTGTATTTGAGAATTTTTCTATAAAATTTTAAAGATTAAAATTGTGTAAATTTTGTTGAGCTCTACGGGAATTTGGCAATTTGTGGGCACATTTATTTTTGTCACTCATTTGGACCAATGGGAAATTAAAGCCAAGGATCCATACTTATAGGCTATGTAAGTCCGATTTCTCAATTGTATTTGAGAATTTTTCTATAACACTTGTTTGTCACTCATTTGGACCAATGGGAAATTAAAGCCAATGATCCATACTTATAGACTATCTAAGTCCGATTTCTCAATTGTATTTGAGAATTTTTCTATAACACTTGTTTGTCACTCATTTGGACCAATGGGAAATTAAAGACAAGGATCCATACTTATAGACTATGTAAGTCCGATTTCTCAATTGTATTTGAGAATTTTTCTATAACACTTGCTTGTCACTCATTTGGACCAATGGAAAATTAAAGCCAAGGATCCATACTTATAGACTATCTAAGGCCGATTTCTCAATTGTATTTGAGAATTTTTCTATAAAATTTTAAAGATTAAAATTGTGTAAATTTTGTTGAGCTCTACGGGAATTTGGCAATTTGTGGGCACATTTATTTTTGTCACTCATTTGGACCAATGGGAAATTAAAGCCAAGGATCAATACTTATAGGCTATGTAAGTCCGATTTCTCAATTGTATTTGAGAATTTTTCTATAAAATTTTAAAGATTAAAATTGTGTAAATTTTGTTGAGCTCTACGGGAATTTGGCAATTTGTGGGCACATTTATTTTTGTCACTCATTTGGACCAATGGGAAATTAAAGCCAAGGATCAATACTTATAGGCTATGTAAGTCCGATTTCTCAATTGTATTTGAGAATTTTTCTATAAAATTTTAAAGATTAAAATTGTGTAAATTTTGTTGAGCTCTACGGGAATTTGGCAATTTGTGGGCACATTTATTTTTGTCACTCATTTGGACCAATGGGAAATTAAAGCCAAGGATCCATACTTATAGGCTATGTAAGTCCGATTTCTCAATTGTATTTGAGAATTTTTCTATAACACTTGTTTGTCACTCATTTGGACCAATGGCAAATTAAAGCCAATGATCCATACTTATAGACTATCTAAGTCCGATTTCTCAATTGTATTTGAGAATTTTTCTATAACACTTGTTTGTCACTCATTTGGACCAATGGGAAATTAAAGACAAGGATCCATACTTATAGACTATGTAAGTCCGATTTCTCAATTGTATTTGAGAATTTTTCTATAACACTTGCTTGTCACTCATTTGGACCAATGGAAAATTAAAGCCAAGGATCCATACTTATAGACTATCTAAGGCCGATTTCTCAATTGTATTTGAGAATTTTTCTATAAAATTTTAAAGATTAAAATTGTGTAAATTTTGTTGAGCTCTACGGGAATTTGGCAATTTGTGGGCACATTTATTTTTGTCACTCATTTGGACCAATGGGAAATTAAAGCCAAGGATCAATACTTATAGGCTATGTAAGTCCGATTTCTCAATTGTATTTGAGAATTTTTCTATAAAATTTTAAAGATTAAAATTGTGTAAATTTTGTTGAGCTCTACGGGAATTTGGCAATTTGTGGGCACATTTATTTTTGTCACTCATTTGGACCAATGGGAAATTAAAGCCAAGGATCCATACTTATAGGCTATGTAAGTCCGATTTCTCAATTGTATTTGAGAATTTTTCTATAACACTTGTTTGTCACTCATTTGGACCAATGGGAAATTAAAGCCAATGATCCATACTTATAGACTATCTAAGTCCGATTTCTCAATTGTATTTGAGAATTTTTCTATAACACTTGTTTGTCACTCATTTGGACCAATGGGAAATTAAAGACAAGGATCCATACTTATAGACTATGTAAGTCCGATTTCTCAATTGTATTTGAGAATTTTTCTATAACACTTGCTTGTCACTCATTTGGACCAATGGAAAATTAAAGCCAAGGATCCATACTTATAGACTATCTAAGGCCGATTTCTCAATTGTATTTGAGAATTTTTCTATAAAATTTTAAAGATTAAAATTGTGTAAATTTTGTTGAGCTCTACGGGAATTTGGCAATTTGTGGGCACATTTATTTTTGTCACTCATTTGGACCAATGGGAAATTAAAGCCAAGGATCAATACTTATAGGCTATGTAAGTCCGATTTCTCAATTGTATTTGAGAATTTTTCTATAAAATTTTAAAGATTAAAATTGTGTAAATTTTGTTGAGCTCTACGGGAATTTGGCAATTTGTGGGCACATTTATTTTTGTCACTCATTTGGACCAATGGGAAATTAAAGCCAAGGATCCATACTTATAGGCTATGTAAGTCCGATTTCTCAATTGTATTTGAGAATTTTTCTATAACACTTGTTTGTCACTCATTTGGACCAATGGGAAATTAAAGCCAATGATCCATACTTATAGACTATCTAAGTCCGATTTCTCAATTGTATTTGAGAATTTTTCTATAACACTTGTTTGTCACTCATTTGGACCAATGGGAAATTAAAGCCAAGGATCCATACTTATAGGCTATGTAAGTCCGATTTCTCAATTGTATTTGAGAATTTTTCTATAAAATTTTAAAGATTAAAATTGTGTAAATTTTGTTGAGCTCTACGGGAATTTGGCAATTTGTGGGCACATTTATTTTTGTCACTCATTTGGACCAATGGGAAATTAAAGCCAAGGATCCATACTTATAGACTATCTAAGTCCGATTTCTCAATTGTATTTGAGAATTTTTCTATAACACTTGTTTGTCACTCATTTGGACCAATGGGAAATTAAAGCCAAGGATCCATACTTATAGACTATCTAAGTCCGATTTCTCAATTGTATTTGAGAATTTTTCTATAACACTTGTTTGTCACTCATTTGGACCAATGGGAAATTAAAGCCAAGGATCCATACTTATAGACTATCTAAGTCCGATTTCTCAATTGTATTTGAGAATTTTTCTATAACACTTGTTTGTCACTCATTTGGACCAATGGGAAATTAAAGCCAAGGATCCATACTTATAGACTATGTAAGTCCGATTTCTCAATTGTATTTGAGAATTTTTCTATAACACTTGTTTGTCACTCATTTGGACCAATGGGAAATTAAAGCCAAGGATCCATACTTATAGGCTATGTAAGTCCGATTTCTCAATTGTATTTGAGAATTTTTCTATAACACTTGTTTGTCACTCATTTGGACCAATGGGAAATTAAAGCCAAGGATCCATACTTATAGACTATCTAAGTCCGATTTCTTAATTGTATTTGAGAATTTTTCTATAACACTTGTTTGTCACTCATTTGGACCAATGGGAAATTAAAGCCAAGGATACATACTTATAGACTATGTAAGTCCGATTTCTCAATTGTATTTGAGAATTTTTCTATAACACTTGTTTGTCACTCATTTGGACCAATGGGAAATTAAAGCCAAGGATCCATACTTATAGACTATGTAAGTCCGATTTCTCAATTGTATTTGAGAATTTTTCTATAACACTTGTTTGTCACTCATTTGGACCAATGGGAAATTAAAGCCAAGGATCCATACTTATAGACTATCTAAGTCCGATTTCTCAATTGTATTTGAGAATTTTTCTATAACACTTGTTTGTCACTCATTTGGACCAATGGGAAATTAAAGCCAAGGATCCATACTTATAGGCTATGTAAGTCCGATTTCTCAATTGTATTTGAGAATTTTTCTATAAAATTTTAAAGATTAAAATTGTGTAAATTTTGTTGAGCTCTACGGGAATTTGGCAATTTGTGGGCACATTTATTTTTGTCACTCATTTGGACCAATGGGAAATTAAAGCCAAGGATCCATACTTATAGACTATCTAAGTCCGATTTCTCAATTGTATTTGAGAATTTTTCTATAACACTTGTTTGTCACTCATTTGGACCAATGGGAAATTAAAGCCGAGGATCCATACTTATAGACTATCTAAGTCCGATTTCTGAATTGTATTTGAGAATTTTTCTATAAAATTTTAAAGATTAAAATTGTGTAAATTTTGTTGAGCTCTACGGGAATTTGGCAATTTGTGGGCACATTTATTTTTGTCACTCATTTGGACCAATGGGAAATTAAAGCCAAGGATCCATACTTATAGACTATGTAAGTCCGATTTCTCAATTGTATTTGAGAATTTTTCTATAACACTTGTTTGTCACTCATTTGGACCAATGGGAAATTAAAGCCAAGGATCCATACTTATAGACTATCTAAGTCCGATTTCTGAATTGTATTTGAGAATTTTTCTATAAAATTTTAAAGATTAAAATTGTGTAAATTTTGTTGAGCTCTACGGGAATTTGGCAATTTGTGGGCACATTTATTTTTGTCACTCATTTGGACCAATGGGAAATTAAAGCCAAGGATCCATACTTATAGGCTATGTAAGTCCGATTTCTCAATTGTATTTGAGAATTTTTCTATAAAACTTGTTTGTCACTCATTTGGAACAATGGGAAAATAAAGCCAAGGATCCATACTTATAGACTATGTTAGTCCGATTTTTCAATTGTATTTGAGAATTTTTCTATAACACTTGTTTGTCACTCATTTGGACCAATGGGAAATTAAAGCCAAGGATCCATACTTATAGACTATCTAAGTCCGATTTCTCAATTGTATTTGAGAATTTTTCTATAAAATTTTAAAGATTAAAATTGTGTAAATTTTGTTGAGCTCTACGGGAATTTGGCAATTTGTGTGCACATTTATTTTTGTCACTCATTTGGATCAATGGGAAATTAAAGCCAAGGATCCATACTTATAGGCTATGTAAGTCCGATTTCTCAATTGTATTTGAGAATTTTTCTATAACACTTGTTTGTCACTCATTTGGACCAATGGGAAATTAAAGCCAAGGATCCATACTTATAGACTATCTAAGTCCGATTTCTCAATTGTATTTGAGAATTTTTCTATAACACTTGTTTGTCACTCATTTGGACCAATGGGAAATTAAAGACAAGGATCCATACTTATAGACTATGTAAGTCCGATTTCTCAATTGTATTTGAGAATTTTTCTATAACACTTGTTTGTCACTCATTTGGACCAATGGGAAATTAAAGCCAAGGATCCATACTTATAGACTATCTAAGTCCGATTTCTCAATTGTATTTGAAAATTTTTCTATAAAATTTTAAAGATTAAAATTGTGTAAATTTTGTTGAGCTCTACGGGAATTTGGCAATTTGTGGGCACATTTATTTTTGTCACTCATTTGGACCAATGGGAAATTAAAGCCAAGGATCCATACTTATAGACTATCTAAGTCCGATTTCTCAATTGTATTTGAGAATTTTTCTATAACACTTGTTTGTCACTCATTTGGACCAATGGGAAATTAAAGCCAAGGATCCATACTTATAGACTATCTAAGTCCGATTTCTCAATTGTATTTGAGAATTTTTCTATAACACTTGTTTGTCACTCATTTGGACCAATGGGAAATTAAAGACAAGGATCCATACTTATAGGCTATGCAAGTCCGATTTCTCAATTGTATTTGAGAATTTTTCTATAACACTTGTTTGTCACTCATTTGGACCAATGGGAAATTAAAGCCAAGGATCCATACTTATAGGCTATGTAAGTCCGATTTCTCAATTGTATTTGAGAATTTTTCTATAACACTTGTTTGTCACTCATTTGGACCAATGGGAAATTAAAGCGAAGGATCCATACTTATAGACTATCTAAGTCCGATTTCTCAATTGTATTTGAGAATTTTTCTATAACACTTGTTTGTCACTCATTTGGACCAATGGGAAATTAAAGCCAAGGATCCATACTTAAAGACTATCTAAGTCCGATTTCTCAATTGTATTTGAGAATTTTTCTATAACACTTGTTTGTCACTCATTTGGACCAATGGGAAATTAAAGACAAGGATCCATACTTATAGACTATCTAAGTCCGATTTCTCAATTGTATTTGAGAATTTTTCTATAAAATTTTAAAGATTAAAATTGTGTAAATTTTGTTGAGCTCTACGGGAATTTGGCAATTTGTGGGCACATTTATTTTTGCCACTCATTTGGACCAATGGGAAATTAAAGCCAAGGATCCATACTTATAGGCTATGTAAGACCGATTTCTCAATTGTATTTGAGAATTTTTCTATAACACTTGTTTGTCACTCATTTGTACCAATGGGAAATTAAAGCCAAGGATCCATACTTATAGACTATCTAAGTCCGATTTCTCAATTGTATTTGAGAATTTTTCTATAAAATTTTAAAGATTAAAATTGTGTAAATTTTGTTGAGCTCTACGGGAATTTGGCAATTTGTGGGCACATTTATTTTTGTCACTCATTTGGACCAATGGGAAATTAAAGCCAAGGATCCATACTTATAGGCTATGTAAGTCCGATTTCTCAATTGTATTTGAGAATTTTTCTATAAAATTTTAAAGATTAAAATTGTGTAAATTTTGTTGAGCTCTACGGGAATTTGGCAATTTGTGGGCACATTTATTTTGTCACTCATTTGGACCAATGGGACATTCAAGCCAAGGATCCATACTTATAGACTATCTAAGTCCGATTTCTCAATTGTATTTGAGAATTTTTCTATAAAATTTTAACGATTAAAATTGTGTAAATTTTGTTGAGCTCTACGGGAATTTGGCAATTTGTGGGCACATTTATTTTTGTCACTCATTTGGACCAATGGGAAATTAAAGCCAAGGATCCATACTTATAGATTATCTAAGTCCGATTTCTCAATTGTATTTGAGAATTTTTCTATAACACTTGTTTGTCACTCATTTGGACCAATGGGAAATTAAAGCCGAGGATCCATATAGACTATGTAAGTCCGATTTCTCAATTGTATTTGAGAATTTTTCTATAACACTTGTTTGTCACTCATTTAGACCAATGGGAAATTAAAGCCAAGGATCCATACTTATAGACTATCTAAGTCCGATTTCTCAATTGTATTTGAGAATTTTTCTATAAAATTTTAAAGATTAAAATTGTGTAAATTTTGTTGAGCTCTACGGGAATTTGGCAATTTGTGGGCACATTTATTTTTGTCACTCATTTGGACCAATGGGAAATTAAAGCCAAGGATCCATACTTATAGATTATCTAAGTCCGATTTCTCAATTGTATTTGAGAATTTTTATATAACACTTGTTTGTCACTCATTTGGACCAATGGGAAATTAAAGCCAAGGATCCATACTTATAGGCTATGTAAGTCCGATTTCTCAATTGTATTTGAGAATTTTTCTATAACACTTGTTTGTCACTCATTTGGACCAATGGGAAATTAAAGCCAAGGATCCATACTTATAGACTATCTAAGTCCGATTTCTCAATTGTATTTGAGAATTTTTCTATAAAATTTTAAAGATTAAAATTGTGTAAATTTTGTTGAGCTCTACGGGAATTTGGCAATTTGTGGGCACATTTATTTTTTTTCACTCATTTGGACCAATGGGAAATTAAAGACAAGGATCCATACTTATAGACTATGTAAGTCCGATTTCTCAATTGTGTTTGAGAATTTTTCAATAACACTTGTTTGTCACTCATTTGGACCAATGGGAAATTAAAGCCGAGGATCCATACTAATAGACTATGTAAGTCCGATGTCTCAATTGTATTTGAGAATTTTTCTATAATACTTGTTTCTCACTCATTTGGACCAGTGGGAAATTAAAGCCAAGGATTCATACTTATAGACTATCTAAGTCCGATTTCTCAATTGTATTTGAGAATTTTTCTATAATACTTGTTTGTCACTCATTTGGACCAATGGGAAATTAAAGCCAAGGATCCATACTTATAGACTATGTAAGTCCGATTTCTCAAATGTATTTGAGAATTTTTCTATAATACTTGTTTGTCACTCATTTGGACCAGTGGGAAATTAAAGCCAAGGATCCATACTTATAGACTATGTAAGTCCGATTTCTCAATTGTATTTGAGAATTTTTCTATAACACTTGTTTGTCACTCATTTGGACCAATGGGAAATTAAAGCCGAGGATCCATACTTATAGGCTATGTAAGTCCGTTTTCTCAATTGTATTTGAGAATTTTTCTATAATACTTGTTTGTCACTCATTTGGACCAATGGGAAATTAAAGCCAAGGATCCATACTTATAGACTATGTAAGTCCGATTTCTCAATTGTATTTGAGAATTTTTCTATAACACTTGTTTGTCACTCATTTGGACCAATGGGAAATTAAAGCCGAGGATCCATACTTATAGACTATCTAAGTCCGATTTCTCAATTGTATTTGAGAATTTTTCTATAAACTTTTAAAGATTAAAATTGTGTAAATTTTGTTGAGCTCTACGGGAATTTGGCAATTTGTGGGCACATTTATTTTTGTCACTCATTTGGACCAATGGGAAATTAAAGCTAAGGATCCATACTTATAGGCTATGTAAGTCCGATTTCTCAATTGTATTTGAGAATTTTTCTATAACACTTGTTTGTCACTCATTTGGACCAATGGGAAATTAAAGCCAAGGATCCATACTTATAGACTATCTAAGTCCGATTTCTCAATTGTATTTGAGAATTTTTCTATAAAATTTTAAAGATTAAAATTGTGTAAATTTTGTTGAGCTCTACGGGAATTTGGCAATTTGTGGGCACATTTATTTTTGTCTCTCATTTGGACCAATGGGAAATTAAAGCCAAGGATCCATACTTATAGACTATCTAAGTCCGATTTCTCAATTGTATTTGAGAATTTTTCTATAAAATTTTAAAGATTAAAATTGTGTAAATTTTGTTGAGCTCTCCGGGAATTTGGCAATTTGTGGGCACATTTATTTTTGTCACTAATTTGGACCAATGGGAAATTAAAGCCGAGGATCCATACTTATAGACTATGTAAGTCCGATTTCTCAATTGTATTTGAGAATTTTTCTATAACACTTGTTTGTCACTCATTTGGACCAATGGGAAATAAAAGCCAAGGATCCATACTTATAGACTATGTAAGTCCGATTTCTCAATTGTATTTGAGAATTTTTCTATAACACTTGTTTGTCACTCATTTGGACCAATGGGAAATTAAAGCCGAGGATCCATACTTATAGACTATGTAAGTCCGATTTCTCAATTGTATTTGAGAATTTTTCTATAACACTTGTTTGTCACTCATTTGGACCAATGGGAAATTAAAGCCAACGATCCATACTTAGAGACTATGTAAGTCCGATTTCTCAATTGTATTTGATAATTTTTCTATAACACTTGTTTGTCACTCATTTGGGCCAATGGGAAATTAAAGCCAAGGATCCATACTTATAGACTATGTAAGTCCGATTTCTCAATTGTATTTGAGAATTTTTCTATAACACTTGTTTGTCACTCATTTGGACCAATGGGAAATTAAAGCCAAGGATCCATACTTATAGACTATCTAAGTCAGATTTCTCATTTGTATTTGAGAATTTTTCTATAAAATTTTAAAGATTAAAATTGTGTAAATTTTGTTGAGCTCTACGGGAATTTGGTAATTTGTGGGCACATTTATTTTTGTCACTCATTTGGACCAATGGGAAATTAAAGACAAGGATCCATACTTATAGACTATGTAAGTCCGATTTCTCAATTGTATTTGAGAATTTTTCTATAACACTTGTTTGTCACTCATTTGGACCAATGGGAAATTAAAGCCGAGGATCCATACTTATAGACTATCTAAGTCCGATTTATCAATTGTATTTGAGAATTTTTCTATAAAATTTTAAAGATTAAAATTGTGTAAATTTTGTTGAGCTCTACGGGAATTTGGCAATTTGTGGGCACATTTATTTTTGTCACTCATTTGGACCAATGGGAAATTAAAGCCAAGGATCCATACTTATAGACTATGTAAGTCCGATTTCTCAATTGTATTTGAGAATTTTTCTATAACACTTGTTTGTCACTCACTTGGACCAATGGGAAATTAAAGCCGAGGATCCATACTTATAGACTATGTAAGTCCGATTTCTCAATTATATTTGAGAATTTTTCTATAACACTTGTTTGTCACTCATTTGGACCAATGGGAAATTAAAGCCGAGGATCCATACTTATAGGCTATGTAAGTCCGATTTCTCAATTGTATTTGAGAATTTTTCTATAACACTTGTTTGTCACTCATTTGGACCAATGGGAAATTAAAGCCGAGGATCCATACTTATAGACTATGTAAGTCCGATTTCTCAATTGTATTTGAGAATTTTTCTATAAAATTTTAAAGATTGAAATTGTGTAAATTTTGTTGAGCTCTACGGGAATTTGGCAATTTGTGGGCACATTTATTTTTGTCACTCATTTGGACCAATGGGAAATTAAAGCCAAGGATCCATACTTATAGACTATCTAAGTCCGATTTCTCAATTGTATTTGAGAATTTTTCTATAACACTTGTTTGTCACTCATTTGGACCAATGGGAAATTAAAGCCGAGGATCCATACTTATAGACTATGTAAGTCCGATTTCTCAATTGTATTTGAGAATTTTTCTATAACACTTGTTTGTCACTCATTTGGACCAATGGGAAATAAAAGCCAAGGATCCATACTTATAGACTATGTAAGTCCGATTTCTCAATTGTATTTGAGAATTTTTCTATAACACTTGTTTGTCACTCATTTGGACCAATGGGAAATTAAAGCCGAGGATCCATACTTATAGACTATGTAAGTCCGATTTCTCAATTGTATTTGAGAATTTTTCTATAACACTTGTTTGTCACTCATTTGGACCAATGGGAAATTAAAGCCAAGGATCCATACTTAGAGACTATGTAAGTCCGATTTCTCAATTGTATTTGAGAATTTTTCTATAACACTTGTTTGTCACTCATTTGGACCAATGGGAAATTAAAGCCGAGGATCCATACTTATAGACTATGTAAGTCCGATTTCTCAATTGTATTTGAGAATTTTTCTATAACACTTGTTTGTCACTCATTTGGACCAATGGGAAATTAAAGCCGAGGATCCATACTTATAGACTATGTAAGTCCGATTTCTCAATTGTATTTGAGAATTTTTCTATAACACTTGTTTGTCACTCATTTGGACCAATGGGAAATAAAAGCCAAGGATCCATACTTATAGACTATGTAAGTCCGATTTCTCAATTGTATTTGAGAATTTTTCTATAACACTTGTTTGTCACTCATTTGGACCAATGGGAAATTAAAGCCGAGGATCCATACTTATAGACTATGTAAGTCCGATTTCTCAATTGTATTTGAGAATTTTTCTATAACACTTGTTTGTCACTCATTTGGACCAATGGGAAATTAAAGCCAAGGATCCATACTTATAGGCTATGTAAGTCCGATTTCTCAATTGTATTTGAGAATTTTTCTATAAAACTTGTTTGTCACTCATTTGGACCAATGGGAAATTAAAGCCGAGGATCCATACTTATAGACTATGTAAGTCCGATTTCTCCATTGTATTTGAGAATTTTTCTATAACACTTGTTTGTCACTCATTTGGACCAATGGGAAATTAAAGCCGAGGATCCATACTTATAGACTATGTAAGTCCGATTTCTCAATTGTATTTGAGAATTTTTCTATAACACTTGTATGTCACTCATTTGGACCAATGGGAAATTAAAGCCAAGGATCCATACTTATAGACTATGTAAGTCCGATTTCTCAATTGTATTTGAGAATTTTTCTATAACACTTGTTTGTCACTCATTTGGACCAATGGGAAATTAAAGCCGAGGATCCATACTTATAGACTATGTAAGTCCGATTTCTCAATTGTATTTGAGAATTTTTCTATAACACTTGTTTGTCACTCATTTGGACCAATGGGAAATTAAAGCCAAGGATCCATACTTATAGGCTATGTAAGTCCGATTTCCCAATTGTATTTGAGAATTTTTCTATAACACTTGTTTGTCACTCATTTGGACCAATGGGAAATTAAAGCCAAGGATCCATACTTATAGACTATGTAAGTCCGATTTCTCAATTGTATTTGAGAATTTTTCTATAACACTTGTTTGTCACTCATTTGGACCAATGGGAAATTAAAGCCGAGGATCCATACTTATAGACTATGTAAGTCCGATTTCTCAATTGTATTTGAGAATTTTTCTATAACACTTGTTTGTCACTCATTTGGATCAATGGGAAATTAAAGCTAAGGATCCATACTTATAGACTATGTATGCCCGATTTCTCAATTGTATTTGAGAATTTTTCTATAACACTTGTTTGTCACTCATTTGGACCAATGGGAAATTAAAGCCGAGGATCCATACTTATAGACTATGTAAGTCCGATTTCTCAATTGTATTTGAGAATTTTTCTATAACACTTGTTTTTCACTCATTTGGACCAATGGGAAATTAAAGCCGAGGATCCATACTTATAGACTATGTAAGTCCGATTTCTCAATTGTATTTGAGAATTTTTCTATAACACTTGTTTGTCACTCATTTAGACCAATGGGAAATTAAAGCCGAGGATCCATACTTATAGACTATGTAAGTCCGATTTCTCAATTGTATTTGAGAATTTTTCTATAACACTTGTTTGTCAATCATTTGGACCAATGGGAAATTAAAGCCGAGGATCCATACTTATAGACTATGTAAGTCCGATTTCTCAATTGTATTTGAGAATTTTTCTATAACACTTGTTTGTCACTCATTTGGACCAATGGGAAATTAAAGCCAAGGATCCATACTTATAGACTATGTAAGTCCGATTTCTCAATTGTATTTGAGAATTTTTCTATAACACTTGTTTGTCACTCATTTGGCCCAATGGGAAATTAAAGCCGAGGATTCATACTTATAGACTATGTAAGTCCGATTTCTCAATTGTATTTGAGAATTTTTCTATAACACTTGTTTGTCACTCATTTGGACCAATGGGAAATTAAAGCCAAGGATCCATACTTATAGGCTATGTAAGTCCGATTTCTCAATTGTATTTGAGAATTTTTCTATAACACTTGTTTGTCACTCATTTGGACCAATGGGAAATTAAAGCCAAGGATCCATACTTATAGACTATGTAAGTCCGATTTCTCAATTGTATTTGAGAATTTTTCTATAACACTTGTTTGTCACTCATTTGGACCAATGGGAAATTAAAGCCGAGGATTCATACTTATAGACTATGTAAGTCCGATTTCTCAATTGTATTTGAGAATTTTTCTATAACACTTGTTTGTCACTCATTTGGACCAATGGGAAATTAAAGCCGAGGATCCATACTTATAGACTATGTAAGTCCGATTTCTCAATTGTATTTGAGAATTTTTCTATAACACTTGTTTGTCACTCATTTGGACCAATGGGAAATTAAAGCCGAGGATCCATACTTATAGACTATGTAAGTCCGATTTCTCAATTGTATTTGAGAATTTTTCTATAACACTTGTTTGTCACTCATTTGGACCAATGGGAAATTAAAGCCGAGGATCCATACTTATAGACTATGTAAGTCCGATTTCTCAATTGTATTTGAGAATTTTTCTATAACACTTGTTTGTCACTCATTTGGACCAATGGGAAATTAAAGCCGAGGATCCATACTTATAGACTATGTAAGTCCGATTTCTCAATTGTATTTGAGAATTTTTCTATAACACTTGTTTGTCACTCATTTGGACCAATGGGAAATTAAAGCCAAGGATCCATACTTATAGACTATGTAAGTCCGATTTCTCAATTGTATTTGAGAATTTTTCTATAACACTTGTTTGTCACTCATTTGGACCAATGGGAAATTAAAGCCGAGGATTCATACTTATAGACTATGTAAGTCCGATTTCTCAATTGTATTTGAGAATTTTTCTATAACACTTGTTTGTCACTCATTTGGACCAATGGGAAATTAAAGCCGAGGATCCATACTTATAGGCTATGTAAGTCCGATTTCTCAATTGTATTTGAGAATTTTTCTATAACACTTGTTTGTCACTCATTTGGACCAATGGGAAATTAAAGCCGAGGATCCATACTTATAGACTATGTAAGTCCGATTTCTCAATTGTATTTAAGAATTTTTCTATAACACTTGTTTGTCACTCATTTGGACCAATGGGAAATTAAAGCCGAGGATCCATACTTATAGACTATGTAAGTCCGATTTCTCAATTGTATTTAAGAATTTTTCTATAACACTTGTTTGTCACTCATTTGGACCAATGGGAAATTAAAGCCAAGGATCCATACTTATAGACTATGTAAGTCCGATTTCTCAATTGTATTTGAGAATTTTTCTATAACACTTGTTTGTCACTCATTTGGACCAATGGGAAATTAAAGCCGAGGATCCATACTTATAGACTATGTAAGTCCGATTTCTCAATTGTATTTGAGAATTTTTCTATAACATTTGTTTGTCACACATTTGGACCAATGGGAAATTAAGGCCAAGGATCCATACTTATAGACTATCTAAGTCCGATTTTTCAATTGTATTTGAGAATTTTTCTATAAAATTTTAAAGATTAAAATTGTGTAAATTTTGTTGAGCTCTACGGGAATTTGGCAATTTGTGGGCACATTTATGTTTGTCACTCATTTGGACCAATGGGAAATTAAAGCCAAGGATCCATACTTATAGACTATCTAAGTCCGATTTCTCAATTGTATTTGAGAATTTTTCTATTACACTTGTTTGTCACTCATTTGGACCAATGGGAAATTAAAGCCGAGGATCCATACTTATAGACTATGTAAGTCCGATTGCTCAATTATATTTGAGAATTTTTCTATAACACTTGTTTGTAACTCATTTGGACCAATGGGAAATTAAAGCCGAGGATCCATACTTATAGACTATGTAAGTCCGATTTCTCAATTGTATTTGAGAATTTTTCTATAACATTTGTTTGTCACACATTTGGACCAATGGGAAATTAAAAACAAGGATCCATACTTATAGACTATCTAAGTCCGATTTTTCAATTGTATTTGAGAATTTTTCTATAAAATTTTAAAGATTAAAATTGTGTAAATTTTGTTGAGCTCTACGGGAATTTGGCAATTTGTGGGCACATTTATTTTTGTCACTCATTTGGACCAATGGGAAATTAAAGCCAAGGATCCATACTTATAGACTATCTAAGTCCGATTTCTCAATTGTATTTGAGAATTTTTCTATAACACTTGTTTGTCACTCATTTGGACCAATGGGAAATTAAAGCCGAGGATCCATACTTATAGACTATGTAAGTCCGATTTCTCAATTGTATTTGACAATTTTTCTATAACACTTGTTTGTCACTCATTTGGACCAATGGGAAATTAAAGCCGAGGATCCATACTTATAGACTATGTAAGTCCGATTTCTCAATTGTATTTGAGAATTTTTCTATAACACTTGTTTGTCACTCATTTGGACCAATGGGAAATTAAAGCCGAGGATCCATACTTATAGACTATGTAAGTCCGATTTCTCAATTGTATTTGAGAATTTTTCTATAACACTTGTTTGTCACTCATTTGGACCAATGGGAAATTAAAGCCGAGGATCCATACTTATAGACTATGTAAGTCCGATTTCTCAATTGTATTTGAGAATTTTTCTATAACACTTGTTTGTCACTCATTTGGACCAATGGGAAATTAAAAACAAGGATCCATACTTATAGACTATGTAAGTCCGATTTCTCAATTGTATTTGAGAATTTTTCTATAACACTTGTTTGTCACTCATTTGGACCAATGGGAAATTAAAGCCGAGGATCCATACTTATAGACTATCTAAGTCCGATTTCTCAATTGTATTTGAGAATTTTTCTATAACACTTGTTTGTCACTCATTTGGACCAATGGGAAATTAAAGCCAAGGATCCATACTTATAGACTATCTAAGTCCGATTTCTCAAT
The DNA here is from genome assembly GCA_947311025.1 of Lypha dubia. Lineage (NCBI taxonomy): Eukaryota > Metazoa > Arthropoda > Insecta > Diptera > Tachinidae > Lypha > Lypha dubia. Next base: position 1,389,526 of record OX371264.1, on the reverse strand, counting down.
TGTATTTGAGTATTTTTCTATAACACTTGTTTGTCACTCATTTGGACCAATGGGAAATTAAAGCCGAGGATCCATACTTATAGACTATGTAAGTCCGATTTCTCAATTGTATTTGAGAATTTTTCTATAACACTTGTTTGTCACTCATTTGGACCAATGGGAAATTAAAAACAAGGATCCATACTTATAGACTATGTAAGTCCGATTTCTCAATTGTATTTGAGAATTTTTCTATAACACTTGTTTGTCACTCATTTGGACCAATGGGAAATTAAAGCCGAGGATCCATACTTATAGACTATCTAAGTCCGATTTCTCAATTGTATTTGAGAATTTTTCTATAACACTTGTTTGTCACTCATTTGGACCAATGGGAAATTAAAGCCAAGGATCCATACTTATAGACTATCTAAGTCCGATTTCTCAATTGTATTTGAGTATTTTTCTATAACACTTGTTTGTCACTCATTTGGACCAATGGGAAATTAAAGCCGAGGATCCATACTTATAGACTATGTAAGTCCGATTTCTCAATTGTATTTGAGAATTTTTCTATAACACTTGTTTGACACTCATTTGAACCAATGGGAAATTAAAGCCGAGGATCCATACTTATAGACTATGTAAGTCCGATTTCTCAATTGTATTTGAGTATTTTTCTATAACACTTGTTTGTCACTCATTTGGACCAATTTGAAATTAAAGCCAAGGATCCATACTTATAGGCTATGTAAGTCCGATTTCTCAATTGTATTTGAGAATTTTTCTATAACACTTGTTTGTCACTCATTTGGACCAATGGGAAATTAAAGCCAAGGATCCATACTTATAGACTATCTAAGTCCGATTTCTCAATTGTATTTGAGAATTTTTCTATAAAATTTTAAAGATTAAAATTGTGTAAATTTTGTTCAGCTCTACGGGAATTTGGCTATTTGTGGGCACATTTATTTTTGTCACTCATTTGGACCAATGGGAAATTAAAGACAAGGATCCATACTTATAGACTATCTAAGTCCGATTTCTCAATTGTATTTGAGTATTTTTCTATAACACTTGTTTGTCACTCATTTGGACCAATGGGAAATTAAAGCCGAGGATCCATACTTATAGACTATCTAAGTCCGATTTCTCAATTGTATTTGAGTATTTTTCTATAAAATTTTAAAGATTAAAATTGTGTAAATTTTGTTCAGCTCTACGGGAATTTGGCTATTTGTGGGCACATTTATTTTTGTCACTCATTTGGACCAATGGGAAATTAAAGACAAGGATCCATACTTATAGACTATCTAAGTCCGATTTCTCAATTGTATTTGAGAATTTTTCTATAAAATTTTAAAGATTAAAATTGTGTAAATTTTGTTCAGCTCTACGGGAATTTGGCTATTTGTGGGCACATTTATTTTTGTCACTCATTTGGACCAATGGGAAATTAAAGACAAGGATCCATACTTATAGACTATCTAAGTCCGATTTCTCAATTGTATTTGAGAATTTTTCTATAACACTTGTTTGTCACTCATTTGGACCAATGGGAAATTAAAGCCAAGGATCCATACTTATAGACTATCTAAGTCCGATTTCTCAATTGTATTTGAGTATTTTTCTATAACACTTGTTTGTCACTCATTTGGACCAATGGGAAATTAAAGCCGAGGATCCATACTTATAGACTATGTAAGTCCGATTTCTCAATTGTATTTGAGAATTTTTCTATAACACTTGTTTGTCACTCATTTGGACCAATGGGAAATTAAAGCCGAGGATCCATACTTATAGACTATGTAAGTCCGAATTCTCAATTGTATTTGAGTATTTTTCTATAACACTTGTTTGTCACTCATTTGGACCAATGGGAAATTAAAGCCGAGGATCCATACTTATAGACTATGTAAGTCCGATTTCTCAATTGTATTTGAGAATTTTTCTATAACACTTGCTTGTCACTTATTTGGACCAATGGGAAATTAAAGCCGAGGATCCATACTTACAGACTATGTAAGTCCGATTTCTCAATTGTATTTGAGAATTTTTCTATAACACTTGTTTGTCACTCATTTGGACCAATGGGAAATTAAAGCCGAGGATCCATACTTATAGACTATGTAAGTCCGATTTCTCAATTGTATTTGAGTATTTTTCTATAACACTTGTTTGTCACTCATTTGGACCAATGGAAAATTAAAGCCGAGGATCCATACTTATAGACTATGTAAGTCCGATTTCTCAATTGTATTTGAGTATTTTTCTATAACACTTGTTTGTCACTCATTTGGACCAATGGGAAATTAAAGCCGAGGATCCATACTTATAGACTATGTAAGTCCGATTTCTCAATTGTATTTGAGAATTTTTCTATAACACTTTTTTGTCACTCATTTGGACCAATGGGAAATTAAAGCCGAGGATCCATACTTATAGACTGTGTAAGTCCGATTTCTCAATTGTATTTGAGAAATTTTCTATAACACTTGTTTGTCACTCATTTGGACCAATGGGAAATTAAAGCCGAGGATACATACTTATAGACTATGTAAGTCCGATTTCTCAATTGTATTTGAGAATTTTTCTATAACACTTGTTTGTCACTCATTTGGACCAATGGGAAATTAAAGCCGAGGATCCATACTTATAGACTATGTAAGTCCGATTTCTCAATTGTATTTGAGTATTTTTCTATAACACTTGTTTGTCACTCATTTGGACCAATGGGAAATTAAAGCCGAGGATCCATACTTATAGACTATGTAAGTCCGATTTCTCAATTGTATTTGAGAATTTTTCTATAACACTTGTTTGTCACTCATTTGGACCAATGGGAAATTAAAGCCGAGGATCCATACTTATAGACTATGTAAGTCCGATTTCTCAATTGTATATGAGTATTTTTCTATAACACTTGTTTGTCACTCATTTGGACCAATGGGAAATTAAAGCCGAGGATCCATACTTATAGACTATGTAAGTCCGATTTCTCAATTGTATTTGAGTATTTTTCTATAACACTTGTTTGTCACTCATTTGGATCAATGGGAAATTAAAGCTGAGGATCCATACTTATAGACTATGTATGTCCGATTTCTCAATTGTATTTGAGAATTTTTCTATAACACTTGTTTGTCACTCATTTGGACCAATGGGAAATTAAAGCCGAGGATCCATACTTATAGACTATGTAAGTCCGATTTCTCAATTGTATTTGAGAATTTTTCTATAACACTTGTTTGTCACTCATTTGGACCAATGGGAAATTAAAGCCGAGGATCCATACTTATAGACTATGTAAGTCCGATTTCTCAATTGTATTTGAGTATTTTTCTATAACACTTGTTTGTCACTCATTTGGACCAATGGGAAATTAAAGCCGAGGATCCATACTTATAGACTATGTAAGTCCGATTTCTCAATTGTATTTGAGTATTTTTCTATAACACTTGTTTGTCACTCATTTGGACCAATGGGAAATTAAAGCCGAGGATCCATACTTATAGACTATGTAAGTCCGATTTCTCAATTGTATTTGAGTATTTTTCTATAACACTTGTTTGTCACTCATTTGGACCAATGGGAAATTAAAGCCGAGGATCCATACTTATAGACTATGTAAGTCCGATTTCTCAATTGTATTTGAGAATTTTTCTATAACACTTGTTTGTCACTCATTTGGACCAATGGGAAATTAAAGCCGAGGATCCATACTTATAGACTATGTAAGTCCGATTTCTCAATTGTATTTGAGAATTTTTCTATAACACTTGTTTGTCACTCATTTGGACCAATGGGAAATTAAAGCCGAGGATCCATACTTATAGACTATGTAAGTCCGATTTCTCAATTGTATTTGAGTATTTTTCTATAACACTTGTTTGTCACTCATTTGGACCAATGGGAAATTAAAGCCGAGGATCCATACTTATAGACTATGTAAGTCCGATTTCTCAATTGTATTTGAGTATTTTTCTATAACACTTGTTTGTCACTCATTTGGACCAATGGGAAATTAAAGCCGAGGATCCATACTTATAGACTATGTAAGTCCGATTTCTCAATTGTATTTGAGAATTTTTCTATAACACTTGTTTGTCACTCATTTGGACCAATGGGAAATTAAAGCCGAGGATCCATACTTATAGACTATGTAAGTCCGATTTCTCAATTGTATTTGAGTATTTTTCTATAACACTTGTTTGTCACTCATTTGGACCAATGGGAAATTAAGGCCAAGGATCTATACTTATAGACTATCTAAGTCCGATTTTTCAATTGTATTTGAGAATTTTTCTATAAAATTTTAAAGATTAAAATTGTGTAAATTTTGTTGAGCTCTACGGGAATTTGGCAATTTGTGGGCACATTTATGTTTGTCACTCATTTGGACAAATGGGAAATTAAAGCCAAGGATCCATACTTATAGACTATCTAAGTCCGATTTCTCAATTGTATTTGAGAATTTTTCTATTACACTTGTTTGTCACTCATTTGGACCAATGGGAAATTAAAGCCGAGGATCCATACTTATAGACCATGTAAGTCCGATTTCTCAATTGTATTTGAGTATTTTTCTATAACACTTGTTTGTCACTCATTTGGACCAATGGGAAATTAAAGCCGAGGATCCATACTTATAGACTATGTAAGTCCGATTTCTCAATTGTATTTGAGAATTTTTCTATAACACTTGTTTGTCACTCATTTGGACCAATGGGAAATTAAAGCCGAGGATCCATACTTATAGACTATGTAAGTCCGATTTCTCAATTGTATTTGAGAATTTTTCTATAACACTTGTTTGTCACTCATTTGGACCAATGGGAAATTAAAGCCGAGGATCCATACTTATAGACTATGTAAGTCCGATTTCTCAATTGTATTTGAGAATTTTTCTATAACACTTGTTTGTCACTCATTTGGACCAATAGGAAATTAAAGCCGAGGATCCATACTTATAGACTATGTAAGTCCGATTTCTCAATTGTATTTGAGTATTTTTCTATAACAATTGTTTGTCACTCATTTGGACCAATGGGAAATTAAAGCCGAGGATCCATACTTACAGACTATGTAAGTCCGATTTCTCAATTGTATTTGAGAATTTTTCTATAACACTTGTTTGTCACTCATTTGGACCAATGGGAAATTAAAGCCGAGGATCCATACTTACAGACTATGTAAGTCCGATTTCTCAATTGTATTTGAGAATTTTTCTATAACACTTGTTTGTCACTCATTTGGACCAATGGGAAATTAAAGCCGAGGATCCATACTTATAGACTATGTAAGTCCGATTTCTCAATTGTATTTGAGAATTTTTCTATAACACTTTTTTGTCACTCATTTGGACCAATGGGAAATTAAAGCCGAGGATCCATACTTATAGACTATGTAAGTCCGATTTCTCAATTGTATTTGAGAAATTTTCTATAACACTTGTTTGTCACTCATTTGGACCAATGGGAAATTAAAGCCGAGGATCCATACTTATAGACTATGTAAGTCCGATTTCTCAATTGTATTTGAGAATTTTTCTATAACAATTGTTTGTCACTCATTTGGACCAATGGGAAATTAAAGCCGAGGATCCATACTTACAGACTATGTAAGTCCGATTTCTCAATCGTATTTGAGAATTTTTCTATAACACTTGTTTGTCACTCATTTGGACCAATGGGAAATTAAAGCCGAGGATCCATACTTATAGACTATGTAAGTCCGATTTCTCAATTGTATTTGAGAAATTTTCTATAACACTTTTTTGTCACTCATTTGGACCAATGGGAAATTAAAGCCGAGGATCCATACTTATAGACTATGTAAGTCCGATTTCTCAATTGTATTTGAGAAATTTTCTATAACACTTGTTTGTCACTCATTTGGACCAATGGGAAATTAAAGCCGAGGATCCATACTTATAGACTATGTAAGTCCGATTTCTCAATTGTATTTGAGAAATTTTCTATAACACTTTTTTGTCACTCATTTGGACCAATGGGAAATTAAAGCCGAGGATCCATACTTATAGACTATGTAAGTCCGATTTCTCAATTGTATTTGAGAAATTTTCTATAACACTTGTTTGTCACTCATTTGGACCAATGGGAAATTAAAGCCGAGGATCCATACTTATAGACTATGTAAGTCCGATTTCTCAATTGTATTTGAGAAATTTTCTATAACACTTTTTTGTCACTCATTTGGACCAATGGGAAATTAAAGCCGAGGATCCATACTTATAGACTATGTAAGTCCGATTTCTCAATTGTATTTGAGAAATTTTCTATAACACTTGTTTGTCACTCATTTGGACCAATGGGAAATTAAAGCCGACGATCCATACTTATAGACTATGTAAGTCCGATTTCTCAATTGTATTTGAGAATTTTTCTATAACAATTGTTTGTCACTCATTTGGACCAATGGGAAATTAAAGCCGAGGATCCATACTTACAGACTATGTAAGTCCGATTTCTCAATTGTATTTGAGAATTTTTCTATAACACTTGTTTGTCACTCATTTGGACCAATGGGAAATTAAAGCCGAGGATCCATACTTATAGACTATGTAAGTCCGATTTCTCAATTGTATTTGAGAATTTTTCTATAACACTTTTTTGTCACTCATTTGGACCAATGGGAAATTAAAGCCGAGGATCCATACTTATAGACTATGTAAGTCCGATTTCTCAATTGTATTTGAGAATTTTTCTATAACACTTGTTTGTCACTCATTTGGACCAATGGGAAATTAAAGCCGAGGATCCATACTTATAGACTATGTAAGTCCGATTTCTCAATTGTATTTGAGTATTTTTCTATAACACTTGTTTGTCACTCATTTGGACCAATGGGAAATTAAAGCCGAGGATCCATACTTATAGACTATGTAAGTCCGATTTCTCAATTGTATTTGAGTATTTTTCTATAACACTTGTTTGTCACTCATTTGGACCAATGGGAAATTAAAGCCGAGGATCCATACTTATAGACTATGTAAGTCCGATTTCTCAATTGTATTTGAGTATTTTTCTATAACACTTGTTTGTCACTCATTTGGACCAATGGGAAATTAAAGCCGAGGATCCATACTTATAGACTATGTAAGTCCGATTTCTCAATTGTATTTGAGAATTTTTCTATAACACTTGTTTGTCACTCATTTGGACCAATGGGAAATTAAAGCCGAGGATCCATACTTATAGACTATGTAAGTCCGATTTCTCAATTGTATTTGAGAATTTTTCTATAACACTTGTTTGTCACTCATTTGGACCAATGGGAAATTAAAGCCGAGGATCCATACTTATAGACTATGTAAGTCCGATTTCTCAATTGTATTTGAGTATTTTTCTATAACACTTGTTTGTCACTCATTTGGACCAATGGGAAATTAAAGCCGAGGATCCATACTTATAGACTATGTAAGTCCGATTTCTCAATTGTATTTGAGTATTTTTCTATAACACTTGTTTGTCACTCATTTGGACCAATGGGAAATTAAAGCCGAGGATCCATACTTATAGACTATGTAAGTCCGATTTCTCAATTGTATTTGAGTATTTTTCTATAACACTTGTTTGTCACTCATTTGGACCAATGGGAAATTAAAGCCGAGGATCCATACTTATAGACTATGTAAGTCCGATTTCTCAATTGTATTTGAGAATTTTTCTATAACACTTGTTTGTCACTCATTTGGACCAATGGGAAATTAAAGCCGAGGATCCATACTTATAGACTATGTAAGTCCGATTTCTCAATTGTATTTGAGAATTTTTCTATAACACTTGTTTGTCACTCATTTGGACCAATGGGAAATTAAAGCCGAGGATCCATACTTATAGACTATGTAAGTCCGATTTCTCAATTGTATTTGAGAATTTTTCTATAACACTTGTTTGTCACTCATTTGGACCAATGGGAAATTAGAGCCGAGGATCCATACTTATAGACTATGTAAGTCCGATTTCTCAATTGTATTTGAGTATTTTTCTATAACACTTGTTTGTCACTCATTTGGACCAATGGGAAATTAAAGCCGAGGATCCATACTTATAGACTATGTAAGTCCGATTTCTCAATTGTATTTGAGAATTTTTCTATAACACTTGTTTGTCACTCATTTGGACCAATGGGAAATTAAAGCCGAGGATCCATACTTATAGACTATGTAAGTCCGATTTCTCAATTGTATTTGAGTATTTTTCTATAACACTTGTTTGTCACTCATTTGGACCAATGGGAAATTAAAGCCGAGGATCCATACTTATAGACTATGTAAGTCCGATTTCTCAATTGTATTTGAGAATTTTTCTATAACACTTGTTTGTCACTCATTTAGACCAATGGGAAATTAAAGCCGAGGATCCATACTTATAGACTATGTAAGTCCGATTTCTCAATTGTATTTGAGAATTTTTCTATAACACTTGTTTGTCACTCATTTGGACCAATGGGAAATTAAAGCCGAGGATCCATACTTATAGACTATGTAAGTCCGATTTCTCAATTGTATTTGAGAATTTTTCTATAGCACTTGTTTGTCACTCATTTGGACCAATGGGAAATTAAAGCCAAGGATCCATACTTATAGACTATGTAAGGCCGATTTCTCAATTGTATTTGAGAATTTTTCTATAACACTTGTTTGTCACTCATATGGACCAATGGGAAATTAAAGCCAAGGATCAATACTTATAGACTATGTAAGTCCGATTTCTCAATTGTATTTGAGAATTTTTCTATAACACTTGTTTGTCACTCATTTGGACCAATGGGAAATTAAAGCCGAGGATCCATACTTATAGACTATGTAAGTCCGATTTCTCAATTGTATTTGAGAATTTTTCTATAACACTTGTTTGTCACTCATTTGGACCAATGGGAAATTAAAGCCAAGGATCAATACTTATAGACTATGTAAGTCCGATTTCTCAATTGTATTTGAGAATTTTTCTATAACACTTGTTTGTCACTCATTTGAACCAATGGGAAATTAAAGCCGAGGATCCATACTTATAGACTATGTAAGGCCGATTTCTCAATTGTATTTGAGAATTTTTCTATAACACTTGTTTGTCACTCATTTGGACCAATGGGAAATTAAAGCCGAGGATCCATACTTATAGACTATGTAAGTCCGATTTCTCAATTGTATTTGAGAATTTTTCTATAACACTTGTTTGTCACTCATTTGGACCAATGGGAAATTAAAGCCAAGGATCAATACTTATAGACTATGTAAGTCCGATTTCTCAATTGTATTTGAGAATTTTTCTATAACACTTGTTTGTCACTCATTTGGACCAATGGGAAATTAAAGCCGAGGATCCATACTTATAGACTATGTAAGTCCGATTTCTCAATTGTATTTGAGAATTTTTCTATAACACTTGTTTGTCACTCATTTGGACCAATGGGAAATTAAAGCCAAGGATCAATACTTATAGACTATGTAAGTCCGATTTCTCAATTGTATTTGAGAATTTTTCTATAACACTTGTTTGTCACTCATTTGAACCAATGGGAAATTAAAGCCGAGGATCCATACTTATAGACTATGTAAGGCCGATTTCTCAATTGTATTTGAGAATTTTTCTATAACACTTGTTTGTCACTCATTTGGACCAATGGGAAATTAAAGCCGAGGATCCATACTTATAGACTATGTAAGTCCGATTTCTCAATTGTATTTGAGAATTTTTCTATAACACTTGTTTGTCACTCATTTGGACCAATGGGAAATTAAAGCCAAGGATCAATACTTATAGACTATGTAAGTCCGATTTCTTAATTGTATTTCAGAATTTTTCTATAACACTTGTTTGTCACTCATTTGAACCAATGGGAAATTAAAGCCGAGGGTCCATACTTATAGATTATGTAAGGCCGATTTCTCAATTGTATTTGAGAATTTTTCTATAACACTTGTTTGTCACTCATTTGGACCAATGGGAAATTAAAGCCGAGGATCCATACTTATAGACTATGTAAGTCCGATTTCTCAATTGTATTTGAGAATTTTTCTATAACACTTGTTTGTCACTCATTTGGACCAATGGGAAATTAAAGCCAAGGATCAATAATTATAGACTATGTAAGTCCGATTTCTCAATTGTATTTGAGAATTTTTCTATAACACTTGTTTGTCACTCATTTGAACCAATGGGAAATTAAAGCCGAGGATCCATACTTATAGACTATGTAAGGCCGATTTCTCAATTGTATTTGAGAATTTTTCTATAACACTTGTTTGTCACTCATTTGGACCAATGGGAAATTAAAGCCGAGGATCCATACTTATAGACTATGTAAGTCCGATTTCTCAATTGTATTTGAGAATTTTTCTATAGCACTTGTTTGTCACTCATTTAGACCAAAGGGAAATTAAAGCCAAGGATCCATACTTATAGGCTATGTAAGTCCGATTTCTCAATTGTATTTGAGAATTTTTCTATAACACTTGTTTGTCACTCATTTGGACCAATGGGAAATTAAAGCCGAGGATCCATACTTATAGACTATGTAAGGCCGATTTCTCAATTGTATTTGAGAATTTTTCTATAGCACTTGTTTGTCACTCATTTAGACCAAAGGGAAATTAAAGCCAAGGATCCATACTTATAGGCTATGTAAGGCCGATTTCTCAATTGTATTTGAGAATTTTTCTATAACACTTGTTTGTCACTCATTTGGACCAATGGGAAATTAAAGCCGAGGATCCATACTTATAGACTATGTAAGTCCGATTTCTCAATTGTATTTGAGAATTTTTCTATAACACTTGTTTGTCACTCATTTGGACCAATGGGAAATTAAAGCCGAGGATCCATACTTATAGACTATGTAAGTCCGATTTCTCAATTGTATTTGAGAATTTTTCTATAACACTTGTTTGTCACTCATTTGGACCAATGGGAAATTAAAGCCGAGGATCCATACTTATAGACTATGTAAGGCCGATTTCTCAATTGTATTTGAGAATTTTTCTATAACACTTGTTTGTCACTCATTTGGACCAATGGGAAATTAAAGCCGAGGATCCATACTTATAGACTATGTAAGTCCGATTTCTCAATTGTATTTGAGAATTTTTCTATAGCACTTGTTTGTCACTCATTTAGACCAAAGGGAAATTAAAGCCAAGGATCCATACTTATAGGCTATGTAAGTCCGATTTCTCAATTGTATTTGAGAATTTTTCTATAACACTTGTTTGTCACTCATTTGGACCAATGGGAAATTAAAGCCGAGGATCCATACTTATAGACTATGTAAGTCCGATTTCTCAATTGTATTTGAGAATTTTTCTATAACACTTGTTTGTCACTCATTTGGACCAATGGGAAATTAAAGCCGAGGATCCATACTTATAAACTATGTAAGTCCGATTTCTCAATTGTATTTGAGAATTTTTCTATAACACTTGTTTGTCACTCATTTGGACCAATGGGAAATTAAAGCCAAGGATCAATACTTATAGACTATGTAAGTCCGATTTCTCAATTGTATTTGAGAATTTTTCTATAACACTTGTTTGTCACTCATTTGAACCAATGGGAAATTAAAGCCGAGGATCCATACTTATAGACTATGTAAGGCCGATTTCTCAATTGTATTTGAGAATTTTTCTATAACACTTGTTTGTCACTCATTTGGACCAATGGGAAATTAAAGCCGAGGATCCATACTTATAGACTATGTAAGTCCGATTTCTCAATTGTATTTGAGAATTTTTCTATAACACTTGTTTGTCACTCATTTGGACCAATGGGAAATTAAAGCCAAGGATCAATACTTATAGACTATGTAAGTCCGATTTCTCAATTGTATTTGAGAATTTTTCTATAACACTTGTTTGTCACTCATTTGAACCAATGGGAAATTAAAGCCGAGGATCCATACTTATAGACTATGTAAGGCCGATTTCTCAATTGTATTTGAGAATTTTTCTATAACACTTGTTTGTCACTCATTTGGACCAATGGGAAATTAAAGCCGAGGATCCATACTTATAGACTATGTAAGGCCGATATCTCAATTGTATTTGAGAATTTTTCTATAACACTTGTTTGTCACTCATATGGACCAATGGGAAATTAAAGCCAAGGATCAATACTTATAGACTATGTAAGTCCGATTTCTCAATTGTATTTGAGAATTTTTCTATAACACTTGTTTGTCACTCATTTGGACCAATGGGAAATTAAAGCCGAGGATCCATACTTATAGACTATGTAAGTCCGATTTCTCAATTGTATTTGAGAATTTTTCTATAACACTTGTTTGTCACTCATTTGGACCAATGGGAAATTAAAGCCGAGGATCCATACTTATAGACTATGTAAGTCCGATTTCTCAATTGTATTTGAGAATTTTTCTATAACACTTGTTTGTCACTCATTTGGACCAATGGGAAATTAAAGCCAAGGATCAATACTTATAGACTATGTAAGTCCGATTTCTCAATTGTATTTGAGAATTTTTCTATAACACTTGTTTGTCACTCATTTGAACCAATGGGAAATTAAAGCCGATGATCCATACTTATAGACGATTTCTCAATTGTATTTGAGAATTTTTCTATAAAATTTTAAAGATTAAAATTGTGTAAATTTTGTTGAGCTCTACGGGAATTTGGCAATTTGTGGGCACATTTATTTTTGTCACTCATTTGGACCAATGGGAAATTAAAGCCAAGGATCCATACTTATAGACTATGTAAGTCCGATTTCTCAATTGTATTTGAGAATTTTTCTATAACACTTGCTTGTCACTCATTTGGACCAATGGGAAATTAAAGCCAAGGATCCATACTTATAGACTATGTAAGTCCGATTTCTCAATTGTATTTGAGAATTTTTCTATAACACTTGCTTGTCACTCATTTGGACCAATTGGAAATTAAAGCCAAGGATCCATACTTATAGGCTATGTAAGTCCGATTTCTCAATTGTATTTGAGAATTTTTCTATAACACTTGTTTGTCACTCATTTGGACCAATGGGAAATTAAAGCCAACGATCCATACTTATAGACTATGTAAGTCCGATTTCTCAATTGTATTTGAGAATTTTTCTATAACACTTGCTTGTCACTCATTTGGACCAATTGGAAATTAAAGCCAAGGATCCATACTTATAGGCTATGTAAGTCCGATTTCTCAATTGTATTTGAGAATTTTTCTATAACACTTGTTTGTCACTCATTTGGACCAATGGGAAATTAAAGCCGAGGATCCATACTTATAGACTATGTAAGTCCGATTTCTCAATTGTATTTGAGAATTTTTCTATAACACTTGCTTGTCACTCATTTGGACCAATTGGAAATTAAAGCCAAGGATCCATACTTATAGGCTATGTAAGTCCGATTTCTCAATTGTATTTGAGAATTTTTCTATAACACTTGTTTGTCACTCATTTGGACCAATGGGAAATTAAAGCCAAGGATCCATACTTATAGACTATCTAAGTCCGATTTCTCAATTGTATTTGAGAATTTTTCTATAAAATTTTAAAGATTAAAATTGTGTAAATTTTGTTGAGCTCTACGGGAATTTGGCAATTTGTGGGCACATTTATTTTTGTCACTCATTTGGACCAATGGGAAATTAAAGCCAAGGATCCATACTTATAGACTATCTAAGTCCGATTTCTCAATTGTATTTGAGAATTTTTCTATAAAATTTTAAAGATTAAAATTGTGTAAATTTTGTTGAGCTCTACGGGAATTTGGCAATTTGTGGGCACATTTATTTTTGTCACTCATTTGGACCAATGGGAAATTAAAGCCAAGGATCCATACTTATAGACTATGTAAGTCCGATTTCTCAATTGTATTTGAGAATTTTTCTATAACACTTGTTTGTCACTCATTTGGACCAATGGGAAATTAAAGCCAAAGATCCATACTTATAGACTATCTAAGTCCGATTTCTCAATTGTATTTGAGAATTTTTCTATAAAATTTTAAAGATTAAAATTGTGTAAATTTTGTTGAGCTCTACGGGAATTTGGCAATTTGTGGGCACAATTATTTTTGTCACTCATTTGGACCAATGGGAAATTAAAGCCAAGGATCCATACTTATAGACTATGTAAGTCCGATTTCTCAATTGTATTTGAGAATTTTTCTATAACACTTGTTTGTCACTCATTTGGACCAATGGGAAATTAAAGCCAAGGATCCATACTTATAGACTATCTAAGTCCGATTTCTCAATTGTATTTGAGAATTTTTCTATAAAATTATAAAGATTAAAATTGTGTAAATTTTGTTGAGCTCTACGGGAATTTGGCAATTTGTGGGCACATTTATTTTTGTCACTCATTTGGACCAATGGGAAATTAAAGCCAAGGATCCATACTTATAGACTATGTAAGTCCGATTTCTCAATTGTATTTGAGAATTTTTCTATAACACTTGTTTGTCACTCATTTGGACCAATGGGAAATTAAAGCCAAGGATCCATACTTATAGACTATCTAAGTCAGATTTCTCAATTGTATTTGAGAATTTTTCTATAAAATTTTAAAGATTAAAATTGTGTAAATTTTGTTGAGCTCTACGGGAATTTGGCAATTTGTGGGCACATTTATTTTTGTCACTCATTTGGACCAATGGGAAATTAAAGCCAAGGATCCATACTTATAGACTATCTAAGTCCGATTTCTCAATTGTATTTGAGAATTTTTCTATAAAATTTTAAAGATTAAAATTGTGTAAATTTTGTTGAGCTCTACGGGAATTTGGCAATTTGTGGGCACAATTATTTTTGTCACTCATTTGGACCAATGGGAAATTAAAGCCAAGGATCCATACTTATAGACTATGTAAGTCCGATTTCTCAATTGTATTTGAGAATTTTTCTATAACACTTGTTTGTCACTCATTTGGACCAATGGGAAATTAAAGCCAAGGATCCATACTTATAGACTATCTAAGTCCGATTTCTCAATTGTATTTGAGAATTTTTCTATAAAATTATAAAGATTAAAATTGTGTAAATTTTGTTGAGCTCTACGGGAATTTGGCAATTTGTGGGCACATTTATTTTTGTCACTCATTTGGACCAATGGGAAATTAAAGCCAAGGATCCATACTTATAGACTATGTAAGTCCGATTTCTCAATTGTATTTGAGAATTTTTCTATAACACTTGTTTGTCACTCATTTGGACCAATGGGAAATTAAAGCCAAGGATCCATACTTATAGACTATCTAAGTCAGATTTCTCAATTGTATTTGAGAATTTTTCTATAAAATTTTAAAGATTAAAATTGTGTAAATTTTGTTGAGCTCTACGGGAATTTGGCAATTTGTGGGCACATTTATTTTTGTCACTCATTTGGACCAATGGGAAATTAAAGCCAAGGATCCATACTTATAGACTATCTAAGTCCGATTTCTCAATTGTATTTGAGAATTTTTCTATAAAATTTTAAAGATTAAAATTGTGTAAATTTTGTTGAGCTCTACGGGAATTTGGCAATTTGTGGGCACATTTATTTTTGTCACTCATTTGGACCAATGGGAAATTAAAGCCAAGGATCCATACTTATAGACTATCTAAGTCCGATTTCTCAATTGTATTTGAGAATTTTTCTATAAAATTTTAAAGATTAAAATTGTGTAAATTTTGTTGAGCTCTACGGGAATTTGGCAATTTGTGGGCACATTTATTTTTGTCACTCATTTGGACCAATGGGAAATTAAAGCCAAGGATCCATACTTATAGACTATCTAAGTCCGATTTCTCAATTGTATTTGAGAATTTTTCTATAACACTTGTTTGTCACTCATTTGGACCAATGGGAAATTAAAGCCAAGGATCCATACTTATAGACTATCTAAGTCCGATTTCTCAATTGTATTTGAGAATTTTTCTATAAAATTTTAGAGATTAAAATTGTGTAAATTTTGTTCAGCTCTACGGGAATTTGGCAATTTGTGGGCACATTTATTTTTGTCACTCATTTGGACCAATGGGAAATTAAAGCCAAGGATCCATACTTATAGACTATCTAAGTCCGATTTCTCAATTGTATTTGAGGATTTTTCTATAGCACTTGTTTGTCACTCATTTGGACCAATGGGAAATTAAAGCCAAGGATCCATACTTATAGACTATCTAAGTCCGATTTCTCAATTGTATTTAAAAATTTTTCTATAAAATTTTAAAGATTAAAATTGTGTAAATTTTGTTGAGCTCTACGGGAATTTGGCAATTTGTGGGCACATTTATTTTTGTCACTCATTTGGACCAATGGGAAATTAAAGCCAAGGATCCATACTTATAGACTATGTAAGTCCGATTTCTCAATTGTATTTGAGAATTTTTCTATAACACTTGTTTGTCACTCATTTGGACCAATGGGAAATTAAAGCCAAGGATCCATACTTATAGACTATCTAAGTCCGATTTCTCAATTGTATTTTAGAATTTTTCTATAAAATTTTAAAGATTAAAATTGTGTAAATTTTGTTCAGCTCTACGGGAATTTGGTTATTTGTGGGCACATTTATGTTTGTCACTCATTTGGACCAATGGGAAATTAAAGCCAAGGATCCATACTTAAAGACTATCTAAGTCCGATTTCTCAATTGTATTTTAGAATTTTTCTATAAAATTTTAAAGATTAAAATTGTGTAAATATAGTTCAGCTCTACGGGAATTTGGCTATTTGTGGGCACATTTATGTTTGTCACTCATTTGGACCAATGGGAAATTAAAGCCAAGGATCCATACTTATAGACTATCTATGTCCGATTTCTCAATTGTATTTGAGAATTTTTCTATAAAATTTTAAAGATTAAAATTGTGTAAATTTTGTTCAGCTCTACGGGAATTTGGTTATTTGTGGGCACATTTATGTTTGTCACTCATTTGGACCAATGGGAAATTAAAGCCAAGGATCCATACTTATAGACTATCTAAGTCCGATTTCTCAATTGTATTTGAGAATTTTTCTATAACACTTGTTTGTCACTCATTTGGACCAATGGGAAATTAAAGCCGAGGATCCATACTTATAGACTATGTAAGGCCGATTTCTCAATTGTATTTGAGAATTTTTCTATAACACTTGTTTGTCACTCATATGGACCAATGGGAAATTAAAGCCAAGGACCCATACTTATAGACTATGTAAGTCCGATTTCTCAATTGTATTTGAGAATTTTTCTATAACACTTGTTTGTCACTCATTTGAACCAATGGGAAATTAAAGCCGATGATCCATACTTATAGACGATTTCTCAATTGTATTTGAGAATTTTTCTATAAAATTTTAAAGATTAAAATTGTGTAAATTTTGTTCAGCTCTACGGGAATTTGGTTATTTGTGGGCACATTTATGTTTGTCACTCATTTGGACCAATGGGAAATTAAAGCCAAGGATCCATACTTATAGACTATCTAAGTCCGATTTCTCAATTGTATTTGAGAATTTTCCTATAACACTTGTTTGTCACTCATTTGGACCAATGGGAAATTAAAGCCAAGGATCCATACATATAGACTATGTAAGTCCGATTTCTCAATTGTATTTGAGAATTTTTCTATAACACTTGCTTGTCACTCATTTGGACCAATTGGAAATTAAAGCCAAGGATCCATACTTATAGGCTATTTAAGTCCGATTTCTCAATTGTATTTGAGAATTTTTCTATAACACTTGTTTGTCACTCATTTGGACCAATGGGAAATGAAAGCCGAGGATCCATACTTATAGACTATGTAAGTCCGATTTCTCAATTGTATTTGAGAATTTTTCTATAACACTTGCTTGTCACTCATTTGGACCAATTGGAAATTAAAGCCAAGGATCCATACTTATAGGCTATGTAAGTCCGATTTCTCAATTGTATTTGAGAATTTTTCTATAACACTTGTTTGTCACTCATTTGGACCAATGGGAAATTAAAGCCAAGGATCCATACTTATAGACTATCTAAGTCCGATTTCTCAATTGTATTTGAGAATTTTTCTATAAAATTTTAAAGATTAAAATTGTGTAAATTTTGTTGAGATCTACGGGAATTTGGCAATTTGTGGGCACATTTATTTTTGTCACTCATTTGGACCAATGGGAAATTAAAGCCAAGGATCCAAACTTATAGACTATGTAAGTCCGATTTCTCAATTGTATTTGAGAATTTTTCTATAAAATTTTAAAGATTAAAATTGTGTAAATTTTGTTGAGCTCTACGGGAATTTGGCAATTTGTGGGCACATTTATTTTTGTCACTCATTTGGACCAATGGGAAATTAAAGCCAAGGATCCATACTTATAGACTATCTAAGTCCGATTTCTCAATTGTATTTGAGAATTTTTCTATAAAATTTTAAAGATTAAAATTGTGTAAATTTTGTTGAGCTCTACGGGAATTTGGCAATTTGTGGGCACATTTATTTTTGTCACTCATTTGGACCAATGGGAAATTAAAGCCAAGGATCCATACTTATAGACTATGTAAGTCCGATTTCTCAATTGTATTTGAGAATTTTTCTATAACACTTGTTTGTCACTCATTTGGACCAATGGGAAATTAAAGCCAAAGATCCATACTTATAGACTATCTAAGTCCGATTTCTCAATTGTATTTGAGAATTTTTCTATAAAATTTTAAAGATTAAAATTGTGTAAATTTTGTTGAGCTCTACGGGTATTTGGCAATTTGTGGGCACAATTATTTTTGTCACTCATTTGGACCAATGGGAAATTAAAGCCAAGGATCCATACTTATAGACTATGTAAGTCCGATTTCTCAATTGTATTTGAGAATTTTTCTATAACACTTGTTTGTCACTCATTTGGACCAATGGGAAATTAAAGCCAAGGATCCATACTTATAGACTATCTAAGTCCGATTTCTCAATTGTATTTGAGAATTTTTCTATAAAATTTTAAAGATTAAAATTGTGTAAATTTTGTTGAGCTCTACGGGAATTTGGCAATTTGTGGGCACATTTATTTTTGTCACTCATTTGGACCAATGGGAAATTAAAGCCAAGGATCCATACTTATAGACTATGTAAGTCCGATTTCTCAATTGTATTTGAGAATTTTTCTATAACACTTGTTTGTCACTCATTTGGACCAATGGGAAATTAAAGCCAAAGATCCATACTTATAGACTATCTAAGTCCGATTTCTCAATTGTATTTGAGAATTTTTCTATAAAATTTTAAAGATTAAAATTGTGTAAATTTTGTTGAGCTCTACGGGTATTTGGCAATTTGTGGGCACAATTATTTTTGTCACTCATTTGGACCAATGGGAAATTAAAGCCAAGGATCCATACTTATAGACTATGTAAGTCCGATTTCTCAATTGTATTTGAGAATTTTTCTATAACACTTGTTTGTCACTCATTTGGACCAATGGGAAATTAAAGCCAAGGATCCATACTTATAGACTATCTAAGTCCGATTTCTCAATTGTATTTGAGAATTTTTCTATAACACTTGTTTGTCACTCATATGGACCAATGGGAAATTAAAGCCAAGGATCCATACTTATAGACTATGTAAGTCCGATTTCTCAATTGTATTTGAGAATTTTTCTATAACACTTGTTTGTCACTCATATGGACCAATGGGAAATTAAAGCCAAGGATCCATACTTATAGACTATCTAAGTCCGATTTCTCAATTGTATTTGAGAATTTTTCTATAACACTTGTTTGTCACTCATTTGGACCAATGGGAAATTAAAGCCGAGGATCCATACTTATAGACTATGTAAGTCCGATTTCTCAATTGTATTTGAGAATTTTTCTATAACACTTGCTTGTCACTCATTTGGACCAATTGGAAATTAAAGCCAAGGATCCATACTTATAGGCTATGTAAGTCCGATTTCTCAATTGTATTTGAGAATTTTTCTATAACACTTGTTTGTCACTCATTTGGACCAATGGGAAATTAAAGCCAAGGATCCATACTTATAGACTATCTAAGTCCGATTTCTCAATTGTATTTGAGAATTTTTCTATAAAATTTTAAAGATTAAAATTGTGTAAATTTTGTTGAGATCTACGGGAATTTGGCAATTTGTGGGCACATTTATTTTTGTCACTCATTTGGACCAATGGGAAATTAAAGCCAAGGATCCAAACTTATAGACTATGTAAGTCCGATTTCTCAATTGTATTTGAGAATTTTTCTATAAAATTTTAAAGATTAAAATTGTGTAAATTTTGTTGAGCTCTACGGGAATTTGGCAATTTGTGGGCACATTTATTTTTGTCACTCATTTGGACCAATGGGAAATTAAAGCCAAGGATCCATACTTATAGACTATCTAAGTCCGATTTCTCAATTGTATTTGAGAATTTTTCTATAAAATTTTAAAGATTAAAATTGTGTAAATTTTGTTGAGCTCTACGGGAATTTGGCAATTTGTGGGCACATTTATTTTTGTCACTCATTTGGACCAATGGGAAATTAAAGCCAAGGATCCATACTTATAGACTATGTAAGTCCGATTTCTCAATTGTATTTGAGAATTTTTCTATAACACTTGTTTGTCACTCATTTGGACCAATGGAAAATTAAAGCCAAGGATCCATACTTATAGACTATCTAAGTCCGATTTCTCAATTGTATTTGAGAATTTTTCTATAAAATTTTAAAGATTAAAATTGTGTAAATTTTGCTGAGCTCTACGGGAATTTGGCAATTTGTGGGCACATTTATTTTTGTCACTCATTTGGACCAATGGGAAATTAAAGCCAAGGATCCATACTTATAGACTATGTAAGTCCGATTTCTCAATTGTATTTGAGAATTTTTCTATAACACTTGTTTGTCACTCATTTGGACCAATGGAAAATTAAAGCCAAGGATCCATACTTATAGACTATCTAAGTCCGATTTCTCAATTGTATTTGAGAATTTTTCTATAAAATTTTAAAGATTAAAATTGTGTAAATTTTGCTGAGCTCTACGGGAATTTGGCAATTTGTGGGCACATTTATTTTTGTCACTCATTTGGACCAATGGGAAATTAAAGCCAAGGATCCATACTTATAGACTATGTAAGTCCGATTTCTCAATTGTATTTGAGAATTTTTCTATAACACTTGTTTGTCACTCATTTGGACCAATGGGAAATTAAAGCCAAGGATCCATACTTATAGACTATCTAAGTCAGATTTCTCAATTGTATTTGAGAATTTTTCTATAAAATTTTAAAGATTAAAATTGTGTAAATTTTGTTGAGCTCTACGGGAATTTGGCAATTTGTGGGCACATTTATTTTTGTCACTCATTTGGACCAATGGGAAATTAAAGCCAAGGATCCATACTTATAGACTATCTAAGTCCGATTTCTCAATTGTATTTGAGAATTTTTCTATAAAATTTTAAAGATTAAAATTGTGTAAATTTTGTTGAGCTCTACGGGAATTTGGCAATTTGTGGGCACATTTATTTTTGTCACTCATTTGGACCAATGGGAAATTAAAGCCAAGGATCCATACTTATAGACTATCTAAGTCCGATTTCTCAATTGTATTTGAGGATTTTTCTATAGCACTTGTTTGTCACTCATTTGGACCAATGGGAAATTAAAGCCAAGGATCCATACTTATAGACTATCTAAGTCCGATTTCTCAATTGTATTTAAAAATTTTTCTATAAAATTTTAAAGATTAAAATTGTGTAAATTTTGTTGAGCTCTACGGGAATTTGGCAATTTGTGGGCACATTTATTTTTGTCACTCATTTGGACCAATGGGAAATTAAAGCCAAGGATCCATACTTATAGACTATGTAAGTCCGATTTCTCAATTGTATTTGAGAATTTTTCTATAACACTTGTTTGTCACTCATTTGGACCAATGGGAAATTAAAGCCAAGGATCCATACTTATAGACTATCTAAGTCCGATTTCTCAATTGTATTTTAGAATTTTTCTATAAAATTTTAAAGATTAAAATTGTGTAAATTTTGTTCAGCTCTACGGGAATTTGGTTATTTGTGGGCACATTTATGTTTGTCACTCATTTGGACCAATGGGAAATTAAAGCCAAGGATCCATACTTATAGACTATCTATGTCCGATTTCTCAATTGTATTTGAGAATTTTTCTATAACACTTGTTTGTCACTCATTTGGACCAATGGGAAATTAAAGCCAAGGATCCATACTTATAGACTATCTAAGTCCGATTTCTCAATTGTATTTTAGAATTTTTCTATAAAATTTTAAAGATTAAAATTGTGTAAATATAGTTCAGCTCTACGGGAATTTGGCTATTTGTGGGCACATTTATGTTTGTCACTCATTTGGACCAATGGGAAATTAAAGCCAAGGATCCATACTTATAGACTATCTATGTCCGATTTCTCAATTGTATTTGAGAATTTTTCTATAAAATTTTAAAGATTAAAATTGTGTAAATTTTGTTCAGCTCTACGGGAATTTGGTTATTTGTGGGCACATTTATGTTTGTCACTCATTTGGACCAATGGGAAATTAAAGCCAAGGATCCATACTTATAGACTATCTAAGTCCGATTTCTCAATTGTGTTTGAGAATTTTTCTATAAAATTTTAAGGATTTAAATTGTGTAAATTTTGTTCAGCTCTACGGGAATTTGGCTATTTGTGGGCACATTTATGTTTGTCACTCATTTGGACCAATGGTAAATTAAAGCCAAGGATCCATACTTATAGACTATGTAAGTCCGATTTCTCAATTGTATTTGAGAATTTTTCTATAAAATTTGTTTGTCACTCATTTGGACCAATGGGAAATTAAAGCCATGGATCCATACTTATAGACTATCTAAGTCCGATTTCTCAATTGTATTTGAGAACTTTTCTATAAAATTTTAAAGATTAAAATTGTGTAAATTTTGTTCAGCTCTACGGGAATTTGGCTATTTGTGGGCACATTTAAGTTTATCACTCATTTGGACCAATGGGAAATTAAAGCCAAGGATCCATACTTATAGACTATGTAAGTCCGATTTCTCAATTGTGTTTGAGAATTTTTCTATAAAATTTTAAGGATTTAAATTGTGTAAATTTTGTTCAGCTCTACGGGAATTTGGCTATTTGTGGGCACATTTATGTTTGTCACTCATTTGGACCAATGGGAAATTAAAGCCAAGGATCCATACTTATAGACTATGTAAGTCCGATTTCTCAATTGTATTTGAGAATTTTTCTATAAAATTTGTTTGTCACTCATTTGGACCAATGGGAAATTAAAGCCATGGATCCATACTTATAGACTATCTAAGTCCGATTTCTCAATTGTATTTGAGAACTTTTCTATAAAATTTTAAAGATTAAAATTGTGTAAATTTTGCTGAGCTCTACGGGAATTTGGCTATTTGTGGGCACATTTAAGTTTATCACTCATTTGGACCAATGGGAAATTAAAGCCAAGGATCCATACTTATAGACTATGTAAGTCCGATAAAGTATTCTCTTCGAATAAATGGTGCAAATCGATTGAATTAAATGTGGAAAAAACACACAATGTTGCGATGTCAATGTTTTTTAATAATTGTAAACATTCGCCTGCTGTCTCTGTTTATTTATTAGTAAAAGGCAGGACTGCCAATCTTGCGGCAAAACAATAATTAAAATCCGAAAAAACCCGTGTGCTTCGCTACCCCCATCGTTATAAAATAAAACTGAAAGTATTTATATAGTCATGTATTTATTATTTCGTAAGAATATCCTATTGTGAAAATTTAATGACGATGGTCCAGTAGTTAAGACTATATTACGATATTTAATTTTCCTAAAAAGGGGCGTGTTCCCACCCACTTTTCTCCTGGTACGTATTCCTAATTATGCCAATACCATATGTACCAAATATCATCGACGTAGGACAAAAAATGCCCAAAATATGGCGATTTAAATTTTTGGATTATATGAGCGGTGCCACGCCCTTTGTCCAATGAAAATTTTATATAGTCAAGAATTTATTATTTCGTAAGAATATCCTATTGTGAAAATTTAATGACGATGGTCCAGTAGTTAAGACTATATTACGATATTTAATTTTCCTAAAAAGGGGCGTGTTCCCACCCACTTTTCTCCTGGTACGTATTCCTAATTATGCCAATACCATATGTACCATATATCATCGACGTAGGACAAAAAATGCCCAAAATATGGCGATTTAAATTTTTGGGTTATATGGGCGGTGGTACGCCCTTTGTCCAAATAAAATTTTATATAGTCAAGAATTTATTATTTCGTAAGAATATCCTATTGGGAAAATTTAATGACGATCGGTCCAGTAGTTAAGACTAAATTACGATTTTAATTTTCCTATAAAGGGGCGTGCGTAAAAGTAGGCGTGGCAAATTTTTCGTTCGATGAAAACTTAAAATGGATTAATACGAACATTTGAAAGAAGAATTAGTCAAATCGATGGAGCCGTTTTCTGAATTTAGGTAAATCGAAAAAAGCCCGATACCGCCCATTTTTTTCACAACTCTTCAGATTAGTTTAATATGTACATGTGCAAAGTTTCAGAAATCTTGCTGTCATAGTAATCCAGATATTATATGTTAAAACTTTGTATGAGATCTACCACGCCCACTTGTCCAATCACGCCCATTTTCACTTCAGCTGCTAATATTATTAATTTATGCACTAACTATTATATAACTCTAGATATTTGATATTAAATATTTATTTTATATGATAGGTGCCACGCCCACTTGTCCGATCCCGCCCATTTTTGTCCTGATTATCACATGAGTAACATATGTACTATTGCAATGTTTCAAAACTCTTGCTATCACAATAGTCAAGATATATGATGTTATTTTATTTATGTGGGAGGGGCCACGCCCACTAAATTTCTTATGTGCACCCTCCACACAGTCCCCAATCACCCCTGAAAATTTCATTGAAATCGGGCAAGCCGTCTAGGAGGAGTTGCGCACAGGAAGTTTTGCACTTAATTTTATACAACAAATAAATAAAATTTTAAACATAAATACTTGAGTACATGCTCAAATAAATGTAAAATTATATAGATATGTAGTAGAATAGTAGCTATTTCCTCTACTCACGGCTAAGTTATAAATCTCAACACATTTAAGTATAGACAAGAACGAGTAGGTGCATTTAACATGTTTGCTAGCAAGGACAAGTACCACCATAGACTATTAGTCAGTGTTGCCACAGAAAGGAAAACGCTCTTGTTTTGAAAAATTTTATAATTCTCGTCAAAAGTTATATTTTGAAATATTCCTTAAATAAATAGCAAATTGTAATAAATAGTAAGTTGATTTATTGAACAAAAACATAACTTAGAATATAGACTGCCTGTTCGCCGATATCGAAGAAACAAAATTATTGAATTTGTTTTTGTTTCAAATGTAATTGCTCGAAAGAAAGAACTTCTTCGATATCGGAGAACAGGCACAGAATATATAAAATAGATAAACGTGCAAAACTATATAAATATTATTATATTTTTTCAGTATTGCTGACAATTATAGATTTAGAAGGCTCACATTTTCTTTAGTCATCAATAATGCAGCTCTTTATGAGTCTTTTTTTAATTTTTTAATCAGTGATTTAAATGTCAAAAATTCATCCGTGTTTAACGTTGCTCATGTACAAAACTACAGCAAGATATTGACAGGTGATGTTGTGCTTATTCCACCACGATTGTTATGTTATTTAAAACCAATTGATATTTAACGAATACTATTAATATTTATCCTTATTAAGGGACCAACTACTTTTTCAATAACATTACTTCGTTCTGCGCCATCTGCCAAAAGTTACGGATATTTGACCAAATATAGCAATATATATATACATAGCAATATATATACTGTTCCTAAATGGCATCACGATAGAGCGACATCTTTGTGTGAAAATTTATGTACTAAATGGTTTTCACATATGATATTCAATATTAATGCCATTAATTAATTTGTGTAGACCAAAATGATGACAATAGATATTTTTTTTCAAAATTGTTCCCTTTTGATCACATGAAGGTTGTAGAGCACTAACATGTTTTTGGTGAGTTCAAAAAAATTCCTTAAAAAAATGGAGTTTAGGTTACCACGTGTCCGGTGCAAAGGAAATAGACTCCAGCTGGCCTAGGTCCAGATATGGTCCCATTGTGATACCTTTATAAAAAAAGAAACGAAAATAGATGACAATTTTTAAATTTTACTTTAAACCACTTTACACAAATTTGCTTCAGAATAAGGCACCTTTTATTGGACTAAACCTTGTAAAATTAAATTTTGAGTGAAATATTTTTCATCATCTTTGTAGCATTTGTAAGATACCTATACGAGTATTCACAAGAAATTTTTCAAAAAGTTCGTGCTAAATTAACTATGCATATGTATGTGTGTATGTATATGTATGTACTTGCTACCACCATCTTTTCCATATCATGAATCGGGTTGTCTATATGGTGGCAAGTGGAAGTTAAATAGTATTTAGTGAAGGCATACACTAACTAACTGTAACATAATGAGTCCACCAACAACTGACTGACTGACTGACATACAGACTAAATGAATGAGAATGAATGAGTTGTTTCCCTTGCCAAATTATGCTGCTGACATGTTTTGTTTTTGTTTAGTAAATATATACATACATAAATACATTTGTACATACATACAATAAAATAAAAAAAAAACCAAAAAAAGCCAGCAAAAATGCATATCAAGGCACTGTTTTCTTGGGAATTTTATAGTATGTATGTATGTACAGTGCAAGCTCGATTTTCGCGACTAATTAAAAACTAGAACTGTTGCGAAAATTGATAACAGAACCACTGTTGCCAACTTCCTAACAAATATATCACTAAATAAGGAGCGAAAATAGCTAATTTTGAAAAATACGTAAAAATTTAGCTATAAATTGCAAAATTTTTATTTATTATAAATTGTTGCATAAATTTTAAGAAAACTAGTTCAATTTCCCAACATCTGTATATTCATCCATTAATATGCTGTACTTAGATGAAAAATATCCTTCCTAAGCTCAATTACGAAATGAGAGGGTTGAAGCGTTTTTTTTATTATTGCAGTATAGGAATTTTGCAAGTTCCATCAAAATTCTTTTTTCACAAGTCTCTGAGGAGGCCAATTGCATAATTCGACGTATCGCATTAAATTTTTTTATATATTTCTTTTTTTTAAGTAAAAGATTACAATGCAAAAAAACTAGCACAATTCACACATTAGCTGTCAAAAAAGAATTAAAATAGTGTAAAAAAAAATGTCAAATGGCGTAAAGTAGGGAATATTTTCATATAAAGAGTTTGATAGCTGAAAGGCGGTGATGATATGATGATAATTTCACCAGTGCGTTAACTTGCCAGATACATCTTGCTTTGTAGCAACTCTTTCACAATGTTCGCCAAAATTATATTGTTGAAATAAGTTTTTCAATCATATTAGTTTTTTGTTTTATACTTTTTATGTTATTGAAAATATTGTCATTCTGAAAAAATATTTGATTTACATAAACTTTCGTGTCCTGATTTGCGTATATTACTAGAGTTTATGGGCGATAGTAAAGAAATACACGGAATTCCTCAATTTAAGGGTGAGGGATTTGATGACTGGCAGTTCCGGGTGAAAACTCATTTGGATTCGCTCAACTTATTGGATGTTCTAACCGGCAGTACCCCAGTTGACGAAATGGCCTTATAAGAGTTTACTAAGAAGGACAAGAAAGCAAAAGACAGAATCGTTAGCTTTGTTGATGCGGACTGTTTAAGCTTCATACGGGAAAAAGAAACAGCTTTTGAGATGTGGACTGTAAGGACTTGTAAATCAATTGCTATTAAGAAAGAAACTGGTGAAGTTAAGAATGAACGATAGGGAACCAATTGTATCTCACATATTGGTGTTTGAGAATTTGATCCGGAAACGAAAATTGGCTTGAGCTAAGATGGAAGACTCTGATGTTTTAGCACAGCTATTTCTAACACTTCCAGAGAAATATGACCCTCTTGTTACCGCTCTGCAAAATGTAGAAGCTGGTAAATTGAATTTTAATCTAGTTAAAGACCGTTTGATTTCAGAAGAAGCGAAGTTTTCTGATCGTAATAATGAAACTCCTGAAGAAAAACTGGCGTTTTCAAGTAAGAAGTTCCATAATAAAAAGAAATTTAAAGGTAAATCCTTCAAATGAAATAAATTTGGGCATCAAGCGAAAAATTGCTGGCATGGTGAAGCAAAAGTTGCAAGTAATAAAGGGATATCCTTTATGGTAAGAAGAAAAAATGAAGAAAAAAGGTTTATTGCTGATAAAATTAGTTTTAAATTGGACTCTGGTGCAAGTGATCACTTAGCAAATAAAAAAACATATTTTTCCTCTATAAAAGAATTGAAAGTCCCGGTAGAAATAAATGTGGCTAAATATGTCGAGTTAATATTTGCAAGTCATATTGGAGACATAAATGGTATTAGTAACAAAAGCGTTTTATACTCCTGAGTTAAGTGATAATTTGATATCTGTGCGGAAGCTTGCAAAATCTGGTCTTTCAGTAAATTTTTCAAATAAAAAAGCTGTAATATTAAAAGGAAAAGTAGAAATCTCAACAGCTTATCTTCTCGGTAACTTGTATGAATTGGAAATAAATTGTGGGACAAGTTCTGCTTTATCGTGCGGTAAGAATGATTTCGAGTTATGGCACAAGCGTCTGGGTCATATTGGTACTTCTGGATTCGAGAAGCTTAAGAAAATGGGTTTGTTAAATGGTGAACTTAATTTTTGTGATGTCTGTGTAGAATCCAAGATTTGTCGAAATACTTTTGATGGTAAAAGACCCAGAGCAACTAAGGTTATTCAAAGAATTCATTCTGATGTATTTGGTCCTATCACACCTACGGCTTCGAACGGTTCAAGTTATATCGTAACATTCATAGATGACTTCATATTTCACAATGATTTTTTGTATCAAACAGAAGTCAGAAGTTTTTGAGAAGACTCAAGAATATGAAGCCTTGGTAAGTGCTATGTTTCCTGAATCCAAAATATCAACAGAGGACTTAAAAGGCCAGTGATATGCAAACCTTCATTACGAGCCTCTAATGGTGACTGGGCAAGAACTGATGCTGAAAAAGGTGCTCTTTTCGTTAAACACTTAGAAAAACTGTTAATATTGCTGTACTGCCACCAGTGGTCTCTTTACCAGAAACACCGCTAAAATTTAATATTGTGGAGATTGAAAATGCTATTGTTAGTCTTAACACCAAAAAAGCCCCAGGTATCGATAAAATAAGCAACAAAATGCTTCAAGAATTGCCATATATTGCAAAAAGAATAATACTATTAATTTTTAATGGTATCTTACGGCTGCAATACTATCCAAAAGAATGGAAGGTTTCGATGATTATTATGATACCAAAGCCAGGCAAGGATAATACGAAGGTTGAATCCTATCGGCCTATTAGTTTATTGCCCAACATTTCAAAACTATTTGAAAAGCTGTACATGAGCAAGCTGATGCCTATAGTGACTAGTAATGGATGCATTCCAGATCATCAATTCGGTTTTCGCAGTCAACATAGCACTATTGAACAAACTCACAGACTTGTGAACGTAGTTAGAGACACCTTTGAAAAAAAGAAACATTGTTCAGCGCTTTTTATTGATGTCGCACAGGCTTTTGATAAAGTATGGTCTTGTCCACAAATTAACACAAAATCTACCCGCAAACATCGTCAGGCTCTTAAAAAGCTATCTAGAGGAACGAAAATTTGTAGTTAGGGAAGGCAATTTTTCAAGCCCCCCCCAGGCGATTGTAGCCGGAGTCCCTCAAGGCAGTATCTTCGGTCCTTTACTTTATTTAATATATGCCTCTGACTTACCGTTAAGCAGTAACATTCACACGTCAACATTTGCTGATGATACGGCTTTTCTAAGCGTTCATGAAGAAGCTCTGTAGAAGCTTCCCGGAATCTACAAGGGTACATCTCAAAATTGGAAACATGGCTAAAACAATGGCGGATAAAAGTGAATGAGCAGAAATGTGTACACGTTACTTTTACTTTACGCAGGGAAACATGCCCGCCTATACAACTCAACACCGAGACTATACCGCAACACACTGTAGTCAAATATCTAGGCGTTCATCTTGATCGTCGTTTAACATGGAAATCGCACATAGACGCAAAGTTGATCCAAATGAAACTAAAAGCAGCCCAAATGAATTGGCTTATTGGAAGAAACTCTATACTAAGCCTAGACTGTAAACTTCTATTATACAATGCGATCCTAAAACCAATATGGGCCTATGGAATCCAGTTATGGGGCACTGCCTCCTCATCAAATGTAGAAAAAATTCAAAGGCGACAAAACAAAATTCTACGTACTATAACAGCAGCCTCATGGTATATCCGAAATCATCGAATTCACAAAGATCTCGATGTTCCGTTGGTGAAGACAGTATTTTCTAAACACGCGAAAAAATTCATTAAAAAACTTGAGTTGCACCCAAATCCACTTGCGCGCAATATTCTAGAGTATAGAGGCCACACCCTTGATGTTTCTTCTACATTTGAACCTCCACCAATAATTAAGGAAGTAGAAGACGAATTTACCCATGTTGTGGATGTAACAACTGACGAAAGTGATGAAATATCAACGCTTTCGGAGAATGAACCACGGAGAAGCGGAAGAATAAGTCAGTTACCGAGCAAACTTTTTGATTACATAACTGGTTTCAATACTGAAGTGATTAAAAATCAATTACCCCAAATATATTCGGACATTTTTAATAGAGAAGACTCAAACATGTGGGAAATTGCTATTAAAGATGAATTGGACTCTATGAAACTAAATCATGTTTGGAATGAAGTAGAAGTTCCACCTGACGTTAAGTTGCTTAAATCTAAATGGGTGTTTAGAATAAAAGAAGATCAAAACGGAAACCTTTCAAAATATAAAGCACGTTTGGTTGTCAAAGGATTTATTCAAAATTATGGTACAGACTACTGGCAAACATATGCTCCTGTTGCGAAGTTGAGAACAATAAGAATATTGCTGGCTGTTGGAATTCATTATGGCTACAAATTTCATCAACTCGATGTTAAAACGGCTTTTCTGTATGGAGAATTAAAAGAAAATCTTTACATGGCTTTACCGGAAGGCGTAAAAGGAAACAACGAAGTATGTTGCAAATTAGTGAAATCTCTTTACAGATTAAAGCAAGAACCTAAATGTTGGAACAACAAATTCAACCACTTTTTTGAATCACTCACTAGGTTTTGTAAGATCAAAACATGATTACTGTCTATATGTTAAAATGGACAAATATAAAAGTGATAGAATTTTTGTAATTTTATATGTTGATGATCTACTCATTGTTGGAAGTAAAATCGAGAGCATAAAGAAAATAAAAGCAGATCTTAAAAGAAACTTTGAAATGTCAGATTGTGGCGAGTTAAAATACTTTTTAGGGATGAAAATAGCATTTGAAGGCAAGAATCCAGTATTAACAAGATTTTGAATAAATTTGGAATGATTGACTGCAATTTAGTAAAGACTCCAATGGAAAAAGGATTTCAGATGAAAATTAATACAAGCGACCAAGCTACCAACCATCCGTATCGTGAACTTCTAGGTAGCTTGATGTATATTATGTTGTGTTCAAGACCCGATATATGTTACAACGTCGGATACCTTGGTAGGTTTCAACAAAATCCAAACGATAGAAATTGGCAACATTTGAAGAAAGTTCTGAACATCTTCTACGAAACTCAAATTTACGAAAAACAACAACGAACCAGTAATTGGCTAAGCAATACGAAGTTTTTTAATTAATTTTCTTGCTTTATAATGCGGTATACCGAAGACTTATGCAACTTGTAATTCACACAAATTGAATTTATGGAAACTCCACTTTTAAATTTTTTTTAAATCTCTAAAGTTTGAGAAATTGTTGGCTTTAAAATATGTTGGACTTTTCCCATATTAAGAGATGTTTTTAAAAAACAAATGAGAGGAATAAAATGACAAAATTGAAGATCAAAATCATCCAAAAATGTTAATATACCAAGAGACGTGGATTTCCTTTTTTTCGTTAAAATAAACATATAAAAGTCGCGAAAATTGAATCAGTAATAATAAACTGTCGCAATTGTAGAACCTGCAATATTAAAAATTATGCTGTCGCAATAATGGGTTGTCGTGAATACCGTGCTTGTACTGTACCTTGATTATTATTTTCAACTTTTAGAGCCCTGCCAAGGATGACAGCAGTAAAACTAAAAAACATTAAAACAAATCACGTTAATATTATTATGACGTTAATATTATTATGAGAGAAATATTAGGTAGACATTGTTAACATATTTCGAGCAACAAAGGAAAAATTTAATATTTATACATCCCTTTTGTAGATTTTTCAACAGCACTGGCTGAATAGAACAACGTTGTTTTCGGTAGAAGCCACTCAACCTCGTCAAATGCTTTCACTACTTGTTAGGTAGCTTCGTTGAACGTCATTACATACTCTATTTATACACAATTACAAATACAAATAGAATACGCGACTTACTTCTACTAATGGATGCTAGCTGGGGATTATTATTTTTTTTTATTATATATTAAACATTACAGTGCTGCCAGCGAATTATATCCTACAATGCCCAATCTCCTGATTTTTTGTTCTACTTAAGACAAAGTTTTTTGGTTTGATTTTTAAACTTAAGTATATTTTTGATTAATGTTCGCTTTGAACATATAATTAGCACAGGCTCATTAACATCCGCTGGGTATGTGGGAGTGTTTCTTTGTCCAATACCTATCCTGCGTATCTCTCTCCATCTTGATGGATGATGAAGCAATAAAACAAAGATTTTGCAGCATGAATACGTCTTGTTACTGCCCTTCGGGCATTATTATGTATAGCCTTAAGCTCACTGGTTTTAAACCTTTTCAATCGTTTATAAGACTCATCAAGTTTTTTCATCAATGATTTTATTTTAGCACTAAACCATGGTGTCTGATCGCCTTTAATATTTTCTTGAATAAAAGAGGCTTAATCGTCAATAGATTATGTCCCAATCTCTATAATAATAGTATTATTCAGTTCTGAATAATCTATGTTGTGCTCGAAATACTTCTTTTATCATCACTTACCGATAGATCATATGTTACGAAAAGAATATCATGTTTTAAAAAATCTGATACTGACAATTGATCTGGATCTTTGGCTTACAAATACAAGGTCAATTAATGTATTTGTTGTGGTATGCATGTGTGTGGGATTTTTAATATTAACAGGATAGAGATCAAGAGCATGTGTGTTAAAAACGAAACATGACTTTTGGCTTGTCATAGTATATGTATAAACATACATGGGCATAAACATACATGGCAAATACAACCAATCAACATTTTCCATAAAAGTTTGTCCCATTTCTTAGTTTCTATATTATGAAACGTTCTTTCTCTTTCAGTATTTTCATTGTCCTTTTTTATAATTTATTCTTGTAAAGAAATGAAGTGATTTTAAAGCAAAAACAATTTAAATTAAAAGGTGCTGTTGCACCACAGAGAACGAACATACACAGCAAAAAAAAATACATTTACTAAATTTTAGTAAAAACTATTTTTTAAAAATAGTTTTAAAATTTCTATATTTAATTATAATTTTATTAATATGTATGTACATTAGGGATATAACTTTTTAACAATTTTTTAAAATATAAAAATTGGCATAGCACAGTCCGATAGAGCATAAAAAACTATAAGGGAACGTATATTTATTTTTTCGCTAAGGTCAAAAAACTTCACACACCAACCGCGATGAAGTTTTGAAATTTTTTAATTTTCTTTTTGGTTAAGAAAAATTAATAATATGTTAATTTAAAACAAAAAATAGCTCAAGTATGAAATTTCATTAATATTTAGAGATGGTAAGAGACTTTTCCGCAAACCAAAACGTATCTTTAACCTTTTTTAACGAAAAAAAAAAAGAAAATAAAAATGAATAAAAAACACCGTATAAAATTATGAATATTCAATATAATAACTGTTTAGAAAAACCAATTGGTGCGTGAACTTTTTTTTTGAGAAAAATTACAAAAGATTATGATATTTGTGGTTACTAGGACATGGTTGACCTCATGGTAGTATGCCAAAAAATTGGTTATACCCCTAATGTACATATGTAATTGTTTCAGTGAGCGAGCAAAAATCGATACATTGAGCTGATAGTTGCATTTTAACTTATGAATATTGGCAGCAAATTTTTTATCCAGCCCTAAAATCCATTCGGAAAAAATTTCTCCTGTCATCCACGCTTTTTTGTTGTAATCATTACCCACATCTAGAGATGTTAATACTTTAAAGCATCTAGGGTGTTTAGCCTTTCCTATAACGAGCAGATTTAGTTTCTCCATACCAGTCACATTGCTTCCTACTAGGACAATTATTCTTTCTTTGCTCTGTGTTCCACCAAAGCATTTTTCATTTTTGAATGCTAGTGTTTTGTTTGGTAAGCACTTGAAAAACAAACCGGTCTCGTCGGCATTGAAGATGTCATTTCCATTCATCACGTTCTCCTAAATTGGCGTCAGCGCTTTCCCCACACAAGGTCTTTCCAACAATATTATGTCGATTTTTAAATTTATCTAACCACCCAGTAATTGCTTCGAAATCTTCGTGTCCCAAAGAATCAGCGAATTTTTTTGGCTTTTTGCTTCAATAATACTCCAGATACGGGAATATTCTTAGAACGAGCGGCCGTAACCCATTTGAGCATTGCTTCGTCAATGTCTCCAAAAAGATAAGTTCGAAGTCTCTTACGCTTAATGCTTAAATGCTCGTCTTCTACATTCTTTTGAATAACTGACTTGTTTTTTTAAATGTTTGATAATGTACTAGGAAGAATTTCAAACTCTTTAGATATATATGATTTCTTTGATGTCCCTTCTTCAACTTTTTTAATTACTAATAACTTTTGTCAAGAGAAATACTACTCCTGTGCGTCATTTTCGTTCACTGAACTCGGTCAACTGATGTTAAAAGTCAAATCATTAACTTTTTTATTTTCATTTTCATATTTTGGAAATCCCAAAAATATTACTTATTTTCTTTATAAATAGTGTTGCTAACAAGTGTAAAAATAGTTCACTATATGGAGACAAAGACACACGTAAAATGTATTTTTGTTTCCAAAATTTTGTTCGTTGTAAAGAAAAATTCACTGTATGGAAATTCATTATACGGAGATCAAAATACATTGAAAGTGGAATGAAAGAGCTGTGTTCTTCATTTTAGTTCATAATAAGGAGAACTTCATTGTATAGAAGTTCACTATAAGGAAGTTCGACTGTAGTAGAAAAACTAAATATATATTTAGTTTGTAAGTATAAAATATTTTTTGACAACTTTAAACGTGTTTGTTTTTAAGTAAATTTTTTTCTAGTTTTCACAAACAATTGTGTAACATGAGGGCTACTTTTAGGAAATATATTAGTTTTTTAAACCCTGGTTTTTAGTAAATATTTTTCTAGTTTTTAGTAAAAATTTCCTGTTAAAAACGAAATTTGTATATCTTAACATCAAGGTTATTTTTTTTACTGAGTTTCGGTAACAAAAGGCATTGGCGCCATACGACAACCAAATTGAACTCAAATTAAGTAAAATTTCTAAAATTTCAGTTAATTATTTTTTTGAGTGCATATGTATGTGTGTACACACGAATGTACCTACAATGTCGTTTTAATATAAAAAAAAAACAATATGCAGATTTTTATCTTCACTCATACTTTTGTAACGCATGCTGCAGTTCGTTTTAATTTTTTTTAATAATACATAAAAGAAATAATTTTGTTTGCTGTTTTTGTAGTTGAACGTTGTAATTGTTGGCAATTTGTCGTTGTCGCCTGCCTGGCATTGTTTACAAGGTGATATGGGGACAATATAATGACAAGAACAACAAAAAATTTACAACAGAAGCAGCAGCAAAAGTAACTCCAACAAAAGCTTTTTACAGATCACCTAACACTGTTTGATCATAAACTTAATAGGTACATATCTACCAATTATGTCCCGCTTGTTCGGCAAAACTGCTATTGACGTTTTTTCCGTAATAAATTCGTCACTCACAATTGCCAATACCTACTTGGTGTACCAATATATTATATGAATTCGTTGATCGTATATAAGTAAGCGAGCAAAATTCTTTTTCTGTAATATTCTATTGTTTACGTTGATTATCCAACGTTAACGAAACCGTTCATTATTTAACTTCGGCTTGAGTGTTCTTTTCATTATAGTATTTTTGTGAATGAAAACTATGATGAATATTCGTCACTGTTTTCGTCAACGGAATGTAAGCGAGAGGGTGGCGATTGTATACTTCCAATGACATCCCCATGTTGAATTCGCCACTCAAACGCAATGCGTAGGTATTGCCAAGCAAGTAAGGTCATTGCTTTGTGCATAATGGTATAATGACTTTTGGAATGTATCCGCGGACAAGCGGTGTATGCAAAAAGTAAGCAAAGTAAGCAAGTCTAGTATGTATGTATGTATGTATACCTGTATGTAGTCATTTTTTAGGTACTCGTAAGTACAATCATACATTTATTAATAATAAACGCAAAATACATACATACATACATATGTACATACTTACGTCTGTACATACATATACAAATACATATATAATTTAAAATCGCCTGTATTGCATTAAAAGAGGGACGAAAAATGCTAATTTTGGTATTTGACCACCACGACGAATGGCAACAATAAAATTGCAGCATGAAAACAAAATAAACTCAAATAAAAAAATGAACAAAAAAGCAAGAACATAATATTCACCAATAATGTCTCTACTGTAATGTAAGTTTGACAGATGAGAATTCAGCGTTGTTGTCGTTCGTCTTGACATATGTACGCCGCCGCCGTCGTCTTTCCAAGAAATCTGTTATATTTAATACGTGTATGTACATACACATTACAGTGACAGTCACAACAATTATTACAAATGACCAGCAGAAGAACAAAAAGCCAAATGTGTACAAAATTATATTGTTACTGAATCAAAAGATTCATGTAAATTGTCCAATTAAATGGTTTTATATATAATTTTATAACCTAAGGTTAATTGTGGGACAAGTACTAACTTACATAGTACGAGTATGTATGTATGTATGGAAGTCCAAGAAATAAGAGTGTACTCGTATGTGCATGTATGTACATATGTGTGCATGTCAAAAAACAATGTAATTTATTAAAATACTAGATATACCCGGTGCGCTTCGCTACCGCCTCGTTATAAAATAAAATTCTTATTGTGAAAATTTAATGACGATCGGTCCAGTAGTTAAGACTATATTACGATTTTTCATTTTTCTAAAAAGGGGCGTGGTCCCACCCACTTTTCCCCTGGTATGTGTTCCAAATTATTCCAATACCATATGTACCAAATATCATCGACGTAGGTAAAAAAATGCCCTAAATATGGCGATTTAAATTTTTGGGTTATTTAGGCGGTGCCTCGCCTCTTTGTCCAATCAAAACTTCATAAAGCCTATCATTCCTTCCAGAGTCACAGTAACATGCTGTGAAAATTTCAGGAAGATCGGTCCAAGGGTTTGTTTTTTTCTAAAAAGGGGCGTGGTCCCACCCACTTTTCCCCTGGTACGTGTTCCAAATTATGCCAATACCATATGTACCAAATAACATCGACGTATGTAGGTCAAAAAATGCCCAAAATATGGCGATTTAAATTTTTGGGTTATATAGGCGGTGCCACGCCTCTTTGTCCAATCAAAACTTCATATAGCCTATGTCACCCGCCTGAATATTCTGAAGATTCCCTGAAAATTTCAGCAAAATCGGTCCAGTAGTTTCGGAGCCTATTCATTTCAAACAAACAAACAAACAAAAAATCAAACCTTTCCTCTTTATAATATTAAGTATAGATGTTGTATGCATGAGACAGTTTTTTCTGTAGTGTAAAGTGTTAAAATCTGAAAACGAGGCCATTAAATAGATTATTTCGTGATTTGTTTCGTTAAATACTTCTTTGTTTGACTTATTAATCTGTTAGAACAGCAACATTTGAATATTTTAAACAAAAGTCTGTATTGTGAAATATAAAAGGCCGGAACAATAACAGCTTTTTAAGATCTCATATTATCCACATAATGCACATTTTATTCAGTAACTATTTGGCGATTTTTCCAACTTACGCGATTTTTTTAAGAAAAAAATAAACGAATCCTTAATTTTCCATATGCCGTATCTATTATTTTACACGATTTCTTTTGCACGGTTTTTTTTATTTCCGTATCCACCGTGTAAAAAGAGAGTTGCGTGTATTTCCAATGTTGCCAAAACTTTTAGAGGAAAAAATAGGAAAAATTGAATGATTAATTTAGCGAAAAATCTACAAACTTTGCATTCCCTTTTAAGAAATTTTCAAAATATCTTTAAACCACTTTAAATTGTTTTCTTGTATTTTATTAAAAAGTACAGTAAAGCGAACACCATGGAATAATAAAAAATAATTCGTTATAAGAAAACTTCGTAATAATTGTAGTGACATCAACGATGAATTAGCAACATAAAATATATACAACACTGGTCAACAAAAGGGAACAAAATTTTAGTTTCCTTTGATTTTTTTCAAACGACCATGTCGAGCTTGTTAAGTGCATGAAATCTAATTTGCAAGAGCTGGGGCTCAATATGAGCATAAAAACTCACTACCTGCAGTCACATTTAGATCGATTTCCACAAAATCTGTATGATTTAAGCAAGGATCATAATAAAAGATTTAATCAGGTTCTTCGGTCTATGGAGGAGAATTATGAGGAAACGTGGGGCACACATATGATGGCAGACTACTACTGCTGGTGTTTGCAACGAGATCTACCTATAGACGTTCATTCAAGGAAATCTTATAAAAGATATTTCGATAGTATTCGATAGAAATTTTGTATATTTTTGTCAAAATAATAAAATTGCATATTTAAAAAAGTAAAGCTGGTAGCAGTCTCCCAGTAATTTATTTTATAGACAGGGCCATTAAAATACCCAATAACAGAGAAAAAAGCAAAGGAAACAAACGATGTGTTGACCAGTGTAACTAATGTACATTTATACATTTGTGCAAATCTAAATATTTATTTATAACACCGAAATTTTAAAACATATTTATTAAGTTAGATTTTTTTTTTATTTGTTAGCTCATTATTTGTTATAAAAAGGGAAAAATTCATAAACTTTACTTCTTGTGAGTTCTTTACAAACGAGGTTTCATTACAAAAGAATTCGCTATAACGAAGGATTTTTATATGAATAAGACAACAAATAAGTCAGGACTTTGGAGTTAGTTCGTTACGTCTGAGAATTCCTTTATATTCGAGCACGTTACAAGCGAGTTTTACTGCACAGAAAAAAATATTTTTAAAGTTTTTTTTCAATTAAGTGATTATTCAGAAAAAATAATACTTTTGATTAATATTTTAAATAAATCAACGTTTATTTTAATTAAATCGACTGCTCTATCAAAAATTTTAACTCAAAGTACTATGAAATCGTAAATAACACTAGTTTACATCGAAAATGTACATTTGATAAGATATAGATTTCCTTATGTATTTTCTTCCCCTGAATTCGAAAATCAGGGAAAAAAATTTTTTTATGGAACAGTTTTTGAGATATTGAATTTTTTTAATTTTTTCGATCTTTTTTTACTTGACAAATCATATCTCGAGCTAGAAATGTCCGATTGATTCGTTCTTGGTACCCAAAGCAAGGTATTAAGATGACGAACAAATATGTATAATCGGATCTTTGATTGGTAAAGCGGTTCGAAATATATCGATGAAAATAGGGCACATTTTCAAAAAAAAATCATATTTTGCAGTGATTCTGTGCTGACGGAAAAGTACAAATCGTTTAAAAAAACGTCTGGTTTCTCTTCATGTATGTAAAGAAGATACTCTAACGCAAGAACTAAGACCAACCCGAAGAAAACCGACCTAAAAATGACAAAGTTATAAGCAATTGAGTGAATAAATTCAAATCCCATATTTTCCGAAAATTTCATTTTTTTCGACAATTTATTTTGTTACTTTTTCCTGAGCAAATCCACTGGTTTTGGAAAGATTGCCAAATGAGTTTATGCGACAGTAACATCTGTTTCGCTTCCAGTTCCACATTCAAGTGAATTTCCTCATACTAAGTGCCCCGATTCAACGATTGAATATTTCGAATCATCACAAGAGACAGACACAAGCAGTGATAATGAATTTCAATAGGAGTCGCAATTGCAACATTTTACGCAGCCTGAACTGAATGATTTAGTGAGAGATCTCGAGCTGTCGAAGGAAAAAGCGGAGGTACTTGCATCTCGCCTGAAGCACAGGATGAGGAAATCGTATAAACAATTATAATTGTTACTTA
The DNA here is from genome assembly GCA_947311025.1 of Lypha dubia. Taxonomy (NCBI): domain Eukaryota; kingdom Metazoa; phylum Arthropoda; class Insecta; order Diptera; family Tachinidae; genus Lypha; species Lypha dubia. The sequence continues at coordinate 1,349,122 of OX371264.1, read as the reverse complement.
TTGATTGTATGTAAAAAATATATTATTTTTGTTTGTATGTCACATTAAGCAGAAAAAATATTTTCAATTAAAATCCCCAAGAAATTTCTTAGTTAATTCAATTAATCTTTTAATTGAATTTGATATTTTTTATCTAGCCTTACACTAGTGCATACTAAAAAGCACTATTGTAAGGCAATGATTAAAATTTTAAATTTTACGAAGTGTAACGAACATAATAAGACGACAGTACGAATGTTTGATATTGTTTTCGTTCCATGAATTTACTTCATACTCACTGCTCTGAAATAAGCACTTAAAACGAAATGCTCCAAAGTGGGACATCGCGAACAAATATCATGCCATATGTACGTAAGCAGGTTTGTAAGCTAATATCACCTGATATTCCCTTACAACCGTGCTTACGGCGAAGCAGTAATTTTTGTGGGTACTCATATAATATATTTTACTATAAAAGTAAACAAACGGACCTAATAATTTCTATTTCGTAGTTCACTATTCCTGTTCACTATTCCTATTTGCTTAAACTGATATACTTATTAATTTGCTCCACCGAATTCATTTTAACAAAAGCTTATAGCAATTTAGAACTTGTTCGAATCTTGACACAATATGCATCGATTGAAGAATATAATAATTAAATGTATTAAAATTTAAAACTGTTTATTATATTGTATAACTATTTGGTATGTAATAATATGTTTTTTTTTTTAACAGAAGAAAACAAAATGTATGGCCTAAAAGCTTAGGAACACAACTTTGGAAGCCCGCCAATACAAATTTAATATCTCATTTGGAATCTCAGTAAAAGTACATATATTTCGATTTAAAAATCACCATATACTATTAGTTACACTCAAAAATAAAATAACTAATGTGCCGTTTCTATAATACAAACAATTGGCTTGAGTAGAAAATTTTTATGAAAACAACTCAGTTTTTTGAGTGATTCGCAAACAAAATTTCTACAGAATGTGTATCAATTTTACGTCAGCTCCTACCGATATGGTTCATCTGACAGTCTACTCAAACACTGGGTGTGTACAATGCGTCCACCATCGCCCCCGAGCTACCCCCTCGGAGACAACCTGAAGTCATCCCCTTCGGGACAAAATCAGGTAACAAATTCTCAGACATGGACATGGGAAAATTGTGTGATCAACGTAGGGACCAGGTGCACTAGTCTACAAATAATGGTACTAGTGATTTTTCAAGCAAACTCAATGCTAATTTGAGCATTAGCATTGTATAGAAAAAGTTTACAGTTGAGAACTAGTACTGGTGATTTTCGTACTAGTAAAATACTAGACAGACACTAGTTTGATCTCTTTCTACAAAAACTTTAATCTTGCCCTAGTTGTTGTACTAGTCGCTTTTAGATAATTAACGTTTAACATTATTTATTTACATGTGTATGTGTGTAAATATGATTATTGACCTTGAGGTAAATTTTTATAAAAAACGTTATAAAAATTTGTTGATCGATATTTCGCTACTCCTACTAGTATCGTTTTCATGATTAACAATTGACATGCAATCATATACTCGTACATACTTAAATTATCCTTATGTATACATAAGTGTATTAAAACATTTTTGTATTAAATTTTTAAGTTAAGATCTACAGAATTAAATTGTTATATTTGAATTTTCTTTTTAAATACAGCAAGTCTACCAAAACAACTTAAAATATAACGATCGTGTTATCAGAAATCAAACACATCTTCAGACTATAAAAATATTTCAACATTTAAGCATTCCACCAAGAAGTAGTGTGTAATGATGGATCTTGACCGAGTATAATTGCTCTGATTTATGAAAGTTTAAATGTGAGCGCAGTTTTTCCAACCACTTTATTGCCAACATTTAAAAAGAAAACAGAAAATGTTTGCCTGCATTAAAAGGCTTTTTAGAAGTAAATTCCGTAAATTATCGATTTGTTAAGGCAAACAAAACATTTTATGTTCATTTGGTAAATACCAAAATATATTTACGAGTACTAAATAGCCAATTTTTGTTGTTGTTCGTTATTCCTCTACTTTGTTCTTGTACTTAACTGGGTCTTGTGACCATGACTTTTGTTAAAATTCATATTCGTTATTGTGCAGATGATACCGGCTTACTTTACAATTAGCAACTGCACAGCAGGATGTCTTGTATGCAAAAAATAAAGCAAAAGAAATGGAAAGGAAAAAAAGCGAATAAAAGAGATAATATGCACCTTGACACCCTACGCACACACACAATAGTGTGTGTTTAATAAGATAGAAAAATTAAGTGGTTCCTTGCAATTGCATCTTGTCTCCATATTTTTGTCTCAATTGTGTTGTGGAAATCTTTTATTATCACTTTTCTAGTTGGCGATGTTTGTGCACGTAACTGAATTTGTCGATGATATAAAACTTACGGCCAGTTTTTAAAATAGACTTCATTCAAACACAGCATCTCTGCGATTGCTCTCACACCCACCGAGAGAACATGAAAATAATTAAGAAATTAAGACAAGATACTCTACTAGTCCTGAAATACAAATGTATGTTTGTATGAGTGTATGAGTGTATATGTATTGACATATATAAATACGAAAATTTAAGTTGAGATTTTCTTTAAAGTCCATCTATAGTCTAGATTCTGGCTTATTGAAAATTTGAGATTAGCCGGATAGCTCTGAGCCCTGCTCGCTTAATTAAAAATTTTTGCGCATTTCATAAATTTACTTTCTGGTTACTTTTACACTGATGTTGCTGAACCACAATGCTCTCCTAATATTCCCAATTATATCCAGATATAATTTTTAAATAACCGCTTTGAGTCACTTTTCAGACACAAATTTAAAAAAATTTAAACAATTTTTGCAAAAAAAAACTTGCAAAAATAATATATGAAATGAAATATTAACCCTACACCTCAGGGCCAACATAGACCAATAATAAATATTTTGTAGAGCTTATGATTGGGCCATGTTTAACGTATAGCGTGGAGAGGTTAATGCTCTGGTCAATCATTTACAAATTACAAAACGCATAATTCAGAAGCACTTAGAGATTGTTAATATCTCAACGAAGAAGGGAAAAATTAATATCCAACATTAATTTATACCCGACAAAATAGAAGAAGATGCTTAACCATCGTCATACTACGCTTTCACTATTTGTTAGGTAACTCTGTTGAACTCCTTTTCAATGTCTATATTGCAAATTTTTAATCAAAATTAAATACGCGAATTTATTCACGATGATACCCAGCACTCAGGGTATGACCCCTAGTGAAGCAATTCATTGTGCCAGACTAGGTAGGAAAGGCATAGAGTAGAGAAAAAGAGATGGCGACAATATAGAAGAAGGCTTAATTCCTTTACAGCTCCGCTTCTGTGCGTTTTATTAATTTTATAGCAGTGTTGCAGGTGCTAAGCAGACGCATTAAGCTGTATGAGCAGGCATTTTATTCATTGTTTTACTTCGATGGCGGTTCTGCTATTCGACGAAGGAGGGCGATGTACAGTTTTTAGTTACCATCCCTTAAACAGTCCAACAGCATTTGCTTGCCCTAAGCTGGAATCGAACCCAGGCCTTAAGTAACAGTTTGCTTTGTAGCCAACGCGCTAACCACATCAGCCAACACCACCCTCGTTTGTTATACAAAATTTTAATCAATTTCTTCTAACAGTATGTATGTCTCAGTGATAAATAGATGATTTTATGCAGAACCAAAGCAAATTAAACGAAATTGAAAGGTTTACTCGTAGTTGTCCGATTCAGTTCAAAGTTCCACCGCATCAGTCTTAGATAAGCTCTCGCAATTAACACTTTAGTTTCTTTCTATTTCTTGTGATGCAGTTTATACACAAAGTATACAACCGCTTTTAGCAAAACTTACACTATTTTAAAAATATTTATTCACACATATGAACTGCATTTATTTTGTTAAGATCCGCGGAGTTCTTTGAGAGCTATAAGCATTTATGGACACATCTTACACATGTATTTGTGTAATTTAAAACCAACAAAACTTGAATTTAAACAACAACAGCATTTCTATACTTTGTTCTGAGAGAATTGTTGGTTTGGTATAGAAGCAAATGAGAAGAGCGGTCAATAAATTGGAAGGTGTTCTGTTTTTGTATTTAGAAAACATGGCTTTGTGGCTCTTTGAAGGCTGTAGAAACATTTGTTTAAAAAAATCATTTCCCAAAGGACATTCACATATTACGTACAGTTGTGTTCAGAGATTTTATACACACGCTTCGTAACGCTTTTTGCACAATTTCAGTGCAAGTAACTAACTGTAACCTAGTTCGTCGCTTACAAGAGAGATAGTTAGAATCACTACGTCAATTATTTTGTAATTTGATCATTAAATGGGATTTCCCTCAGGTATCCCAACTTATCTGGCAGTAAAAATTTCGATTGGTCTGAAACTTCCTAAATTTTTCTTAAGACTTTAACATTTCAAGTTTTAGTTCAAAAATCCATTCTATTTTGCATGCAAATGTCATTTTGTATGGCACTTACCAGGTTTTTCAAATTTTTTTAATTTATTTTAGAAAATACAAAGTTGTGAAGATGAGAACGTAATAAAATGATGACAAATGTTGTATGCTATCATAAAAACCAAGAAAGTAAATTAAAACAAATGGCAATTACTGTGCTTAGGAAAAAAAAAAACGCGACGTTATTTACGTGTAGAATATGGAGGATTGTGTCGTCTATCGGCTTTAATTTTTTATAGTGTTTGTACGTGTATTAAAAATTCTTTTTTTTTTGTGTAAGAAAGCGTTTTTTTTTTTTGGTTGATTATCACAGATATTTTTGACAGAATTATATATCCAAATGTAGGGTATTTGGATATACACAAGCTTTTGTTATTCTTTTTAAGTTGAATAACTTTAATATGCCGAAGTTGGCAGTGAAAATCGATTTTGAAAATGTTTTAATGCGTATCGTTTTCCAATTTTCAACTAAATATGTTTGGCTCTTTAATATTAAAGATTTAAGTTTATTTTGTATTCGTACAGAATATGCTCCCTATCAGCGCCTGTCAATGTAAGTATGTATGTATATGTACTTATTTATGTAATCGAATTACAATTTAAACGACATGCTATGAGTTGCAGACCTACTAAAAAGATCAAGTATGAAATAAAGCTTTCTGGTACACTTACTGACGATTTGTTGTTAATTGTAATCAGAATCATCAAACATTTCGAAATTTTCATTGAGTGGGATCACAACTGAAATTTAGGAACCGCTTTACTGATGACTACATTGGCTTCATTCAGTATTTAGTTCAAATGATCCTGCGAAAGAGCTAATTCGTAATGTGGCAGCATTTTTTCTATGAAATCTAGCCGCAACTATGTATGTGTGTTTTGTTCTTATATTTTACGAAAGAGTTACGACCAAGACCATTTGCACCAAACATTGAATACATACCGGCATTGTATTAATTTCTCAAGTTTCCTTAAATTCAAAAGCCATTAACCTAGATATGTATGTATGTATAATTTTAGATTTATACATACATACATACATACATACATATGTATATACATACAAACATACATATACATACATATTTTAGCATTTATTGATTCAAACTAGGATGATATGATGCAAATGGATCTCTACTTGTGATGATATAAAATATGTATGGATGCAAGTATGTACATATGTATGTAGTATGTGTTGCTTATACGAGAGTGTGTTGTATAAATACACAATACTTGTATGAAGTAGTTATCATTTATTTAAAAAAAATCCTGTGTCGCCATGAGAAAAAAAGCATAATGGAATCAAATGTGACCGCAATGTCGCCTCTTGTCTGGCTGCTCTTTCTTTTTGTTTCAAGTTTTCTATTCGTTGTCCATCGCACCAACAAACCACCAAACACTCGAACGAAGAAACTCATCTTGCAGGACAGATGACGGTGGATTTTTAAGGTAGAATATTAAGAGTTTGGCAATAAATTTGAAGCTACATATTTGGAGACATTTCCATAATTATATTAGTTTGCTTTGTTTTGTTTTTTCTTCTGCCTCTTAATACACAATCAATTTATATTCAATTTTATTACATTTTTCATTCTCACGTGTTGTGGTGTGTTCAGGCATGTGTCAGTTAGGAATGCACTTTGAAACTGTAAAACTGTTTACAAGAAACACAACAAAAACAAAAAAAATTAACAAAATAACCACGATGATTCACAATATTTGTTGTTGCTATTTGTTTTAATTTTAATAAAAGCAAGAAAGATGATGAGCTCCAAACCATAATAATCATAATACATAGTAAAACGATATAAGTACATAAATACATACATACATTTTTACATACAACTTTTAAATGATTTGACGTGACAGCTTATTAAAGAAAGGCAGCCGCCGCACAGTGTATTTTATCTTCTTTTTTATTTTGTAAATAATTTTGTGTACCGAAATCATAATCGAACTTTAATTTGAATAAATGACAAACCTTATAATGAGATGAGGTATGATGGGGTGTAGTAATGATGGGAAGTTTTGATTATGAATGTGGAATTCATAACATTTAAATTTCTCAAGGCCTATTTTTAGACCTCTAAACAGAAATAATATATTTAAATATATAAAAATATAAAGATTCTGCTTGAAATAAGCTGGAGCCACTGCATGCAGGTACATCTTTTCGAAAATTTCTTAAAAAATGGAGAAACATTTTAAAATTAAATATCTTTTTTTGCTGCTAAAGTTAGCGGTGAGCCCCTGTATGTTGACTTTATTTGGCTATTGTAAACTTCAAATTATATTTATTCATCATTTAGACAATAACGGTTGAGTAAAATTTATTTAATAATCGTGTCGACTGCGATTTTTCTACATGAAAAGGTCATTAAGTAGGCCTCGCAACCGCACATTTCTCCCGCTGGGAATGTAAAAGATAAGAGTAATCTCACCAACACAATCGTAATTGATATCACTGATCTAAACAAAATGTCAAATTGTTTACATTTACCAGAAAAAAAAAACTTTTTATAGATACCATAATGTTCTCTCAAATTTCTCAGCATTTGCAGAGAGAGATTTATGAGGACTATATTAGATTCCTGCAATATTTAGTAGCCTCAATCATTAATCTGAACATTAATGATAGTTTGCGATTATGATTCCATCAACAATGTTTTTTCTCTGCGTGTAAAAAAGTCGAACAGCTTTGATATTTGGTGGTAAGTAAGCATTTCTAAGGGACCCTAGATTAACAATACGAGACTGCTTGGAAAGAAGAAAATTTCTCGTAAATGACGTCCCCATAGAAAAAATCACTGCGCACCAAATACCCACGCTCTTAGTCTTTCCAAATTCCCATTTTTCGTTTGAATTTCCGAAATTAAAACAATTAAACATTTTGTTAATTTTGTTTTTATATAAAACTAAAAATTTTGTTTAGCATTGGCTAAACTTATATTTTCAATTTATAATTGAGGAATCAATAAATAATAAAACTACAGAAAAAATATACGGACTATTTAAAAAAAAAATACTCCTTGTGCGGGAATTCTAAAAAAAGACGAAGATATTTACTTTTGGTATGAACTTAATAAGGAATCAATCGATTTAAAAATTGGATAACTGAAAACTAAAAACTAATTTGTTCTTTTTTTTTAAATCTCCTTTGTTTTAATCGATGTTCCTTCCCATATGTAATTTTAGTTCAAACCAAATATCAAAAGTATTTACATTTTTAGAGCTGCCGTACGAAATTTGTAAATTTTTTATTTCAAAAAAGTTTTTTGATTCTATTTGAAATGCCATTTCCTCCATAACATTTGAAAGAGACTAAACTCTTCTTTTTTGTTCCATTTCTTTTTTTTTTCTATGTTTTAATAAAACATAATAATTGCACAAATGCAGTCATTCTCAACAGCAACAAGAACATTCATGAATTTTTAACAGATGTTTTTAGCGATATTTGTAACACAAATTGTTTCTGCACTTGATATTGAAAGTTTTTGGACTGTGTTAATTTAAATTAAAAAAAAATATTTACAGTTATTTTCTTTTTTTTCAGTTACGCTACATTTTGATTTAAACAAGTTCTTGGAATGCAGATTTTATTTTTACAAAGTCAATTCTAATACTCGCAGCTCTGTATGTTGTTTTCTTTACGATTGTTTAAAATGATCCACTTGTTTAAACATTTGAAAATTATTGCTTTAATGTACGTACATCCATACGTATGTATGTACATATCTGGTGGCGAATACCAAACGAAAAATTACCAACCCAGCAGTCAGAGAGAACTAAATTTAAAAAACTAAAGATTTTTCTATTTGAATTCATTTAAATCATTATTCAATTTTTACTTTAGGTCACTGAAATTATAAACAAATATTTACATATCGTTACATGAAACGTAAAACCATATAAAAGACACAAATTTCAAAATCGTTTTTTTTTTAAATTAGGACCAGTACTCAGGGGATGACCCCTTCGTATGCAAAGCATTGTGCTGGAACTAGGAAAATAGGTTTTGAGAAGGAGGATAAAGTTTTTGGTGACATGCGATTTAAACTTTAACACACTGAAAGTGGCAGGAAATACCTTTGCGGGAAGCTTATTCCACATACGAACAGTTCGGCTAAAGTATTAATTCTCTTTGTAATGCGTAGTGCAGTTCACTGGCATATCGACCACAAAGGGGTGTGCTCTTAATGAAGAGAGTGTTGTACATGAAAAGTGACGGGTTTCGCGAACAAGTTCCCTGATTTGATTAGAACACATTCCGTTGCAGTAAAGATAGAACAGTGAAACGTACCCTACATTGCGTCGATGCTCCAGTGAGTCAACAGAGTTGGCTACCCTATTATCACCGATAAGCTTCTTCGCCCTTTCTTGTATGCGATCGAGTAACTTCAAAACAGATTTTGAAGCACCGGCCCAAACATGAGAGTTTTATTCCATTTTCGTTCGGATAAAGGTGGTATAAATATTAAGGGGATCAGATAGAGTGAAGTATATCCTACACCGTCTTAAAAAACCGAGGCACTTGAATGCTTCTCTTGAGAATGTGATGATTATCTTGAAAAATGTGATCATTCCATCAAACATCACAATGAATTTTCATGCCAAGAACATCAAGAGCTTCTGATTCCTCAATATCTATACCATCCATATTCACAGATTGACCAGCATGCCCGGTCATACGTCTGTGTGTGAGCATAGCACATTGGTTCTTTCGTGCATTAAAATTGACCCTATTAGCTGACCCCAATTTGAAATTGTCAGGAGATCGCGATTCGGTGTATCAGTCATGTTTTGCCTCATTGCCCGGATCTCCGACGGGTTTGGTCTGTAACTGAATGAATACGAGTGAACTAAGCTGCTGTCATTTGTAAAAGAGTAGATAGGGTTGGAAGTTTGACATAGAAGTTCATTAAGAAAAAGGGTAGGAGAAAGAACGGATCCTTGTGATACCCCTGAATTTATCTTGAACTCGTTTGATGAGATCCCATCTACAACAAATTGTATAGTGCGATCTCTGAGAAAGCTCGATACAAATCGAGTGAAGCCATCACCGACACCAAAAGCAATTAATTTTGACAAAAGTGCTCCATGCCACACTCTTTCAAATGCCTTGGAAATATCTAGACCAACCCCTTTACTTTCGTCAAAGTGATGTATGCTAAGAAGACTTAAAAAGCTTTTATAACAGACAGTATGTTCAGTATGATCAGTATAAGAACCTCAAAATGAATGTTAGTTGTTTCACTCGTCTGTTCTTTTTTTTTAATAAAATACACGTACACGTATGTACATATTTCGTTTCCCCTTCCCACCCAAAAACCAATAGTTCAAGTGAAGATATGGCGCTGTTAAAAGTTTTCTAGCAAATATTAACAAAAACTATTGACTCAAGTCATTCTCACAAGGTTCCTAATTAAGACTGGAATTTAATACTGGAATCTTGTATTGCAAAATTAAATAAAATTTAAGAAAAGCAAAAAAAAAAAAAAAAAACATAATCAAAAATAAACTTGACAAAACTTGCAGGCTGTCTGGTTGTCAATTAAAAGGGCCTGATTTAAATTAAAAAAAAAAATATATTACGTACAATAAGTTTCAATAATTAAATAGTCGTATGATTTTGTGTCAAAATAATGAAATAATTATTAACTGCAAACAATATTTTTAATACTACGCGTGTGTATTCTGTATTTGGCACTTGGCAGTCAGTCACTTACTTCAGTGTGATTCTTCGCACATGAGTGTGAAATCAAAATGTGAATTTTTTTGGTTGAGTTTTTTTTTTTTTGTAAAATTATATGACAAGCATTTTTCAGTTTAAATATATTAAACAATTAAAATAAAATGTTGCCACTCCTTTTCAGTATGTTCACATTTATCTGAATTCTATATTTCAATATTTCGCACAGGTGCCTAATTTTATTTAATTTAATTTAATTTAATTTTGTTGTTGTTCTTCTTCTTCTTCTTCTTTTTGCTTCTACTAAAGAAGCAAATAAAAGTTTTATCATTTGGCAAATATTTAATAAATAAACATTCAGTTAATATTTATTTAAAATATCAGACATTTTATTAAAATTTTGCATGATTAGATGTTAAATAAATTATAATTTTTTTGAACTTTGAGTCCTTTTTACGTTGTCAGTGTTGCAGCATTCGTTGGACTTGCTGGTTTCATTGTGAATATTGTCACTTTATAATTTACTTAAATTAATAAATTTGTTTTTAAGTTGTACGAAAATTAGCAATTTTCCATTTAATTTTAAAACTATTTTGGTTTGGCCCGTTTTTTCTTTGAAACTTTATTTTTCATTGTGTTTATTTTTAACTTTGACTATTTCTTCTGATATTATTTACGTTTTAGCAGTTCTTTTGTTTTGGCACTTTTTCATTATTTATGGTTTTTGTTATGGAAACTTTGTCTCTTTGGCAGATTTTTCGTTTTGTGCTTATTTTAATTTTGGTGATTTTTATTCGACTTTTTATTTGATGCTGGTTGGTTGGTTTACGTGGCAGCCTGCCCCGCGCAAGCTTTCAAGTGGAATCAATAAGATTCCGTTTTGAAAGACCACTCCACTCGTCAGTGTCAACCTGATCTATGGTCCGAATCCAGGCCTCAGATTCGGACTAATATACTAGATCCATCCCGCCGCATTGAGGTATCTAATTAGGTCACCTAGACCTATCCTTGATAGCTCCGAGAGATCGTCTAATATGCTGTTGCCCAAGAATTTGTGTCTTGAAAGGTGCAAGGCCGGGCATTCGCAAAGAAAGTGGAAGACGGTTTCCTCTTTGCTATGATCCCGGCAACTCCGGCAGAACGCATTGTAGGAAAGGCCTATCCTACTAGCGTGTCCCGATTACCCAGTACGCAATTTATTTGATGCTAGAGTTTTTTTTAGTTTTGGATATTTTTAAATATTCCCGATGTAACGTTTTTGTTTTCGAATTTTTTTTGCTTGATTTGTTTTTCGTTTCTGACGTTTTTTTGTTGTTTTGGTGTGGTTTTCCCCTTGCGCTTTTTTCTATTGTCAATTTTAAGTTTTATTTTCAAAATGTGTTTGGTTTTATCGGTTTCCTTTGAGTGGGTTTTCAGTGTGCGGGATTTTTTTTTTGCTATCCGATGTTTTGCTTTGGTGATTTTCTTTTGTTTTTCTTTAATATTTTCGCTTTCCTTTTGGTTTGCCGACTTCATTGCATTTGTTTTGGATTTTTTTCGTTTTTGCGGTCATCTTAAAAAACATAAAAAAGTTTATTAAACAGCGATTTTGACTCGTAGGCTTCCGTAGGAAAATCTTTACAAGCAACCAATTAAAGCCCTTAGAAAGAAAATTTCTAGAAAAGAAAATTTTAGCGATTTTTTTCGCTTTTTCGATATTTTAGCATATTTATTTTCACATATTTCCGTTTTGTTAGATTTTGAGTTTAAGCTATTTTTCCTTTAGTTAGAAGATATATTCGTGTTAAAAAATTTATACGCTTTAGCGACTTCTTGGTTTAACGATTTTATTTTAACTTGGCGATGTTGTCGCGATTTTTTTAATTATAGCAGTTTTTTTCGACTCTTCCTTTGGCTTGATTCGCTATCATGATTCATTTTGTTTGAGGGTTGTTTATACTTCTTGAATTATTTTTCATTTTAGGTTTTTACCAACTATTTCCAAGTTTCTTAATTTTTAGTTTCCTTTAATGGATTATCTATAATTACGAAATTAAATTACTATCAATAATTTTAATCTTTACTAAATGTACAGTTTTTTGTAAATGTTTGTTATAAAATGAATTCTATGTCTAGACTTTAAAAATACCTTGATGTCTTCTCTTAATCGATTTTATTATTATTTTTATTAAAAGTAAATAAAAAATCATCGTCATTTTAGTCATCGATCGCGTTAAATAAGAGTGTTTTAGCACATATTTCTTGTTATTATGTTCCGCAAATTATTGTAAATATCATTTAGCACAATTAAAGTTATTATTACGCAAAAAAATATATATAAAATGAAAAAGTTTTAATTCAAAAAATTTCAAGCACTTTTTAAGTGGGCATATTCGGGGGTGCCTAAGATACTTAAAAATGGCCTGTCTTGATGTATAAACGCCCATGCAGAAAACTGGATTCATTATGTTTAACCAAACAGCTCCATCTTTGAGATCGTGCCAAATAAAACAAACAAAAAACAAAAACAATTTGAAATAAACTTTTTCAGTCTATAAGATTGTTAACAACAATTAACGGTGCATTTCTTAATTTAATTAACGAATTTACAAATTCGATTGAAATTTTTGAAACATCTTAAATATACATTTAGGGAAAATGAAACGAACAATCTTGCCAAACAAATAAACGACAAACAAACAAACAAATAAATAAATTTTTGTCTGTGTGCTTGAAAACCTTCATCAAAAGGTGTAGGCTAAAATCACGAAAGGGAAAAAATATTTTATCTTAGATTTCAATTAACGTTAAGGTCAGCATTCAGACACCTTTAAAACAAACACATTGCCACGCATACTCTCAAAGCCACAGACACACATACATACTCGTACATACATAACATAGATACAGTGTGGAACTGTATGTAAGGAGAAAATAAATATCCGTATCATGAGAAATATTTTAATTAAAATTCTCCAAAAACTACAGTAAACCAACCCAGTATCTGATACGAAATATACACTTTTCAACAGAAATAAGAATACACAAATAAATGAAGATCCAGAGTAACTTAAATTTAACACACAAAACAAAAATTATACATAAACAAATAAGAAATAAGTGGGCGTCACAACAAAAAAAAGCAAAACAACAACGTAAAATATAACAAAAAAAAAAATCAACAAGAAAACCACAAAAAATTTCAGCTCTACATTTTTATCAGCAGCATGTACGCGAAAAAAAGTGTGATTTAAAAAAACGCTTCGCAAAGAAGTTGAACTTTAACGCATTTACTTTACAAAACAAGAAGAAAAGCAGCACGGTCTAAGTGGGAGAACTAATCATTTTTTTTAGTTTTTTAAATGAAACACAGAAAGCCACAATTTAATGAAAACTTTATCTGCTTGTTAATTAACAAGTGAATAAAAGAATTCTGCATTAATTTAAAGCAAAGTGACAACCGTTGTGCTTCGGTAAAATTAGGTTCAAGTTCAAAAAATTTCTTTAAAAAAAATAAAAATAAATAAAAATTATCTTTTCCTAAAAGTACAACTTCACCGAAAACCTCTTGCGAAAAGTACTTTTTTCATAAAATACTTTTTTTTAGAAGTTATCTTTTTCAAAATAGTATCTTCTGCCAAAAAGATTCATGTGCCAAAAAGAAAAGTTTTCGACAAGTAACTTTTTGAAGCACTTTTAAGTATGTATGTATGTATGCATTTTTTCCGAATATATCGGATTTAAAAAAGTTTCAATAAAGAAAGCTTATTTCTTTTTTTATGGGTACCTTTTTTCAAAATGGAAACAATACATTTACCAAAAATTACAAATACTTACTCTGAGAAGTATATTTTTAAAAATTTAACATTTTCAAAAATAAATCTTTCTGAAAAGTAGACTTTTATTAAAATATCTCTTTCGATAGGCACATAGTTGAGGACCTTTTAAGTACATTTTCCGAATAAATCCAAAATAGAACTTTTTCAATACTTTTACAAAAATACGAACATACATTTGAAAAAAAAATGTCTCTATGTCGGAATCAGAAAGTTATTAACCAATTATGTGTTATTTAGTTGTTGTGGGTTAGCAAATTTAAACATAAATGGTTAAGATCTACTGATGAGTTGGTATTTAGCAACCAACGAAATGCATTTAGATAAATAAAATTTTTTTTTAAAAACATAAATTCTTGAGCATTTGCTCGAATAAATGTAATATTTTATTATGTGACAACTTTAGAAAAATCAATCGGTGTAGGCTCCTTTAACTTTTAACTGAACACAGAGCAAACAAACAAACACACATTAATTTTTATGGTATTGAGAAGTGAAATTTCTTAGAAATCAATCATTCATTGCAAGCAATCGAACATGTTGCTACCGAAATAATTATTGAGTTAAATTTTTCTTCCAATTTATTATTTTATACCCATTTCAGTGAAATTCTAATTTTCAAAATATTTATGAAATTAATTGCAAACTTTCAATTTTAAAATTTACAACTTTTATTCTCCAAATACGCTGATACAGACAAATTGTGTGGTTTTTGTTCATTCAAATTAATGTCACCACACTGTCATCGCAGCTCGATAGATTTTTTCTATGTTGTATTTTCGTTCAATATATAATAAATCAAACATACTGTCACATAATATGTATTTATGTATGTATGTATCTTTATGCTGCATACTTAATTTCTTCAGAGGGCTTTCACTTCATACTCAAACATGAATGAGACAGAAAAACAAAGGTTTTTGTTTTGTGTGGTTTTCAACTCCAACAAATTGAATGGCGGCTGTCATACTTCTACTAATTTATGATCACTTGTTAATGTGTGTCATCTCTCAGAGTGTTTGTGTGTGTGTTTGTATGGGTTAATTATCTGAAATGATGAATTTATGTTTTCCAATTAAAAAATTTACATTTTCCCAGACTTTTCATTATTTGTTGTAAAAAAAAAAATTAATTAAACAATTTGCTTGGATTCATATTCATTCAGCCATTTTTATTTATTTTTACATTTAATGTCTCATAAAAATAAATTGAAAAATTAAAAAAAAAATCTTTTTAAAAAGAAAAATTCTTTTCTGATGTTTCATTTAATTTTAATTTCATTTAAGAATGTTTCAAGTATCATTAAAGTTTTGCACGTCAGAATTGTAAATCACATCGTGTTCAATTAAAACTTTCAAAACAACTTTGACGTCAATACATTAAAAGAAATTGATTCTGAGTATGTTCTATAATGAATCAATTGAGAGATTAAAATTTCTTTCGAATCTCTGTGTTATTTTTTATTATTGTTGGATACTTATTTCTACTAATCAAACTAAATCTCCAACATGATTTATTACCTGTAATTATAGATTTTTAATGCGATTTATGTAACTTTTTTAACACATGTAAAACTTCAAAGCCACCAACTTAATTCGTAAGTCATAAAAGTAATAACAAAACAATATATAATTCATATTTTTTATTATAGAAGCGTCCTTAGTTATTTATTTATTTACATTCAGTTAAGATTTACAGCCGAGAAATAATTCTAGTTCTGTGGCACTCCCTCCTCCTTGACGAAACGCCTTTTTATCACACATCACAATTTATAAATTAACTACAGAAACTTACAAAGAACTACAAATTATGTTTTTTATCCTAATAAAAATTAATAGTTTTTTTTTTTGTTAAAAAATTATTAATAAAACACACAAACAAATGTACACAACATCGCCCTCCTTCGTCGGTTAGCAGAAACATCGACGAGGTAAAACAATTAAAAAATTGTCTGGTAATAAAGCTTAACAAAGTTAATGTGTCTACTTAACACCGGAGGCGCCTCAACATTGCTATAAAAATTAACATAACGCGCAAAGCAGAGTTCTAAAAGAGTTAACCCTTCTACATTTTCAACATCTATCTTCTCTACCCTATCCCTCTCACTGAGTTCCGGCACAATGCACTGCATACGTCGGGGTCATCTCCTGAGTGCTGGTCCTAGTTAAAAAAAAGGACGCAGTAAAGAAGTACCATTTCAATCTTAAGTCTTTTTAAAGAAGTACTATTTCTTAAGGTACCTTTTTAGGAGAGAAACTTTTGGAACAAATTCTTTTATGAATCTTAGAGAGATTTGTTACAATTTAAAGAATTCAAACTGAAAATTCATTAAAAAATGTTACGATGGGACGGGGGGAAAAACCTTTAAAACAACAAAAATTTCCTTACGTAATATGTGAGAACAGCCCCTTCTGTTTCATCATTCGAAAAGTTATGCAAATTTCTGAGAGATTATCACTTATTGCAAACAAATTGATTTAAATAAAATAAAAAAGTTTTAACTTAGTTTCCGAAATTCAAGTTTAGTTTCGAAAATTTCAAAATTTCCAAGCTGATTCGAAAACCCAAACTAAATTTCGAACTTTGGGAATAAATTTTGAAAATTCGATTTTCAATACTCGTGCGCCATCTCTAAAAAAGGACAAACAGCTTGGTTAATTGGGGTGAAACAATCTTTTCTGTTGTGGTATCAATTAAGAGTACAAGAAAAACTGTTAAATTGAAAATAAAAACGTTTAACATTTTTAGTGGATTTTCTTCAAAATTCCTTGTTTTTAATTCTCTTGCATTGTTAATCGATATTGCCATGAAAAAGCTTAGATCACATCAAACATCTCCTCGACTTTTTATTTCTAAATTGTATTTAATTATTTAACACTTTGAGACCCACGTGCCCTTCCATGGTCATTTTTTTTCTGCACCGGTGGACCGCGTGCTGACGAGTGGTTATTTTTTAATTGACAAGTTGGGACCAAACTTAGTTTTATAGATTTTTTGCACTGTGACTTTGTGATATTTATTTTTGATAAGCCAAATGTATTTTTGTTGTTTTTTCCTGTTTTTATTGTGACCACCGGTTGTCAGAGAATGTCAAAATACATCTTGGGCCCAAGTGGCCACCATAACGTTTCTACTGGTGATCACAATGTCGGGAAATGCCAATCGACATGTGACCACGGGTGGTCACGATGTCCCATAAAGTAAATCCACCAATGACCACGGGTGGTTACATTGTTCCAAATCGTCAAAATATAAAATGTCCGCCGGTGGGGCACGTGGGGCTCAAAGTGTTAAGTTTCAATTTATTTTTGTTACACTGGTCTTTATGACTTCGCTTTTTCCGTTTTAATATTTACGTTTTAAAAAATATATATTAAGAAATAGTGAATAACAGGGAAACTTCAACTTAAAATCACATAAAGACAATAATTATCGATTATTTCGTCGGAGATTTTGTAATTAGGAGTTATTTTTATGGAACAATAAACAATTGTGCTTTGTAAAGTGCGGTTTGTGTTTCCTATTTCACAAATTCTTAGCGGAATGTAATAATACGACACGCACACCCACCCGTACATTAAACAAACATATTTTATTACCAACGAACCCACTAAGCCATTCACATATGCACACAAATGCACATGCAGTTGCAACTACCACTAATTCTAATACACACCACAGCTATAATAACAACAATAGCAACAACTAACATTGAATGACATGAGTGTTTTGATTTTATTTACACACATTTTGTTTGTTGTATTGAAGAAAATGTTCGTAAGCGACCGAAGAACCAACAAAACGAATGATTGAACAAACGAAGGAACGAATGTTGGTTACTGTTGTTTTGTGCTGCTGCTGCTGCAGCTGGTAGTACTGCTGCTGCTGGTGTTGGTGCTGCTTTTGGCTGTATCACTCACATACAGTTGGTTGGTTGGTCGTAAAGTTGGCCATCAGTTTAGTTCTGTCTGAAACATCAATGAGTCTTGATTATTTGTTAAATCAGTTTTGTAGCAACATTCGTCGCGTTGAGAACGTTTGAACGCCTGAAATAAATAAATTGACTGCCAATCAGCCAACCCAAATGTGAAATTTATATTTCGTTGGTCTTGGAATTAAACAAATGAAAAATTTATTTATAAAAATAAATAGATATAGTTTTTTTTGTTTAATATAAAAAGTGCTCAAAATCATTGGACCTGCAGATTGATATCAATTATTTTTGTAAATCTATTGAAAATGTTTTCTTAATTATTAAAGAAATATCTACATATAATTGAAAATTCTAAATTGATTTTGTTTTAAAAATCATTTCAAATAATACATACATACCTACATACACACATAATGGAATAAAAAATTCAGCTAAATGTTTGTTAGTGCGTAAACGAAAAATGTCTGCAAATATTCAGAGTTATTTAGGAAAGAAGTAGTTTTTTCCATAAAAAATCGATTTAAACAAAATTTAAAATAAAAATTTAAAAGTGTTTTTTTTTTTTAATAAAAATAACGATTATTTAAAATAAAACATAATTGGTGAAGAAAATATAAATGAACGAGTGTTAAAATCTAAAATAAAAACGAAAAAGTTTAAAATAAAGAAATAAAACCGTTATATACTAGAGATATTATCACTCAAACACGCACTCACTCACTTTGTCTTTTATAACAAAATAAACTACTAAAAATCATTGACAAAACGAAACATAGAAATAATGATAGAAAAATAAAACAACAAAAATAAAGAAAATCCCAAAGGGAAAAATGCATTACAAAAAATAAAAGAAAAAAGTTTCAAACAAAACGTTACAAATCGATGATAGTATCGATAACAACACACAACAGCAGAAAAAATAAAACAGAAACAACAAGAAAAGCCTTTTTCCATTTATAAAACTATGTGTAAAAAAATAAAACTATAATAACAACAATTGGATATTTTTTGGATACTCTATTTTCAATTTTCTTCCATGTTGTTAATGTTTTGTGGTCGTCGTAGTCGCAGTCGTCGCCTTTGTCGTATCACACAAACATAAAACAGAAATACACCCGTCGTCCGCAGCTTGCAGCAAACACACTCAAACACCACAATCAAGCACATTAACACACACAAACAAACTGCAACACTAGTCAATGATTTTATCTCGTGATTACACTAAAATCTATGTGGGATTATAAACTCAACCCTTAAATCTGGGGGATACAATGAGGCCAGAAGTATACGATGTAAGTATTACCGCACCACATCATTATATGTATCACATTTTAAATGCATACCTAGAAGTTTTATTATTATTATGCACATTCAACCTACGATTATGTGTGTATGTGTTTATGTTTTGTGTCGTAACTGCACATTGAAACGTATTGTACGACCACAATTATTTATTAGATATTTTTTAGGAGCTTTTTTTCCACATCCATAAAAAAGAGACTCTGGGCGATGGAAATAATTATAAAAAAAAAAAAAATAATGTAAACTGAATAAGTGTGATGATAGTGCAAACACACACACACACAAAACATTAAGTGCCATAGAAAAACATACATTTTTTAAATTTTGTTTTTATTTTTGCTGTTCAAATGTCATACAGACAAAAACAGATTGCTCAACAGAAATTTGTGTGTGTGTGTGTGTGTGTGTGTGCGTATGCGTTTTCTACATTTTCTGAATAATCGAATAAGTTTTTTGTAATTATTTACATATAAATAAATAAGTATGTATGTATGTAAATTTGGTTGCACTGCTTTAATTATTTTTTTCTTTCTATTTAAATATTATTCTTGGTCATATTACAGAAATAATCATACATAAGAGTACATACTTGCTCACTTACATACATAAATTATAAAATTTATTTCAATTTTCTTTTTAATGTTTAGCATTCTGTTTCATAAGTGTTGAAAAAGTTGAATTTGGATTATAGGAATACCATTTTCTGTTGTTGAATTATTCAAAGACTTAAATGGTTGTTATCAATCAATCAAACCTCAAAAATGTGTTGAAGGCTTAATTTCATAATTATTTAAAAATTACAGATAATACTCAAAAAATCATTTTGAAAACTCCTAATACTTTGCAGTGTGGGTGGGTTGTTACAGATTTGTTACGGAATGCAATCGCCGATAATCGCGATACGTATAATATGTGAATAGACCCCTAACGCGAGAATAGCACACAAAACACCATCACAATACTGTTGAAATGACCCATGACTTATTTGTCACTACCCAATAAAAAAAAGGGTAACATATGCTACTCTGGTAGAAACTGAACAGGCCCTGAAGGAGTCCCGCAAAATACCAAAGTCGATAAAGAATTAATCTCTACTGGTTTTATTTCGAACCTCGACTAGTAACTACACACTGGTACCATGAAGCGGTTTACCCCACCAATGAACGCCTATTGGAGGGTTATGGAAGTTTGGAATCACCTAACAATGTGCTGCGAAATGCATACCCTGACTCTTTGGGGATGGATATGCTGTCGGCCACGGTGTTCGCACATAACTTCACACGGTGTTACAAGCACCGTCACAAGCCATGAATTCGAACCAATCCATAAATGTATTTACATGTGTACATATTTATTCATTTAACCAACTACTGTATTGGTAGTTTAGGAAAAAAATACTTTATTTTCACTCATCTGTTTGTTTTTATATGCATTTTTCTATTGACGTAATAATTAATTGTTCAAAAATATCCGAGTTTAAAAATAGAAATTATTAAAAATGCGCATTTAACGACAACAAACGTCATTTCACTACAAGCGCTTTTTTAAAAATAGTTTAACTCATTTTAATTTATTACTTTTATGTGGACTTTCTACTGCTAACAAAAAATCAGCGTTAACAAATTTTTTACCTAATACTCATATATATATTTTTTTTAATTCTGAGAAATTATGATCGTGTAAAATATGACATTTTGAAAAAATAACTGCCGATTTCACGATGTCGAAAGAATTTTGAATTTTATTTTCATTCGTACAAATACATTTGATACAAAAACAAAATTTTAGAATTTGTTTTTGCTTCAAATGTAATTATACGAATGAAAACATATGGAAATTTTCTTTCGACATAGTGAAATAGGCAGTAAATATGTAAAATATTCGTGCTCAAGCTGGATAATAAATACTAAATTTATATTCATTGAAAATCATTTCATTTGTATGCCAAACTTACATACATACATACTTGTAGTTTGCTGAGGAGAATGGTGTCATGAGCAAAAAAAGAAAAACAAAAAGGATTGTTTGTCGTATATTATGACTAATAAAGAGTAGAAATGTGAAAAAAGAAAGAATAAAAGAACAAACACAAGCAAAAAGAAATCCCTACAATTAAACATCATGATAATGCAAACCCTAAAACAAAAAAATAAATTTGTATAATGAGCAAATAGAACGTATGTGCATGTGTGTTTGTTCGCAAAACAACAAAGAATGACATGTATTTACTACGAACCTTTTAGCAACACCAAGAACATTAGCAACACTAACATGAACAACAAATAAACTTACATTGCACACACACATACACGCACAAGCTACACTTTTGTAAAAAAATATATACCAGCTCTCGTAGTAGTTGTTTATTTACTCATTCCTATTGCATACTTTTTGCTGTAAACCAAGAAAAAACTGTAAAAAAACTTCTTGTGCATAAGCAAGAACAACAATAACAATAACAAATACTATGTTGTCCATAGTGGTAAATAGGTGTGAGATGGTTTGTTTGCGTGCGTGTGGATGTGTGTGCTTGTACAACCCTTGTTTCACCTTTTTTGCGTTATTTCATTGTAATTGTTGTTGTTGTTGGTGTTATTGTTTCACTTTTATTTTTTTAAATGTGTTTTATTTGAATTATTTTAATTTTTCCATGTACGAGTATGTATGTATGTATGTATGTACTTATGTACCCTTAAAAATAAAGAACACTAAAGACGAAGAAATACCTGAGCTCACAACATTAGAATATGTATGCATGAGGAGAATGAATGTGTATGATATGAAATACATAAATCAATTTCTTTCGCAAGAAGACAGCAGGCCCATGGTGCAGACATGTTATCCAGAACGATGTTCTTTGCTAGTCGGGTGTAATGTTTTATTATAATTTTTATTACATGAATTTATTTATAAATAGTACATAGTCGTACATATGTATGTATGTATATGTAGGTATGTAATAGATTTATGTATGTAGGAAAATATCGTATCGGTCAGTGTTAGTGTTGCAAAATATTGCTTATTTTCTGTAACAACGTTATAAATCAAATAAACTAATTTTTCAGTTAATAATACTGCATATTTCCTGAAAATGTTCTGAACATAACTTTACAAACTGTAGAATATAAAATCACTAAATTACACCCAATTCACATGATGACTTTTGCGACGTCGTTTTTACTGAATTCCCTTTTGAAGTTGCTACCAAAATCTTTGTGTGTTCAGACGATCACCCAATTTACATGATGACTTTTGCGACGTCGTTTTTACCGGATTCCCTTTTGAAGTTGCTACCAAAATCTTTGTGTGTTCAGACGATGTCTTTTAGTTTCATGTCTATTTTCCCATTTTTGTGTTGAAATAATGAAAATAATGAAAAGTAACAAAGATAAATAACAAAAGTAAGAAAAATAATGAAAAGTAACAAAGAGAAATGTAAATCGGGTGTTATAAGGAATTATGATGTTTTTACACGAAATGAGCGATATATGCAAGTAAAAACCTTTCGTTCTTGTTGCGATACGAGTTTCAAATTCGGTAACGCCTGCTTTGGAAAGTTATAATTGATTATGTATGTACATATAATCAGTTATATCTTGTGAACTATGACTTGGACAGTACCACATTTAAAGAGATCTCTTCAGCCGTGCATCCACCACCTCGACTTGCGTTTTTTCAAATTTATCTGAAATTTAGATTTCGTTTAATGTACTCGTATGTGCATATAATGTTTCATAGTAGATAAAAAATAAAGGTAATAAATGTGAAGAAATAAATGTAGGACGCTCGCTCGATTATAGGCGTAGCCGAAAAACATCACTATCAATTTTGTAATCAGACTTGAGATATTTTTAAATTTTCACTCAATATAATGACGTATTTCGAATATGTTGTTATGTATATAACAATCAAACAAACAAACTTATTTATTTAATAACGTTTTATAACATATAAATTTATTAGTTTTCCCTTTTCTTTTCTAAGCACAAATAATTTGTTATATTGTCAATACTTTGTTTTGTTTTGTACACGACAAATATAGAAATTAGAGTAATTGGACTACAACAACAAAAGCAGCATGGAGAACAACCTGCAGCCTGTTGTCATCCCAAAAAAATCGTTCTCATATAAAAGAGTATTTTATTTTTGACAGGTTGTATTAGTCGTCCTGTGGTAGTAAATGTGTTTAATTCTTTAATTATAAATTAAGCGAGAATAGCAGCAAAGACTGTTGTACTAAGTTGTAGCGAAACAGACCTGATTCTTGGGTGCGAATCGAACCTACAATCTCTTCTCTGATAGGCTTACAAGCTATCTGCTGCCTTATCGATGTATTTCCCTCTAATCATATCAACTTGTCTATTCTACACATATTTTTAAAAATTCTATTTGTATTTCAACAGAGTTGGTCGAAGCTTCTTTTCAGCTTTAAAATATGGATTGCTATAAAAAATTAATAGCTGGTTTAAATAATTTATTAAGCAAATGTTTTCCACAAACACAAATATCTATTTCATTGACATTTTGACAGTTTTTGTTATCTTCATTTTTAAGTAATTATACAAAGTGTCATATAGTTTTTGGGCCAAGTTTAAACAAAATGATATCATGATAACATGGGCTTTAATTGATTAACGAATACATACAAAAGTTTGTACATTGGATTTCATGGCACAGAGCTGCCTGCATACTTGCGGGTCATTATCGCTGCTCTTACTTTTGTTCTCGCACAGCAATTTAATACTTCATTTTCAATTGCATAAATAAATATTATGTACACATGGTTGTCTGTCTGTTCATTCGTCCGTCCGTCTGCCGTAAAATATGCAATTGTATGCATTTGTGTCATACTTGAATTATTTAAATTCATATATTTTGTTGTTTTTGTTTCTTTGCGATTGGGGCTATATTTTGTCCGAATAATGCGAGTACTTTTTTTGTCACCGTAATAATTCTATTAAAATGCCGACGTAATCAAACCCCAAAGAAATGGAAAAATATGAAATACTAATCCATGAAATTTTATGATGTTTATTTTAAATTTATCAAATAAAAATTAACTCATATTTTAGATAACAACTGCAATGCACTTGTTTGCACTAATTCACACATGCACACATACATACTTATACACACACAATCCCTCTTTCATTCATTTAGTTAATGTGAAAATTCTGGTTGTAAAAATAATGAAAATGTTTTATGATCACATTTCTACTTGTGGGCAGTAGGGCGCCTGCCATCTGTATTGACAATAACATTTGGTGGTCGTTTTCAATTAAGTCTGCTCTGAAATAAAACAGGCTATCATCGTTTTGTTGTTGTGTTCCCTCTATTAATTACTTCTTAAATAAGCTTTTTATTGAAAAACGAGTTCAATTAAGATCATGAAGAATAAAGATGATGTTGCTGAATCTGCTGTTGCGGCTGAACAAAAACATAAATAAAAAAATATTTTAATATAATAATTTAATTTGGCAGCAGCAATAAATTCATTTGTTGAATCATGTAGACAGACAGACAGACATGTTGCTGTTGTTGTTATCTTTATAGCTGCTATCGCTGTGTAGTTCATTCCAGACGATTTATTTCAACAAAAATATTTAATAGTTTGACCAAATTTAGACCCCCATTTGGCCTTTCGAAATAATAAAAAAATTAATACATAAATAAATCATATCAAGAAAATATTGTTGTAGTCAAAGTATGTGTGTGAGGATGTGTGTGCGTGTGCGTGTGCCTGAGAAAGTAGCTTTAACTTGAACTTGTTACAAACGATTCTAAGAACTATTTGGCATAATAAGCAAGCGTGTGATTACAAAAGTTAATCGGGAAAATTTAAAGAAAATTAATTTAAAAAAAGACTTTGTTTGATAATTGACTATTAGAAACTGTTTACAATGAATTGAGTATTTTTTAAACCTTTTTATTACTGGTGGCTTCCAAATTCGAATAATTCTCAAAAATTCATGTTTTTTTATTCAGAAAATAAAAAAAAATGTTTGTTGTATTGTTTGGATAATTTTATTTTTAACTTTTGTAATTCTCATTTCAGAGTTGAGAGTTTGAACGAATGAGCTTAAAAATTTTTCAATCTTGGCTTAAAATCTACTGATTAGTTGGCATTAGCAACCAACGAAACGCATCATATATGTAGATTAGCTAACCCATAACAAATAAATTAAATTTTTCATTTAAAAACTCATAGGGTCTTCTTCTTTTTCTCCATAAATAAAACTTTAACAACTTCTTCATTTTAGCAACACTGTTGCACATTTCAGAAAATTCATTATATTCAGTTTAACACTTAAAAAAGAGTTTTTAGAAAAAAAAAATAAAAACGAAAAACACTCAAAACCACTTAAATTTAAATAAATATTTGGGTTACGCATGCGTTAATCATCTGGCTGACCTAGACGTACTAATGCCAGTTACTTGCAAGCAAACACATGCAAATTTTATGTGTGTGTGTGTGTTTTTGTTGTGCACGGCAGCCAGTCAGCACTCACAATGCGCCGTACAGATGATGAGATGATGATACTCGTCGCAAGTACATACGATGGAAAAGATGATAATCATCTGCATTTGCACGTACAGAAAGCATTCATCATATTCGAGAATGTTGGAAATATGAACAGCAGCATCAGTTAAATGAATGAAAAACTAACTAAGCAATACGTTAAAGCTGCAACCAACGGCTGCTGTTGCTGTTGATCCTCCATTCGTTGTCTGAGGCATTAGAGAAATAACGCAAACGACAAACTAATCAATAAACATGATATTAAATGAAAATACTAATAATCAGTAAATTATGAGTATTCATGATCGTTGCAATAGAAATATTTATGCTTATTTGAAGGAGAAAATATGAGCAGATGCTCATCAATTTGATGACGATTATGATTATGATCAGCAGCAAGCAGTTCACTATTTTTTCACGTTCATTAGGTCTGTTTGGCCATTGTAGTTAGAAACAGCGCACCACCACACCCACTCGAGTAAATAAACTTTTTTTTATCAAGTTGGAAATATTTTCTAAGAAAATTTGGTAAAATGTTGAAGAGTACGTCAGCTACTCGAAGGCACATTATGAGGAGTATTTGTAAACAACTTCCAATTGTTGCTGTTGATTTGCTTTTGTTCGTCTGTTGTTGCTGTTGTAATATTTGTTGATTAATTAGAACCCAGTAAAAGAGTAAAAAAAATAAAAATAAAAACCGGTAGAAAGTTTGTACTTAAATGGTTGGTTTTTTTTACAAAGATTTTCTAAAGAATTCTTGGTTATTAACTTGGCCTAGTTGTTGAACCGACAAGTTAAAGGTTTTGTGGGAAGGAAATAATAGAAGATATTTTTCTTAAGAAAATCAAGATTGTTAAATTTTTATGTATTTGTAAGAAAATGGAATTTAAATTATAATAAATAAAAAATTATGAAACTTTTTATGAGGAAATATAATTGCTGAATTCACTCACAACTTATTTGTAGGAGATGGCGAAACGTAGAAGATGTCTTAATTCATTTACAACTCTGCTATTGCGCGTTTTGGTAATTTTTAGAGCAGTGGCGCCTCTGGTGTTAATTAGACGAATTAACTTTCTTAAGCTGTGCAAGCAGGCATTTTATTAAATGTTTTACTTAGCCTACGATTCTGCTAACCGAGTTGGATGCTACATTATCTTGGAACCGCATCAATCGCTGCCGGAACAGTTTTTAATGAGCATTATGATAGCGTTCGAAATTTTTAGATTATTATCTGAAAGTCGAAGTTAATTTCGAAAATTCAGACTAGATTTCGAACATTTTATCGTCTCCTTGTAGTAAATTCCAAACGTTAAAAATTTAATTTAAAAATTCCGAAAAAAGTTTTGAAAACCTGAAAACAATTTGAAAATAATTTCGAACAAAGAACTTTAATATTTGGTTTGAACAAGCTTTACAGGGGTTTGAAAAAATATTTTTTTTCAAGTTTAATGGACATTCGGCTTGCTTGAAATTAAAAAAATTTTTTGTTTTAAGTCTGCTGTATTTTTAACCAATGTTCTTATCAAAATTTGTTGATCACATGAAGTATCAAAGATCTTCAAGTTATATTTTGGAGAAGGCTTACGAGGAGTCAATTTTTTAAAAAAGAGGTATCAGAAAAAAATCTTTTCTATCGTGGATAAAGTCCCTCGTATCACATTTCAAATATACGGAACACCAAGAAGATTAAATATGCGTATGTTCCTTTCATCAGCATAACGTTCATTAACTTGATAAGGAACGATAGCATTCAATTTACATAAAAATTTGAACTTGATTTCAGAAATCAAAATTTTTCAAGGCAAATATATCAATTTCATCTTCAACTTTTTATAGTTTTTTTCACTTTTCTCACCGAATAAACTTTCGAACACTGTAGAGAAATATAGTCAATTTAGTATTTATAATTTTGAATTACTCAATTCTCCGAATTACGCAGTTAAGCAAACGTTGTGAAAATCATTAAATATGTAGTTTATATTCTTAACACTGAATAAAAAATAAATGCTGATTGATGGCTGCTGAGAGAAATTTCAGACAGTTATTTTTGTTAATACTGGTAAAATTATTTCGTTTTCTTGATAAAAATAAAATATTAGATATCGTACATATTAAAAATTGAAATAAAATTCTGTTGTGCCAGAACCATAAAATGTTTGCAACATGGTTTGCAATATGGTTGCCACAACCATCTCACACTAGGCAAATAATGGTTATGTCTTAATATTTACTTCATTGAGATAAATTGCTGAAAAAGTTGCAAAATGATACCAAATTTGTGGCAAATGTTTAATATTGTATTCGTTTAGATAAAAAATTTAATTAAAAAATTTTTTTCTGGTGGTACATTATTTTTATTAGAAAATATTATTTATTAAACAAGCTTACGTTTGCTTATCGCACCAAGCATTTACGACACGTTCTTTAGCACACAGATCTTTAGCCATAATTTTACGTATTATTTCACGTACGAGTATTCGACATTGAAGCACTTTTTGATTGATGTGAAAATCCCCGATATCTCTAATCGGCCTTAAAATATGTATATACATGTCTGTTTGTTGAATGTAATAAATTTTCTTAAGTATCTATGCAGTTGTATCATTAATTTATTCTCATTCGTATGTATGTACGTATTAGTACCACTACGTAGTACGTTCATACGAAAACATACATGTGAACATTTATTATTTATATTTAATAAATAATATTTTTCCATTTAATTTTCTGTACAGACAAAAAAAAATTAAATAAAAATTAAAAAATAAACTAGACATCAAAATTAAATTTCATTTTATTTTATTTTATTTGATAATACAAAGTTCAAGTGGCTTTTTACTTTTCCGCCGTGCGATCAGTACACGCAAATGCAACAGCAACAACAATTGTAGCCAACAAAAATACATCTAGACAATAAATTCCTCAAATCAAGTTAAATACCTACAACATGTTGTCAATTTTTGTTGTGGTTGTTTTTGTACTTCTCTATTATTGCGCGTAAATCAGTTATCTGCAATTAATGAACAGAACAAAAAAACCAGAAAAAACAAAAAAACCAGAAAATAAAAATCAGTTGTTAAATGAAGAAGTCGCAGTTAATTTAAAACACAACTTGTTGGGTGTTTTTTTAATTGTTAAATAATGATTTTTTATGTGTTTTTTTTTCTGTATTAGTTTTGATTTCAAAATTCTACCAGTCGCACACAAATACATACAATATTGATAAGTTCATATATACTTAACTCACGCACTCACACACTGCCTCGTAAATTCGTTGGATGGATGGCTGAGAGGAAGGGCTTCTGATCACAAAATACAAAACAATTTTAACTCATTTAATACAATTCTAATACAACATACATACATAAGTACAAGCTTATGCCATCAAATACACTGATAACGAAGGTACACAACACATACACACGTACCATTCTATCAATATCGATACGACAATCAATATGAACACCGGGAGACTCGAATTGAATTTGTCAATATCTATACTTTAATGAAAACAAAACTGAATTTATTGAATTCGAAACTAAAATTGAACATGTGAATTTATCATTTTATTATAAATTGTTTTTGGTCTAAAGAATTTTAATTAATTTCATTTTCGTTGTTTGTCTTTTTTTATTATTAATTTAAATTAAAACAAACTTTTTATTTGTATACAATCATTTTATCTTATCGTTTGTTTTTAATATATTTTTTCTTCTTTCTTACTTCAATTTAATATACAAGTGAAACAAGTACATACACAATCGTACATACAGACATACATAATTGTACTACAATTTACTATATTTATTCTTATAATCGGAATTATAAGTGGAAATGTGTATGAGAGCACATGTTTATTTAAGACTTTCTAATATAGAAAATGTAGCCCTGCCTGCTGCATTTCCATTACAATAAGGAACAGTATACATACTTCTTTTAAAGGGATATAAAACAGGAAGAGAATTTTGCTATTTGGAATTATATAAATAAATAAATATATAGTGGTAGACTGGTTCTAAATATAACACTATGGTCTGAGATTGTTTAAAATTTTTCCTAAAAGTTTCAGCAGAAGTGCATCCAAGCAGAACTTAATTTTTCGGATTCGCTTTAGGAGACACCATGTACGTGGTTGAATCAGTGCTAAATCATTTTTTTTTATCACAGATATGCGCTATTACAAGCTGTTGCTCTAAAGCTTTGGTAGGCTAATTATTCTACAGCACTACGAAGCGAAGGAGCTGCAAGTAAAATTTCGTCTCAATTAGTCGAACTAAAAATTTTAATCATTTTTTAATCTGTTGCTGAAGTGCGTGAACTCAGTTGTTAAAGATCACACCTTCCATGCAACGGAATTTTTACCAAACTGAGTTCTCGCACTTAATTGTAAATAAAATCAACATTTCTTTATTGATTTTCATAAGAAATGGTTTGTTTTTATCTGGCCTTTACGAATATTATATAAAATTTCAAGTTTAAAGCTGAACCCACACATTTGCAAGACTAAAGGTTTTTGTCCTTGATGCCAACCCATACCAAAATAAAATTTAAATCAAGCTTTTGTATTAAAAGACATTATAAGAAAGCACGCAATTATTTGCGACGAGATTCGTTTCAGTCTGTTGTGTCATACTCTGTGTGGGTGTGATCCATCAAACCACATTTATTTTCTGCAACATAATATTGGTTGGGGCAGTGAATCAAAAAGACAGTTTTGCGATTGTTTTGTTCAATGTAGTTGCCCCATTAGAACTAATGTTTTCGTGTAGATTCAGCTTGAGTAGTTTTAATTTTTTTTAGAGATATTTTAACGAAAAGAAAATTAGCTTTTCGAAAAATAAATTATAATCATACTACTTTGAGAAAACAAATAGATTTGCTTACATTATTTTCATAATTGCTCAATTCACAATCCTAGTTGTATCGCTATTTGTCTGAAATTGTGTTTCCATATACAACAATAATTATTGATTATAATCGATACAACTAGGCTTCTGAATGGGGCAAATGTGTTTTGATGGTCTGAATTGGACATACTGATCTCGAATTACGGTGAAATATATTGTTGTTCCTATTGGAAAATACTAAAAATCGTTTTAGAAAAATCTTCTAAATAATAAAAAAGTATTTTTTTTATTGCATCAAGGTGATTAGAAAAGCTGCTTGTGTGTGTTATTGCTCGATCGCAGAGATTAAAGGAAATTTTTTGAATTTTTTTATAAATTCCATTAAACAGGTTTCTACCACAACAAATTTTCAAGTCTTAATTTTATTCATAAAAAAACTCATTAATGTTAAATCTATTTAATTTTATTTCACAGATTAAATTTAGCCATAAACAATATAAAATGTTTGTATTGTAATTTTCAGAGCGTTTGATATCAATTTAAAATGTTTGATTTTTATCACACCTGAAAATTTATTCGCACTTAAAATAGAACAATTTTTTAAAAACGTTTGTAAGTGTGTGTAATTTTTGTTTTGGGAAACTGGTTGTTAAGAACAGACAATTTATTGTAACATCACTCGATCCAAGGATTTATTATACAAAATGTATTAAACCTGTTTCACAAACTATAGACGAAATAACAAGTTCTGAAATCTGATCTGGGTACTTACGATGTCGATGATCTTGAAAGAGATATAAAAATTAATATATAAAATAATATAAAATTTAAATTGAAAAAAAGTAACAAAATATGATCACTTTGGGTAGATAAAAAAAGTTAACTAATTTATAATTTTTATTATTTCCCAGATTGTGGTGCTGACAGTGACAAAACTGATTTAAGCTAATCACTCGCATGTTGTTGTTGTAAATGTGAAAACGGAAATATTTAAAGAATTTCAAAGATATGTACACACATACACACATACATACATAGAATACGTATATAAATAAGTAATTGTCTGTCCTGATAGAAAGTTGTACTGACAAAAATGTGCTTATGAATAAAAAATATTCGCCGGCGTTATTGCGTAGATAAGATTATTTTTGAAGAATTTCACTATCTGGCATTTGATTTATTTCTTTAGGAAAAAGAGCGTAAATTTTTTTTTAGACAATCACAAAACACACCTGTATTCAACATAATTTTTTTTTTTGGGATACAGGACAAAGTCTAAATTTCACGGAAAATCCATTTTGCAGCGTCATGTGATTGATATTTTTTTCGGTTGCTTAAGTGACTGTGCAAGAGTTTAGTTAAAACACAAGAAAAAAAAACTGTTCCATAGTTTTGTTTTCGAACTTCTGATTAGTCAGTAATTTCTGTATTAAGTGTCAGCTATTTCATAACAACTTGGCCAATTTTCATAATTGCCATTTTAATTCTTTCAGTGTAAAAGCCAATAATGTATCGAGTAAGCAACCATTGAGCGAGCTAACCACCAACAACCATCATTGATTTACTGTGAAAAAAAATCGAAGAAAATAAATGTCTGTATTAAGTTTCACACATTTGGTGACAATCAACTTTTGCCTGCTTGCCTGTCTGCCTGCCTGCAACGATTGTAATTGCCAACACGTGAATGACAGAATGACTTCTTTTCCACATGAGGAGGTGTTGTGGTAGTGGTGGTGGTGATGGGGTGCTTCTGTTTCTCTGTTACTTTTCCGTTGTTATTGTTTCTGTTGTTGTACTTCAGCGACACTTTCTTTCTGCTGTGCACGAGATGATTTTTTGTACCCTTCACCAAATTATGGTAGGGGTATTTATAGGCTTTTCATTTCGTTTGCAATTTCCTCATGATAGGGAAATTGAATGAGACATGTTCGTCTGCCTGTACGTGAAATCGGTTTTCCAAAGCCACCAGAGAAGACTTGGAGAGTTTGGCCTTAGACTGATGTGTGCGGAATTGTCATTTGACGATTAAATATCGATTCAGATATATGTATAGGCATGTATATAACCGGAAATAAAATTATTAATAATGACGGCGCCTTAGTATTGAATCTTGAATCATCGGGTTTAGAATTCAATACACTGCAGCAGTGCTGCTGAGGTTTGATAATGTTTTGTTTTTAATGGCATCTTAATTTTTTCGTTCAAACCGATTTTTTGTACAGGAATAAAAGTGGCTAGAAATGAAAAATGGGAAAATTTATCAAGTCGTATAATTTTATTAGAGCTAATTTCTTTTCGACCACTCCAAACACACGCCACTAAAACTTTGCATAACTTATTATATTTTACGAGTCCCTATAAAATCATTAAAAAAAAATCATATACATACTTACATATACAGCTTTGTGAAGGGTATATAAGATTCGACACTGCCGTATAGATCACTTTTAATTCTGTTACTATTAAATGTTCGCCAGCAGATTGTGCATTATTTTTTATTTAGAAATGCTTGTTTGTTTGTATCTTGTTAGCAACACTTTCCTCAATAAGGGTTGTTGCTCAATAATATAATCAATCATTCATTCATTAAATCGGCTTAAATATAAATTTTTATATTTACATTGCACTTTTTTATTGTTGTATTATTATTATTATTAAGTGAAATAATTTGTAACCCATCCATACTTACGAGTACATACATAAATATGTTTGTTTGTTGTTATGGATGTATGCAAGTAGGTGTGTGTGTTTGTATGTATGTTATACTTCCCTGTGTTGAGGAGGGTATTAAAAAGACTTCTAATCGATTTTATTTCGACTGGCAGCGTTAAGCGATTATGTTGCAAAATATTGAAAATGAAGGCTTTTTAGATAATTCAAAAAATAACAATAGACAAAAAAGTATTTTAATTAAATATTGATAACAAATGTTTGGAAATGTTAAATTTGTAAATGCATCAATCCTGTTTTAACGTATACAAATGCATTAAATTACATATATCCTAAACGATTTTTTCAAGTTTTATTTTCCAATTGGAAATATTGCCGAAGTCGCCTAAGAACATAGAGAACTCTATAAAGCTGCCTTTTAAAAGCTTACAAATGGGAATTGTTTTAAGTTGACTTAAAATCTTTAGTTTTTATCTAAAAATTTATAAAAATGTAAAGCTTATAAAACGAAAGCCATTGTAAATGATCTTTCATTAAGTGCTTCCTCTCTTTAAATATAAATAAAAATGGAAGACCTCTTGATGCCATTATGTGTGGAATATAACATCGTTTAAATGTCTTCCACGGCTTCTCTGGGAGGAGCGTATCCGAAATGTCCAATTTTTCATAACTCCGGCGCATCAATCAGAATGAATTTGACCGATGGGAAGGGTTTTGTTGGCTTCAAGGGCCGCTGTGGATTGTGGCTTATTCGCAACCACATGTCGTTGGTGCCCAGATCATCCAATACAGGCCAATGGCATTCCAAAATTCGACAATTTTGTTTATTCACTTACTTATTCATTCAGAAATAAAAATTAGGGTCAGTTGCCAACACCCATTTTGAAAAATACAATTTTATTATTTGCACATGTTGTTGAATGCTATATCCGTCCATTGTGATTTGGCAAATAGACTGAATAAATGATAACTGATTTTACAAATTTAGCTTCAATTGTTAAAGTTCAGAAGTCCCTGTTGGAAGACGCTTTTATACTGTTCTCAAACCAACGGACTACTCGGCTAGCCAAGGGCTTATTTTGTCCGTAATATATTCGTCTCTGAGAGTAGTATAAAAATTTTTATTTTTCTTATATTTCGTAAAAATTCATTTTATTTCGATATTAACTTATGTATAAATAATTACCAAACCGCTGACTCGTTTTCTAAGCTATTTTTAATATCTAAAATGTTATTTTATTATCTATCTGTTGGTGTTTTGTTGGTCGAAAACAGACCAACAAAGTTAAGTTAGGTGTCCTAGTGGATATATTAGATATGACCATAAAACAACTCTCTATTTTTTAGCAGCCTCAAGGTTATTAGAAACATTTTAAAATCCTAAAAATCGAATTGATAATAGTTTTTCAATAGCACTTGTTGTTTGTCGCCTGCATTGTAAATATGTATGTACACAATTAACACTTCTTTTGTCTTCATTACTGGAATGTTACATTCAGGCAAAAAACAAAAAACGTTGTTGTCGCAGTCATTTATTTAAGGGGTGGTTTATTGCATTTTATTTTTTTCCCAACTCTAAAAACTCAATAAATTTCAAATGCATTATAATTGTTTTATTATAATTCCGAATAAAAATTATACTTGAAATCCTTAATTCACAGCTAAACAAAGAAGAAAAAAACACACTAACAAGGGCGGAACAGGAAAAGATATTATGGGTTCTTTGTTTTATTAAGCTGGTCTTAAAAATGATTAGAAGAGAAGGGAGTGAAACGTGTGTTTGTTTGTTTGTGTGAGTGTGCAAAGTCTTCTATAAAACATTTTAAAGCATTATGAGTACCAATATTACAACAATAACTGTAACAATGACATTCATTATAGAGAGAGAGCATTCAAAACATTTGTTTACAAACTACAACAAGCATTAAAGAAAAGTATTAAAATACAGAGTGTCAGAGGGTGGGTAGGTGGTTAAAAGGAGAACACAAAAATAACATATAAATGTCATTTTCTAAATGAACTTATAATAAAATAATATTGGACATTTTTGTGTATTGTTGTTGTTACCTCTCCATTTCTTGTGAAAATATTTTTGGGTGGCATGACATGGCGTGTCTTGCAGTTATCACGTTTAAACAATATAATATCAATTTATTTTCCATCACGTACAGAAATGTTAAAATGGCTTGAGCTCTGCTTCTTAAGAAACATTTCCTAAAATACCTATAAATAAATATTAAAAACAATAACAACTACAAGTACGAATAACCAAACGAATGATGCATGCATGCATGCGTATGTTTGATTTGAATGTGGCTCGATGGATGGATGGTTGGGTGGTGGTTGCTGGATTGGAACAACAAAAGAAAAATCCAAAATGACACCATCCAACTGCCTGCTTGCCGTCTATCAACAATTTGTACAGAATATTAAAATCCTCACGCTCACATATTTTCTTTTTTGTCTGTTGTACGAGTATGAAGAAGAAGAAGAAGAAGAAAAAAAAAAGAAGAATATTCTTACCAAATTGTCGTAATTATTGTTGTCTTGTTATAAATTCAAATTTGAAATGTTTCAAGTCAGCGAGCAAGTACAAATCTAATATATTCCCATAGTCCAGCATAATATAATAGACAGACAGACAAACAGACGTGCATGAGTACATGTTAGCCTGAGTGTCTATAAAATCAGGTAATTACAAATCTATTAAATTTTGCTTTTCAAATACTCCCCAAAAATGCTTAAGCAGACGTAAGAAAAAAAAAAATCAAACAAAAACATGCATACGTTCAATTGTATGTTTGAAAAATATCACGTTACATCTATTTTTTATGGCAGAAGTTTTTGGTACTTCTAAAACAAAATTTTTTGTGTTTCTTCGAACAAAATTAGTTGAAAATTGAAATTTTAATTTTTAAATTACGTTTTTAGTTTGAGTTGTTGTGAACCCCAAAAAAAAAATTTAAATAGCTTTGACTTGAAAATGTTAAAGGCTCTTCACTAAAGGACTTGAATTTTTTATATCGATCGAAATGTGTTCTGATTTTTTTTCTTTCATAAGAACGAACAGTCATAGCAAAAAAAAAAAAAAAAGAAAAAGATTATAAAGAATTATACATTTACACTGTAAAAAACAACAAAAGAAAAAAAGTTATTTGAATATACAATAGAATCCCTGCAGAGTTGATTGCATTTCTTTGGCCTACTTCCATTTTTCTTTGGAGCCAGTCAGACTGGTAGTGCAAACTGTTTTGTATCTTCTCCTCAACTTTTGTTTTTGTTGAAAATATAAAATTGCTGAAAGTGTATAAAAAGTTTGTCGTTAGTTTCAAAGTTTCCACGTTGTTTTTATGGAAAAAGTTTTCCAGTTGCAAGCACAATGTTCATACATATATTTTTTTGTGGTGATATAACTCGAACGCGGGTGTAGCAGAGGAGGTGATGATTTTAGTCTGATACATACATACATAACTATAAAAAGTTTTGTTAACAGAATTTGCTACACTTAAAATAACTCACAGACTCAATTTGTAACAAGTGATAAGCCAAGGCCGTTTAATAAGGCCTGGTGTATTTCTAAAACGAAAGGGCGCTTTCCTTCTGTGATGGTCAAACAAGATTTAGTTAACCAGGCAACGATTAGCAGGACCATACAATAATCAGGCATTGCGAATTGTCATGTAAATAACATTCAAATCGAAACGATTTTCGATTCGAATCGACTTACCGACAATCCAACGTACGATTCTTATAACGAGTAAATTTTTTTTCCTATAAATTTATTAATACACGCAGCTCGATTTCTGCAAGTGTAGCCAATTGTCTGAGAAAAATACTCGCAGCACATATTCTTCCCAGCCAGCCACTAATAACTAAATATTTTTGCATTTAACAGTCATACGAGAACAAACGTAAGCGAACGCGCATAAACTTTTGGAAAACAGAAGAAACTTATAAACACACACACATACACACAATACTTATTCATTTAATTTCTTAGACAAAAAATAACATCTACAGACATTCTCTTTTTATAACTTTTTTTACTATATTTTTAGTTTTTTTTTTCCTTGAAATAAAAAAAAAAAAATTTTGTAAAAGATTGGATTCGTAAACCAATATTCGTTATGAGTCTTGGAACGCAACCATTCACACTCTCACAGCCACAGACATTTTTAGTGGCACACACACTTGTATAACATTTGTAAGGATGTATGAGAATTTAATCATATAAGGGTTTGTTTTCCGCAACAAAAAAATAAAAATAAAACGAAAAATGAAAAAGGACAAGTAATGTGTAAGTAAAAGGGGGTAGAGCGAGCAGCAGAGCTTTTTTTGCCTTTATTGCATTGAAAGAAATAACAGGACAAAAGTCGTAAGAAAACTTCCCAAAGAATTCATACAAAACAAGAAAATACAAAAAATAGTGCTCAAGGCGAATGTCTATATAAGCATTATTATACTTCATACATACATACATTCATGGATACTTAAGTATATATAAATGTATATACATACAAACATACATACATATATACAATATAAACGGAATATGAGTACATACATACATAATACAAGACCCAATAAACATTGTTGT
The DNA here is from genome assembly GCA_947311025.1 of Lypha dubia. NCBI lineage: Eukaryota > Metazoa > Arthropoda > Insecta > Diptera > Tachinidae > Lypha > Lypha dubia. The sequence goes on along the minus strand of OX371264.1, from coordinate 1,311,256 downwards.
TACTTAAGTAATCAAAAGCTATTTAATATATAAATACATAAATATATAGACAAACGCATCACTAGATACTAGTTAAATACCTCCTAAGTTTAAGGCGAAAAACGTTGTCAAGACAATACCTATATATTTTTAAAATATGTATGTCAAAAATCTCCAAGATCTTGAGGTTAAAACGGGTTTCGTACCATCATACAACTTAAGAAGCCAATAATTTAGTTAAATACTAATCGAACAACTTTTTTGTAATTTTTTTGTTGTAAATTTTAAAATTTGAAGATGTTTTAACACATTTCCCATATAAAGGGAAAAAAGTATTTCAATAATTATCAACACTGTACATGTTTTTAATAACGGCTAGAAATTGATTGAGTATTAAAGGTTTTATTTCTTTTGTAAATACCTATACGTTTTTGCTTTGTTTCACAGTTTTTATTTTACTCAATGCCATAAGAGTGTCCCGTCCAAGTGAGTGAGAATATGTTGAAATAAGTTCAACTCAAAATGTAATGCGAGTAAATTTGTAAAAAGTCACTTAAATATTTAAAAGTGCTTTTTTACAAAACTATAAATTATGACTTCAGCACTTTTACTAGATACTTATGATTGGGAAATTTAATGAGCCATGTCGGTCTGTCTGTTCGTGACATCAGTTTTGCGAAGCCACCGAAAAAGTTGGAGACTTGGGTCTTGGAGTTATGTGTTAGGAGTTGTCTTAAGACGATTCGCATTAAAAATCTTCAAAAATAAAAAAATTATCATATATAAAAAATAATCATCTTGTTTTAATTTAACTCTTTCCCTTAAAATATTTTTCAATAGTTTGTCAATAGGGGAAACTGAAACTAATATGTCCGTCATTCTGTCAGTCTGAACGTGAAATGTATTTTCCAAACACCCAGCAGCGCTAGCGACCTTGGTCCTGCACTGATGTATTATAAATTGTTTGAAGACGTTCTTTTTTTTAAATTAACAAAAATAAAACATCGGTTCCGATATTTGCTATATATGTATGTATATATATTCCCTATAGATATATTTATGTATGTATACACATATATTTATCCATTTAAATTCAGAAATTAATGTAAATCTAGATCATCGGACTCAGAATTCAGTGCAGTGCACTGAACTGCCGTCTATTAACGCTTCTTTTTATATACTTATTATTGTTTACTGGATTATTCTTCACATGTGAGTGGCACAAAGTAGAGTACAAAAACCACATACCAGAAAAGAAAATATATATGTATTTACATATGTAAGTATGTGTGTGCATATTCGTAAAATAATGGTTTGCCAACACAAACAGAAAATCAAAAGGAAGAATTGTTTTGCCAAAAACAAGCACAGGATCTTTTTCTTAAAGTCACTATTGTATGGGACAAGCAAACGAGAATTAAAAATAAATTTTAATTTATATTCTTTGCTAAACAACAAACGAGTGTTGTACAAAAAGATAAAATATAACAACAACAACAACAACAACAACAACAAAAATTATATGAGTCCCTACTGTTGCTGTTCTCATTTCCAACACCGACAAAACAAACGATTATTTGCTCATACGTACAACATGATTAATAAAAATAATATTGAAAATTTAATCGTTTAAATGTCAAATAATAAATCTTAATTTCACTCGTTTGGCCGGCCAAAATCATTTTTATGTATATTTTTTTTATTCAAATTTTGTTTGCATGTTTGTTAAAAAAAAGCTAAACAAAAATAAAACAGAAGAAGAATAAAAAGCCTTTTGTCTGGTGCGAAATTGAAAAATGATAAGAATCGCACGAAATCACACACATTATTTCCTCAAGGCTCTCTAATATTCTTCTTGATCCTGTTGGCCATACAACAAACACTCACATAAACAAGAAATCAAAAGAATTCAAATGTTTCTCTTGTTTTATTTTATTATTTTTCTCTTTATGGCACAATAAAATATTGATTTTTTTAAAAGCATATTTGGTTGGCAGTTAAAGAAATTCCACTGTTCAGCTGTTTAGCTGTTTAGCCACAACTTGTGATTTTCATTTAAAAGCTAACCACACACATACACATGTATGTACATAAATGATTAAGAGATTAATTGGCTTAACAACAGTGGTAGCCATTATTTTAACGTATCCACACTTTGACTGCTTGTAAAAATACAAATAAGCAAATAACAGCTTAATTATGTAGATTGACAACACTGGTTTCGACACATTGACTGACGACAGACTTCACAGCTTGTTAAAGTTTCTTGCAATTAATACTAATTAATGTTATTAATTAATTCATACTCATTAATAATGACAAACCATATTTTTGTTATTGTTTACTTGCAGGTTACCACAGTTTACACTCAATGCCAGGATTATTTTTTTTATGATGGTAAGTTTTTGTTTATTTTCTTAATTTTTAACTTTTTAATTTTTACGAAAACCAAAAACAAAAAACGAAAAAAAAAGAATTGCAAACAAACGTCAGGCCAGATAAACAAAGTTGACGTTTTTAAAGTAATTAATTTTTATTATTATTGCCATTATTAGTTGGATTATTAACATATTTTGTACAGATTACGACTTGTTTATTAATTAATTAAAAAAAAGCCCCGAAATTGACAGAGAACGTAAAATAATCTTACGATAAGATTTGATTTTTTTTAATAACTAATCAATAATGTTGTGCAAATTATTAACTTATAAATAGTTCTAAATTGCGATAAACTTTTAATCGTGCAAACATGTTTGTAAGCAGGCACAATTTTAATTGAATTTGAGCCATTACCTAGATATTAAGCGGCAGGCCGCAAGAGTTTTAAATGCCACTAAAAAAGAGAATGCATGCATGTACGCGTATGTATAAGTTTTATCTTTACTATTCATTGGCACAGCTTTAACGATTATGTTAGGAAAACTTTTAAACTCGCCTGTTTACATACAAATGTTCAGAGACGAAATGAGAATTACAAAATTATACTTGGCAAATTTAGGGCAACTTATATACTGTTATATCGAAAAGACAGCCGTTGCACAAACAATATTAACATGACTGGAGAAAAAATGGTAGGTTCAAAGATCTTAAAAGAAAAATGTTCGCGATTCCGCAGTTTCTATAGAATTATAATGGTTTCTCCCTACTGAATCAACCTTAATGTATTTTTTTTAATTCAAATACAATTTCACTTTCATTAGTTGTAAAAAGACTGGTACGATTTATTACATTACTATGAAACATTTAGCATTATTTTTCTTTACTATTACACTCCTTATGTCTACGTTAAGGAATAGATATGAAGATATGTATTGAAAAAGAGTTTCAGGTTAATTACGGCCAAGAATATAAAATCCTCTAATAGCCTGTTTTATCATACAGTGTGCAGACAGAAAGTTTTTAAAATAAAGTTGTCCGTAAGAAAATTATGTTTTTGCCAATATTATTCGCAGCATTAAAATAATAACCAGTAAGTAATTTTGACATCACCTCTTCCAGGATGTTTTTAGTATTCATTCTAGCACAAAAAAAAACACGATTTAAGAACTCAATTATAAATCTATAATGTGTTATGTATCTGAAATGGAAATTGTTTCAATTAATTTCTCTTTTGATATCAACATTTGTCTAAAGTTTCTGTCGCAATACGTAATATTTTTTGACGTTAGTTCTTTTTCTAACAAGAATTTTATTCAAAATGTCTGTAACTTTTTAAAAAATTAATTTTTAAAAAGTAATTTTCAAAAAGTGATTTGCCCAAAAAGGACTTTCTCCAAATCAACAAAAAAAATTTTTAAAAATATACATACATTTTCTTAAAAATAAATTTTTTTCTCTAACTCTAATTTCTCTTAAAATTAAGCCTAGACAAAGGGATAGTTTAAAAAGGAATTGTTAATTGTTTTAAATATTTTTGTCAATAAAATTCTTCATATTACATGCATAAGCTAATTTGCATGTGTCTTATTACGGGAACTTGTATTGTTGTTCGTAGCACACACAAATTTTTTTTACAAGACGTCTTCAACTTTTATAACTTAAAGTCTTATAAACAAATGTATTTAATATATTTTTTTTGTTCTTTCATTACTTATCGTTCCAAAAGTTTTTGTAAACTAGAATAGAAGTTCATATGAATTCAATTTTGCAATTTTTTTTTGTAGTCAGCATATTTTATCAGACATTAAAACAATAAACAATTTATGAGAATAAAACGGGGGAAAATGTGCTGAATTAACAAAAATAATAAAATTTCAATTAATTTCGCCATTTTAGATTTAACATTTTAATTTAATTAAATTAAAAAAAATAATTGAAAATATGAACTTATGTATGTATGTATGTACATATATGTACATATGTAATTGAATTGTGAAATGTGCTTGCTGACAACTAATAAGTAACTTCAAATTGTTTGTCGTCCATTTTAGGTAATGTTTGCCACTGCAACAACAGCATCTCTAAAGAAAACCAACGATGTTGTGATAATGTTGAAAAATCACGAGAGGGCATTACATGTCAATGCCGGCGGCAAAGTGACAGCAACAGATATATCTTTAGCACGTAAGTACAACAAATATGACTTGACAACTTTTTCACACACGCACACAAACACACACAATTAAATCCTCTATAAAAATTACTACCATTCTTTTTGTGTGGAAAATATTAAAGAATACATATTTACTGTAAAAATCTCTCATGTAATACAATTTTCCAAATAAAACACACAAACACCTTTAAATAAATACTCAGAATAGCAGAGAACGAACACACATCAATAAACACAAATAAAAACATAAAATAGCAAACAAACAACAAGAAATTAAACATACATATGTACATCCATCAAACACGTACAAGTGCAACGAACAAGTAGTAGTCGTTTTCACGGTGCTTTCGTATGTGTGACTTTGTGTGAATGCAGCACATTCGTTTTATTATTATTGTTGTAGGGGGAGAGAGTAAGTAACTGTGTTTCATTTTGTTTGTTTTCTTTTCCTGTAGTACCTATTTGCATTTATATTGTTTAAACTTTAAAGTAGTATTTGTGTATGTATGTATGTGTGAATATTATTTGCATAGGACTGACAGACTGACTGACTGATTGTAAATAATAAAGGGTTCCTTCTTCTTATTTTCATACGAGTATATTTTTTCTTTCATTCTATTTAACTATTTATGCATGCAACTCAATACAACATCAAGTACCTGTTTTGTTGAAATATGCATAAAAGCGGTTATATTACAAAAAAGGCAAGCTTACATTGTAGATTTTTATTTCTTTAAAAAATAAAATTCTTTGAATTTTATACTTATTTATCTGTCTATCAAGAGATGTTCAAAATTTAAACAATATTTTATTTTATTTAGTCAAAAATATTTAATTGAGCTGTAAAAGTATGTATGTATGTATGTATGTATTTGTATTTAGCCCTGATACAAAGCATAGTAGCTACAATATCTTCAATACTTCAAAGTCAATTTATGTATTAGAAGTGTAAAATCATGGAGCTATTTTCTGTCTTTAGTACATTTATGTGAGAGGGGAATTACCTTTAAGTAACTTGAAACAATATGAAGGTTTTTAAATTAGTTACTGAAGGTTAAGTTGATTTTAACTAATATTTCGATGACTACTAAAGTGCTCATATAATCGATTTATCAATTGTTCCATTAATTAAATAATCGAAAATGGAATTTTTAAATTACACGGCGAAACATAAAAAAATTGATAAGATAATAAGAAAATAACTGAAATAATAAATCTGCTGGAGGCCATAAAACAATAAATAATTTGTAATGCGACTTGCGACTTATTTTTCGATGAAAATTTTGGTAAAAAAAAATCCCCTTCATTGGCTATATAGGAAGCTGTAACATTAAAGCTCCAAAAGCAACTTGTATGCCAGAAATTAAAATTCCAATTATTAAAATGAATTTGCTTAAGAAGCTTTAATAAATAATTTTTTTGAATAAGGCTCATATTAAGAAATATTGAAAAGAGCAAAATTAGCAAATATTGTGTGTTCTATTCTGCAAACAAAAGTTTCAGCTGTTTAATTATTATATTTCTGGAAGCAGTAACAAAATTTCATGCTTTCGAGATGCGCAGTTTTGAAGCGCTTCCGAGGCTGCATAAAAAGAAGGGAGAAAGATCGCTCAACTTATTTTTAAGCACGTTGAAGTTGGTCGGCTATTTACATTTAGTTAACACGAATAAAAAAGTAAACAGCGACTGGAAGATAAAATTTAATTTAGATGCTCTCTGCCTCTCTCTTTCACTCTTATTTATTTAAAGTTGAGTATATGCCTACTGATGAATTATGTATGTATGTTAGTAGATGACACAGTAAAACGAAGGCATAATTCAGATCATTCAAATATGATTTTAGTGTATTTTGGATGATGTGAAAAAAGCGCTCCTTTCTGTAAAAAACAAGAGCTCCAAAGTGGGACATCGCGAACAAAAATCAAGCATGATCGAAGCGCTTTACGCAGCAGGAGGCACTACAACAAGAAGCATCTCTCCCTTACAAACCTGCTTCGACCGAAGCAGTAGTTTTTGCTTATAAGCATTCCTTGCATTCCTTTTTGGGTATTGCATTGTAGGCAAGTAATTTGTATAAAAGGTGTGTTAAATTGCTATTTTCGAATAAAAGTTAAGAGAAAAAAATTGTTCTAGGCAATAAAACTATAAATTTCGTATTGATTTAAAATTAGTAAAATTAAACGTTAGTATGAGTGTATTAAAAATTATTATAAATTAGCACGAAGTTTATTAACTAAAGTTAATATCAAAATTTGAAACTTTACACCACGTGCACCTCCAACAAATAATGACAAACAGGTTGAATATTTTATATAAAGACATCGAACAAAAATACTTGCAACTTTATAAATTTAAACATTTTTTGAAATGTTTTTTTTCGTCTCTTGTGTTCTTATTCGATGTCAATATTAAAAAGCTTAGCTTATAACAAATATTAAAGCATTTCTTTCGGATTTTTTTTTTCGCTAGTGAACACATTTTTGTAAAAAAGTATAATATACCTATAATTTTTTATGCAAAGTTTTAAATTTAATTGAGTAAGTTGAAAGTAAATTTAAAAAATTCGAAACTGCACCCATCGCACGACTGCTCTAAACTATCACAAAGAGCTTTGATATTAGGAACAACAAATTTATTCAGTTGTGGCAGGAGAAGTAATTCTTTGTTTTAAGTAAATTAGAACAAAACAGTGTTAAGCACTTTTAGATATTTAGGGCCAATTTTTGACTTGATGTTTAAGTTATAATTATTTTTAAGTTGTAATTAAATACCAAATTGTGTTTTTGACTGCATATTTAAAAAAAGACTTAATTAATAATTAAATTAACAACCTTGTGTATTTAAATATTAATTAAGATTTAAGATTTTCCATATGTTTTTGACTGCTTGTTCTTCTTACATATAAAATAAAGCCAATAAATTATTTGTGGCTGCTGGCAAATTGCATAATTGTCTTTTTTTGCCGCTATTAACCTTTTAATCGTTTTGAAAGTGGCTTTTATTCTTTTAAAACATTTCAGGAGTTCTTTATTATTCTTATTTTTAGCTAAAATAAAAAAAATATTTTTTTTTAAATATTTCTTTATTTGTTCTAGTCAGCTGTTCTTTAGGGAAATTTTTGGAAATTTTTTATTTTACGTAATGCTACCATATTTTCATCGTAATTAAATAAGAACTTTAATTACTCACTGAAAAAATGGAATCTAATTTAAATACAACATAAATTTAAATAAAAATTAAATAATTACATACTTAAATACGAAGTCAAAAACTGGCCATTAAAGAACCCACTGAATAAATTATCAGATATCGCAAAACGTGCAGTTAATATTAACACTTATTAACAATTTGTTATCTGGGTATTTTTAGAAAATAAAATTATTTTTAGCTAAAAGCCATTCATTCGTTTTAATTAATTTTTCCAATTCCTTAAGTTATAAAAAAAGTTTAAAATATATTTATAGAAAAAAGGCGATCGACATTCAACTTTTTCACGCTTTTTTTAAAAATTTCTATTGTTGCCACCTGTGGGTTTTGGGGAAATAAATGAGTAGTACGTTCAATTTTACTGTCAATTGCTTTATACTATAATTTTTATCTTAGTTGTATGGTGTTGATGTAGTTGTTGTTTTGTTGTACATATTTTTAAAGTACATTTTTATTGCTGTTGTTGGAACATGCATGCATGCCTTCACCTCTATAACTCTCAACCAAACAATCATATGCAATTTTTATAAATAAAATTTGTAGTTGTTGTCTACACTCATTTGTACGAACATTAACGGTAATTAGATTTCAATTAAATGATAGGTGTGGTAGGTCATGACGATAAGAGCGGTGTGGTGGGGTGGTAAGCACGCAGTGAAGAGGTTAAGTGAAGAGGTTGATTGGTTGGCATGGTAAGTATTGCTGCATTGGAGTATATACTTATTTATGTACATATGTATGTATATATGCACATGTATAATCAAGAGATATACATACATATGTATGCAGAAAGAAGGTAGGTATGGACATATGTAATTAATATCGCATTTGCGAAATGTCATTAGTTTTAACAATCTTCTAACTTTCTAAATAAATCTTTATTACTTTTGTATTGATTTTGAAAGTTTTCCTTATGTTGCCCTTTTGGGGAGGAGGCAGTCAGTTTTTTTGCATTTACGCGTATGTAGATACATGCATATGTTCACACATTCACACACATACATATATTTACAATTATAAACGTAAGCATGTATGTATACAAACTTAGGGGCTGTGCACATATCACGTAAGGCCCCGGAGGGGGGGGGGGAGGTTAAAGATTTGTTACGGATTGGAAATTTTGCACTGAAAAATTAGTAAAAAGCGTTACGAAGGGGTGGGGGGGGTTATAAAATCTCTGAAAACAGCGTTACGTAATACTCGTATGTGCACAGCCCCCTATATGCATATTAAACAGGCTGTTTTACTAAAAATTTACAACGTTTTTTTGCATGATCAGGGTGAATGTTTCAATAGTTCCTAACAGCGTTATGCAAAATAGAACGTGTGTGAAGTTAAATTTTAATAAATGGATGTACATATTTATAAAAACCCTAGACAGAAACCATAGAATTTAATAGAGCTCTATTAAAAGCTTAACAATGCTCTGTTGCCATGTTAAAACAATTTTTTTAAAGGAAGAATTCAACGTAGCAGAAAAAAACACGAGTATTGCTGGTCGTGTTAGTCCTTTACAAGTTGGATTTTTAAACAGGTTGGGTTAAACATTTAATAAAATTGATCTAAATATTTTATGAGAGACTGAAAATCTTGCAATATCTATCTGTGTTTTGGCATGTCAACAGCGAAAAGTCAACTATTTATTGTTTTATATAAATACATACATACTCGTATGTACATACATATGTATGTATTATATTGATTATAGATATTTTAAAATTGTTAGAAGGTAAACATTTTTCAAAAAATTATTTCTATTTCTTATTTCTTAAACACAACGCTTACAAGATTTCCTGTACCGATAAGAAATATAAGAAATGTGACAACAGAGAGAACTTCTACATTTATATAGCAGAATCCTAACAAATGGTTTTTGAGTTGTACACTGTGTACAGTGTTGTTGACAATACATTTAATTCGAATTTGAAAAACTAAAAATGCTCATAAATTAAAAAGTTTTATAAATAAATAGCAACAAATAATAAATAAGTGTAATAAATAGAAATAAAAAAAACTTACTTTTTGAAGAGATAAAAAAAGCCCATTAAAATGTTTGATAAAATTCCACACAAAGGAAATGATAGGCATCGAGCACTAACTGAATTCGTGCGATCAATATTTTATTTTTGTTAATTTTAATTTATTATACAAATATACATACATTCATACATACAATTATTGTTATTCTAATAATATTAATAAAGAAATAGAAATATTAATAAATAATAGCAACGAATTGAGATCTTGAAAAAAATGAATGTGTTATTCTTAAGTGAGGAGTACTCTTGAGGAAAGAAAAGCTCTTGTGTTGTTGTTATTTTTCGTTTTTTTATTTTGGAATGTCTGGGCCATTTATTAAACTAAATATAAATGACAATTATTAAACTGGTAAACTAATCAAATGATAGAGAGACAGACGGGCGAGACAAATTCTCATTTAATTTGAATGCGGTCGATCAATCGATCGATCGGTAAAGAAATTTTGGTACGAAAGAAAGCAATCAATCCCATTTGGTTTAATAATAAAGTCACTTAAGAAGGTGTCCATCTATACAAAGTTAATGTGCTTGCGGCTGTCTGACTAGTATGAATTAGAACCCAACAGACATTTGTGTGTGCAGTCGCATACTCATAGCAAACCCAAGCCCTTTAACAACATTTCATTTTATTTAAATTATCGTATTGGAATGTCCGAAAGCTTTGCAACGCTTTACAGTTCTTGTTTTAATAAAATACACTAAATAAAATGTTTGCGCCTTGCTGGGCTACACTGATATGATGGCTGGGTGCGTGTGCAAATGAGATGAAGCCTCTTGGATCGCTGTAATTTTGCAAACTTCAATTTAAGAGTCAACATGTTTTTGAGTTGGGTTATCGGCCAATTAAATTTTTTTTTTTTTTTGGGAGCAAGACCTTTCTTTAGTCAATGTATGAATGAATTTTATTGTGCCTGCTACTATGCGAGTGTGTGTTTTAGTTTGGTCGCTTATTTAATTTATTTCAAAGTGTTTTTATTGAGTTTGTTTGGGTTTTTTTTTTAATAAAACGTAATGTGTCTTTAAGTATTTTAAAGTGCGTGATATGCTCTTGATATCTTTTCTCTGTTGTTGTTATTGTAACATCAAACCGTTATTTAATGTTTTCTTTTCTTTTTTCTCTCTTTTGTAATTAACAGAATTTTTCTCCATGGAAAGTGTAGGCGACATATTCAGCGACACCTTCAAAATTGCACTGTACGCAAAGGAAGTGGGACGTTATTTGTGCTTCAGAGGAGGAAAATTGGTTGGAATGGTAAGTAAATGGCTACATAATTAATAGGTATATTGTTTTTAGCAGAATATTTTTGGTTATACCAAATCTGTTTCTGTCGAATATTTCTGGTAATCAAAATAAGAAATTGTTCTGTGAGAAAAACCGACTTGAATATTAAAAGTAATTCGAATAGAATCGTCGCAAAAGACAAAAGTTTAAACAAAACAAATTAAAAATCGGTTCATAAATTACGGATTTTGTTATTAACCAATATATGAGGCCATCACGTACGTAAATATTAAACGGACCAAAACGCGTAGGAACTCCTTGGAATGTAAAAATAGATTGCAAAATCGGTCCATAAATGTGTAATAATCAATATTGTGATTAAAAAAAAAAACAGACTAAAACAAAGATCAAACTGCAATCAAACCCTTTCAAACAAATAGATTATTCATGCGATATGGGGATACAATTTGGTCATTTAATTTTCACAAAATTTTATTAGACAAACTGCAAACAAACCCGAATTATGAAACTCGGTCCATTAATGAAGGAACTATTCTGCAGTCAATATTTTAGGAGAAAAACTTTTCTTCTTACAATTTTATACATACATACATGTAATTGCTCTTGTTAAATGCCATCTTTTTTGTTTGTTCTCTTTCTATTTTAGAAAAATTTAACACGCGACTGTCACTTTATCGAGTCCCTTGATCATGGCTATTTTTTATATGCCAATGCTTATAATCCTTTGTGGCGTGTAGGCTTCACTAAAGGCCTAAAACCAGTAGGACCGAGACACTGGAAGAGACCACAAACTTTGAAACGAGCTTGTTTTCTATTTGTCAAAATAAATGCTGAGCATTTTGATCGCAGTCGATTTACGACTACAACTACTGCTGCACCATTAACCGCGAAAGCTACAGCAGCAGTGACTTTGAGGGAGAGATATAAATTGCACGATTCCAAAGCTAGTATTATAGATAATAACAGTAATAATTATAAGAAAACCAAGTCCGCCAATAACGAGAAACAACGCCAGCAACAGCAGTATCCTATAAATAGTGAGAATCGCCAGTGGTCTTCGGACAGAGATGTCTTGAGACAAAGGCATCGCAAACGAAAACATCATGCGAAATTGGCAGGGACTAGTGGTAATGGTGGCAGTGGACTGTTGCAGCCAAAAAATTTAGTTAGACATCATCATGACCAGGGAAACTGGGAGGGGCGGAGGCGTCAGCATCAACGAGAAGAAAGGCAACGTAAATTGCATTTGAGAAACCAAAGAAGACAGCAACAGCAAATAGATAATGAACCAATGCCAAATGCCACTAATTCCGCCTCACCTTCAGTAGCTGCTACAACTGTGGCAGTGACTGCTTCATTGGCACCTTCAGCCTTAAATATTGTTGCCATGCTGGCTGCTGGTCGTCGCAAAAGAGGTCGCCGAAAGAAGCCAGCAGCTGATGGTAGCGTTACAAATATTTCCTCAAATTCTGGCCATCATCATCATCACCATGCCATGGATTTGCAACTTGTAGCTCAATCTCCTTTACAAGCTCAAAGCCAATATGATCGCGTCCAATTGAACAATAGAAAAAATCACGAGCATAAACTAAGGCATCATCATGAGCATAACTATCATCAGAAGCATCAACAAACTTTCGCACCAGTGAGTTCCACAAACACCATCACCAGTAGTCCCTCAACAAAGGAAGAAATCCTTAAAGAACAGCAACAAAAACATAAATACTCAAATAATAACACAGATGACAGTCAATTACATAGAAGAAATAGTAGTCGACATCGTCGTCGTCGTAGCAACAGCAGTAGCAGTAGAAGTAGTAGTATAAATAGCAATAATTTAAGCACTATTTTTAATTTAAATCTTAATCATAATGTTAATAATAATAATTTTAATAATAATAACAATAACAATAACAATAATAATAATGAAAATATTAATGCAATGCCTGCCTTGCCAAAAAAATACTTGTCGACAAATAATTTTAATCCTGAATATTTAATGCAACAAACTACAAAAAGCGCGACTGATTTTAATACAAAACTACAATTTAGTCATTCCTCTCAATCCAGACCAGATTTAGTGCAACTGCTACAACCGCACCCACAGACCTACAGATCTGATCACGGTCATACTAGTCACGATTTATATAAATTACCTTTAACACTATTCCAACAGAAAAAAGCGACAAGTGACAATGTTAATTATGACAATGACGATGATCATGATGATGATGATGATGATGACAGCTACTCGCATGAGCAAAATTCCAATAGACTCTTAGTTAATTATAGCAATTTAAGTGACAATAATTTACAGCAGGAGGAGCATTTGGTAAATCGCTTTAAGCTAATTTATCTAGATCGAATAAGAAGCCATAATTTTAATTTAAGACAAAAGACGAATAACAAAAATTTTAACAAAAATAATGAAAATAATTCTCCTATTAGTAGTACAACAACAAACGAAGAAAATCATCCAATTTGGAAAACAAAAGATTTTTCATCAAACCTAGAATATGAAGCTAACAACAACCACAACAACAAAATTAGTAGTATTAAAAATAGTAGTAGCAAAAATAATTTAAAAACTTCTGCTACTGCTACTCATAACATTAATCAAAGTCACAGACGTACTAAAAGAAATTTAATTAACGAATATTTTACTAAAGGCAACAACAAGAACACTATAAATTATAATGAAGACAGCCAAGATAATAGTGTCAATAATTACATTCAAGTTAATAAAGTTAAAAGTATTGACAGTGACAGCAACAGCGTCAGCAAAATTAGTTGTTTGCCCAAAAAAAATTTTCTTAATAATAATTATAATATTATCAATAATTTAAAATATTTAAAAAAACAAGACAATTTAAAGTTTTCAAGGTCTTCTTCTTTTTCTGCCAGTGTTTATCACAATATGAAATTATTGAAAATTCTAGGCCAACAACACTTACGTAAACATGTTAAAAATCCTAAAAATTATAATAATTATAATGAAAATGGTTATGATGATGATTATGATGATGGTGAAAAATTAACGAAAATCCAAAATAAATATGAAAAAATTATAGTACAATACAGATCTGTATTTAATTGCTTGGAAAATATATTTATAATAAATAAAATGGTAAGTAAAATCTATAGTTATTGTAATTAATTATACAATAAGAAAGAAAGTGAGAGAGAATAGGATGAAATCCAAATTCAAAACATAAGCTCCAACCTTTTTTTTCGCAATAAATTTTGAATTTTTGATATAAAAATTCTTTTTAAACATTTTTGTTAGCTTTCAAAACGGCCGCTTGTTCCGTAGTGGTTCTGAAGAGGACTAAATTCCACTTAAGGGGATCTGAAAAGGACCGATTATTCTGTAAAGGTCCTGAAAAGTGCTCATTGTATACAAATTTTTTTTTTTGGAACGCAACATCAAACCTTCTGCAACCAAATGCCTTTTTTTCACATTTTCTCCGATTCCATTTGCGAAAAGAACAGTTTTGTGTTCTGTTACAGTTAGTAGAATTAAAGTATCACAAATTTGTGTTCATCAACTTGGCTCCATCGAACTTTTCCTTAAATAAGTACATAAAACAAACCAAGCTTGACTCAGAGGCTCTTCCATTCTCACCATCAACATCAAGGTACTTGTTGTTTGCATCGACGACAGATAGAAGTATGATAGTTACGAAAGGTTAGGAATGTCAGCAGGCAATAAATAGCTCCCGATGAAATAACATCCCAAATAAAAATAAAAAAATACCCCGAAAACTGGGGACTTGTTTCGTTTGCAATAAATTTCCAATTTTTTAAATGAAAAACATCCTAAAACACATTTTACAGAATCTATAGTAAATGCAGGCGTATCTGCACGAATAATATTTCGAAGGTAACAGTTATTTTAAATACCTTTTCGTTTTCGTTATAAATTAAAAATCAATTAAGCCCGAAATATTTTCTTGAGGAAAATTATTTCATATGAGAAAAAAGCTTAAACAATGGAGTTTAAAAAACAAAGCTTTAAAAAATTTGGTTAAAGTTTTTCGCAATATACGGTAAACGTTTTCTTTCGAATTTTTTTAAGAAAGTCTACTACAATTTATGAAGCTTCCTACATTCTTAAACGATGTCCCCCCCAAAAAAAACGCTTAATTTACACCAAAAATCTATGCTATTTATATTTTTTAAAAGCTGGCGCACGAGAAGTAAAGTTTTGAAATTTAAAAATTAAGTTAGAAATTTCGAATTTAAGTCAAAGATTTTGACACGTAGTTTTAATTTATAAAATTAAGTTCGAGTTTCCGAAAATAACTTGAACATTTTTAAATTGTGAAAGCTTCAAAATATGTCCAAATTATTGAATATTGTGGCAGATATTTTTCGTTAAAAATCTTTACATTTTCAATATTAGAATGTTTTTTTTTGTTTTCATAAACTCGAATTTTCGTTAAATACTCATTTTTAAAAAGTATGTATTTTCAGTCGAAGTACATAAAAAAAATTCTCGGAACTTTTTAAAAACTGTTTTGTGGCCTGATTGCGAAGACGAAGTGAATATTTTTGAAAACAAAATATGTGAATTTGAAATAAGAATCAATTAAAGTGATGTTATGAAATTTTTTCGAATTTCAATTCTTTCTTTTAATCAATCCCTTATTATTTGGAATTTGTAGAAATTCGCTTCAAATTATTAAAAAAAGAATTTTAGTTCAAAATCTCAATGTTTCAGTTTTAAATCATTTTGTTTCCGATATCAGTTTCCATCCGTGTCTGTACAATACAAATATCGCAACTTTAATGCAACATATGCCAACAAGTTTTCAGTAACACTTTGGTGATGGTTTTAGTATGTGAAGCATTTGTTAGATGGTAGTTCAAATTTATGTTTTGTGAAATTTTAACTAAAAATTAGAACAAAACTAAGAAAAGGTTGCGACAGAAGGTCTTACTTTTGTGATTGACAAATTTATGTAGTCGCATTACAAATGACATTCTATAAGAATGCATGCGGAAAAAGTAAGAAGAAATTAAACTAATTCTTAATGAAATACGAACATAATTTTTAATAGAAGGAAAGTATCTTAGAGCAATGAAACCAATCAGAATTTTCTATAATAAACACAGTAAGTCGTCGTCCAGACTTGCAATTTTATTGCCTGCAATTCTCGGTTTTTTAGGTGAGAGAGGTAAAAAGCTTGGGGAGTGGTACAGTTTCATGTGCTCGCACTGGGTTCTGGGTGTATTTGACGTTTTATTGTATTTCTTCAATTATTTGAAAAACAAAATAAAACGAAAATTAAATTAATATGTGATGCAATACAATTTTTTTCAGTTAAAAATATTGAAAATAAATTTTTCCGTGGTGGTGTAACTACAAAAATTGCAAAATTAGATTTTTATAATGGAGACACTAATAAAATTTCAAGGCAGAATTTTAAATAATTGCAGTCAATAAAATTGCAAGTCTGGACGGGGACTAAGTATTTCTGAGAAATTGATTGTAAAAGTCTCACGCCTTGTTATAATTACAAGATTGGTAATCCATTCGAGAAGATCTTTCACCAAAACTGATTACATTGTTTTAAATTTTTTGCTGAGATGCCAACACTGCGAATAGCATGCGGCCAAAGCTCAAAATTAAGGTACTTTTTGAGTGGTAAGAATAGGAAAAATTGGTACATTCTATTTATTTTTTTTTGTATTTCTAGATGTATGTATTTTATAGTCTACATTAACATACAGTGTCCTATCTAGGTACTAAAATGACCAAAAGCTGGCACTTTTGGTACTTTATCGCTTCTGGTACTTTTTCTCCTTTCGTTATATTTTTGTTTAAAGAATTCTTTATTGTGAACGAAGTCGCAAGTAAAAGCAAGATTTTCATATATTTTCGTTAAGTACAGTATTATAAAAGAAGAGAGGTGTCTTAGGACACCCGGTTATAGCTTTGCTCATTTTTTTTTTATAAGGAACGAAGGCGAATAAGAAGAAGTAAGTATGTACAAATGTATGTACACATAATATTTTCGGTTTTTTGTTAAAGTTGAAATCAAAAAGCAATTTCGTTTCTTGCAAGGCGAATATGATGTAAATTTGCTAAATTGTGGTGGTTTTTTACTTGCATACACACATATGTACATATACATACATATATATACATACTTGATAAATTCTGATATATTGCAGATATTATAGTGATAAAATACAAACGATCACTGAAAACAAACTTTAATTAATTAAATAATAAAATAAATATTTCACATACATATGTACATATGTATTCATATGAGTATATTTATTGTTTTGTTTTTGTTATTGCGGTTGAATGTGAGTAACACACTATATATGTACATACATATTTTCTCGTCTTGATTTTAAAAAACAACAACAAAGTCGCTTTTAAAGGATGAGCTAATCAAAACAAAAAAAGAAAAACATAACGGGAATAGTGTCGATTATTTATCTTACGAAAAATAAAATTCAACCCCTACCGCGCCATAAATAGCAAAGCTATAATAATTAGTTGGCCACTGTCTGACAAGATGGGAAGATGTGGCAAGTTTTAAAGCGATAATAACTTTTTTTTTTTTTAAATTAATAACAAATGGAATAATGTCAATCTTTCACAAAATGTATTTAAACAATATGACAAATTGCTAACCACGCAGGTGGTTGAAACTGGTCTTCAAATGGTTAACAGACGCACACATTCTTCAGATACCAAAGAAACAATCCGAAATATACATCAATAATTGTATAGATGCACACAATGATACATACATATCTACTAGATATGTATGTACATAACTTCTTGTATTATAATTAAAGCTACAGATGCTAAAGTTAGTAAGTAGGAGAGTATGTTTGTTTGTTCGTTTGTTTGTTTATGGTGTGAATGCAACAGCATCATCTTCATCAACGTGATGGGATTAAAGACATTTTACGTCGAATGCAAGTTAAACAAAACTGAATGATTGCTTAAGCAACGTTGGAGTGCGTGCGTGAATGAGTGACTGACCGAGTGAGCGAGCGATAGAAGCTTAAAACTAACAAAGAAGACGAGGAAAAGAAGTCTACAATGTCTTCTTAATTATTTACATAATTTCTCACCTTTATGGCGCGTATGTAAATTTCAATTTAATTTTAGTCATAGTTTGTATTTTTATTTCATTTTCACTATTTTATATTTTTTCTTGTATATATTTTCTATTAGAGTTTAAAACTATTAAAACTGTATATAAATTCCCACTCACACGCCCTTTTATTCACTTTTCAATTTATAAGTTTAGAAAATAAAAAAACACAAACAAATAAACAAACAAACGGACTTATGGCATCAATCCACAGGTTTCAGAGCGGTGACAACAGTGGAGGTTGAAGTATTAGAAACTTGCTTGAAGTATATTTTTTTTTTAATTTTAGACTTGTACTAAATTTAAATGAAAAATTTCCTTCAAAAAACTTCTAAATTTAATTGAATATCTAATTTCGCCCAATGTGCCCTGTCTGAATAAGTAAACTTTTTTTATAATATAAAAATAGCTACATACTTGTTTGTTTTAAATATAATGAAACATTTTCGAAATTATTTTTATTTACTGCCGTTTTCACGATGTCGAAAGAATTTTGAATTTTATTTTCATTCGTACAAATACATTTGATACAATAACAAAATTTTAGAATTTGTTTTTGCTTCAAATGTAATTATGCGAATGAAAACATATGGAAATTTTCTTTCGACATAGTGAAATAGGCAGTTAATTTTTTTAGAATTTATTTAAAGCTCTTTGAGCCAACGAATTGCGGAAAATAATCAAAAATATATATTTGGCAATTGTTCGAACATTTCTACCCCACACTGTTAATGCACTATTATTGTTGTTCAAATAAATGCAACGGTAATGGGCCCAGAAGGGAGGGTGGGGGTTCCTATTTCAAATACTCGTATTATTTTGTATCAATAATTTATAGCATTTTAATGAGCTTGTTCGTTTCATTTCGATGCGTTCGTTGCGTTTGATTTTTTTATCACAAAAAAACTCGTAAATAGTAAAAAAAATAATAAAAAAAAATTATAGAAAATAAAAGTTTCTATCTCCTCGAAAATTAACATCTATAATATATTTTTTTGTGGATCATAAATCTATTAAGTGCGGCAGGGGCTGTTGTCTTGTTAATGTGGTAACTGAAAGACAGACGGTCAGACTGACTGTCAGAAGGGCAGGCAGGCGTGTGCATAAGCATGTTCTGTATTACATATAGAATGTGTTTATGTATTTGTTTTATTGTTGTTGTTAATTTTGTTTCACTATAAGGAGATTGTTTGGCTTGAGGTCGGTGTATATCGGCCTCGATGATGGGATGATGGGCTTTTTAATGACCTCAACTGTGTGTTTAATGTGTTTCGGTTTGTTTCGTTTTGTATTTCTTTTAATTTTTAATTTTAATTGTATATTTCTACTCTTTTTTTTCTAATTATAAAAGTTAAAGATAAAAAAAACAAATGTGCATAAGAGTCATTTATTGGATTTGAAATTAATAACATGTGAAGCGATAGTAAATAAAACCGAAAAATATTTAAGCAAGCAAGTAGTAGTAGAGAAGATTGAAGGTGATTATAACGATTCGATTGATCTTTAAGAACTTGGCTAACAAAGCAACAAATAAATGCGCTTGTATCTAAACAACAAAACGAAAGACAATAAGAAGAAAGACGTTTGGAAAATAAACATCAAAGCCTTAAAATTCACATAAAATATTTATGATGAGATTTGATTTCTTTTTTCTTTTTCAATAATGTTTGTTGCTTCATCAACTCTTCGATCGTTCTTTCACTCGTTCGATCGTACGTTCCTGTTGTCTCTGCTGCATTCAATATGCGCATTGATGCCCGAAATAAACCATTAATTTTCTAATGATTAGTGGTTGATTGTGAATTCTAGGAAATTGAACAATTTATATTTCTAAAATCTATTGAAAAGAGAGGGAGATTAAGATGAATTCTTGTGAACGCAATTCACACGTGCTACACCATTAAATAATAATCACTTGCTTCTTTTTTTAAGGATTTAAAAAAAAAATAAAATTATTTAAAAGAAAACTCTTTATTTTTGCACAAACTTCGAAAAATTGTTTGAGAATTATAGAAAAATTAAAAGAAGCGTTGTTATTTTTTTGAAATGTTTGGCATAGGCTGCAAAGTTTTGTAAATTCTGGTATAACAACCAATAAAATGCAACCATATCGAAATATACACATTTTTATACGTCTAACATGCATACTCATATACTCACACTTACGTACTAGACACACACATACACACAAACACACTAGTAAATAAACGGTTATACGGACCGTTTCTTAAAAATAATGAGGGACCTCAAAACGTCGCTAATAAATGATAAAAAGTTACTTTTGAAAATAGGAAAAGGGTATCAATTCTAAAACAGGAGCGCAGTGTAAAAAATAACCAACGGAGCTTATATGTGGGCGGGTTTTAATGTAACAAAATAAAGCTCTTAGCTCTCACCTTTTGCGGAAGTCGAATACTAAAAATGAAATTTCCAATGAAATTTTAACACACTTTGTACAGAATATTTTGGGCCAATTCAAAACTAGGAAGATTTCCTTAAGAAAGAATGATAACACAAGTATAAAAGGAGTATTAATCCTTAGGAATTTTTGGCTACTCGGTTTCTTTAAATTGCTTCTAATTTTCGCGATATGTATGTAAATATGTATACGGCGAATGTCAAAAATTAAAGCAGTTGCATGACAAATATTACAATGACTGTCAACATTCGACATTCAAATTAAAAAAAAAAAAAAAATATCACAAACTTGCCAACAATATTATTCTCAATATTGGGAAATTTTGTGGCAAAAAACAAATTATTGCAATATTTTTTCTAAAAATAATCATTTAAACATATAAAAAAAATTACAAATGACTGTTACAATTTTATTCACAATTTGCTGGAGAAACTCAATTGTTATTAATAAACAATTTCCATATGCAGAGAAATTATAATTTTCATGTACATATTTAACAAAACTTTATTACATATTTAATTGAATTGTTTCAAGTTTTAAATTAAATTTTCAAGTCGGGAATTCCAAAAATAATTGTGATTTTTACCAACTGAGTTCTGTAGCTTACGCGATCATAAAATCAAAAGTTATGGATCAATTTTAACGAAATTTGGATTGTTTTGATTCAAGCATCTTTTGCTTTCGTTTTATATGTTTTTTTTTATATGGTTTGTTCAAATTGCGTATAAGTTTTGCTCAATTTACAAACTAATGAACTGATTAAAATGCAAAGTTAGAACGACTTGAACATAATATTGTGGTCAAGTTTCAGATTTATTATTTAAGTAAAAAGGACAAACTGTTCTTTATTTATGTTTTTTATTTTTTTTAACAAACACAGCCCGCGAAGCAATTAGCTAGTCTGCAGAAAACACAAAAGGTCTTTGACCGGAATCGAACCGACAACTTGTGGACTACTATCGTCGCATTGCTACCTTTTAGCTCTGGTGGTACCGTGGTTACAGATACATATGTAATATGTGTGTATGTATATTCGTTGTAGATCGCCAAAAATTTTCAAAATTGTTAACGTTATTTTCGTCAATTATATCTTTCGTTTTCTTAAAAATATAATATTTGTATGTCTCTTTGTTTATTTTTGTAATTACCTAGGAAAAATGGGTGCGTTCAGTAGACACATTATATATCCTCTGGGTTACTTTACAATAACCATACTTGCTAGTAAATAAATAAGCCATTTATTCCATAATTTGCATAGTAACAATGTCGGTGCTTATCATGCATACGACCAGGAGTTCATCCCCTGGCGAATAAAAGTGCGTATATTTATTTTTTTTATTTGTGTGCGAGTTTTTAAAAAGAGTATTTAAGACGGTAAAATATAGTTGTAAATTTGTAGAGTAGACATGCGAGTTAACACTTTGCATAAAACACAAAACTTATTTAAAATTAAATGGCACGTGTTCAATGCTCAGCAGAGACTTTAAAGTTTAAACTTTTATTATGTTTTGTGTAATCAGTAGCTTATAAATGAATAGAAATTTTAAAATTGTTATTTGCAAGTCAAACAATTTTTTATTATGTCAAAGTATGTAAATAGAAGTAGTGAAGGTTGTTTTTTTTAGCATTTTATGTCATCACTTTTCGAGAAAAATTTTTGTTGGGTACGTTCGAGAGTGCTCGAAAAAATATATGAATGAGTGCGATACGTTCGATTAATTAAATTGCTTTGAATTTTTATCTTAATTTGGAATATTATTAATCTTCTTTGTCTTTGTTCTCATAACTTATATAAACAATTAACACACCTTTTCTATTCAAAAAGTATTTGACACCTTAAAAACGGAAGATTGAGTCTATAAATCTCAACAACATCAAATGAACATCAAATTGTGGATGGACGGACGTAACCCCATAAAAAGATTTCAAACAAGATTATTATTACTTTTTTAAATGCCTTCGTTCTCATGGAAGTGGCGGTAATAAATGTGAAACAGAGTGACAAACTGTGTTTTATTGACTGATGCGAAAACAATTCACAAAGAAATAAAGAAATAAAAAAATAAAAACACAGAAAAGAAACAAGCAGTTTGACGATCAAAAGCAAATGAGCATCGAAGGAAATAAAAAATTTACGATCACATTACTCCCTCTTGCATGTATTTGGTTAAAGGTGAATGTGTGTGTGTGTGTTTGTGTGCAGGCTTGCATTTAACGCAAAATGAAAGTAATTAAATTCTTATAATCAATATATTAATTCATTTAGCAGCAAAACGGAAAGAAATCTGGTATCAAGCAAAAAATCAATTGAGATTGCAAAGCAAAATAGTTAAGGTGCGATCACACTGGGAAAACATTTGTTTGAAGTATATTTTTCAATATTGGAATACAATTTGTTCAATGTGTTTTACGGCTACACTAAGCACATTCATTTATTTCCTGATTTATGTTTCAATAATAATAAAGTTGTGATTGTATTTTATAATTTCTTTCTAATTTTGAATATAACTAATTCTGTTACATCAAAACTATTACTTTAACCCCTTTTTGCAGTTTTCGTCGTCAATTTAAGGCAAAAAGCGCAAAATTTAAACTTTTTTAAATTTTATTAACAACATTTTTATATTTAAACAAATAAAATATTTGATCATTTCATAAAGTAAAATACATAAATTTTTCATATATTAAAGATCATTACGATACCTGATCCCAGCATAACATAAATGGAGTAATTCAAAGAGTTTGTAATTCTCATGCCTTCTTAATCATTAGAAGATGTAAATTTATGTTTATCGCTTTCCTAAATTCGAATAAATTCATCACTACTGAAGTGATGAAAATCAATAGTAAATAGATTCGAGTTAAAACCTTTTAATGGAACTATAAAGTAAAATAAATATTTTTTTTCACAGAAATAAACGAAATATTGTGGATTCTGTATTTTAATACATGCACACGTATTACTCATGCAGGTGTATAAGTTTTAGTAACACACAAACAAACTAATAATTTATGTGTTTTTCCTTAAATGGATTCGCAAGGATTGTTACAACAAGACATATTTTCCCATGTTTTGATGTGGGAGAATTGTAGGAATGCTAAAGGAACAAAAGAGAGGAGAGCGCAGAGGAGATTTTTGATAACAATTTTTAACATCCAACATAACGGTCGATCGTGTCGGCCGGTGTTTTATACTAATTGATATCAACTCTCATTGTCTCATTTGGTTACATTTCAAGGAGATTTGGCATATCATAGGATCACAACATGAAGTTTCTTGTTTCAGACCGACTTTTATTTGCTGCATAGCGTTAATGGCGTTTAAGGATATTCTGTTATGCGTTTTAGATTTAAGTAAATTTATAGAACTAAAAATAGACAAAAGTTTGATGGCACCTTCTGCAAATGCCTCAAACGGTCTTTTATCATCTGAATCATCTTCATAAGATTTTACTTCTGCCGAAAACACGATAGTTGACTCAATGTTTTGCAATTGTCTATACTCGACAAAACTAAGCTATTAATTGTAGTACTCTGTTCGTATATGTTGAAAATGTTGAGCAGCATTGATTATTTCACATGCAAGTTGTGACATTTAAAATGTGGCGTATATCAGCGATTAGTCGCAGTTAAAATTTCGTATGAAATAATGCCCAGTTGCTTTATTTCGTAGCTTTGCTGAAATGTTGCTAGAAACTTTTCAGCGTGTTAGTCTTGCAAGTTGCAACATTATATCACAATGTTTTTACAAATTTATTACAATAGTTTTTAATGCCATAATTTTTTTGTACGATAGGCTTCCTTGAAATAAAATCCCATGCTAGTTAAGAAATCAAAGTCAATTTTAGGTCTAAATATTCTTGTAATTAAAATTCTTCTTAGATTGTGGAAATTTTCAAATACCTTTTTTTGGTCGTCAATTTTGGTTTTTTTAAGGTTATCAATCAAACGAAATACGTACAAAAATAATTTTCTAAATGAAGTTTGACACTTTGTTGAAAAGATAACATACAAAGCACAAAAATTATTTCATTAAAAAGTTTATGTGTGGTAAACTTTTCAGATAAAGAAATTTCTTTTTGATTTTTGGGTTTAGTGCCACCGCCACGACAAAAAGCTCTAAACACTAATTTCAAAATTTACCGCATCTAAAAGTTGAAAAAGCAGTAAAAACGGTTGTGAAAAGCACAGAGTTGACACTGTTAATTGTCGACATGAACTCGACACATATTAAGTGATACATTCAGGAATTTTTGCGATATGCGGTTTTTATGTGTTTTTTCCATGTTTCAATGTTTTTTGCTTGAGCTTTTGTTGCAACATCTAATCAACTTTGGTGCCAGTTAAATGCCGCGATTTTAGCAAGGTTTTTAGCGATTTTTGATCAGAATTTTGGCTTGAATGAAAATATGAAACTTTTTGTGAGTTTCTGCTTCTTTGCGAAACGCGTAATTTTCCAAACTTTTTGCCTTTCCGACATTTTTAAGGACTTTTAATCAATATTGCGATTTATAATAATTAAAATTTTTCAAATATGGGCGACACCAAAATTTTGTAAATTTAGTTTTTAAGAAGTAGGAACAAGATTATAATCCCACAACTGTATGATAAGCCTTACACTTTCTCTTAAAAATAATTTATAAATGCCCGATACTCGACAGAGTATCAGAATAATTTTACTCGCTTGTTTATTTTGGATTTTAAATTTTCAATATCTTCCAGTCTTACCTGATATATTTTTGATGTACTTCAATATCTTATTTTTCGCAAATTTGCTGCTCTTATTTAGGTAGATATTTATTTCCAATATTATCGCATGCCGAACAAAGCTGCTGAAAAAACATTATTCTAAAAAAGCTTTTATTAATATATGTATGTAAGTAGGTAACAATTTTGTTAGATCTATTAATTATTTTTACAAAATAAATCAAAATATTCGCCTTCACACTTTCACTTGTTCACATTGGGAACATTTTTGTTTGTTAACAAATAATTTTGTTTTCCCAAAATCAGCTGTGTTGTCGTTTGCTCCTCAAAAATATTTTATGGTAACAAATAATTATTTGATATTTGTTGTCAAATGTTTCTCCAATGTGAACGTACCTTAACAAACAATAACACGATAACAACAATAATACTGTTATTATTGTTTTTATTTTAATTGTTGCTGTTGTTGCGGTTACCCACACCATGTGATTGTATGTACTTGAATACGAGTAGTTGTTGGTTGCTTAGCAGCGAGCGGTAGTACTCACTTTTGGTTATAATTAAAATATTTTAATGATCTTTGCTTGAAGTTGGTTTGAAAATTGATTTCCCCTTTAGAGTTTTTGCCTTTGCCAGCCCACCATTTGTTCAAACATTAATTCAGCCATTAGCAAACAATTTAATTCGTTTTAAATGGTGTTTTATAATCAATCTTGTTTCGTATTCTTAATTTAACATTTATGGGGTCCAATTTATTTATAGCGCCATAAACTATTCGATTAAATGATTTTATACCGATATTTTTAGTTTTTATTGTCGGGGTATAATAAAACAAAGCAAAGCAACAACAAAAAAATAGTAAATCGGAACCAAAAACATGAAAATTCAAATCAGTTTCAGTAACACCCACCCACCTTTTAACGAATGTCGTCCGTCGTCTACGTTCATTTATAATAAAATGTAACTGAAAAAAATAAAGATCATTAAATAGATAAATTGATGGCTGAATTTGCTATTTACGATGAATTGAATAGTTTAATATGACAATAATAAATTCTGTTAAAAGTTTTGTTGTGTTGTTGTGTTGCGGTGACTCGATTTTAAACTTTTGTATTAATTAATATTCGACCAACCAACCATTTTATTAAAATTTATTCTTTTATTTCTGTGATTTTTTTTTTGCTCAAACCTTTTTTTTTTTTTTTTTTTTTTTCAACATTATTTTTATTTGCAATCTATTTTACAATAATAAGCAAATTAACTAAAAATACACATAATTATTTACATAAATGTTCAACCTTCATTAAGGTTAAAAAAAACAAATTGATAATAGTACTCTTTTATCTGAGTACAATTACATACATAAGTATATATAACTATTAATAATATATGTACATAAAAATTTGAATTTATTATTAACATATGTATGTATGTATGTATATATGTACATACATATTTACAATTATTCAATTTTATATATTTATTATCTGAATGGAAGGTCAAGTAAATGAGGCCTTTTTAACCTATATACTTCCTCGCTATCATCTAGTAAAATAATAGCAAGGGGGTTAGAATGGTTACTAAGTCGTTCAAGGTATCTCGAGCTATAATTATTTATTACATTTTTTATCTTTGGTATACAGAGATCTCTGTGAATCGTATCGTTTGTTACAAACCAAGGAGCATCTACTATTATTCTAAGAGTTTTCGATTGGTATCGTTGAAGTATTTCAATATTGGAATTGCTTGCCGTACCCCACAGTTGAATACCGTATGTCCATATCGGTTTTAAAATATTTTTATATAACAGTACTTTATTTTCTAAACTAAGTTCAGATTTTTTTTCCCAACAGCCAAAACATTCGCTTTGTTTTAATATTTAAGGTATCCCTTTTTGATTTAATGTGTTGCTTCCACGTTAGTCTTTTATCAAGATGCATGCCAAGATATTTTACGCAGTCACATCTTGGAATCTCTTCATTATTTAGAAAAATAGTAGTTGAAATGCCCTTTCTTAATGTAAAAGTTATGTATTTAGACTTTTCCGTATTAACCGAAATGTTCCATCTTCTAAACCAATTCGATATTCTGATCAGATGATTTTGAACGTCAGTTGATGCCTCAATTTCAGACTTGCTATTTGCCATTATCGCTGTGTCATCCGCATATGTAGCAAGAGTAATTTTTTCATTTAAAGGCATATCGGACGTATATAATGTATATAAAACTGGTCCTAGTACGCTTCCCTGAGGAATGCCAGCTTTAATGTCACAAATATTAGATATTTCATCCTTTATTTTTACATAAAAATAACGATTTTGCAGGTAAGATTTGAGTACCAAAAAGAATGGCGCAGGGATAAGATTTTTTATTTTATATAAAAGACCTACATGCCATACTCTGTCAAAGGCTTGTTTAACATCTAAAAAGACGGCTGAACAATATTCTTTTGCCTCTAGAGTATTTCTGATACAATTTACAATACGATGACATTGTTCAGGTGTTCCGTGCTTATGTCGGAATCCAAATTGATGCTCAGGGATAATGTTCTTACTGTCTAAAACCGGCTGCAACCTTCGTAAAAAAATCTTTTCAAATATTTTCGAGAATGTGGGTAAAAGACTTATTGGTCTATAAGATTTAATATCATTTTCAGGCTTAGTAGGTTTATGAAACATCATTATTTCAGCACATTTCCATTGAGTAGGAAAGTGATTAAGTCTTAGTATAGAATTGTAAATTGTTGTTAAAAAAATAATAGCTTTTATAGGTAGCGTTTTGATGTCATTTACACAAACTTTATCATAACCAGGGGACTTTCTATTGTTTAATTTTGAAATTTCTCGTTTGACTTCTTCTGGGGATATATGCTTAATTGGTAAGTCCATTTGGCATGGTATGTCAAGAAAGGCGGAAGTGATATTAACATCTTCAGGATCACACAAATCAAATGGTGTAAAGATATTTTCTAAGTATTGTGAAAAAGATACAACTTTACTATAGTCAGATTTACACCAAGTACCATTTTGGTCTTTAAAAGGAACATTTCTTTTAGTTGGCCTTTTTAAAGACTTTATAGCATTCCATAAATTATGTTCATTCCTTCTATAACATGAGGTAGTA
Source organism: Lypha dubia (assembly GCA_947311025.1). Taxonomy (NCBI): domain Eukaryota; kingdom Metazoa; phylum Arthropoda; class Insecta; order Diptera; family Tachinidae; genus Lypha; species Lypha dubia. The sequence continues at coordinate 1,282,860 of OX371264.1, read as the reverse complement.
AGGTTCTTCATATAACAGCTGAATTGTTCATTTTTGTTATCTTCTAAACGTCGTTTTAAGTCATTTGAAGCTCGATTAAAATTAGTTTTATCTACCGGATTCCTTGTATGTTTCCATACCTTTCGTAACCTTCTTTTGTTCCTTAAAAGATTTCTGATTTCTGCGGACACTATTACCTTGTTTCTGGAATTATCTTGATGCTCAAACCTAAAACTTAATTTAATAAGAAATATTTTGATTAACATTTCAACAATATAACGACGTTACGGCAACAGATGTGGCACTGAATTAAGTTTTATCTATTCATGATTGTGTACGATTACGAGCGGGTTTTCATGTAAAGTCGGTATTAGCACAAAGCAGCTTCGCAATCAGTATGTTTCGAAATTGGGATCGTTTTGTAGGTTGCTGATACGTGATGATATTGGGAATGAGTTTTTCTTTTTAATTTTATCAGAATGCATTCACTTTAGCAATATTTGATCAATATTCTTGGTTGTATCTGCTAATGTTAACACTGTATAACAAAATAAATTTTTCACATAAATTTTGGAATTCCCAGTTCAGTTTTAAAAATTCAAACTTAATTTAGAAATTTTAAAACTATTTTCGAAAATTCGAAAGTTTGCTCCTCGAGCGTCAGCATTAAATAAAGAAAAATAGTGTGGATATTTGGTTTGAAGTAAACTTTTCTGTACAAACATCGATTGATTGCAAACATAGAAAACGTAATAAATGAAAAAAAAAAACAAATTTTTCCAATTTTTGGTTTCATTAAAAATATTTTAAAGCAAACTCGAATTATATTTCTCTTGTAGCGGTCTTGAAATCAGAATTATGATACAATCCGATAGTGTGAAATAAAACATTTCAACAGGATTAATTCTTATTTCATTTCAAAATGTTTGAATGAACTTTGATTAAAAAGGAGTTTAAATCTTTCTTGTTAGTAAATATATTATAAACTATAAGAGTGAGTTTTTAGAATAGAGTTTCAAACTACGTTTATGTTAATCTGAATATAAATTTAATCGAGTTTAATTGTGTTTGCTGTTTTTAAATCATAGCTTAAACCATGCAAAATGGCCATACTGATGAATAAAAATTGGCAACACCATACATCAAATGGCAATGCAAGAACAAATTCTGGATTTTATTAAGTTTATAACTGAAAAGAAAATTGAGTGCATAGAAAAGATTAATAAAACAGTATAAAATTAAAAAAAAATCTGTTATTTATGTTCTTATATTTTCTTGTTTATAATATTTTGATAACTGGCTTTTTATTGTTTTACTTACCAACATTGGCCACTTAAACTTTCAAGTAAAAGTACTTAATTGTCATTTTAAAAACAGTTAATCCAGATTAAAGTTGTGTTAATCTCTGATCGGCCCACTAAAACCTCACTCTAAATGGATTATATCGGGTTTCAAAATTCAAAAGTTTTAAAATTATGTCCAACTATTTTTAATTACCTCGACTCCGACAGGTTGTGATAAAAAGTTGTTTTCGCGGAACCCGCTGTTTTGTTACATTTTGTTGCAAATCTAATTTCACATTTTTTTATTTATCAGTCAAAAAGAAAAATATACTTTATGTGTGTTTTAATTGCTAATAAATATGCGGTGAACATAATGAAAAAAAAAGTGATAAAAATACTTATAAAGAAATTATTTGTAAGCAATGCAGACGAGCGATAAAAAAAATATTTGAGCGGTCATTTCGACTATTGGCGTGCGCTGAAATGAAAACAAAAACATAAAGATTAAAAAATATCCGATTTTATTTCTATATCGTAAATCAAAAGGCATTAGAATAATTTCTTAATTGTCATAATTTTTCCGAAAAAAACTGATTAAATTAAATAAATAAACAAAAAATTTAAATAAAAATGAAAGCACGATGAACTAACTGACTGACTGCTTGTTGATGGTAATTTTCCGCTTATAACCTGAAAGTATTTACTAGGAGATCGACAAGTATTGCAATTCAAATAACTAAAGATTGAAACGTTTTCGAAATGTTTGTTTTTTTTACACTTAAATTGAATGCCTGAACTTTTAGTGCTCTACATTTTACCGCAACAGAGATGCTGCGCGGGCGTGACTAAGTTGTACTTCATTTGAAAGCTTTGATTCTGGAATCACGAATTTATTTTTATTATTTTAATTATAATTTATAGCTTGTCTTGTTTCGTTAATACACCTAAAGCAGGTACATATTTGTTTATTTATTAATAAATCTTAGAAATTAAAAAAAAAAATGTAGAGGAATTTCTAACGTTTTATTATTCGAAATTTTATTTGTTTTACTAAAATAAAGTAGAGAGGATTTTGTTATAAAACGGAAATTCCATTGAATCAAAAAGTGTGTCTGTTTGTCCATCATTTAACTTACAAAACAAAAAAAAAAAAATTAAAAAACCATTTAACAGTGAACGAGTATTGACGTCGTCGAGAACTACCTGTTTTTATTTTAACATTTTGGTATTTATTGTCTAAAATGTATTCAAGATGCCCCACGTTTTGTTATGCAAATTTTTCCCTAAGTTGATATTAAATTTTTCGTTTATCTCGTTGTCAAATAATGGCCATTAAAACGTGAATTTTGTTGATATTTTTTTTGTTTTGTTTTGTTTTGTGTTGGAAATGTAGACAAATTAATTAACACATCAATATGACAGGTTCACTTACAAACTGATTGGTATAATGTACAGCCATGGAAGCAATAAAACCTAAAACAATAAGCTAATGAAACCAAACGGCGCCACAAAATACTAAATAGTACGAGAGCGTTTCCAAAATTATGCCATCTGATGAGAAAAATCTTTAACAATTTTGGAAAAAAGAGTTTTTCATTTGCAAAAGAGAGTCGAGTGCTTGGAAAGGTATTGTGTGAATTTCAATTTCATTAGAATAATATTGACTAGAAATAGAATACGTGAATTTTAAATCCATAAATTCAAATTCAATATTTCTCAGGTAAAAATTTTAATATTGTTTTTGGCTCCTCTTCCATATAGTCAAGACTGTAAGCAGTTACACCTCCGAATGCGTAAGTTAAGACTACACCGAAAGCAATTTAAAAACTTTTGTGAAAGCTAATGTGCAAATAATCCGCTGTAGTGAAATAACACGCGAAGTTTTTCAATTATGCTTCATACTTTGACACTCTTTATTTTAAGATGTACGTATTTCTGTTTTTTTGTTGTTGTTGTTAATTGATCCAATTACTGATATGATCATTATCCATGACACAGGAAACTCTGTTGTTGTGTGATTGTTGTGGCAATTTATTTTCTTTTAATTTCTGGTGAAAGTGTTCAATTACTGAGAAGAGTTTGTGTTGTTGTTGGAATTTTATATTTTGTGTCTGTCACAATCAAAATGTGTGTATATGTTCGGCATGCAACACGACAAACGACTAAGGACAATCAGCTGCAAAGTCCTGATAACAAAACAGCATGAAAAAATATACAGAGTAAAACGAAATAATGAAAGGAGATGAAACTATTCACAACAGCTTTGACTGACACTCAAAAGCAATTTAAAAAATGTTGTGCGATAATTAGAGTCTTTTTCCACAAAATCAGGCAACAACATACACAGACACACAATCTCATACAATACATAGAAATAATTGACAATTTACGACCGTAACGACCAACCAACTTGAATGTTGGTCTAATATACTTATGTACACCAACAACATAAAACAACACTATTTTTTTTTTTTTTTTTTGGTGCAACATAAAAATTATTTAGGGCTCCAGCCAAACACACACACACACACCCATACACGTACTCAATCACATTAGCCTTCTCACGTCTTTGGCACATGAATGAAAAGGTAATTGTGGCCAAATTGTCTTAAATGAGTGTGTAATTCTTGTTTCGAACTTATTTGAAGAAAACTAAAATGATTTCGTGATGATAATTTTTTTTTTCTTCGTAATTTGTTAAGATTTCCTCCTCCTGTTTCCATTGATCTCTACCGCCAAACAATCAACTTTGTATTCTCGTGGAGTTCTCAAAAGGTGTGTTTTCTGTCGTTTCATTTTTCTAAAAGCCATCAATGATTTGCTTGTTGATTTATCGCCCTAAAAAGGTATAAACGTCTGTCATTTCATTGATAAACTGCCAAGATAGATAAACGCCAGTTGTATTGACGTTGATAGCGGATGACGATCATGAAGCTGATGACGACGATCATCTAACCAAGCAACCAATGAACAAAACCAGCCAGAGCGTTAGAAAGTAATTTGATCAAATTGAAATTCTTTACATTTCTTAAAATGCCTGGTTTATGTGAGAAAAACGAAAAAAAAAAAAAAAGAAATCAAGAGGGTCAAAAAGAAAGAAAAAATAAATAAATTAAACATTGACCAAAAAAATGATTGACATCTTAACTACCGTTTAATGGCTGATGAAAAGTGTCAACGATTTGTCAAATTCATAGACTTTTTTTACGTTTGTTAAATGGCTGAAACCGTTCTACACTAACCAACAACTACTGCCGGCAAGCAACTAACCAACCACCATCGTCGTCCCTCTCACATTTTATTCAGAATTTTTAAGTGTCGACATCATAATTGATGTTTAGAAATTTATCATTCGCATTTGTTCACTCAAACATTTGTTCATTAAAAATACACAGTACGCAGAGATACTCAACCAGTCGATCTATCCAGCCATCCATCCATCTAACCAACCATCAGTACATACTTGTACTCGGCCACAATTAATTGTGTTGAAAGCATTTCCACTGATGTCGGATGAGGGTCCGTCTGTCCGTCCGTCCGTTCGTCTGTATGTCTCATGTGGAATGTTACTTACGTTGTTTGGTGGGCGATTTGAAAATAAAAGGTTGTAAATACTCGCACGGGTAAGTAATAATTATTTTTGTTTCCATTTCATTTAAAGTTTAAAGTATTTGGTAAAAAAAAAATACTTGCTCGTATTTATGCCATTAAAACTTTTAAATACTTTCAGAGCGTTCCATACGTCAGGAGAAATTTAATGTTTAAAAATAGTCGTTAGTAAAATCACTACACTCTCGCTGGATTTTAGTCAAGTCTTTACCACACATAGTTAAGGAAAAGTCATATGGACTTGGTACTGATACAAATTAAGGCATAATTAATTTTAAAATTATATAAAAAAAATATAAAAAAGTTAAAGCACATTTTAAAATTAACTTAATTTTTGTTCCAAACGGAAGTAGACATAGAGACAAATAATTCAGCGGTCTTGTGCAAACAGCAAATAAAATTTCTTGCTTTTTGAATTTTGGCTTGAGTGAAACTACAAGACAAATTACAATTTTTCAGCCTCATGTGCATTTTTTTCTTTCTTCTTTTGTGTTTACTGTTGAACACCAGAATTTATTTAAAATCTCTTTTGGGAATATATGTAAAAGAATAATACACGACAAGATAATGAATAACGAGTAGACATTTTAGAGATGGTGTTGGCATAGAAACGTCACTACGAATTAAATGCTCCTTGCTTTGATTTTTCAGAATTGCATTATTTTGGAGGATTATCTATTACATATTGATGGAATTATGGACCAAAAGCCGAATAATAAACACAAAATTAGGTAAGAAAATTTATTAAAAGCATGGTTCTCAATTTTGACCCCTTTCAGTAGTACCCTCTGCAATAACAGGATCCCAAATTTAATGTTCGAAAATATTATGAATTCTTTGATTTCATGAAAAGCGTTTTTTAAACACTTTTTAGTATTTCGTAAACTAAAGTTGGGCAAGCAACAGACGAAAAAAAAAGAAAGATAAGGCAAGAAAAATACGCAATATACGAAATAAAAATGACAAATCGGACAAAACAAAACGTAAAACGAAAAAAAACCGCTAGAGCAACAAAAAGCACACAAACGAAATATATCAGTAAAATTAAAAAAAATCGGCAATGTGAAATAGCAACGACAAACCGAAACGCTATCGAAAAATAATAATAAAAATATCTGAGAACAAAGTGCATAAATGAAATAAAATTTCAATACGCCAAAACAAAATTAAAAGTAAATAAAAAACCCAAAAAAAGAAGAGGAACAAAGCAAACAAATAAAAGCAAAGCTTAAAGGGGGAAAAATCTCCACAACTAAAAAACAACTCCAAAACGAAAACATATCGGAAAAAAAAAATATACAAGCCAGATCGAAATATAATTAAGGCATCCTAAAATCATACTGCCACGATAACCGAGCGGAATGTTTTTTGTTTGTACGTAACTCTACGTAAGTGTCACGCCAATATGCAACACAGTGTGCAAATTCATTGACATCTAAGCAAAATTTTCGATTCGTATTTGCAGCTCTGACACTTAAAAATTTGCAATATATTAAAACTGTTTAATTTTCATTAATATGCAGATCAGATTAAATTCTATCGAAAATTTTTCAGATTTCATTTCTACGATTAAATGGGCCCATTTTAGCTGATTTTATTACTTTTTATTTTGCAGCTTGGTTAGATTGAAGTAAGATTGATAAAAATAGCTAAATAGATGAAAGATATTAAAGGTTAAATGGCCAATTGTAAGGACCCAGTATGTTTCTCATTGTTGATTTGGCCATCTCAAAAATATATGGATTATAAAATTATGCCTTATAGAAATTAACGTGGCTGGTATCAATCAATGTTGCAACATAAAATACATACATAAATCCTTTTCTTACCTTTAGGGAATTGTTAGTCATTTGTCACTTAAAACACCTTTAATTAAACTTTAGAAATACATCGGGACTTCTTTCGAACAAAATCATAACCAATATATACATACATACATATGTATGTATATGTATGTACTTACATCTTTTGCGGTCTGTTTGACTCATGGCAATTTTTAAAAAAAAAAAAAAAATATACAAAATTTCGTTTTCATATTCGTTTCGTTTCGTTACATGAATAATTTGAATGACAAGTAAGTTTGTGTACGTACGTGTGCATGTAAATGCATGATGATTAAATTGTACAAGTAATTCTGTATCAATTTGCTTTTAAACGGTATTCAAACATCCATCATACCCCTCCGTCGAAAAAAAAAAAAACAGTTGACTGCGACCGTAGACCACACTGTGGCAACGGAATGGTTTTGCAACCGCAACAGATTAAGAAGCACACACAAAAGAGGAGTGAGCGAATGAGTGAGTTAATGACTGGCTAAAATAAAATAAAATAAAACAAAATAAAAACCAATTTAAGGCGAATTTTTAGTGAGTTGACACTTTTCTAATGCCGAAATCTACTCATATGGGCGGACGAGCACATAATTGTAGCACAACAACTATTGTTCAGACACACACACACACACACATAAGCCATGAATACTGGGTTACCACCGACAGGAGGAGTTCGTCCGTCCACCCATCCATGTTAAGTCAATGACAACCATTTGATTTGATACACATATGGCTTCCAACAGTTGGTGCTGCTAAATTTCCATCGTAGTTTATTTCTTTGTTCTCCAAAATCGAAAACTACAAATATGTAAAAATAAAATATGTACTTGAAAAAAAAATAATATCGAAATAAAAGAAAATTACAAAAGACATTTTGCGGTTTCTACAAAAGGAAGAGCCAAATGGAAGCGTGGTCAATCAATGTACTGGAGACTGAATACAACAGCTCAGCAGGTCATCCAAAACGAAACAAATCATTGTAACCTGGATGCATCTGTAAGGTTTCAGGATATACGATAGTGCTTAACAGGAAGTTGCAATATGTAAATAATTAATATTTCTTTTATTGTTAGTGCTGCTTTTGGCACAGGATATGATTCTTATTATTTGTGTCATTGTGATCAATTAAAGGTATGAAAAATTTCTTTTTATTTCAAAATAATTGCACGCATAATTAGCAGATGTTATTGCTTCGATTTTATTATATTATTGGCGTGTAAACCATTTCTCAAATAAATGCAAGAGTCTCACAGTACTTGGTACTGATATGACAAATATTAGACGAGATGTTTGTTGTCAAGCCGAAATAATATTGTTAACTACATACACATATACGAGTATGTATGATAAAAATTATACCTTAAAGCTCTGTAAGCAATTTAATTCCAAGAGAGGCAAGTATGTACTTTCTTTTTATCTATAAAACTCAACCTTAGTCACAATTATGGCAGGAAAGCAACAAAAAATGTTAAATACATACTTCTAGAATCGTACTGTTAAGCTACGTGCTGCTTTCCTGTAAAATTGTTGTAAAAACAATTATAGCTCCCGTATCCTTTATATTAAAAATTATATTGCATTTCAATCGGTGCAGGGACACATGCATCTTCCATACAATCTCTATTATAATAATTCAACGGTAGGTACTCATATGCCCATAACTACATCTACAATCTTACTAATAGGCTATGTCGTGAGTTGTACTTTAATCACTGTATATAAAGTTGAATTTAATTAAAAGTTTTAATGAAAATGCTGAGCCAATTCGTAACTTTTAAAGAAAATATGTCGTTTAAATGCCCGAGTCTGGTGAATTTCAATGCAATCGGTGCAATGCCATGATAATCTGCGATATATCCTTTATTTAAAAATGAAATTACATAAATTGATTATTTATTTGATTGAATTTAATTGCTTAATTGATGTTAGCTGGCTATATAGACTTTATTTTTAATAACACATTTTGTCCGAAGTTTTTGGTAAAATGCGTTTGAAATTGGTAAATATTTGAATGCGGTTTAGTTCTGTGGGGAAAAGAACTATAGGTGGAAGAACAAATGTTGGTCACGTATATCCTTTATTTTTAATATTTAATTACAATACAAATGTACTTAAAAAAATTTTTCTGTTAAAGAAAGTATTACATGCAGCTCTATGTTAAATTTTAATGCATTCAATGAAGGGGAATGTGGCTGTCACTCATATCTTTAATTCTATTGTACCAAAATATATGTAACAAAACATGCATTGCAACTTAACAACTATACGAGTACATTAAAATATAACGTTTATAGAACACTTGTTTCTTTCATATATATATGTATATACATACATATTTTGCATATCTTGAGTCATATAAAAAATATACTGCAGTGAAAGATATCTTTTATTTTAAGAACTAAATTTTGTGTGAATGGGAAATTTGTAACTGCCATTTTCCTCTCATATATTCCAAGTACCAAGTAATGAAAATTGATAACTACTTAAGAAAATATTCTGTTTAGCTTTTCGTCAAATTACACTGAGATCGGTGCAAGGATATGCGATCGTCCTATATATCCTTTATTTTAAAAAGTAGATTTTAATGTCTGTCTGTTATACGATTTAAAATAAAATAACTTCCTATCTGCCCATCACATGAACATTAACTGTGTCGAATATTTCGTTACTTCAAGGACCTTGAAAAGCTCCAGCATTTGCGTCAAAACTAAAAAGTTTTCCACATTTCAAATTACATAGATAATTCTTTTCTGAATATTAATAACATTCTAACAGTTAATAAATAAAATATGTTTTTAAATAGAACATGTCCAATCCGTTCTATCTAACGTTTCCGTAAATGGTGTATCAATTAGAAGTTTTTTTCCTGTTAATTTTACAAAGCAAATAAATATAAAAAAGTAATATATGAAAAAATATGTAAATATTAAAGCCCGGTTTTAAACGTTAAACACAAGTTTTAATGCTGCAGCCCATTAACACTCTTACAACGACAACGGCAACAACAACAGACAACAACTTATACACACCGCCACACAGCCATACGAGTATTTCTAAATAGATCAGAAGTACATGATAATGAGAAATTCCTTTTAGAATCACATTCTTAACACATACTTAACCTTCAATCGGCTGAAAGCATTTTTTTGTGTGTTCCCAGTATTGTTTTGTTTCCAACATTTAAGTTGGTTTTATTGTCCAACTTTTAAACTCATAATAATTTAATTGTGTTGGGCTCAGCTGTCAAGTTAAAGGTTAATTTGACAAAGAATGTCGATAATTAAAAATGAAGAAAAAATCCAAATGCAAAGAAATATTTTCACACACACACACACACAAGCACAAATCATTCCATTACGAGAACGATGAGTGTTCCACCATCAGCAATAATTGTTAGTGATCGGTGGGTTTGGGGGCGAGAAAATGAAACGGCATTGGAAAGCTTTTATTATTATTTTATTACTTATGTGTACATATGTTTGTTTGTTTGTTTGTTGCTGGAGTTGTTGTTTTCGACAAAGATAAGAACACAGAAATAAATACATAATATAAAAATTTGGACGCCAATTATAAAAACATAAAGTTTGATTTCGTTTTTCATATAGTCCAAAGTCATAAATTTGTACGTAAATGTGTAGAAAAAAGTCACTAAAAGAAAGATATGGGAATTCTGCTTTAAATTGTGGAGGTGCGTAAAATAATGTGTGCGAGTGTACGTGAGCGATCTTATCAGTGAGAAAACATCTTATTTAACATAAAAAATTTATTATTTCTAAAAATGTTGACAGTTTCCAATAAAATACTTTAACATGACTATTTTTTGTTTGTTTTTTTGGTTGAAAAGTTCATTTAAAGTCGCACTGTAGTATTTCACTCGTATTTAGGCGGACAGCCAGTTAAGTTGGTAAAACGTTGGGTTATAGGTATGTATCTTCATTTGCTTTTTGTTTTTTTTTTTTGTTTCTTCATTAAGTCTGTTCAGTAGTCCATTTGTGTAACTGTATACTTTTTTCTTCTTTTTATTTTAAACAGAATATTCTATTTGATCAGTGACATACGACAACACTTTTAATAATAGAAAATTTGTTTTTCCCAGAGTTGGCGTCTGGGGATTTCGATTAAAATCAGACTTTTTGAACTCAATTAAAAGCGTCAGGTTGTTGGGAGTGTGCTTTTCTTGCTTTGTTTAAAGCGATTCCTTTAGCTGATACGACTAGAAGAAAAAAATGATTCTGTTCGATATTCCGAGACAGCTAGGGGCTGTGCACATATTACGTAACGCTGTTTTCAGAGATTTTATACCCCCCCTTAACGCTTTTTAATAATTTTTCAGTGCAAAATTTCCAATTGGTGCGTTACGTAATATGTACGCAGCCCCCTACCGGGCCAATTTTGAATTCAATCACATTTATGAAGACTTGGTAAAATGACATGGCTTGTAATAAATTCATTTAGAATTCGTCTCTCAAAATAAACGAAACAAAATCTAGAACTGAACAAAAACTCCCGTTTTTGCACTTTATTGCAGCGAATCGAAAAAAAAGTCTAGCAGTCTTTACGTTTAAGATATAAAATAAGATCAGCACTGCAATAAAGTTTTTTGTGGAACATTTTAAACCTCTCTTTAACACTTTGATGTATGGGTCTTTTTGTGAATTTCTTAAAAGTTTATGATAAAAGCTTTCGGTCAGCGGCAGTGTAAAAAAAACATTATCAGTAAAATTTTATTATTGGTTTTAATAACCAATAGACATCAAATCTTTAAACAAAATTTTAACGCCGCAAATAAGTCGAAACATAAGAGTGTGTCTAAGGGTTAATTGTGAATAAGAATGAAATTAACCCTTAAACACATTATACATATGTTCCAATTGTTTGCTGGTAATAAAATTTAGTTTGAAACTTTTTATTGCTAATAATTAATTTCGAAAGTTTTATCTTAATTTCGATAATATTTTCGGAAGCTCATACTTAATTGCAAAAACTTAAAATTTAATGTCGAAAATTTTATATTAATTTCTAACATAAAATTATTTTATACTGCATTTCATGGGTTGTTAAGTACCATCTTATCAGTATTTAGATCTTCACCACCATGCTTGAAAAGTTTTCAAAATAATTTGATTATACTCAAGATCAAAAATAAGAAATGAGAATTACAAAAGCAACAGCACAATAGTTTTAATAAATTTATACAGACAACACAAGGAACAATTCTTCTTCGCTGTGAAACTGTTTATTTTTTGTTAAAAACTTTACACAATTGACAATAAAATTAAATGTAGCATCTACATAAATTGGTAACTCATAACAAATAAATTGATTCTTTAAAACATAAATTCTTGATTTTTATTCGAATCAAATGTAAAATTTTATAAACATTTTTAACTTTAGAAAATGCCAGCTTTATTTGGAAAATTCAAATTGCATTTTGTAAATTTAATATTATTTTGAAAATTTCGGACTTAATTTCAATATTTTGAACTAATATTTGCAAATTAGAATTAAGTTTCCAAAATTCGAAACTTCGTTACTCCTCCTACTCTTGCTAAAAATAAAGACAAAGAATTTAAATATTTATTATATAGAAATTTTTTTTATGTTTGAACGTCAATTAGTCTAACATTTCTGAACCAATTTTCTAAATATATTTTTGTTTAGAAGGGGTTGTTTGCAGTGGCGTCCCAAATTTTTTTTTTTTTTTAAAGGGGGAAATTGTTCACCAAATATTGATTATTGATTAACTCCTCTAATTATAAACCGCTTTTGATAATTCGTTTTGTGTTTCAACAGTTTTCCGTGCAGCTTGATGGGTAGTACACCCCCTCCTTTTCAAAATTGATTATTCCATAACTGTATCGTTTATGAACTGCTTTTCATTGTTGTGTCCTGTCCAAAACATTTCTTCATTTTCGTCAATGTTCGTAAATTTTGTACAACATATTTTCAATTTTATATGAAGCCATTAAAATATGGAAATAAAAATATGAATTTAAAATGGATTTATATTTTGGGATTTAAAAATAGTCACAGTTGCGTCAGCTTCAGAATATCTTCAATTGACTCTTGTATTGAAGTCGGTTTTTGGTTGCCAGAATTTCCAAATATCAAATAGAATGTTATTGAAGGGGCAGTAATTTTTTGAAAGAAATTTTTATATATAAATTTTTGGGGCCTTTGCCAGAACCAGATGTTAGATAGAGCATTGTGCGTTTGTTGAACAGTGTCGCGAAACCAGCAAAGATCTATTCATTTGTATTGTGATCTTGAAAATGAAAATATTTTATTTTTTTGCAATTAAATTAATTTATTCACACTTTCTACTATTTATATGCCGATGAAATCATTCACAAGTACTCTCGTACTGCCTTTTTTTCTTTGTTTGTTTGTAGGTATGTCATTTAAAATAAAATTTATGTATTCATTGGGGAGGTAATGAAATTAGTAAAAATAGCAATACATCTTAAAAATTTAACGTCAAAATAAACATAAATTAAAAAAAAAAACTGTTTTTTTCCATTCGTGCATTTTAAATTTAACTTGAGAAAAATTAAACTCTCGTACTAAAACACGGCGAGTAGCACAAGTCTTTTTTTTTTTTGGTTTGGAAAACAAATTATAAATACGGCGATATCGAACATCCTGCGGGGTAACTGAGTGATTAGTTTCTTTATATTTTAGTAGAGTCGGACAAGCAGGCAGGCAGACTGGCGGCTTTTGTATTCATATTTTGTATTTTTATTATATTTTATTTATGAATGTGATGGACTTACATTTTATTATAACATTATTTTGACAGATCACCCAGGATGACTTGAAAGATGCATAAATATGTCCAGTTCGTAGCAACAATGAAATAAAGGCCAACAAGACCCAAAAGAATAAAATTTAGTTAAAAAAAAAGGAAAAATGTTTTACGCTCTCTACGCTACGATGGCACCTTATTAAAAATTCCAACGCATTTTTGAGCAATTAAGATACAAGGGGCGGCAGCACTCTTTTTTCGTATATATTTTCATCCTTTTTCATTTAAATTATTTATTGGTTGGTTGTTATTAAAATAAAAAAAAATAAAAAAAAAGAAGAAGAAAAAACTACACACTCATTCCTTTGAAATTTTTAAGCAAAAATGTTGGGACTATTCCTGCATACTCGTATTTGTGATAAATTTATTTTGGAAACTATTGATTGACTTCAGTAAAGGAAAAACAAAAACAAAAACAAAATTATCAAAATGATGAAGATATATTGGAGACATTATGCCTAAAAAATGCTTGAACAGAAGGCAAACTTTAACTTTTAAAAATACACGTTGGTGGCCCATAGTTGCTTTTAAGGCAAAAATTAAATGCATGATTAAGAAGCAGAAAAAAGCAACAGAAAATAAAGGAAAAAAAAATAAGAGTGTGTTTTTCTAACTATTTGATATCAAATTACTTGGATCAGATCTGATCAGATCTATTGAGAAGATAATTTCATGTAAACACAAATGACCCACAGCGCTCACAATTGACTCTTTCACAAACGATTATTAATTTTTTATGGTCTTTTCTTCATACACTTTTTAGTATTTTATTAAATATTTTCACAGCCTTAAAAAAACGGAAAATCATTGAAGGAGGCCAAAAAGAAAAGCAAAACAAAAAAAAAAAAAAGAAATAAATAAATAAAAGAAGAAAAGATGAAAGAATTCATTAAAAATATTTTATCTGTTATCAGAACAACAATCTATAAATTGATAAGCATCAGCTGCTTATGCTGCTGCTGGTAGTGTTGCTAAGCCAAGTCAATGACGGACGGCATGGAGAGATCTTTAATATTGAAATGGAATCTCGAGAATCATACTGAGTTTGAGAATCAATTAAGAGCCAGTATGTTCGATATCATACCAGTAAATATATTTAAGAGTGAGTACGTACATTTAACATATCCTCATACACGGACAAAACTCAATGAGGACTGATGACATGTACTCGTTACACTGCGATGAATTAATTTTCACTCTAAGGTAATTTTGTTACGAAAATACGCTTTTAATAGTTAATTTTCTTAAAGGTTTTTTTAAAGGAGTTTATGTAATTCTTTCATCAAGTTCTAATTTTAATATTTTCTTAAAAAAAAAACTATTCGTAACTTTGTTTAATTTTTAATAATTGGATAATTGGTTTCAAAGGTTCCTTTTTTATAAATATTTTTTTCTATTGATTTTTCGAAGAAATTATTATTTATGTTTTTCAAGGGGCTAAATTTTTCAAAAGTAAATTCAGATTTTACTAAATAGACGTTTTTGGAACTTTTAAAAAGAGTTTCAGTTAAAAGCACCTTTTGCAATGTTATATTTTTAAGGGATGAATTATTTACAGGAATATTTTTGAAAGGGAAACTATTTTAAATTCATATTTTCTAAAAGGTCAGTTTATTTAAGAAGGTGATCTTTCTAATAGGCGCTTTGTTTTTAAAGTACCTTTATAGAAGGTACTATTATTCGTTAGATTCTTATATTTAATCGTTGTTAGTTAATACGCATTTATTTAGTTGTAATCATGTATTGTTTTATTCTAAAATTATAGTTTTTCAAGGTTTTTTCAAGGCCAGAAGTTACTTAATAGCTTTTTAATTGGCAGCGAGTACTTTTTATAATGTGATTTTTTCAAAGTGTTTTTTTAAATTACACTGTGCTAGTTTTGGACCCGAAAAAAATGAACTTCGATGAATCCTTTTCGAACTATTAGGGGGGAGTCCCCTGAGTGCGAAAGTACATTTGGAAGTGTCAGATTGGCTCCAGTTTTTGAGAAATCGGTATATATCGATGAAAAATGGATGTACTACAAAAATTGAGATTTTAAGCGGCATTTTTAAAAGTAACGTTTTTACCTATTGATCTTTTAAAAGAGGTGCGGTAAGCATGTCATACTTATGCCTTTTGTTTGGTGGTTAATTCAAATCATCATTAGAGTTTAGCAAAATATAGCAATTAATCCGAAATAACCTCAAGAAAGCACACAAAATATAAATAAAATTTTTCATAATATTAGAGTTTAATCGCACAAACTTTTGTGCTCCTGGAAAGATACGATTTTAAACTGTCCTTTTTAAAAAACAATATTTTTTTAATGGATAAGTGCTTCAATTCGACTAATTTTTAAAGAATTACACTTTTAGTTTTTTATGGAGACCAGATCATATCGAAAGCTGAATTATTCTTTTGATTGGTGTAAATGAAGCTTTTTTAAGCAGATAAACCTTTAATTTCTGTATCTGTAAGAGAGATGGTTGGTTAGTGTCAGTCAGTGTTTGTCTGTTTGTTCGTTTGTTGTACATGAATATCTACTGTAGTCAGCGCAATATAGACGCGCTTACTCCCATAATGTAGAATCAATTTTGTGTGCTGTTTGTTATTAATTAAAAAATATAAAAAAATGTGAAATGAAAACAACAACAAACTCATGCACTTGTACCGGTCTCCTTTTCTTTTGAAACCGGTTTAATGGTCAAGACAAAAATACTACGGAATTGGGATGAATTTATTTATATATTTTGTTTTTATTTTTATTCCAAAACTCAATTTGTAGCAGAAGGTTATCCTGGCTAAGTTTTTTCTTTCAAAAAAAGGAATATGCACAAAGTATTTCAATTTTGAAAATATTTTTTTTTTTTTTGGAGGATACACTCATGACTCCATTGGGAATTTATTCATTAAATTAAAACATATGCCTTCTTATTCGTGATCCCAATGAAATGAATATAAATATTTTGGAAAGCCATGTGCATAAATTATCTCGTACTTGCTCGTCTCTGTATTTCCAAAGATATTTTATAGATTAGATAACAACTAAATTATAAATTTACGAATTATTATAATTACTGCCGCTTAAAAGCATCACCCTGAGAGATACTAACTGCTGCTGACTCTAGAATTTAGGACTTAAAAACAAATCAACTGGTGAGTTCAAAGAAATTTTTATTTCCTTTTTTTTTCAGTTGTTGTTAAAGTCCTAATTTTTCATTTGGAAACTCAATTTCATAACAGGTGTTCGTTCTGCATGGTGTTGACAGTTTCGTTTTTTTTTCTCTAGTGTATCCTAATTTTCTTGTTTAAACAAAAATATAAAAGGATACTCATCGTTTGACATTTGTTTGATTGGTTTTTGTATTATTTTTTTTTTTTGGACTAAATCGTTTCTCATACTTTTAAAAGTTGAAATGGGTTATTCTTTTTTTATGAACTTTAACACAAAACGCGTTTTTTTCTCATATTTGTTTGTGGTCAATGAAAATTACAATTTTGCGTGTAAATCATTTTTATGTTTAATAAAAACTGTTCTATTTATAGAAATTTACACAAAACGGCCCATTAATCAACTTTTGTATTTTTAAAGGATAAGAGTCATAATTGTTTGTCATAAATAATTTCTTCATATTTTGTTATTGTTGCTTTTGTTCTTTTTACAAAAAAAAAACATAATTTCATATTTTTCATAAAGTATTGTTTATAAAATATTTCAAGAGAAATATTATACATAAATCATAAAATTTTTCTATTATTAAAGGCGCAAAGTTTGAAAGAGAAACTACATAAAAAGGTGTGAAAGACAGCTACACTGGATACTATTTTTACACAGACATTTTAGTGTGCCAAGGCTATTGCCTTGCAATCGGCATCTACATTTATGCCATTGCTTCTCTCTTAGTCAGTAGCATCACCGATGTTCTGCGGTTGCCGCCGATGAAAGTCCATCGGCGTGGTTAACAATATTGACACAAAGAAAAGAAGGCTGACTTCCAAAACGTTCGTATACAATGTTTGTATACAGTATTGCTACTGTATTTAAATCACATACATATGCAAAGTTCTGAAACAATGCAACAACTATAAAACCGATGCCTTGTTTGCTTTCTTACTGCGTTAAAAATACTTGGCGGCTGCGTTTTGAAATGGTATGCATTGTATAATTATTGTACTGCGGCGTTATGAAATGTGATGCTTTGTTCAAACACAAAGCAATTGACGTTTTGGAAGTCAGCCGAAGTCAGCTGTGATTAGTTTGCAACAGCTTATAGATATGATTCTTTGTTCTCAAATGACTTAATTTCAATACTACGGCAGCGGCCATTTTTTTGGAACAGTTTAATTTTTATACATTTTTTTACATGGAACTTTTTAAAAAGGACTTCTTACGAAAACATTTTTCAAAGCATTTGTTAAAGTACTACTTCTTGAAAATGTGTATTATTTAACAAGTAACTTCGACAAAAAAGTTCTTTTTTAATGAACACTTTAATTTTTCTACAGGTACTTTTTGTGTTTTTAAAAAGGTTCATTGTGTGAAAATGTACGATTTTGAAAAGGTATTTTTTCAAAGATTCCTTTTTTGATAATTTAAATTTTTTCGAAAGGTATGTACGTTTATGAAATATTATTTTTTTTTGAAAAGGTGCATTTATAACGTACTTTGTTGAAAATATACTTCTTTTTAAAAGGTCACTATTATTATTCTTAAATCGTAATTGTTAATTACGAACAACACTCAGGGTATTATGACCGGCACTGTTGTAGCGCTTATGGTGTTAAATTGTTTAACTTCACTGGCGATTTTGCCAGCCGACGAAGGAGGAGCGCTACGATTTACCAGTGAACAGTGCCATGGCTTCGTCTTTTAAACAGTAAAAAAAACGAATGCAAATTCACAGTAATGCGCGAGACTTGCTCTGGCCGGAGATCGCAGCGGGGTCATAGTTTGCTTTGTAGTAAAATATTTAACCCTCTTCAGTAAAAGAAAAAGCTTGTTTCCTGTCATTAAAATTTAATTTATTTATTATTTTATTACAAAAATAATGTTTCTAAAAGACGATATTCGTTTCTCTTAAATAAATAGCTCGGCAACATTTTAAAAGTTTACGTTTTCCATAATTTTTATCGTAAGCTATTTGAGAAAATTTTCTATCAATAAAATGAAGAAAATCGGAATTACACTCATCTGCTTTTACAAGTACACGCCCACCCCCATCAACCAAAACCATTTTGCTCTTTATCTTGTAAAATTTATTAAAAACGATTTAAAACCGATTTATGTATATCGGGCAGCTGAATGCAACCAATTTTCGGCCAAATTGCAAACCAAGTTAAGGTAATGCGAATAATGAAATAAATAAAATACATATTCCGCACACAAATAAATAATTGAAGAATTGAGAAAATAAAACTAAAAATATTCTGTAAAAGTCTGGCTAAACGCCCATTAACTGTCATTAATTTAAGGACATTATTACTAAATTGCTACAATTTCGGGCAACACCTACCAACAGCCTATGTCTCAACGCACGTGTGTGTGCGTGCTTATGAATGTGTGTGTTTGCGTTTGTGTGTATTGCATTGTAAATATAAATTTGGGGGATGTTAGAGAACGCATTAGGATTTTATTATTTGATAATATTCATTGTTGAGTTACACACACTTTCCTGGGACATTCTTTTGGGCCATTGTTGCTAAAATGTGTTACGCCTGCTATTCCACCCATGTCAAGTAAACAGTTAATGAAAACAAACAATTAGAAATAGGCGAACTTAATTGCACTTTGAAAATATATTAGAGAATTATTTGTAGGTTTTTTGTTTTTATTATTTTCTGAGAAAATGGGAAAAACTGACATAATTTATTTCCATAAAACACAATGCGGCTAAATTGGATTTAACACATAAATTTACATTTAAATACGAATACGAATACTAGAGTTAAAGGTGGGCACAATGATTTTTATATAATTTTGCGACAAAACGAGACTGAATGGATTGTAACAACTAAAAATACAAAAATATCTGCATTAAAAATGTTTTTATTAAGAAAATAAATCACATTTTCTTATTGATTTCTATTTGGTGCATTATTTTTTATTTAATATATTTTTGGAAGTCAAATTAGGTTACGAGTATTTTTAAAATTATCGTTCTTATTTTAAATACTCGTAGAAGAAAGAAAAGATGTAACTAGCAAATAAATCAAAATGACTCACCTACCGAAATTTTAAAAAAGTGAACGAAATTCCAGTGATACCTTTTAAGAAAATTTACATTTTTCTCTGTCATTTTTATCTTAAAGCAGCAGCGCACGTATTTGTCTTTTAAATTCCTGCCTGTAAATATATGTATTTTAAATATTTACTAACATAAGACATACAACAATACGAGTATTTGTTTTTCTTATTGTTCTTGCTGTTGTTGTTGTTCATATTACATACATATGATCTTGTGTTTAGAGTATGTATGGATGTGTGTATGTACAGCCAGATGAAAGTCATTCACTCATTCGTTTATTACAATTCTATTGATGATGTATTCTGAAGTAAGAACAAAATACCTGTGAAATCTTCTCAGACTTCAAGCGAAATACGGAGGGAAAGACAGACATTCAGATAAACACAGCTAAATGGACGGACAAATGGACGGACACACCGATATATTTACATACATGTGTACGAGTATGTAGAGTTCAATATCTGATGGTTGGTTGACTGGATGGATGAAAGGAATTCGTTGGACAAAAGAGTTGCACTTGTGCTTCTATTGGCAGCATTTCTCTTATCGGAAATACCAACAAACTAAAAGATTGGCCTTTTGGCGGAGCCACTTGAACATCAATTTATGAAAACTAAAAACAGAATCTCTAACTGACCGAATGTATGTTGCATGAATGAATGAATAAATAAACGAACGGACTGGATGAAATGGAAAAGTTCATGAAAACTAAAGAAAAGGCGAAATTTTCATGTAAAAAAACTAAAAATTAAAACAAAAATTAAGAATTAAATACCGAGTTGGTGGTAAGAAATCTGTAGAAAAACGCAGACACAAAACAAATGCGGTCAATATTAAAGTGAAAATGTTATCAAGCAAAAAAGAAAAACAAAAGAGCAGACGACATCAACACAAATATAAAACCCCGCGTTTGCTCTTTCTTCTGTTTGTTTAAAAACACGAGATTGTTTCAAGGAAACACACACATACACGCACACCTCCAAAAGCAAACATTTCTAAAGTTTTCTTTGAACTTTCACAAATGAATCAAGCAAATAGTGCGACAAAGTGTCAGGGGGAGAAACTTATGTTTCTTTTTTTTTCAAACTTATTTTGTCTTTTCTTATTAAATTTTTAAATAAATAAAACAATTATGTTAGAATTGCCGAATTATCTTATATATTTCAAAATTATTAATCAAAATACTCTCTATTCATTATTACAATATCAACTATACATAGATAACTTCTCTTTAAATCTTTTATCGGCTAGTAATCGAGAGACTTTACGACATTACGAGAATGGACATCGATTGACATCCCCAGGGCCAGTGACGTGTTGTTACATCTGCCAATACAATAAGAAGGAAGATCTACAATGAAATAAAAACATGAGAGTGTATTCAAATGAAAGAAATTTTTGGCACAACTTTGTTCATAATTCTTTTTAATAGTTAAAAATTAAAATTGTAAATTATATTTAGTTTATTACTTGAAATTTTCTAGAAATTATCTTTTTTAACGGAAGAGCTTACAACATTTTATTTCTTATGTGAACTGGCAGATGCCATGGTGCACAGTGCGAATCTTCAAGGCTGAAATACTGCGGTTCGACTGTAAATAGACGAAAAATAATTTTAAGTACTCATCCAGAGCCGAAAGCACATAGCAAGGAATTGCACCACTACACAATTATATGAAGACTTTGTTATTGGGCAACTGCAGGACAGTAAATATTTTCATTGATTATGAAAAATTGTCTGTGAAAGATGAACTTTTTATTACATAACATCAAGGATATTTTTACTGCAGGTGGCTCCATACGACAACTATTTGCAAACAAATTTCCCATATTTTAGTAAATTTATTTTTCATGAAAATTTCAAACAACATTTTTTTAAAGTTCCAAGATTATTTCAGATATCGCACCTTTTCTGAATGGTGTATCTACTATTGAGTTGCTTAACAGTGCTCTGTTCTCAGCAAAATTGGCTTGACTTAAATTTATGATTTGTATCTTTACTGGCGCATTTGGACTTTTATGTATGTATGTACTCGTATGTTCTATGTAGAAATTATTCATTTTCTTTTTAGTAATGAATTTCTGCGCTTACAAAGTCCCACGTTTAATTATAATTACCTTTCACTTTACTACTCATATCAGCTAATTACTTTCAATACTTTGGCCTGAAAAAGAAATTTGCCAAACGAGATACTAAATATAAGCGAAGAATTCACACATTTTATTTCGAAACTTATCAGGGGTAAATGTTTAAATCAAATGCAGAATCTTCAACGGTTTTTCTATAACTAACTCTAAGAGGTAATTAAATGTATTCGTTTAATTGCTTTCTTGTAATTAGTCGGTGTTTACTATAGTCAGTTTGGAAATCTACAATCAAATAAATTACGACTATAAGAAATTTTTATTCTCAAACGGGTGTAACATCTTCCATTCCCATCAACATCAAACTCTATTTGTTGTCCTTGCGTATGGTCATGTCAAATAAAATTTGTTATATTTTTAAATTTTCAAAATAAATAAAAATTCATTGGATTGAAATGAAGAGAGAAAAACGGAAAAAGGTAAAAAAGAAAGAAGCAACCTACGGACCAACAAATGAACATATTAAAACTTGTTGGCCAACAAATTGCTACAATCTTTACAAAACTATGATGGTGATGATGATGATGATGATGATGATGGTTAGCATGAGCAATAAATAGATTCCGAGTACTTGAGCGACTACAACGGGATGCCTGCTGCTGATGATATGAGAAACGTAGTACGCGCCGCGCAGCAATTGCTTCTTTTTCTATAGAAAAACCAAAAAGAAAAGAAGACGACAGAATAGAACATGAACAGAACATGAACAGTTTGAAGCATGTTGTAAGTACGAGTAGTTGTTAGTCGGTCGTAAGTATGGGAGCACTTTTGTCGATACAGGCATCACAGAATGAGTGCCGTCGATGTGTGTGTGAGTGTGTGCATGTAGCAAGTGACTGACTGGGATGCAGCATGCACTTTGCTTTTTACATTGTTACGGTGAGAATATTTGCTCCAAATTATAGTTTACCAAGAATCCAACTGAATTTACTGACTGAATGACTGCAGCCGCATGTACGTGCCAGTCGGTGTACGTGAGTGTTTTTTAGGTTTTTTTTTTAAATACTGTTCGATTATTTTCAGTTTTGTGTTGCGTATCATGGGCTGGTGTTCATGGTGCAAAACACTTGAAAATCGCAGTGTAAGCATAAATTTTGTGGCTATCAGTCCGTCCGTCAGTCTGTCTGTCCATCAGCCCGTCTATAGAGAAATAAATGTACTCGTACATGCAGAAGTATGTATTGCGTTCGAGAATTGAGAAGGCGGCCGCTTTTACGAGATATGATTAGGAATTTAAATGCTTTTGTATTATTAAATTAGTAAATATCCGGCTTTATCTCGCTAGATTAAAATTATATGAAATATGCAGGTGTACAATGCTACCGCCAACACTAACAGCCAGCCAGCCACTGCACCTGAACCACATCAACACGCTGTTTTTTTTGTTTTTTTTTTTTTTTGTTCAAACTTTATTTTCTTTGTGTCTGAAACTACAAGTTAACAAACATTCAGCGCCAACAAGTCAACCATCAGACGGACAGACAGACAGACAGACGTACATGAATACAAACATTGGAGCACATGCAAGTTTATTTAGTTTCATTTAAGTTGAACTTTAAGTCTGTTGCAGTTTCAAGAAAGAAAACGAAAAAATACCTTCTTGGCCGGCCAAGCGCGCTTATTGGATTTTTTCCCATTCTCTATTGTCGTTTATTTAAAATCAACCGTTGGCTGCCTTTAAGGTGGCCATGCTCAGCTTAAAAATTACAAGTTTACAGTTGAAAATTCTAAAAATTTCCATAGCAAGTGTTTCAGTTTGAGCATGATCATTTAGCTGGTCATCTTATTTGTGGTGTGGTGTGGTGCGGCGTGTAATTGCAGGCGCGCGCGCACTATTCTCAATTATTATATTGTTGTTTTAATACAACAAAAACAACAACAAAAAACAATAACAACAAAAATGAAAGATACGAAAAGATTCTACGATACATGGCAATTTATCGATCCACTTATCAATCTACAAGATAAATCATGTGGCATTTAATTCTAAACGATAGATCGTTTAGATGTTAGTAATGGTAGTTACGCTTCGTGTAGTTGTTGTTGTTGTAGTAGTGCTGGTACTAATAGTAAAATAGAATGAATATTGCGGTAATGAGATATGTTTATCTCAAAGCTTACAATTACATCTGTTAGAAGATACAAACTAGTAGACAAACAGGCGAGGAAAAAATTTTTGGATTACTACCCCAACTGAGCAGGCAAAGATCACTTGGCAAACGAGGAACTAAAGAAATAAGATCAATTGGTTTTACTTAATTAGATTTCTAATTCATAGTAATTTTAGCAAAGCTGCCAAGGATTGAACCGATAAAATTTTTAAATTTCGCAAACTATTTTTTTCTTCTAATTGGTGACCCTGTATTATTTAGGAAATTCCACGTTTTCAATATATTTAATATTCGCAAAATAATATGAAAGAAACTTTGAACTTTATTAAGTAAGAATTGAGAAACTCCCAAGAATTAAGAATTTCTAAATGAGTACAGTGAGCGGACACCGAAGGAACCATTGAAATGTGTCCGTACAAGGGGGCTGTCCGGCCAAGAGAACACTACAAATTTAAATCAACAAAAATTTGTGTAAGATTGTTAGTTTTTATTTAAAAATACTTTTATTAAGAAAAATAAAAATATGTAAACAATTAATTCAATTAATTGGGTATAATAACAAAAAATCATTAAATGTATATGTAAAAAAACAGAGAGAGAGAAAGAGAGAGAGAGAGAACATATTTACCATACCCACATTTAACTATGTTATGTGATATAGTAAATATAATAAACCGTGCCTTGTTGTTAAAGCGAACAAGTTAATAGAGTCTTGGCCAGTTTATTTGTAAATTATGACGTGAAAAACTCGGAAAAACTAAGCGAAATGTCCGTCCAAGAGATTATTTTTTGTCAAGCTGGTGTCCGCGTCCGCTCATGAGAAGCGTCCGTTCAAGGGAAACGACTGCAATGCAATGTAAAAAAATATGAAATACATGTGCGATGTGATGGTAAAAATTCAGATCCGTAAATTATTTTGGGATCGTTGTAGCCAATATTTTATATTCGAATAAATGAAAGAACAAGCTGTGATTAATTAAACGGCTCCCTCCATGCCCATAAGCAGTTAAAATTATGATTCGTGTTGTAAGAAATTAATATTGTTTTTAATTTTTGCTGCATATTTATTGCTCACAAATGGCTTGTTTCCGGTTTCCCCGGTTATAAGTTTGAAATGTTAATCAGTTTGTCGGTACGTGGCACAGCAGCGCTTAAAATTTCTCTCGATTAATTTTTGTAGTTTTCTTGTTAATATTTAGTCACTTTGAAATATGAAACGAACTTCTGTCATCCCACGTCAAATTTGATTGATAGTCTGGCCGGTTTCATTGTAAAATTGATGCGACTTGTTACAGAGAGCTTAATTCTAAAAAAAAACCTTTGGACTTTGGAGCTTTAAGTGAAGCGAGAACCTTCAAAGATTCAATTCTATACCCTCTATCTTGATGTGTTTCGCCGACAGTAATTTCGCCAATTGTAATTGATCTGCAGATATGTATAATATTTTAATATATTGTAGAACGGTATTTGTCTTTTATTATCCAGCAAAGAGAGTATTTTTATTTATTTATTGTTTTTTTTTTTTGCTGTATACGTTCTCTTTTTTTAACAAATCTGATCTAAATAACAGAAATGTTAACAACAATTCTAACCAGATTTAAGCAAAATCTTATCAGAGATCAGTCACAATTAAAACGTTAAATCAAAATAAACCAAAACTAAATTTGTTTTGTTGGCACACTTCTAAGATATCTGATTGGTTTTGGGATCAGTTTGACGTCAGATCAAACATAATATTTCTGATTGGACAATTCTTCATTATTTTATTTCAATTAGCAATTTAATTTTCTTAAGTAGCACTTTTCACGGTCGTTGTTGGTGGACTTTTGTTTTCTAATATTTGCCTATCGCGAATTGTATAGATGCAGAAAAAGGGCGTGTTTCATTTTGCCTCCTTAAAAGGAATTTTAAAACAAAAATATAAATTCTTTAACTAATTTCAAATATTAAAATATTAAAAATTTCATTTCCCCAGATCTTATCTGCAGTAAGTTTTTTTCTCATTATTATTATCTATCGCAGACAATATTACAACAACAATAACTCAACGACAACAACAACTCAACAACAGTAAGAAACTCAAAGAAGTCTTAATGGAAACTAAAAGGTGCAGTTATTTTGTTAACAAGATTGAACAAAGTTGTAATTGTGTGTGTTTGTGTTTGTAAATACAAGAGTTTAATGCAGTTGGAAATACTCGTTGGTACATTTTATCTCTATTGAATGCATTTCATGCGTTTTCTAAATAGCTGATGCTTGTTTAATATTTTTTGTGCTTCTTTCTTGCATCAAATGTTTTTCTCTATAATTTAGACTTAAAAATAACCCGAATTTCTATTTTCTTTATATTCTCTTCCTTCCTTTCATTACAAATTGTTTAAAGTGGAATAAATGAAGCTTTTAATACAAATTACTCGTAATTTGTATCATTTAAGAGTAAACAATAATTTAATATAGATCATATTAAATAGTACAGCATTTTAAATGTATTAAATGTTTAACTGTAATCGTTGCATCGTAAGAGGTGTAATTGATGTTTGTTCCCGCCGCCCACAGGGTATCAATAACACCTTCCACAAACTTCTCATGAACGAAATATGTATGTCTATATTATTTGAAAGAAGAATTAAATCATCAAAATTGTTCAAGAATATTTTTCATTTAAATTTTGATATCGACTTCTTTAACCAATTTAAATTCTTTTTCGCCAAACTGTAGCGCTAACGGTAACGCTAACTTGTGCTAATCTCTAATCACATTTGAGGGAGTGAGGCGCAAAATGGACAGCGCGAGTTCTGGCAACCCTTGTGCTAATTTAGTTATGTATATGTCGCCTCTCGATTCGTTCTGTTTGTATTATCTTGGAATAAACAATACGTAATTGTGATTTCCTTATTTGACATGACAAACTATCCTAATTGTTTCAAGTGAAGTGAACGAACTCTGTAAATTTCGTCCTAAATCCTCTACCACCACCGTGCGCCTAGATAGACAATTGCTTTTTTTGTGCTAAACTTCATGCACCTATTATACAAGCGATTTTTGCAAGACTTCTACCAAATTAAAAACATTTTTTCACAGAAGTGAACGAGGTATTGTGGGTTTTTGTGGGTTCAGTGTTTTGTGAGCTATAACCGTTTAAAGTTCCTACTACTACATTCAGAATTATTACTTATGCATGTTTGTTAAAGCCAAACAAAAAACACACAACATATAAATATATGTTACACATTTGGGTGGAAAAAGAAAAATAACAACAAGAGATCTGTACATACTAAGATGTAGGAGAATTGTGATCATACACCGCTCACCAACAAGCAAAAAGAGACGTCAAAAAAGCCACGTCGCAAAAGTCATCATGTAAATCGGGTGTAAGTTTGTGTCTTAAGTCTTTTGTTTTTTTTTAAGTATTTGAATTTGTTCTGGCATTATTGTATGTTAATGAAATCAATAGCATTCTTTAGGGGTTAACATACACTGGGCGATTCAAATACTTAAAAAAACATAAAAGACTTAAGAAACAAACTTAATGTTATGTTTTTTCGTTACGGAATTTCTTGATTCGGAATAATAAAAATATTTTTAACAATATTAGGAGCTGTGCACATATTACGTAACGCTCCAGGGGGAGTGGGGTTAAAGATTTGTTACGGATTGCAAATTTTGCACTGAAAAAGTAGTAAAAAGCGTTACGCGGGGGGGTGTAAAAAACTTCTGAAAACAGCGTTATGTTATATGTGCACAGCCCCTTAACTTCTCATTTATTCTATAAAAGAAAAAAATTAGTTTTCTTATCGGCCACCACGCTCAATAAGTGTAACTTGAATTAATATCAAAGAAAAAACTTGAATTAATATCAAAGAAAAAAAAAAAAAATACTGCATAAATAAAAAATAAATAAATAATTATAATTGCATAAGTTGATAAAAATGCTATGCAATAGCTTTACCGCGGCAGTCCCCGAGAGCCACACTTTCTTTTTTTTAAATAACTCCTTCGCTATACTTACTTGGTAATTGATATGCGTTCTTATTTGAGTTGATCTTTGAAAACAAAACGTGCAACGTACAATCAATCAAATTCATACTGAATTCAGGTCGATTTCAAAGCTTTTGCAAATTAAATTACATTCGTCCGAAAAAGAAACAAATTGCCATAGAAATTATTGTTAAATGATTTTATGGCCACCATATATTTTCAAGTTTTTTTATTTCGCACCAAAATGCCAGGGGAGTCTTTTTTTAAATCGACATGCCCACCACTGCCACTGCAGCAGCGGCTGTCAACAATTTAATATGACAAGCGCCAGTAGTTAAATAGTACAAGCATTTTTATATAAATTTATTTTATTATTCGCTGCTGCTACTTGTCTAACAAAATTAAACAAAAAATTTTTATAGACTCAAAAAGCAAAAAAAAAAAAAAATGCATTTTGGAGTATTTTTTGTTTGTGTTTGTTAAATTTTCATTTTAAATGCTCGTTAGGAGTGCAATAATTTTGTTTATTTGACACGGTGTTAAATATTTAATTTAAATCATTCATTCATTGGGGTTTGTTTGAAATTTTAACCGATATATTTTTTTACTTCACATCTTGTTGTTGCATGTGCCTCAACATTGAATACTTCAAGTCAACTTTATCTTGGTAAAATTCCTAGAGCTGGCTGGCTGGTTGGTTGGTTTTATTGTTTATAGTATTTCTCAAAAAGAGAAGAAGAAGTAGAAGTAGAAAAAAACCAACTTAATTTTCGCTTACATTCTTAAGAAGTCATAAAGGTGGAATAGCAAAAATTTCCATATTTGCGTTCCACTTAAATAGCCGCCAAAACAAACTAAATTGCTATAACAACAACAAAAACAATAACAACAGAGTCAGTTAGCCAAGCCGTCAGTCATTCAGTCACTCACTCAATTTTAAACTAAACTTCACGCTTTAAAGTCTCCCACTCCGTAAACAAGTGCATTAAACGCACAGACACGCAAACACTACCACCTCATACACATGATTTACAGTAGAGATGAAAAGTGTTCGAGTTTATGAAACAAGCAACTGTTGCAACTGCTTTTTCTTTTTTATTTAATGGCAACTTTTATCACGGACTGTATCTGCTCGATACTAATGTACGATGATACGACCGAAAACACATACAAGTGGATTTTGTATTTTATTTTTATACTGTAAAGAAAGATTTTTGAATGATGGAACAAATGAACTTGTAGCTGATTGTATGCACAGTCACATTTCGTGTAAAGAAATTAAAGTTTTGTTACAAATCAGAAAGACAAATAAACGAACACGTAACTGGCGGGATACAAAAATTAAACAAAAAGAAAAGAAGCGAACACCAGTGAGAATATCTTTAGGTACAATCTATGCAAGTGCAAAAATATAAGACCGATTTAGTTTATAAATTCTAAAAACTGATCGTTTAAACAAATCGTTTTGAATTTCCTTCGAGATTTCTTGACAGCGATATATATTTTCTGTGGTTATTATTTTCGTTTATTCATTTTATTTTAGAGATCTTAAGTCTCTAAATTGTTAACAGTAGTTTACATACATACACACATAATTACATACAGCCATACTGTAGAGCTTCCTAGGACCTGTAGATGTCAAGACATTATATACATTTTCAACACAACATGTTGCATGGCCGATCCACACAATGTCGCCCGAATAGAAAATTTGTTTTGGTGCTCTGCCGGCGCCCCTATTTTTGGCGTATTTTTCTTAGCATTTTCATTACAATAAAACTCACCTGCGAAAGACTGACTGCATACACCTCTTCCGAAATAGTAAATGAACTTGACGTTTAATTACAAACGTGAGTGTAACTGCATACAATGTTACACCGACAGAGAATAGTAAATATATGAAAGTATATAAATTAGAGATGTTACGAATACTCTTATTCGTATACGAATATTCGCATATTCGTATTCGCCAAATTCAAGCGAATATTCTTCGAATATTTTGCACATCCTTTCCAAGAAAAAAGCAATACATACATTTCAAAAAGTGCATGAAATGTACAAAAAATATTAATTTAAAAAAAATTGTAAAGAAAACCCTTTGTCTTTGGCGTAAGTTAATTACCTCTTTAAAAAATAAAGAAATATATATATATATTTTGCAAATAGCATTTAAAAATTAAACTCTTATACGAGTATGTTCATATCATGTTAAATAAGTAATCAAACAAGGACTTAAAAATTGAAGAACTAAAATTTAATATGTGAAAATCCACCGATACAGGTGGCTGTGTCATCTTCCAAACAGCACTGAGTTACTAAATAATTTTCAGTAGTGGTCGTCTAATTCGGCATCACAATGTCATAATATGGTTAAATACCTAAAGTAGTGTGAAGTTTTATTTTTCAATTTATTGTTACTGACTCAAAGGGAGGGATTTTTTTCAATTAAATTTTTCAAATTAAGTAGTTCTAAACTTTAGAAGTAACATTCGTATAACGTATTCGGTGAATATTGTTTCAAACATTCGTATTCGTATTCGCGAATACTAAAATTTAATATTCGTAACATCACTAATATAAATAAATGCATGTATATATAAACATACATACATACATACTCGTATTTCATGTGAAATAGTTATGTTAAATCGTATAAATCGCAAAACTCCCATTTAAGCTTAAATGAAAACTATGGATACATAAATATAACTCAATTTCAAAAATACCACGCCTACAAAATGGCCTTTTTCCTATCTGTCTGTATGGCGCGCATACATACAGACATACGTACCAACATATCCACACAAAAGTTAACCAAGTTTGAAAATTGTGCAACATACCGTCCGTATCTAGAAATAACTAGATTTCATTTATTTTTTAAATTAATTTTCTTAAAATCATTTTGAAATATTGATGATTTAAGCAGGAGTTATTTGTGTTAAAAAATCGTTTTTATTATTGAAACAAGAAGCAAGAACTAGACAATTTTAATATACCAAGGAGCAATGGAAAATCGATCAACATCAACTCGGATTTCAGCATACACGGAACAGAAGAATGTGTATGTCTGACGACCCCACTCAACTATCGTCAGTGTTCATTTGTAGCATGCTTTCACTGCTTGTTAAGTAGCTCTTGAACGTCATTCTAATTCTTTTGTATGAAAACTGAATACGAGAGTTACTTCACTTTTAAATTAATGTTAATTAGTTATTTTATCACATTAAATGACAGAGTTTCAATCCCGTTATTTGTCCTAAATAGAACCAAATATTAGTAAAATTGTCATTGTTAAAAATAACTGATAAACATGAACACTGACGGTAGCTAATTGGCGACTTCTGTAAACATTGTTGTGCCGTTCTTCCGTGTATGTTGAACGCTAAGCTGATGTGTTGTTTTTTTCTTGCTCTGTGAGAAATTATGATTTAATATGCGGAAAACATTTATCACATTCCAAAAAGTTTATATTACGAAAATAAACTGAATAACCAAGAAACCACTGATTTGCTGACTAAATCACATTAAGAGAATCTAAAGATTATTTTACTGTGCTGCGTTAATGTTTTGGTTGGTCCTCGAGTTATGGAGAAATACATAAATGCAAAAAAAAAAATCGGAAATTGGTAAAAAAGAGACTAAGGCCACAATATTTTTGTACCCCATCAAATTAATAAGGAACAAATTTAAACCTAAATCGAAACGGATGCAAAAAGATTTAATTTGTAAGCCGGTGTTTTCGAGTTTTCAGTGATTTGGAATCTGAATTTAGTGTTTTTTTTTTACTTTATTGAGAAGATTTCATAGTTATGCAGCCATGTGACAGAGACCGATTGCGTTCGGAAACGGCTCTTAAAATTGATAAAACATATTTCGGAATGAAATAAATTTAAAAGAAATTAAAATTTTACGTTTGATAATTTAAAAACTAAAAATATTTTCTTATTTTGAAGATCCAAAATACGAATACGAATGTAATTAGTTTATGTCCGAATTGTTGTGAGTGATTTTTGTGTTGAAAATGATAAAATCGGAAAGCACCATTTCATAATTTACAGAAGCTTTGAAACTTTTCTCGCTCAGATTATGATCATAAAGCGATGGTTTTGAATAATAAGGCAAATTATTTTTTATGTGCTAAACTCTGATATTCTATATTTAAATGTTTCCATTAAAACATTCTTTAACGGCATAGAGGGTGGACCATGCGTATGAATTTGCCGCCTGATGTGACCTTTGAGGTCATACCTGTGTGCCCTCGGTGTTACTCGGGGTGCTTGTAAACACATATTATCACACGGTGTTAAGAGCACTGTGGGGTTAAGCCATAATTGCAGGTTCCATCATTAATCTATAACACATCTGTTCTCCATGGGTGGCAATCCGCTAACAGTCTCGTTACTTGTAAGTATAATTACAAAGAATATTTACCAAACACTATCCATTCATTCATCCTTGTCTTATTAGTTAAAATATTAATTAAAATTTAAACAGAATTTATTTTCTTATTTTTAAAATCGTATCTCGAAACTACTTTTTAAACGATCCATTCAATATTTTTTATCTTGTGTCTTTCACCAAACAGCCAACTAACCAACAGATTCTTCGCAAAACTCAATTTTGTTTAAAACTTTTATGACGACATTTAAAAGAACAAAAAATAAAAAATAAAAAACTTAAAATTCTAAAACTTTTTCTCATCGAGGATTCTAAATATGGGCGCCTCCAAGAAACTTGGGCGTCATCACATCAACATAAACTTTTTCTGTTTAGTGTTTTTGTTGCTGTTGTTGTTGTTATTCGTAATAAAATAAATTTATATCCTACAAGTATTTTATTTTTATTTTTTACCTACATTTAAGTAACAACAAAAACAACAATAAAATAAAGAAAAGAAAAAAAATATACACAAAATCGTAATTTTGTTAATTTATGACAAACAGTAAAATTCAAATATTTTTCGTTAAAAAATTACAAGGGAAAAAAATCGAAGAAAACAGCAAACAGCAAACATTTGCAAAAGAAAACATGGATACTAGCTGACTCACACGGACACATGCACTTATGTTTGGGTATACATTCATACATATACTGGAGAGCACAAGTGGATACACGTTTCTCATGCATTCCTTAAAAAGGCATCACATTCTGCAAAATATGCAAAACTCAACCAGATTTTCTACTAAAAGTATTTATTATGATCCGGTTAAAGGGCTGAGCAATGTTTTTTTTTTTTAATTTAATTTAAACTTAAAACCGAAGTTTTGGCGACCAAGTTGGCAAATCTCAATTATTTTTTATGATAAATTGCGCCTATGTTTGCTAACAGAGAGAGGTGATCGGGCCAGAGGACATTTATTGGTTACGAAACAGGCAAAAAACGCCAAAACCCCCAGAAGGTACTCTAAAGCAAAAAAACTAACACTGTCAGAAAAAAACGGGAAGAAACATTTGTACCAGTACAATAGTGTGCCAACAAAATTTAAAGAATTTTGGTCCAGAGTCGAAACGGCTTGGTAAAATATTCCACAGCATAATATTGAAAACTTCTTCGAAAGCTTGCCAAGATGTGCCGTATCGCATAATTAGGAAATTGCAAATAAAAAAATTATTTTTTAAACGAAATTTCATTTAATCTTTAGGTTGTTCTTAAATGTTCTTGAATTTAATTTTGATTTCATGAATAGTTTAAACAAAAACTTTAAGTGGTTTTCCATCATTTTATGTATTTTACTCCGGTTTTAAATCTTCCTGGTCATGTCTTAACCGTCCAGCAAATTTTATCCAAATACATTAACCTGTTTTCGAGTTGTAGTGGAATATGCACGATAAGATATTCCGTCTAACCATTTGCTGTGACGTCACAAAATTGGCATTTCGATAGTAATAGGCGACAAGAAATGACTAGATGTGTGTATCTTTAAAAATTTTAACGAATTTTGTAATTTTCATCTCTCATTCACTTTAGGAAGAAATGGGAGCTGAGTTCTTCCCTGCTCTCAGCCCTTTTTCACAAATTGCTGTAGTGAGTTGGCATAGGAAACCTTTAAGGCACACAATAGTTTCAGCATTTTTGTGTAAGACAAGCAAGAAGCACTTTAACCCTGTTTGACGCATGAGCCTTTTTGTCCTCTCCTGAAAAAGGAGCAAAAATTAAACTTTAAGCGGACATGTGTCTTTTGCAATGTCGCACAGTGCGACATCGTTTAGACATTATTATTAAAAATTCAAGCTCTCTTCCGACAATCTACTAGAAGAGAGTAAGAATAATCTTACAAATGCTTTTGGGGTGAAATTGAGTATAAAAAAGAACTTGACGATTTTAAGATGAGTTACATAGATTTTTTTTTTTTACGTAATCGAAAAGTGTCGTTCCACCACTCCACGCAATATGGAAAGGAACAGCCAGCTCATTCTTCAAAATTTGAAATAACGAGTGTCGTAGGGAATCATTTTATCTTATCGTAAGAAAATTTTAAAAATTAAAGAAGTCTATTTGCATACAAAAAATTTAAATGTTGAAATATCTTTTGAAATTTATGGCTAATGCCACACAGTTTAATAACTTATTTTTATATTTATGCAATAAAAAATATTTTGCTGTGCGAAACGCTGTTGTGAAGTATTTAAAAGGAAAGCAGAAAGTACTGAAGTTGTTGTTAAGCCCAAAACAATTTATCTCCCTAATGATTCTCAACCCAAGTCAGTTGATTTGCCAATGTAAACCTCATCTCAACTATACCTCTGTATTTATTACGATTTACAACCAATTTTGTTGTAAGTCATAATACGAGTAACACTTATCGAAGGCAATCTAAGTGAACAGCTGATTGTCGGTTGTGTCAATCTGGATTCTATTATAACAACTCAAACAGCATGTCATAAAATACCAGATGGTTTTTGTTAACTTAATTTAACACATTTAGTTGCACACATCACAATCAGCGAACGAAATATTTGGGTAACGATACCCAAAACTTTGCCGAAAATTTAAACTTTAGCTGAATGTGTGATATGACATGTTCATGTTTAGGAAGGTTTGATTAATCGTTTATTCAAATATTTAAATATTAAATTTTTTAATCAATCGATAAATTACAATTTTAATTGTTGAAATTTATGAATAATTGATTAATCAGAATTATGAATAATTTACATTTTAAATAATTTAGATTTTTACTTTTTGTTTTGTTTCTTGGAATCTATTAATTTCGATTTCTTTGCAATATTTTATTTGTTACATTTAGTTTTGAATAACATTATTAAAAATTTTGGTATGTTAAAATTCTTAATATTTTAATTCTGACTAATAAAAACCGTTGGTTTATCGAATAATTTATTAATCGGAAATCATCATTAATCGATTAATTGCACATTATTAGTTCGGATAGATAATTTAGTTTTCAATTTTATTAGAAAAAATTTTGTATGTAAGTAAATATCAGTCCGTTTGAAAGAAATCTTTTGATTAGTCGATTCTTAACTTTATAACGCTTTATTTGCTAATTCTCATTTTTTATATTCTTTGTGAAAACCAAAACAATTTTTTTTATATTTGAATTATCAGCATTCTGATTAAAAAAAATCATGTTTGTGAATCGATTAATTTTTTAACCGGAAAAGGTAATTACACGATTAGTCGGTTCATTGCACATCATTAGTTCTTCAGTATAATTTTTTGTAATTTTATTTAAAAAATAAATATTTATATTCTCTTGTTGTTTTTAACAGTTTCGCGGTACCATGAACACCCTTAATATTTCTTCAACACAGAAATAATTTGATTGTTAAAATGTTGGCAGTTTTCTTGGCAATGTTTTGCAAACATTTAGAAACGTGTACCAATTCAATCATACTCCTCACAGTTGAGTGAATAAAAGTTATCACATCGTTTGGACTAGAAATGAAACTAATTCATGTCAAAGTCGTTTGGGGTGCCAGGTCAATTACTCGCGTTTATTATAAACCGATTTAGTGACAAGCAAATAACTTGCGTGTGCATGTATGAGCAGTTGACGGCTTCTTAACATTTGATTTTTGCCTAGAGGTGACATAAATGTTTAAGGGACTCCCAGTTTGAGCCATAGTCTAAATAGCTGCTCCGTTCAATGTTGGCCGATGGAATTGTTTATTTTTGTACGAATAAGAGCAGCAAGTATCAGACTTTTCAGTAATTTGTAGCGGCTCGTTAAGGCAGTTTTATTATTTTGATTTGATATTTATTTTTATGATTTTGTTTTTGAAGTCAAGGAGGGATGTGTGACTGGTTAAACTTGGCAGTGTATTCACCAGAACTCCTCAGCGGGTGGTATTTACAATAATAATAATAAAAATCACAAAATACAACAACAGCCAGCGAACGAGGCGAGCGAATAACTAACATTCAGTCATGTAACGAAGTCATGTCATTGTTGTTGCTCATGTTGCTGCTGTTACGATTCCACAGACGGGGGATGGATGTGTCTCTAGATGATTTCTATTACTTTTTTTATGATCAGGTTTACACATACGCACACATATTACACATGCATATTCAAACTTTAGTTTGTTTATGTTACAAAAAAACTGATGCTGCTTAATCACACGTACGCGTGGACAGACATTAAAAAAAGCATTTAAGAAAAAATATAAAAAAACATAAAAAAAAAAAAAAATAAGGGGAGTTAAGGTGTTGCTGGGGTAGAAGCGATGCGAAAGAACGCAATAATGTAAAGCCAGCATCAGCTGCCACTTAAACTGAGTGCTATCAGAGCTTTCGATCAAATTGACTATCAGGTTTCCTTTTCAGCTGCGACTGCTGAGATGAGATTACAATTTTACAAATTCAAATGTTCGCCCCGGTTTTTACAGGTTTTTCAGATTTCATTTTAGGTCCTGCACAAGTTTTCAATACATTTTCTTTTGTTTCATTTTTCGTTATTTTCCAATAGTTGTTAAAGAATGGACAACAACGAAAACAAAAAACCTCTTTTTAATAACCGGGTGTAAAACAGCACTATTAATACATGACAATTATGAATTGGTTGTGTTGTGGTGTGGTGTGGTTTCGTTGTTGCCTGAAAAAAATTAACTCTTTGGCATGCAGCTATAGCAGATGAGCAAGCGCCCTTTTCATAGGCGCCCTGCATGGTCACATGACGGTTGCTTGAGATGCCTCATTAATTTGTTGTTTATCGCACCTTGTTAAAAACTCATGAATGTGAATATAAAAAATGTCAATAGGCTGGCAATTAATAGACTCAATTTAATGCCAATGTTTTTCTTTATCGTAATCGGAAAAAAAGCAGAAGAAACAATCTGCCAAAAAAAAAAGAACCCAACACCATCCACAATCAACACAATGAAATATTTTAAGTAAAAACTTAATCATTTAGCAAATATTAAAAAGAAAAAAAACACAAAAAAATATTGCTTTGAAGGTTATAAAATCTCAAGAAGATAAAATGTTTTTTAAGATTTACAAAATAAAAATATTAAGGGTACGCACGCACAGTCGTTAGTTTAAGATCCTTCAGGTAGCAGTGTTTTCCATTTTATTCAGCAAAAACATCCGGAATTCAAGTAGTATTTAGAAATAGCTTTAATAGGTTACAAATGTTTCCTGGGATGTTTACTAAAAGAATTTTGCTGCATAAATCTAATCAAACGATTTTGTTATATTTTTGTCTAAAAAATTTGATAATATATTTAAATATAACAGTTTTCAGCCAAAAACGATTATCCATTTACAATATTGGAGCTGATTGTTTTAAAAGTAGTTAAGCCGTTACGTTTAAAGCAAATTTTGAAAGTCAAAAACAGTCTAATATGCTGTATGCGGTAATCAAGACAACAAAATTTGTATAATGCAGCAAGGTGATCGCTAATGAGTTGATAACATATTCGACAAAATAGCTTAATTATTAAATTAATAATTTCATTAAAACAATGAAAAATCTATATTAATGCAATAAATTATTTCATGAGAACAATGAATCAACAAATACGTAATAACTAAAAGTTTTTAGAATTTGAATTAGAATATCCAATCAGACTACCAGAACGTATTGTAATACCGATTTAAAGGCCGCACCACTTCTCATCAGCTTTGGTTGATCGCTTTTACTAATTATGTTAGTCTGATTAAATATCCTAATATTCCAAAAAAAAAATACTTAGTGATTTTAGTTTTTATTAACTCAATAATTTTGTCAATATAAAGAAATATTTTTCCTACAATAGCGTAACCGCTAAATTACGTTCACGACATTAATTCATGTTTAGTGAAATTTTAATTAACATAATTATTAGAATAATTAATCTAACGAACCGTGATGTTGTATCAATTTTAATTAAACTTTTCATTGCACTATTTTCGAACTTTACAAACTTTATTAAGAACATTTTTTCCCACTGTATTCTAGTTTAAAGACCAGAAAGCAAAATTTAAGTTTTATGTGAACAAAACACTTGAAACCATATCGAAGAGACTTCTAAACTTCTTATCCAGATTGATTTCATTTATGTCTAAATCTCTCAAACAATTGAAGAATGATAGAAGTAATCACCAAAGATAATTTTATGATGTTTTTTTTTTTTTGGTTCTCTAATCAAAATTTTATTCAAACATTTATTTATTTTAACAGTCAGTGAATGCATTCTCTTGCTACTCAGAACACATCATGATAAAAAATCTAATGCAAACAAAATCATGTTAAATGAACAAATAAGCGTTAAAATTGGCAACAATTGCTACAGCAATTTGTACTCAAGTCTTTTTGTTTTGTTTTTTGTTGTGTCGTTCTTTATTTCGTTAATGCATGAAGTGCAATCTGAACAGCAGCTACCAGCATATCCAACACCATAGAAACACATGCAACATATACATACGTAAACGTTCTAAACATATTGATTATGTCAGAGATAACACAGATATTCGAACAAAATACAGTGGTGAGCCAAAAATGATTTGGAGAAAGTGAATATACAATTCACGAAACGTCGATACAATATGGAATAAATAATTGTAATTTTATGTTCATTAAAAAGAAGACATTAAGCGTAATATATAAAGGATATGATACAATAAAAGATTTGGAGACATTTTTGATCAACAAATATACAAAGAAATTGGTTTTAAAGGTCGTCGTTAGCTTTTAGTAAAATATATTTGAAACGCATCAATATTACAAGGAAACAAAAAATGTGTATATGAAATAATTTGCACGCTCCCTCTCAGCAGAGTTCATATGTATATTTTTATTGACTTTTAAAACGTCTAAGTTCAAGTGTTAATAATTCAAACTATGTACATATGTATAAATGAAAATTTATTTCGAGAATTATTGATTATTCAAACACAAACATTACTCATAATGGAATACACGGCAGCGATAACTACATCACATGCTTCCGAGATAAGTTATAAAATAGTTCCAAGAGAAGGTACGATACCGACTCAACATGAAAAATGTAGCCATTATATTATTCGATGCGTTTATTGCACTTCACTGTACGTAGTTACAAGTATTTCTAATGTTCCATCTCAAACCTTAATAACTACGTAATTTTGTACTACAAAAATATCATCTTTAAAACACAATTGCAATATTTTTGCAACAAACAACGTCTTTGACTTCGAACATGCTTCAAACGAAACATGTTGCAGTAGTAAGTAACATAAAAGGTTACTTGCTGTTCTCCAACAAATATCAGTCAGTCAGTCACTGGTGGAAGTTGTTCGAAAAACTCTTTTTATAAATTTCAAAATTTCATCACTAAAGAGAATAAGATCTTTTAAAGAGAATTTAATTTTATATTAAAAGAGTAAATTTATTATGGAAAGTGAAGGTGGGTGACGACTTTTAGGAATTATTGAATCCGAAAACAGAGAAGTAATTGAATTAAAGAAAATAAGATATAAATAAATAATCTAAGTTCAAAACATCTTTAAAAAATAAAGTATTTATTTATAACGAACGTTTTCGTTTTCTCAAGAGTATTTTGGCTTTTCAAAATGTGGGCAACGCATGCATGTCATGTTGCTAACGAATTTGACAATGCATAAGAATAAAACTATTATTAACTAACTAAAAAAATCTTTTTTAGTAACGCATTTTGAAAAATCATATGTGTAGTTAAAAACAATTATACATATCGCTTCTTTATTGCAACGTAGTCATATCTCAAAAAAAATTTAAAGTTTTCAAAACGTAAGCATTTATATGGACGGCTTGAGCATATAAGTGGATATAGCTTCGGTTTAGATAGAGAACTTTTTAATCATCATCATCAGTCACCCGCCCCATTGTCCAGTCAGTCGTCAGTCAGTGTAAGTGTTGCCTGCAGAGAAACTGAAATATTTTGGACAAACCGCTTAGACGCCAGGCCAGGCCAGTCCACATTATTTGTTTCTTTATTGCACTGTGTTCGATAATGTTCCAATTTAATTTTTTTTGTATCAATTGTTGTTGTTGGTTTTATTGTTTGCATTTCAATTTCCTTTTATTATTTTAAGAGAATTTTGTCAAGGAAAATTGTTTGTTGCTCGCCAAAGAGTAATAAAAACATAAATAGAGCAAAACACAACACAACCGAAAGGCAAAGATTATTAGTGTCCTCAATTACAACAACCACAATAACTTGGATACCTAATCCTCAGCAACTTAACTTTAAATTTTTGTTATTATTGCTGCTGCTGCTGCTGGCAATGTTGCAGACTGTGTTGTCATTGTTGCTGTTATTTGCAAAATTATTCATACATTTTAATTGTGCTGAACAGTGTTATCAATTTTTTGGCGAAAATAATTTATAACGAATTTTTTTCCGTCAATAACAATCTAGTAAATTACAGAAAATCCATATCGCACTGGAAAAAATATTATTTCCAATAATTTCAATTAACAACATTGTCATGAATTTAAAAATTGCAAAAATACGTTGATTCAATGAATGTCACCTTGTTCAATGTACTATAGTGCATTTAAAAGCATTCGTTGTTTTTATAATTTAATCGTTGTTCATGAGGTGAAAATTAATTAAAACTGTCTTTAGAACAATGAAATTGAACTTCAGTATTTGTTGATGTTTTAAAAACTCAGTAGATTCAATGCACTTTTAGCAATAAAATCGCAAGATTACTTGTGTCTGCAAAATATTTATAAAAAATCGCTGAAATGGCGGCGGTGGTGGCGAGTCTGCATTTACTCCGGCTGTATTACTGTTTTTGCTTGGTGGATAGGCTGCCTGCTTGGAGTGCATATGACTGACTGGAGAGCTAAGAGCCAACAAACAAACCAACCAACTTGCCAACCAACCAGCAAACCTACCATCTTAGTAGATTATTACTACCACGACTACTGGCTGATGCGGCGGTTCATCGTCTGTTGTGTGTACTCTGTGCGGTTGGTGTTCATTCAGAGTGTATTATCCATACATACACTTTTTAAACTTTTATTTTGTACATATTTTTCTGTCGTCTTGGCTGCATGGCCAAGATATTGTGTGTTGCTTTTTACAGTGCCTCAGTTACGTGTCGCATTTGGTTGGGTTCACAACTCAACTTGTATCGAATATATTAAACGACAATTTCAAATGACGAGTTGTCAATATGAAAGAAAGAAAAAAATCTTGAAACAAATATAAACAAACTAAATTATTAATGAAATTATACATAAATGAAAAAAGTTAAACGTACATATAAATAATTAAATATCATCTTCATCAGGCAGCCCATCCATAAAAAGTGACAAAATAAGCCAATAAAAAAGATCGTTATATAACGTCGGAATCCTATTACATAATACGAATTTAGAATTTAAAAACCAAAAAAAATATACACAAATCATTTTCATACTCAAAAATATCATACATACTTATGTATGTATGTATACCATTTCAAAAGAAAAATATATCGTACATACATATACATATATGTATGTATATACGTATACTCAACATACTAGTAAACTCATATATGTACTTACATACATGTGCATACATATGTTTACATAAGGAATTTAAAATTGTAGTGATTAAATCGATGAATGGATGACGGAATTATGTACCTTAAGAAGTCACGTAATTTTTAGTCAAACTGCCTAAGACCTGACATCGATGTCAACTGATTGATACAAGCCGTCTTTTATTCATAAAGAAATTTCTTCTTTCTATTCTTTTTCTTTTTTAATCAGTCTCCCCAGAAAAGCAAACCTTGTTTAAGAACATAAATTTATTGAACTTAAATAAATTTAAAAAAAGTGGGGCAAAATCGTCATAAAAACCAAAAAACGAGAAAATATTCCAGAAGAAATGTAATAATTAGATATGATCCATTTTCTCAGTTGGTCCAAATACTTGATTAACTTAACTTTCAGTATATTTGGAATTTTTAAAAGACACATAACATTTGTTACAAACATATTACCAGACGTATGTATGTATGTATGCATGTACAATACAAACACATGTACAAATGTATGTAGGTACTCATATATATCTGAGTGTGTGTGTGTGTGCTTGTGATTTTTTGTGCTTGAAAATAACTATGGAAGTGTAATTATCACCAAAAAAGAAAAAAACTTAGTTAATCTCGTGTAAATCAACTTCCTCGTGTAAAAATTTACAACCCCATCTGTTTGTCGTATATTCCCCATAGAGGTCTCTTCTTTTTCTCTTGTGCTTAATTTTGTAGAAGCAAAAAAAATCAAAACTTATCACAGCTCCAAGAGTGCATGACATAAAGAGAGAGCGAAAGAGAGAGAGAGTGAAATTGTAAAAAATTATTATATAGTAAGCAAATCAAAAAGCCAATAACACTTTTTCTTGTGGACTATAATAATCTCTTTGGTTTTTGAGCACTCACCTGTCAACCTGGTTTGAAGTCACAGTCTGGTCTGACATATAAAACCCAGCACATGGACGACAGGCCGTTCGATGAGGATTGCCATTTTACCGTTTACAACATTGATACTAGTTAAAGGATTTCCTGAATATATTTGATTTTTGTTGATTTTAAAAGAAAAACGTAACACGAATTCACAATTTTCTTAATTTATTTTTAGCTTTAAGATCCCTGAAGGAAGTCTGGGTCTAGGTGTCTCCAAGTCTTTTTTTCGAATAATTTGGCGTCTATATTTTTAACTTTAACAAATTAAAAACAAGCGTTTGCACAGAGTTTGTTTCCAATTTTAATACTGTGAAAATGTATTGAAAAGTGTATGAAATAGTTTTTATCCGTCTACAGCACAGGAAGTTATCTGCGGTAAAATCAGTCAGTAGTACTGATGACAAAGTCAATAGAGAATCAATAATGCGCTCTATTTGCGTTTGTATTAGCAGAAACTTTGAAAGCTTATAGCTTCAACAACACAAACCCAAATTTTTGAAAATTATTGATTGTCCACATGTATCAATAAATATCTTTCACACAGACATAAATTTGTCAAAATGGTTTTTATATTGAGAACGTAAAATGCATCACAAAAATCATCTTGCCTATTAATTACATAAAAGATTTTTACTGTCTCAATTATCAAATTTAATTATTTTACGTACATACATATGTATGTACATATACATATTTATTTATAAAGTTCATTAAAGTTATTTGTTTGGTCATAGTTGAGAACGTCAAGTTAAATATTGAAGTTATAACAGAATCTTAGGACATTTATTTCGCAAGGACATTTATTTCTGTAGGACATTTCAGCAAACTATCCTGCTGTTGAATGGCAGTTCTTTATTCTTTTTTCATGAAAGAGTTATGGGAATTAAAATATTCCCTGTATCTGTTGTTTTACATACTAAATCGTTTCTTAATTCGAATATTAAAACAGAATTAAAAGAGATTTTGGAAATATCTCTTTGCCTTAAAGGGGAAACGAGACAGACAACAATGTTGCCTCTACAATACTTTCATGCAGAACAACCACCCGAGGAAGAGAGTTTATTTTTCACAGAACTAAATTTGAAAAATAGAAAACTAAATATATTTTTTGACACTTGTGACATTCGTGACACACTAATCAATTATTACGTGAATTTTTTTAAACAAGTAGGAACAACGGGCAGTTTACGCGATAAGGCACGTTTTTAAATAAAATAATAAAAAAAATATTATCGGAATAAAGCAAAGATTTCCTGGTACAACATTAACTGAAAGTAAAGATTTGCGAATATAAATGTGAAAATAAAATAACGAGTGAAACCATTTTTTTACATAAAAAAAATTTTTCCCAACCAAAATGAAATGAATGTAAGAGTGCTTTAGAGTTCTTGAGTTTAAAGTAAAAAGTGTTTGTAGCAGGTGTGATTTTTATAATTTAAAGTTACTTGAAATAAATAATTGCAGATCCAAAAAAATCTATTATGGATTTGAGGAAATATTTGTGCTCAACAGCACTTTTCCTATTTGACATGTACCTCTCTGGTGTTGTGTTCC
Organism: Lypha dubia; assembly: GCA_947311025.1. Lineage (NCBI taxonomy): Eukaryota > Metazoa > Arthropoda > Insecta > Diptera > Tachinidae > Lypha > Lypha dubia. Next base: position 1,238,471 of record OX371264.1, on the reverse strand, counting down.
TTTTTAATTCAGTTTTCTAATCTTCATCCATCACCCATGTCACTTGCTCAATTAGTATTTGTTCGCTCACTCAATTACTGACTCACTCTCTGGGTTGTTTAAAGATTCACCCCTAAATGAGAGAAAGAATACGAGAAGCCAACCGCACCATTACAAACAATGCTGGCAATCGATTTTGTTTCCGGCATTTTCACGTGGTTGTTGTTGTTTCATTCTTCTTTTTTTTTTTTTTTTTTTTTGTTGCAATTTTAATTTATAAAAATAAATTTTTAGTTGAAGTCGAAGACATAAATCATTGTGTTTGTCGTGTTAGTGTGTGAAAGTCCAAGTTAAAGTGCCACTGATGTGGGTGATAAAAAAGCGGAAGGAAAGAACGGAAAATAGACATTAAAGTGAAAGCAGCAACAAAGCAACAGCAACAACACCAGTTTGTTGAGGTTAAATTACCAGCAATTTTTATTTAAAAGTTTAATGTTATTAAAACCATTTAACAAGGACTTTCGACTGCGTCATTCATTGCTATCATACGAGAAAAACCTTATTAAAATTTATTTCTTTTTTCCTTTCGTTTAATAATTTAGCAGACGAACTAATGAAAAGTACAATTTGTGGCGTGTGCCTAAAGTATATGTATGATAGTGTGTGTGTATGTATTAAATTTGATTGTATGACACATGATTACACTAAATATTTACTACAAAAAAAAAAAAGAAATAATAGAAACAATAGCAATAAAAACTATATGTGATTTTCATGAATATCCTTTTTGTTTCCAATTTTATTCTTCGTCCTTTGTGATGTACACTTTCCTTTGCCAGTTTGACCTATCGACCGAATTGCGTGTACGTGCACTCGTTGTTCCTTATTGATTTAAAAATAACGCTTTTCTTGCGTTGTTTCAGTTTTTTTGTTCTCCAAAAAGTAAAAAGAAACTACAACAAAAACATATCTACCTACAACAATGAAAACAACACTAATGTTGTATACTTTTGACCCATATTTGGGAGGTGAATCAAAAAAGAAAAGTCTAATTGTATTTTTTCGTTGTGCACTTGAATGGAAAAACATACGAAAACAGAAGGTATAACAAGAAATGTTTCAATTTAAATCCCTTTAGACAACAAAAAGACAAAGAAAACATAAATTCCATTTGCTTTTGAGAAATTAAAAATTATTAACTAAAAAAAACTATAATACAAAAAAAAAAAAAACAATACCCACCAATAAAATTAAGAAAGTCACCCAAAAGATTTGCTTTAAAATTGTAAAAGCTTTTGATAGCAGGAAAAATATTACCTGCATTTAGTTTAAAACTCATTAACGGAAGTGGTTTCCAGCTCACGGAAGTTATTTTTCACCGTTACAACAATAGCTCACCACACACATACACACACACACACAGGAGGGAGCTTGAATACCCTTGAACAAAAAAAATACCTGTAATGAGTTTTTGTTTTCCGTTTTCTAGGTCATTTCAGAGAATACATTTTAAAGAAATTTTGTTTAATGATGGCCTGAATTACCAAACATTTTAAAAAGTTTGCAAAATAAATACGGATACATTTTTATATGTATGTATTTTTTTTTTTTTTTTTTTTTTGTTTTAATGAAAAACATTGCAAAGAAACTTCTTTAACGAGTTACATTCCATCTCACCGAGCCATCTTAAAAAAAAGTTTTGTCGTCAAAGTCGGTATAAAAAAAATATCAATAACTTTGATCTGCTTCGTTTTATCAAAAAATATTGACAAAATATTTATGGCTCGTCTAGACTACATACTTTGTAAAAATTACGAACATCACGATCCTTATACGTGCGGTAAGCATCAATAATACCAAAATTCTATATCTTTTGATTTTCCATGAAACATCGAAAGTGTCACACATACTACAAACAAATTTTACAGATACCAGTGTAATTTTGACGCAATTTATAGTGTCCTTGATCAAACAAAATCTAAAAACATCCAGACACCGCTTTTTACACTAAAAAAATTTTCTTCATAAGATCTGCGAAACCGAAACCTTCATCGAATCTCATAAGTTTCGTCAAAACTATTCGAATGTAATTTCACCATTCATTCATCCAATGTAATAATTTTGCTTGACCAATGAAAATATTTCACTAATTTGACAAAATTATTTCATAACTTTCAGAAAACGAAAGACTTTTAAAGTTTTAAATGAAATTGTTAAATTGTTTTAGCGAAATTATGTTATTATTACAATAAAATAATTTCACTATTTCAAAGATATGATAACGTGATTTTCAAAAATGAATTTGTTGTTTCAATATAATAGATGGGCCGATTTGGCTAATTTAGATCGTGAAATATTTGTGGAAGATGAGGGTTGGCTTAAAGGGTGAGAAACATAAATAACCAGCAACGGAAAATACTATAAACTACCTGTTAAATATTTGATATCTTTCAGATTTCAGTTGGTTAACAAATCTTTATAAGTAGATGCGTTCAGCAATTTGCCTGTTTCATATTTGTATCACGAGGTTCGTTGTATTTGGTCTGTTTTGTTGGTATACAAAACAGTTCTGTTTTAGACAAGGTAGGTTTACTTTCAAGGTAGTGGAAATATGTATTAAAACAAATAGAACATATTACGAAAACCAAATAATTCTGCCTGTTACTGTTAAAAAGTTATGCGATAGAAAATCACAAATTTAAAATTATTTTGACAAGATGAGGAATATAATCGGACCATCAGAACGTATCGACGCCACTACTATATCTTATCAGCCTTCATTTGGTCATTTAGACCACTCCTTAGTATCCAACTAATAATTAAGAATTTTTACTACTTAGTTTTTTTTATAAAAGTTCCCCGATAATAAAATTTAATATAAAGAAACATGCAATGAAAATTTCGTTTTTAAAATACTTCTGCCGCTATCGATTCTTATGGAACTTTTTACACACATTAAACTCCTTTGGTAATAAAAATCGATTACTATCAGAGTAAGGAGAGTAACATTAGTTTCCTTACGAAAGCTTTTATGGTGCAACACTAGTGGCATATACATACATACATATGAGCACCAACTGAGTATAACTTATAAATCGCTCCTTAATTTTCAATATTTTTTAATTGCTTAAACAAACTAAGAAAAAAGAAAACATGTTAAATATGCTTGGAATTTAATTTGCTAAATATTTAAATGTTTAAAAATTAATATTTCGGCTGACGCAACGCTGTGATGTCAATAATCGCCAGTACATACTTAAGTACGCATGAATGTGTGCAGCTTTTACCCTTCAGACAAAATAAACAATTACATGGAGAATGAATTTAAGTTATTTTTACAAAATTCATTATGAAACTTTTGACTCAGTAATGCGGTCCGCCGATAAATCAGACGCTTAAACGATTATTCAGTCACTCGGTCAGTCCGTCAGTCGGTCAGTACTGTCCGTCAGTCGGTGAGCCTTTGTTAATTTTTTCAATTTACCAACTTTGAAATAAAAATAAATATTATTATCTAATTTGTCTACCAAAATAAACTCAACACTTGCACAAATATTGTCTTTTTTTCTCTCGTTTTTTAGGCAAAAAAAAAAATCCATAAAAAATACAAATAAAAATTTTGTAAAAATTAAATAAATTTAAATAAAATCGATAATAAATAAAAGTAAATAAATAATTTGAATGAAAACAGCAACAACAACAATATTAAACGAATAAATTAAAAAAATAACGAAATAAATTATTCATATTTTTATTAGCATCTGTAATAAATTTAAATTTGAGAATTCAATATTCAAAAATTATAAGAAAAAAAAGAAGATAAATAAATAATAGTAATTAAATGTTGAGTGGTAAAGTTTTCAAACCGTAGCCGAATGCGAATCCAAATTACATGCAAAATAAATGGGTACAATGAGGCCAAATAAATACGATGTAAGTAGACACCAGCATTTTTTTTTTTTTTTTTTTTTTGAAACAATTTCCTTTTTTATACAAAAATAAATGATATTTTTCACATCTCAATTAATGGAACTAGTTGTGCTGCAACGAAATCATAAAAATAATTTTTTTTTTGTAAAAAAGTCATATAAATTAATTTTCCCCGAAAATGAAATAGTATTTATTGAGTATTAAATAAGATTAAATTAGCAGCTTCATAAAGATATCAGATGCACACAGCACACTGCCACACACATGCACAAGCACAAGCACACACCTGCTGGTTGAGGTGTGAATTTAATATTTCTTAACAACAACAACAACAAGTGAAATGCATAAATGGAATGGATTAAAATTGAAAGATTCGTCGTCAAGTGCAACAACATTTCCATATCGATTTACAGCATGATCTTTGCGTGAGTTTATGCTAAATAAGGATTATTAAGATTTTTAAGTGCAACAAATAAAATATTGTAGATTGCAAAAAAAATAAAAAAAAAATTAAAACAAAAAACAATCTTTAGTATTAATGCTTACAGGAAATTACACAATTATTGTCAACAACACGTACTTATTATAGTCTCGAACTTTTCGTACATACACATGCAGCCAGACCCAGACCCACCCGACTCCTCTCCGCACACACAATCGTCCACTCACTCACTCACACCAGTAATTCAACACTTTTGGTGTGGCGGCATTACATTTTGTTGCATGTTGGCAAAATTGTTATTCAAATTAACACTAACCGACTCCAACACACACACATTTTCTCGTTGCTGTTGCTGCTTAAATTGAAAAAAGTATTTATTTATTTACTGGCTATATGCGGTGCGCTTCGCTACCCCTATCCAAATACTGCTTTTGATACTTCATTGTTTTAGAAAACTGCACCATTCCGCCGTTCAATCAATTCAGTATTTGGCTGGAGGTTGTATTTTGTAAATGTAAATATTAGTAATTGTGTTGCTTGGGGTGGTACTGGTGGTACTCGTTCTCCCCGTCCTATCAGCTTAAGATTTAGCCGGAGTATCAAGACATTTATTGCTTTAGTTGTGGAGATATGAAAACATTAATATATTCTTTGTATAGGGGTAACCCTCCCAAAAAAAACAAGTTATCCTATCAGTTATGCGGCTCTAAAACCTCAACTCGATCGGTCTTACGTTTTGGCTTCCTATAAGGAACAAACAAATATACAAACACAGATTCATTTTTATTTATAAAGATTAAAATTTTATAGATGCACAAGGATTTTCTAGTCCACTACTCCAATCATTTTTATCCACTCATAGCCGACAGACCGACCGATTACTACCGGCTGACTGGATTAAACTTTCAACACTATTTTTCACGGTTTTGCTTTATTAATAATTTTGTCTTCATCGACAGCTGCGGATTAAGATTAATCTACAAAAATGTTTATGAGTTTATTTATTATTTTGAGTTGTTTGACTGTCCGTCCGACACTTCATCGAATTTCAAAGGAGCTACAGCATGATCATATTTACAATAAACAAAACGCTGCATGTAGGCTAATCACAGATCGTTGGCGTTAAAAAAAATAGATATAAAAACGCCGCTCCACAACATTATAAGCATTTGACAAATTAAGAGAATTCTAAGTTTTCTAATAAAACCATTTACCCTCTACTTGACTATAAAGCACTTGATAAAAATTCAAACGTTAAACGGTCAAGATTGTTGCACGTTGTCTGAGGTGACTTAATAACTTTAATTTTCAATAAATTTTAGCATAGTAATAATTTCATTAATACAAAAAATATATTTTATTAACACAATAAATAATTTAATTAAATCTATGACAAAATTTCAATAAAATATATAAAATAGTTTCATTAAAACGGTGAAATAATTCCATTAAAACTAAACCGTTTCAATATAATTTCATGAAAATAACGATATAAAATCACTACAATAAGATAAAAATTTAATTAAAACGATAAAAATATTTTATTAAAATAATGAAATTTTTATTCGTGTTTCTTCAAAATAATGAAAAATTTTCATTATCTGAGCGAAATCGTTGCCTTCTAGTAATGAAATTGTTTCTTATATTCAATGAATTTTTCTTGAAATTAATTTAATGGATACATTTATTGAGTTTTATTAAAATTTTTCATTGGATTAATATCGAAATTCATATAATTTATGAAGCAAAATCTTTTAGTACACGTACGTGCTACAGTGTTGGATGGAATTAATTAATGTGCTTTGTTATTTTTGTTTCTTTGATGCTATCCTGCATCCAGTTGTTTCTTGGTAAAAAGCTAATAACTAAAGAGTAATAATTAAATATATTTAAAAATCAGTTGACTTTGCAGTACATCTCTGAAGCTGTCCATTGAATTAAAGCTTCAAGTGGTCGAAAATGTTTAAACTAAAAATTTAAACAAAAATTTTTGTATTAATTGTCTATTCGAATTTTTTCGATATTGACATCTCTCGAAAGTATTGATCAATCGATATTAGGATTTAGTTCAGGTTTTAACCGGAAAAAAAAGAAAATTTTCGTTTGGGTTGATTTATTTTTAAGAATTGCGCTTCTAACACAATCACTAACAACTATTAATTCATCCAACAATTGTTATTCTCACGGTGTCCTTTCGTGTTATGATTTCTAAGCGGAAAATCATATAAATAGTTGCTAATCCTCTCTAGATACTAATCATCCAATTATCACGTTTACATTTTTGTTAATCATCCAACTTGCAGATGAGTTTTTTTTTCCTCTGATACGCGCAACTCATACGTACGTACATGCATTCATACATGCGTGCTTACTAGTCACAAAAACATTAAGAAAAACTTAATTAAATTACTTATCAGAAACATGTTTAGGAAATGATGTGAAAGAGATTAGTTTAAATAAATTTTTTAGTGCTAAAATGAAAAATACAACAAAGAAATATGCACGCAGTCAGCCAGCCAGAAGTAATAAGCAGAAACTAAGCAACTAAGCAAAAAACAGACCAACCGACCTACCGACCAACCAACTCAATCAAACGTCCAGCCAACCAAAAAATACAAACTCACAGTCAGTTAGTCAGTTAGTCAGTTCACTGTCGACTGTCAGCCATATATAGCTCAAACATTTTTTGAAATGATTCATCCATCTAACCATAGATAAATGTGACAAACGCACATATTCGTAGTACGAAACACATACGCGCACAAAACATGTTGTGTTGCCTACCTCAACGTTACGTTTGTTGCAACTATTCAAAGAATGCTGTAGTGTTAGACAGAATACATGGGAATGCAACTGCATATTAACACTCTGCGCAAATAACTATTGCAACTGCAACTACGTGAGGCATGCATGCATGCACAAGCATTCATGCCGCTTAGACAGACCCCTCTTACTGTTTGTTGCATTTAGCAACTAGTATGTACAGTATGCAAAACAACGTTATTAATTTGCTGATAAATTTTAAGCTGCAATGACAGCGAGTAACGACGACGTTGACGTGTAAAAATGAAAAAATCTACATTTAACATCCATCTATTATTTCTTTCTTGGCTGTTTCTCAGATGTCGTCATCATCAACATCTCACGTTTCTTATTTCCATGTTGCAGCAGCAGTTGGTGTCAAAAGTTGGTAGTTGTTGTTGTTGTTGTTATTGTTAGTACGACTAACTGCAGCGCAATTTTATTAGGATTAAAAGCATTTTTTTTTCATTCTTAATAAGATCGATTGATCGTGCAGAGCTTAAAAGTAGCTGTCCGTCTGTCCGTAAGTGCGTCTTTCTTTTATTACTTACACTGTGACGCCAACAATAAAAACAATTGCTTACTTATATATAAAATAGTAAAGCCTGCTTAGCATGGCCTCAGCCATTTGGTAAATGTTGCACGCTTTATACGTTCCAGCCACACAAAATTAGAATGTTTTTCTTAATATGTTTTTTATATTCATTGGATACATTTTGAGAAGAATGATTTCATACGTATTGACAGTTTTTCTTACAAATCGATGTTGTCAATTTAGCGATGACATAAATCGAAAGTGTTTGAGACAAAGTTGCTCCCACAATTTAACTTTCACATAAAACAAACAAATTTGTAATTAACCGACGTTGTCATCATGCAGCTGTTAAAAGGTTAAGGTACGGTCACACTTGGTAAACATTTGCCCAAATGAAAAACCTTTGGATTTAGACACGTTTCTACTGTGTTAAACAGTTTCATACGTAACTTATAGAAAATTTCATAGGATTCAATGTTATTGGAAACTGTTTATTTTATTAAATACGTGTATAAATCAAAACTCATAACTTAAATGTTTTTAATTTGTAGTAATGGTAACGGGTTTCTCGGCAAATATTTGCCAAATGTGATTGTATCTTAAAAAACACAAGCTATAAAATAAAAGAATTTAAACGAAAAAATTATATGAGCGAACGATTTTATAAAATTTGTATCGATAATTGGATACTTTTGACGGTCTTGTTTTACAGTTTCTTTAAGCAAAATTAAAAAAAATATAGAACTCAGGGGACACGAATGACAATTCCGTTTTTTTGAAACAAATTTCTTTAGTTTTAGAACAAATCTAGTTTATGAACACGCCTTCATGTAAACAAAATATTAAACGGCGATAGAAAATTGAAATATAAAACAAAATTTTTATGTGGTACGCATACTTTTCGAGTTACGCATTTGCCTCTGAAGTTTTCATATACAAATCATTTCCGAATAAGTTCGATCTGAAACAACAACAACAACAAAAGTCTATGTTGTAGAATACTAAAAACTAATAACAAAATATTAAATTCAAAAACATTGCCGGCGATCCTTATTTTCCGAGTTATGGGCATCGAAAGATTTTATATAAAACAGTCATTAAATAGTAATTTTCGTCGAATATTTTCAAAATAAAATATAATTAAATAGTAAGTGTGATTATTATAAGTTATTAATAAAGATTATTATATGTTCATTCAGCCTTCGGCCGAGCTCAAAGTTGTTATCTACCCCATGGTAGTTCCCGACACGTCGGTATTCGTAATATCCCATGGTACAAAGGCCATGGTACATCACGAAGAAGCATAGTGTTTAAACGGTATTGTAACGCAATAATCTGATAACTTTAGATGTCCATAACTCAGAAAATAAGGATCGGTGGCAATGTTTTTTATTATATAGTATTTTGTTTTTAATTTTCAATTTTCTAAGACACACGCTAGTAGGCTTTTTGTTTTGGTCTAAATTCAAAGTTAAAGTTGCTTTATAGTAACGCCTCTTAGACAGCAGCTCACTTTAACCACAGAATTTTCCGTCAAATTTATTGGCACAACTAAAGTTAAACAAAAGACTTTCACACGAACCACACACCCCGATGGACACGTACGAAATGTTCTTGTTTTAGAACGAAAACTACGTGCTATTTGCAAACGTCAATTATAATAGTCGTATGCTTCAAATATTGACACTTTGTTTTATTTTTAATTCACTTCATTTACTTTTTTTCTCCTACAATTGACATCATTGCCAATGACGAACGACTGTCCTGTCCTCATCATGATGATAGAAAAACAAACAAGAAGAAACTGCATTAAAAAAAAAAAAGTTGAGGAAGACGACTGTCGCAAGTACACATGTACAAAACATACTCGTAGATATGTGTGAATGTAGTACATGCGAGTTTCAGATTGTCGTTGATTGGTGTCCATGTGTGTGTGTGAAGTTGAAGAGTGGTGGTGGCTAACAACTCAATTAACCGACAATTTTGCAATATTGATGACTGCAGAAATGACGTTGATGACATACAAAATGATGACGCTGCAACATTTAAAGACTCTGTGCACATTTTGACAACGTTTGGAGACAAATTTTATTATCTGGTTTCGAATACTGGTAGTACATACATACATATATACCTACATACATATGTATGTATATAGTTTTAGTAGCAGTATTTGAAAAATGTTTGTTCGTTTGCTAATTTTTTTGTTTTATTTTTTTTTTATTTTGTAATTTCTGTGTGTTTTTTGTGTGACTATTTTCCCCACTTATTTGACTACATAAAGAGCAATTAATGTCAAACAGAAATAAATTTGTTAAAACTATTCAAATACTATTTTATGAGGTGGTCGTGCAAATAAAACTACAAAAAAGAAAAAAAATTCCACAAATAAAATGGAAAATTAAATAAAAAAAAACATAACGAAGTAAATTTAATAATGAAGGAAATCGATGAATTTTAAAGTTAATTTAATCAAAGAAATTTTTAATTTTTCAGGCTTAAGTTCGTTTTCTCTAAATATAATTTTGTTATAAATTAAATTATTATTTAAATTAGAAAGATAAATCTAGTGGCTCTTAATATTTGAACAGACAAAGAAAAATTAGACTGCGCGGAGGGTTGAACTGACATCGATGTTTCGAGACTAACCACAGTCTCATCATCAGAGTTGTCTACCGCTTAGACCTCACTGCCACCACGGCAGCTGCAATCACATTAGTTAAAGATCCTCTATCATTAATTGAATCTGCTGAATTACATGTAAGTTTTTACACTACAGCTTTTATCATACTTTAATGGGTTGGAACTTTACTATACTTTTTCAAAGTCTATCTTGTTCAAGTTGAGCTTTATTCTAGTGTTTCTTATTTGATTCTTAGGTGGCAGCCTTCGGCTACCAATACTCTAGAGGTTATGGAATGTGATACGTTATACATATATACAACTGTTTTTTTATTATATTGTATAAACAACTGTGATGTACAAACACATTCTTAGCTACGTGCCTTTAGTTTAATAAGTCTGTTCAAGTATTAAGAGCCACTAGATTTTTCTTTCTAATTTAAATAATAATTTAATTTACAACAAAATTATAGTTAGAGAAAACGAACTTAAGCCTGAAAAATTAAAAATTTCTTTGATTAAATATCACTCAGTTCGAATAAAAAAAATTCACAACTTAATTTTTAAAAAATTTAAAAGCGAGATAGGTTCCAGGTACCATTATAACAATTCCGAAAGCAGCTTCGGTAGATCAATGTTTATAAAAATTTTTCATTTTTTAGCGAATGTAAACGGAAACCCATAAATGTCATGAATTTGTTTTTTTTTTGCCCTTGGATAGGAATATCTCCATGCAATTCTCTTTTTTATCAGATTAAAAATATCAAGCTTGACATATATTGGAATTTTTCATAAGCATGAAGTGACCTACTTTGGAATCTTGTGTCTCCCCTCCAGCTAAATATATATAGAATCAATCCAATCGGAATGTCCGCTTAGAAACTTAAAATTAATTTGTAAATTTTTCTCCTTCACTGTGTGACGTTTGGATACTTTTTTCGTCCACTGACTAAATTTTTTATATTAAGCTGCAGCACAAACAGTTTTCTGTTCCTTAAAATTAAATCAAAATCAATTTTATGAAATGTCAGTTTTAAAGCTCTGTCTGTCGGTGGCAGGAGTAACTGAATTTATAAATTTATTTTAGCAGTGATAAACTAAGTGAAATGTCCACAATTTTCACCGCCATTAATAATAGTTCGCAGACGTCGACTATTGACAAATAAAATTTTTTAATAAAAAAACGAAAATGAAATGAAATTACACAAAAAAAAAAAACATTAAATATAAATTGATGCTTTCTTTCCTAATGACTTTTTCAATTACTCCGAACTTGCGCCGAAAGTAATAAAGAAAAACTCAATATAAAAATGGTAATAATAAATTATTAATAGAAAAAAAAAACACATCACGAGAGTCAGCAGTTGAAGGCAAACAGCAGCAGTTGTTAAAACTTACTCGTATAATGAATTTTAAAAAACCCCTAATGTAGACGCGTCTGTCTTCGTCAGCACACCATGACTTATTAAAGGCTCTAAAGAATACAATTTATTTAATTTTAGAAATTAAATTAATGGAAGTTAATTAGCAAAAATATGATGGTTTAATAGTTTCATTTACAACAAAAATGTGTTTTAGTTCTGTTCAAATATTTTATTAAAATTTATTGTATACAAATTTTTAAGGCTTCAAACATTTTAAGGAAACTAACTTGGACACTTGGTAAAAAAGAAACGAAATTCTCTTGAAGTGGTTTGAATACTAATTAAGAAAATCTCTTTAATTAATTGGGATTCATTCATCGGCTATGAACGATATTAACATAAATATTTATATACATGATAGATTCAAAATTCTGAATGCAATTACGAGTCCTTCATATTAAAGTAAATGTTTTGGTAAACTTAAACCTACAGAATATGAACAAATTTTAATAAAATCAGTTTATTAAAAATTATTGATTCCAATTGATTTCGTAATTGACGCAATCAATTATGTTAAGTATCCTTGTGAAAAACAACGTTGGAGACGATATGGCCTAAATATGCTTCGCATACATACTTACATTTATCATCATACATACATATGTATATGCAGTTATGAAGGTGATACGAGTACATCATACGTATGTGTATGGTGGAAGCATATATTCGTTTTCGTATCAAATTATATGTATTTCTTATATGGATACACAGAGAAAATCATCCTTAAGAAATTTGCAAATAATACACTTAAGTAAAATATAATTCAATTTTTAATTGATTCGGTAATTGAATTAATTAATCATCTAATCAAAACAGAGATTTTGGGTTAGCTAATCTATATGCATTTCGTTGGTGCCTAAATACCAACTCAGTAGATCTTTACCATTTATGTTTGAAAAGTCACATCTAATATATATTTTCCCCGATCGATTGTCATCCACAAAGATCTTAACTAATAATGTTGTTCACCAGTCTTTGAAAAATAAATATTTTGCTCTTAATATTATTTCGAATAAAAGCACAATTAAGCAAATGAAAAGAAAAAAAACTATATAAAATTTTTTATAAACTTTCCCTTTCTATTCTTTTATCAATTGAATGGCTGTTTGTCTTGGCTGGCTTTTACGATACGTAAAACTTCCATTTGTAAACACCCACAGGTCGGTGTCGCGACTAATTAAAACTTGAAAAAATATATAAATAATAAATTAATGAAATATTTGAAAGATATTTAATTAAACGAATATGAAATTCAGATCAAATACCGCCACTTTATTTAAATTTCCTACCTTTTGTTTATGCCTGAAAAGATCTGTTTGATATGATAATTAAGTTTATGTCACTTTAAAAAGTGTGGATAAACTGTCATTGTCAAAATATTATTTCGGACGACATCTTCCAATAAAAACGCCCACGCAGTGTTATACTTTTAATTCGAAACTGACATCATTAATATTTTGAATACCTACTTTCTTAAAGTTTATTGTACGATTATACGAGTATATTTATGCATGTAATTATGTATGTGTTTCTGAATGTCTACAACAACTTTCACTGCCCACAGTAGGGCGCTTAATGTAAACATGTTAATTTGATTTATTATATTTAAGTTTCCAGTTAAAATGTTTCACATTTTACAACCTGCCATCGTAACAATGTTGTATTTGTTGAATACAAAGTTAATGTTTAAATTAATTGCTCCGATACAAATTCGTATTTTTTTCAGCAGGAATTTTTATTTGTTGTTGTACGTAAATTATCTAACGAAATAACTGTTGTGTAGAATGCTAGATATCGTTAAAATTTCTGCTTTTGTTGAAGCAATTAAATTACAGATTGTGAATATTTTTACATTTACATCGAATTTATAACAAATATTGTTGGTAAAAAATGTGAAAAATTAGTTAATTATAAAATACAGTTAATTCAAAGAGAATAAAACTCGAAAAATTAAAGATATTTAACAAATAATTCATACGAGTGTAGTTGTTTACTCTCAAACATTTTATTTATAATAATTTATTCAAACATTTTCTTTTTACAGGTTTCTACAGCTTATGGTCTATGCCAAGATTATTTACCTCCTGATGGTAAGTAATTGAAAAAATAAATAAACAAATTCAAAACTAGTTGTTTGTTGTTTTTGTAAAATCTACTAAATTTTGTGGCCTTAATAATGAGTGCTTCCAGTGAAATAGTTGTTTTTTTCCAACTAAAAGTTTGTTTACGTTAAGCCTCTTTTTTATCATTTAAAGCACAATTTTCCGGTTGATTCGTGCAAAACAGACTTTTTAGCCCAATTATCTTTTTAAAAGAAATCTTGAAATAGTAATAAATCTATTAGATTTCCTATTTCAAATTCCTCAAAATTAAAAAAACAATTTTGTCACTATAAATATTTTTCTAATCTAAATGTGGAAATCTTTGATTTATTTTTCTTTTTTGTTTAATACGCCAGCAAATTTTGTTAAAATGTTGTAGTAATTCCAATGTCTCTATAAAAAATGTTAATAAAATGTGGCATGATTGCGAGTACTCGTACATTGATTTAATGAATTGAACTGAAGTAATGCTATTTCGGCGGTTTTCCGGCATTTTATTGGTTGCCATTTTCTTATTAAATAGGGATTTATTTATAGTGAATAGTGCTCCTTAATAATTTAATAAATTCATTATTTGAGATATTCACTAAATTTAGCCTTCATTAGGCATAAGTAATTTTTAATCATCATGTTTGAAGAGAAGTTTTTAAATATGATTACTATCTATTCCAAAATATGTACTTAGAAATCAAAGTTATAATCTTAGGGCAATTCAATCCTCTCAATATTTGCACTGCTCTGTGGTAGTAAAATATTTGCCAAGATCACTACAACTTTAATATAATCAATTAGGCACCTTTTTTAATGACAAACTCGAAATAAGTGTAGTATGTATACGATTTAATTATTTTAATTACTTAAAACGCTTGGACAATTCGGTATTAAAATATTACTTATCTTTTTGTAAAAAAATAAATGTGACTGTGTGTGTTGTGAGTTTCTAATAGTGGATTTAACTGTACGATGGAAAGTAAATAAACGTTTGTGGTTAAAAGTCGCACAAGCCCACTTTTATTAATAACAACGCCTTTTACTACCATTTAGCAAACTGATAACAAGACGTTTTTGTTGTTGCTATTATTTAAAAGAAAAATAAAAGCAAAATTTAAAGTGCTACACAAAGCAATTAAGGTTAGAGCAATTAAACTTTAATCAAATGTAGTTAATGAATTTTCGCAATAATTGAACTGTCATATAATTTTTAAATGATAGATTTTCAAAAATTTATAGGCGATACCTGGGATTAGTTTTGAATTTTAATCAAGGAACAATGAACCATCCTTCATTTTGTTAAAGAATAACAACAACGAATTCTTTCGACGAACCATTTTACATTGAATCTCAATAAATATTTTCTTTGATATGGCATAGAACGGACTATTCCCGTATACTCGTATATGGAATCAATATCAACACACACAAATTATATTAATTTTATTTCAGCTCCGAATATTTTATTTTTCCCCTAAATATACTCAATAACCGAAACTAGAGTTAATAATAATTGATCAAAATTTTCTGAATTATTATTATTAAAAGTTTTTATTGCAACTTTTGTATGTTTCCTGTCCCAAGCTTTGTTAGTTTTTCCATAAAAAAATGCAAACAGAGTTCATCTTACTGCTCATATATTTCATAACGCAACGTTTCTTCAAGCATTTTAAGAAGTTGTCTGATCCGTATCAAATCTCCTAAATTTTGTTCTTATGGGTGGAAATGAAACTTCGCCAAAGTGAGTCCCAGTTGTAAACTTTTAAGACATTAAAAAATATAATTTACATTATTATTCCTTCTATCAGAAACACTCGTTCGAGCCGGTTGTTTTTTTTTTTTCTTCCACAGTGTTATTTTTGGCTGTTTTTGCTATTCTGGAAGTTACATTTTTTATATGTTTTTGACTAAAGGAAAAAAATTGGTCTCCTACTTGCAACATATGCAACAATGTAATAATCTTTAAAATTTTTGTTTTTTTTTTGTTATTAATTAATATGTATGTATGGTTGTATGTATGTATGTATGTATTTACAAAAGAAATAAACACAACCTGATTACGTCAACACTACTCTGAAATTTATTCCACTAGAAACGAGAAATATTTTTCCTGTTTTTTTCTATGATGACAGCTACCAACTCACTGCTCTGAGTTAGCCAAAACACGCCATGCCACATTTCGTAAATTAATAGAGTTATAGCTGGAACAATTATTAAAACCATATTACGAGTATTTCCACCCACTTTTGGATTTGCATTGTTGTTGTTATTGTGTTGCCTGACAGAGTAAGGAGAAAAAAACAAAACATTTTAAAATAATTAAGTACAATTTTCTACCAACCCTGATCTATGACAACATTATAAAAAACATTTATTTATCATGCCAAACCATAAAACAATAAACTTCAAACAAAACATTTAAAGCATTTAAAACTTCATTAAGAGCATGAAATAGAATAATAACAACAACAACGACACTAAAAGTAAACCTTAATACTCTTATTAATGAATTTGTAGAAAAGCGAGACAATAAATTAGATTAAACCCAGAATCGGACATTTTTCACACCCTGTACAATACACAGGAAATAAATTATAAATTAACGTTCACTTACAAAACCTGCATTCATACACACACATTCGTTCGTTTGTGGGAATGTGTGTGATTGTGCATACTTGAGTGTGTGTAATTCGATAATAACAACTACAATAAACTTAATATCTGTTAAATGCGATTGAATACTTTACTAACAGATCCTCACAAGATTGCAAACGTTAAATAAAGTTAGGTCGCCCATGTGCATGTGTGTGTGTGTGTGTGTGTGTGTGTTTGAGTGCAGTGTTGAAAAATACAATTTATGATGAACAAATAAACTACAATACTTTTGACAAAAACAAAAAGTAAACAAATGGCTTTTTAAAAAGCTTATCTTTTTATTTTTAACAACAACAGAGAGAGAGAGAAACAAACCGAAAAACAAACAATTCAAATCGGTACAACGAAACCCCAACAACCAATATTCCATCTATCCAACCACCGAGCCAAGAACCAAATTGTTCATTCATTAAGGTATCAAACACTTCAACTAAACAGACACACACACAAACATACATAAATGTTGGTTTGTACGAGTTTATGACAAGTTATTTGGAGCGCCACATATTTAGTACGAGTGAGTACTAACAAGCATTCGAATGGATATAAAAACATTATCCATATTCCATAATTTATTTAAAACGTTCGGCTGTTTGCCTGCCTGCCTGCCTGCTTTACCCATCAGCAAATGTCACTTGGTCGAGAGTAACAAAAATACAAACGGACTAAGAAAGGGTGGCACAAGCCAATAAGATTTATATTTTATTTTCTTTAGGTTCAAATATCGTAATCGCACTAATGTTTTTTACAGTTTTTGGATTCTATTTTCTTCATTTCTTCTTTTAATCAATAATAAAATTGATAAGATTAAGTTGAAACAATTAACCCATTAGTAAACTCTGACAACTGACAATCGAGAATAAACAGATAAATATTTTTACACAAACATGCTCACGAACACATACACACACACATGGCAATATGGCATTGTCGTACATAATATTTTCAACAAATAAAATATTTATCTGAATATTGTATTTGACAGATATAAATATTACCAATGCACTGGATACAACACCTATACCTCGATGTGTAGCTGCAATATTAATAGTGCAAAATCATTTTGAAATAATTTTATGAAAGAGTCTATTTCAATTTAATGTTAATGCACACTCAAAAAAAGAGTACTAAAATTTGGGACATTTTTCTTAATTTGAGCTCAAAATAGTTGTCGTAAGGCGGCAATGCCCTTGTCTTTTAGAAATGCTGAAAAAAAAACAAATTTTGATAATAACAAGAAAACATTTATTAGAAACTAATTCGAACT
Source organism: Lypha dubia (assembly GCA_947311025.1). Classification (NCBI taxonomy): domain Eukaryota; kingdom Metazoa; phylum Arthropoda; class Insecta; order Diptera; family Tachinidae; genus Lypha; species Lypha dubia. Next base: position 1,220,722 of record OX371264.1, on the reverse strand, counting down.
TTACACAAATAATTAGTAAAAACGTCATGGTAGAAACAATCCTCATCACATAATTCGTTAGTGGTGCAGCTCTCCGCAATGCGGTTTGTGGCCTTGCTGAGCACTTCACAATGACATTTTTTTCCGTTAGATTATCGTCCCTATGATTCACGTTAAAGTTTTCGTTGTAGATGTAATGTCTGTTAGGAGGGAGCTGGAAAACCTTTTAATAAAACTCGAATTATATTACGATTCGAATAGAGGTACTTTAGCCGGCATAACCACCACACTAATACACCTTGCGACCTACTACCTGCCAGTTCGTATCAGTACTAGTTTGTTAATTTCTTACTTTAAAGTTCATTTCTTGAAAATAGTGAGCCACTTTGTATGTGGTGTCAATGCAAGAATGATAGAAATTTCTATCATTCTTGGTGTTTTTTTTTTTTAATTTGGACCAGCACTCAGAGGATGACCTCTACGTATGCAGTGCACTGTGCCGGAACTCAGGGAGAGGGATAGGGTAGAGAAGATAGATGTTGAAAATTTAGAAGACTTAAAATGTATTAGCAGGCATTTTGTTAATTTCACTTTGCCGATGTTTCTGCTGACCGACGAACGAGGGTGATGTTGTGTACATTAGCTTGGATAGCATCAATCGCTGTCGGAACAGTTTATTAGTGACCAGTGCTATGCCTTCATCACTAAATAGTCCGACAACAATTACAATGTCTCACTTATGTACATTCGAGAAATTAATGATGTTGATAGACTTGCACTGGCCAAGTCATTATTGATTAGTAGTCAACGCGCTAACCACTTCAGCCAACACTACCCTCTTATGAATTTACAAACAACAACAAAAAAAATACACTCTAACTGATATTGTTTAAATAGCTCTACTAGAACATGATCGAGGCAGTAGCGATGTTTTTTTGAAATAAAGCAGACAATTTGTTTCCCTAAATAATGATTATCGGATAAATGGTAAATTTTTTATAATTCCTTTTGTGTTTTAACAGGTTTTCGTGCAGTAATTTTTATCGAATCTTCCACCAATTTGTTTATTCCATAACTCTATCATTTATAAACCGATTTCCAAAATTATTTTCCCATCCAAATTTTTTCACATTTGGGGAAAATTGTGTCCCATCCAAAACATATATTGATTATCCCATTACTCTATCATTTCTTCAAACAAGTTATGATATGTTTATTTTTTTATGATACTTTTAGTTTTTATAAGAATAATAAAAAGTCATAACTTTTAACGGAAGGGTTGGGGATTTTATGAAGCCATTAAAATATGAAAATAAAAATATTATATTAAAATATATTTATATTTTGGGATTTAAACACCATGTTGTTTTTGTAATGTTGTATTTGTTAACACTATCTTACAAGTAAATGGTACTGAGTAAATTTCAGTTTATAGCAGAAACATTTTTATTTTTAGTAAAATTTCTGAATGATCTTAAGCTTAGATCCCACTATCGGCACAATGTACTGATTTTCGTTGGCTCACTGAAATAAAGTTATAAGTAATAACATAAATTTGCCTTATTTGTCAACTAATTGAAATATAAGGACATAATTGCACCACACTGCGTTGGTAATAAAGCCAGAATTAATTGAGAAATAACGCAATTTTGGTTAAGTACTTGTGATTTTATTGCAGTTAGCCGACGGAAATCGGTACTCGCCACTAAAGAGGACAAATAACACATTTTCATTCAAATTTTTTTTTTTTTTTTTTTTTTTTGTTCGGTCTTCCGCAAATTATGTGTTTGTCAGGTAAATTGTAAATCGAGGGTTAACTGTTTTTTGTATCCAATATGAAGTTGTACACTAACAACTTCATACAAAACAACTTAATTTAATACGAAATTATGATAAAAACTAAAATAAAACAAAAGTTTTTTTTTTTTGCGATTTGTTAAACATGAAAATACGTTTGTAGAACATTTGTTGCAAAAATTAACTTAATTAGAAAACTTTGAAATGGAGACAACAATGGAACCAAGAAGGAGATACTTGTATGATACATTGATACATAAATACACATCCATACATACATACATATTTATACTGAAAACATGCTGATTTTACAATTATGTTGTAGACTTTAAGCGAACTTTGGAATGCGATAGCGATAAAGGCACCATGGCAGCAAAAAAATAAAGCCAAATCTCGTATTTGTTTCACTTCTTAGGAAAAATTAAACAAGTTTGCAATATTTCATTATCTTTCCAACATAAATACATGTCTTTTCTTAATCAATTTATTTACTTTGAAAAAACTAAACAATTCATAACAATGCAACACCTTGTTGCATTCATCATGGTAATAAAAAATTGTTAGATCGACTAACTAAACCCTTAAATAATGACATTTGCTATGTGCTGACGATGTCGATATGCCTGCATTGGTGACTTTAACCACAGACTTGGCGGAAAAATAATATACTAAGAATTGAAAACATGTATTCATAACCTTGAGATGCTCATTATCTTTGGAGGTCCCATATTCGGCTGAGAAGAAGGAACATTCTTGACCTCAGCCGATTACGAGCTGGACTTATTATAAACTGTATTAGATTTATGATTTGAATACTTATTGTTGGTTGAATTTTCAATTGAAGCTTCAATAAATAATTGTAACCTTAAAAATAATTGAAATATAATTCAACAAAGACTGAAGAGGAAACCAAGGATACTGTGTATATTGAAAAATATATATTTTTACATAATTTCCATTCAATGATATTCATTGATTTCTTTTTAAATTACATTAATTCCATTGTAGTTTGCGTGAATGTTGTGAGCTTATATGATCTTTTTATAAATAATTTATGAGAGTTATTATATCTTTTATAGAAATTATGAATGAATTTCATTTTTTGCTGCTTCAGCTGATTGAGCTCAGTAATCGATAAGAGTGTTTTATACTAAAAGCTAAAATTGTATAGAACAAGAGAAGAAGAAGAAACTAATCAAATGAATGCATGAGAATATTTAGCAAATAGTCATTCTCGAAAAATGACTTAAAGAACTTTAGTCCACTTTAAAACCATACAAAATTATCGAACAAAGTCCAACAAAATATGAGCAGAGTTGAACGTACATATTTTGAAATTTAATCGCTTGAAGATAATAAAAACTTTATTAGTTATCGGCGAAGCCACACCCTCGCGATCTAATTTTATTGTATCCAGCGGCAGTATTTCGTGTTGTTTTTTAATAAAATTTTCCCGAAAAATTACGCCAAAACAAATGATTAGTCCTAATCACTTTTTGATTAAGTGCAATGAACCAACAAGATTCTATTGTTGTTAATTTTTTTTTTTGTTACCAAGAAAATTAATTAAATTTCATTTGAAATTTGACTGACGCTCAGCATTATTCAGCCAAAAATATTTCTATGTACTCTTTATATTGTTTCTATTTTTAAAAATGGTTCCACAAGTCTTAATCAATTTTTCGGAGCCAAATTATTTTATTTTATATTTTAGTATTTTCAGGTGAAACTCCTTAACTATGTTGAAGGTTAAGGCTATTTAATGAGCCATTATTTTTAGATACGATTGTTTTAGAATTTCGATTATTTCAGAGTGAAAGATTTTACAAAATGCGTTTGATTGTCATAGATAATTGTTAAAGTTAAAGTAGACTTTAAGGCAGACCTTAAAATGTACTTTAACTTGAAAGCAGATGAAAATTACCATCTCTTTTCCTTCACCGTGTCAGAAATCCATGTAAACGTTGCTGAAATATGAAATGTATTTGCACCATTTCAAGGCAACATGCGAATTTATGTGTCCCCGCTACATAACAATGCTGCATACTTTTTCAAAAAATAAAAGACACAAAGTAAGCAAAAACGTGGTGTACTAAAGAATCCAATTGTAACAAAGAAAAAAAAAATACAAATCATTCTCTGCATTAAGTAATCAACGAAAATTATATATTTCTTATAATTTCGCAATTCGTACAGAATTTTGCGCATTCTATTTTGTTTTCTTTTATTGAATTTGCTATTGAAGTGCATTTGTATTTCAAAAAGCATTCTCCGCTAAAAATTTCTTATGAAATCCAAAGAACAATAAACAATAAATCAATTAAAATGAAAGATTATAAGCAATAATAACAACAACAAAATAGGAAAGAAACTTAAGTATTTGATTAAACATTTTTGCAATTCCGCTTATTAAATTACATGATGCCAATCGAAAAAATAAACGAGCGATGGGCAACAATAAAAGCAACAACACCGAAAAAGCCAAATGACAAATTTTGTTGAAAAATTTTAATTGAAGAAAATAAATTAATTATTTATCAGTATTATCGTGCACAATAAAGTTCAATAAGAAGTCAATAAATTATTAAAATTGTTTTATAATTTAAAGAATTTTTCATAACGTTTTTTTATTAGGCGACCTTCACATATTTGTGGCCAGACAGAGACATTTTACATTAATTTGAGTAAAAATTAAAAAAAATTTATTTATATCAGAATATTTTTGGAAAATACAATAAAAAACACAAACAATAAATTATGAACTGCTCTTTATCTAATTCTAATATCACGTTATATAAACGTGCCTTGCACTTTTAATTCTATAAGGGTTCGTAAGCAAGTACATCTTTAAGTGCTACGAGTCTTAAATTCTCGGAATTTTAAATATTTTATACTGAGTAAAAATACTTAGCAGTACAGACACGTTTGCACTTTAGTGTTCGATAACCGTTCAATGCCCACCAGGTAGAAATTAACAGAGAAACAAGTAACAAATTAATCGGTTTTCAGCAGAATGCCTAAAGAATGACAATATCACTATCGATTTTAAGTGAATATATTGACCTTCAAATGGACTAAATTGAACACACTTACGTATATTTTATAAAAAACAAAAGCAACAACAAAAAACTCAAAAATATCGACTTTAAAAGTTCCATCGTCTTACAACACATTATAACAGAAAAATATAATGATGGCTGATTCTGGTAAAGGAATCCAAAACAAACAAAAAACATAAAATTGTTAATTTTTTTTTCAAGAAAAATATCAATGAATGCTGCACGCAAAGAAAAAACATGGTTGATGGAATAATAATCGCTAACTATCATTTCATGTTCAGATTAATGATTGCAGCTACTATATATTTGTCATCTAAGGAACATAATATGTTCTTCATAAATCTGCCTTTGACAATACCATGGTATGAACATAGTATGCTCTGCAAATGCTGAGAAATTTGAGCGAATTATAGTTACTATGAAAATGTTTTTTTCCTGGTTTATGTAAACAATTTGACATTTTGCTTAGATAAAAGAAAAATGCACACACAAATACTTATTAAATTAAATCAAATTATATATTTGATAAATATTATATATGAAAAAATTTATCGAATTAACTTTTCTGGACAAATTAAATTTAATAAAATTCAAAATAATTAGTTTATTTATCGGCATATTCATGTAAAATCCAATTGCCATAATTTGCAGTTCCGTAGTATTTTTCGTCATGCTGCAAAGAAACATACATTCGTCTATTTAATTCACTCCATAAATTAGTATGTACACGTATGTATATGTACCTTAAACCACTGATGCTGAAGATTTCAGATGCACTTTAATTTTGTTGTCAAATTAAATAACTTTCATCACATAATTATAATTTTAACATTAATTTTTTCACTTCACATCTCGTCGTCTTATTAACTTCTATGATCGACTGAAGTTACATGCGATCGACAGCTATTTTGTTTCTTTTCAGAGCACAAACAATGTATGGTCACAATAATATTTAATATTAAATAAACTTTTCTTATTCTCATTTGCAAAAGATACTCTTGTAGCAGCGAAAATACTTTTTTTGGTACATTCAATTTTTATGGGGCGAAACCCAGAATGATTATTTTATTGTTGCATCAAATATTTTATTATTTGAAGAAGTCTTAATGCAACCAAATTTGCTTCAATGAATAATTTTTTGGTTGTGGCAGATATACTTAGTGGACATGAACATTTTGCAATCATGTCTTTTCTCTGCGTGTGTCAATAGAACGTTTTACATTAAACTTCAATTAATATATTCATTAAAAAAGCGTATGCGTATAAGTAATGTGGATAGTCGGGATTTTTGATTTAGAAAGGACTATCGCTAAATACTTGTACATTAAAAAAAAGTATTATTGGAATTAACTTCTAAATTAAAGTCAATCAATCATCATAATATCATTAATTTCATTAAAATTATGCTAAATAACATTTTTTCAGTGTAATTCTTACATTAGAGGAAAAACACATCTGATGTGCTATTTCATATAAGACACCACAAGGAACATATTTCTGACACTTTATAATTCTCTAACGGTTTGGTTTAATGGTTTTCTTTCTCTACAAAAATTATTGCGATAAAAATCTGTTATAATTTTTCAAAGCCACCAAAGCTTTATGTATTCCGTAAATTAGTTAAAAATTCTTTTAAAATAAATACAGTTTTGCCAAAATGTAATTTTGAATATAATTTGATATTAACTCAAACTTAGCTTATGCCAACTTAAGCTCTTGGTGTTTATTGCCACAGAAAAACAATTTAATGCCTTGAAAATGGTTCACAACTCAACTTAGTTGTGTCAACTCAAGTGTGTTTTATTATGATTCATAACCAATTTTGTTGTAAATTCTAACAATAACTTATCGAACGAAGTAAATGGCAGATTGAAAGTTAAGTGGAGCAGTAGTTCATAAGAAGAATTCGACAATGAAATAAAAATAATGTAAATTTATATGTAAAAATTATTGCTATAAAGTTGTTGTTGCGTCAATACGAATACATAAACTCATTTCGATTAAAAATATTTTGCAATTATTCGATAAATTGAGATTCGAAGCAAAATTGTCTTACGCCGTTTAACAAGATTAGATTATCAGCGAAAAGAAAATTAAATTCATTCAAAATAAAATCCCCTTTTTAATATTTACACCGATTTTTATCAATCAACTATTTATTATCAAAGTTTTTTTACCATGTTATTGAATTGTAAATCTGCCAAAGACTATTATAAAAATCATAATGTCATAAATAATGCAAAAGAAAAAACTAACACAAACGTAGCATAGTAGTGATATGGGTAAAGGACTTGAAAAAGATATTCACTTTCAACACGCCCATATATGTACTTACATGATTTTTTTTTTAATTAAATATTTTTAATCTAGATGAATTCTAGAGAGAGAGATTTCGAGACCAATTATGTATCCCATTCCAAGATATTGATTAATGAAATTTCAAATGGACTGAGTGAGAGAATAGCAAGGAAGAGATAACATACATTTTATTTGCACATCTCGAAATATTTTTTTAATTTTTCGTTAATTTTTCGTTTAATGGATTTTTTTGCAAATCCTTGTAGACTGGTTGTACTCTTCAAATTAAAATCTTTCTTACAAAATTAAGCGATCCATAGTGGGAGATTTTGGAAATTTCAAGGAAATTTCATATGCCATTTAAAGAAGTGCTAAAGATTTTGAGCTTGCAACTTGAGTCCTCAATCTTTAACGGGAGCGATGCCACAAGACTTCAAAATGGTTTATCTCGGACTTATGAAAAATTCAAACACATGGTAACCTGATACTTTTAATCTGACGTGTTGCAAGCACATTTTCCTATCCAAGGGCTAAAAAATACTTATAATATTTATGGGTTTCCTATGGGTAAATAGTTGATAAAAACACACAAACGAACGGTAATGAGAGGTGTAGCGGCCTTGAAATTAGTATAATAATTCGTTATGCTAATCTGATATTCTAATATTCTAATGTTCCAAAAAAAAACAACTCTTAGTAATTTTCATTAATTTAACAAAAAAAAATTAACTCAAGCTTAAATAATATTCAATTCTCAAATACTCTTAAAATTCTCAAAAAACATATTTTGGGCCAAAGTACTGAAAAATGCAATATTGGAATATTTATAGTGTTCTTGAGATTTCGCGGGTTTTTCAAAAGATAAACTTATAAGGATATTTTCTACATCATTTCCTTTATGTGTGAAAAGTTTTAGAAGAAAACATTGAGTTTTGATTATTAGGGATCCATCTATCGAAATATGCGGTCCTTCCTTCATAAAAATAACAATATGTATGCTTGTATGTACATAAGTACATATTTATATTCGTATAAAATATTTTCAAACATTGCATTATTCAAATTATTATTAAAAATAACAATTTTGATTACTTCCATTAAAATAGAAAAAAAGGTTATTATGGCGGCTTTCTTTTAACTTTTTAACTCTTAATTTTTTATTTATTTTGCTTTTGAAAAATTTCAACAATTTTAACAAAAAAAAAAAAATTATCTTTAACCGAAATATGAGAATCCAAAATAATGCGATTGTCATACAAAATTTATCTGCCGACTATTATTCGGCCTGCAGTCAATGTTCGTTCTTGTGAAATCTTGTGAAACAAAAAATAAACGTCATTTATTACGAGTATTTCAGTGATTTACCTGAATGAAATAAAATCAAAATTCCTAAATAAAAAAAAATGAGAGAGAAAAAAACGAAAACAAATGTCATTTAATCAGCGTAAATATTTAAATAATTTCGCGCGGCATTTTGTTTATAGTTTACTGGCACGGACCTGACACACAAAACACTAAAAACAAAAATGGAGGGAAAATATTTCCGTGTAAAGGAATTGGACGGACTGTAAGAACTTGATAAAACAGAGAAAAAAATGTTGCAGGCCTTAAATTAATATCGACACTTTTAAGCAGAAAAGCGACAGAGCTTAAGTCAATTTTGTTTTATTGTCATCAAAGATAAAATAATTTATAATTTCAACACTTTAAGTATTTAGGTATGCATTGTACATATTTATCACCAAACGTTGGCTTCACAGTAAGACGAAACTAGGAAAATGGGGCTTAGAATTTATTAACTGTTTCAACATAACAACTAATTTTTTAACACTGTGCAACAAAAGAAAAATGATCTTATCGATTATTTTTGGTAGCGGGCTCAAAAGGAAAAAATACACATTTTCGGGGGACGCTAATTTTTACTGGCAGTCAGCCAGCATTTGAAAAAAATTGGATTGGTACTCGAACATGGATTATATTAAAGTTGTATGTCCCTAATTCACTCTTAGTTTGCTTGTGCCATGTGACACTTTTCTACCCAAATTTGCCAACTCTGTGAATTTGAGAAACATCTGTATTCATGTTGAAGCACTGTGCCAGTCGTTAAGTCGCTACGATTAACATCCATTGTAAAAAACAAACATGCATGCACATACACCGTAGTACTCGTAAATAAATATTAACAACAATTATTTATAACTAAAACAAAAACTAATTGTGGCAAGAGGTGGTTTGTTAGTTGGTTGGATGGTTGGTGGTGGTACGCGCTGCGTTAAAGAATGAATGACTGCGCACCTCACAATAAAAAGTTGTTTGTTATCAGTTAATAGCGGGCGCACATTTTTCTATTCTTTCTGCTTTATTTTCATTTTTGTTTTAATTTTTTAATATTTTGGACGCACGAGTGGTATAAATTGACAAATGAGAATTCCTCAAGATACCTATTTTTAATTAAATGTATATGTGTGTGTGGTGCGTGTATATATGGACATTTGTATTTATTTAATAAAATATTTTTTATATGTATATAATTTTTGCACCTTATTTTATTTATTTATCTTAATTTCAAAACAAATACTTTAAGCAAACATTCACACACGCACACACACACAAACACTGTCGTGCATACAAAATGATTATGTATGTACATATACATATGTACCTATACAATGACAAAAATGTCGAAAGATAATTAATTGGAAAAATACTTTTAAGAAATCTATTTATTTATTTTCGTTCTTGTTTTTTATATTGAAGACGTAATTCATGGGGGGGAGGGGATTTTTAACTTGTTTAACTTTCGATAAATTTAATAGTGTCTTAATCGAAACGACCATTCATAATTGACTTAGGAGGATTAATTAGCAGGTACAATGAAAAATGGGAGAAAATTTGCACAATAAAGTATGTACTCGCACTTAAAAGAACCATTCGACAAGTGGATCTGTTTGACACTTTGACAAAAAAAACAGAAAGAATAGGAGATTAAACTCTTCCTTTTGTGAGATCCCAATAAAATAAACAACCGAGTTGTTTTCAATTAAACATTTTTGATAATTTAAACAATATTGATAACTTTTAAATCACTTTAGGAATCGATTTATTAGTGCATGTTTTTACATAATTGCACATTGACATATTTTTATGGTTTTTTAAACTTACAATGATGGCTTCGCAATCCGCAATTTTGAATTCGTTTTAGAAATGTTTTAATGTACATTTGGCCTTTGCGAATATTTAGGAAAATTTCCTATTAGTTTTTGTTTATATTCGGTTATTTTTCCCGGCATCGGCAATTTTTTTAAATTCCAAAAATTTTGCTAAAGCAATTCTAAATTTGATTATTACCCAATTTTTTAAGAATTTTCTACATGCCTTTGAATCATTTTGAATTTATTTACAGATTTAAGCAATTTTAATTAATTATACGGATCTATTTTTTAGTGCATATTTTACTCTTCACAGCTGAATTTTATTTTATGGAGATAGATATGAAAAAGCTTGAGCGATGTATTAGTAGAAATTTAAGCCTATTTCTATATTATTTTGTGATCTTGCTGTCCAATATCTTGTATTCGATTCAATCGATTTCTAGGTCCATGACTAGCAACAATTTTTCCTTGTGATGTGCGTCAGAAATCAATAATTCCGTATTTAAATTAAGGCACTTTGTTGGATCCATTTTTCATTTTAAGTGAGAGTGTATACACTTTATATTTCTTATCTGTTCTTTCTCACTGAAACAACAAAGCTGCATAGTGTAAATACGGTATACTCGTATGTATTACGAAAATTATAAGTGAAATGATTTGTATGATTTGTTAAAAGCATTTTCTTTTTAATGTCAGGCGCATATTTTTAAATTTTTCCTGCAAATAATAAATAAAATAACATTTTTATATTATTATTATTACGAATAAACGTAATTATTATTTGAACTTATATTGATTTACATATGAAAAGTAATATTATCAGGCTCAAGTTTAGTTTTATTGAATTAATGAAAATTCAAAATTACTAACTGCCGATTTCACGATGTCGAAAGAATTTTGAATTTTATTTTCATTCGTACAAATACATTTGATACAAAAACAAAATTTTAGAATTTGTTTTTGCTTCAAATGTAATTATACGAATGAAAACATATGGAAATTTTCTTTCGACATAGTCAAATAGGCAGTAAGAGTTTTTTTTTATGTTGTTTTCATATGTAAATAAATAAAATAACAATTTATGCTTTTTTCTTTCAAATTTTACCAATTTTTTTTGGCAGTTAATAATTCTTGAGGAAGTTAACCTTTAATTTAGCAAAATATATGCAATAATAAGGCAGAGTTTTTGTTTATTTTTTTAAGCTGTGCTTGTATGATTATTTTATTAAAATAAAAAGGTCAATGATTTTTATAAAAATACTATTTTCTCACGGTGTGCTTCACTACCCCCTCGTTATAAAATAAAATTAAGAGTATTTATATATCCTATTGTGAAAATTTAATGACAATCGGTCCAGTAGTTAATACTGTATTACAATTTTTAATTTTCCTAAAAAGGGGCGTGGTCCCACCCAGTTTTCTCCCGGTACGCATTCTAAATTATGCCAATACCATATGTACCAAATATCATCGACGTAGGTAAAAAAATGCCCAAAATATTGCGATTTAAATTTTTGGGTTATATGGGCGGTGCCACACCCCTTTGTCCAATCAAAACTTCATATAGCCTATAATTCATCTGAGAGTTCCAGTTAAATACTGTGAAAATTTCAGGAAGATCGGTTCAGAGTTATAGCCTCCTATAAGGAACAAACAAACAAACAAACAAATAAACAAACACACATTCGGTTTTATATATATAGAAAAACATTTCAATAAACATATGTTCATATGTACATAATATATAATATGTAACCTTGAAATCACCTAACAATTTTGACGTCATTCACAATTTACTATTTGATAAAATTATAAATCGAATTACCTGCACTTTATTACAATGACTATAAAGCAGATAATATCAACAAATAAGCAGTTATTATTGTTTATTGGCAATAACACTGAAAAAAAACTAAATTATTAACAAAATTCAAACAATTGAGGGGTCGATTGTGGATTGCAATTTGCAACTTATAATTCGTGGCTGCCAGAAATAATTAAAATAATTTTAGGAACTGGCAATACATCTAAGGCTCGGTTGCCATCCCTAATCCACCCATAAGTCTGGTGGAGCATGAAAATAAATTTACGTTCTATCTTCATTTCATTAAGGAAGTTAAAAATCCCCAATTTCGCAAAGTATTTTGTATTGTTATTGTAAAAAGTACTACCTGTAGTCTGTCAAGTATTCATTGACGATGCATCTCTAATTGCTTATGTGTGTCAAAATTAACCATGTACAGACGGTCTATAATTTTCGCTTTCACACTTGAGTTTTTGGTTTCATCTGACATAACCTCTAATTATCTACAACAGCTGTCATTTCCATAATTTTTCGCGAGTGTTTTGTGCAAATAAAGTTTCCAAAAATTTATTCAAATGATAAAATAATTTCGACTTGTTGCAGTATTTCAATAATATCTACCATAAAATTTGAAAAAAAAAATTAGACAAAAGAAGGAAGAAAAAATAACACGTGCTATATGGAGCCAAAGCGGTTACTGAGAAGAGATATTGGACTTGGCTTCAATTTTTTTAATATAAAATACTTATGGGCTTCAAATAAATAGGACGGAAAAATATGACTGCTGTGAACAACCTGTCATAATTTAGTGTGCTAACATTGGAAGTATTGGCTGAAGTGGTTAGCGCGTTGACTACTAAGCAAACAATGACGTGGGGCCTGGGTTCATACCCTGGGCAGAGCAAGTCAATCAACATCATTAATTTCTCTAATGTACGTTAGTGAGACATTGTATTAATTGTTGTCGGACTATTTAAGTGATGAAGGCATAGCACTGGTCACTAAAAAACTGTTCCGACAGCGATTGATGCTGTTCCAAGCTAATGTATGTACACAACATCGCCCTCCTTCGTCGGTTAGCAGAAACATCGGCGAAGTAAAACAATTAATAAAATGCCTGCTAATATAGCTTAACAAAGTTAATGCGTCTACCTAACACCGGAGGCGCCTCAACACTGCTATAAAAATAAACATAACGCGCAAAGCAGAGTTGTAAAAGAGTTAAGCCTTCTACATTTTCAACATCTATCTTCTCTACTCTATCCCTCTCTCTGAGTTCCGGCACAATGCACTGCATACGTAGGGGTCATCCCCTGAGTGCTGGTCCTAATTAAAAAAAAAATATATGAGAGGAAATATTACGAAAGTGTAATGACATTTTGTATTACAATGTTAAATTGAGTGCAAACGATCCAACGTATTTCTATCAACATACACAGAGAGAAAAATGGCGTTCTAAAATTGTTAACGGCTGGTATCAGATTGAGAACGAATCGTTAACAATATTTTGTTAACTTTCGGTATTAAATCAAGCTTAATACGTTATCAAATTAAGAACAAATGGTAGAAAAATACCGTAAGTTAATAAATTAAGAACGATCTGTTATTAAATAAAGAACGACATGGTATCAAATTAAGAAAAAAATTTTATAAATACCATATGGTACCAAATCAAGAACGAAGTGGTATTTAATCAATAACTATGTTATCACATCAATAATGATGCGGTACTACATCAATAACGATGTTATCAGATCAATAATACCACCCCGATATACAAGTTCAAGTGGAAGAAAAAATAGAAAATAATTTATTTTATATGGCAATGGATGGGAGTTTTTTACAAGAAAACTCCAATGTAATTACGGAGAATATAATATCTTCAGAAGTGTTAGTTGATGACGACAAGAAGCTTAAAATATTTCTCCAATCCATTGATATGGAATGTATTTTTGATTTATTGACAGGAAAGTACTAAAAAAAGCACAAAAACATAAAATAATTTCTTTATTTCTTTTTTAAGCTGCCTATGTTACACTTAAGAGTCTGCGGTACCTAAAAAAGGAAGACTAAAAAGAAGCAGTTCCTCCATTAGGGCTCCGAGTAGAGTTTAGGGAGAAATTGTTGTTGTGAATGAGAAATTGTTGTTGCATATTCTTTTATAATTCTAATGCGTTTCTTCTTTTTTTTTGTTTTAGTTGGGAATTGACGGTGAGACGATATCAGTACCATCTAAAGTGGAGGAATATTACCCAGCTTCTTATTTTAAAGCAATAGAATTGTTTAAAATTAAAAATTTTGTAACACAAAATCAATTACTTTATGTATTGTGTTATGCAACGTAGTTTACTTTCCAGCTGGGGTATTACTCAATCTGTCCAGATTCTTATCAAAGGTCTACTTCCTTTGAAATAAAATACTCGTGTCTTTTAGATGTTAAAGATGTATGGAACAAAGCTTTATTTAAACGAAACTTATACTACTTAAGACTAGCTTATTACTACGAAAATTGCTCATGCGTTTGCTGGTGAATCGGTGAAACAGGATGACGGCGGGTGGCGGCGATTAGTGCGCTGGTGTGACTTTTAGTCGCTTTTGTCTGGATATCTGGCAAAGATATAAAATATGATTCGGTTAAAATATCGGTAATATTCGGTGGTATTTACGTGATACTGCGATTAGTACGACTGCAAGGAGTATTCGGGAGCCCTTAAAGTCGGTAAACTACAAAACTACGAACTTAAGGAGTATTCCGTGCCTTAAGATCGGCTATTTTGAATTACGATTGGTACGAATGTAAGGAGTATTCGGGAGCCCTTACAATCGGCAAACTACAAAACTACAACTTAAGGAGTATTCGGGGGGCCTTAAGATCGGGTACTTTAGATTACGATTAGTACGAATGTAAGGAGTATTCGGGAGCCCTTACAATCGGCAAACTAAAGCAAAAGCTACGGTTATATTAGTATCGGAACACGAATCGCCATCGGCGACTGCTCCCCTTGTTGTGTAAAAACCTGCACTTTATATCAATATTGAAATCTAAAGTATTTATTTAACATAAATTACTAAAGGCTGAACAAAACTATATTATATGACTATATAAGAGTAGTATCAGCGTGCATATTTTTGTGTTTTGTTTAAGTTAATAATTTGTTGGTCGCTACATTATGCAGGCTGGTATATACCCCTTTGTTATTATGTTTGTAGTTGTAGGGTACTTACGTGGTAGGTTGTAGTTATTTGTAACGGCCGGCACGTTACACTTATACTATTATTGTAAAAGGTTTTGACAGCCATTTTCAGTCTTTCGAAGTTGGTTCCCTTAATAAAAACTTGTATATAAAACCAATTGGAGAATTTGTGAGTAATATAAATTTGTCGAATCACAAATGTTCTTGGCGGCGCCACAAAAAATTGAGTTGCAAAACACCTGCTGTCAGGTGCATTGTCAGTTCAAAATAGAACACGCTCTAATTAAAAATTTTTACACTGTAATTTCAGGCTGACTTTTACTGAAGCAAATTCTTTTTCCTTTTACACACCATGTTTGCATTTTGCAGTGGGAAATTTGACAAGTACACAGTGTACATAAAAATGGCGCTGACAAAAATGTAACAAATTTGACTCTGTAGGTAATGTATAAATTCGCGTGAATTCGCCACTGCATCCACCTTATAATTAATTCGCCTTGGTCGTGCATATACCTGGTACTGAATTTGCCTTGTTTTCATTCTTGTGTTATTTAAAAGTAGCGGCGGCTTGTAAATATTATCGCTGTTCGAATAAGTATTTGCAGATTTCTACTGTTATTTTGTGACAAACCATAAACATACCTCAAAATGTCTTATTATATGACTTTTTTGCTTGAAGCACAACAAAAAATTTTTTAAACTATTGTAAAATAATAAGACATTATGACAATATGACTGTTATGACAACATTATGAACACCCCAATTATGTTTTGCGAAAAAAATATCTGATATGAGAATAAAAAAGTCTCTACTCATTGACGAAAAAATAACCAATTTTGGTTAAAAACGGCAACGCTGCGCTGCGCTCGTTAACAAAGATGTGTTTGATTCAAACTTGTTGTATGCAACAAATTTGTATAAGCAAACATTTGTATTAGTTGTGATCAAAAGTTTTTGTTAAA
This sequence comes from Lypha dubia, assembly GCA_947311025.1. Classification (NCBI taxonomy): domain Eukaryota; kingdom Metazoa; phylum Arthropoda; class Insecta; order Diptera; family Tachinidae; genus Lypha; species Lypha dubia. The sequence goes on along the minus strand of OX371264.1, from coordinate 1,204,476 downwards.
CATGTTATTTCAGATATTTTATTTTAAACTTCACGTTCAACAAATTTTTATTATTAAATAATTTTTATCATAAATAAAAAAGAATAATTTATCTTATTTTGGTTTAAACTTTAAAGAAACAAATAACTTAGTTCATCTATGTTGTTGTTCTTGTTGTTTTCAACAGACACACATGCACACACACACATACTCAAACTCAAGTCTTTGAACTTGGAAACAAAAAATAAATTGCTCATCGCCTCTATTGTCGTCTCCATTCAGCTAAAGATTTATTGGCGTCGTCTTTGTAAAGTTAAAGATAAGAAAAATATACTTTTTGTTGGCTCATTTCGATGCATTTGTATGTTTTCTTTGGACTGGCTTATTTGGTAAAATATCAAACAGAATAATAGATAAAATGTATGTATGTATGTACAATAAGAAACATGTTATAATAAAAATGTTTCTATTTCCTTGAAAGCGCAGACACACACCACAACTTCACAAAAGTTATTAAGTTATTTAGCAAAACGGATATACTATACCTAAATAGTTTTCATAGACTTCCGGAAATAAACTAATGTTTCTTCTTTTACTTTTTGTTAAGAAATAGTGCTTTAGAATTCTTGAAATAAAATTTAACTGTCTATTTCACGATGCTGAAAGTATTTTTTCATTCGTTAAATTTGTATATTTGAAGCCCAAACAAATTCTAAAACTTTGTTTTTATTGTTTTTTGTTGAAAATGTATTTGTACGAATGAAAAAATTTCTTTCGACATCGTGAAATAAGAACTATGTACAAGAAAGTTAAGCAATTAACGTTAAATAACTTTTTTTTTTATTATTTTAATATTAAAATTTATTTGTTATATGTTAGCTAATCTACGAGTATATATGTATGTATGTATATTTATTTATTTATTTATTCATCTACAGAATCATATTCTTACAGATTACTTATCGTGGTTAATTATAATATTTAAATAACAACAATTTGAACATATTATAACTTATATTAAAATTTAAAAGCGGTAGCAAATACCAACTCATCAGTACATCTATACCATTCATGTTTCAAAAATTCCAAAACTCATCTACTCTTACATGAACTCGCAAATAATGTAGATTGGCTAACCCATAACAAATAATAATTTCTTAAAAACATAAATTCTTGAGTATGTGCTCGAATAAAATGTTATTAATTTAATTTAATTTTTTCAGACTTATAAAATGTCAAACTTTAATTTGCCTTGACGCTGAAGTAGAAGTTATGCTTAGATTATTATAATCAAAGCGAATTATTAGTAAATTCGCTTTGATTATATGTAATGGGCGGCAAAATTTAAATTTATTTTTCATAATCATACATTCATACATGAATCTTACGTGATCGATTAAAAAGTTTCTCGTAACTCCAGCACCAGTTAGAGCAGACACACGCACACATGCTAATATAGACAAGAAAAGTTTAGTCTTCTAGATATTGTATCGCTATCTTTTTATTTATTTATTGCACAAAATCACAGAATACTTCATCAGGTCAGAAGTTATCCACTGAAATGACAAAAATATAGGAAATAATAAAGTTGTGAAAAGATTTTCCTTTATTTTAGAAATTAAATAAAAAATCCGCATACGACAAGAAGATATTGGTGGGCTTAAATGTTCCACAAAAATGTTCTTCATTGTGTTTCAAGTGGAAATGCCTTTAAATTAAATCGAAAATTTTGCGAATTTCAAAGGAAATAAAATTAAAAATAATAAAGCCTTTTGAAATGGTTTATTTACCCATTTTACCCTAAAGTGCCGCAATAAGTTATATATTGCTTACTTCTGTTTCCTTGCAACAAGCAAGAATATGCAACATTTTCTTTTCTGTTTGTTTGCTGAATATAACGATGATGTTTGTAAAAGCTATCTCTGCAATTTATGAGGAAATTTGTTGCAAACTATTTTAAGAGCACTATTACATAGATAAGAGCATAACATGGTGATGAACAGAAAGAGAACAGGAGTTCAGTTTTACATTGCTGCAAATGTCGATGATAATAATGACGATGTTGGCAGTTTGTTGTAAGATTTACAATAGTTTCTTTTTATTTACTGACTTTCATAACAACAATAATGTCTGCGCAATCACCATAAACTTTTGTTATGTTAAATACGAATATTCCATAAAATGGAAAGAAAATGCTCAAATGAAAAATTATGCAGCAGCATAACAGAAGCAGAAAAAAATATTGATGAATATAAGCAGAGTGAAAATGTCGATTACATGTCATCCATTCATCTGTCCGCCCGTCCCTCCAACCATCCATTCATTCATTTAGCTCGAGTTTCTTTGGTTCTCATGCTGCCGTGTTTCTTGTGCATTATGATTGGAAAGTTGTACGAGAATGAGGTTTTCAATGTTTTTATTTAGTCGCGACAGTTCTACCAAAACGAACGTTTAGACAAACCGCTTGACACACAACAATATAAGAGGCAATAACAATAGCAATTAGGGAATTTGAAATTTCCTCAATAAAATCACAAAATTCTTATTCAAATTAAAACCGTTAAAACATAAAAGTTGGATACAAAGTGTTGTTGTTTTATTATAATGATGGCCCATAGTGATATTTTAACAGCCAACTGTCACTGCCGGCTTTAATGTTATTGTTGTTGTGGTCTTATTGTCATAATCATCAGCATCATTGTTACAAGCTTTTTGAAAAAAAAAAAAAAAACGTAAAGGGAAATCAAATGCACAAAAGAATTCTGGCAAACATTCAAATAAAAAATCTTCAAAGACAAAATACAAACAACAAAAAATATGTAACAATTTTGTGTGCTAAATGCCTTATTTTTCTTCTCAAACAAAAGTGTGGTAGATCTCATAAATAATAAAGAATAAAAAGAAGATAAAGATCGTACTTGTGATGCCATCCGATAACATCAGATATGATCTAATTATTGTTATTAAATATTTTTAATGTGCCGTTTAAAAAAACAGGTTAAAAATATTTTAATAAAAAAAAATATAGGAGAGGTTTTATATATAAAAAGTACCTCCGAATTCATGAGATTGTGTGCACGTTTAAATACCTACAAAGAAAATTATAACAAAAAGCTAAAAACATTTATAATTGTGTCTCATGATCATTTATTTTTAATGTAAGAAAGTTTTATTTGCTTTATTGGTTTATTACACTATCAAATCTAATTTTATTGTAATTTGCCAGTTTCAGTGTCAATTCGTTATTTTCTCATGACATGACAACATTTTTGTTTTGTTAGTTTAAAGGGGTGTGAAACAACAATACCAACAATTCATGCTAATCTAAATACTTTTTACAACAATAAAACTAATAAAACAACAACAATAAAGGGCAAAAAATATAATAAAGATTTTACTGCAAAGCAGTCAGTGAATGGCTTAATTAAAAAAAAAAAAAAAAAAAAAACTATGCTAAATTGAAATCGAATGAATGACGAATCAGTTAAGGCTGTTTATTTTATTTGTAAGTAAAATATCGCTACAATAAAATAAAAAAATTAATTTGAAAAAAGAAACTACATAAACATTAGGTTGACAATGAAAATTCCAAATACGCTGAGCGGATTACTGTGGTAAGTGATCTAAGCCTCAAGTTTTAAAAAAATTTTATCGAAGGCCGATAAAATTCTAAAATGGGGGGCCGATATGCCCGTCAGTTATAAACACATAGACCACAGCAGACTTCACAACAGCAGATTTCAAACGGAGTTGGCTTCAATTGCTGCCTGATGCTCACTGTCAGATAACTTTTTTTTTTAAACAACAAATACGTTTAATTTTTTAACACACTTAAGCAAATGACTATCTCAGACATACTCGTATGTATAAAATGTTGTGTCTATAAAATTTCTCATTTAAGCGAACATCTTCTAAAACAATCTATAGGGATATTTTTGTTGCCAACAGCATTTGCGCATTAAAATGAGGAACTCATTTAAGGAGGGTGCATTTAAGTGGTAGCTACTGTATAGTCAAATTATACAGAATTAACTTCAGTTTAAATTAAATATTAACAGCCGTATTCATAAAAATTTTAAACAGCATTTTAAACCATATTTAAATAAACGAATTTTAAAATTGGTTCGACCCTTGTTTAAAGCTATTTTAAAATGACACTTGCTTTTTTGATTTGTGTTTATTTTTATTTTAAAAGCTATTGTGAAAAATTGTCGTTTCATCAGATATGTAAGTTGATTTTTTAATAAAAAATGGACACGCTATATTTGATCAAGAGAATTGGTAAGATCAGTTATAACTTAAAATATTTATATTTTTAATTATATATTATTTATAATATAAAATAATGCCGAAATTTCAAACAATCGTAAATTCGGTAAAAACTGATATTTCTGTAGAACGTAGAGGGTACGGCACATTAATTACATAAAATGAGCTAGTGATGTATTAATAATCAAAACAAATAAAATGAAACTCGTTATTCAAATACTTTTTTTACTTGTACTATAATAATAATTTTAATTACACCTTTATCAAACAATTTGTTTACTATTTTTAATTTTTTAATTAATAAACGAGTTATCATACATTTTTTTTATTTTATAAAAACCATATTCTTCTCAAACACGACAAGCAAAATATATAAAATCGAGTACTGTATGAATCAGTAATCATTGTTTTGCATCAGTAAGAGTTAAGTGATACCTAAAAAATATATAGTTTTGCCAACCTCGTTTTTAAAAAATCTTTAATCGTGTTTTAGTTAAAATACAGATTATGAATACGAATTTTAAAAAAAACGCTTTTTAGGCTTAAAATGTTGTTTAACTAAAATGTATTTGAAACCTGAATGAAGATTTTTTTTTATGAATAAGGCTGTAAGTTACGAAATTTTATTCGAACTGAGTGATGTTTAACCAAAGAAATTTTATTTTGTCAAAATAATATAATAATATATACACATATGTATATATATATATATATATACATGCTTGTATATATATACATACATGCTTGTGTATATATACTTTTTTTATTTATTTATATTAATAAAATTTATTTATTTAAATTTCTTCTTTTTTTTTTATTAATGTATAAAAAATTAATTTATATTAAATTATAATTTTATAGTAATTTTTAATTAATTTTTTATGTTTTTTAAATTAAATATGTACAAATGTTGGGCTTTTGACCCATCGCCGACGATATCTATTCAGTTCGTGTACCGTCGTCACAATCGTTAGGCGCAAGTCTCTTCCTCATGACCTTACAAAAAAAAATAACTTCTGTAATAATTTTCATTAGGTAAATAAAAATATAACCACAAGAGTTCTTTTAAACGGGCCGCTCTTTCTGGCAATCCAGATATAAAAAACTAAGCTTGATTGAAAATTTCCAAGGACTTGTTCTTGTGGCCCAACTTGGAAAAGAATGAGGCACCTAAATGACTTAAATTTGCTAAAAAAAAAACAAATCATTCTAAACAATTCATGGCCGCCCTAATATACTTACATACATATGCATGCACTTGTGTATTTACATTAACAATGAATATGTTTAAAAAAAAAATTACATTCGAAACTCCTCTTAAGAATTTATAATGTTAAAATAACACTTGAAGTATATGAAACAAGTTTTAATTGTTTAGAGTGTGGTTGGGGGCCGTTGTGGGTGGACACTGTTAAGTAAATACTCAGGCTCAATGTTAAGAAACTCAAGTTGAGTGTTAAATATTTTTTGTCTAATATACAATTAGTTGGCACATTTTTTTACCTATGAAAATAGGTTATGTATACGTATTTTAAATAAATAGCACTTATAATTATCTAAATAACGAAATTTTCCCATAAGGACTCATCTATGATTCACTATTACACAGTGTATGTGTTTGTTTAAACTCAACTTGTAACTCAAGACCCATTTACAAGTTACAAGCAACGGCAAAATATACGTATGTATATATGTATGTATGTATATACATATGTATTACATGGAAACTTCAGCAGATCAATAAAAACATGTTACTCTAATATTGGCCGTTGCAAAATATGTATGTATGTAATATGTTACGTACATAATGACCGTAATACATATGTATACCTATCACCGACGTCGACGAAATTCGTTGAGGGTGACTGACGATCTCTCTGATAGATTTATTTCTATTTCTTACGACGACGAACAAATCAGTCAGAGTTACCTTGTCTTTTTTTAGTTTTCAAATAAATTAGTAACTTTTACTTTAATAATTGCTTGTTTTTATGATATAGAGTCTTTTTTGGTCAGTTTTTGACTTCATATTTAAGTATGCAATTACTATGAAAATATGGTAGCACTACGTAAAATAAAAAAATTCCCACAAATATGCCTAAAGAACAGTTGACTAGAACAAATAAAGAAAAATATATATTTTTATTTCAGCTAAAAATAAGAATAATTAAAAAGTGCTGAAATGTTTTAAAAAAATAAAAGTAACTTTCAAAACGATTAAAAGCTTAAAGGCGACAAAACAAGACAAAACTTTATACAATTTGCTAGCAGCCACAAATATTTTATTGGCCTTATTTTATATGTAAGAAGAACAAGCAGTCAAAAACACAAGGTTGTTCATTTAATTAAGTACTAAGTATTTAATTACAACTTAAAAATAATTATAGCTTAAATATCAAGTCAAAAGTTGTCCCTTAGTTAAATAAATATAATTATAATTGATAAAATTTCACTTTATGGTTTTTTGTTAATGTTTAATTTTATCGAGGAATTATTTTCATTATGCGGTAAAACTATCAGTCTTTATGTATGTATATGCAAACAAAATCATAATACGAAATAAACATGGATACATGGAAAAATAATAATGTACTTTTAATCTGGGACCAAGAGATTATAACATAAACTATCAATTTAATAACTTTCACAAAACGGAAAATTCTTTGATGATTATATTTACAATGTTTATTTTTTGTTACACACAGCACACAACTTTTTTGATTATTATGTGCCCCACACGCCGAACTCGTTGCGCTGGACGAAATTCGAAGTTTGTCACAATTGTGTTCCCAGCATTAATTTAATACAGGAGGTTTTCATAGGAAAAGATATATTTTTTTTGCAAAGCGTAGGGCGTTTGAAAACGAGGAGAGAGAGAAAGAGAGTGCATCTGTGAAATAAAAAAATAATCTTATCGGAGCACCCTCAGTGCACCCGTTGTTCACAGTGGAGATAAGCGCTTATAAATGTATCGATTTTATTTTCCGCTTCTTTATTGTCCCACCTTTCTAACATATTTTGTGTCTCATAAGTCAAAAATTGCCCCAGCACAATGTACATATGTGTGTGGTTCTCCCTGCCTCTTCCGCCCTTTATTGACTAAATAAAATATTTATTACACTGAATTTTTGTCAATACAAATTACCAAATACATACATACATATGTAGTGAGTTTTGTATTTCTTATTTGTTCATTCTTGTAATAAAAATTTTTTTGTAGAAAAAACGCCACAAAAAATTTACAGAAATAGAATTAGAAAACGAGGTTATTACAGTTAGGAAACTGTCATAAATAATTAAATACCCAGTAAGTGACGCATTACAAAAGGGAAACTAAATATTAAATAAAACTGTTTTAAATAAAACGAAATTGAAAACGAAATGGTGTGTAAATCGTTAGATAAGAAAATAATTACAATCATGTAAGTACGGCTGAGTACATTAAATTACATGAGCGATAGGAGCGGTTACTGCACGTAATAAAATGTATTTGCCACAATACATACATATGAACTTACCACTTACCCATGAAACTAAATTTGGATTTTATTAATTGGCACAAAAGTTTGGAAACTTACAAGCATACGAGTCCATTAATGCACAACAGCAAATAATTTATAAATTGAAATTAAAAATTGCATGCATGATAGCAAAACTAACAGAAAAACTGCAACAATATCGCAAGGAACTTGTACTGTACGAGTAACAATCGACCAACGAAACAACCAACCAACCAACGAACCAAACAACTACCTGCCACCTAATTGGACTCGTACCACATGTTGGAATTAAACTATTTGTTTACATTTTATTTTCTGTTAGTATTTATTTATCTGGATATAAATCACTTGATAAATGTCCTTGTTTTGGCACAAATTGCAATTGCAACGTGTTTACTAAACACTTATTTAAGTGCACTCACACATTCAAATAAAAATCAACAGTGGAGAGCAAAATAATATTTTGGTTTTCTTTAAATTCTATGAAATTAATTATTTGTGATAAACAATCAAAGTTTTCTGCTTAATTTTACATAAAATATTTTTTATTCTATTAAAAAATGTTATTAGTAATAAATAATAATCAGAATATTAAAAGTGATCAAAAATTAACATTCCAAACTTGAAAAAGTTTCATAATCACTCTAGTAATTGATAACGTTTGTGGCATTTTTCTTTTCCTACGTAAACATCTTTTTTTAGAAATTGACTGACTGACTTTCCCACTCATTATTTAAATTTAATTTAAAATATTTGTCTTGTTTGCACTTGAAATTTTTCTAAGGAATCCAAAAACAAATTCCAAGTAAAATATTTTTATATCAATTGTTATCTAAAATATTTCGTTAAGAACAAGCCATTTGCAATTTTAAAAAATGTTTAAGGTTTGGCCAATCGTCTGGCCTTCGTCAACATTATTTGAAATTGAAATAGAGCTATAGAACTTCGACACACACACACACACACACACATACTGTATAAGTCTATTTTCTTCAAAATATGTAGTTCAATCTAAAGAGAAATGAATGACATTCCTAGAGATAATTAAAAAAGAATAAATAGGTTCAGGCATGGAAACTGAAGAATTAAAAATCTTGTACAATTCATTATTAGTGTGTCCATCTCTTATTTGTTTGTCCAAAACGATCGAACGGGTCCGTTACTTGTAATTAACCGAAAATGGGCGCTCACCTAAAGGAGCGATTTGCCAAAGCTCTACTGGCATCCCAAACACCGCCTTTATTTTAACTTGACCTGCATTTCGATCCACTTTAAACGGCGCGAATAAATAAAACTTGCACACACTAGTCAAGAACGTATTACAATACACTGATTCGATCATTTTTGTCCCATATTCCTACTTGTCGCCCTAAATGCCGAATATCGCATAGCAGCTCCAATTATATGCCAATTTTTTAAATTTCTTTTTTGGTTTGCAAGAGTTTGCATGCAGATTGGTCGAATTTTTTTTTGTAAATCCGAGGGATAAACATCCCTCTCTTCTTCAGTAAACTTATTATCGCTCTTCTAAACCATTTGTAGACCGATTTTAAATTTTTTATAAAGCGTTTATAGTTTGGTCGCATAATTTTTTCCGGAGGTGCAAGATTCGCTCCTCTGGTTTTGACTTATGCTCAATTTTTTTTTAAAGCGATCTGCTGTATGAGCAGTCATTTTATTAATTGTTTTACACCGAAGATTCTGCTAACCGACGATTAAGAACGCTGTGCTGTGAATTAACTTGGAACAGCATTAATTTATTTTGTTAGAACGTGTTTGCTTGCAGTTTGGAACCATATTTTTTTTTTTTTTTGTAAATCGTAGGGCCTAATTCAATTATTGTTTATTGCATTGCATATCTGCTATTTTTCACCGATTCAAAGTTACTATAGTTCAGAGTAATATATGAAATATATTTTCATCTTGAAATTCTTAAATTTTGTGCGATACTATCGATGATGTTTCAAATTTTCACGTAATTAAAAATTACTGAAAAAACTGAATGTTCCAACCTTGAAGTATATACATTGATCATTATAAGAAAAATCATTACCTTAGTAGTTTTTTCAGTACCTTGTTGTTTCGTCTTGAAAATACCTCAATACCCCCATGTAAGTTTAAGTACATTTTATATGGGTTTATATGCGTTTTTCTAGTTTTATATGTTAGCAACATTGACAACCAAAAATTTTTGATGTGACTAGTGTAGGCAGTACCAAAGTAAATTTATACCAAGTATATGCATCTAAACAGCTGATTAATTTTTTTCTCGTTTAGTGGTAATGTATGATGTTTTTTGTTGTTGTGGACTTGCATATACTTGGTATAAATTTACTTTGGGCAGTACCTAGTTTCTGTAATTTGTGAAAAGTTCTCACATCGAAAAATAATAGGCCTTAACTTTAACGACTCCCATGTAAAACATATAGCGAACGTTGCCACATTTTACAGATTTCGTCACGACTACGACACTCGTGATAAGGCCTAATGTGAGATTACACTTGTCATCCAATCTTTTGTAGGATGACTCATATAATATCAGTAGGATTTTTATACGAGCGACCCTGCAAACCTATTAAAAATACGAATATTAAAATATTTTTCTCACTCATTCAGTTTTTCACAGAATGATAATAAACTTTTCGATGCGAGAAACTTTCACATTAGTTACAGAAACGAGGCACATGTGTGGCGATTTTTATCCAAATGGGGAATGTTGTTTGGTGATAGGGTTTTATCGATTTCTTATCTTCAGTATTTAATAATAATGTTTCACTTTTGTTCAAATATCCGTATTTATATATTTTGTATTTCTTCTGCACTTGATAGGTAATTTAACTTGGAACAAATAGTTCGATTATTTTAATATAGTGTTCATACATCTGTGTATAATTATGTATGTATGTATGTTCATACATATAAAGGTATCTACATTTACAAATGTAAATACATATTTTGGGATTTTTAGTTTTTGAATGGGGTTTTTTGAGGACACAACACTTTAAAATTGGGGACATGAGACAATATTTATCTGACTACACTGGATGTGACCACTTCGATAGCGTATGCTTGTGGCTACAATTGACGTTAGTGTTAACTGAAATGCTGCTAAAGGTGTATTTACATGGTAATACTTGTATTACGGCATCTCAAAAATTTTAAAAAATCTTATCATGTAAACGCAAAATGATGACTAGTAGAGAATACGGATACAAAATCATACAATCATTGAGTAAATGTTTATTTTCTAAACCATTTTAGAATCTCATGTATACTCATAATATCAGAGGTGTATTTTAAATTAAACATTGACAGGTTTAACACTATATGTATATTGAAGATGGCGTCATTTTTATACAGTAATTACAAAAACAACTCATAAATAAACTCATTGTTGTTGTAAATATTGTAGAAGTGTAACCACCAGCTAATTCGTACCGCAAACCAAACAAATACCTGCAACAGTCTTGTATTTTCTCTTCTTATAAACAATATTTTGTATTACCGTGTAAACACACCTTAAATATAAATAAAAAGTACAATTTTGTTAAAAAAAATATACTTTCTTGATTGAATGGTACTAAAACGATTAAAAATTTAAATTTTCCAGCACTGAAATTGATACGTTTGAACAGAGAGGAGGAGAGCAGAAACTAAATAAACAAACAAATTAGTTTTCTTTAATTTCATTTGTTGTGATAGAAAACAAATTGATGACAACATGTTTTTCATAATTAACATTGATGTAGAATGTCCGATAAGGAGTAAAGAAAATATTATTGAAAACATGTTCGCTAGTTCGTCATTGAGTTTGTTGACTGCTTCAATAAATAGTTGCATGCCTGATGCTGTGTGCGATAAATTAAAAATACCGTTATATTTAAGCGCACATAGTCAACATATTTATGCATATGTATGTACATATGTATGTATGTACCTATGCGGAGCGTGCCAATACTTTCATTTACGGGCTTTTCTTATTATTGTTGCAGATTATGCAGAATTAAAGAAAATAAAACCACATGCAAATATTTATTTAAAAAAATTTAACCCTCTTTATGTATGTATGTATATGTTTTGAATGATTTTGGGCGTTGGAACTGTGTTCTGCAGCTTTCATATCTTCAAAGATTTGCCTTAAATGGACTTAGTTACGTGATCTTACTATAGGTTCTAATGAGACAGACGAAAAGTTAGACTGTACCTCTTTGTGTTTTACATGGAAAAGGTATCGATTAGCAGGTTTCCTATGCCCATTCTCTATACGGTATATAACGGATATAAGAAAGTCAAAAAATTTAAAGAAAAATTTTCTTATAGGTGTATATTTCCTTTATGCAATAATTTTTATTAGAAACTTATTTCTTATAAATATAAAAAGAAGAGCACACCTTGATGTCACCTCTAACTGTGGAAACGGGTCGAACGATTTCCACCAAAATTTCAGGGTACGTTGGAGATGGTCTGTAGATGGTTTATGTAACATATGTTTGCGTGAAATCGGCCCAGTAGTTCCGGATATATGGCATTTAGATTTTCTATATATTTCCATACAAATATCAACAAAATGCCCGCCATTTTCCATATTATGATTTTTCATTGTCCAAACCATGTATCGTAATGTCTTATGTGTACGAGTACATACTGTAATAATATGCAAAATGGATAGTAGGGGAACTCTAATCCGCCCATAAATTAATCACGAATTTGTAAACATTCAGAACTATGATACATTTATTTTTGTATATGTAACGTAACGTTGTAAATTACGATTAGATTTTTAACGACGTAAGTGGGTCTTCTTATGAGCCCCATTTTATAATACATAAGAAATACTGAAATTTTTTTTATGTTTCATTATTACGATGGCGTTAATCGCAACAACTAATAATATACAATATTTTAAAATTTTATAGGTGGTGATTTCTGGTGCATTATGTACAGTAGAAGACTATGTAATAATGTCACAGTGTGCACACAACAAAGCCATAAATTTAGCTGCAGAAGGAACAGTCTCTGTGACCGATATCTCACAAACACGTAAGTTAAACAAATTTTATATACCAATTCTTTATCTGGGGTTTCCATAATACAAAAATATGCTTTAAATAAAAACTTGTATGGAAATCAATGAAAAAAATTCATAATTTACATACAAATTTTACACTTGAACTATTCGTCCGCCTTGTAGAAACAGCACTTTATGGTACTTAAATTATTCAAAAAACTTTTTTCATACAAATTACTAGTCCTGCAAAAACACATTAAAGAAAAAGTCATCAACCATCATTGTAACAAATAAATTCAATGCCAAAAGAATTTATTTATGGTACCGTAAACTGTCTGACTTTATTAAAAAATACTTCTTTTGCAAAAATAATTTATAGATTTTTGATACGACTGTGGAAATCCATTTTGAACCAACCTAAACATTGGTAATCACTTGGCTATGCGCTTTAACTACTGGGTCCTAATTTTTTTTCCCACTTTTTGAAAATTTTTTATCACTTATCTAATATTTCCAATAGGTAAACTGAACTTGCAAGATTTATGAGTATAAAAACTAACTACCTGCACTCACATCTAGACCGATTTGCACAAAATCTTTAAGATTTTAGTGAGGAGCAGGGTGAATGATTTCATCAGATTCTTCGGACTATGGAAGAGCGTTATCAGTGAAAATGGGCCTCACATATGATGGCAGACCTCGGCTGGAGTTTGCAACGAGATCTACCTAAAGTTGTTCATTCAAGGAAATCTTATACATGATCATTTGATAGTGTTCTATACAAATTTTGTTAATCTATTTTTTTTTTTTTATTATTTTTGTCAAAATAATAAAATTGCATATTTCCAAAAGTAAAGTTGTTAGCAGTCTTCCAGTACTTTTTTTTCATAGTTAGGGCCATAGAAATACCCAATAACAGAAAAATAAGAAACAAAAGTTGTGTTGACCAGTGTAATCAAAATGCGTTATTAGTCCAGGTGGTGGTCCTACCAAGTGTCAAAGTTTAATTGTATTATTTCTTCAATTCGTTTCATTAACTAAATATATACAAAAATAGTTACAACAAACAAATTTTAAAAATATGATATTTATTTAATTTATTGGAGAGAAAATATAGTTCTTATTATGCGCAATGCGTGTTAGTGCTGACAACGTATTGAGTAGTGGGTACCGAGTATTTGCAATTGTTTAAGAGTACTAAACCTGCACCTTAAAACGTTTTCTAAGTACGTCCTAGAGTTTTTCTAATCGTGGACACATGAAGAACACATTTTTGGCATCTTCCACAATATTTTTACCACATCTCACAAATTTCTCACCCCATCCATTGGGAGAGGTTGTCTGAAACAACCTCTAGCGAGCTATATTCTCCAAGGGCTGCAAACATAGTGGATACAAGATATATATATATAAAAATTGTTGCAAGTGTGTTGTGACTTTATAACTCACGAACGGCCAAACCTTCGATTCGATTAAATTTTTAGGGTTTGTTCGTATGGTCGTGTAGATGGTTTATGTAAACGCGTTCGTGAGTTATGACTCTTCATGACAACATGAGATTTTGTCCATATAAAAAAACAACAACAAATACGTAGGCGCCTATGAGCGTGTGCGGTATGTATACTGTGTGCTGACTTCATACACACGGTAAATACACGTTGTAGCGCATACACGCATACACATTGACAGCTGTCAGTGAGTAATCATTATAAGTTTAAATCGAAATTTATAAAAGTAAATATCTTCCGTGCGAAGCCGGGAGATTCAGCTAGTATGTATATATAACCTATATACTGCAAATGTCATGAAAAGACAGACGAGTGTCAATTATTACTCCAACGTATTTTATGAGTTCCTTACATTCTATGATACACGTGACAATATTAAGCCTGTTTTCCCTAGTTTTCCGGCTAATAATCAGAACCCCTCCTGTTTTATGGTCAGCTAGAGCTATACCCATTGATCGCAACTACGATCTTACAATCTGAATAATCCCGTTTGCAATGGTCCCCGCTTCTAGTAACTATTTTGCTTCGCATACTAACACTATGTCATTTGCGAACTATTACCTCATCATGTGGATTTAACTTCAATACTTACCAATGATCTTTCGACTCATAGTACATAAACTAGTTCTCTATTTCGAAAATAGTTCCTTATAGTTGTTAGTAGATATGTTGGGATGTCTAAACTAACTTAGGCTTCTACTTCTAGACTCTAGAGTAACAACTACACAATACTCTCACATCGTCAGGGTAGGCGACTATCTTCTGACCGTTCCTCTCAAAACGCCTGAGAATAACGTTTTCAGCTAGCAGCCACAGAAGGAGAGATAATAATCCCCTTGCCGTTTAACTCTTAACACTAACATCCTCAGGCATTCGATCCGCCATACTCGAGTTGATAATCCTGCTGCTGAGCATGAGAACTATCCACTCCACCAGGAGGGTACTAACACCGAGTTCCTCAACTCCCTAATGGCCTCTACCCTAATGTTTTTAAGGGCTCCCTAAATGTCCAAGAATGCAGCCAAGGTGTAATCCTTGTGTTGCAGTCCCCGTTCTATAAAATGAACAACATCATGAAGCGCACTCTTAACAGACCTGCCTTTACGAAAGGCATGTTGAGCAGCACTGATGACCCGCGCTCCTATTGTGTGACTAAGATGTAAGTCGATCAGTCTTTCTAATGTTTTCAAAAGAAAAGACGACAGGCTGATCGGTCTAAAATCCTTCAGCAGCTTTACCAGCCTTGGGTATAAAGATTTCCCTAACCTCTCTCCAACTTTGGATATAACCCTCCTGCTCAAACATATCACGAAGATATTCACCAGAGACAACAGTACGTATTCTGAGACATTCTGCAGCATGGTCGGAAAAATACCATCCGCGCCAGGTGATTTATACGGCTCAAAGTTATTTGTAGCCCACGCTGTTTTCTCCAATGTCACCATGTCGTCCATTATCTCGCTTGATTGTGCCAATGATAAGGGTTTGAAAGTATCCCCCAAGATTGGATTTTATGAGAGCACCGAGAGCACTAAAGTAAATCAGAGAAATTAATGATGTTGATTGACTTGCTCTGAGCAGGGTTCGAACCCAGGTCCTAAGTCAATGTTTTATTAGTAGTCAACGCGCTAAAAACTTCAACCAACACCTAAAGTGACACCTACATGAAAAATTAAAAATAATACTGAAATATCTTTGGTGCTACCCAGAAAAGAGCACACAAATTGTACATATGGGGTTAGTACTTCCCACAAAGAAGAAGTATTTAATTTTTGTTAATGAACTCTCCTGGAGGAAAGTCAAAGGCGATAGCTAATCCTATGATACGGGTATTTTAGAAACTTATAAATACTTATGAGAGAATCTAGTGTTGTTAGAATTGATCACATTTTTCTTTCCTTCTTTGCTCAGTAAAATTAATTTAGATAAAAAAAGTAGTCTCATTCATTGGATATTAAAAATAAAATACTTAAAATTATTGTTAATTCCTTTTAAGCAATTTATTGTTCAGTCCTCATCCTGGGCCGTTTTTTTATTATAAAAAAATATACGACTTAAATCCTTCAAATGCTGCAAAGCGGTTAGAAGAAAACTATCTACTCGTAGTTTTTAACCAGATACTGGGACCAAATGTACATGTGATATATTTCAATTTCTATTTTTTTGGCACACATAAATCCTTGAAATAAAGATGTTTTCACTCTGCAGGCTTGCAAATCTGTGAAGTATTTAGCACGAGAATTATGCCAACCATCATTGTACAATGTCGACCTGACCTGCATTGTTCACTCAGTAACTACTTAGACAAAATTAAGGGGATTAGACAAAGAATTACTTTCACAATATTCAAAAGGAAAATGAAAACAAAAAATTAAAATGTTTCCTGCCGTTGCCTGGTCATTGTAGGCGCACAATTGACAAAAGGACTTTTCACACTATTCAGGATTAAGATTGTAAATGGATGAAATTGGAAACAATTAAATTGTGGAATTTTACGTTTTATTATAGAGAGAGAGAGAGATAGAGACCTAGAAAGAGAGTGAAGGAGAGAGTACAATCACTTGTGCAATAAATAATCTAAACACTAGATTATTTGTTTGCAGTGCCATTAGTCATACTGACATTCTATCTCGGTTGGATGTGTGTGTGTGCGTGCCTATGCATCCTTGTGTCCGTCTGTCCACTTCTTTGCCTTTGTGTGTTTTACAGCTTTCTTTTCTTGGTGAATTTCTTTCTTTTAGTTGTTTTGTTTTTAAACAATTATTCGGTAATTTTTGCACCTGTAGTCTCAAGAGGCTGCATGACACGAAGCAAAACTGAATTCTCGAGAATACAGAGTGCCATCACCAGAACACACACATCACAACAGAGAAAGACACAAATGCAACGGTCATAAATAGTGATGCGTCTGTGTTATGTTTTGTGGCATGTTTGATGTTTAGAACACGTTTTAGTTTTTATATTGAATTTATCAACTAAAATCAAATGAAACTGCTGTGTTTATGTGTGCGTCTGGCTATCTTCCCTGTGTATCTATGTGTGACTGTTCTGTGCCTTAAAAAATATTTTGTTTTAAAGGTTTTTGGCAAACCGTTATGGGTTTGTTAGTTTCTGTTGTTTTAAAAGCAAAAGAAAATAAATTTTTCTGTTTGTGCGTCTGTTTGTCTGTCTGTCGGGCAGTCTGTCTCTATGCCTTTCATCAGGCTGTGTGTGTATCTGACGCCCTTTTTTAAACTGTGTTATTTAATAATTAA
Organism: Lypha dubia; assembly: GCA_947311025.1. Taxonomy (NCBI): domain Eukaryota; kingdom Metazoa; phylum Arthropoda; class Insecta; order Diptera; family Tachinidae; genus Lypha; species Lypha dubia. The sequence goes on along the minus strand of OX371264.1, from coordinate 1,186,958 downwards.
ATACTGTGTATGTTTGTGTGCATATGCCCGTGCCTGTGTGTTCATGTTTTTGTAATGGAGCGTGTGCTTTTTAGCTCGTGCTAAATTTAGAAAAACAATAGGCGTTCTAGTACGTATGAATTTGTTCAAACTAAGTTTTGCTACAATAGCAAAATTTAGCAAAAAGAATGAGGTCAGCACAAAAATTTCAAATAAAATGCAGATGTCTAGAATAACAGCTGCTAGTGCCAACGCACATACAATCATAGCCAAAACACATGTATTGACGTACAGACTCGTGTGGATGTACATGCAGGCACACAAATGCTTGTACGAGTACTTACATAGAAACGTACTTGTTTTAAAACGTTTCCCTAATTATTATGAAGGTCATTTGTGGTATGCCTGCATTAATTTATGTAATCCTACTGAGAGTTGTATGGGTTTTATCAATTATCCTTGATTCATTGTAATCAAACACTAATATGGGTCTGATAACAGTTTTTGGGGTCTTCAATTTTGAAGTGTATTAATTCGTTTCGTTAAATCATGTCATTCCAAAAAAAATAAATTTTGGAAATTTTAAATATGACTTAGAAAAATAAAAGTTGTTAGTTAGTTAAGTTAAGTTTATTGAGACTTTTAAGCAATCTTTACAAAGAAATTAACAAAAACATAAAAAAGAAAACTTAAAACTATAATGTTTAGAAATAATGATTATTAAAGTTAATAAGCAGTAACATGCTTATTATTTTTGTGAAGGTACATACTTAATATATATTTAACATTTGCTCCCGGCACAATAAAAAAGAGTTTAAATAGAAAAAAATGGACTTACAAACTAAACTTATATCTAAAAAAAAAAACACAAAAATAAATACAAAATAATAATGCTAGCCCTAATGGGCGCCTTGAATTTTTGTGACATAACATTTTAGCATTAAGTTGTTAATACAATCAATTTCTTGTTCAACAAAACCCCAGGGTGAGTAGTAATTCGTGTTCGACCAATTAAAACACTATTGATCGTCTAGAATATTATCTATTGCAACATTGTCAAGACCGCGTAAAGAAGTTGTGAAACGTTTCATTAATTCAAACGAATAACATGCCAAAGGTTTTACTTTGGCTATGTCGCACAGTGGCTTAAGAGCTGCATTAACTCATTTTTTTCATGTCTTCTGATCTACCTGATTTTTCCACAGTTTGTAAAAAACATTCTAGTTCTCATGTGCCAAAAATATTAGGCTTATATCTTTATTACGTTTTTGTCCAGAGGCGTTCAAAGCTGACTTAAGAGAATGCGTTTGAAATGACGAATTATCCCTATATGCTACCTTCTATCGCTTCATGCTACTCGTGTACGTTTGTAATGACCCTATAATGATTTTTTTTATACAATTGGATGTTATAAATGATAAATTTGCAAATAAAAAAAATTTTCAAAATTAAAAAAAAAAAAAATTTTTCACTACTAGAAATTGTCCAAAAATATTTATTTTTTCCAAATTCTATGGCTTGTATCTATTGATCTCCAACGACCTCTAGCCCGAGACTTATATCAAATTAAAGCTTGAAGTCTCAGCTAACGATTTATTAAAAATTCAGCTGCCCATTTTTGCCCCTAAGCAATTCCGGAATAAAAAACTAAAAGAAGTTAGGAAAATTTTTCTTCACAAGCATGTTATTGCGCATGCACTAACAGCTTATTTTTTGTTAATTTTTTTTGGTTGCTATGTTGCTTTATCGTAAAAAACACACAAAAGACAAAGGGGGAAATCACTCTTAGTATTGTAATCACTGCAGATCTTGCAAGTCTAGCTTATTTTCATCAGTTTGCAGCAATGCAATTACAAAATATGTAAATAAGCTATACCTGCAAGAACTGCAACATATGCAAGAGCAGTTTTCAACCAAGAGTGATTACCCTCAATATCAAATACAAATTCCCCTTTACCTGCGACGATAAAATTTATGGAGTGCATATTGCATATAGCATACATATGGCATAAAGTTTTTCAAAGTGGTGAGTAACTAAAGATACAAAACACGAAAGAGAAGAAGCAAAATCGGAAATACAAAGAAATTTTAAAGTGGTTCAGGCATAAATATGGACATGGTTAAACAAGGAATAGGCTCAACGAACGATGGCAATATTTCCAGACTTTTTTTGCAAATCCTTCCATAACGGCAGATGTTCTTCGTGTTGATGAAAATTTAATTCCTCGCTTTAGTACAATTTTAACGCTTCTAAATAGTAATTCCGAAATAGATGCAGAAAAATTTAATGTTTATTGTTTGGACACTGCAGAACGATATATACCACTGTACCATATGCTTATTGCTGTACACAAAGTTCTAATTCATGGGAGTAAAATTGTGTCGGCAGCAATATTGCCACTTGGCATGGTCGGAGGTAGCTCAGGAAACTCGTAATAAAGATTACAGAAGTTATCGCCTAAGCCACTCCAGAAAAACTGATCGCATATCAACAAATGGAGATGTAATGCATATGTTACTAGCGTCTTCAGATCCATATATAAATTCATACCGTAAACAGTTCAAGAAGGATATATTGGAATTTTCTGATGAAATAAAAAATTTGTTTTGTTAATAAAGGTACACGAATAACTTTGTTTTTAAAATTTTTTTTTATATTTGCTTTCATTTATTTAAAGATATTTTCATTTAATATGGGCGTGACTATTGTTTCATTTTATTTATATTTTAATCAAATAAAAAACAAGCCAATTTAAACCTGTGTAGCTTTTTTAAGCGATCTAGCTTTGTTAACAAGGAAAATATTGCATTTTATGTGATCATTTTGTATGAGAAGTACCTAGGCGTGGTTGTTAGCAGATTTTTCTAATTTTTTCACCATTGGATAATATTATCATAAAATTGCATTGAGCAAAAATTGTGACTCTTCAATGATTTTTAAATTTTGTGTTATATGGGAAGTAGGCGTGCTCGAATTTTTTTCATATTTGCAGTATTTTTTTATCAAAACCAAATATTAGTCTATACCAAAATTCAAGGCTCTGCGATGTGTCCTTATATTTAATGCCACCAATCATATGAAGCTGAACCACAGTGTGTCGTACATAAATTCATTAGAACATTTTGTTTTTTGCATGTTTGAAGTGTCTATTAACGCAAAGCCTTAAAATGTTGCGCTCAAAAATGGAGATATTGAAAACCTAATTTAAAATGCGTACAAGAGATCCCGTGTTATACTTATTTTGTACATTAACAATTTTGTCTTTTGCGGCAAGTAAATACTATTGAATATTTTATCATATAACATTTTAGTTCCGCGAGCTTTATTAAGAACAGTCCCAGCATGATTGTTAAAATTAAAAAGTTTACTAAAATTTACTCCCAAATATTTAAATTTATCAACAAATGGAACATATGCTCCATCTAGGGTTAAAGCCAGCTGCTTGCTTTCTGGACCCACAATATATTTGAACTCTCCAGAAGCATTATTTAAGCAAACAGCTCTACTCTTACGTGGACTTATTTTAACACCCCAGTGTTAATAAAATTATTCCTCAGAAATGAGGAAATAGACACAAGAGTGTCTTTTGCAGAATCGAATTATGGCTGAGAAAATAGAAAATTAAAGTAAATGCAGAAAAATCTACACATATAACTTTTACATTTCGAAAAGGTAATTGTCCCGATCTAACCAGTAATAATATAATATTCACATACCTAAAAGTGATTGTGCAAAAAATATCTTGGTTTGATCATCGAAAATAAATTAAGACTTTACAAAGCAATTTAAAAACCTGTATGGATCTATGGAATTCAGTTATGGGGAACTGCAAACCTTTCCAATATTGAAATTATGCAGAGATACCAATCAAAAACTTTAAGACTTATCGTTCAGTCACCTTGGTATATTACAAATGAAGCAATTCATAATGATCTGTATGTTGAAACTGTAAAAGAAGCTATTAATTCCTTTAGTGAAAAATATAATAATGTAAATCCGTTAGCAATAACTTTATTAGACGATACTGACGAAATTAAAAGACTTAAGAGACATCATATCTTGCTCGTAGATCTGCCATCTACTTTCGTATTATTTTTTTTTTAATTCCATTTAACACCAGTATGTTCATATAAATATATTTATACATATTTTAAAAACCTTGTTAAAAACATATTATATAAAGCTAACTGTTAGATAAACTACTTTATGATCAGCCATAATTCGATTAGATTTAATTCACTTTGAACAGTATGAGATACTACAGAAGGTGAATTGTCTGCTGCTAAAATTTCCGTATAAACTGCATACGTTGATTCAGTAACATTTGCTGAAATTGGCATGTCAGCTGTGAAAATTGTATATAGCACTGGACGTAGTACACTGCCGGAAGAAGACTTTTTAACTTATATAACTGTTGGCATCCCAAAATAATCAACCTTGTACTTAATGTATTTTGCAACTATTATTGTCTTTTCGTTTTGTCTTTTTATATATTCGAAAGTCTAAAGTCATTATTGGTTAACCGCTTTAAAGACCAACACAAAGTTTTATGTAAAAAATGTAAATTTATGTATTTAAATGTTATAGTTTTAATAAAGTTTAACTTTAACAGTAAACTTGTTTGTGTGATATTTTACTCCAACACTTCAGGAAAGCATAAAACAATAACAACAACAGACTTTATCAAATGGCTGATGAATATCTAAAAAGACCCCGAAACAATACTTTTTTTCTCCAAACGCTTGCCGAATGACATTGACTACTCTATGACACTATTCAGGAGTTCCATATTTGGTCTAGATCCGTATTGATGGTCGGGAATAATTTGAAGTTGTTCAAGTATTGGAGACAATCGGCTTAAGAAAATTTGTTCAACCCATTTTGAAAAAATACTTAATAGACTAATCGGTCTATAAAGATGTTATTTCATTTTCTGGTTTATTTGGCTTTTTAATCATTATAATCTCAGTAAAATCTGTCAACAAAAATAAATTGTTATAAGATTGTTTTTGTTTTGAGATATTTTGTTTGAAATTGTCTTTTCATGTACAACAATAAGCGATACAACTTGGCTTGTGAATTGAGCAAGTATTACACAGTGATACAAAACTGAATTAAGTCTTAATTAAGAATCATTTTTCTTTTTTTTTTTCGTTTTTAAAGCCGCTGAGAAACTAAAAATCGGTTGGTACCGATACCTGTTGTGGTACCGGGTTTTTATCCCTAAGTCCATATTTTTCATGGGTTTGGCAAGATTTAAAAACAGATTCTTGTTGTAGTGCATAACACGTCTTAGAAAATTATTATCTATCACTTCCCATCTATTTCTACTTTATTTTATTTATTTTTTTTTGTACATATGTATGTAGTCGTATGTACGAGTATATCGTGAAAAAGTTCTTCTATTCAAGTTTATTTTAGTCTAAAAACAAACTTTGTTGCTAATACAACTCTTAGACAAAATCGTCTGTATTTCTGATCTTGTTCTTACTTTACTCTGTTGTAACATGAATGATGAGTTCTTTTCAATTCTGTGGGGGTGATTGCTTGGCTACGTGTCAGAGCAGCCAGAGTCAAATACCTCAAGAATTAAAAGTCTTTAAAAGATGTAAAATTTAATTTGAATCAACATAAAATGGAACAAAACATTCTTCACGACAAAGATCAACAAAGGCTTTGGCAGCAAAAATTCCACAATTGATTTTCAACAAAACTTTTCAACAAATGTTCAACATATTTGTTGTCGAAATTTATTTTCAAAAAGAAAATTCTAAAATGATTTTTAAAATTCTTTAGTCGATTGTTAGTGAATCGTCGCACATGTAAAAGAATTGATGACAAATTTTAGGTCAAATTAAAAGCCATTTGCTTTAGTGATAATTTAAAACATTTGTTTAAATTAATTGGCGGCGCGATAAATTTAAATACGAAATTTATTTTTCTCTTTAAGTTTTATTAGATATTAAATAAATAAATAAATAAAACATTTCAACGATAATTGGTAGAATATTTCAGAACTGTATAGAATAAAATAATTATTTTGTCGATAAACGAATGTCAATAAATTACCACAGAAGCATTTTCAGAACGTGCTAAATGATTATGAAATAGTTTTTACTGCCGACTATTAAACGAAACTAATTTTATTTTATTTTAAAAACCTATTCCAAAAAAAAGCAAAACCACAATAAACTTTGGCACCCTCAAGATTTAACTGATTTTAATGTAGAAAAAGATTATTGTCCACAAAGTGAAAGAATTTTCTTCATAAATTCTTTGAACTTCGACATTAGTCAAATGAAGAACTTCATTAAAATTCAAACCGACGTGATGCTTTCTTCGACTAATGAAACAAGTTTCGTTAAAATTGTTTTAATCACAATGTGATCGAATATATGAAAAATTTCATTAAGTTAATGAAAGAGTTTAGATAAACAAATTAAAATAAAATAAAGGCTTCTAGTTGGTGTTCAAAGTGGAAGAGGCAAATAACAACAGCAACAAAAAAGAGAGTTAAAAAAATACTCACATCCATACTTGCAGTTAACTATTTTTACTATTTGATTGTTCTCTTAAATAATACCTATTCGATTTTCAAATAAATCTTATAGAAACATCTCATCAATAATTGAAATTGAATCTACAGCAAAATATTTAAGCAATAAAACTTAATACATAAAACATTCTCCACTAGATTTCGAAAAGGAATTTCCGTTTAAACGATAATCAAAATTTATGAAAACAATTGTAAACTACTCGTATAAGCAATACAACAACAATAACTAAAACACGAAAAATATGAACTCCAAAAAAAAAAAAAAAAAAAAAGATGAAGAAGATACGAATTTCATGTTACAAAATATAAATATTAACGTACAAAATACATGCATATTTACTGTCATAAATGCATATATGTATACTGACATGCACACATGCATGTATACATACATACATACATACTAGTAACATGCGTGTTAATTTTTACATGTATTTTACCTTTTATCTATATCTACACTCTGAATTACATTGTCATCTATGAGCAGATGTATATGTACTCGTATGTACATACATGTAAGTTAAACTATTTGTGTACGTACAACTCGTTAATATAAAAAAAAAAGAATTGATTACCTACCGCAGATCTCAAACCCATGTAAAACTGCCCAAAACACAATCATACAATTGGAAAGAAAAATACGACGACGCATACTATTTACACTTTTAGTTACACTAGAGCTCCTTTTAAAGGCTGACTTATGGTCGTAAATCCAAACAACCAGATATAAAAACGTATCAAAACTTTTGATACTACGACCGGCTGATTTGATCAATTTAAATTTTTATTATTAACAAGAGGCCCTTGTGACGCTGTCATCTTTACGACACACATTTTAACTAAAAGTCGTTTAGGGTCATATGAAGTTTTATTAATAGAAGATGGACCGTTTAGAAACAGCTTACTCGTTATAGTGTTTGTACATTAAAAAAAATAACAGGGTTTTCTAGAAATACTACACCAAATAAGTTCGTAAATTTAAACAGAGCTACCTAACAAGTAGTTAAAGCATTTACACATTAATACTAACGAGGTTTAGTGGCTTATACCGAAAACAACATTTGTTCTATTCAGCCGTGTGTTTGAAATCTAAAGGGATGTTTAGATATTAAATTTTTCCTTTGTTGCTCGAAATATGCTAACAATGTCTATTAATAAATCTCTGATTATTAAAATTTACGAACTTTAGCCTGTATAAATATTAACAAATATTAATAATAAGCAGTTCGTTATGAATTAAAAAATTACAATTAATATACATGGTAAAGACTAGGGATGTAAAGAAACGCCGTTTTGTCGATTTGATACCGATACTAAAAAAGAAATATCGCCGATACCGATACACATATTGAAATTAACAAAACTCAAGTAGAGTAATTCTTTTATTATACAAAATTACAGTGTAAGAGATTATTAACATTTAAAATTGATATTAATATTAACATTTAAAAAAACAACGAATTGAATTTAAGATCATGGTAAAATTAACAAAATAAATAAATAATTTTTTATAGTAAGATTTTTGTTTTAAAAACAATGTGTTCTCAAATTTTGCGGAGATGGACGATTTCGCAAATCCGTTTAAACCAGACTTGCAGTGGAAAATAGTCTGTCAGATGTGACAGAACTCATTTGAAAGCTTAATTATTTCTGTGCCATTTTCTTTAGGTTTGGGTAGGATATTTCATTGCACCAGTTAACAATAGTATCTGCGTATCTAGCAATATTAGAAAAGCTAAGGTATCTCTCGACATCTTCTTTACCATAAGCACTGCTTAGGATGGATAGAGGCTCATTATCCTCGGGTTCTCTTATAATTTTTTCACAAACGCTCAAAGGGCGAGTAGTTCTCGTATGTCAAAATTTATATATAATCTGAAATGTTAGTTCTTATTTTAAGTTGTAATTGTTGTAGAATTACCACCACTTGTGTTAATGCGTCTTGAAAAAAATCTTAAAACGTACATACAAGATTTATCATTGTGATAAACCAGGTGGCAGCGGGAGTAAACAAGAACTTGGCAGCACGACAAAAAGTAAAGCCAAAATAACTGAAGCTGTCAAAAATATAACCAAAGTAACCATAAAAAACTGAAATTTTTCCAGTTTAATTGTAAATTTTAACAATACACGATGTTAAAATACATATGTACATGCGTGTATGTATTTGCTTTCATGTGTTAGGTTAGGTTAGGTTGGCAGGTTGCTTGGGAAAAGGGAATTAGATTCCAGCCCACTTGGGTCCTAATTTTTGCGTTTTACGTTTTCTAGAGAAGGTAAAAACATTTTCACTTTCACTTTGTGCGAATTTGGTTTCTGTGACACCCCTGGATGTTTGGTCCCTTTTTATAAAAGTGGACATTAAACATTTAAAAACAAAGTCAAATATACATGCTGTAAAAATTAGCAAATTTGGCACAAATACTTAAAATCTGCACTAAATATGCACTTTAGTCGGATATAAGCAAAATTATGCAGTAAAGAGTAAAATATGCAAAAATAATTACTAAAATTTTGTTAGGTTTTTTTGGTTATTATCATAAAAACTTCCAAGGCTGTACAGCGTGTTCTTGGTGTACGGTCATGTCCATCTTCAGGCGGTAGCAACATCATTTAAATATGAAATGTAGTAGTTCTTCTGCCGTTTTTAGTTGGATCTGCTGTTGCTACTACAGCCGCTGTTGTTGTTGTTGTTGTTCTCGTTATTTTTGATGCTCATTATATTCTTCATGTAGCACACTAAACTTAGCTTGCTGACGTACATACATACATATATATGTATATAAATACTCGTACATACAAGATCGGTGTATATCGTGTCCAGTTTGTGTTGTTTTAGATTTTTATTTTGTGTTACGAGTCTAAGTATCTAAACGATCGCCATTATTTATACAAATATATATTTTTCAAAAAAAATTTTTTTTTCGTTGTCACAATGATGTTGTTGGTGTTGTTTGCTATTGGTGCTGTGCCTTAATGTGCAGTTGCGGTATGTTCCTATGAATGTACGAATAGAGGCAGTAGTTAAAAATGTTGGTATGTAACATGGTGTATCCACCGGTCAAAGCGATAACAAAACGTTTAACGAACGATCGATCCATCGATCGATTGGACGAGCAAATGAACTTTTATTTTCTAGTTGAGATTTTTTTATTTCATATTAAAGACAATCATTGATTTACACTTGTAAAACACTTGAGATTGTGGAGATTTTGAAAAATGTTTAGGTTAATATGAGGACAAGTGTGTAGGCTTTTGTAAATGTCAGTGTATGAGTATGTATGTGCGTATTGGCGTGTATTTGTATGTGCTTAGTTGTTTTCCCACAGTCGATGAATGGACAAATACTTACTCACTGATATGTCATGCATATTGAACTGAATATTTTTCATGTTTTTATATTTTTTTTTTGTTGATTTTTCTGTTCGTTTACTTGGCGGCTTGTTTTTTGATGCCCAGAGAAAAAAGCACTAAGAAACGAACTATGATGACCATGACGTTAATTGTTTTCAAAACAATCTCCTGGATTAATATTTAGATTTGTTAATATTCTTAGTGCATATTCAATATCATATCGTAGTTATGTGTTGCAAGGTGAATAAATGCACTTTTGTTGCACTTTCTGCAAGAGGTTGGAGAAATTATAAAACTCCCATAGGATTTTACAATATTCTATTTAAAAAGAAATAAAATTAGACAAAAGTTTTCCTAAATAGCCGCAGTAACGATCCGGGTAACCAGACAAATTACTCGTACATAAGTATGTATGTATGTATATTCTTTTGCCATAATGTTACAATTTGGTTACTTATAGTCCGGTCAATCTGGACATTCGGTGATACAGAAATTTACAACAAGCTGAAAATCAGAAAAATTGTTCAAAATATAATTATTAATAAAATTTTGAAATTCCCCTCCATTACGGTGTGTGGAAAAAATTTTATTCAAGGACAAAAGTCAAAAAACGAGTTTTTTGCGATTTTCAGCAAAACGGTAAGTTTTATCATAAAAATACTCTAGACAAAAATTGTAGATCATAAAACTATCTACAAAAAACGTTGTAATATATTTTTTCATATGAGCCACCATTTCCAAGATATTACGATCCAAAAAGTCATTAACATTTATGAATGTACTGAGTGCGTGTGCATGTAGATTAGGGTGGGTAGATTTGTATGGAGCCGAAAAAATTTAAAATCATAGGGGGAAATTAATCTACGCAAAATTCTGAGCAACTTTGAAGAAGAAACCATGGGTCTAAAATGTATTTCAGCCTCTGTTGCTGAAAGAAACATGTCAAAAAATCGACCCGCCCTAATGTACATACACCTAAAATAAGTTAATGCCTTTTTGGATCGTAATATCTTGGGAATGGTAGCTCGTATTGACTTTGAATAAAATTTTTTCCATACACCGGAATGGAGGGGAATTCCAAAATTTTATTCATAATTATATATTGAACAATTTTACTGATTTTCAGCTTGTAAATTTCTGTATCTTTACTTTACTTTATTTTTGGTCTAATTTGACCGGACTATTAAGAAACTTAAAACTTTTGAAATTGAAATTTATTTATTTTTAAAATCTGTTGAATTTATTAATTGCTGTAGTCGTGGTCATCTTTAAACACAAAACATTATAAACTCTTGAAGAATAACTTACCTAAATTGCTATTGGTGTTGTTGTTGCTGCTCTATCGAAATTTCTAATTATTTTTCAACAACAGGTTTGTGTGTATGTATTGGACTATTTTCAAGAAGCTGAGAAGGCATTAACAGCAACCCGAAGAACTAAAATAAATACGAGTATTACGGTCGGAGCGGAGCTACGGTTTTTTTTTTGCTGTTTTTTATCATTTTGAGCACTTCAAATAAATCAATATCAAGATGTTATGTCGTGCGTTCATTCAATAGGCAGCCTTCGATGGATGTTATTATGATGGCATGTGATTTTATAGGACTCGATGATTTTTTTATGGACTGGCTTGATATAGAGATATTCATCATAAAAAAATATCGATATCATTGTTGTCAATTCGTCTCTATTTTTTTTTTTTTTTATTTAATTTTTTCTTTGTACTTCAAGTACTGGCAGAGTTTAGAGGCGCTTAACGAATCTTAAGCATTATTTAAAATAATATTATTTGCTGTTAACAAAATGGAAAATGCTAACATATACAATCATAAATTACTTGTAATAACTTAACTCCTATTCAATAGATCAATACATTAAAAGTAATGAAAACTTTATCTTTTAACACATTAAAAAGGCTTGGACTCGGTACAATATTCAAAAATCTACTTTCCACAATTCCTTTCATGCCGTGTAATTGCCATTTTTAAATCGAATCAATAATTTTGAAGATATTTATAAAAGTTTTGTCGTAATAACTCTGACATAAAGCCCGGCTTCAACACAAAATGCATTAAGAAGTTTACAAAAATTACGAAACTAAATCTAAATCCTATTTAATCCAATTCTCATTACCTCGAGCGATTAAAGTACCTTTTTAATTAAAAAAATAAAATTTGACCATAAATAGCGAATTTATTTATGAATTATTATTTATGGCAGCCACTTACATTTCTATGAAATTTGAAAATTATGAAAATTACTAAAACGGAATGTAAATAAAAATTTAACAATAGTTTCCTCATTTTGATGTTTTTGAAAATCAGTTGTGTGAAGTATTCTATGCTACAAACATTAATTAGAATGCGTATAATAAAAAGATTGTTTTAAAGGACAAAGTTAAAATTGTCGATGATCACCGAAATGGTTTAAGAAAAAAATATTTAATCCAACAAAGCAGACTGTGTTTATCAAATTAAATATTTGATTTTTGTATTGCTTTTTTAATTCTTCTTCTTCTTTAATTAAATAAGTGTTTTAATTATTATAACTTTAATAAAATATAAAAAAAAAACTTTTATACATATTTTCTTACTTTTGAATGAAATAGAGGACGATTTTCTTTTTTAATTTAGTACTGGATATAACGAACAATTCATTTTAACGAATAAGCCAACAAGACAACAATTAGGGTCGTTAAATCGGAAAACTATTGTATAAAAACACATCAATTTATTTATTTATAATCATTTTGATTAACACAAAATATTTAAGCTCTCATTGCTGCAACATTTATATTATATTGACAGCTTTGTATATGTTCATTACTGCTTATTAAGGTGTGTTTACATGGTAATACAAAGTATTAAGCCTTCGTATAATCAAAATATTATGAAATTCTCTTTGTTTATAAGAAGAGAAACCAAAAGTCTGTTGCAGGTATTTTTCAAGTTTACACGGATAATATAAATAAAATCAAAGGTTTTACGGTACGAAATAGCTGGTGATTACAGTTCTACAATATGTATTTCCAAAAAAAAACCTAAACATTTCTTGATTTTATTTTGGTTGTTTTTTGTAATTATTGTGTCAAAATTATGCCACCTTCAATATATACTGTTAAAGCTGTCAATGTTTACTTTCAAATACTCCTCTGATATTATGAGTACACATGAGTTTCTAAAATGGTTTAGAAAATAAACATTTACCTACCGCTTGTAAACTTTAGTGTCAGTATTCTCTTCACTCATACATGATAAGATTTTTCAAAAATTTTGCATATGGTAATACATGTATTATTATGTAAATATACATACCTTTATGACTTGGCAGCAATAGCAAAAGCAGCAAGCTGCCTGAAAATAATCAATGTATTAAATAATCAGTATATTTCATTTTTGACATATTGCTGTCTGATGCTCGCTGCGGTCTATGTGTTGAAAGCCCAACATCAATTTAGTATTTAGAAATCTCGTATTCAATTTTTATTCATAAGTTGACAAGATATTGAAAGCATCTAGACATGAATACTGACGATGTTTTGTGGCTTCTACCGAAGACAACGTTTGTTCTATTCTGCCGCGTGTGTTGAAAACTAAAGTGATGTTTGATATTAAAAATTTCCTTTGTTGCTTGAAATATTAACAATGTCTAGTTCTCTCTGAACTTTTGCCTATAAAAATATGAATGAACGTATAAATGCAAATAATATTATCAGGCTCAAATTCAGTTTTATTGAATTAATGAAAATTCAAACATAAACTATTCATAAAGTTAAAGTGCACATTAAAACCGGTGTTCCCTTGCAAAATTCGTACATTAACCACAATAACTTTAAGAATCATTTATGAATTAGGGCGTAAGAGTTTTTGTTTTGAAAAACATTAGTATATCCAATCAGACTAGCCGAAAGTATTATAATATTGTATCATTTTTTCGTAATAATAATATAAAAATAATATCAATAAACTTTTTCGTTTAATTTATATTTAGCGTTAAAAATAAAATCTTTAGTTGTTGGAGTAAAGCACCGTATTATATATTTAATTCATTGTATACAATTTTTTGCTAATATTTTTTTAAAACCGATTTATTTGAACATTTTTAAACATTCTGTTAAGTTTTTCACACCTTGCTTGCGGTTGTTATATGTTTTTTTTTTTCATCTTGCGAAGTCAGCCATGAAGTGCAACCAAATTGTTCCACTAAATTGAATCAAATTTCAAAGCTAACAATTAAATACGAAATTTGTGTTAAAGTGTTAAATAAATAATTAATTGCAGGCGCCAAACACAAAGGAATTAATAAAAACGCCAGTGTCTTTGTCACGCCAGGTAGCCCAGCACCCCAATGGTCAGTTGTTGTAACTGTTGCTAACCACAACTAAAACAAGAATACCATCACCATCATCATCGTGATCTTCATAGTCAGTTCAGCAATCGTGCTTTGAAATTATCAAACACTTAGAATTAAAAACAAAATACAAGTTTTCTTGGTAATGAAAATATATCAAGTCGTCAGTTATAATTTTTACAACATGGACGGTCGGGGTTACAAATAGGCAATCGAACAAATATTAGCCCAGTTAAAATGATACTAATTGAGTGTGTGTCTGTGGATACATGAGAGATGATTTAGAAGAATTGAAAGAAACGTGTATATGTAATTAGCATGTGAGGAGGAAATAATAAATTTATAACTTTATGTTCAATATTGAATATTTTCATTCATTTTCGAACAGATGTTATATGATGCATATCAACCGATCATCCAGCCATCCATCAATTCATTCATTCAAATATTCAATTCAGTCAGTGAAGCAGATGAACCTAATTCAGACCGCTATTGCTAGTTGCAGCCACTCATGTGGGATTCTTGTTGTCGTTTTTAATATTTCGACATCGATCATGTTTAACGTTATTAAATGAATATCGAATTTAACAATTTGCCTCCTTCCAATTGTATTCATTTCGTAGAAACGTGACAATTTTTATGCGCGTGTTCGTTCGTTCGTTTGCTCTTCTTGTGTACTTTTTCCAAAAACACTCAATACGAGTGTATTGAGTAAAGTACGAAAAAATTTATTAGAGCTTATTTCCAGACGGTTTGAAATTCGTTGAATTTTGTAATAAATAAGAACAAACAGTATTGGCATATTATGAATCAAATAAAAATTTATTTAAAAAAATTGCTTAGTGATTGCAACGTTTCATAAAATCGATTAAGTAAAAAATAGATGAAATGTAAATAATGCACTTAACACTTTTTTACAATTAAAATTTTACTATGAGAAGGAATAAATATGTGTTTTCAAGCTCACACAACAATCAAAATATAATATTTACTTTGTATGGGAATGGTACTGCCACCCACTTAACTGAGAGTTTAATTAAATTAATGCAAATGGTAAATAACGATATTAAATTTAATCTCTATTTTAAAACCCCGCTCTTATGGCCATTTTTTTAGTTCTTATTGGAATCATCATTTAGCTATTTTTCATATAAATTGAATTGTATTTAAACGCGACTTGTGTTTTCCCAAAAGAAGAGCTGATTAGAACAAATAAAAATAAATGCCATAAAATATATTTTTATGATAAAGAATTGCTGAAATGTTTTAAAGGAATAAAAGCAACAATAAATAAAAGGGCAATAGCGATTAAAAAAAATCTCAAATTTAATGCACTTGCCAGCAGCCACAAATTTTTAATTGGCTCTGTTTCAAACAAAACGAATGAGGAGTCAAAAACATATGGAAACTCGTAAAACTTAAATCGAATTTAAATGCCAAAGATTGGTTATTTAAGTGTTTAGTAGAAAAGTCAAATTCGTATTTAAATGCCATTTATTGGCCCTTAATTGTAGATGTATCTACACATTTTTGTTGGAAACAGATTTATTGTGGAATACATGATTTTTTTTTCTATTACTGAACTCTTGCGTTTTTATGGAATCTAAGCGCACGGTAGTGCGCCAGGCCAAGTTCGGCTACACAGTGTGTATATTTACACGAAACCATTCGAGCTGTTTTTACCCCCCTCATAACTTTGCTCCCCTTGATCATAATATAATGAAACTTGAAACAATATTTTTCCAAGAATTCTTTCCCATATTAGAAAGGCAAACAAATTTTTCCAAGCTTACAGCTTGCCTAGAAATGAGATGGAATTGTACATATCAAGAACTTGGTCCTTATTTTGATCTCAGTACTTTTTACGGCTGAAACTTTTTGGCCTTATTTTCACATATATGTTTTTGTGTGTATAAAATATTAACATAAACAGCTGATTCATATTTACACTGCACTTATTTTCCTATTCTTCGGCTTCTTTTTAGAATAAAAAGCATATTTTTAATCGTGAATAATTAATGCTTGCTGAATGAAGTTTTTTTTTTTTCAAAGTAAATTTAGAGTGCATAGAGTTCCTGAACTCATACTTTAAATGTTTTCCTTATTGTATGGTAACTTAGTTTTTCAAATCATGCTTTGGGACATGCGCTTAGGGAAGTCCGCGTCTAGTTTTATGAACGTTTTAATGTAATCACTAATAATAATATGGTTTCTTGAAAGTATGTAAGATTTACAATCTCTCACCGTGCAGAATAGTTGGCTTTATTCGAAGCCTTAATGTAATTCGGGGAATATTTGGGCTTCACAAAAGATCCTTGGGGGCGGGCGCCTTTCCACCCTTCTAATACTATTTATTTAGTAATAATAGTTTGAAATATGTTGACTTTGCACTTTGTAACGAAAATTCATGTGTATAGTACTGTTTTTAGTTCCCGCTATATCAATAGCAGCCACTGTGTTTGCAACCTGAGGCTCACAAACACCGCTCATGTACTTGAATGAAAATGTTGCACATGATATAACATAGATAAACTACAACTGCAATCCATATTGATATGGTAAATTCTATAAATTGTCCACCTCACACACAAACACCTGTCCTCACATTCAATTCTTTAAGTTTTTTATATGATTTATTGACATTCCTTTGAGTTTCCAATTTTAAAATTGGTCCGCTATACCGTAAAAAAGCGCCCCCGGTTTTAACAATAATAAAAAATGTTTCCTGTTTTTTTTCTTTTTTTTGCTGTTATGGGTTGCAATTTTAATGTCATTGTACAATGCTTACAGCTTACATATGTATGTATATATGTATGTATGTATGTATGTATGTACTAGTGATGTTACTAATATCAATTTTTAGTATTCGCAAATACGAATATTACTTTTAAGGCTTCGATTAACTACATATTACAAATTTATTTAGAAAAAATTCCTCCCTTTGCGTCAGTAACAATAAATTGAAAAAACCTTTCACATTACTTTAGGTATTTAACATTATTATGACATTGAGATGCCGAATTTGAAGACCACTATTGAACATTTTTAAATTATTTTACCTACATACTTTCAGATTTCATTTTTGTACGCTGTTTGCGCTTTTTATTAGTAATTGAGTGCTGTCTGGGACAACATATTTTCGCAGAAGGCACAGCCACCTCTGTGTCGGTGGACTTTCACGTATTAAACTTAAGTTCTTCCATTTTTTAAGTCCAACATTCCATTACTGAGATTTGATTACTAATTTACCATGATATGAATTTACATATGTATATGTATGAGACTATAACTTTTAAAATGCTAGTTGTAAAATATATAATTGTGTCTGTTTTTAAAGAAGTTCATTATCTTCCGTGAAAGAAAACGGGGTTTCTTTATATACAAACTAGCTTATCCCGGTGTGCTTCGCTACCTCCTCTTTAAAAAATAAAATTAAAATTATTTATATATCCTATTGTGAAAATTTAATGACGATCGGTCCAGTAGTTAATACTGTATTACAATTTTTAATTTTTCTAAAAAGGGGCGTGGTCCCACCCAGTTTTCTCCCGGTACGTATTCTAAATTATGCCAATACCATATGTACCAAATGTCATCGACGTAGATCAAAAAATGCCCAAAATATGGCGATTTAAATTTTTGGGTTATATGGGCGGTGCCACGCCTCTTTGTGCAATCGAAACTTCATATAGCCTACAATTCATCTGAGAGTTCCAGTTATATACTGTGAAAATTTCAGGGAGATCGGTCCAAGGGTTTGGCCTCCTATGAGGAAAAAACAAACAAACAAACAAATAAACAAACACACATTCGGTTAAAATAATAGGACAGAAAAATATGACTGCTGTGAACAACCTGTCAAAATTTAGTGTGCTTACATTAACCTATATGAGAGGAAATATTACGAAAGTGTAATGACATTTTGTATTACAATGTTAAATTGAGTGCAAATGTTCCAAAGGATTTCTATCAACATACGAGTATATCCAAAAATTTTTTGCGATAAGCATGATTTTTTTTTAAGATGTACAGTTTTTGATTTGTTAAAGCTTTTTAAACTTTTTATCTTGGTTTGGTAGTTTTGTTATTATTAGCGAATTTTTTTATTAAGCTCTTGCTTAGCTTTTAGCGCGGAGACCGAATCAAGAAATTCCGTAACGAAAAGAATCTAACACTAAAAACCTAACACTAAGTTTATTTCTTAAGTCTTTTGTTTTTTTTTTTTTTTTTTTGTAAGTATTTGAATCTAAAATTTTTTGTAAGTATATTGATATTTTCAATAGCATAACATAAGTGTTTACTTTGCATATAACAAAGATATTCCTTCAGTTGATTATTGGAAGTTAAATATATATTATCCAGTAGTCGATACCATAATTTCTAATATGGAATACCGTTTCCAAAACGTTCCATTAGCTATAGCTGTTAACGATTTCTTTAAATTAGATTTGGAAGGCGCTAGCGAATTCATTATTAATTACAAAAATGTTTTGCAAATTGCTTGTGATTCAATGAAAGCTAAAGCACTAGTACTTAAGATTTTGTTTAAAAATATATCCAGCAAAAAGAAATTAAACTTTGATATGCTAAAATCCAAAATTGACAAGAATATTTATCCAAACATTTACAAACTTTTACAAGTGGCAATAAGCCTTCCTATTAGTTCTGCTAGTTGTGAAAGAAGTTTCTAAGCTATGCGTAGAATAAAAACATGGTTACGTAGTGCAATGCTTCAGGAACGATTTTCAAATACAAAATAACTTCAGAAGAGGTATTAAACATATTTTGTAAAAAAAAATTAGAAAACTAACCCCCCGTCCAGACCAGCAATTTCATGTGTCTTAATACAAGCAATAACGTCGGCAGAATTAAGACGTCAAATTGCCAGTGTTCAAATATGTATTTGTGGTAGGGAAATCGTAGATATCTTAGAACACAAATATGAAAATTTTACTGAAGAAGGTTGTATATTATTTGTATTGTAAATTTTAATTACGGGCTTAATTGTAAAAAAAATTTCAGCATTATCAATAGTATGAATGTTTAGTTTAAAAATGTTTCACTTTTTTCTGGTTTTCATTTATTTATACTGATTTTTAATTTTTTTATTCTATTTGCCCATAAAAAACAATTTTCATAGAAATCACAATTGAATTTGACAGCATCTGTTCAGAGATAATTGCTCAGCAATATCTTCTAGCAATTGTTGCTAAACATGTGTTTGAACACATATTCGTGCGGTCCACACGCAAATATCTTGTTTCGGCAATCAAATTTGACGGTTGCCACGGCAATAATTTCCAAACTTATTGCTCGTGTGGACGGCCTGTAACGTTATAATAATACATTGATTTTAATATAATTATTATTACAATATATATTAAACTTGAAAATACTAGATAGTTACCTTTAACTTTTTAAATACTTTGTTTTTGTTACATATATTGTAAACTGAATTTTTGTGATATATTTTTTCTTTTTGCGAATGCGGTGCACTTGCCCACCCCAGAATAACAGTCTAGCTACGCTTATGGTTAACCCCTTAAGTATGCTATTGATTTCATTAACATACAGTATTGCCAGAACAGATTTTTACATGTATCGTAAGATAATAAAAATATTTAAACGATATTAACTTCTGATTTATTCAATAAAAGAAAAAAAATTGTTTTCTTATCGGTCACCACTCTCAAAAGGTGTAACTTGAATTAATATCAAAGAAAAAAAATACTGCAATAAATAAATAATAAATTAATAATTATAATTGAATAAGTTGATAAAAAATGCTATGCAATAGCTTCACCGCGGCAGTCCCCGAGTGCCAGACGTCTTTTTTGATTTTGCAACGACGATGATTCGTTCCTTGTAGTTTTAGCCGTTATCAATTTTGTTTCAATGTCGATTTCAATTCGATACAGTTTTGGCGATTTTTTTAATACCTGTACCAATTTTTTGCAAAATGCAATTTCTTTTGTTCGATTAGCTATAAAGAATTCAAATCGAAATTAATGATAATTTCCGATTTTGCCAATTCCACGGATTCAATTTTTTGCGAAGTTTATGAGTTTTCGTCGTTTTAAGGTAATTTTTTGCATTGCGTCTTATTTTGCCAATTTATAATAAAAATTTTGGCTTGTATCAAATTTTGCAAGTTTTAGGGAGTTTTTGCGACAGCGTATTTTTTTTTTATTTTTTGTCATGTTTCGAATATTTTGCATACATATATTAAATTTTTTTTTATTATAATTTTATCGATTTTTGATCAAGTTTATAGCTTATTTAATATATTGTCAAAAACACAATATGCACCATGCACGCCAAACATTTTATCGGAAAAGAAAAACAAAAAGTGAAACATTTTGTTATGACAATAACATAAACATAGCATAAACATAAATAAAAAATATTTTAAACTATGTAGTTTGAATATTTAGGACATTTGAATTTCCCAAATATATATTTGTTCATTTTATATACTTTTTTAAACTTTTTGTATTAATTTTTTGATTGGAAAGTTTGTGCAAATTATTCGTGAAATATTCGCTTAAATTTGGCGAATACGAATATCTTGAAATAGGCGAATTGTCGAATAATCGAATACGAGTATTCGTAACATCACTAGTATGTAGATATGTGTGTTTGAAGAGTTAATAAAGTTTCTGTGCTCAAATGTCAAAAGGGTGATAAAAGAAGGATTAATAGGAAATTGTGTTGCTATGTTTGTTTGCGTGTGTGTGTGTGTACATATTGACTTCAAATTTGTATGAATGCATTGGTCACCCACCCGCCGACATGACTCCATCTTCTTTCATTATTATGACTGCAATATAAATTTTGTTCGGGTTATAAACTCTATTGTAATTATGATTCACATATGAAGAGACCACAAGTTTATTACCTGTCAAGTCTGGAATTCCTAAAAAGAAAATCACTCAGGCGGTCGGACTTATTCAGCACAAGACTCAGTTTACCACGTATGTACACACATACATACATACATACGTGTCAAACAAAAAAAAAGACTAAAACATAATACACATGCACATACAAAAAAAATAACTTTTCATCTGACACAGTAGTCCATTATTACACTTGGCACTCGCTGTGCAAAAAGTGGGTGTACATATTTACGTACACACATTCATACATACATAGTATGTACGAACTTTCGGGTACAACTATAGAAAGTGTGGTTGGTAAATAAAATTTCTTTTGAAGAGCAAAGTTAAAGGTAATTTAAGTACATTGCATTAGGAAAGCACTAAATATTTTAACTAATATTTTTTTTAGTTGCACAGCCACTGTACGCTTAGAAGCAATACCTTTGCATGAATCAATATGCATACATATACAGACATATTTACATAAACACATACACTGTACTGTAAATAAAACCGACTTTCCTAACCTAACTTTGTATTACCATGTAAACATACATACATACATACATATGACGACAACAAGAATAACAAAATTATGAAATATGAGCTCAGTGATTGCAAAACTAAAAACATGAAAAAAACACAAAAGAAAATGGGAATTTCAACTGAAAAAATAAAAACAACAACAATTACAAAGGAAAAAACTGTATAGAAAGTAATAGAATGTTGCAAAAAGTTCATTTATGATTGTTTATTTGTTTGTACACTTAATTTTCATATTAGACTGGTAGCGTTGCCACAAACAAAAACACGATTCTAAAATCAAAAAGAACGCACCAAAAAAATTTTATGAAAAAGATGCCAAAGCATTTAATATACCATTATGAGCAAATCAAGTTGATTTGTCGTAAGCAATTTTGTGTTCGAATTTTCGAAATCAATTGGACTTTTGTTTTGTTTATTCATCTTTTAACATGAAAAATTTATAAAAATGTATGATAACATCGAGTTTTTAATTAATTAAGTACATATATTCGACCCAACAACGGCTTATAGCAACGCCATTTGTATTCGTAAATATAACTTTTTTAGATTAGTAAGTCACTAATAATGGAGATTTCATTTGTAATAATAGCAGTCACGAATAAATTTCGAAATACATAATTTGGAGCAAATGAAGTATTTCGAGATAACTTTCTCATAGGAATAATTTATGGGAAATTTTGTAGAAAATTACTTAATTTGGTAAAACCTAATAATTTGCATAGCAAGTTGATCCAATAAAATTCAACTATAATTAAACAAATGCAACCTAAAATATACTTATACGAGTACATACATGTATTTCTTATATGTATGAAGGTATAGTATCATACAATACAATTCGTACAGATTAACAGACTACGATTTAAAATATACAAAACCTAAATAAGAACAGCAAACTACATATTGCTATTTTAATTCCAACGTAGTCGTATCTCAAAAACATTTTAAACTTGGTAAAATGCATTTGAAGTTTTTAAAACGTAAACTTGAGTATTTTAGTTGTTAATATAGCGTTTTTTTTAATATTCTACAAAAAAGCATATACTACTAAAAACATTTCTTTGGGTGTTTTGAGACATGAGTACGCTGCAATAAAATGAAGATGTATACAGTTTATCAAAAACTACATCATTTCTATTCTACTTGATTCTATTGTTAAATGGTGTTTGACAGATGGGAGTACAAAGATGGAAATTACGGTACAACTGCGCTTTTTTATACCCTTCACCAAAAATGGTAAGGGTATGTATAGGTTTGTCATATACTCGTATTGCTCTCTTTGTTGGTGCATATGAAACCAGCTACTATTTATGTTAAAATTTAAAATTTCTTTAACAAAATACAAATGCAATGACTAGATTTTAACAAAATATGAATTGCAGTTTTTTTAATTAAGCAACTACCAATTTTGGCTCTTCAAGATCAAAGCGGCAACCTTGAAAGTAGAGTACAGAATGATACTCATGACTTATCAGACGTCGACACACGTGTGTAATTTTGTAAGCGAATATACTACACATGTACATAGTTATCCATAGATATATATATATATATATATATATGAATATGTACAGAAATAAATATGTATCATGAACTTGGACACTGGGAGAAAAAACTCTCCAATATTTGCCAATTTCAACATTGAACGAGTAGTGTAAATATAGGTTTTCTGTATTATTACTTCCTAGACGTGCAAGAATAACACGTGGTTACATAGTTGTGGCAACCATTATATGGTTGTACCTAAATTGTTTGAATTACATCTTGCGCACTAAAGTATTAAGTAGTTGGTACTTAGTATCGACTATTTGCTATTTATTTCGGGTAATCTATAATCAAAACTTGACGTCGTCTGCCGGCACCAGGAAGGTCCCTGACTGCTCCTTGTTCTCGAAAATTTGCAGTCAGACGGTTTATTGTTGACTCTGAGGGTGCAACCAGCATATTATAATAACGACGATATGCACTCTGAGTCAAAACATCGTTGATTTGAGAAATAAAGTTTAAAGGTTTTGGCACGTTGTTTAATTGTGTACTGTTCCATTTTAAAATCTCCAAAATACTTTACAAATATTTACAAAATACTGAGAAATATTAGAATAAAAAAGTTATAAGGAATTCAAACCCCTTCGGTGATTTTGACCAACCCCACTCTTATAATTATTGTGTAAGAGAAATTTTTTTTAAAGGCCACGTAAGTATTTCATTGGCCATTAAAATATATTGGAGTATATCTGAGGAACAATTATTATTGCAGTAATTTATGTCAAAACAATTAAAATGTATTTGCTTGGCCACTACAACAGCATACACAAGAAACATAATAGTGTTACAAATTAAATATAAACATAGACAAATGCCATTTTTATACGGTGCAAAGGTGTATAGACACTCCAACAGCAAGTATTAAGAACATAAGTTAATTAGGCACTTAATAGAGTCCACACCAAAAAGGAATTCCAATTTCATATAGATATGTACATTACTCTTTCTTAGAAATTTTCACAGTTCTTCAAATGATTTTGCCATCAGAATTAAAATGTTTTTTATTTCAAAACAAACTGAACAAGCCTTCAACATGTCGAATATAATCATTCTCATATAGGTACACACATGTATTCTATTTTTACAGATGGTCGTCGGTAGCCTATTATGATAAATGTGTTTAAGGCATATCGGGACTTTTGTAATTGAAAATATAAAAACGCCCTTAACTATTCCCCGGCTAATATTTGTTCACTGAACAGTGAAATTTACATAAAACTAAACTTAAAATTTATTAAGAAAAGACACAAAAAAATTCATCACTAATATGTGAAAAATAAATGATTCTTTTTTTGTGAGCTTAAGTTAATTGTTTGGAAAATAAAAAAAAATCGTTTAAATAAAACCGTAAAACGCAATAGCAAAATTTAGGAATTAATCTTAAGAAGCTTATGGCTATTAAATGCTGCTGAGCTTTCTGTATTAATATTGCGACTGTTTTATTTTTTCTCAGTGCAGGCAAAATGGTTGCAGTATGTGCAAACAATTATACTGACTTTTTGTTTAACAAAAAAAAAAGAGGAATAATGAAAACAACAACATTAACAATAAAAGCATTTGCTTAGTACGTACTCGCTTTAACAAAGAGTATGAATTTAATTACCACCACAACAACAGCCAGCAAAAAGTAGTGAAAGCAAAGAAACACAGGAACAACATGACCATAAACCCATCCAAATTGGAAGAAAAAAATATGTGACGCCAATGCTTGCCAGCACCTTCACCATCGCCTGTCAAGTCATTCTTTCCATGCATGTACAGACATACTCCTTCCACAAACCACAATACAACAATCCATTCCATTTCTAGGTATTTTTTTTATTTTTACTTCATATTCTCTTTTCAAACTTCACCTAATGCCGCAATTGTTAAACAACAACAATACAAAAAAAAATCACAAAAAGCAACAACAATAGGAACAACAAAATGGCAATAGTAATAAAAAATTAACAAAAATAAATAAGTAACAACATTTTGAAGTGCATTTTTTAGCTATCGCATAAATACTTAATGAACTACGAGCACATAAACACACGCACACGCGCGTCCACAAATTCTAATTGACTTTTGAATTTATCAAATTTGCTCAGATCACAGGCAACAGCAGGAACATCAACTATACAAAGTTTATATATTTCTTATTGTTGCAAACATCCAATCAAACAAGTGAAAACAACAAAACATTCCAGTCACAACAAAAAAAAAACCCTTAATACATCTTGTCATGAACTACAGTTCGTTTTGTGTAGTTTTTCTAGTTATTGGATCGTATTATACTGTACAGTGTGATAAATCACATGTGTCCCTCGGAACCACCGAAGCCTTAGAAAGTTTTATCATCAATTTGATAATTCAGAGAACACAAAATAAGATGTCGGCATTATTAACACATAAATACACAGAAAAAAATATTTAATCTATTTTTTCAATTAACCCTTTATTTAAAAATATAAAAAAGTTTGATTAAATATTTAATTTATTTAATTAAATTGTTAATTCTAATAAATAATTTTAGTTAATAAATGTATAAAAATTTAATTGATACTATTAATTTGTTTACTGGTGCAAATTTAATTAAATTTTTAATTGATATCAAAAATTTTTTAATTGAAATCAATTTTTATTTTTTTCTGTGTAAATACAACTGCTGGTACCTGAGATCACAATGCTCGATAAACATTTCCGATCCTCTACTTTTCGAGCAACATTAGAGTTTAGAATTTTCAACAATACAGTTTCGGGCTACTGTACTCGGAATGATGATTCCGAACACAGTAGCTACACATTTTGAATCATTTAAGTGTTTTATTTTCTTTCGCACCTAACCCATTAATGCCCAGTGCGATCTAAATTATATGTAAGTCCATTTCGAAACAATGTGTGTGCTTAGTTCCATTTTTTAATGTCAAAAACAAAAAAATTGTTTTAATTCTTCCATCTGCCAAAATGTTACAATAATTTCTAAGATATTTAAATTAATAGCAGTCACATTAAAAGTCTAGTTAATTACCTCTTCAACGATATATAATATGTAGTGCTTTGCATTTAATGTAGACTTTAATAATACATTTAGAATGAAATATTTGCTTCAGAGCCTACTATACGCTTCTCAAAAATCTATATAAGCTATAATAAATGATAGAACATTGCGAAAAATGTCCTGGCCAAATCAAATCCATTTATAGATGATTGGAATTTAAGTGCTATAAGATGTGTGGACATTAGTTTTTCGAACTCATACATACATATGTATATGTATTATATAAAGTGGCTCACATCTTATTTTATGCAGTTTCTTTTACTATTTTCAAAGATGTGAAAAATTAAAACTAGCGGGAATTTAAAAATATTTTTGTTTGATAAATAAAAAATAAATATTAAAAATATACATATGAAAAGTAATATTATCAGGCTCAAGTTCAGTTTTATTGAATTAATGAAAATTCAAAATTACTAAGAGTTTTTTTATGTTGAAAATATTATTATTTATATCCAATCAGTTTTTTAGCAGTACGTATCAGTACCGATTTCAAGGCCGCTACACCTCTCATCAGCGTTCAATTGTCCATCCTAACAATTTTCGTAAAGTGGATACTAATGGGGAAGAATATCAACTATTTAACTACATTTGAATAAAATAGTCCAATTTTCATCTCACAGCTTATTTTATGCAGTTACTTATAACTCTTGAAAACTCAAAATTATGACCAATAATTAGAATAGCTTCTATTGGGTGTGATAGCCTTTATTCTCTTTGACAGCTTTGAGACGGTTTGGCATAGATGCTACCACTTTTATTGTTACACTAGGAGAAATATTCTCCCAATCCGTCTTCAGTGCTATCTTGAAATCATTTTTGTTTGAAATATTGTGTTTTCGGATGTTTGTTTCTAATATCGACAATAAATTTTCGATAACATTAAGGTCTGGAGACTGTAGTGGCGGTGCCGCCAAATGCGGGCAGTTATGTATGAACCAAGTTTTAACAATACTTTACTTGTGTTTCGGATCGTTTTCTTGATAAAAATCGAAAGTCCGATGTTATACCCAGATGTTCGGCGCTATCCGGCAAGTTATTCTTTAAAATCTGAAGATAACCAAATTTGTTCATGGTTGTCTCAATAAATGTTAATTTCCCAGTAACAGCGGCCGACATGCAGGCCCAAACCATAACGGTACCGCCAGCACGTTTCACTGTTGCTTTTAGGTTTTCTTTCTTGAGCTCCATATTTGGTTTCAGCCAAAAATATGAAATGCCATCTGAACCAAATATGTGTATTAAATTTTGATTTGTCAGCGAAAATAGCGGAATTCCAAAAATTGTCATTCTTGGAAACGTGTTCTTTAGCGAAATTTAATGTGAAAAGTTTATTTTTAGGGTTTGTTGCGCGCAATTCGGACATTATATTCATGTTGGCGTAAGACTTGCCGAACAGTTTCGACACAAGTTTGCCAAGGTCTGATGCAACTTAAAAAGCCATTTTGGTGCTGAAAGATTTGGATTCGCCTTGATTTTTTTAAATATACCGCTCATCATGCTCGGTAAATATTTTATTTGGCGCCTTGCTGTCTTTATCATGAACGCGATTTTCATGAACAAAGCGCTGTATGAATTTTTTAAACGTTGCTCTGTTGTGGCTGTTGTGGCAAATAAAACAAAGCAAACAAAATTTTAAAAACCACTATACAGGGTAGCTATGAAATAGTGGTATATGGAGAATCTTAGCAAAAATATTTCGAAATGCTACAAAATCTCATTTTGTGAAGTTCGAATAGAAATACATGTGGCAAAAAAAATGGCGGTGGTGGGGTGAGGACAAATTTCCGATCATCGAGGTCAAAGTTGATGGAAAAGGTGAAAAACTCTACATGATGGCCCATAACTGGTGCAGAGTGATAAAATGTGAGACCAACCCCAAATTAATTTTTTGTCCTCAACATTTTTGCTAAACATACCTACCCCCTATCGCCACTCCTTAAGGCACTCCCAAGCAAAAGTAAAATTTTTCAGAAATTGGCTTGCACTGTTCTAACTTCCATATGGGTGCCTCTATAGGTTTCAAATACATATATGACCGACACACAATTTTTTCTTTTTTATTTATTATTCAAAAATATTTTGTCTTGTAGACGATACCAAATTCTTGTTGAAATTCAGATTAGTTTTGTTTTTACAGAGCTTTTAAAATAAAAAGGAAACTGCATAAAATAAGCTGCGAGCCACTGTATATATATTTATGTGTGTGTGTTCGTGTACATACCCTGCAGGAAATTTCTATAGTAAAATTATACTGATTCTCTATTGACGATGTCATACTATTTTATTTTGATTTAGTTCAAACAGGTACAAATATTTATTAAATTAATGTTTAAAAGTTAAATAAGGTACAAGCTATTTTACAGTTTTCTTATTGTTACACAAATTACACAAATGAAACTCCGTTTCGTATTAAATTAAAAAATATGTATATATATGTGGCTGGCTGAACCTTTTAGATACATATGTTCATGGTTTATTATTCAGAAGAAGCGTCTTCGTTTAAAATATTTGCCTTATTTTTGGTTCTGGTGCAGCTTGATTTCTTAAAAAACTTTTTCTTCTGGCGCTGAAAAGCTGATCTTAATGTTTTATCAGGATTTTCACTAAAACTTGATGAAGCATCTAAATATATAAAAAAAATTGGTAGTACATACATACATACATGCATATGTTTATGAAATTCTTATTCAATATAGTATTTTTGCCGATTATAGCCTTTAGAACATTGCCGAAGCTCCGCAAATCTTTTTTTCTGAATGAAACGTCTACATTAAAGTCCATTATAATAACCACTGCTATGCCTTCATCATATAAATAGTCCGACAAGAATTAATAGAATGTCTAACTAATGTACATTAGAGAAACTAATGATGTTGATTGACTTGCTTTGCTCAGGGTTTGAACCCAGGCCCCAAGACATTGTTTGCTTAGAAGTCAGCGCGCTAACCACTTCAGCCAACACCACCCTCTTCAATTGACTTAAATTTTTACTATCAAATTTGTTTTAGAAACAGTGTAATTAGTAAAATCACAATGTTGCAGCAATTTCTTCAGAAAAATTACAGTATTGAAAACTGAATAATTATTGTTTTCCAATAGTTTATTGATCTTAAAAACATAGACACACATACACACATAAATAAACCCAGCTGACAATCTCAGATGCATTGTTTACATGCAAGTTTGTTCGTATATTCTCTTATACATACTTGTACTTACTTACGTATTTTGCTAAATGAAAGATAAATATTTGTCTTTAAAAATGTAATGTTGAAATATGCAAATAAAAATTCAATATTTAAACTTTAGACTGACTTGACTAATCGCTCACATCTTCGCATACCATCATCATAAATATGTACATACATAGATACATGATCAAACACTTTACGCATGCTCGGAAACAAAAAATACTAAAATTTGATATCAACAGACAACAACTAAATGATGAAGAACCGAAACGAGGTGACAAGAAAAGAGTACAAATTAAACGAAACGCACTAGATGGAGATGTGGGGAAAGACTTGGATGCGGTTAAAATAAATAAATAAACGAAACGGGATAGCTGCGACACATATACAAGCACACATACACACAGATTTCACTGTTTCCATATAAACACATGCACATGCTTATAAACATTATATAAATAAATAAATTTAGTTTTACTAACTAATGGTAATTATAGACATATACACGTATGTACATACATACATACATTTGTTTATTTACTCAGAGAAAAAAAAAACAACAACAACAATAAAAAAGAAAACCTTCAGCTACACAAAATTCCTGTCATTCGCTAAAACAAAACCAAACAAACCATAACAATAATAAGATCTATAAAGACACAATAATGCAATTGTTGTAAGACATTTCAATTTCGATCATATTCTTATGGAAAATTTAAAGCTACAAAATATGTGTGTGTAGGCCAGCCACAAAATATTCAAGTTTCTATTTTAAAATTGATATTTTTTATTTTGCAGAAAATATAACAATAGTTGGCCGCCCGGATTTTGTGAACAACAATTTCAAAATAGCACTGTATGCAAAAGAGACACAACGATATCTGTGTTTCAACGATCACTGGAAACTAGTTGGAATGGTAAGTGAAAAATATTAAAGATTTCTTTTAAACAAGGAAACCGGAAATATGCTTTTAAAACTTTGTTTTTTTTATGTGCATAAAATATCCAAAAATTTTCAAACATTCGCCCAAAATTATAAAAAATAGGCTCTTAAAAGATCATACGAATCCTTTCGTAATATTGATTTCTGACACACACCACAAATTTAATTTGTGTTGCATTATGGACTTGGAAGTAAACAATACTAGCCTGTTCATTCATCCCACCGAATATAAAATATTGGACACAAAGATTACAAAATAAATGCTCGACTTAAATTTTTACTAACACATACATCGCACATGCTTTTCACATTTACTACCACAAATATATAAAATCTGATAAATAGTTTGATTATGCGAAAAAAAAACTCCATTCTTCTCATTTTGTATTTTCAATGGAGTGCAAAGATGTGGTTTGGCTTAAAAAAACAACGCCGAAAAAAATAAAAATATGCACTAAATACCCGTTTCAGTCAGTGCTAAATAAGCAATATTATGCTGTAAAGAGTAAAGGGCGAACTATATTGTGCTTAAGCTAGCTTAAGCTACTGCCAGAAATCAATGAAAAGCATGTCAAATACTTAAGCAAATTATTGACGACTTTTGTGTGGCTATATTTTACTTATTTGACTTAAAGACTTTCTTGGCTGAGTTGTACTATTCAAAAACTCTTTTCTTCTGATATTTCCCAAAATTTTTTTTTTTATGTCTACGTATGTATAATTAATCTAAGACCATAAACAAGCAATTTATTTAAACTTTTGTTATGTTAAAAATCAATTGAAAACATTCATAAATAAAAAAGTACTAACAAATGCAACAGTTTCAACAATTTTCAATAAACAGACGTAGAAGCAGCTGTTTGCTTAAGCAAATGACACTGGGCGAAACTGGACGAAAAGTTCTTAAGTATA
This sequence comes from Lypha dubia, assembly GCA_947311025.1. Classification (NCBI taxonomy): domain Eukaryota; kingdom Metazoa; phylum Arthropoda; class Insecta; order Diptera; family Tachinidae; genus Lypha; species Lypha dubia. Next base: position 1,155,660 of record OX371264.1, on the reverse strand, counting down.
TAATTGTGAACATTTGGTTATATGTATTCGCACAGTAGCTTAAGCACATTATAGTTAGCCATTAATACATACACATATTCACCCCTATCATGAAAATTTTCCCAGGAAATTTTTCCCCTTTCCCTAAGTTTGCAATCCTGAAACAATTCTCCGTGAATAATTTCACGCCAAGGGGAACAGAACATAATATGTATTTATTTCTACTAACAATTCGAATATTAAAGCTTAAAAAGTTTATTTTAATGAAAAGATGTGATAATAAGGCACAAACTGTTGTATTCCTCAAAAAATGCAAGAAACAGGTCGATTGTCAGCAGATTTGTGAAGATTTATTTTGTTGGCATTTTTTTCGTTTTGTTGGCTTTCCAAAAAGTAGCCGAATTATTTTACCACATAAAAGTTAGAATGCAACAAACAAACGTATCATCCAAACTGAGGCTCCAACGCTGAATATTTAGCTTTGATTTTTTAAGTTTTCTTTAAAATAAATATATCCGTATATATTTTTGAACAAAAAGTTTTATGATTTCTTATTTTTAATCTTCTTTCCTCTTTTTACATTCACTGAGAACTGATAGCGGGAATAATTTTTCACTGGAGATTCACGAAATCATTTTCCCCTTCGAGGGAAATGAAAATTTCACGTGAATAAAAATTTCACTTGCTATTCACGATAGGGGTGATTATGCAAAAATATGCTCTAAAAACAGATTTCTAAAATGACTTAAAAATTATTAAATTGAATTGAATAAATTCGAAATAAATATTGTTTGATCGAAGAAGGCATTTGTTTGATCATTTCTGTAAAGATTGATATTAAGGTTAACAAAATATGTATTCAGTAAAAGCAAGCAAATATGGCACAAAAACTAAAAAAAAATTCCAAAAATATGCGGTTTAGTCGAAAAAATGCAAAATACATATGATGTTTGAGTCTAGATTTATCGCACATTAAAAAACATGCAACTGGGTATTTGCGCTTTCCCAGCTTATAAATGAATAATAGTGACGTGAATCGATCCTGTCCAAACTTAAAAGTGATGAATACATAAAGCATAGAATTGATATGTTCAAAGCATTCATACGAGTGAGTTTTGTTTTCGTTAGTTGTATGCCAAAATAAATATTTCGAAATCAGGTAGGCAGACAGACAGACAGACGGACAAAGACACCGACCGACTCATTTTGTAAATGAAATTGTTGAATACTCGAACTTCGAGTGTTTTCTAAACAAACACTTCAAATAAATGTTTAGTGTCAAAGTTAGACTCTTTAACACACACACGCAAAAGAGAAAACCAATTTAATGACCGATTTTAATTTCAATAAAATTTGAGTTTTGGGAGCGTTTTCTTTTGTACTACACACAGTAACTATTTGAATATAAGTTTTTATTATATTTTTATTTTGTATTATTTACAGAAAGAACTCCAAGATACCTGCTATTTCAACGAAGCAATTGTTCACGGTTATTTCGTGTTCCGGTCTGTTGTCGATTTGCAGCGGCGCATCGGTTTCACGCAAAGAGGTAGAGCCGTCGGTCCCAAAAAAACTGTAAACGATGCTTGTTATATGTTTACCAAAATACCAACCGATCAATTTTTCCATCAACACACTTCACACTTTTCAGCACCTAAAGCGAAAAGTACCACAACAAAAATACCAAAAACAGAATACACGCACGCTCCCTTTATCACACATGTTGTTGGTGAGGGGAGAGGTAGTGGAGGGGGCCGAACAAAATCGAATCGCATTAAGACCCAACGTCGTCAGGAGCATGAAAATGTTATGCGTAATCACAGTGGAAGTGGTAGTGGCAGCGGCAGAGGCAGCGGTAACGGCAACAAAAAGTTTAAAAAGCAGCGTAACGGTAATAACAAACTACGGCAACAGAAAGAAAAACAAAAACTAAAACAGGAGATGCAGCAACAGTTACGAGGCCATAGCTACAATTTCAAGAATCCAAAAAATAGCACTTACCTAAATAGTTCTAGACAAAATTTAGTCTTAAGTCAGCATAGTATAACTAATCACACAAATAGAAATGATAATAACAACAGCAGCAGCAACAACAACAATTATAACCACCCGCCTCAGAATCATCAGGTACGACATCATCACAATGATCCCAGTAAAGTAGCCAAAAGGCAACAACACGACCAAAAACAGAAAACTAAAGTGCGTCAACGCGGTGTTCGTCCTAGTCCTTCCTCTTCCACTGTAGCAATGCGAACAAGAAAAACTACAACAACAACAGCAGCAGCAGCAACAACTTCTTTAGCTACAGCGAAGGCAATTAATTCTACAAAACCTCATCATGCCCCACTGACCTCAATTTACACGGAAATAAATCCAACCAGTGTGGTACCAACGATATCGACCGTTGTTAACATATCGGAAAGCAATGATACAATGATCTCAACAGTAGTTGTGACAAAACGTAAAGGTCGACGAAGAAAGGATGACAAGTTACGCACACATGGCATACGAAAAAAAATTGAAACAGAGGCGGAAGAAGGTTATCCATCAATGGATGGAACTGAAGATTACATGACAAGCTCAACCGATTATGGCTGGATAACTAATGATATTGTGTTTTCATCGATCAAACCAACATCGGCTAGCTTGCCATCATGGGAAACTTGGTACCCATCATCGTCATTAGCAGCATACAGCGAAGAAGATTCGGCCGCACCTGCCGCAGTAACCGAGCCAAATACGAATAAAAAGTCTCCAAAAAAACTGCAATCATCTTCAGTGATAGATTTCGCTAAAAAGCCTTCTTCATCTTTGCAGACATCCGTACCTCTTCCAACATCCGTGTTATCAACTACTTTAACGGAAAATGGCATCGATGATACTTTAACGCCAACAGTAACTACAGACTTAGGAATAAGAACAACAAATACCTCAAACTACACTCGAACGGATTTTTGGTCTAGCAGCGTAAATGACAATATGGATGTCAATATGGCCACTATTGGCTTTGAAAGGGAAACTTTCAGCACGTATGCCACTCCTGAACTAGGAAGTATTCCAAATATTTTTAATGTGGATGAAGAAGCATTCCTCGAAGACACAAACTCCTTAAGTACGCCAGTGCACGATTCGGAAAATTCTACGGCAGTCCTAACATTCTCCACCACAGAAGACAATGGAGAAAATGATGATGTATTTAGCTCGTCCACGGCCGATGGTACAACAAGTATGAACAACTCTACGGCAGAAGAGTACCCGTCGTCATCGTCAAGCAAGGACTATGAGCAAACTAGCGAAATTTCGGCAACCACTACAACAATATGTACCTCCAATGGAAGTAAATCAATGACTGATTACACGTTGGCAACGAAAACTACTGCAACCGTTGCCAACAATCACAAAAACTACAAAGATGGTGGCACAACACCACCAACAACACAGCATCCTTCTTCGACACAAAACTACAAATATTCCAAAATGGAAGTTGCAACTAAGGACACAACAAGTTCTGCATTGAACACGATACCCATAAGCTATGAAAAGCATATAATATTTCCGGAAACCACATCAACCATGCCAGCACATTCAACAAAATCATCATCATTAGCACCTCCTTTCAAAATGTTGAAGAATTTAGAAATTAATGCCAATAAAACATTATACGTCGATAAAACCAGCAACTATGCAACCGCTTCAACAAAAACTTCAAACTCCAACGTCGTTGCAACTAAATCAACACAATTTTCTTCACCTTTCACCACACGAAAATCATTGCGCAAAACCACACAAAGACTGCTGGCCACACCGTTTCATAAGCTAACGTATGTGCGCAACAAAGCCGGTGACATTGACATCGATAATATCGACAATATCAGCATATATCCCGATTTGCTTGATAACGATAATGACGAGCCGCTAGTGATACCCACTACTAGTCGTTTGACTATGATCAGCGGCTATTTGCCCACCTCAGCAACGGCCACGCTACCCGAATCGATACGAATCGCAAAAATAAAGATAAATCGCGAACGTAAACGTATGTTGCGACTGCGTAGCATTGGCAACTATGCGTAGCTGTCAATTATACAACTAATTGATTCTCATTTCATACAATTCTAAGTCAAAATCGAAACAAACTCGTACAAAGAGAAATAAGAATTTTATTAGAAGGAAAACGCGAAAACAAAAACGCTCATCGGTCGTATTCGTTGTTCCTTCGTTTAATTAAGATGCATTAATGAAATGCCTGGCAGCCTACCTTGCAGCCGGGACTGGAATATAATAGTGCAGTTCATTGATAAGACTTTAAAAGAGATTCGTTTCTACCTATGACAATAACAGTACGCATACTCATACACGGACATATACACACACTTACACATATACAGACTACCACACATGGCCACCATACTTATAATGCGTAACTTTGCAACGATTTAGAAAAAAGTAAATTTTTTTTTTATTGTTCGAAAAATGATGAAAATAAGCAATTTTCAAGAAGAAAAAAACACGAATAATGCTAAAACAAAATAATTATCAACTAAGTACTATGGGAATTTTTTTTATATATAAAACCAAAATCTAAGTAAAAATATTATAAAAAATAAAAATGAATAACAATTCGCACACCAAACACCACTTCCAGTTGTTACATTTTTTATGAGAATTTAGAAAAGAAAATTTATAAATAAATAATTAAAACCAAACAAATTATATAATTAATTATTGAAGAAATAATTCGTTTAATTAAATTTACAATTACAAATTAAATCGAGAGTAAAAAGCAACTAAAATCAAATGAAAAAAATTTATTCACAGTTAAAAATAAAACAGATAATTTATTAAATAAATTCCTATTAATCTGAAGAAGAAGAAAAAACAAATAACACAAACAACAATTATTCTTAAGTTAGAAACCACAACAACAACAAATGCTAAAAACGAATAACTAAAAAAAATAATAAGTAACTAACAACAAGTAGAATATATGTAGAAAAAAAAAACAGATTTCCTTCAGTTTTTACTATCATTAGATAGAGAAAAAGAGAGAGAGAGATAGAGAGGAATAAAATTATTAGCAAATAAACAATTTAAATTAATGATAAAACACCAAAACTATTCATTCATTCGCCATTTCAACAATTTGATACTCACCCCAATAAAAAAAAAAATTATTTTAAAATTGAAGAACGCATGGCACAACAATTACAAATAAACACAAAAAAGCGAATTATTACCATTTGGCCATATTCGCCTACCTTATCATCAGCTGTGCAACCCTGAACTGTCAAAAATTAGTAATGTTTAGAAGGTTAGTTTTGTAATATATTTCTATAAAAACATTGTTGGATTTGTTTTGAATGTTATTGTTGTAGGTATAAGATTACCTGGTATGAATTCGATTTGCACACTCCAAATATGTTTAAATGTTTTTCCCAAGACGAGTTCTCCTGAAACTACGAATTCTTTGCGAATATTTTACATATATTTTTCAAAGGATATTTTATAATTTGAGGCTGTAAGTTTTTTTCACCTCGTTAATTTGCAAGATGTTTTTTGACACTGCAAATATGTATGTATATTTTAAGGCAAATTCTCTTTGCAACTACAAGATATTTGCGAGTCTTTTACTCATATATTTTATTTAAGGCGGCAAGTTTTTTGGCCTTTCAGCCAGACATACATATTTATAACAGCTGAACTGAACTTGCTTTCAATTTCTCCATTAACTTGAGCTTTTCAATTTACAGTTTAAAAAACACAGCTGAGTACAATTCTTTTCGACAATTTCAATGGTATTTATACCATTTTATTTATATCATTTATATCATATATATATAAAATGGTATTTATACCATTTTATTTATTTATACCATATATATATATATATATATATATACATGTGTCCTAAATTTATTATATATATTACGTAGTTCAAGCGAATTCTTTACCAGGTGGCCTACGTCATTATCAGCTGTGCAATTCTGAACTGTCACAAATGGGGTAAACTGGATTCACCCATTGTTTCTAAACAAAATTTTTAACCGTAGAATTTTTTTTTACTGATACATTTTTTCAACACGATTAACCCATTTCGAACACTATGTCTGGAAGATCAAAGCTACCATATTTTATATGTAAACACAAACTAAACATTTTCGACTAATTTGTTTAGTAAGTGGACATGTATAAATGTCTATGTTAATAAATATAAAACTTAATAATATAACATTATTTTATGTTACTTATCCCCTTTATACGCATTTCGCTGATAGCATTCAGAAATATTTGCTTAATTCAAAACAATTTGTATCGTCTATATTTATGAAAGACACCTTATGCTTATTAGTTTTTGAACACCCAGTGTATATTGTATTGGCTTGAATCTTGTATTTATGCACAAAAGAAGACCAAGCGCCATAAAAATACTCTGTGAGAATTTGTATGAAATACGATTTTTGCAAAACATATAAAACAAAAGTGTAATGGTGTATTTAATTTTTATATGAAAATTACCAACAAAAAATTTTACACTCTTGTCTTTAATACTATTATACAGTCGATTCAAGATGATGCAAGAGCTTTTGTGTTTAAGTAATTATTATATTTCCGTGATAACATGCATCAAAAATATAGCCATTTGGTACATCAAACATTTTATTTGCGAATAGATCGTTATTTGCAAATTGTTCTCCAAACTTTTTGAGTTAAAATAAAAAGAAATACGGCAACGCTTTCCTCTTTTATTAGCAAATAAGAAGTGCTTATAAACGGGGTAGAATATATACAAATAAAAGAATTAAGAACATTATTTAATGTGGCAACTCAGTTCAACTTTGTCCGGATCATGGACCAATTACAAGGTCTGTGCAAATCGTCAGAAGGTTTTTTTGTAGGGTTACGTTTTGACCGTTAAAAATCGTCAACAACATGGAAAATCTGTCAAAAGTTGTTTACATTTTTGGCCGCTGTCATGAACATTATTGTTTACGTTATCCTTTTTGTTTCAGCATAGGTAGCTGTTTTTGACACCACCACAACGTTTTTACAAAAACAAAATGCATGTAGAATTTTATAGTTGTACTAGTGCATAGACCTTGTAATTGGACCATGCTCCGGACAAAATATAAAATTAAATCAATTCAAGCTGTCTTTCTCAAAAATATAAACGTCAGACTTCATAAAAAAAATTTTTTCGGCAGCTCTTCTTTCGTAGCAGTTACATTATGCCAAAAACGAGAATTATTGCTCTACAACAATATAAATATGTACAAACATACAGCATTTGTTATGTACAATTAATGAATTATTTAAACGTTTGTTTATTTATCAATTAGCACACTTGGGCGAAATTATAGCAGGTGACCTCGAGAGCCCAGGTGATTATGTCCGTCAGCTTTCGTCGTTTATATATTCAATCTTCCTCAGATGTCAAAACACATTTTTTAGTACATTTATTTTGCATCCCACAAAGGAATTTTTCCAGGCGATTTGGGAATATGACTTGTGGCACACGTTTAAAAATAAATTTTTCACGGAAGAAAGTGAGGAAAATTGCAAAATTGATTTATTGAATACCTTTATTATGTGGCTTGCATGAATACTGAACTAAAATCCTCATAGGTTACCTTGCCAATGTTTGATATCAGATCATTATTCAGGCTTATTTCAAGTATAAATGTCAAAATTTTTGTTTTGCAATTCGTTGCTTTTCATCAAAATATCTAATACTGTTTTTTTATATTATTCCAGGATTTTCCTACTTCTAATGTATACAATTAATAAATAAATAATAAATTTCCATTAAGAAAACGAAAATCGAATATTATGTTATAATCCGAACATGCGATTGCTAGAATTTGACGTTATCGAAGTATAGAAATTAATTCCATTTTCATAAAACATGTAGACTTTTGGCCACTATCTTACAAAATAACCCACTGTGCAGCATAAGTACAGTATGTTTAACTGTTCACTCAGTATTTTTATTTTATTTTTTTTTTTAAATAATATTTTTCTTGATTCAAAGTTAAGTTAACGGCTTTTAGCGCATTTTTACACAAATTATCATGTGAAGCTATCCACTATTTTCTAAAAAACTAGAACGGAAGATATAAGCAAGCGATTATCCGAATTAAGTCACAATCACTTTAGTAAAATCAGATTATATCATATTTTTTCCAATAAGTTAATTACAGTTCAACTAAACCAAACATAAAAAAATTATTTTAAAATTTCACTAAAATCACCTACATACATATATGTACATATTATTATTAGATATTAAACGAGGAAGGAGTTAAATTTGCTTACGCGTACGTAAAGTAGCATCAATGTATCTGTATTTAAACAATAAAAGAAAGCAAAATAAAACAAATACTAATAATAATAATATGAAGCGCTTAAGTAAATACTAGAATACTAAACAATAATTATTTAAATGTGTTTAATCGGAAAAAAGAAATTGAAAAAATAAACAGACAAAAGAAGTATATAAAAAATTACGTTTGTATGTATGTAAAGGAAATTGAAATGCTTGAAAACAAAAGCAAAACAATCATTTAAAAAGACAATTAACAACTTACTAATTGTAAACATTCAATAAAAAAATTTATTTTTAATATTTTTGTATGTATGGCGTGAAAAGAAAACGAAAACAAAGCAAAGTTATCAGAAAAAAATTACTTTCTTTTTTTTAGTTTATCAAAGAAAACGATGCACAGAGAAAGAAAATAAAGTTATTTTTATTATTTTGTAGAAAACACACATTTAAATACAAGACACACATGCACAGTTAGACTCATTGCACGCAATACACACACACACCCACATGCACATGCACATATAAAAACCAACAAACAAAATTTATAATTAGTGCCTTTCGAACAAATAAACAAACAAACAAACAGAAACTTGAAAACAGGAAAGATACAAAAACATAAAAGTATAATAAAACAAACAAACAAACAAACAAAAAATTACAACAACAAATTCGAAATGAATAGCACGTGCGTAAACTCTTTAATAAAATGAATTTTTGGCTAGGATTTTCTACGTACCTACACTTGCTGACGCGCAAACGCATACACACAAACACACACACACACAGATAGGAAAACAATTCAACATTCACAGCCTCTCGCGCCTTTCCACTTCCGTTTACATAAATAATCATTGTTCTGTGCTACGTTTATTTGAAAAATATTATGGGCAAATTAAATAAAAACGTGTTCATAATCTGATTGCTAAATATATGGATCAATTGATCAATTAATCATAATAATCACTCCCTCAACAATGCAAATAATTAGGGAAGCATACGATATCGATATCGAAATACGATGCAACGATATACATATGTACTTTTCAAATTTTGAAATACATATGTATTTATTTATTTTTTTTTTCTTAACAAACGTTACCAGTATTTTTGAAGACTCTTCACTCAAAACAATTATTTTACATAAATTGAATGATCCACTAATTCTTTGCAAAAATACACCGATTCTGTGTACTCGTAACAGTCGGTTTAAAACCAAACCCCCACAAATATTCTCAGTGTATTGAAGGTGTTCGTTTGTTTTTAGTTTTCAACAAAATCTATGAAACAACTCGTTCATTTAATGTACCGTAACGTTGCATTAATTAGTTCTGTTATTAATGAACAATTCGTTGAAACCATGAAATTATTATTATTATCATAAATTGCTGATGGTGCGGTCAAGTAAATTTTTATTTTAAAATCTGTTGCCTTAAAATCTTAAGAGTCCTACAATACTGCTTATCTACTTGATTGGATGCTGCTAAGTACTGAGGCTCAAGACGGATAAGATGTTGTGACAGTCAAGTGTTTAAAATATTTTTATCACTTTCAACGGTGTGCTATACAAATGTTGATAAAAATGACCTACAATTTTTGTGATACAGAGTAACAAAAAGAATTAGTCAGTCTCTCACACAGTATATGGAACAGACTTTACAGTTTACTCTGACAGGACAAGATTTGTAAAACTACCCGTTTGTATGCCAACCACTGAAACAAAGGCAATGGCAAAAATGCGTCACAATGCTTCCCTAATAATAATAGCAAATACACTTAGAGAAATATTATAAAAAAAAACCAAAATTTTATTCTAAATGCAATTTCAAAAATTTAATTATATTTTAATCGAAACCAAATCAATGACTTTTAATGCCATAAAAAACTGAATTGTTGACGACTGTAAAATCTCTTGCTGAAACATAGTTCTGGCAATTGAAATAAATGTACAAAATGTGCAAAAGGTCTTCTTGCCCTTTAGAACAAAATTGAAATTTGTAAATTCTTATGTAAATTATTATACTGTTCTCTTCATATAATTGTTAGTTTGTTTCTAAACCATATTTTTTTATATTATTATTTCTGTATTATTTCTTTATAATTAATTTATATTATAGAAGTAAAAACAAAGTATGTATCTTATACGATGTACAATATTACAAGAATTAATTATGTTAAGTTTTGTAGATATCATTATTATTTATTTTTACAGTTACACTTAAGCGTTTAGTTGATATATTCATGTAACACATAATCCCCTACTCCCAACTCCACACACAAAATTAATGTGGGTTTATCTAACCAATTTTGTTGGTTAGAATTGCACCAACCAATGAAAATAGTTAAAACAATCAATAAAAATTGTAACTTTTTTGTGGCAACTGCACAAGTTTTGTGGTTTCATTACAGTTATAATTATTGCACATACACAGTTTTTCTGGAACACAATTCAATTGATAATATTAATACGCTAATTGCTTACTTTCTCATTTAAATTTCAAATTAATTTTTGTCTACTCGTGATATTGAGTATATAACTCACATGAACACCTCGCCTTAGACAATTCAGCCACAGCGAATATTAACATTGACAAGTAAAAGCAAATACATAGATGTGTGCATCTTAACATTATGTGTTGGGGCCGACTACTTTTCGTTATTTTCACATACACAACACGATTTTTAACGAGATACACTAAAAAGAGCATAACAAAGTGTAATTTCACAACACAAACCGTATGCTTGCTTATTTTTATTAAAAAAAACACACGATTGAAATTGAAAATAAAATAAAAAACAGCTACGCAGAGTAGTTTTATGTTTATATCTACAGCATTTTTAAAAAATAATTTTGTAAATTCCAAAAAAAAATTACATAAGTAGCTCAATTACTGTTGTGACATGGTTACTTTAAACAATGGAAACATCGTGACACTGAAAACTTCAACAACAATTTGCATCAACAGTTCATTAACAACTGAAATTGGTTGGATTAACCTACAATATTTTTTTGTGTGCAATCTTTAATATAAAAAAGGAAATTTTAACCATAAACTTCTAACTACTCCATCATTTCAATTGTATTTTTATGTATATTTCAAATATTATTTCTATAGAACATCAATTATTTTTAAAGCAAAACTTAAAATAAATAAATTATAAAATATATATATGCATATATATATAAATAAATAAATACATACATATAAAAAGAAAAATTATAAACTCTTTGCGCTCGGTTAAACCAGTAAACATCATAGCACCCCTTTATGTAATTTTGTCCCAAAAGAGTGTATTATTAAAGAAAATGAAAATAAAAATAAAAAGCATTATTATTATATTTAATTAAGTATTATTGAAATTATTATAATTAGTACTGAATATTGAAATTGATTATTACAATGATTGGGTTAATGAAATCTTCACTTGAACCTAAACAAAATAAACATGCATATGCATGCAAACATGTGAATATGTACGTACGTTATGCATATGCACACACACAGTATTAAAAAGAACAACAACAATATAATTAACTAATTTAAAAATAGCAATAATAATATTATTAATAATAAATATACTAAATAAATAAATGAATAACATGAAAATTACTGAAATAAAAAGAAAACTAATTACTAATCCATTTGCGTTTAAGACTTTTTCTTTATTGTAATAATCATGATGATAATGATGGATGATGACGATAATGAACATGAATAAGAAATTATATAAATAAATCAATAAAAGCCCTAAAATATCTAAAATATCTAAGAATTAATTTAGAAAATATTTCATATGCAGGGTTTCAACAATGAGCTTTTAAAATTGTCATTTTTCTACCCCAATAGAACCAAAATTTTTATATATTTTTTTTTTTTGTTTTTAACTTTCTTCAGTAACTTAAACAAAAACACAAACTACTTAACTACTGTAATGCATACGAACGGATAACAAAAAGAATTTTTTAAAAGACATTTTTAAAAAAGGCTGTACCCACACCAACGAAAGATAAAACGTTTTTATCTTTTAAGTCAAAGACACTTGATACTAAACCATATAATTTTTTATTTTTATTTTCAGTTTTCTGTATTTTGTTAAGAATACTTGGGGAATTTAAATTGGAACAGTACACAATTGAACAACGTGCCAAAATCGTTGAAATTTATTTCTCAAATCAGCGATGTTTTGACTCAGAATGCATGTCGTCGTTATTATAATATGCTGGTTGGACCCTCAGAGTCAACAATAAACCGTCTGGCTGGAAATTTTCAAGAACAAGGAGCAGTCAAGAACATTCCAGGTGCCGGCAGACGACGAAAGGTGCTCACGGATTCAACACAACTGGGACTCTAAAGAGGGTATCTGCTGATTTGAGAGATTTAATTAAACGATTTCGGCAAGTTGTCCAATTGTGTACTGTTTCATTTTAAATTCTTTCAAATTCATTTTAAAGATCTACTGATAAGTTGGTATTTAGCTACCAACGAAGGGCATATAAATTAACTAACCCATAACAAATAATATTTTTTTAAAACCATAAATTCTTGAGTATTTTCTCGAATATATTTATTAAAACATTAAACTGTTGAACACAAAGAAGAAAACATTGCAGCTGCACCGATTTTGCCATCCCAGCTGTTTACAAAACAACAAGAATAAAAAGTACGTGCTGTGTAGTAACTTCAATCAAAATGTATTAATGTTTTATTATTATATATACATATACTCGTATTAATACATTTAAAAAAAAAATTTTTGTCTTTTTTTTAAACATTGACGCCACAATATACGGCCAAAGCAGTTTTCTGTTTTTCATAGTAATCCAAGCCGAAAATTAAACTGTATCTGCCAACAAACAAATTAAGTATAAATTAGAAAATATGAAAATATACATATGTATGTATGTACATATTTATATCTACATATTTATATGTATGTATATACATAGATGCATGTTTGCACATACATACGTATATATTTTTATTTATAACGCAAAATTTAATACATATTCTTTGATCCATTTTTTTCCAAAGTCAAAAATCGAAGAACACCCACAAACGTGACTAATTTTTTCGGTTGTCAGCAACACTCTACTAGTCCAAATGGGCTGATAATGCCAACATATGACTAACAATTGTGTATCAACATAACAAAAAAAAAATTCGATAATCGAATGTACACAGCCCGCGAAAATTCAAAATTCACCTTTTCTTTTGAACAAACCTCGTATGTAAAGTATACTCATATCGATATTAAAAATTTTCATTGATTGCTTTATGTGAGCAAACCACCATACTAATGGGTCAGTCGTCCGATTGGAATAACTAACATTGCCAGTGGCCAACGATTTACAAGAATATCCAGTCAACAAACGATTCATTGTGTCAACGTCCGCTTTAAAGTTATTGTAGTCCAGAATTTCATCCGGCTTGAATCTTTTCAATGAATCGGTGTCATGACGGTAATAAACGGTGGACAACATGAGAACTGGCTTCTTCGGCTTTGCCATGCAAGAACACAGAGCGATATTATTATTGTGGTAACAAAATATAGTGCAATTAACATCACGTTTCAATTCAAGGGCAATGAATGCCTTTATCTTCAACATTTCTGCCACGTTATATATTGAAAAAAAAGTTGTCAGCATAAACTGTCCTACCGCTGTGCATGTATTTTTCCATCAATTTCATGACGACACGTTCGCCTAGTTACTTGGAAATCCGGTTTGTACGCTTTTTCTAAGTTGGGCATCATCATGAGCCATAAATCGTCCACGGCTGAAAATTTGCTTTATTTTAACCTCTCTGCTTGAACCGATTTAGTGACATGGTGGCTTCATAAATTGTCATATTATAGCTCGCCCGCAATTCTTTTGCTGGCTGCGAATTTGCGTGAAGCACACCAGCAAATAGTAGCATCCCAAAAAAAGCATACATTTCGTTATCGTTGGCTTCAACTGCTTTTCTATTGGCTTCCCGCACAATAATACTAACGATTTCGGGGGACAATAACGACTTGAAGACCATGATTCGGTGATGTTCGCGGGATGATGGAGTTGTGGTTGGATCTTGAAGTGCAACGGCGGCCACGGCTTCTGTATACAAATCCTCAACATCATCATGGCTATCATCAACGACCTCTAGTTCGGATACTTCATCAGAACTTTCATAGTTTTCTGCAAGATAGTCATCTCCTAAAATTACGGTCATATATGACAAACATTTGCCCAAAAAAGCGTAACCACCAACGGAACATCAAGATCTTTGTGAATTCGCTGAATTCGGATATACCAGGGGGCTGCTGTAATTGCACGTAGAATTTTATTTTGTCGCCTTTGAATTTTTTCTACATTCGATGCTGAGGCAGTGCCCCATAGCTGGATTCCATAGGACCATATTGGTTTCAGGATCGCGTTATATAGTAGAAGTTTACAGTCTAGGCTTAGTATTGAATTTCTTCCCATAAGCAAATTCATTTGGGCTGCTTTTAATTTTATTTGGATCAACTTTGCGTCTATATGCGATTTCCATGTTAAACGACGATCAAGATGAACGCGTAGATATTTGACTACAGTGTGTTGCGGTATAGTCTCGGTGTTGATTTGTATAGGCGGGCAACGTTAAAGTGACGTGTACACATTTCTGCTCGTTAACTTTTATACGCCATTGTTTGAGCCATTTTTCCAATTTGGATATGTACCCTTGTAAGTTGCTGGAAGCTTCAACCGGATTTTCATGAACGCTTAGAAAAGCTGTATCATCAGCAAATGTTGACGTGTGAATGTTACTGCTTAACGGTAAGTCAGAGGCATATATTAAAAAAAGTAAGGGACCGAAGATGCTGCCTTGGGGAACTGCGGCTTCGATCTACTGCGGAGGGCTTAAAAAATTGCCTACAAATTTTCGTTCTATTAAATAGCTTTTTAGCAGCCTGATGATGTTTGCGGGTAAATTTTGCGTTAATTTGTGTATTAGACCTTCGTGCCACACTTTATCTAAAGCTTGAGAAACATCTATAAAGAGCGCAGAGCAATATTTCTTTTTTTCAAAGGTGTCTCTAACAACGTTCACAAGTCTGTAAGTTTGTTCAATAGTGTTATGTTGTCTGCGAAAACCGAATTGATGATCTGGAATACATCCACTTCTACCCACTATAGGCATCAGCTTGCTCATATACAGCTTTTCAAATAGTTTTGAAATGTTGGCAATAAACTAATAGGCCTATATGATTCAACCTTCGTATAATCCTCGAAATCGTAATCATCGAAACTTTCCATTTAGTTGAATAGTGTTCTAGGCGTAGCTGTGGTATAAATATTAAGGAGATCAGATTCAGTGAAGTATGTCTTAAACCGTCTTAAGAAACAGAGGCAACAACTTCCAATACATACTTTGGAAATTCAATAACGTGATACAAACAGCTAAAGAGGCTTGCCTATGGATGCGCTAGCATCGAAGAGCACTGCTTCAAAGGTAGTGCTGTCATATCATCCGGGCCAGGAGCCTTATTTGTGTTGAGCTCCGCTAAAAATCTTTTTAACTGCACGCACTCAAAAAAATATTTTCGGCATAGTTACGGTTAATCGCACTGTAAGTGGGTTTAAATATGTTTTCGAATAATTGTGAAAACGGACCTTCTGATATCCTTTTTACGACTACTATGACTCTTGTTCTATTAAATTCTGCCTTCAAGGTATTCTAATTCTAAATACGCGTGTCTGTAAAAATGTTTACTCTAAAAGTGTAATCACTGTATGTAGCAGCGGGACGGTACTTTGTTGAGTGAATGAAAACTGCTGACAGTAGTTGCTGGAAAACATTCAACATTTTCTAAAGTGCTAAAACCGTCAAGTTATCTTGTTGTTAAAATTTTGGACAAGCATTAATCGGCAGCAATAATGAGATCATTCGCCTGGATTTACAAAAACCGACAAAAATCTACCAAAATGAAAAACTTTTGCTTTAAGCATTAAACACATGCACCACAGCAGGCTACACGAGCACACGAAAACAAATGCTGCTAGCTACATACATAAGTAGCCGGTAGTCGCTACTTATTTATTTTGAACGCGGCATCGACATAAAATTATTGTAGAACAGTGATGTCACTTTAAATTTAGTTTAACTTTTTTAAAAGAATCTGTTTTTTTTATTTATTGTGTAAGAGGCTATTAGAAGAGCAAATCATTTCGCGTGTCATTAATATTTAAAATATTTTGGAATATATCTCGGGAACAATAATTATTGAAGTATTGTGTGAAATGTAATTAAAATGTCACTACAACGGTAAATACTAAAAACAGAAAGTGTTGAAAGCTATACAGTTCTATGACATCTAACAGAAACATAAGTGTTTAAAATTACTTATAAACATAGACAATTGCAATTTTTAATGGGTGTATAGACACAACAACAACTTAGAAACTTAACTATATATAATTCTATCGAATTTTTAAAAGTACTTGGAAATTCAACAAGTCTTCAACAATAAAATGACTTACATAAAATATACTTAAATCTTTTATTAAATAACACTGTGGAACAAATTCAGGTTAGCAAAAGGTAGGTCGATTCTGAGAGTGAGGGGTGAAAATAGAGGCTAAATTAGAAGACCCGTATCGCGGTGTTTGTTTATGTTAGTTCGATTGTTTTTTTTAATCGACCTTCGAACTTTGCAGTCAAATGCCGATTTTCAGCATATTGTTTATATGGTTTTTTGGCTATAACTCGTCGACTAACTGATATTTTTTAAATCTGTAACAGCCAAATTATTGCTAGAGACCTGTGCAACAATTAAAATTTTTTAAAAAATTGATTTAGAAAATTTTTGTAGTGCTTATGAAGCAAAATGTTGGAAAAATTATTTGTTTTTCATGCTTTTTGAAAATATTTTCCACAAAACTAAGTCTTTTTTGCTTTCAGTTTGATCTTCCTAGGGTTAGAGCGCAGCGCACCCATAATCAGGGTAGTGGGTTAGTTTGTGGTCAATTAAAAATTTGTTAGTGCAATAATTTGCATATTTTATTTTGTACTAATTTTGCATATTTCTTGCAAATATTTAGATTTGTTTTTTAAATGTTAATATCAAGTTTTGCAGAAAAGAACCAAACAAATTAGTTTTTCAATTAAAACAATTTTAAATTTCACCAATGACATGCTAAAGTAAAAATCATGCATGGTTTACCCAAACCGAACCAGTTCGTCATCACTTGAACCCCTGATTGAATTCCATCCGCATATTTAGGACAATTTCTTTTTTATTTTGTGTTGTAAATTTGTATCTTATTCACGCATATTTCATATTTTTTTATATTTTAAGATACACTTTTACAAAACTTAATTAGAAAATTTTTCTGTGATCAGTAATTTCTCCAACTTTTAAAATATTTTTTTTTAGACTTTTAAAATTTTCTGTAATTAATTTTTTCGCAATTTAGAGAAAATACAATAAAATTTTGCAAATATTTGAACTATTTGTGAGATGTTGCTCATTTAAAGGAACAAATATGTATGAAAACTATGTCCGATTTAGTTCTAAAAATTTAAGTTCGTATTTAGGCGTCTTGTTGTCAAATATTTAAAATGCGGATAACAGGCTAGCATTGTTTATTCGACTTCCATGTACATAAGCAGCCAACACTACACATTTTTGTTTCAATAAATTTTTTTAAGAATATTTTTTTATTTAAATTTTTTATGTACAAAACACAGATTTTAAGGCATATTTTCGGTTTCCCTGACAATCTCGCCATATTACAAATATTTAGTTTAAATTGTCCAAGGAATTTAAGAAGCCTTCGTTGAGACCACACATGTCGATTAGGTACAACAAATACATTCATTGAGTCATATTTCTGTTCAAGAGCGCACACTAGCGCACAACACATACTCCTCAAAAGTTGTTCCGTGCGATTAATATATGCAAGTATGTACATATCTATGAATGTACATTAGGGTGACAATGGTTTGTATGCAAGAAAATTTTTTTCGAATTTTTAAGTTTTTCAACGGAGTATTATAACAATAGGTCTAAAAGTTCTCTGCTGAAAACTTGAGCCAAATCGGACAACGTTTTCAGGACGCGCGTCAAGGTTAAAGGGTTAAATATTTCCATATTTCATAGTTAATAGGAAATAAAGTTGGGAAACTTATTAATTTTTCATTTTACAAAAACATTTGGATTCTGTAGACTTTTAATGAAGAGAACAGTAAAAATATTTTTTGGGGAATTAATCCGCATACCTCTTTTGGGTCAAAGTGACGCACAAACTATTTTATTGAATTCTTGAATTAATTGCATGCCTCTTTCAGCATCATTAACAACACTCAAGTTTTTGATAATTTTTTTTTTTGGATTTTACGTATCTTCCAATCACATTCCAACAATGTGGAGCTTCTTTGGTATTTCTTGCTTTTTGTTACGTTGTCAATCCATTTTGTAGTTTTCCAATTTTCTCAAAAACATTGTATCGTATATCATTTAAAGCAGCTTTATACGTTTTATTTGAATCAAATAAAAAATTTGTGGAATAACTTCCAATAAAACAAGTTACTTCTATCAAAGCATTGATTTCGAAATCGGTTGGGTACTTAACGAAAAACTACTATTTTTAAAGAGTATTTAGGGTTGCCTACCCATCTAGCGTAGTGCAATGCATCTGATTTTCTGAGTTTTATTCCCAACGGAAGATTTTCACCAAGGAATATCCAAAAATTCTTTATAATAATCTCTCGGAAATGAGACGTTAATTTTTATAAGAAGCTAAATCTAAAAGTTCAGCAACATTATTGCCTGGAATTCCCAGGTATTTATTACTGGCCAATGTTTTTTAATTTCTTAAAAATCGTTATGTCCTGTCCAGAAGATACACAAACATTGTCCTCTGTAAAAACTGTTGTTAAAACCTTGAAATTTATCATTAAAATCCGTTAAAAAGTATATTTGTTGTCTAGAAAAATTTGTTTTTGTAACTAACGTGTTTGAATAAATGCCTATATTAAGAATTTTTGCGATCATTTGAGGGTTAATTACTAAAAAAGTTTGTTTTACTATTTATTTACGCAAATAAATAAATATACCTACATTTTTCGTTAATATTGAAGAAAATAAACGAGTTTAACAAATTTAATTCGTATAAATTGTAATATATGAAAATACCTGACCTTCGACCACGATGCGCGTCCCGAAAAGTTTGTCAGGTTCGGTTCAAATTTTTGACACAAAACTTTCAGACCTAGTGGCACTATATTCCGTTGAGAAAACTTTAAAATTCATGAAAATAATTTTGGCTGTCATCCTAATGTACATTCTATTTAGGACTTAATTAACTCTATATCCCAGCGGCAAAACAAAATCTTAACCAAAACGCACATACATTTTGCAGCACGCTTGTACGCTTTTAAATTTCATTGCCGTTAATTTTGTCACTCTCTTTGTCTACTGATCACATCGATAGCGGTGACAAAAAGTAAAGAATGGGCGCCAAAAAATACTGAAACTATTTGCATTTCTCTGAAATGTTTCTCTTTTTTTGTTTGCATTAATGGTAAAAATTCGATTTTGAGAAATCAAATCGTTTTATATTTTCAAAATGAGATTTCTTCAGAGTTTTTATATGCAAAAAAATAAACAACCTACCTATTTCGCGTATAATTAATACATACATACATACATACATATATTGATTAGAGCATTCTTGAAACTTGCAATTGGACATATGTATGGCTGAATATATATATATATATGTATGTGTGTGTGTGTGTGTGTGTTTAAAAGGGCAAATAAAATTACAGTAGTGCATCATATCATCTTCTTACTACGAGTAGACCGACAACAGACGTTGTTTGCTTTTCTAAAATGCCTCCACTTTACTGATAGCGTTAAGTTTGAGAAAATGTTGGCCCTGAGAGTGTGGATGTGTGCGGAAGTGTGGTGCTTTAAGACCTTTTAGTTACGAGTAGTTTTCTGCATTTTGTTTTATTTTTCTTGTCGGATTTCTTTAATTAAAACCAAAAGAACCAAATCCTTGCTATTAAAATGTTTAATTTCGTACTCTAATCATAGCTGCCAGATTTTTTGAAGTAATATCGACATATTTTTGGACAAAAATCGTCATTATCGTCATAAAAACGTCAAATGAAAATACCGCTTTTTTTTACCAACAAAACATATTTTATCAGAGGAAAAATGTAACAAAACTCTTACACCCAATTCACATGATGACTTTTGCGACGTCGTTTTTACTGAATTCCCTTTTGAAGTTGCTACCAAAATCTTTGTGTGTTCATACGATGTCTTTTTTCCCAATTCTGTTTTGAAATAATGAAAATAATGAAAGGTAACAAAGATAAATAACAAAAGTAAGAAAAATAATGAAAAGTAACAAAGAGAAATAGAAGAAAAGTCTTGAAAAACACAAATCGAGTCTTTTTGTTTACCCCTGTTTCTTCCCTACACCGCTCACCAACAAGCAAAAAGAGACGTCGAAGATGCGAAAATTTATCATGTAAATTGGGCTTAAGTCAACAAATCTTATTAATAAAACATCATTCTTTTAAATACAGAGATCAGATACTTCAATTAGAATTCACAATAAAATCACATATAAATAGACTGCATGTTTTTCAATACTTTGATATATTGTATGGAAAAAATAAAAAAATTTAATATTTTAATTATTTTTTCCAAGGTAGTAAAATATGCAATTTAAATTTAATTTTTGGAAACACCTTTTCTAAAAATGTATAAAAACTAGAATCAAATTTATACAATAAAAATATAATTGTTAAAGAAAATAGAATTATATACATATATGTACATATACATATGTATGTATAAGATATTTTACAAATATATATTGCAATTAAACATATTGATTAATTCAGGTACAACTGTTAGATCATAGCAACTACATTTGTTAATCTTTTGTATTGCTTCCAAAGATGAATTTTTCAATGAATTTCTTACTTTAGTTTTATTTATGTATGCTTACCTGACTAAATATTCTTTCCACATTTGGTGAAAAATGTGGTAAAAGTATGATTTTTGTAATAAATTTAGTCAAAACCGGATATAAATGACTCTAATCCCTCGTTTGCATCTCTGATATTTTTTTTCCAAAAATCCAATAGTTATATGATTTTAACAGGACAATAATTTTAATTGTCTGAACTCAGTTTCTAGCTCTTGGCTTTCACTTTCTTCAACAAAATAAGAAAATTCTTTTATAATTTCAGAAAACCAACTTTTTTCTTCATTATATTATATGTATTAATTTGGCCAAGGGCTTTACATTTATTTTCAAAATCAAGTCATGATAATATCTGATCACAAAGCTCTACATAAAAATTAACACAATTATTACTAATATCATATTTTGCTTTTGCATTTATTTGTGCTTCATCCAATACGTCTCTGGCAAATATTCGTAAATAAATGTCTTCAAAATTTAAAAAAATGTCTTTGTTTGAATAATCAGTTAAATAAAAGTTTTCAGTTTGAAGCGCACTAGTTTTTAAAAAGTTTCTCATTACAATTTTCAGCAGTTCTGGCTTGCTTTAATAGTACAAATAAATGTTGCAAACTTCAATTATTTAAGATCGTCAAAATTAGGGTATAAATCGTCCCATCGTTACTATGTCATTTTTTGGAGCCAAAATCGTCAAAATGACGATAAATCGTCAAATCTGGCAGCTATGGATCTACTACATGCAACTTGTTTTTTTTTTTTTTGGTTGTGCTCTCTTGTCGTTTATTTAAAGAAGCAGGTGGCATTCGTATTGCGGCGCGACGAACATTTTATATGTATGTTAGTTTAGCTTTTAAACTGGCTTTTTTAGCAGGAAATAATTATTGTACTAAATATATATTTTTGTTTTTGTGTGTGTGTAAGTGCGCTTTTGCCAATCAAAAGGTTAAAGAGAAATTAACACAATCTTACATAGGTACACACACACATTTATACTCACATATTTGTAACTTACCGTTTTTTGAAGTAAAAGTTTTGTGTGACGACCGATCTGCATATTTGTCTTCATTAAGCAAAAAAAATAAATTATTGCGAGCGCAGCATGTTGGTGTCAAGTCCGCCAAATTCAGCTTATCAGCAAATTCGATCTATCCAAGACTAAGTACATATGTACGTGGGAAAGATTCCTCCTCAAGGGTTTTGTTAAAATAGTCTGCTACCCTCTTTACTTTTTACAATGCAAAATCTATTTCACCAATTAACTTACAAAAATATAATAAACTTTCAAAAATGTTTTGATTTGTTTTGTGTTGAAAAGTTTGAAAATGTGGTTAAAGTCTACTGTTGATTCGGTATAAGCACCAATGAATGAAATACAGGTGTTAACAGGTTGACCTAAAACGCCAATAAAAATGGAAAGCGGTGTTTTGTTGGCAGTTAATAGTACATTAAAAGTCCCCTTGAATTGAAATGCTAGTTGATCCTTTTTTGAAGATAAGGGGATTTTCGCAACAAAAACATCATGTTTCCACTTACTCGATTTTCAGGAAATCATATACACAACGAACCCAAATATTTATTTCTAAAGATTCGATTTGCCAAATCATCAAAGGAAATGAAATATAGGTACATATAATTCTTCAGAGTGGCTGGCAATTTTCCAAAAATGCTACTCGTCTTTGTCGCTCTTCTGCCCAGCCACTGCATTTTAAAATTTTTTTGTTTCATTAATTTGATTCCATGTTTAATATCCAAAATCTTTTTTATAAATTTTTTAGGCTAACATTTCGTACACTATAAATTTCTGTGCTATATATATGTACATATGTAATTATAAGACTTTGTCTTGTTGTACAAGGACGAAACAAATATACGAGTATATAAAAACATTAATTCAATAATTTTTTACTTAAAAATTTAAAACGCATTGGTAGTGTTACTACCATTGACATTCATGTTAAAAATATTCTCTTGTGTTTTATATAAATTTATAGCTGGCCACTTTTAGAAAAAAAAAACACCTGTTACATCTTAAAGAATATCCCATAAAAATCGCATTGGTATTTATTATACATAAGTATGTATGTATGTATATGGCAAATAAAAGATTTAACATACATGCATACTAGCATATAAATATGTAAATATATCTATACTGCAATACATACAACTATATGTACATATGTAAACTTAATTTTCTGTTCGGCTTGATTATTTTAATCACAAAATTTAAAAATTGTAAAATGTGTATCAAAATTACGAGTATTTATTCGTACGTAGAAGAAGTAGCATGGTATCGTGATCTTTAAATGCCACTGTGCTGAGTTAAATAAAGATATGAAACAAGAACGTTTATCTATAATTGCTTACATGTTCAGATGCGTGTTCCATGTCTGTGCAAGAATATTTACATACATCCATCCATGCATGCATACATATTAAGGCAAAAACATAAGTCTTAGCTGTGTGTGAGCATCCATCGTTTTTGTCCTTAAGCGAATGCATCCATCGCACATACATACATACATACGTACCAACATGTCACTCGATTGCCCATATCGCCTGCAGTTTGTTTTGAAATTTAATGCTGTCAGAAGCGATTGTCGCCTAAAGCATTCTTTTATAGAACAACAATAACAAGAACAACAACAAAAATATGACATTAAAGCAAAATATATTAAGATTTTATGTGCATCATAAGAACAACAGCAACATCACTATACGTCCGAGACCGACCCATGAAGTATTTAAGACTTTTTTAAAAGCACTTAAAGTAATAATTTACAACCTTAATTCATGGCATTTACCGCAAATAGTTTAATGTAATAAATTAAATTATTTATAGGTACGAACTTTAAGGAAAACCATGTACATACGTATATTTCACCGACAACAGAGGACTCAGTTTACTTCTTATCAATAATTGCATGGGCACATAAAAAATGCCAGAAATACGAAAGTTATAATCGTAATAACTCTATCAATTATAAAAAATTATTATTAGTTTTAACCTTAATTTAGTTTTTTTGGAGCATGCAAGTACATGCACACAAATCGATATACCTGTGTCCATGTACTGTGAGGTTCACTTCATTAATGTATGTATGTATGTATGTAATCCAAAAATTAGAATTTATCTATGCATGTACTCGTACGTATTTTGCAAAAATGTACTAAGGCATCATCTTTGTAAAAACAAATAACATTTACTGTTGCAATACTCTTTCTCATAAGCAATCTGTTGAATATGTCGATAAATTAATTAAAAAAATCATCTGTCTAGTCAAAATTATATGACGGAAAAATATTCAATTGCAAACGTATGCGCGCAATCAATCACTGATTCAGATAATTGAATTACAAACAGTTTTCGAATTGTGTGGAGCCAGTAAATGTTTCAAATGCTGAGGGAATAAATAATTTATTTGCAATTGAAAATAAAATCTTGAATTAATATTAAAATAATAATACATTTGCATGTGCATATAATATACATACATACATATGTATGTACATAATTTATGTATGTATGTACATCTGTATACTCGTATATGAAGTCAACCAGAAAAAATATGCAAAAAATGAAAAAAATGATAAATTTTAATTAAAAAGACTCGCCAATATTTAAAACTGCTTTACATTGAAAAGAACAACTTAAGGCTCCCATAAGCGACACGTTATGGACATAGGGGCTGTGTACATATTACGGAACGCTCCAAGGGGTGGGGGGTTTAAAGATTTGTTACGGATTGGAGGGGTACAAAATCTCTGAAAACAGCGTGGATTGGGGGGGTATAAAATCTCTGAAAATAGCGTTACGTAATATGAGCACAGCCCCATAGAGGAAGACAACGCCGATCTTCAGAACTCTGTTTCAGAAGACGTCAACAGAACGGTCGTCACGTGCGTTCAGGCAGAATAATGGCGAAGGTGACTCAAATTAACATTCACCAATGTAAACCAGCCTCTGCTACATTACTTAAGGGCAAATTCGTTGACACGACATTTCACTCGTTAGTGGTCTTCATAGAGAAGTCACACGAGTTAAAAAATTAGAGAAGGCGCCTTTAACAATGTCAACCCGGACTCTATAATAACAGCTCTTGGGGAAACGGGTGTTGACACTGGCTTGATCGATTTCATATCAGAACTCCTCTCTCATAGAATCCTTACAGCTTCCAAGGGATTTGCAACTATAACTATCTCGACCATCAGAGGCACCCCTCAGGAAGATGTTCTATCTTCCCTATTATGGATCATAAAACTAAATTTTCTGCTGATGCACACTCCCGGATTCAAGATTGACATGTCGGTAGCTGTACTGGGAGTCCACTTCGAAGCTGAATTTGTACTCTTCACATGTATGTAAATACAAAATTCTAAACAAAAGGGATAATACTGAATGTCTATATCTAGTCGTAATACTTGACCACAAACTATCATAGAAACCCGCTACCCTAGTTATGGGTGCCCTGCGCTCTAACCCTAGGAAGGCTTTTTTTTGCCATGCCAAATTCGTTACCTGCAGACAGCTCGCTATCAACATGACAGCCGTTTGCACGCCACTAATGAATAGCACCACAGACGGTTTGAGCTTATGTGGGTGCCTGCTCAGTCTGCCGACCTTAACCCTATTGAACACTTCTGGAGAGACGTAAAAAAATACTTATGTATACACGCCGTCAATGGCCATACGAATTATCTAAACTTTAATAAAAAAAATCCAAAAATGTATTACAAAATTAAGCTTTGGATTTTATTGCACATCAGTTCTATTTTTTAAACGCAACTGTACCTGGTATTATTGTAGCATGGTACAGCATCAATAGTATTTTACCTCTGCTAAATATGTGTGATTTCAGTGTTGTGACTGTTTATGATTTAGTGTGCGATATGTACATGCATATACATACTTACATATACAAAGCGCCTACTTATGTACGTCAATGCGTTCATATAATTTATAAAAAAATGCTCTGCAGACAAATGTGAAAATTTCCAAAATTGTCATCTAGTAGAAAATAGCCAAAGTAAATTGGTTTTATTCCTTTTGCAATTTTTGAGAAAATTAGGCAGTAAATTTAATTTCAAAGAAATATTAATGTATATGAAACTACAATTCCTTGTTATTTTGGACACCATTAAGTTCCTAATTAACTTCTACTACTACTACTACTTGCTGTTGAAGTGTCTATACACCTTTGCACCGTATAAAAATGGCAATTGTATATGTTTATATTTAGTTTGGAACACTATTATGTTTCTGGTGTATGCTGTTTTAGTGGCCAAGCAAATACATTATATTTGTTTTGTCACAGATTACTGGAATAATTACACAGTACAACAAACAAAAAAAAGGATTGGATGAGACCAATTGCAAATGAAAGGTGACATTATCCATTGAAGGTTTTTTTTAGTTCAGTGCGAGATTTTTTTAAACACGTGTGAAGTTGGTGATTTTGGAACGCTGTCTAACATGGAAAAATCACTGATCATTATTTTTATTATCCTGGAAAGTTGTAGTGTCTTACTGTTTTTGGGGTCGAGGAATTCATTTTCGACATTTATTTTTATCTAAAAGTGACAGTAGTGTCATCTACATACAAATGGTTCTTATAAAAACAACTTTTTTTTATTTAAAAGTATTATATATTATTATATCTTATGTTTATCCCATTTTGGATCCGCTTAATCATCATCACTATCATTATTAATTTGCATCTTTGAAGTAGCAAAAGCTCCAGAAGTATTAGGCTGTATGTTTCTGGTGTGCTTTAAATGCTTGTGAAACACACGTCACAAAGGAAATCAATATCAAAAGTGTGACTGGGAATAGAGAGAAGTTTTTCGTGTTGGAACAGCTTATGTTATCCATGAACCTCTTGTACCAACAGATAAAATATTGCTGCCACCACTTCATATTAAATTGGGTCTTTTCAAAAATTTTGTAAAAGTTCTTTCCGTAAATGGAACAGCTTTTACTACTTTAAGATCTACATTTCCACGACTCAGTGGTGGCAAAGTTAAAGAAGGTATTGTGTACAAATAAAATAAATGATTTTAAAATATTATATGCTTCTTTCAAAAATTTTTAAGTGACATTTCTGATATACAATAATATTAGGTCGCTGCTGCGTTCAAAATAATTAAGGAGCTGGGTACAAGGCGGGCAAATGCAGCAAGCGGCATTTGAAGTCTTGTGTTCGTGTAGCTTGCTGTGGTGAATGTGTAGAATGCATAATTTGTCGATAACAATTTCTGTGCTTATAAATTAATGTTGTTCAAAATGCAAAATATCAGAAAGATAAAGAGAAAATTTTCTATTTTCTAAAGAGCAGCTATCTTATGATTTTGTCAGTTTATCATGTGTTACAGTTCGCAAGACGAAACCTATTATTGACACAATAATCACCCTTATTCCATTACGCGTCGGCAACAACGTCGGCAATTTTAAGGCAACATCAACAGAACACAACTCAATACTTATTTTGTATTCCCTAACAGTATTGTGACGATGTTGTCTATTTATCTAAACATACAACACACATATCTAATATTTGAGTCAGCTGACATTTATTTGAGTATTTTCGGTAAAAGAGTTTTTTGAATAAATAAAATTTTTGTGCAACATTCAAATAAAAATGATTTTTTCTTCTAGATTCGGACTCCAGTGACGAAGAAAATAAATAAATTGACAGTGGAAAGAAGACTGCTTAGACAGAAGTCTTGTATTTTTAGCTTGCCCGATGAGAAGTAAGTAACAAATTTGAAGCAATAATTTTCCAAGTAATGGATTTTTTATTCTTTTTAAGATTTGAGAATTATTTTCGATTCAATAGACCATATTTTAAACATATAGGAGCAATTCCTCTGCGAAATCCTCTGGCTAGTGATGGATTCTTTTCAAGTTCTTGCACAAGCTTCTCGAATTGGCATTTATTTGTTATATAAATTTTTTCCATTTGTTTATTTAAACCAAAAACACAACACAAATATATAAAAATACCATAAACGAAGAATGAAAGAAAACTTTAACGTTAATTTTTTCAAAGTTTTAAAACACAACACAAAGCAACGCAAGACAACACCAAAAATACCGACGACAAAATTAGAGGCAATTACAGACAATATCAACATCAATTTTGCTTACAAAATACCAAACATATGTCGTATTCGACTATTCGCCTATTTTATTCGTATTCGCCGAATATTTCTCGAATAATTTGCACATACATTTTCCCAAAAAAAATATACAAAAAGTTTAAAAAAGTACATAAATGTACAAAAATATATTAATTTATAATAATTTTTATTTAAAGAAAGAAAGTCAATTATCTTTGACGCAAGATAATAATCTTCTTGAAAAACAAACGAAAATTATGTTTCGTAACTAGGAATCATTTAAAAGTCTTATATGTAAATTCAAATCATGTTAAGTTAGTAATCAATTCTCAGTAGAGGAATGTTGTTGGACTTCAAAAATGGAAGAAAAAAAAATTTAATATGTGAAAGTCCACCGAAACATGCGGCTGGCTGCACAATCTGCGAAAATATGTTCTCCCAAACAACACTGAATTACTAATTAAAAGCGCAAGCAGAGCAAGAAAAACGAAATCTTAAAGTATGTATGTAGGTAAAATAATTTAAAAATGTTCAGTAGTGGTCTTCAAATTCGGCATCTCAATGTCATAATAATGTTAAATACCTTAAGTAGTGTGACAGTTTATTTCAATTTATTGTTACTGATGCAAAGGGAGGGATTTTTTCCAATTAAATTTGAAATATTCTGTGGCTCTAAAGCTTAAAAGTAATATTCTTATTCGGCGAATACTAAAAATTGATACTCGTAACATCACTAATACATACGATATATTTGCGTGTTTACTGTGAATATTTAAATTAGTTTTCTTGTTTCTTATGTGTTGTTCTTTTTAATTGACAAATATAACATTTTATTCAAGAATTTATGTTTTCAAAATTTAATTTATTTGTTATGGGTTAGCTAATCTATTTATGTGTGTAAGTATGTATGTATGTAAATGCATTTCATTGGTAGCTAAATACCAATTCATCAGTAGATCATCACACATGATGGAAAAGATCTACTGATGTGTTGGTAGTTTGCTACCAATGAAATGCATAAACATACATATGTATGTATACACTCACATAGATTAGCTAACCCATAACAAATAAATTTAACTTTTTAATTGACTTCATAAATGTTTTCATAACTCTTTTGATAGGTTTGAAAGTTTTTCCTTGTACTTTGGTCTCATATTTAACCGAAAATTGGACGTGGAAATTGTTGTCCAAAATATTTATTTTCGACTAACTGTTCCACTTATGGAATGATTTTAAAATTTCAAACCCTTTCAAAATATTTTGCTTAAAAGGGTTTGCTTGAAAATACGAAAGAAGGTGTTTTTTTTGGTGCATAATGATATGTACCACATTGCATATGCTGACTAATAAAAAAAGGTTATAATAGCAATACGCCCTCGTATACCTTGTGGAAAGAAAATATAGCCCCAATACATATTAACTTTAACACAAAATTTAAATCTATACTTATTTCATTTGCGATTTACAAGGGCATAAAATATATATCATGGTGTACGGATATTTATTCTGGCAAGTGTACATACACATCCATACATATGTATATAAACCGAGTACAAACTCTGCAACTGGGCAAAAGAGTTTAACGATCCATACATAACTAAAACCTTATATATGTATCTAACTTGTTCGTCCAATCTTGGAATATGGCTCGACAATATGGGATCCTATTTATCAAGTTCAAAAGCAGTTTCTATTGTTTTGTTTGCGTGGATTGCGTTTTGTCACTCTGAACTTACCATCATATTCAGCTAGACTTGAGGGCTAACTATAATGTGCTTAAGCTAGCTTAAGCAAATGTGCGAATACACACAACCAAATGTTGACAACTATAATGTACTTAAGAACTTTTCGTCAAGTTTCGTCAAATTTCATTTGCTTAAGCAAACATCGAAACCAATCGTACCTTGCTTAAGCAAACAGCTGCTTATAAGTTTATTTGTTGAAAATAGTTAAAACTGTTGCATTTGTTGGTACTTTTTTATTTGTGAATGTTTTCATTTCATTTCTAACATAACAAAAATTTAAATAAATTATTTGTTTATGGTTTTAGATTAATTAGACGTAGACTTAAAATCGATTTGGAAAAATAAGAAGAAAATAGTTTTTGAATAGTACATATATTTGCAACTCAGCGAAGAAGATCTTTAAGTCAAATAAGTACAATATAGCCACACAAAAGTCGTCAATAATTTGCTTAAGCATTTGACATGCTTTTCGTTGATTTCTGACAGTAGCTTAAGGTTGCTTAAGCACATTATAGTTAGCCCTTTGCTCTTATCAAGCTGGCCACTGGTAGAAGTATTCTGAGCGTGTCATTTATTACAAATGTTATTAGAGGAGACTTATATTGTGGATTTTTAATAAATGAAATTTCTTTTAATATACCCCAGCGACCATTACGTTACTTCATACCACTATCTGTCACATTTTCAGAACTAATTATCCGGACGCTGACCCGCTTAGAACGATGTGCAATAATTTAAATAAATTTTATAGATTTATTGACTATTCTTCAAATTTTACTGTTCTAAAAAATTTAATTATCATTTTTCTGAACAAATAGTATGTTAACGACATACATACATACTTATGTACATACATATGTATATACAAAATTATGTATCAACTCTTTGTTAAATTAATAGATATTGTTGCATTGCATTATTATATTTTATTTTCAACATGTCTGTAAGGATATTCTACATAGACAGATAAAAAAATAAACATTATTTCATAGGTGGCACGAAATAAGCCCCAATGAAATAAGCCCCAAATCGAAAAATGAAATAAGCCCCAAAAAATTTTAAAATTTTTTGTTTGGGCCAAGGCGAATTTATATAAGGTGGGAGCCAGAATAAAACAAATACAACACGAAAAACAACAGGCATTTTGTTTGTGTAAATTTCCAAACGATTGTCAATTTGTTTTGTAAAGAAAGTGAGAAATAAAGAAATGAAATTATATATTAGTGCTCCCATCTATAAGGCCATATCCCAAAACTGGGGATATTTTTTTGTAGTTGGGATTAAAAAATGTACTCTATACATAAAACTTTTGCAATGTTCATAAAAACATAAAAAGTAAAATAATTTTGAAATATGTACATGTTTTAATACAAAATGTCCATTAAAATTTTTTTTGTAAAACAAATAAAATTTATATTGATTTTTAATGAATACTTCAGCTAGCATCTAAATGTTACATACCTCTCTATATCCTTTGAAAAATTTGCGTCGATTAAATTTAGAAATATTTTGAATGCTATTGCATAACAAATAAATACAAACAAACATAAACTACGTAATTCTCTTTTTTCGGCATATATGTATGTACATATTTCTTATATAAAAAATACATATATTTAATCGGATACTCAATTCATATTTTAAAATTCCACATCAAAATGTTTTTGTTTTGAAGATTTCGATGTCCTAAGTATTTAGATATATGTAAGTTATGTGTATTGAGTTAACCCTAAAAGGATTTTTATAATGACTAAAAAATATTATTTTAGTAAACAATATAAATTTCTAACAAAGTCAATATTCTTCATACCTATTATTGAATTTGTTTTCAAAAAACAAATTTGGGGATTTTAGGAGATAATGGAATGAAAGTGTAGAATTAAAATTAAAAAAGGTAACCCAGAAACAAATAAAATTTTCTATTTATATACAATTTGTTTTTATTAATTAATTTATATAATTTACATAAAATTAAATGCATGAAGCCAAGTGCAAGGCTCATGAACGATAAATTACATTTAAGCACTAATTTAAAATATATCATCAGTCATTCTATCCACGGGGACCCTGCGTTTCAGTGACTTCTGGTGGCCTTGAAATACAAAGATTTAGTTTGTGATTCTTCAGAATGTTTCCAATTATATAAATCTTACCTGAACTTTGAATTCCATATCCTTTTTCGCTTTTTCACGTTTGCTTCCTTTTTTCACGATTATTTTCTTTTTTGCATACACTTTTTTTAATTCATATAAAAATTTTAGCTTTAAAAATTTTAATTTACAAAAAATATCAAATTTGTTTGCAAACAAAGAATTTAATAGAAAAGGAAATACTACAAAATTTGACAATCGTTTGGAAATGGCGAATTTTTGAATTCGCCATTGCTCCCACCTTGTATAGATTCGCCTTGGTTTGGGCTTTATTTCATTTTTTTGGGGCTTATTTCATTTTTTAAAATTTGGGGCAAGGTATATTAATTATAAGGTAGTCGCATTAGCTAAAATTGACATCAGCTGATTGATTTTTTGTTGTCAAAACTTTGTTATGTTTTTATAAAAATATTGTGACATTTTTTTTTTATTTAATTAAAATTTAAAAAAGTGAAAAAACAAGCGTGAAAAATTTTTAATATTTAATTAAAATTAAAACTATCGGTTAAAATGCGTGCATGTAGTGTCACAAAAAAAATTTGCAAAGGGGAAGGAAAGTTGTTCCAAGTACCCAAATAAAAGACACATCCTGATTTTATACATACATCTATCAACACCTTTTTGTTTTCTGTATTGTAAATAATTTTAACTTATATTTTTATTTTATGCAATTGATTTTTTTTTTTTAATTTAATTTTTGTTTTGTTTACACATCACATTTTGACAACAGCCAAGTTTTTACACTAACAAAATGCCAGTTGTTTTTGTGACGTTGTATTTGTTTTAGGGACAAGACTACCTTATTTATTATACCATGATTTGGGGCATATTTCATAAAATTTTTTGGGGCTTATTTCATTTTATTTGGGGCTTATTTCATATCCGTAAAATAGATCTAAACACATTTTGAGGAAAATTGCATGTTATTTTCAAGTTTCAACTGTGTTATAATAAAGTCCTTGCGCCCGGCCGTAGGCCGGTTATGCAAAAAATACTTTGAACGCGAAGTCGGTGTTCGATATAATTTAGAGGATAAAATTCTTGCATTTTATGATTTCTTCTTAAGCTTACTTCATCAAGTTAACAAATTTGGGGCTTATTTCATTTTTTTTTTTTTTTTGGTTTATTTCATTAAATTTGGGGCTTATTTCATTTTTCGATTTGGGGCCCTACCAGAAATAAATTACCTCTACTAACACACTCAAACCTTTTTACCAACACTTTTGCAATAATTTTACGTTGCAGAGTTGTGTTTACTTGACAATTGTCATGTTAGTCTTTCTAATGGTCATTTTACTGGTAATATAACTTCTCATTTGATCGGTAAAATGATGATTATTTATCAATCATTTTTATAAATGGAAATCCCAAACAGACAAAAATATTCTTATATATTTGAAAGTAAAATTAATGTAAAAATAAAGAATTTTACAAAAATATTAATAGCACAGCAAATACAAAAGGTAAGAAACAAAACGGTTATTATTAATTTACAACTAAAAATATACATAATTCTTTTTTATAGATTGTGGCTAGACGAAGAAAGTTATGTTGCGGCTGATGATGAAGATGCCGGTGAGAACCCTCAATATAAAGAAGATATGGATGTGGATAGTCCTAAGGAAGTGGTGAAATATAAATATAATAAACTATGTGTATTTTAAATAAAATAATTATTACTAAATTAATTTAAAGTTTGTTTATATGTATGTATATCTTATACAGTCACAAGTGACTGCTTTATCCAAAGTCAATGAGTGGTAAAATGTGACTGCTTTATCCCTACTCAATGAGTGGTAAAATGTGACTGCTTTATCCCTAGTCAATGATTGGTAATCTGTGACTGCTTGCTGACTAGCAAAAAGTATTAAGAGTGAGCAGTACAGATATATGTTACACACTCGAGAAAAATTCACAAGTGCGAGAGAAATGCAAAATCACACGTACACGAAATAAGTAGTCAAATTCTTCATATTGCTCTTAAGAATGTGACTTGAGGTTGTGACCACTTGAGGGGTTATCAATGACAGCAAATTTACTTATCAATAACCCTTCACGTTCTGGTAGGGGGCTTATTTCATGGTGCCTATTTCATAGATATGCTGGGCACACAATTGGGACGAACGACGAATTTTTCGTCATCAAAAATAAAACACATGCATGCATATGAAAATGAACATAACACCGACATAGACGAAATTCATCGTGCGTGTCGACACCTCTGTTAGATTTATTTCTATTTCTTACGCCGACGAACGAATAAATAAATAAATTAGTAAATAAAGTTAACTTTTACTTTAATAATTGCTTGTTTTTATGATATAGAGCCTTTTAGTTAAATAAATAGAATTATTATTGGTAAAATTTCTTTTTAATGGTGTTTTGTTAATTTTTAATTTTATCAAAGAATTATTTTTTTTATGCGGTAACAATATCATCTATGTAAGTATTACGTACGAGTATGAATATACTTATGTATGTATGTGTATAAATATAAGAAAATAAAATTTTAGTAAGAAATAGACATGGATACAAGAGAAGTTCTATTTGAAGAAGTGACAAAATATGGATGTCGCAAACGTTTCAGTACAAGCAAAACGGTTTTAACCATCATAAACATTATGTTTATCAATTTAATAATTTTAACAAAACGCAAAATTCTTTGATTCATAATTTTACAATGTACATATGTATGTAAGTGCATATGCATGTATGTATGTATATTTTTTGTCACAGAGCTGTGCGCCACAAGGCGAATTTACGCAACGAACTCTTACCGACGAATTCGTCGTCCCAATTGTGTTCCCAGCAATATTTCGAATTATTTTATTTTTTTTTCATATAATGAAGTTATAAAATATTCGTAAATAAAAATCAAATCGATTTTCACATAATGATCCCAGTTTTAAAAAAGATAAATAATGTTTTCTAAATAATATGAATGAAATCCTCAAAATAAATTATAGGGTCGGTTTTGATATTAGCATGCCATCAAATGTGTGAAACCCCTGTTGAATTTTAACCAGAAAAAAAACAGACAATGAAAACTTTAAAATAAATATATTAAGATACTATTCTTAAGGCAAATGAGGTAACTTTATTTAATTGCGAAATATTAACGTCCTATACTCTGAAAACAGCAGGAGATTTGCATACCAGCAAACAGTGTCTTTTTAGAGGTGATGAAATGAAACTGTAGCTAAAGCAGCAGCTTATTATGTTGTTATTTCTTTTTTCGGATTACCAACCAGGTGTTTTGTTTCAGAGTACAGTTTAATTAGTCTATTTTACGGTTTTGAATACAATCACAAAAATATAGCCTCATGTTGACATTATTCAGAAAACGGTGTGTAACGAAAACTGATGCATGCATTGCTTTAATTCTACAAATGTAAGCTAACACTCTCAAAAGCAACGAATACTTAACGAACGGTACGAATGGTTTAATTAATGATTGGATATATGTACATACATATGTGCCGATTGGTCTAAAATATAACTGGTAAAATTTTCAGCAATATCGGACAACTTTAAGTGCTGCCCCAAATAGGTCAAAAGTCAAATTTAAGTAAATTCTATATTTTTATTAGCAATTTTCTTGGTTGTTCTTGGATTGGCACGAAAATTGTTCATTAATTTTATGAAGGGTAGTTAGAATATTTTGTGAATAATTTTTGGAAAAATTAACCCTTCTGAGCTTAGAAGGGTAAAAATGACAACAACATAATATGTAGATACTTTTTGCTTCATAGCATTTGTGTCGAATTTAATTTAAGATTTATATTGAAACAAGTGATTTCACCTTCCGCAATGTACATACATATCCATCAATAATTTCTTTATTTTCATTTTGTATTGTAGAATAAATTTTCCCAAATTTTACTTTTTGTTTTTTTTTTTTATTGTACGAAAAACATCACAACTTATTTTTTCTAAAACTTCTTCGCACTTCATTACTTTTCAATAATTTAAGTAGGCACAACAAAACATAAAACGTTAAGCAAAACTGGCTGTTTGCAAGCTAAACAGACAGATAGCAACGAGTATGGTGAGATATATTAGCTAACCCAGAACAAATAAATTAATTAGTTTTTGAAAATGAATTAATTTTATTAAACAGATTTTCTTTACAAATATTTTAACATTTATTAAGTTTATAGGTAAAATTTCGATTCTACAATTTTTGTAACAAATGTTTCAGTTCTGAATTTTGTTTTTGTAAGAAGACACAATCGCTATCTATTTGCGCTCTCTTTTTTAACACTTGCAGATAATGATTTAGACCGTGTTCAATGCATTTCCATATGTTTTCTTGTTCTTTGGTCATATAAGAGGAGAACTGCTGCCAATAGCCGGTTATATCACTCTTGTCAAGTTGAAGTAAATCTACTTCCGATTTTTTATTCGATTTTCTTTGCAAATAAAATAAATATGTAAGTGCAAAATAACTTTAAAAACTTTTTATATTTTTGGTATTTTATAGAAGAAAAGAAAAAAATGAATAAAATCTAGAACGCTTAAATCTAAAAATTATATGGTCATAAATCTGTTACATACATATGTATGTATATTTAATATTTCGCACATGATCAACAAGAGAGTATTAACTCAAAATTTTTAAAATTTCATTTTGTGCAATAAATCGATATACAGTGTTCATATATACCAGTGCCTAAAATAAAGGAAAATGTGTTAAATATTTTTTTTGGTAATTTTATGAATCATTTCAAAGAATAAAACACCTCTATGCGGTTAAAGATGCTTTTGTAATGCAATATATATTTTTTTGTTAAGTGTTCTTTTCAACATTATATACGACTGAGTGTATGGGATAGTCAATCATGGCCTTTAAAGAGTAGCTGCAGATTGGTAGTACATACCAGTGATGGAAAAATGAAAAATTGAAATGGTACTGTCCGACAACAAAAAGAGTACTTTTTTCAACATTGTGGTTCTTTTTGTGAAACATATATTTTTATTCAAAAATAAAATTAAAAATCCATTTTATAATAAAAAAGTATTAAATGAAGAAAACAATGCAGCTTGGTTGGCATAATTTTTCAACCAGGTTCAACCCCGTATTAGCAGAACAAAACCAATACATGTACATTAAAAAAAAAAACTAATGTGTGCAAAATACACTAATACACACATATATGTATATTTTTACAATTTTATGCCAGATTATTTAGTCTCGTGTGTTTTCGAAAGAACAAAAGTTATGCGAACTAAAAATTAATCTCGTGTAAATTGTACCAAGAACATTAAAGGGTACTATACATTCGCCAAAATCACATCAAGCATTTAAAGTTGTAACATTAAAAATTTGTTTGTATGTGTGGCACCGACGACGCTTGAGGAAAAATCAAAAAATTTAGATATTGGGTATGCATACGTACACGCGCTTGATGTCAATGACAGTGTATAGTGGCTCTTAACAACTTTTGCAAAAAACACACATTACCAACAACATGATTAACGAGTTTGTGCATTCCTTAGTTCTTGTTTTGAAGCCAATATTGTCAATGATTATAAAAATAACGCAGATTTTTAAACAGGGAACAAAGCAAAACAAAAAAGTAGTACTAAATTTGACGTGGGGGTACTGTGGTATTTTTGTTGTGAAAAAGTACTGAAAATAGTACAAAAGTACTGCATTTTCCATCACTGGTACATACCATTATATACGAGGCGAATTTATTACCAGGTAGCCCTATTAGCTTAGGTCATCATCAGCTGTGCAAACCTGAACTATCAAAATTTGCTTATTTTTAGAACTAAGGTTAGCTTTCTTTAATTATTTCTATAAGAAAATTGTTGCATTTGTTGTAGAGATGGAGTAATGGCTTCGTTAGTCAAATCGTATGGTCTTACTTTTGAAGTTGTCGTATCGTTTAACTTCGGATATTAGTTAGTAACCAATAAATGTCATGTGTGTGTGTATGTATGCAAGCCAAAATTTGACGTTTGGCACGTAAAAATCTATTTTCTGTAGATTTTTACATAGCAAACGTTGCCAATACATTTTCAATAAGCATGAACATGTTTATTAAATGTTACGGATTTTGTCAGCTGATACGCAACTCCACGATACGATTTGACTAACGGAGCCATAAAGGTAGAATTAGTGATGTTGCGGATCAGCTCATATTAAGTAATAGCTGCGAATTTTAAGACTACATAGTTGAATTCGCCTTGACTATAAACAGTTGATGGCACATCTAAAAGCTAAGCAAAGGTGAATTAATTTTACTAGATGTCATCAGGGATAAACTAAATTCGCTGTATGTCAAATTCCATGTAAGAAAAGTGTTGTTTAGTTTTGCGTATGTTTTTTTATTACTGCATTTGTTACCGCTGCTCCGCC
The DNA here is from genome assembly GCA_947311025.1 of Lypha dubia. NCBI lineage: Eukaryota > Metazoa > Arthropoda > Insecta > Diptera > Tachinidae > Lypha > Lypha dubia. The sequence goes on along the minus strand of OX371264.1, from coordinate 1,117,007 downwards.
ATCTTGTAAAATTAATTCCCCTTGAACGGTTATTTATACGTATAAAAATACCTTGTTTCATCCGATTTTTCAAAAGTATTTATTTCCTTGGTGATGAATTCATTTAGGGCGGTTAGCACCAGAGTCGGTTCCATGCACGGAGCGTGATTCTTACACACAATATCAGTCGAATACTGAAAAAACATACATTCAGATGTAATTATACACATTTGCTCATCGCAACCTTACATCTTTTATTTCATTGCTATCGTTTCTCTTGTCATCTTCCATATTCTCCAAACTACTGGAATGTCTCTTGAAAGAATATAGAGATTTTAAAGATATTTGTGGCAATCCAGTAGAACAGTGTGGACACCAAGAATAGGGCTCAAAATATTTTACCAAGCTTTCCACCACTGTTATATTCGTTATATTGAGCGCCTAATTTGTTTTAAAAGATTGGAAAACAATTATACCCATTTACTTATATATTTTGTGTGTGGATAGCCTTACCGAAAAAATACTTTTTATTTTAACTAAACATTGATCGCTATCAGTATATGGCTTTAATATTTCCAAAAGCCTTTCTTCTACCAAAAATCCAGCACGATCAGAGATTTTATGCAAAATGTCATGTAATTGCTTTTGATATTGTGATTTGTTTAATGTTTTAACCATCTTATTTTGCTCGGTCGTATATCTGTTGGCTCTGTCATTACATTGCGATTCCTGTAAGTAATCAAGTTTGTCCAAGTCGAGACTTGGCGGCATCCATTTACGGCCCAACTGTTGTTCATACAAAATGCGATCGATATTAAGTACGCGAGTCACCAAATATTTGACCTCTCTAAAGTTAATTTTCCAAACTTTGGCCAACTAAAAATTAAAAAACAATAAAATGTTGTTATATGTTGTTTATAAAAAATTTTTATGTGTGCTCTATATTAAATTTATTTTTCTTTTCCTCACTTTTATTACGTTATTTTTTCGAAAAATTTCACCCTTGGCTTGTAGATCACTTATACTTGCGTGCAATTTCTGTATGTCCAATGTTAGTTTTTCCATTGTCAACTTGTTGTTTTCTTTGATCTCAACTAATTTTTTCTTCAATGCTACAATGGACTCATTTAATTTCGCTACGCGTCTCTTTTGGTGATTATTTATAATTATATTTTCATCGTTTCTCTTTTGCAAAACCTGATAATTGTAATCAATCTTTTCGGAATTCATTAGTATATTGGCTTTCGTTTTTCGTATTTCTAGTTCTAATATTTCGGCATCTTTCTCTAGTCTTATTTTAGTTATTCTGCTAATCTCTTCTTGTTTATTGCGTATATCCTTCAGCTCTTCAGAATAAAATTTTTGTTTTTCCCTAACCAACGCCGTCTTTTTTTCCTCGCTTACCGTAAGATGTTGATATAATGTGTTCCATTTCTCTCGAGCAGAGTGAAGGATTTTTTCTTTTTCCATTTCAATAGTGTCCTGCAACTCGTTAATATTTGCTCTGTAGAACTTTTTTAATAATTTAACCTGGTGATCAACTCTTTCAACAAGAACGCAAATATCTACAGACTGCTTATCCAAATCTTCATAATATTTATTATTAATTTGGCTTAGTTCCTGTTGACACTGTTCTATAAGCTTATCTTTGCTGGCCATTAAATTTGCAATATTCTCCCGTTGCCTTTGCATATCTTCGTGTATGGCCATAGGTTCTTTAAGATTATTCATTGCACTCCATTTCTTAGTGATCTCATCAAATTGGCCCAATGACAATTCTGCTTCCGTACGCAATTTTTCATGTAATTCTAAAAATAAGCGTACAAATGTAGTTAAATTGAAATTTCAACATTATATTACAAACCAATTTCTTTTACATGCTTGTATTGACTTTGCAACAGTTCATGCTTCTCATTCGCGCTCTTAATATTATTAACCAACTCATTTCCATATTTTTTTAGTTCTTCTAAATGCAATTCGCTTTTTTCTAACTGAATTTCTATACCCGATTTCTCCACCGCTTGATTTCTACGTGTTTATAAATCAACATAATATAATATAATATATACATACAAAAGAAAATTCTTCAGAAACACTAACTTATCTTCCAGTTTTTCCTGAAGAGCTTGAAAAACCAATTCCGTTCTTTCATCAAATTTGCTACTTTTAGTCCTTCCATGGGTTATTAGTTCCTTCCAAGCATCGTTATTTATCTGTGCAATTTCATTGTTGATTTGCGTTTCTTGAATATTTGTTTCCATTTTGAGAAAAAAAAAATTACAAATATGTCTAGAAATTATCAAAAAACTTTTATTTTATTATGAATTTAACTAACATCATTTGGTTGACATGTTATTTCTATGGCATCCGTATCCATGCTAATATTTTTAGGCGGCAATGCTATAAAATGTAATCCAGGCGAATTCATAAGAGGTGGGTTAAAGCAGCGTTGCCAAAGTGCAACTTTTCTGTACATTGCAATTTTTCTAGTTTTATATTTCACCATATTATGCAGAATTTTGTTCTATTAGCTTCAAATTATGAGGCTACAACTATTGCCTCCATTTGCACTATACTTCTATTTCTTACCACATGCCAATTATTTCAAAGTTGAGCAAAAAACGAATGCCTCAATTATGTGATTTTGTAAGAAACGCAGTAGAAAATAGGTACAATTAAGAAGGAAGGAAGACATATTTTAAAGCAAATTGGGACGAAAATGCCATGTATGAATTTGCCTGCAATATGCCAAAGAAATTGTTCATAACGTAATAATCAGAAATAATAGGACACTGTTAATATTACTCTCGTCGGTGTTTTTGATCTCCCTCAGATGTCAAAATACATTTTTCAATACATTTCTTTGACTTCTAAGTGATGTTGGATATTAAAAATTTCCTTTATTGCTTGTAATATTAACAGTGTCCTATTATTTCTGATTATATATATATTATATGGATTAAGTCTTGAGGAAGTATATTCAATATACAGTAAGCACCAAAATGTACTTAGAAAATATTCAATAATATTTACTACCGATTTCACGAAATCGAAAGAATTTAGAATTATTTCATTCGTCGGATATAGTGAAGCTGGAATTATCAACTCATATATTTTTGGCCTTCAGAAATTTTTTTTTCTTGAATCCAAGTATATTATGAGAAATTTTTTGGGTTGCTAGTTGTTGATGCAAAGAGAAAAATTTTTAAACATTACTCATTTTAAGATCGGCATGTTTGTAATAATAGTCGAAGTTGTGTTTGGTTGGATTGGCATATATTTTATTGTTTGGTATTCTTTATTATTATTTTATATACATATGTGTGTTTTTGCATTTATGTGTGGATAGGTAGTTTTCATTGACAAAAAATTTTCGCTGAACAATATATTACAGAGAATTATTTTTGTTTTGTGTGTTAGTAAAAAATTTTATTATGCAGATTTTGCTGGCGTGTAAGCTACTTAATATTTTATTTAGTTTGAAAGTATAAAATTTTTTTTAGAAAACTGTAAATGTATTTGTTATCAGGTAAATATTTTTCTAGAATTTTTAGATTGTTGCAAATTGAAAACTTTTACAAAAATTTACTATCTCTACATACATATGACAAGCAACAATCGAAAGGTTTCTTTTTAACAAAGGACTAAGCCGATATTTGCAAATTTTTTTAATATTTCAGAGTTACATTAACCGGTGATATTTTTTTACTACAAATTTCTCTCATTTGATTCTGAATTAAATTTTTTCAGTAACGCTTTTATAAATACAAAGATCCTTTTCTGAAAAACATATTTTTTTGACTTAGGCGATTATTGCTTGTGACAACAAATATATTATATATATAAAAATATGGATATATAGTAAAATACTTTGTACATATTTTAATAATTTTGGGAAATATGCCCAAAAATGTGACAGCGTTGACCTCCAGCATCATACAGTCGTTTTTACATTACAAATGAGTGGCATCTCAATATATACAATAGGAAAAAAACGCCTGAAATTAGAATAATACATGGCAATCCCGTGCGTAAATATATTTATATATAATTTTGTTAAAAAAAGGTTCTAATCTTGATATACTTAAGACTTTTAATATATATCAATTTATAAAAAACAAAATCCTTTCATTGAAGCTACTACTAATGGAATATATTCAAGTGGTGGAGGAAGATGGAGACGATCCTATTGAACTACCAACAGAAGATGACGGCAGTCTGCTGTTGTCAACATTACAGGCTCAATTTCCTGGTGCTTGTGGCTTGAAGTATATTAACGAAGAAACCAAATGCTTTCGTGGAGTGCGTTCAAATGAGGGAAAATTCTATCCGCCATACATAGAAACCGGCTGGGGTTCACATATATATCAATGCGTTTTTCCCAAAGGTAAAATAGTCACTCCAGTATGAGAATAATCCTGAATAACCATAAATATCTAATTGAAACATTGTAACTTATTCAAATTTTATATATATATATTTTAGAAAATAAGCGCAAAAGTGATGACCACTTGGAGAATTCGACAGCAAAAACAAAACGTATTGAATCCAGAGCTCGTTGTACTGACTTGATTGTCTTGGGATTGCCATGGAAAACCACAGAGGAAAGTTTACGTACGTACTTTGAAACCTATGGCGAAGTATTAATGACACAAATAAAAAAAGACGTCAAGTTAGGCCAGTCAAAAGGTTTTGGTTTTGTACGTTTCGGATCTTACGATGTGCAAGTAAGAGTTCTATCTACAAGGCATTTGATTGAAGGGCGTTGGTGTGAAGTTAAAGTACCTAATTCAAAGGTTTGTGTCTTTCTGCTGTTGCTATTCTTATTTTATATTTCAGTTTTTGTACTTCATACCGTTTTCATGTAATTTTCAAAGGGAGTGGTTCATCAAGTTCCCTGCAAAGTGTTTGTGGGACGATGTACTGAAGATATTAACGCAGATGATTTAAGAGACTATTTCTCTAAATTTGGGGAAGTAACAGATGTTTTTATACCCAAACCGTTTCGAGCATTTAGTTTTGTAACATTTCTGGATCCAGAAGTGGCACAATCACTATGCGGAGAGGATCACATTGTGAAGGGTAAGTGTTTTAAAACTCTATGACAGAAATAACAGTGTAAAAATTTTGTTGCAAAAATTTTTGTGTTTCTTTTTTTGATGGCAGGCGTTTCCGTGCATGTGTCAAATGCTGCACCAAAATCTGAACAAATGCGCAACTCAATGCAAAATTACCAAGGATCTGGTAGAAATGCATCCGCTACAAACAATGCGATAGGACAACATCAGGATACAATGAGTTATGGCGATTCTCATAGCGGAGGTAGTAGCGGGGTTAATATGACTGAACATCCCAGGAGTTCTTATAATAACGGACGCGGTGATAACACCATGAATCAAAATCCTGTCATGGGTATGAGAGGCTATGGAATGAATACCAATAGCTATAGCGGAGGGGGCGGCAACAACTTTGGAAATAATATGGGCGGAATGAATGGCAGTATCCCCATGAGTAATAATTCTGGTCCTGGCGGTCCACATTCAAGTCGCTCTGACATGTCTGGCCCCTACCAAAGAGGAAACCGTGGCAATTATGCAAACAACCATATAGTAGGACCACATGGCCCACACGGAGGTAGCAATAACAGTAGCTGGAATAATAATCACAACCGAAATTTAGACATGCCAAATCTACAGACATTAGGAATAAACTCTCAGGGTCCTAAAACGACATCAGCAGCTCAAAATTTAAACAATACCTTAGGCGTGGGACTGAATCTTAATTCGCTGCCAATGAACCCAGCGATAGTTGCTGCAGCGCTGAATCAATGGAGTATTTTAGGAAATCAACTTCAAAACCAACCTCCAGATCAGGTAAATGTTTAAACTATAATTTGTTGTAAAGACACAGTTTTCTAATTTTCAATACTATAGAGTGGAAATTTTCTCTCTTGGATGGCTCGATCAAATAATGCGGGATCAAACAGCAATATGCATGGAAGCTCCAATATGCACGCCAATAATTCTAATAAACAAGGCAGCAACAATGGCAATAGGTCCCCATCAGTAAATCAACAGCCGGCCGGTTCACCTTGCAACGATTCTTCTCAAGTAATTCCATACTAAGAGTTACGATATCCACTAGATACCATAATGGCATAAACATTTCGTATTGTTTTATCATTTTCCTATTAGAATGGTAGTGGGTCTTCGAATGTATCAAAATGTGGCAATTGGTCTCGCTCTAATATTTCAACAGAAAATGCCAATTTTATTTAAAGAGTGCTCTTTATACTATTTCTTAACGCCTGCAATCCCTTACGTTTAAAATATGGACTTAAACAATGATGTAATAAAATCGGGCAGACATTGTTTTATAAATTAGTCCATGCTGCACCTGAGATGAATTTTGTATTACTAATCATTCGAGTAGCAAAAAATAAACTTAATCATTATATTTAGAGTTTAATTTTATTGTAAGCATAACAAAAACATTAAAATAAATGTTCTTCTCAAATATTTTTAAATGCAAACAATTTGTTGAATAATACAACACACAATCGACCATATTGTAGATGTACATAAAAAAATAAATTTGATGTTCATAGAAAAATTATTATAAAAAAACCCTTAAAAACAGGCACACAACAATTACAAATACAATTATTTAAGGATGCATCTGCATCAATTTGCATACATATATTAAAAATAAAACCGAATTCATACCTACCAATGACCTCTCTTCTCCTTTAAGAATTCAACCGCATACAAACAGAAAATAATTACTTAAAATGTCGAATTTTAAAACATTCAGTGTTTTAATGTTTTACTTGTTGGAAAGGGGGGCGCCCCTACACACAGGTATTAAAAAATACATATCATCAGTAATATGATTCCAAAATTTCAAGACGATCGGTTTTACAGTTTGTCTTCCTATGAGGTACAGACAAACTAAATTCATTTTTATATACATATGTATGTATGTACTTATGTAGATTATTGTAAGAGTGTAATAAAGCGAATAAAACAATATATATCGTCATAATCAATCGATAGTAGGATTTTTTGATACAAAGATTTGTTACGGATTGGAAATTTTGCACTGAAAAATTATTAAAAAGCCTTACGGGGGATATAAAATCTTTGAAAACAGCGTTACGTAATATGTGCACAGCCCCTTCCATCAAAAGCACTAAATAGCAACTGAAACTGGAATCTCTGTTGCCAGCAACTGACAGCGCAACTGGAGTTCGGTTGCCATCCATAATCGACCCATAAATTATTTGAAAACGATCGTTAAAATGTTATACTTTTCAAAGAAATAAATTTTAAATATGCCTTCAGCATTCCCGTTTGTTATATGTACATATATAAATATAGTGGCTTTTAAAAAAATCTAAACTAAAAAATTCTAATTAGAGAAAAACAAATTTAAATTGCATAATTTTTTATTAGAATCGTAACAAATATCAAAATGTTTTTCTTAAATAAAAAGAAAACATTGAATTTAAATTGTACATAAGTTTTTTCGTTTTAAAGAGCAGTTTTTGTTTTTCAGAACGCCAGTTGGCGATTTCAAATCGAAAAAACTTATTTTAAGCGATATGCGATCTTCAGAACATGGGCGATAGTAAGTAGCTTGCGAAACACACGAAATTTCCTAAGGGTTTTGAATTTAATTCACTTTTAGTTATTTTTAAAAAATTTATTTATATAATAAATATTCCTTTTGTTCGATTCAACACTATTATTTTGCGCAGAAACCCTTTTTCACAGGAAAAATAGATTTTTTTGTGCTTAAAAGATATTATGATTTCGAAAGCCTTTGTGCTGGCGATGGATGACTCCCTACTTCCACAGCGAAATAAACATATGATTGTTTTTATATGTTAATGAAAAATTATTTATTTTTACTACAATTGTTATTTGAATCTAACTTCAAAATAAATAACCCCGCCATTCTATTTCTTGCTGTTAAGAATAATACCATCATATTTCTGTTGGAACCATTTCATGGCATCTTCTTTGGTAAGTCTGTGAGGGAAACCAACTTTACCAGACTTGCGTTTTCTGTGAGCAACGTTGTAACCTGAAAAGAGAATGTAAATTATTAATTAACAAAAATCGTGTTGAAAAAGAGCTTAAATTGTATGGAATTTATAGTTCTCAGTAACGTTAAAATCTTTTAAAAAATATGTAATTTTAATTTATTTTGTTCCTAGTCCTTGATGTACAAGAATAGATGATCGAACCAATAGTCTTTTGTTAAGACAGTCGAGTGAAACAAAGTGTAGTTTTTCCAAGTTGAATAAAGCTTTGCAAAATTTCTAAATTAGATTTACAAAAATAAAATAAAATTAGTCTATATAAAATTCTCACATCAAAATAAATAAAAATAAATATTTGTTATCTCAACTACAGCATTTATCACTTTGTTGCACGAGTTATTTGGATTTTCTATTGGTATTTAAAAACCCAAGGTATTCTTTTTGAATTTGCATTTATGGCTTTTCTGCACCGTGAGAATACAATAGAATAGAATTACCAATTCGCCTATTGAATGCTTGTCTGATACCCACAAAATATTAGATGCCGCCTGGCAACGCAACTAAAATTTCGGTTTGTATCCATAATCGAGCCATTTATTTCAACAAATCGCAAATATTCAACGTAGTTGAAAAAGTTCAGATCAAATGCACATTTAATTTAATTGTTGAAACATACAATGAAAAAGATCATATCGACAATCTTCTATGGAAATACTAACAAAACGGATCATTGTTTACACTTCTTATAAAAGAAATAAACGTTAAAATTAAAACATATTTCATTTTATATGTACGAGTATACATATGTATATGTATACATATTTTAAAAAAGTAACTTGTTACGGGTTAGCTATTTATATAATAGATTTCAATGATTGCTAAAGGGCGTTCTTCACTATCCTACACAATCCTGCGATCTGCCAAATATCAGCTGTGCTGAAAAAGTATGGTAGTGAGGATTTAAAATGCATGTGTGACAGATTTTTTTTTTGTCAAGTTGTGCGTTTTGTAAAATTTTATGAAAATTTTGATATGATAGTTTTCATGTGATCAGAGGAGTATATTCATTGTCAACGAGCCGAGAATATTAACTTTGTCTTTATTCGTACCACTTTCCTTCTGTTTGTTTTGTACAACGAAAGGGATGTAATTTTTTTTAATATGTATAAGTAAAACTCATCACCACCATGTTTGAGAAGTATTCCAAGTTAGAATTGAGCATTACCAAACCGCAAGCACAACAATAAATTATATTTTGAAAACTTACTCGAATAAAAATGTTATAATAGAATCAATCGTGTCTGTCATGAGTTCCGAAGGTTTTCAATTAGAATGAAAAATTCCGAATTACAAAATAGAACATTTGTTATCCGGCATACTTCCGAATATTTTTGCTCGATTGGTGGCTAATGTGGAAATTTTTTTAAATTTCCATTTCCATGTGTTATTATCAAACATATATTGGTTTTTATTTCTGAATTAGGTAGATGAGATATCAAACTTAAGTTCAAAAAGATTTTTTTAAATTAAATTAGTTTTATTGTGTAATAGATGAGATTCTATTTGCTTTCACACAGCAGTGCAGTCGAAAGTAAAACGAAAAAATTGTTCGGAAGTGAATGTCAAGACACCAAAATATTCGGAAAAGATTCACTTTCACACGGATGTGGAACTCATGACAGACACGAACATTTTTTTTCTTGTTGAAATGTTTAAAAATCACCTTGAGTTTATGACAAAAATACTTCTAAAACTCTTTAAGCAACTCTTAAAACGGACCAGAAGTCCATTATTTTTTTCTGCACATTGACTGAACGTCTTATAAAATTAAAAATATGTATGTTTCACACCATCGAAATGATAATCAACATATATATGTATATAGACATCTAATTAAGTGCATGATATAGATATGTGTATTAATTCAAATAATAATAAAATTCGACCATTACCTGGACGGCCGAGCACCACGTAGAAATCTAAACCATAGATACCTATGGAGGGATCGTATTTGATACCCAAATCGATGTGTTCTTGAATACCAAAGCCAAAATTGCCGGTGGTAGAGAAATTATCGCGTCTCAACTCGTATTCACGTACTTTAAGCCCGCGTTCCAAGATTTCTTCCGCCTTAGCACCTCGAACGGTGCAGTGTACAGCAATCTTTTCATTTCGACGAATACCGAACGAACGCACTGTATAACGAGCTTTCGAGAATACTGGCTGTTGACCAGTCAATTGTTCCAACACCTAATTAGAATTAGAACAAAGATCATTATTATTTTTCCACAACGTAAGAACGTTAAATTTATACCTTAGCGGCACGGGTCAATCTATCACCAGATTCACCTACACAAATGTTCAGGCACAATTTTCTTATGTGCAAATCGCGCATAGGATTCTTAGCGGGATCCCTTTTGATCTTCTTTCCAGCTTCTTTAGTAGCGGCCTACAATTATAGAAACACACAAAAGATACGAACAAATATATTATATTTTTTCATGGTTTTTCTTAATTTATTTCCAATAGTAAAACACAACACGCACCGTCATATTGAAATCGGAAAAGGAAAAGAAAGAACTTGTCCAACACGCTAGTTACTGTTCACTACGTGTCAATTTGACAGTTGTCATTGTTAACTGTCAAATTCGTCACGAAAGTCTGGCCATGATTGCGTAGCCAATCACAGAGCTGCACTAGACGTCAGTGGTTACTTTTTACAGCGAATAAAAAAATACACCAGGTAGTCATGCCCTGAGTACTTCCACACCACTACTTTTCGCAGTGATTTATGTGAATACATAGAAACTAGGAAAGTAAAGTGAGTAAAATCTGATAAAAGTCTTCTAATTCATATAAAAATAAAGAAATAAATTTCCAAAGCTTATCGATAAAATGCAAATACAAAATCTGTTGTCCAGCGAGTCTGGAATAACAATATTAGTGTGAAAAAATGATACAATAACAACAGTGCTAGTTTGTCCGCTACGCCAGCAAGAAAACAAAAAATAAGTAAAAATATTAATAATTTATATCTACACACTGGTAGGTAGATAACATTTTGTTGCAATGAAGAAAAATTATCTTTTATGGACTAGATTTATATTACCAATAATATTATCGTGTAATTATGTTTCAGCCGCGTATTTCGGAACATATATTTATTACTGATACAATGAGATATTTTTAAAATACTGCCTATTCAAAAATAATTCTATACTTTCTTCTCTCATAAGGAAAATGTTTATATATGTACATACATATACATATGTATGTGTGTACATATAAAACGTCAAATGGCAAAAAGCAGAGGTTATAGAAAAATTGCAAAGAAGTATCTGAAAGTGAAATATTAAAAAAAAACAGATTTTATAAAATAATTTATTATATACCAAGTTATAAAGGTAGATATGAACATACATATACATAGTTTTGTATGCATAGCGCATACATACATTATTATACGTGTATATAGATGTATATATGAACATATATATATGTAAATATATATACATACTTACATATACATACATATATAAATAGATATATGTAGAGATAAATTATAAAAAAAATAACTCAGATGGGATGTATCTACATATATATTAATAATTTTCGATAAACTCCTATGTACATATGTGTATATACATATGTACATGTACTTATATACGAAAAATAATAACAGTGGTATCAACATATGAAAAAAGGTACGTAGTGTCAATTTATCTTTCCTATATCGAACAAAATATGTTGAACACTTGTCTAAACTAACATTATGTACGACTGCATTTGTACATCGTTATGAAAATTTCCCGATATTTACATATGTATATTTATTTCATTTCATTTATTTATTCATTCGTAATACATATAGCCTTAGGCCAATTTAATTCGTATTATATGTGATTATTATATCTATGAACCTCCTGTTCTGCTACGTTAGCCCCGGGAGCAAGGGCATTTCAACTCTTAATCATTCTGTTTTTTCATTTTAATTTTCTTATGTCAGTGTTAAAGCTTGATGCTGTTAAGTATTTAAGGTTTTTAAGATAATACATTATAGTCTTAAGGATTCTTTATATCGCTTTCTTTATAAAAAAAAAACTTATTGTTAAAAAAAAGGCTCAATAAATTTTTAATTTGAATTTGAATTATATCTATGAGTATTTAACTTTATTAGAATGTTTATTTAAGCAATAGGTCTTTTGATTTAATATATATATATATTGTTGTTTTATTTATATTTATTTTCGATATTTCGCTAACAAAAAGACCTATTGCTTAAACAAACATTCTAATAAATATAAAGAAAAGGTCAAATAAAATAGAATATAAATATGAGTATTTAACAATAAAAGTACAACAATACACCTTCTAACATCCCGGCGACTCCCTCATCACCATTAAAAAGAGACACGTAAAAATTAAATAATAGGTAAAATTGAACCCAGTCAATTAGTATCTAAATGTTGCCCATATTAAAAAAACTTTCAAGTTTCCTTTTGAAAGTTGAAACCGCCCAAGAGAATACACGTAACTCTCTTGGCAGAACATTCCAAATCATAGCAGCCTGAACTACCAAAGGTCGTTCATATGTAGAATTATTAATCCTTGAGATTAACATTTGAGGATTTCTTAACGTTCTTGTAAAAGATATCATTTTGTACTATACGAACAGGATTCTGGTATTTAATAATTCTGAAAACATAAATCAAAAGGCGGAATTTAAGATAATCCTCAAACGAAAACCTCAAAAATTCCGAACACGATGTGAAACATGTGCCCTCGGTCTCAGCCTATAAACGAATCTAACAATTTTATGTACCACACCCCTAATCTTGCTCCTATTACCACTATTACATCCTGAATAAACCTCAATACAATAGCTAACTTGGGACATTAATAGTGTATGAGCAATACTACACCTAACATATAAAGGGAGAAACAGGTTTAAGTGATATAACCTCCTAAGTGTAAGCCAAACCCAGAAACATATGCTATCAATGTGAGGTTCAAAAGAAAGGTTCTCGTCTATCACCACACCAAGACATTTCATCTGACTTACAATTTCAATAAGAGCACCACAAATCCGCAAATCCAGTGTACTCCTATCACATCTATTAACTCTAAATATCATCGCCTTAGTCTTACGAGGATTCACCTGAAGAAACTTATCATCCATCCAACTGCTCAACATATTGATAAGATCCGACCATTCAACTTGTGACCTTAAATCCCCAGACCACAGTAATTGTATGTCATCAGCAAATGCCAACGCCCTGCAATAACTACTACCCATTCTGGACAATAGATCATTGAGAAATAGAGTTATCTAATAGAGTTAGAGTTATCCCTAAATTTTTATTATCATAAATATCGTATGGACCGATTATTTTCATTAAAATATCCAAGTGGTTCTATACATAAGCATGTATTTCAGTAAATTTCTCTTTTCCGATAGATTTCCATATTAAATAATTTACATACAACCATAAATTAATCAACGGCGAATGTTTGGTATGAAATATATATATAAATAAATGTTTAGTATTATTATATGTATATTGCACGGTGACTGTTTCAAAGTAAATACAGTGAGAGCTATCATAAGCGGACACCTTCCGTCCGCGAAGTGTAGATGTCCGTTTTTTGGAATGACATAAAAAATAATTCTTAGAATTTTGTTTCATTTTAAAAGTTTAAATTATTTTTATTAAACAAAAAAAGTTACAAAGTTGGAAACAAATTTAAAATATTTTCAAGCTATTGCTTCTATCGCGGCCTTTTTTTAAACGTTTGTTTCTTAAGTCTTTTGTTTTTGAAACGAAAAAACCTGGAAAAAATCTGTCATTTGTTTTTGAAACGAAAAAACCTGGCACAAAGTTTGTTTCTTAAGTCTTTTGTTTTTGAAACGAAAAAACCTGGCACAAAGTTTGTTTCTTAAGTCTTTTGTGTTGTTAAGTATTTAAATCGCCCAATATATGTTAACCCCTAAAGTATGCTATTGATTAAAATTAACATTTGATATCATATTGATATCATTAACATACAGTATTGCCAGAATAACAACCGAGTTATTAAACACAACGTAATAATATAATTGCATAAGTTGATCAAAAATGCTGTGCAATAGCTTTTCCGCGGCAGTCCCCGAGTGCCACATGTCTTTTTTTGTTTTAATTTTGCTTCACTTTCTTTATTCATTTTTCTTCGTAATAGTATTTCCATTTTTTCTCTTAATCCATTTACGGCCGCTGTGCCAATTTGGGAACACTTCATAATGGAGGACATACAAAAAATCTGTTAACTTTATTCAAAATATATTTACGTTATTGATTAGCTAAAAGTACAAACATTGCTCGTAATAAAAAAAAATGTATTACATTACATGATTTTGAGGAAAAACTCGTTAAATTTTTCCTATAAAACCCACTGCGTAGGTCGGTATGGTTTTTTTATTATAATTTTCTATACAAAATCTATATACTCATTATTACTTATTTTTTTATAAATTCAGTAAATACAAAACATATAAAAAGCTTTTAGATGGAATAAAAAAAATTTAGATGATTTTACACCACTTGAAATAATGCTGTGCCAATTTTGGCACAACGGCCACAAGTGTGCAAAATATGTATAGGGTTTCTGTGCAAAAAAAAAAAATCAAAATGAGTTATAAAGAATATTTTAGCGCAAGTAAATGTCTGACTTCTGTTCAAGTATTTGAAAAAGTTTTTACGAAGTAGTCCTGGCCATGATTGCAAACTCCAGTCAGGCGTATATCAGTCAAAACAATCGATATAATTTCACTCCCAATTATCATTCGGTTACAAAATGCAAGTTGTGAGAAGTTTATCTTTGCTGTTATTGATTTTTTATATAGTTTGATAAGTCAAGTGATAAAAGTAATGAGATATGGTCTACCAAAGTTGAGAAAATGTTGCTCATAAATTAGACACCAATCCTGCAAATCCAAAAATATTTTTTACAACTTTTTTACTAGTGATGAATTTTTTCGGGACTTACGCGACTTGCAGGACAATCATATAAAGAAATTATATTTATTATTATTAGGTTAGACCATAGGCACCGCGACCCAAGTCCCAGAGGATGTGCTCGAGCGTCTATTTTTTGCATTTTGAAGAATCAGCATAAATCATTCACAGAGTTTCCAATAATGAATTGGAGTTTCCAGAGACCACAGGGTCCAGTAAACCATCCCATCAGTAGACTGAGTTAATTTCTGTGCGTTTGTTGTAAATTTTGGGATTTGTTTTTGAATAACGTAAGGAAATCGCATTACCCACTATAAAGGAGATGATGAAAAAGTCCAGATGCGAATTTTACAATAGGTTCGATAAAAAATAGTGAGAATCTGCTTGAACGATAATAGCAGGGAACAATGATTCAAATTACTCTGTAGGAACTGTCAAATGATAGAATACAGTTAAAGTCTGATACGGAAATCCTATGTTTGTTTGAAAGTTTTAATAAAGGCATGGATCAATTATTATTTAGAAGATATTTAGCTAAATTTATCTTCCACAGTTGTCAAAAAAATAATCTCGGCCATCGTCCTCAAGTATGCAACGCTTATTACTAGATGGCATTGCGCACATTCCTGAGAAATCGTCCACGATGTGTAACTTGCAACAATATAAGCCATTGCTAGTGCAAAAAATGCAAAAAAAATATTTGCATACACAAAGGATATTTGGCAATTTTTCACACGTAAGTGGCCATTGTGCCAATATGGGTACACACGTTTTACGTCCTGAAAACAAAAAAATTTTAATTTTTTTTGGTTTTTCTATTTTTTTGTACTCCTAATTTTATATAAATAAAGAATTTTTTAAATTTTTCCTTGTCATTTTGGTTTGGCTTTAAATGGGTTAATGGCAACAATTTTCATTGAGTAGGCATTTTAAATTTGTTTAAGTTCGCTAAAGTAACTAAATGCGTGTATGTACGTACGTATGTACATAAACATAATGCTTTATCACATTTCAAATCTTAGAAGGGAAAATTTCTATATTTTACCTTTGGTGCAACTCTACAATATGACTAGCTTAAGAGGTATTAAATTAAATAGGTGGTATCAACTCAACAGCTATTGCATTCAACACTCGCAATTTATTTATTTAATCGCCAATGGATTACAAATATCCTTACAGGCTAACATAAAAATAAGTTAATTTAAAAGTATATTTAACTCGGCCTTATTTTCTAATAACATTTTGAAATTATCCGCAGACAAAGAAAAATCTATGTTAACAATATTATTCAAATTGTTTAAAGTATTTAGTGCAAGTAATACAGGTTCACGCATAGCATAATTGGTACAATGCGTCGATATATAAAATAAATTATTGCATCTAAAGTTTTTAAAAGGAACACAAAATTTAATTATATTCAATAAGTATTCACAATCGATGAAGCCATTAATCAATTTATAAATTATCGTTACAGAGTGAATAGTTCTCCTTAAATAAAGAGGCTTTAAGCCTAAAAGCAAGCAACGAGCTTAATATGAGGGTGGTGACAAAAAGATTCGATTGTTACGAAGAGCAAACTTAACAAATTTCTTCTGAATTCTCTCAATTCTATTCGTATGGACGCCGTAAATGGGATTTCATACAAAAGAACAATATTCCAACTTAGAGCGAACAAAAGCAGTATACAATATTCTTAACGTCATATGATCTAAAAAGTCTTTACAGTTTCTTCTTATAAATGCACATGCAGAATAAGCTTTAGGAATTATGTAGTCCAGATGGGCATTAAAATTTAGCACACAGTCGAAAACAATGCCAAGATTCAACATTTGGCTGACAACTTTTAAATTCATATCACGTAATTTGTACTGGAAAACTTTACGGTTGCGAATATACGGCTTATGAAAGGACATTTGGTAACATTTATTTATATGTAAAGTTAAATTATTGATAGCACACCAGGAAGAGATTCCATTGATACAGTGCTGTAAACTAAGAGCATCATTTTCAGAACTTATTTCCTTAAAAATTTTGAGGTCATCAGCATATAATAAAAATTGGGAGAATGAAAAGGACTTCCCAATGTCATTTATAAAAATTAAAAACAACAACGGACCTAATATACTGCCCTGTGGTACACCAGAAGTAGCAGTATACGGCAAGGATATAAAATTTTCAAAAACAACTGTATATTTCCTCTTTGTTAGATAAGACATCAACCAATTAAGAAATGTACCATGAAAGCCCAACTTATTAAGTTTGAGGCACAATATACAATTTAATAAACTTGCATATCGTCAGCTAAAACGCAAACAGCCCTAACTAACAAAAAATCCAAAATCGGTTTGTTGGTGGATTCTGATGCATTGCATCAAAATACACAACCACAAATTTAGACTTGTCTGACCAAAATTAGCGATTTTATTAACGAAAAACATAGAAAAATTACAAAAAAAATTATAGATTTGACCGTTGAAGAAATTGTTTGTTAAAGGAAAATGAAATTAGCTACAGCTTAAGGCATTTTATTAAAAAAAATTTAAGTAATTCATTTCAAAAGGGATTTTGTAAGAAATAAAGGAAAATAAGAAGGGTATAAATAAAAAGCGTCATGTCAACGATGGATATAGCAGCAGACACTTAAAAAGGCTAAAGAAAATTGGAGACAATGCAGTCAGCAAACCCGGATGAAGGAAAAGGAATATCAAGTTTTTTTCTAAAGGAAACGTAAAATTTTTTTAGAGAAATTAAGTATGCATGTAAGTCAAACTTTTGCGGAAAAAGTTCGATACGATATTGTTCTTATTTTTCGGAAGTTATTCGTAAAGAGATTTTTGATTCATTTTGGAAAATGTCATGGGACAACAAAAAGATTTATGTTCAAAGCCTCGTTGAGTGCTCCGATAGAAAACGCACATATTACTGAAAATTCCAAACGTTCTCAATCTGATACCAGCCGTTAACAATTTTAGAACGCCATTTTTCTCTCTGTGTATGTTGATAGAAATACGTTGGATCGTTTGCACTAAATTTAACATTGTAATACAAAATGCCATTACACTTTCGTAATATTTCCTCTCATATATTTTTTATTTTTTTTTAATTAGGACCAGCACTCAGGGGATGACCCCTACGTATGCAGTGCACTGTGCTGGAACTCAGGGAGAGGGATAGGGTAGATGAGATAGATGTTAAAAATTTAGAAGACTTAACTGTTTCACAACTCTGCCTTGTGCGTTATGTTAATTTTTAAGGCAGTGTTGAGGCGCATCCGGTGCTTATTAGACGCATTAACACCACCCTTTTTAAAGCATGGCACAAACCGTTTCCAAGTATGTAGAAAAATGTTTTTGTCTACGTTGTGCTTATCAGAAAAAATGATACGACCATGGGTATGTCCCAATAACTCCAATTCACTTCAAATAGTTTCTGAAGAAACGACGAATAAAAAAAAGCGACCAGAATATGATAAAAAAATAAACTACTTACGAAAATGGTTAGAAGATTTACCGAAGTTAGAACCTCACTATCGTCGCAAATAACTCTAAAGGTATATATTTTGAAGCAGATTTCAAAAGTTATAAAGAAATATATGATATTTATATTGAGTCATGTAATGACAATAAAGAAAATAAAGTTGGGGCTGTATCATTTCCCAATTTTATGAAACTCTTTAAAACTTCTAATTATGCTCTATTCAAAATGTGATTTATGTTTGTTTTATAAGGCAAAAAACTTGTCAAAGGAGGATTTTGAAAAGGACCGAAACGAAATTGATAAAATGAGATGTGAAAGAGAAAACGATACTGAAAATGCAAAATCAGGATTGTGTTTATTGCTTTGCATTGATATGCAAGCATTTAATGGATATGTTTTTTTTTTATTTTTGGAGTTTATTTTTCTCTTTAGAAATTTATTTAGTCAGAATGAAATGAAAAAATGAATTTTACTTAGTAATAGAAAATATAATAAAAAAAAATATTCTTTGAAGTCTTTTTTGCTTTCAAATCTGGGCAATTTCGCACGGCTCTCTAATGTCGTCGCCATAACAGCCTCTATATTTCCGGTAATAACTCGTTTGGAAACGCTAGCTAGCAATTGAACGTGTCGTTCCGTTCCTTGTATGTGTGATTTAATTTTTGGATCAAAAAACGGTGTATCATCTTGATTTAAATATTCTTACAATGTATCGTATGGAATGCTTCGCGTGAATGGTGGTTCAAATACGTTATTTATATCATTCAAATTGATCATTTCCGTGTAACTTGTGCAATTAAAGTTTATATCTGGTTTTTTATAAACTCTAACTTCCGTTGGGTCTTCAACATCGGTTCGATAGCGTAGAATTTTCTTTATAGCACAGTCTCGCTTTCCTATCATCAAACAACATTGATAGCAAGATATTTTCCGAATGCGCATAATATGAATTATCTTTAATTACTTTATTGACAATACTGCGTAAATGAGGTTGTAGAAACCGTGACCAACTAATGAACTTGACAAATAATGCAAAACCGTACACGACAGAGCTGTATCTCAAGATATCCAGATGTGTTGGTAAATTAAGATCACTCAAATCAGTAGACACACCAAAAAACAGTAACATCATGCTTGGGTATATGACTCAATGGGTTTTCGATATTTGTTGTGGCTTCATCTCGCGGTGTACAGGATGGTGGATTCATTGTAATAGGATGATTGTTTAAATAATAAACTATGTAGCTCACGCTTTGAGTAGTTCTAAAATACTGAATTTTTATTATAAAAAATTGGACTTAAATACTAAAAATGAGAACCTTAAAACTAAATAGTACATATGCGTACCTGATTTTAGGCATGCTGTTTACTGCACATAGCTACATATTGTAAACACATGGAAGATATATTTTATTACCTAGCTATCAGGGATTACCAGTATTTAACCCAAAATAACACAAGATTCTTAGAACGACACAATTAAAAAGTAATTACCATTTTCTATTCTGTTGGTAATTACACTTCTTAAAGATATTTGTGTATATCTCGTTATCAGGTAAACAAGGGTTGTATATGTAACTTTTTAACTTAATAAAATAAACAACAGAGCCACATCGCTGATTTTTTCTTGTAAAGTCCCAAAAATGGTAATTTTTTGATATGTTTGTATGGGGAACCCCCCAGGGGTGGTTCCAGACAAGACAAAATTTTATGCCATTTGCTAGCAGCCACAAATATTTTATTGGCTTTATTTTATATAAGCTTGTTCAAAACATATGGAAATTCGTACATCTTAATTATTATTTAAATACACAAGGTTGTTCATTTAATTATTAATTAAGTACTTTTTTTAAATAAGTAGTCAAAAACACCATTTGGTATTTAATTACAACTTAAAAATAATTATAACTTAAATATCAAGTCAAAAATTGGCCCTTAGTTTGACTGTGTAATAAATGAGATTCTACCTGCTTTCACACAGCTTAGTGCAGTCGAAAGTAAAACGAAAAAATTGTTCGGAAGTGAATGTCAGGACACCAAAATATTCGGAAAAGATTTACTTTCACACGGATGTGAAACTCATGACAGGCACGATAATTGGTACTATTTTTCTTTTATTGCAAATTAATTTTTATCAAGTTTTTTATTTTATCTATGCTGATAAAGTTTGCAAAACGCAAGCTAGCGTGTAATGCTGCTCGTGTGCTTTATGAGTGCACATTTCATGTTCTGGTGTCTCTGAAAAGGATTTCAAAAATAGACAATTTTGATATGTGTAAGTAAACCGAGACATATGGTTACGCAATCTGCTAAAATATGTTCTCCCAAACAACACTGAATTACTAATTAAAAGCGCAAGCATAGTAAGAAAAACGAAATCTTAAAGTATGTAAGTATGTAGGTAAAATAATTTAAAAATGTTCAGTAGTGGTCTTCAAATTCGGCATCTCAATGTCCATAATAATGGTAAATACCTAAAGTAGTATGACAATTTTTTTTTTCAATTTATTGTTACTGACGCAAAGGTAGGGATTTTTTCCAATTAAATTTGAAATATTAAGTGGCTCTAAACCTTAAGAGTAATATTCGTATTTGTATTCGGCGAATATTCAGCCTGATTACGGGTGGCGTATTTCGACTACGCCAATTTCTTTAATCTAGTACTTGGCGTAGTCGAAATACGCCACCCGTAATCAGTTTGATTGTTTCAAATATTCGCATTCGTATTCGCGAATTGATATTCGTAACATCAATAGTAACACTAGGCAACAGCCATTTTGTTATTTGGTTCTAGCATACTTTTTCTCATGGATTTGGACCTACTGAACACGAAAATGAATTTTAAAAATTTTTCTGTCGATTGGTTTGCGAGATACAAATTTTTTAATTTTTTTTTTTTAATTTTTGGAGGTACACTTACTATTTTGAGCATATCTTTAGTCTTCTTTGACCTATTTTATCCTACTACTACTCAAATTAAAGACAATTGAGCCGTCTACAACTTATTCTCAGAAAATTTTCAAATCGGGTTAGTAGTTTTGATGTTGGCGGCTTAAAAAGGTTAAAAAACTGCGTTTTTTTAGTAAAAATGTGGCTGAAAAATTCATATAAAAATTCATAGAAAATATAAAACGCGATGTTAACAGCGATTTTAATTTTTCTACGTATAGCTGACACTTTTCCAAAGAAAATAAGCCCTTACTTAACAAAATCTGATGACAAATGGCCGACTTATTATTTTTTTGGTAAACGACCGAAATTCCGCTATTTCACGATTTTTTGATTTTCATTATTTGCACAGCTTACCTACCCAACGCAAACGAATAAATACATTTGAACTTAATTTAAAATAAACAAATTAGTCTTCGTATATTATTTTTTAATTTATTTTTAAATTAAGCAAATCAACGCACAAAAAAAATGAGTAAAAACAAAGATATAAGTGTACATTTTATGCCATGTGGAAAAACTGCTGACTTCTTCTTTGTTTTTTGTATTCGCTGCAATCGGTCTCACGTATTAGGGTCCAAATATAGTCACCCATCATAGCCGTGTCATAGATGCCCTGATAGCGTCGTTCCATAGCCTTCAATTCCTGATGAAAGCGCTGGCCGTGTTCGTCGCTCACGTCTCCTAAATTCTCAGGGAAAAAATCCAAATGAGAATGCAGAAAGTGTATTTTAAGTGACATGTGCACTCCCATGGCTTCATAGTTCTTTACCAGATCCTCAACTATGTCCTTATAATTCGGGCTTTTGTTGTTTCCTAAAAAGTTTTCCACAACAAGCCTGAAGGAATTCCATGCTGCGGCTTCGATGGGTGATAACAGCTTTGGGAATTTTTCATCTTTCAACATTTTTTTTATCTCGGGTCCTGCGAAGACTCCTTCTTTAATTTTTGGCGGCGAAAGGTAAGGGAAAATTGACCGTAAATAGGCAAAAGCTTCACCTTCTTTGTCTAATTTTTTGACAAAATTTTTAATCAAACCCAATTTTATGTGCAGCGGCGGAAGTATTATATTTTCACGGTTCTCTATTAGTGGTTTGCGCTGAACATTCGCTTCTCCAACTACAGGTTTCGTTCGTACCGGCCATTTTTTTTTTATATAATGCTGATCATCAGCGCGGCTATTCCAAAGGCACAGAAAACAGCAATGTCGCGTATAGCCTCCTTGGAGTCCACACAGGATGGCCACAACTTTAAGGTCGGCGCATATTTTCCAATTGTATTTCCTATACTCTATGCATTTCAGCAAAATGTCCATAGTTTCATAGTTCTCCTTTGAATGAACCGCATGAGCAATAGGAACAGATGGCTTTTCATTCCCATTATGTAAGAGAACTGCCTTCAAGCTCTCTTTGTTGCTGTCAATAAACAACCTCCATTCGTTGGGGTTGTGAATTTGGTGAAGCTCTTGGAACAAGCCTGAAATGTCGCTGCAAAAACATATTTGGTCTTTCTTTGTATAAAATTTTGCATACTCCTTGTGACGGTTTCTGTACGCTGATACTTTCACTTCTGAAGCCGCAAATCCACACTGTATCATCCGAGACGCAAAAAGTTCGGATTTCTCCTTAGTGAGACCAAAATCGCGCACCCAATCGTTTAGTTCGGCCTGTGACAGTAATTTTCGCTTTGCACCCGGCTCAAATTCGCTTGCATTTGACTCGGACTCTTCTTCTGACGATTCTGCTTTTTGAAGAGATGCACCAGGGCACACTGGATATGGCACATCATGCGAATGTGGTACTGGAAGCGCAAACGATCCCACTTGAGCGTAGTTCCATTTAAAAAATCTTCCTACCCCACTGTTTGTGGTGAGGCAAAAATAACAGTCTGTGGAATGGCATAGCGGCTTTTTCCACATCATTGGTGTATCGAATTTCATATGGCGGCTAAAATTAAAATAAATTACTATATTCGCTATGTATAATGTGTTTAAATAAAAATTCTTACCTTCCGCCAGCTGCCCAGTTGGTTAAGATTATATAGCAAAGATCACACAGCGACTTAGGTGTCCATGGTTCTGTGATATTTGGTGAAATACCAAAATAATTCAAATAGTGCAATTGTACTGCTGGAGTAAACTTGTGTGCGTGATTTTTTTTTATAAACTGGCCACAAACATTGCAGAAATTGTCTGGATCGTTCAAACACTCGAACACACGTAGTCTTTTACTCATTGTCTTCCTTGCGTTTTCTAAATATTAACTTCTTTACACTTTCACAGACAGTTTTGAAATGCAATTGATAACCGTGTCTCCTTATGTTTAAATATGTATGAGAATGAAGTGCTGTAAATAAATTAAAAAATAATATACGAAGACTAATTTGTTTATTTTAAATTAAGTTCAAATGTATTTATTCGTTTGCGTTGGGTAGGTAAGCTGTGCAAATAATGAAAATCAAAAAATCGTGAAATAGCGGAATTTCGGTCGTTTACCAAAAAAATAATAAGTCGGCCATTTGTCATCAGATTTTGTTAAGTAAGGGCTTATTTTCTTTGGAAAAGTGTCAGCTATACGTAGAAAAATTAAAATCGCTGTTAACATCGCGTTTTATATTTTCTATGAATTTTTATATGAATTTTTCAGCCACATTTTTACTAAAAAAACGCAGTTTTTTAACCTTTTTAAGCCGCCAACATCAAAACTACTAACCCGATTTGAAAATTTTCTGAGAATAAGTTGTAGACGGCTCAATTGTCTTTAATTTGAGTAGTAGTAGGATAAAATAGGTCAAAGAAGACTAAAGATATGCTCAAAATAGTAAGTGTACCTCCAAAAATTAAAAAAAAAAATTAAAAAATTTGTATCTCGCAAACCAATCGACAGAAAAATTTTTAAAATTCATTTTCGTGTTCAGTAGGTCCAAATCCATGAGAAAAAGTATGCTAGAAACAAATAACAGACAAAAGTTTGTTATTTGTGACCTAGTGTAATTAGTAATTACTATAAGTTGGATGAACTTACATAGATCTATTCTTTTCGGGTCTTTCAAAGATTTATTCGGTATTAGTGAAACCTGGATTAAATCATATATTTCTAGTCGGTCTGTTGAGATTCCTGGCACTAAATTTTGCAGGAATGGTCGTTTATTGTAGAAGGGTGGAGGTGTACTAAATTAAGAAAAGTAAGGCATTTTTCTGAATTGGGTATTTGGATATTGAACTTTGTTTCAACAATTCTATAATTCTCGCTATTCTAATATTATAGATGTTGGTGATCTCTCATGTTATGCGTTCGATTTGTTCCAGGTGTAATTTAAAGGTGTAGTTCATAAACAATTCATAAAGTTATTGTGGCGTTATTGTACGAATTTTGTATGGGAAAACAGGTTTTTATGTGCACTTTAACTTTACGAATCGTTTATGAATTATACCTTAAATGTGGTTCACAATTCTTTTCGGGTATACTTTTCTGACCGTTCTGTGAGTTGGAAAAATTTATGTAGAATTCGAAATAGGACTAAGAGTATTCTTCGCAAGGTTAAAAGAAGATATTTTTCTAGTTATTAAATTAATTGTCTACAAATTACAAAATCATTAAAAAAAGATATTTTTCCAATTTATTTCAGGGACTGAATACTGAAGGTGTATGGAGAATTCTTAGGGAATCTGGTTTTGTTGGCGGTGATTGTGTGTCTTTTGGAGGTGATGTGAAAATATTGAATGATTTTTTTTTTGTGTCTAGTCGTTCTACTTCTGCTCATGATAATGTTGATTTTTAGTATTTCTATTAACTATATCAAATCTATTTATCCATTGGTCTCTGAGTACATTTTTAAGCCATTGCATAGCTTCTATCGCGGGCCTTGAGGCGACCGAATCAAGAAATTTTGAAAAGTTTGTTTATGAAACGAAACAACCTGACAAAAATCTGTCATTTGTTTTTGAAACGAAAAAACCTGGAACTAAGTTTATTTCTTAAGTCTCTTGTTTTTTGAAGTGAAAACTTCTTTTTTGTATAGTCTTTGTATGATGACTATACATTGTTGGCGCTTTGGAAATTTTTTTAAATTTCCAGTGTTGTCACTTTTCCCGGAAAATTTTCCGGGATTTTGAGGGCATTTTTGTCAAAGCTTTTGGAAATTCCCGTGTAGTGTTGCCTCCTTTTTCCGGAAAATTTTACGGTATTTCTGGGTTTTTGAGGGGATTTTTATATATGTATATAAAAGAAAGTCGTGTTAGTTACACTATTATAACTCAAGAACGGCTGAACAGATTTGCCTGAAAATTGGTGGGCAGGTAGCTTAGAACCAGGAAAAGGACTTAGGATACTAAAGTAAGGCACTTTTTACCTGGGGGACTAGGGTGCCCTTCTTTGTATGGGGCACTTCCAGTATAGCTAGAAAACTGAAATTGAAATTGCATAAGTTGATAAAAAATGCTATGCAATAGATTTACCGCGGCAGTCCCCGAGTGCCACACGTCTTTTTTTTTTATTATTATTCCTATCCCACAATCTAATTCTAATATTATTCTTCCTGCTCTAGCGAAAGTCGTTGAGTATCGTATTGAAGAACAAATGTTGGAATTTGTTGCTAGTAGAATTTATGATAGACAGTATGCTTTTCGGAAGGGCTTTAACACCACGTATCTGCTTCGTACTTTAACTGATTGCGTAAGGCAAAATATTAATGATGGGAATTTTAGTGTACTTATTTCTTTTGATCTATCTAATGCCTTTAATTCAATTGACCATTATGATGGTGATGATTGAGAAGCTTGGGAATGTTTTGAATTGTTCTATGTCTGCTTGAAAACTTATTCATTCATATATAACATACGTATATATTTTCCGTTATTAATGGGATCAAATCGAGCTTGCACGCTCTTTCGCCGGGGTACCTCAGCAGGTAAAGTTGAAAACACAGCTGATCTACTTTTTTCTTGCATAATGGAGGCAGACATGTCAAAATTTGTACATGCATGCATAGGGGCCGATATGTCAAATGTTGTTGTAAAGTTGTACTTTTTGTAGTATTAACTTTACCTGTTATTAATTTGCCACATCTATGTATTTGCTTTTATTTGTCAATATTAATATTCTGCTGTGGCTGAGTTGTCTTAGGCGATCTGATACAATCATGTGAGTTCTATCCTCAATACCAAGAGTGGGCAAAAATAAATTTCAAATTTAATTAAGTAAGTAAATCATTAAATTTAACTTATTAAAAATATTAATTCAATTGGGTTCCAGGATAAATATGTGCAAAAATTATAACTGTAATGAAACCAAAAAAAAATTGTGTAGTTACCATTATTTTTGTAAAATGTTATTTTACAAATTTTATTGGTTGTTTTAAATAGTTTCTTTGGTTGCTGCAATTCTAACCAACAAAATTGGTTAGATCTATCCACATTTTTTTGTGTGTATTATTCTTAGTACTAAACTTTCTTTTTCAAATCACATTGAAATGTTGAGTTGTAAATTTCTTCGTGTTTTGCGTCGCTTTTATTCTTTAAACATTTTTTCGTGTAAGATCTTAACTTTCATGGGGTTTGTTGATGTCTCAAATCTTGTACGGGCTTAAGGTATTCACGGGCACTAATTCTATGCATTTCAGTAGATTTAACCGTCTTATAAATATGTCGTTCGTTTGGTCTATAAGGCTCATAGGTATTGCACCTTCTTGCGTTCTACTCGAAGTCAGCAAGTATGTATAACGAGAATTTCTTCCTCCCTTATTGAGAAATCCTTTATGGTAAGGATCACACGCTGCCTTTTTTCTCATTCTATCGATGTTTATCGTGTACAACTTTTGCAATTTTCTTCAACTCTTTCATACTTGTGTTGTCCTTAAGTTTGTTTTTTTACCACTTATTTATTACATATGTATAGGTTATTTTATTTAGTTGTTATTTTTGTACTACTTAGGCACTATTTCTGCTGTTATGTAATATTTGTCCTGTGAGGTTTTCTATTACATATTTTGTCATAATAAATGAAATGAATTATTCCCTTTATGATTCTTTATATAATTTTCTAAAAAATATCTTGTGCGTACGCTCCGTTCACTTATTTAAAGGCACTAAAAATTCCATATTCAGCAGCCTGTATCTTTTGCAATTTTTAACCGATTGAAGAATTTTAAAATGGAAATGGAAGCTAGATAGCTTGAGACATAAAAAAAATCATGACAATAGTTTTTTCTTTACTAAAGAACTTTTTTAAGCAATTTATCAAAAAAAGGAAAAAAATTTTCTGTTTTTTCTGGTTCACTTGAATAAAGGCACTTTATTATTTTTAAAGTAAGCGATGATTTCTTGTAGGGAGCGTTTGTTTATTACAATTTATTACATCTTAATCATTTTACGAGTGCAAATGGCAAAACAAAAAATTTTAAATCTATCGGAAAAAACTAAAATCGATGTTTACAGTTCTGAAGGATATTCAACCGCGCAAAAGCTAAAAAAATTGGACGAAACCCAACAGTTGTCGACAATTACATCAAGGACCCCGAGGGGAGTGGAAAAAATTTTAAAGGAACGGTTTCATTGTCTTCATCTACGTATGAGAAAAGAAAAATTATATGAATTGCTTCTAATTCTGCCTTATCCTTGTCAATAATAAGAGCTCAAGCTGGACTGCAAGCGAGCAAGTCATCAGTACGCAAAGTAATTAAGAGCTGTGAGTATCTTAAATATCTTAACTTACCAAAAAAGCAGCCACTTAATGCTCCTCGTAAGGAAAAGCGGCTTCAATTCGCAAGAGACTACATGGTATGGGATGTGCAGCAAGGAGGTAAATGTAAATGACTGGAGAACCGTTGTAGTTACGGATGAGTAAAAGTTTAATTTGGATAGGCCTGATGGCTACAACTATTATTTCCATGATCTGCGCAAAGAAAAGCGATTTTTGAACCGACATCACAGCTGACAGGGCGGCGTTATGATGTGGGTTGCTATTACGTAAAGAAAATACTGGTGCAAGCTATAAAACATTATTGGAATCGGCTTTTCCAAAGTTCAGTGAACTAGTTGGTCCCATATCTTGGATATTTCAACAGGATAATGCCCCTATACACGACGCCAGAGTAGTAAAGGAGTTCATTGCAAGCCAAAATGTTAATATTCTTGGCCGGCCACCATATTCGCCAGCTCTAAACATTATCGAAAATGTCTGGGGTCGGTTATCGTAAGGTCTATGAAGGAGGTAGACAATTTGATGACAAGCTGTCACTAATTCAGGCCATTAAGGATGCTTGGAATGAAATTTCGTTGGGTTACATAAATTCTCTTTATTTGTCAATGAAACCCCGTATATTTAAAGTTATTAAAAACAAAGCGGGTTCTTCCTATTACTAATAGTTCTTAAATAAAGTAAAACAAATTAAAAAACAAGAAAACTGCTTTTCATTAAAATTAGTTAAAGTGTCTTAATTCAAGTGAACTTTTGGACTTTTTTATAAATTCCATTTTGCATGGTTTAAGATATCACTTAAAAAGCGCAAACACAATTAAACTCGATTAAATTTTTATTCAGATTAACATAAACGTAGTTTAAACTCTATCCTAAAAACTCATGTATTTGAATACAATATTTTGACAGCTGGTTTTTAATACATCTTGTCGTGTTACCATATTGTAAGTAAGTTTAACCCACCAACATTGACCGCTTAAACCGCAGATTCAAAGCGTTCAGCATAAATAATAATAAATGCAAAGAGCGTTTGCTAAAAAACATTTTTTTCGAAGTTAGTATGCTTGTTCCACTATAACGCGATAACAGCTAATTGGATTTGGTTGAAAATATATGGAACATTTTAAGGGCTAAAAACGAAAAAATGGGTACTTTTCGTACTTTTTGTTTTTTTTACTAATATATTTTACCAGCGTTGCCATTTTGGTGCCTTTTTACTCAAGCAATACCCGAAATTTTGTTAAATACCCGTTTTTGAAAAGCGGGTATTTATAGTGCTTTTAACAATTTCTCACAGTGCTTTTAAGTGCGTTTTAAATAATCAACATTTTTGGCATTAAACCATTTTCCTACTATTCTTTAAACACACCTAATACTTTTTTTGACCAACAGCGTATTATGTGCATCTATATTTTGATTAGTACTCGCAATCTGCTAAGAGTTTGAATTCTCTAATTTCTCAAGCTTATTTTTTTTAAATTTTTGCAGAAAATTTTATGATTTATTTGTTTAGCAATGATTTTACTTTTAATATACATACATATCCGTTGATTTATTTGCTGTGCAAATTTAAGCAAGAAAGTGCCTTGTTTATTATAAAGCTGAACAGTAATTAAAAGTAAGTTTTTCATTGATTTTATATGTGTTAAAGTTCATCATCTAATAATGGCTTTCCTTTAGATGGAAAAACAAATATATAGAAAACCTTGGGAGAATGATCCAGCTTTTAAAATGTGGCTTAGAATAGCAAAAGATGAACTAAAAGCATATTGCATTTGTTGTAAATGTGAAATAGATGCGCGATAAAGCGATTTACTCCGACAAAGTCGCACAAAAAAAACATGAAAAAGCAATAGATCCAAATGAAAGTTTTTCAGCGCAGCCGAGGCTGTCTTTTGATCCAATAGACCCAAAACAAAATTAGGTTAGTGCTTTTGTACCCGAAATTAGTTTAATTTTTACCCTCTTTTACCCTATTTCCATGGGCTCACAATGCTTTTGATGTTGCAAGAGTTGGCATCACTTTATTTTACATTATTATGCAGTGTACTCTCTGAGAGATGAAATAAGGAAAAGCTGGTACATTTTGGACTTTTTAGTTTTTATTTTTTGCAAAATGAGGAAAAGTTGATACTTTTGGGAGCTCTTTCTTTGTTCGATAAATTCATTATACAGACAGCTTATGCCTTCATTAGCATGTAGCGTGAACGAAGTCACAGGTGACATTTTGATGAAATTTTTGCACACTATAAAGAACGATATGACTAAAATGTAATTTTTAAGTTATGACTCTATTGCAGTCTCGATATGTTTTTCTACGTGGGGAATAATGTTTTGTGTAAAAAATGTATTCTTGTCTACTCGAATTCAGTTTGATTTGAACTGGCATTATTTATTTATTAAGAAAAAGGAACAGGCTATTTACCATTACTAGAATCCCGCCCAGTGGCCGAAATTCGATCAGTTATCCGTAACCGAGTTTATTTGTAACCGGTTTTGTGACCCAGTGATCTAGTTACATACCAGTATTCGTACATAAGAAGATTATGTAGATCGAATTTAAACATTTTTATTGGCCGCATTGGAAAACTAATGAATTTATTTATTCTGACCCAGTTTAATTATTTATTTATTTTTTGCCTAGAACCACTTTACAAATACTTCTCATGACAATCAGAATGAAATTCGGGTTGGGGTTGGGTGCGTATTAGTGTCAAGAACAAAAAACTTTAATAACAATTGCGAAAATATTAAACACCGTATAAATCAAAAGCCTTTTACACGATATAGATTTGATTTTAAAACTATCGTATCCAAATTATTAATACTTTTTTTCAATATTAAATTATTCATTTTAACAAAGATAAATAACTAAACAAGTATGTTTTTTTTTCCTTTCTAGAATTGCCGTAGCACAAATGTAATTGCACAAAAACTAATAGCAACAAAAATAATAGCAAACTAATGTAAAAAGCGCAATTTAAAAGATATAAAGAAGAAATAGGAAAGTACTTTCGGTTTTATGTAATTAGCAACTATACACATACATACATACATATACTATTTATACTTAAGATACAAAAAAGGAGATATTTTTAAGAATAATATTTAATACCATATAAAACGATATAAGAAAATATAGACGTCTGCTATCTGGCTTTGGAAGAAACTATTTAAGAAAATTTAACAAGTTAGAGGTCATTTAGACTGGCTCAAAACGAAGAAAACGGAGGCGCTGAGTCTCCCGACGGTACCCAAGAAGGACGCGAAGCGTGTTGGTGGATACCTTGGTCTGCAATGGGTTGCTTTGGCTCGCCAAGCTCTAAGCAATCCGATATAAACTCTGAAGATACTAGAAGTCAGAAGCGTCGTAGTGATGCCATTTCCAAACAATTACAAAAAGATAAACAGCTCTACAGGGCTACCCATCGGTTGTTGTTGCTAGGGGCTGGTGAATCTGGCAAATCAACCATAGTCAAACAAATGCGTATATTACACGTTGATGGATTTTCAGAACAAGAAAAGAAACAAAAAATTGATGACATTAAGAAGAACATTCGTGATGCAATATTGGTAAGTCACAAAATATACATTTAGCTTGGGACCTTTCAATATTATACTCATAGTGTTCATTTACTAATAGAACGTCATAACTCAAAAAAATCCATTTGGATATAATCGCAGTTCAAGTTTTTTATTCGTTCTCACCATCTAGAAAAATGTCTGAATTATTCTCTTAAAATGTGGAAAGTTGAAAAGACATTATAAAGACCAAACTTATACACAACATAAAGCATGTAATGGCGAACAATGAATGTATGATTAACTCGAAAATTTTAAATTTTGAGCTATGACGTTGCATTAGTAAATGAGCGATATGTACTTACACAGTCAATTATATATTTCTGGCAACGTTTATTGAGATTTTCATGTTTCTCTTACTTCGAACTAAAAAGAGGCGTCTTATTTATTATTGGGTTTATTTGCGAGTAATCGCTAGGACATTTAATTTTATTTTATCGCAATTGTCCTTTGTTTAATTTTAACAATTGTTTAACTATTTATATATATATATATATATATACATATTTGATTTGAAAATAAATTGATATCGGCTCTGTTTCTTTACTTTTTGGACAAAGTACGGTAAAATGAGCGTAAACTATAATTGCTCTCAATTAGAGAACAAAATGTACAAAATTACGGGAACGCTGACAACCAAATTTTTAGCCCAAAAGTTTGTAAAACTAAATACCTAATGTTTTTGATTAGCATTTTAATTTTTAAGATATTTTAGTTAGTATGTATGCTTGTACATCCAAATATATGAACATATTTTGCTTTGGATTTTGCAAAAGTAACAATTATTTCATTATTATTCTTGTTAGGTAAAATTAAATTTTCTTATTTGTTATTGTTTATTTCACAAACAGCTGATTGATTAACAACTTGCCCAAACTAGCCCGAAGCAAAAGTACTTGCAGTTTCGTGCAAGAAGGAGAAGCGCATTGTTCTCTCAAAATCACTCTCATTTGCCCAATTTTAGAGTACGGGAACACTTTTGTGTTGAGTAAAGAAAGAGACCTATTGTTTTTCTAGTTTAAATTTTTTTAACTTCTGGTATATTTGAAACAAGATTTTAAGTTGACAAAGTCAAATTTCAGCAAGTCCTGAAGCTAGAAGACATTTATATCATTAAAAAGTGGTCAAAAAACTATAATCTTTATTATTTAATATATTTTATTCTTCCAGACTATTACTGGTGCCATGAGCACCTTGAATCCACCTATACAATTGGAAAAGAAGGATAACGAAGCTAGAGTTGAATATATACAGGACTACGCTTCAAGTTCGTAACACCATCAAAAGCTTTAGAAAAAATATTTTAAATACTATAATAATTATATTTAATTTATTGCTATTTTGCTATAGGTCCAGATTTTAACTATCCGCCAGAATTTTATGAGCATACAGAGGAGTTATGGAAAGATAAGGGCGTTTTGGCAACTTACGAAAGATCAAATGAATATCAATTAATCGATTGTGCAAAGTAGTAAGTATTTCATGTTTAGTGCAATCAGTACTCAATGTTCTACCAACCGCCCAACTATCGAATATGCGAAATTCGTTGCTTTGCTTTTATCTTCAACTTAATAAGAAATATTTTAAAACTTAAACTTTTAGAAACTCGCCGATTTTGAGTTCACAGTTCATAGCTCTTCTTAGAAGTACTTGTTTGCATATTCGATAATTGGAATTGGCAGGAATAGTATATACTTATGCATATCCTTCTTTCAACAGCTTCTTGGACCGTGTAAGCATAATTAAGCAACCCAACTATACACCAAATGAGCAGGATATATTGCGGTGTCGGGTTTTAACTTCTGGTATATTTGAAACAAGATTTCAAGTTGACAAAGTCAATTTTCAGTAAGTTCTGTAAGCTAAGATCAATTACTATTACATTTTCTATATCTTTCGGTTTATTTTTTTTTTTTTTTTTTTTTGTTAGTATGTTTGATGTGGGAGGCCAACGGGATGAACGTCGAAAGTGGATACAATGCTTTAATGACGTTACTGCAATTATCTTTGTGACAGCATGTTCTAGCTATAATATGGTTTTACGCGAAGATCCAACACAAAATCGCTTACGTGAATCGTTGGAATTATTTAAAAGCATTTGGAACAATAGGTACTCACCTACTCATCATAATAAATTTTTATATTTTTTTTACTTACTTGTCATATCTTTTATTTAGATGGTTACGTACAATATCTGTAATTCTATTTCTCAACAAACAAGACTTGTTAGCGGAGAAAATAAAAGCTGGTAAAAGCAAACTTTCGGACTATTTTTCCGAATTTAATAAATATCAAACACCAAGTAAGACACATATATACATAAGTATATCTGTATATTTTCTTCAAACTAAAATTCAAATGAGTTTCATTTAATGATTGCTTTAGGTGATGCAATAATCGAGTCTGGGGATGATCCTGAGGTTATAAGAGCTAAGTATTTCATACGTGATGAGTTTTTGGTATGTATAATTTAATAATATTTGTGCATGTATACACACGAATGAAGTATGTATGTACATATGTTCATTATTGTTTTATTACCGTTTTAAATTGTTTTTAGCTGTTTAACATTTGTTTTATTTTGTTTAATTGTTAATTCCAGCGTATTTCTACTGCAAGTGGTGATGGCAAACACTATTGCTACCCACATTTTACATGTGCTGTAGATACTGAGAATATCAAGAGAGTATTCAATGACTGTCGAGATATAATTCAAAGAATGCACCTTCGTCAGTATGAATTGTTATAGGTTTATTACAAAAAAATCACTTAATAAAAATAATGTGCAAATAATACAACTAATCAATCAAACTTTTTTCTCTTCTTAACTTAAGTATATAATACATATGTATGTATTTAGGGAAGCTAAATGTAAGGAAACGTTAAAACATGTGCAAATTCACAGTAATATTCATTCTTATTTACAAATTGCTGAAATATTAACGAATGAAATGAGAATTTCATGTAACTATTTAAAGGGACAATTTGTACATACCTACATACATATGTACATGTGTATGTGTTATAATGACTACAAATCATAATACTTGTCAAACTTATCAGTAAGATATTTAACCATGTTTAAAAAGTTATCAAACTTATGATTATATATAAACTCTCAAACACAAAATGAGAATTTCATAAACAAAAACATAACAGTTTTAAAAACAACAACAACAAAAAACTATTTTTATTCGATTTGAATCCATGGTATAAAAAATACAGATAAAATAGTCCTGCCTGGTGTATACGTGTAAACGTGTACAAGCTGATTAAAAATTTGTGGAGGCGTCTAAGCAAAAAAAATTTTGTTCAACCCGCCGGTGAAGTATAAAATTTTATATAAAAATAGAAATATCTGATGTAAAGAAAAATTGTATATCATATTAAGAAACTTCAACTTAACAGCGGAACTACCTGTAAAACCGATATGTTTGGCAGCTGCTCGAATTTACAAAAGTGGCGGTGATGGCCGGCTTCGAATCGATCAGCTTGTCTCTCTGTTTGTGACACAAAAACATTTTACAGTAACAAAATGCCTGATATGAATCTGTTTGGTTTTCAATGTCAACACATTCTTGAGATCTGTTCCAGGTGACTCCGGACAAGTTCGGACTAATGAGAGGAAACTCAAAATGGTGCTCTCTCTAACAATAAAAATGGTTCAAAGGATCTGGAACGCGAAAAAACACAATTTTAAGCCTAAATATTTCAAATGTGCTACCTGATAAATTTTAAACTTATTTTTTAAATAAAAACAATCCATCATTGGCAGTAGCTGTAAAAAAATTCACCAGTCTCCATAAATTGTTCACTGATCTGTAATATAATTTGTTGATACTGGAGAAAGGGGGATACATATTCAAAAATGTACTTACAACTTATGGCGTTTTCTTTTCTAAAAATAAAATGTTCCATGTGATTTAGCAACATTTTTAAATGTTCCCCGACTTTTAGGAAGTGTTGCATATTTTACGTTTACAAAAGAACATAAATGTTACAATAATCAATAAAATAAAGAAACAATAACAAAATCAGCTGTTAATATAATGCTGCACTTATGCCCCTTTAATTAAAATGAGGGTTGAAAATGTAACATTTTTTTTCTTTTAATAGTGCGTTTCCTTATATGTACGTGATTTGCGCCAAATCATTTCATTTAGTCAAATGAAGTAATTTCTAGGCCCTAGAACATTGTCAAAATT
This sequence comes from Lypha dubia, assembly GCA_947311025.1. Lineage (NCBI taxonomy): Eukaryota > Metazoa > Arthropoda > Insecta > Diptera > Tachinidae > Lypha > Lypha dubia. Next base: position 1,081,081 of record OX371264.1, on the reverse strand, counting down.
TGAAGAAATTGGAAGCAAACGAAAATTAAAATTAGTTGAAACAGATTTCTGTGTGTGAACATTAAGGCAACTTTAAAAGGGAATTGAAAAGAATTTGAGCAGCAAAAATTGAAGTGTGAACCGGGACTAAGTATGCATATCATTGTTTGAGATTTTCAGCTGTCAATGTCGACCTAACTTTTCTTAATAAATCCACTAGAAATATTTATTTATTTTTGGTATAAAATATGTTTTATTTTATCATATATTTGGTATAGCCCAAAGCTTAGCGGTTTTATCAGCGGAAGTTGTCAAAATTGAAAAATCATGGGGATGCCATCTTGCTGATATAACTTTGTCGCTGTGTTCTCCAACGGCTACAGATGGTAAAGATTGTGTTAAATTTCCTTGTAGATCAGTTAGAACAATCTTGTTATCATATCCACACGTTAGCAAGTAATAGGCCGAAGGTGAGAAACGTATTGACCTAGATGATGATACAGAATACAGTAAAACTCGGTTATAACGAACTCAATAGGACGAGCAAAAATAGTTCGTTATAACAAAAGTTCGCAATAAGGTTAGTGACAACCATAATGAAAACAAATTTTAACTACATACATATGTATGCATGTACGTTTATACATACATACATACATATGTACCAATATAAATCAGGTATGTTATTGAAATCGTTTTCGAATTTAAATCGATACACAAACACATAAAGTTGAGATGCTCACTTCAAAATCGTTTTCATACCGATTTTACATCAAATCGTATTCGATTTAATTTTTCATTTTGTTCTATGAAATCTTCAACAAAAAATGGTGTGATGGAAAACGAAATTTGCATTTTTTTTAACTATTTCAAATCGAACGTAATTTGGCTGCCGATCTAAAAACTTTACTTATGTATATATTTTTTGTCTGCAATAAGCTGCGTTAAAATGTATTGCCTTGCCTGTTAATGATAAAAAAAAATTCTGCAAAAGCATGCCTTGAAATCTATTTACATTGGACAAAATCAGCGCTATTGCGAAAATTAAAAGAAAAAATCGCAAGAACCCCATATTCAATGCAAACCCTAAACTGATAATTTGCTGAAATTGTTCGCTTTCGGAAAAAATCACAAAAATTATAAAAGTGCAAAAACTTGCTAAAATTTTAATTTATGTTTGATTAAAAGTCGCTAAAGATGTAAGAATGCCAAAAACTTTGCAAAAATTACGCATATTGCGTAAAACTACAAAAATTTAAAAGATATCATAATTATGAATGAAATCGCTAAAACTTTAAATAAATTGTAGAAATCATGAAAATGGCCAAAAATTGCAAAATCTTGAAAACGAACCGATTTCCATCACATCTAAAAGTATTTGATTCGATTTAGTCTTCGATTTCATTTCCAGTGGAATCGATTTCCATCAAATACCTGAATATATATAAACATACATACATATATTTAACACAATTAAAATTATAACATTTCATTCGAGCAAATACTCAAGAATAAAATGTTATATTTTGTAAAAGGGAAGTTCGTTTTTCATTTTGCCTTATAAGTACTTTTACTGGGAAGTAAAGGATATCTAAATAAATTAAAAAAGTTTACAAGAAAAGTAAACAGATTCATATTGAATGAAAAAATTATTTTATTATGGTATTTTAAACGACCTTTTCTCTGATTATATGATAATATTATAGATTAGTCTATTGCGGGCTTTCAAGGTCTCTTTTAATATTAATGAAAATAAAAATTTGATAGCTTTAAGTTAATACTTTTGCTCCAAACTGTGATATTAACATTTTATACTGTGATATTTTTATTATTTTTTAATTTTAATAATTTATTTTGTGTTGTGGTGTTTTTTTGAAAAAAACGAAATTCCTTTTAACCATTATAGTTAAAAATTGACCAAAAAGCTATATGTAAGTTAACAAGTAAAGCTTTTTTATAATATTGTTTTAATTACTACACAGTTCATTTATACTTATTTATTTATATTTTATTAATTTTGAATATCGTTGCCAGATTCAATAAAAATCTTATCCCGGAGGAAGCTGGAAAATACCAGCGAAACGTTGGATAAAATAATGAAATAATAGTTTTTTTATTTTCATTAATATTAAAAGAGACCTTGAAAGCCCGCAATAGACTAATCTATAATATTATCATATGAAAAAAATTATTTGTTATGATGTTTTTAAAGCTTTTTGTAATTCGCAAATACTATTTGCGAGTTTCATGTATGAGTAGATGAGTGGATTTTTTTAAACATGTTTGGTAAAGATCTACTGATGAGTTCGTATTTAGCAACCAACGAAATGCATATAGATTAGCTAACCTAAAACTATTAAATTGAAATAATCCAATTGAAAACAAATTAAAGGACAATATTTGTTAAACAAAAATAAATAGTAAAAGTACTTCAACAAAAATATTAAAAACATATTTTACATGTAAACTTAAAGATATGTATGTATGTATACATTGTTTTGAGTTTGTTCATGAAAATTCAGGAAATTTGCTTCGTGGGACCGTAAAAAGTAGTTCGTTACAAACGCGTACGTTATAAGCGAGTTTTACTGTGTATAATAGTCTTTAACATTTAACTGATAATTTATATACATATATTAAATATAAAACTTATATATTTCGCTTCATCGGTTAATAGAATATGTAGTTCTTACGAAATTATTTTCAAATGGTTTAAAAACCATGTTATAAATAATTTTTTTACACTGATAATGTATGTATTATTCATATTACGGCGTTCGGTTTATAGAAAATTTTTACTTTATACCGAAATCGCAATAGTTATTTAGTATGTTCTCGTACTTTGCACAAACTCAACTAAAAGCACTTTGCTATAAAAATATTTTTGGGTGCCTTCGAGCACGTACAGGAACAGACTGAATATATACCTACATATCCTGAACGTTTGACAGTTTAATGGTGTTTTCTTTTCTACAAAAAAAAAAGGCTACATCTCCATGCAGAAAGTGTACTCTCGTGTTCAATTCTTAAAAATTGTTTGCTCTTTAAAAGGGTAATGTATTTGATTCTAAAAAAATCGCCCTCACTAATGGTGGAAGGCATTGCACTTTTTGCCCCGTAAAAATCGACAGTGGTGATAGTGCCCTGTAAAACTTAGCTGTCAGCTGTTAAAAACAGGGCGTTCCACTTTTTCATAAGTTGTGTTTTGTTCTAGTGAAATAACAAGGGTTGGCAAGACATTTTATACATGTGCCTTTCAACAAGGTGCCATTTTGTGTGTAGAAAAGAAAACACCATAAGTACGTACCTGATATCAGCGGAATGTGGCTGGAAGCACTGAATTTGTCTATTTTTTCGTATATCATATAAAACACACGAGCTATCCTCATGTCCCGATACCAGTAAGCGTCCAGTAGGGTCAACACATACTGAAGTTACTGCAGACCCAAGTTGATCGTAATAGCAAGATGGCAAGACACTGTTAATGCATTCATTTGTTCGTAAATCCCAAAATCGCACAGTTTTATCCTAAGAATTATATAGAGACATGCATATTAATCAGCCTAATTACTTGTGGCGTATTTCGACTACTCCTAGTACTAGATCTAAAATCTTGAATTTTTTCTTTAATCTAGACTGAATATCCGTTATTTCGGACCTGGTTCACACAGGATAAGTTTCAATTTAGCTGGGTGAGAGACAGACCTTTACATTCGTTTCTCTGTATTGGTGCCAGCTGGATTAGAACTTGACTTACGTGAAGTAGGTTTCGGAGTCATATACACCCAATCCTGTTTTTACACAGTAGATACGTTCCAAGGGGTACCGTGTAAAAAAGACATCCGCACAAAAACATAAATGTGAAAATAAGTCCAAGTTCCTATCCAAAAAATTTCGGCCGTAGAAAGTACTGAGATGAAAATAAGGACCAAGTTCTTGATAGGTACAATTCCATCTCATTTCTAGGCAACCTGTACGCTTGGCAAAATTTTTCCTAGAATTCTTTCCCATATTATAAAGGTAACACTTTTTTTACGCATAATCTGGAAATTTCCTAGCGTAAAAACAGGATTGGGTGTATTCATATCTAAAGTCCACTCTTTTTTTTTTACACGAAATTTTTGTCCATGCACGCTTCTTTTTCCAAATTCTTTCAAAAATAATGTTACGATAAAGTTCCCCAATATTGGTGTCATTATTTAGTAGTAAGCGAATAGTGTAAAAATTATTAAATCATGTATCGGTTATTATTTTTAAAGATTTCGATCACTTTGTTTTATCGAAATTTTTATTTATCGATCTAAAGTTTGGTATGTTTCGTTTTTTACCTATTCGCATACATCTTGGCGATGGTTTGAAGACCATTTCACAACAAGTCTTAAACTTCTAATTTCAAGCCCGGCAATATTATAATTAAAAAGAAAGCTTAATTTGAAAAATGCATATCTTGATATTTTGTCACTTTAAAGGGGAAGGAAAAAATTAATAAAAACTGTAAAATTTTAATTATAAAAAATCGTAATGTAATTTTTAATTAAGAGAGACAACAAATCTTATTCTTCAATTTATTTATTTTTTTAGTGCATTTGACAGTTTTCTAATAGAATAAGCAAACAAAAACCCTTTAAAAAGCCAAGATTCGTCTTTTTTTCTACTAAGCTAAGCCATCGATATGTATGTAATTTTTAAATTTTTTTATGTAAATTTTAAAAATATGCAGTTACATGCCTTTGCAAATTATATAACGTATACTTAAATGAATGGATGTTAATTCTTATATATGGATACGTACATACATATACATTTTTTTTACCAACCTGTGATCCAGTAACGAAAATATTATTTTCCCAACTGTATATTGAAAATATGTGACCAGTGTGTCCTATAAACGTTTGAGACGGCGACAAAACATTACAGTCAGTAATATAGACTTTACAATTACCAGCCCCGCCACTTGCTAATAGTTTTCTTTCGTTTGAAGAATCTTCCAAAAAGCACAAATCTCGGACTGTTCCATCATGCATTGTCAACTCAATTTCACGACCTTCAAGTTGTTTATTTTCATCACTGTACTGCATTATTTTAATCGATTTATCATTGGAACCCGTAGCAATAAACTTGCCATCTTTAGACCACGCAGTACAATATATTGAACCCTTGTGATGTTTAGTACGTTTAAAAATAACGCTAGTTTGAAAAGTTTGGGATTTGCTGAAATTAAATATGCACGTTAAATTATAAATTAGTATGTAAGTTGACAAACACGTACATAAGTACGTACTTATAAGAATAGTATTTACATACGAATGTATGTATGTATGTCTAATTTATTAAAAATACTATTTGATAATTAACACTATGCACTGCATATACATAGTGCGATAGAAAATTTAAAAATAAGATGAAAATTTAATGTAATTTTCCCGGAAACGCATAGTTTTCGAGTTACTGTCCTCTGAAGTTTTCATATACATATATGTATGATTAAGGTTCGGTCACATCTGGCAAACATTTGCCCAAAAAAGCGTAACCACTAAATACGAATGAAAAACTTTTATTTAAAGGTCCAAATTTTCCTAAACTCTGCCACATAGATCACAACTTCCTAAAGGTCAAAAGGCAACAAAAAAATTAGCACTCTTTTGTAGTCAAAACTCTCTTTTATACCAATATACCCCATTGTATACCCCGCAAAATTAAAGTATAAGAGTTAAAAGAAGTTTTTTATGTAAAGTATTTTAGTTTTTTTTTTTATCAAATCGCTTTTATGATTTTAATGGATATGCGTATTTTTAAAAATAAAATTAATATTTGTTAGTCAATTTCTAAATCATTTACAGTTAGTCATCAACATCTTCTTGGCCTTCTGTAAAGCGCTTGTACCATTTATAAACACTTTTTTGAGACAAAGTGGATTCGCCGAATGCCACAGTCAACATTTCAAGTGGCGTGGAGCACTTTATTCCATTTTTAACGCAAAATTTAATACATATTCTTTGATCTATTTTTTTTTTTCAAAAGTCAAAAATCGAAGAACACACACAAACGTTACTAAACTTTTCAGTTGTCAACAACAAACTACAACTCCAAATGGGCTGGTAATAAAAAAACTTTCGATAATCGATAATCAAAATTCACGTTTTCTTTTGTACAAAGCATGTATGTATGTATATTCACAACAGCGCACAATAAGAAACAGATCTCAACTAACTATGAATTCCATATTTGCTGAATTCCATATTTCCCTTCCCAAAGTATTCAGCTCTGCCACTGTATACTCATCTTCATCATCAGAGAACGAAAATAAGGCACATCTTAACATTTTGAATTGTATTTTTATTTTCGAGAGCCAATACGACAACACTCGAATCTCGTTTTCGAGATCCGTAATAAGGCTGAATATATTCTTGACTTACATATTTGTTTCACTTTCAGCAAAAAAGCCGTCTGCTAAACTAAAACATAAAATTATGTTATAAAAGCGCTTTCCAAACAAAAGTTATAACTTTAACATGACCGAAAAGTTAGACAGAGCTAATGTAGTTTACAATATTCCATGTAAGGGAAAGGATAATGGAGGTTATAGTAGAGTGTATATAGGTACAACAAAAAATAAGCTAAAAAGATTAGCCGGACATGGGTCAGATTAAAGATACAAATACATATGTATGTATGTATGTACATATCATCACAAAAAACAGCATTAACATCACATGGTGCTAAGTTTCACCTTACACCAGATTTTGAAAATACAACAGTTTTAAACACACAAAAAATCTACAAAAAACGTTTTATGTTAGAAATGTTACTAATTATTAACATTCCAATTACACACAGAATTAACTTTAAGATGGATACTGATAATGTAGCTCAAAACTATAGGCATTTGATTTATAAAAACAAAACAGGAAGTTGAATATTTTTATGAAATTGTGATTGATTAAATTAAATTTTTGAATTTATGTACATATGTATGTTTAAATTCTTTTTTCATTATTGACTTTATTTCTTTTTATGAAATATTTTTGTATTAGTATAAGATTTTCTTATTATTGAAAAAACATATGTACATACATACATACATATGTATAATTTCCTGAAGAAGCTATCCATTGCGAAAGCGAAATATTGAAATTAAATTAAATAATTGTTTATGGTTTATTGTGGACCTTAAGCTTGTTATTTAACAAAAAAATTTTAATTTCATAAATGTAAATAAATCAATAAAAAGGCAAATTTTACTATGGAAAGGAAAACAAGAAAACTATGTAGATATTTTCTGCTCTCCTGGTAGCTTTCGGAACATAGAAACTAAATATTTTCAGTTTTTGCAGCTTTTACAGTAAAATGCAAAAAAATTTGTAATAACTGACTAAACAGCAGAATTTACTCTAAAAAAAAAATGTTTTCCCAAAGAACTACGCGAACTGAAAAATTCGTAAGATTTAGGCAACAGCTGATGGAAAACTCCATAGAATTAAAATAACAACTCCACAAAACTAAAATAACTTTTATTTTCCATTAAAAGGCATGTAGGTAATTGTTTCGCAAACATGTTCAAGTGAGAGGGTAGAGAAGATAGATGTTGAAAATTTAGAAGGCTTAACTCTTTTAGAACTCTGCTTTGCGCGTTATGTTAATTTTTATAGCAGGTTTGAGGCGCCTCCGGTGTTACGTAGACGCATTAACTTTGTTAAGCTTTATTGGCAGGCATTTTATTAATGTTTAATGCCTCCGGTGTTACGTAGACGCATTAACTTTGTTAAGCTTTATTGGCAGGCATTTTATTAATGTTTTTACTTCGCCGATGTTTCTGCTAACCGACGAAGGAACATACATACATAAGTATGTATATAAATTAGTTGACCGATTTCAAAGCCTTCCGGTTATGACCATAATACATATAATATTATTTATGTATGTATGTATGTATTTAGTAGTATTTGTAATACTTTATAAAAACATTTCATACAACAATTTACAGTATTGAGCTCTACTCATTATTAACATTTCATATGAAATTTACAAGTTGCTTTCTAAAATTATTAAAATTTGTTTGTTTTTTGCGGAGTTAAATCGCATGGTTTTGGGGGCCAATTCACGGTTTCGAAACGTGAAACTATACGGTTACCAAACGTTTTCTTCAAGGCGCTATAAAATTAATATAAACCGCAAAGCAGAGTTGTAAAAGAGTTAAGTCTTCTAAATTTTCAATATCTATCTTCTCTACCCTATCCTTCTCCCTAAGTTCCGGCACAATGCACTGAGTGCTGGTCTTAATTAAAAAAAAAAAATATGTTTCTAAATGTCGTTACCTTTAATATTCATAAGTAGAAACCCCATAACTTTTTTTTAAAATCGAGTTCTTTCTATATCGATAAATTAGAGGGTTAACTATCGAAATATGATAAATATGCGATTTGATAAAATAATCAGTTATGACCTTTATATGTGACTGGACGACAGATTCAAATTTTGATAAATAAAATACATACGTATATATGTATGTATGTATATACATACATATTTACATATGAAAAAGACATAAGCGGTTATTAATGTAAAATTTGGTTTCAACTTTAAAGTATACATACATACATACACATATAAAAATTAACACGGGACACTGATGCTAGTACCTGATATTGATTTGTGACGGATACATGCAGATTCTGAGGGTTTTTGAATTTGATCCAACTGCATAAATTTTACCCTCAGGATGAAACTCCGCACAGCGTATAGCTTGGACATCGTTCAAAGTATTTATAGGCACAAAACATAAAGGAGACTTGTCGTTCTAAACAAAATAAAAATAGTTAATTTACATTTGTATGTACATGTGTATGTATGTATGTGCATACATGCATATGTGTTTATGTATGTACATATGTATATACGTTCACTATATATGCATGTACATACTTATGTATGTACATATTTAAATAACTAAGAAACAATTTAAAGTATTAAAGCGGTAAGAAATAAAAAAAGTTTTGTCTACTTGCATAAAGTAAATAAATATTAAGTGGAGAAATCGTTTTTAGACACGGTACTTTTTTTCAAGCGTAAAATTTTTCAATATGCCAAGTATCGTCCGTACACACTCTTATGTATGGATGTACATACATACTATGTATGTATGTATGTACATTTTTTGTAACACTTTACATTAACAATGGATATTATTTACCTTCATGTTTTCATAAGAACTTTTATCGGACAACATGTTGTTCTTATTTTTGATTGACTATTAAAAAATATATGTATGTATATTATGTTTTGCTTTTTTAATAAACATACATACATATGCATACCTATATATGTATGTATGTATGTATGTACATACATAAGAATGTATGCTAATAAAAATCTTAAAAAATTGACATCTTAACTGGCTTACTAAATATTTATCGAACTGCTTTAGCGTAAAAATCTTATAAAACTTTACTGCAGTAATATTTTATGTAGTATAGCTTCCCAACAGGTTAATAAGATGCGTTCACAACATAACCGTGGTGAAAAACCATGTATTATTTGTCTACAAACAGAAGTCAATTAACATACATACATACATATGTATGTATGTACATATATCATTCCCAGTGGTATAAGGGACAAGCGAGATACTTTGGCAGCAGGGACACGCGAGATACTTTGGCAACCCCGGAACTAGTCCCGCTACAATCTAGTACATTACATACATTTGAGTGGCGAATCTAACACGGGCTTGTCATTACAGGTTGCGATTGGCCCGTCTCTGCATAACTTTTGGCCACCCAAAGTGTTACCTACAAGTGTCTGTATAAAGCACAAGTCCAAAAGAGGTCTTTCCTGAAAGTACATTTGAGTAGGTATAATTCTGATAGTAGTGGGTAGTAGTTGTTACAGCTACTGATGAATAGGCACAGATGTAATAGCCGAGTGACATACCCTTTCGCACCTAAGTACTTTAGAGCATAGAGACAACACCCACCACTTCCTGCTTAAACCACTGGTTTATAGATACTTTATACATGTTAATTTATTATAAAAATCCATTGTTTAAAATACATACATATGTACATACATATGTATGTAGTTATACTCGTATATGTACATACATATGTATTGTATGTATGTATATAACATTGTGGGGTGTTCTTTGTGTCTGTTTGTGCCACCATAATTCCTTAGCCTTGGGCCTAATTTACAACAGCGAAGGTCGTTTGGGCACCAGGGCATAGCTGCCAGATTTTTTTAGGTCATATCGTCATCTTTTTGGGCAAAAATCGTCATTATCGTCAATACAGCTTATTGAAATCGTCATAAAAACGTCAAATGAAAAAACCGCTTTTTTACCAACAAAACATATTTTATTAGATGTGAAACATAACAAAATTCTTAAATCAACAAATGTGATTAATAAAACAGCATTCTTTTGCATACAGAGATCAGATACTTCAATTAGAATTTATGATAAAATCACATGTAAATAGATTGCATGTTTTTCAATTATTTATAAATATGCATGGAAAAAATACTGTATGGAAAAAAAATAAAAAATCCAAATCCTTTAGTTATTTTTACTCCAATTTAGTAAAATATGCATTTTAAATTTCATTTTTGGAAACACTTTTTCTAAAAATGTATAAAATCTAAAACAAAATTTATACAATAAAAATATATTTGTTAAAGAAAATAGACTTGTATACATATACATAAATATGTATATGTATGATATATTTTACAAATATATATTGAAATAAAACATATTGATTAATTCAGGTATAGCTGCTAGATCATAGCAGGTGCATTTGTTTACCTTTAAATAATCTTTTGAATATAACATTGCTTCCAAAGACGACTTTTTCAATGAATTTCTTACTTTAGTCTTATTTATGTTTACTTGACTAAATATTCTTTCAACATTTGCTGAATAATGTGGTAAATCTAGGATTTTTGTAATAAATTTAGTCAAAACCGGAAACAAAAGACTAGAATGCCTAGTTTGCATCTCTGATATTTTTTTTTCCAAAAATCCAATAGTTATGTGTTTTTATCAGGACAATAATTTTAATTGTCTGAACTCAGTTTCTAGCTCTTGGCTTCCACTTTCTTCAACAAAATAGGAAAATTCTTTTATAATTTCAGAAAACCAATTTTTTTCTTTATTAATAATATTAAATGGAATAATTTGGACAAGAGCTTTATATTTATTTTTAAAATCAAATCTTGATAATATCTGATCACAACGCTCTATATAAAAATTAACACAATTATTATTTTTCTTTTGCACTAATTTGTGCTTCTTCAAATACATCTCTGGCAAATATTCCTAAATAAATGTCTTCAAAATTTAAAAAATTGTTTTTGTTTTTATAATCATCTAGCTGAGCGCCCGGCTTCGCACGGAAGCTATTTACTTTTATAAATTTCGATTTACCTAATAAAGGCACATCACGACTTTCACGAGAAGTCATAACTTACGAACGTGTCGATAAACCATCTACACGACCATACGAACAAACCCTAAAAATTTAATCGAATTCGGTTTGACCGTTCGTGAGTTATAATAAAGTCACAACACACAAAATTTTTTTATATATATAGATTACATGAGCCATTTATTTTGAAAGTGGCATAAGTCACTTTATTTTTAAGTCGAGATATTTAAGGGTTTGCATTTTAACACGTTTAAAAATATAGATGCTAACTTTCGTTTAGATTTTCGAGAAGATTTTCTTGTATTTGTTATCTCATGATACGGATATTTTTCTCAGTATTTCTCCATATTTTTAACCGTTTTTTATTGAAAACCCTTAAATATCTCGACTTAAAAACAAAGTGACTTATGCCACTTTCAAAATGAACGGCTCAAATAAAAGTTTACAGTTTTAAGCAAACTAGTTTTTATAAAATTGCTCATTAAAATTTTCAGCAGTTCAGTTTTTTTAATAGTACAAATAAATGTTGCAAACTTGAATTAATTAAAATCGTCAAAATTAGGGTATAAATCGTCCCATCGTCACCATGTCATTTTTGGACCCTAAATCGTCAAAATGACGATAAATCGTCAAATATGGCAGCTATAATTTGAAAGCCATAATCTATAATCTGGTCGTCACTAGAAAAAAAGAAATAAAACATAAAAAATATTATTTATCAATAACAAAATAATAAACACAAAACAAAATGTGAAGTTATTTTGTAATATTTCTTTTTTTCCTTTATTCCTATTGACATATCTAGCTCATGAGCAACAATGGGCACGTTCAGCAGAAAAACCTGCTACTAAACAGTTTAGATGTATCAGCTTTTGATTTGAGTAATTTTTCTGCACGATCTGCTCACTTTTTTGTCAAAAATGTCCAAAATTTTGACTTTTCAATTAAAATTATTGAATTTTATTTTGTTAAAGGTTTCACAATATTTATTTGTGAATTTAAATTAATTAATATATAAAAATATATTTTGAAATTGGATTCAAAAGTCAAACTGAACTGAAAAATCGTAATTTGATGATATGTATCGTACTTTTTCTTTGCTACCAAAAACAGTGCGCGCTCACTCAACATGTTCGCTCATCGCTCAGTAATCAAAACGTTCAGCAGATTGTTGAGCAACAGTTGTGTAGCAAACTGTGTCTGCTGAACGCACCCAATAAAAAGCCTTTGACGAGCGCGATAATTTTGCGACTCGTTTTATGAACGTCCACACGATTTTGCTCTTCAGAAAGATGGTATTGCGAGCCATTTTTACGATTTTAGGATAATTAAAGCGTCATTTACGCATTTTTGCGTGCATTGGTGGGCTGTTAATAGTTAACAATCATGTTTCACTCTTCGAAGAGATAAACTTGTAAGTTACTTAAACGACTGTTGGATGGCTGTTTTGTTAAAGTGTCTTAAACGATCCGTAGGAGACTAATTATGGTGCAACGTAGACAATTCGTATGGAAGAGTCGTATCGGAATGCGTCATCATGGACGATCGGTTTCACAAAGACATTCTTCTAAAAACTTACAGTAATTGCAGTAATTTCGTGCCATAAAAAGAAATGGCACTAAAATTTAACAAATGAAAATATATAAATATGAATAACTATAAAGTCCGAAAAGAATTATTGCAATTTTGTTAGATTTTTTATAAAAAAAAACTAAATTTACTGTCTGGCCCCCGATGTCGAATGTCATTGAATTATGTTATTTGCATTTGCATGTGTAAACGGCATGTTAACTATTAGTTGTGTTTACGTATATCCCAGCACATTTGCTCTCGTGTGTGAAGGCTCCTGGGAATTAAATACTTAAAACTGCAACGCAGTTGCTTAGTTGTACTAAAAGTGTACTACACAAATAACCATGTATCTGCAACAACGCAGACTTTTCTGCAAAGGCGTGGTTGCTTGCATAAATACGACCGACCCGGTTTTCAGCATATCAGAAAGTGTTTGACAGTTAATCGTATAGGTTGTGCGCAAAGAGTTGTCAGATCAAGAACTTTACTTTTAAATTAATTTAAAAAAAGAAACCAAATACAAAATGAGAGAAATTGTACACATTCAAGCCGGTCAATGCGGAAACCAAATTGGAGCCAAGGTATGTATCAGCTATAGTGAAGTTATTTAAATAATTAGAATAATTTCATCGATTATGTATCGCTTTAGTCTAATTAAAGTGAAAGCATATATTTAATGCAATTTGGATAACTTAAAGCATCGCTCCGCCATTTTGTTATCTGCAAATATATTCATTTATCGCTTCTGTATCAATACATACTTACATACAAAATATATATGTATATACACATGTATATATGTATATAAAAAATTGTGGTGACGCTATGTTTATTAAAACTTGTTTTTGTATTTCCTACAGTTAATTGTTTATAAAACCGGCCCGGCATTGCATTATTCATGTTAAATGTATTCGTTTCATTTCATTAGTAAACTGTCTTTCTTCAAAATCGATATACAAAGATATGTACATACATAACTTACGATATTCAAAGTTTCTATTACTTCGTCTAATGCCAAGTACAGTTGTTGCAAAACTGTTAAATTTCATAGAAATTGTAATATCCAAATTTAGAATCACTATTGTCTATTAAGCACAAAATTTTTTTATGTATGAATCGAAGAAGTAGGATTGCAATTGTTATCCAACAGATTCCTTGTAATCTCTTATAAAATACATTCTATATGTACATACACATGCATGTACATATATACAAAATTTTAAGTATAGAAATGACTAGTTGGGTGCGGTTTCATACAACTTAAAAGAGTTAGGGGTAGGCTAATGTACTTATTGGAAAATATCTGCATTGGAATGTTGCAATTGTAATGTTTACCAATTTCTGCAAAGTATAAGCACAACATCTTGTGATAGTGAATGTACTTGCCGACACCTTTGGCGAATTAATATCGATTATTGTTAATTCAAGAAGTATGGGACAATTTCTTTAAATTTGTTTGTATTTAACAGAAATGTAGAAATTATTTTATACGTAGTGCCAAATAAGTAAATTATCTTGTCTGAGGCTAAAATTAAATAACAAGAAAGGCAAAAAAGTGATTGGCAGAAAAAGTAGGTAATCTTGATGTATTAATAATTACAGTGCTTATCATCTCGGGTGAACAAATTGAAATAATTAAAACAAATATTACTTCTATTCCTCGAGTGTAATTCAAAAAAGTTTTACAACTAAGTCTGACTGGATCGCATTAACTATGAAATACTGAAAAGACTTTATTAATAATAATTGATTATTTCTAATTAGAAACGTCAGTAGATTTGTTATAATGTATGTATTCATTGTAGAAGAAATTGTAATACCAATCAGGATTCCAAATATTTATTTTAAAATTAGCTAAAGTTCTAATAGGAAAGAAACACAATTCCCATCGATTTAATAAATGAAGAACTTACACACATTACGTGTGTGTACGTATTTTGAATGATAATAGTCAATTAATAATTCACACTCATACCAATAAGTGCAGATGAAACAGGGTAGGTAAGCAAACAAAACAACACACCATATGGTTGAAGTATTTAAATGGTGATCTCACTCGACCTTAATAAACTACCTCCGCAAGTTTGCCAATGGCTTGGCGCTTTATGAATGATTGTGTCATAGCTTTGCTTCAAAACATACAGATTTATCAGCAGCATGCAAAGAAAACGAACATTATTTTAAGCCTACCATAAACTTTTAACTGTTACGTTCCCACCCACTTCTTTTCGCAGAAACCTTGTTATCTTAGAACACTCGTAATTGTATGTCTCGTCATCAGACGAATTATACTCGGTCAACCTACATACTTATATGTATGTATATGTACGTATTTACATAAATATGTTTGCATGTGTAGTCTGTAAGTTATTTAAGCGTATTAATGCTGCAAGTATCTAAACTGCCAAATATAGACATCTTAAGCTATAACGACAAGAAAAAGTGATGTCAGCAATCAGTTTTACCACAAAAGAAACAATTAAAAAGCAAGACATATTGGTTACAATACACATTGAATAAAAATCGATATTAGGTTGGTTGCATGATACACACTGGCAAGAAGGATATCTGAAATTCAAATGAGTCATTTTTGTTTTGTTGGTTGCCAAGGAACTATAGTATACGATGTTCAACCCCTTTAAAAATAAGGACATGGTTGGTGACTCATCGGTACAATACGGTACTGTAGAAATTTCTGCAAATATTTATTTTTATATTGTAACTTATTTATACACACCCTTTTAAAAAGATTCAGACATTAAACACATACATACATATGTAGGTAACTATTGTAAATGTGCATTAGATAAATGAGTGCATTTTAAATAAATATGCAAGCTCCAGTTCCACATTCGTTTTAACTTTTGTGCGATCGTGGGAACAGTTAGCGCACTATTTTGTGTTGTAGGTACATATTTTTTTAAGTGCTATTATACATTTATTAAAATGTATTATAACTTGAAATGATGAATTTTTTTTTTTATTATTTGATGGTTAATCAATGTCTGTGTGCGTTTAATTGGTGCTTTACCAAATCATCAGTAGATTGCAACAAGCAATAAGCAGTTTGAAATAACTAAACAAATTCAGTATAGTTACGGTTTTTGGATTTCGAAAAAACGATATCAAAACGACTTAAGTACCATTACAAAAAATCTACTAGTATTGAATGCATTATTTGGTGCGTGATCGCGAAAAAGTGAAATTAGATATCTTAGTTTTAGTTTTCCCACAACCCCCTACATGATATCCCTAATGGTGTATACATACATATGGATGTATAATTATTAAAGTACATACTTCTGAAAATATAACCAACTTTTCATACTAACAACCAATTTACACGGTGATTAAAAATTCATGAATTTTTTCATCTTATCTTTGAAAGTATCTTCGTAAATCGTCTTGCATTTATACTGTGATTTTTAAGCATTCTTAATTTCTCTTGAAGTGTTGAGTTTTTAGCGTATAATCGCTCAATCTTCTTTGAAAGTAGAAAAAGAATAAAATATAATAAAAAAAACCGAAACAGAAGTTAAAGGAAATACAAAAAAATGCATGGAAAACAGAAAATGGGATTATATTTCTACCCCTCTTTCTTCTCTACCCCGCTCGCCTACCAAAAAAAAAATGTCATGATATTTAGTCATGACTAAAAATCACCGTGTAAATTGGGTGTAACAAATATGCATATTCTGAAAATCACTGAACTACTTGAAAATATACATAATATTTTTTCTTTTATTTTTAGTTCTGGGAAATTATCTCCGATGAACATGGTATCGATGCTACTGGTGCCTATCATGGCGATAGTGATTTACAATTGGAACGTATTAATGTTTATTACAATGAGGCTTCAGGTGGCAAATATGTACCCCGTGCTGTCTTAGTGGATTTAGAACCTGGCACCATGGATTCAGTACGCTCTGGTCCTTTCGGTCAAATCTTCCGCCCAGATAACTTTGTTTTCGGACAGTCTGGTGCTGGTAACAACTGGGCTAAGGGTCATTATACAGAAGGTGCAGAGTTGGTTGACTCTGTGTTAGATGTTGTACGAAAAGAAGCTGAGTCCTGCGATTGCCTTCAAGGTTTTCAACTAACTCACTCATTGGGTGGTGGTACTGGCTCCGGCATGGGAACTTTGCTCATATCCAAGATCCGCGAGGAATATCCCGACAGAATCATGAACACATACTCAGTTGTCCCCTCCCCTAAAGTATCAGACACAGTTGTAGAACCATATAATGCCACACTCTCAGTACATCAGTTAGTTGAAAATACAGATGAAACATATTGTATTGATAACGAAGCCTTGTATGACATCTGCTTCCGCACTTTAAAACTTACCACACCCACATACGGTGACTTGAACCATTTGGTGTCGTTGACTATGTCTGGTGTAACCACATGCCTGCGTTTCCCTGGTCAGTTGAATGCCGATCTTCGTAAATTGGCCGTCAATATGGTTCCTTTCCCCCGTCTTCACTTTTTCATGCCTGGTTTTGCTCCTCTTACATCCAGAGGCTCCCAGCAATACCGTGCTCTAACAGTTCCTGAGCTTACTCAGCAAATGTTTGACGCTAAGAACATGATGGCTGCCTGTGATCCTCGTCATGGCCGCTATTTGACCGTAGCAGCTATTTTCCGTGGACGCATGTCTATGAAGGAAGTCGACGAACAAATGTTAAACATTCAAAACAAAAACAGCTCGTACTTTGTTGAATGGATTCCCAATAACGTTAAGACAGCCGTTTGTGACATACCACCCAGAGGCTTGAAAATGTCTGCCACCTTCATTGGCAATTCAACCGCTATACAGGAACTGTTCAAACGTATCTCCGAACAATTTACTGCTATGTTCCGCAGGAAAGCTTTCTTGCATTGGTACACTGGTGAAGGTATGGATGAAATGGAATTCACAGAAGCCGAAAGCAATATGAATGATTTGGTATCTGAATACCAACAATACCAAGAAGCAACCGCCGACGAAGATGCCGAATTTGAAGAAGAACAAGAGGCTGAAGTTGAAGAAAACTAAAATATTAACGTCATAAAGAATTCCCTAAGCAAAATCTAAAACAAGAATAAGTTCGAAAAAATAACAAAATAAAAGTGTTCTAATTTAACATAACTTTTTACTTCTAATATTCATTTGTATTGACAGATTTTAACTCAGAAAAAGCTTTGTAGTAGTTCATTATGCGTTGCACGCAAGATTTTGCAAACTCTAATTCATACATTGCAGCTCATTAACATATTAAAAAATTGAGGAGCAATAAATTGTATGTATGGTATGGTAAATTATTAGTATATTTGCCAAAATAACAATTCGATCACTTGTATAGCAAATATTTACATACATACTTACATATGTTTTAGAATGTTCCGCATTGCATATTAAAGTACCATCGACTTTGGTTTAGCTATATTTAGAGCAGTGGTGGGCACACATATATTTTGTGCTAGTGTGGGAAGCAGCTAAACACGAACTACGGTCAATAATTATACACTCAAATAATTTTTCAGTTGCCAAAAGTAATACTATGTTCACACGACGAACTGAAACACTAGGTTCGCTCCGTCAACCTCGATGGCGAACCCATGTGTTCACACGACAGATTCTAAATTGGTACGTACTTCGACATTGTTCTCATCTTATTTAATCATTTACATAAATATATGCTTTATATTTGTTCAATGTTTTTATTAACTGCCTATTTCACTATGTCGAAAGAATTTTTCCATATGTTTTCATTCGTATAATTACATTTGAAGCAAAAACAATTTCTAAAATTTTGTTTTTGTATCAAATGTATTTGTACGAATGAAAATAAAAATCAAAATTCTTTCGACATCGTGAAATCGGCAGTAAATTTGAGCACTTATCAATTGTTTTTCTTTGTTAAAATAATTTTGGACAACTAGTTCAGATAAACTAGCGATAATTTGTTATTAAAATTAGAGATGATAGTAAATTATACGGGTTTGCAACAAGGTTCAAAATGAAACACGTATGTTTGCTCAAAATTTTGTATGGCGAAACATGTAGGTTCAATCAAGGTTGGCCCGCGAACCTCTATATGTATGTAATTGCTGTCCGTGTGAACATAGTATAAAGGTACGGTCACATCTGGCAAACATTTGCCCAAAAAGCGTAACCACTAAATACTAATGAAAACAGTTTTGATTTATTTTATTTATTTATTTATTCATTTATAATACATATAGCCTATTGGCCAATTTCATTCGTATTACAGGTATAATGCCTCCAATATGGAGAGTAAACTTAACACACTTCAGCGCCCCATGAGTCCCGCGCACACCCGCCAAAAATAAACACGACTTAATATAATATGAGACATATGTCTCAGAGAGAACCCGTATAAGTCATTGGTGATTCGAATCATGATAAATATGTAATAAGTTTGCGTTTGAAAAAATGTAAAGACATAGAGAAGGACCGTAAATCTCTAGGTAAGCAGTTGTAATACCTGGCTGCAAGAACTAGAAAGGATCTTTCATAAATAGCACAATTAATACGTGAAATAATAATTTGAGGATTCCTCAAACCTCGTGTCATGGTAATCCAACGTACAACACGTTCAGGTTTTTTGAATTTTATGATTTAGATACCTGTTTATTACATTAAGCTGTTTCCTACATAATTTATAGAAAATGTAATAGAATCTTATCTTATTAGATGCTGTTTAACTTAAGAAATAAATGCAATAATCAAAAAGTTTTTCATTGGTATATAGTGGTTACGCTTTTTTGGGCAAATGTTTACCAGATGTGAACGTACCTTAAGACATTTCTTGGATCTTACTATTCTTGTTTGATTTGAAGTTTTTTCAATAATACTTTTTATAATATAATTATTCAGCCCAACCACGAATATTCCCTAGGAATTTCTCTCCCACGGAAAATATTTTTCTCGAGAAAAAATTTCTCCAATTATAAATTTTTATATGTAAATACAAAGGAAAAGTGAAAAATCTCATGCGGAATTTATACTCATAATAGGAGGAATGGGAAAAGGGAAAAAATTCCCCCGGAATTATTATTCGTAATTGGGCTAATTATATTATGTTAATATAATTAATTTGAAACGGGCACTTTCCACCTCGGGGAGACTAGGGTGCCCCCTCTTTGTATGGGGCACTTCCAGTAGAGCTAGAAAGCTTAAATTTGGTACACAGGTAGGTCCTGATGAGCAATTAACGAAAATGATTTTCCTTTTTTTGTTTTAAAAACTGTATATGTTGAGCAGACGGGCAAACTTTGGAAAAATTAAAAATGGAGTGTATAAGTACATGTAGAAAATTTTTGTTGCAATTGTTTTTTTTTTTTTTTTTGTTATGCTTTTTATTAATAAAAACACGTTAAAAAAAGATGTGCAACTTTTATTTGCTCAAACGATTTTTTTGTGCGACTTTATTTTTATAAAAGGACCTTTTGTGCGACTTTTCAAAAATTCCTAACGGTAACCCTGAGTGTACACATCGTTCGCTCTTTTTGCATTTGCCCATACTTGATCATCGAACCAATTGTCTGGATACCTTTTTTTGTTTGTTCACGAAAACGGAGAAAATAAGTCCCTGACACTGAGCTACATCCGGAAAGATGTTAATAATCAGAGAAAAATTAGGTAGACATTGTTAACATATTTCGAAATATGTTAAAGCGTAAACTGCGCTTTTTCATACTTAACATTTGTCAGAAGCTCTTCAATTTTTGTTCACTTTGTTATATTTTTAATTAAACAAGTACATGTTACTTTCCATTATGAGTTTCTGTTACAAAAAATACAATTTAAAAATTACTGGATTCCGCGTGGTATTTTTGGTAAAACCCGGTATTCGGGATTTAAAGGCTGACATCCCTGGTATGCATTCAATATAATAGTGTGAGCCATGGTACAATAACATGATGCAATGACTATAAGGTAGTCTTAGAAGCCCAGCTGACAATTGTAAACCACTTGTTTTTAATTTCAGGTGTCAAATTTATATTCGTATTTATTTATTAAATTTAAATTTAAAAATTTTTATTTATGAAGAAAATTGTAAAATTTTTTAATATGAATACCAAATAAATATGAGTTTCCATTTGCGCAAAATGGGTGTGATATGTAAACAAGATTAGTGCTATTTGGAAGGAACCTTTTTTAAAGTTCCCAAAGATGAAAGCAAACTAAAATCGTAGATAGAAGCCTTCAAAAAAAATTTTATAGCAAATGTTTTTTTTCGTATTTGAATAAATATTTTTTATTTATATTTTTGTCACAGTTTGAAACATAAACACATATGTACATACGTATTTATACTTTTGACTTCCGAAGTCAAATTTTCTACCAACAAAATACATAGAGTTGGTTGTTTTTGTATTTCTGCATATACCTTATATTCATTGTATCATGGAACAATAATAACTGGTAAACCCGCAGCAAAATTGCTCGTCAACAGGTTTCAGTGGGTTTATCTTGAAGCACTATTTTGACATCTTACATGAACTGTTGACAATCTAGGCATGTTTGGGTGTTGAGTTTTTGAGAAGTCAGCAGAATCAAAGTAAATTTATATCAAGTATATGCAAGTAATCAGGTGATTCATTTTTTTCGCGTTTAGTGGTAATGTATGACTGTCAAAAGCTGTTTACAATTTTCGTACGCCATTTTGGTTTGTTTTGCTTTGTTATCATAGCTGCCAGATTTGACGATTTATCGTCATTTTGACGATTTAGGGTCCTAAAAATGACATAGTGACGCTGGGACGATTTATACCCTAATTTTGACGATTTTAAATAATTCAAGTTTGCAACATTATTTTGTACTATTAAAGCAACTGAACTGCTAAAAATTTTAATGAGCAATTTTTTAAAAACTAGTTTGCTTAAAACTGTAAACTTTTATTAAACAAATATAGATTAAATTTTAATCTATATATGTATATAAAAAATTGTTGCAAGTGTGTTGTGACTTTATAACTCACGAGCGGTCAAACCGAATTCGATTAAATTTTTAGGGCTTGTTCGTATGGTCGTGTAGATGGTTTATCGACGCGTTCGTAAGTTATGACTTTTCGTGAAAGTCGTGATGTGCTTTGATTAGATAAATCGAAATTTATAAAAGTAAAGCTTCCGTGCGAAGCCGGGGCGCTCAGATAGATGATTATAAAAAAAAATAAAAACAATTTTTTAAATTTTGAAGACATTTATTTAGGAATATTTGCCAGAGACGTATTGGAAGAATCACAAATAAATGCAAAAGAAAAATATGATATTAGTAATAATTGTGTTAATTTTGATAAAGAGCTTTGTGATCAGATATTAACATGATTTGATTTTGAAAATAAATATAAAGCTCTTGGCCAAATTAATCCATTTAATATTATTAATGAAGAAAAAAAAGTTGGTTCTCTGAAATTATAAAATAATTGTCCTATTTTGTTGAAGAAACTGAAAACCAAGAGCTAGAAACAGAGTTCAGACAATTGAAATTATTGTCCTGATAAAAACATATTTTTCGAAAAAACTATCACAGAACGAGGGATTCTAGTCTTTTGTTTCCGATTTTGACTAAATTTATTACAAAAATCCTAGTTTTACCACATTATTAAGCAAATATGGAAAGAATATTTAGTCAGCTAAACGTAAATAAGACTAAAAAAGAAATTGAAAAAGTCGTATCGTTTGGAGGCAATATTATATTCAAAAGATTATTTAAAGCTAAACAAATGTACCTGCTATGATCTGAATTGCAATATATATTTGTAAAATATATTATACATATACGTATGTATATGTCTATTTTTTTAAAAATTTTATTTTTATTGTATACATTTTATTGTAGTTTTGCTGCATTTTTAGAAAAAGTGTTTCCAAAAATGAAATTTAAAATTCATATTTTACTAAATTGAAAAAAAAAAAATAACTAAAGGATTTGATATTTTTTTTTTGTTTTTTTCCATACAATGTATAAATATATTTCAAGGTATTGAAAAATATGCAATCTATTTACATGTGATTTTATTGTGAATTCTTAGTCAAGTATTTCGTCTCTGTATTTTAAATAATGCTGTTTTTTAATAAGATTTGTTGATTTAAGAGTTTTGTTATGTTTTGCCCTTAATAAAAATAGGTTTTGTTGGTAAAATAGCGATTTTTTGATTTGACGTTTTTATGACGATTTCAATAAGCTATATTGACGATAATGACGATTTTTGCCCAAAAATATGACGATATTACAAAAAAAAATCTGGCAGCTATGTTTGTTATACATAATTCTACAAAGTGTTTTTGTTTTCCTCATGTTTTTCTCATCTGTTTTTGACATTGAACCATTATTGTTACACAAACAAAATGGCTGTTGTTTTTAGTTGTTGTACACTTGCATATACTTGATCAAGGCGAATTCATAACAGGTGAAGCTGAAAACACAGCTGATCTACTTTTTCTTGCATAATGGAGGCTCGCATGTCAAAATTTGTACATGCATGCATAGGGGCCGATATGTCAAATTTTGTTGTAATGTTGTACTTGTTGTAGTATTAACTTTACCTGTTATGAATATGCCTTGTACTTGATATAAATTTACTTTGAGCAGAATCATAGTGGAACCATGGTGGAATAATAAGGTGCGCGCAAGAAGGAATATGGTTTTTTGTAGGGTTGTGTTTTGACCATTAAATAATCTGCAAAAATATGGTAAGTTAATTCGGTCTTGTCAAAAGTTGTTTACATTTTTGGCCGCCATCATGAAAATTTTTGTTTACGTTATGCTTTTTGTTTTTGCATAACCACTATGTATGTTATGTATACAGCTTTTTTTTGAAAACATTGGCTAATTTTTACACAAACAAAATGCAAGGCGAATTTACCTTGACAAAATGCATGTCGTTTTTTATTGTTGTGTTGATATGGGAACCTTATATTATTCCACCATGACCAGAACAAAACGAGACTATCGCTGAGTTGCATTAATGCGCGTACCTGTTATTATTGTACCATGGGTGACAGCTAACTGTGTTATCTTTTGTTTCTTCATAAAAGTATCACAAAATAATAAATATGTATATTAATTTCATGTGAAATAATTTATTTTATATTATATTCGTCAATTTGCAATAAAATTCGGAAAGAATTTCATGCTCTTAAAGAAACAGTAATGAGTTTATTTAATCTTGATAGTGTGCAGTTCTTGAAGCCAGGTATTTTATTTATGCTCTTGTATTCTTAATTTGTGTATATAGCCATAAAAATATTGAAGTCAATATAGTGTGTAAAAGTACATAAATATGTACATATGTAGGTATGTATGCAAGGAATTCTATTGAATTTAATTTCGTTCGACTGTGAAGTGGGAAGATGACACATTATTTATATAGTAATATATATATATATAAGTATACATATGTTTGTATATACTAGAGAATTTTACCACATTAAATTTTCGTCTTATTTTTCAATTTTCTATCGCCCTACATACATATGTACATAATTATATACATACATACATATGTATGTTTTTTTTATTTTGAGGTGCGTTAGTCCCTAAACTAGATTTGTTCCAAGTCGGGAAATTTTATTTGCAATCTTAATGACAGTTAAAAATATAAATATGTTTATATCCTTAGAAGTATTTCAACTATTCCAATAAAAATTACAAAATTTAATTACAGATGATACTGACGAGTTGTTAGCCGGCTATCAGAATATAAAGTGTTCTATCCCTTCGGAAGTCTCAGATAAAAACAAAACTAAAAATAATATTCTTTTCTGCATTGAAAAATATCAAATAACAATACTAGCTACAGAGTTTGGTATAGGGATTCTTGAGTTGCCGCAGGTAAATACAAATTATTTTATTGTCCGTAATTCAGTA
Organism: Lypha dubia; assembly: GCA_947311025.1. Taxonomy (NCBI): domain Eukaryota; kingdom Metazoa; phylum Arthropoda; class Insecta; order Diptera; family Tachinidae; genus Lypha; species Lypha dubia. Next base: position 1,056,226 of record OX371264.1, on the reverse strand, counting down.
AAAAGACATGATCGAATTGGTTTGATAGGGTTAATTAATTGCTTGATAATGTACTTAAGGTTTGATATTTTGTTTTTAGGCAGGATAAACAAGAAATAAAATGTACATATGTATGTACGTATGTATGTATGTATATGCAATATATTCCGATTTTTTCTTTGTTTATTTTTGTTTCAGATCACAATACAAACATTTTTATTGCCATATAGCATCATTTCTATAAATAAATAGTTTTAATAGTGCGTGGTTAATAAAACTGAAACTATACAAACACAATCCATCAAAACTAACACGATTTCAGACTACAAAAAAGATGGTAGGCCCTAGTAGTCAAATCAGTAAGCTATTACTGGGACTCTTAATAGCTTTGATTGTTTTCTACATATACATGGATGTCCAGCTGTACCTGCGCATACAAAATTATCCATTAGAAAGAAATTATCACTTTAATATAACCACAATCTCCTCCAACACCGCCACCGATATACCTCAGCATAGTGAAATAACGTACGAAGCGGAAACATGGATACGATGCGAACTTAATCCCTTGTGTCATGTTACTGTAAAAGCTTTACTTTTGGATCACACCAATCATTATATTTTTGCGCCGCTGGCCACAATTTTTGACAATGTTATTGGATTTTCTCGATCAACGTTCATAACTGCAAATATGATATCCTTTTTTCATGTTGGCGTGGCTTGCGTTGCGGGCAAACTAGTGTCGTCAGATAGCTTGGGATACAGACGACTAGGAGTAGTATTGTTTCAGTTCCGAACATTTCTAGATGATCTAGACGGTCACGTTGCACGTGTTAAAAAGAATATTAGAGGTGAAAGGTCTGAAGTGGGAACAACAGGATACTATGTGGATGGACTTTGTGATGGATTGGGGTGTATTGCTCTTATTCTAGGAATATTCTTCTATTTAAAGAATAATCCACCACGTCGTGGCTATCTTCAGTTACCAATGGTCGACACTCGTGTGTCTGATGTTTCAACCAAGAATAAACTGAAGCCTACAACTCGAAAAGTCGTGAAGAAAGTTATCAGTTTTACAGGCCAATTACTTCTTAGTTCGACAGCATGGAATCGCTATATCGCCGTCTATCAGGATATGCTTGAAAGAAACGATGTTACACCATTACAAATCTCTCGCCAACAAATCGTTTTCAAGTCCACGTGGTTTTTCTGTGTTGCTTGGTTGTGGCGGATCGTAAATGTTCACTCACTTTTGCATTGTATCTTGCTTAGCATATTTTGCGACAAATTGTGGGAATTCCTTAAGGCCATCCAATACAGTGGCTATGTAATATTACTCGTATGCATATGTGTTACAGAAATGCATTTGTTAGAAGCGCATAACTTTATCTTTAATACCAGTGTTAGTGGAAGCGCTAATATAACATCGTTCTGATAAGTAGTATAGAAACTATTTTCTTTATGTATTAATATTATTAAAACAAATAACTCAAATTTGTTCGTTTCACAGACTAATGTAGGAGTGGTGGAATGTTGTATCAATGTTGTTAGTGTTGTTACGTAAACATGTTTCTTTTTAAATGATTATATGAAGTGTATAGCGCCAAAGGCAGCATTCCCATTTGATATTCACACGTGGGTTTGGCGTTTTTCGACCCCGCCAATCACTAGATTAAAGACAAACGCCAGATTGTTCTTTAATCTAGCAGGCATTTTCTATCAATCGCATTTCGCTTAACATTTGCGATGCGAGATGAAAACGCATGATAGGTGTTCTGGAGTTCACAATCGCAAAAAGTTTTGCGACTTCAACTCGCATCCAAGTACTGAAGAGAACTGAAGTATTTTACTTCAACTGAGTTTAAACTAACAATTTGATTTAAACAGCTTGACTTACTTGATCTAAAAAAAAAAATAGCAAAACGCGTGAACGACGGAACATCAGAAATAAGTTTGGCGATTTTTAAAACGCATGCTATTTCATATTCATGCGAGTGTCAGAACATGTGCTAGTCGAAAAACTCCAAACACAAGGCTGATTAACTTTTGGTTTGATAGCTAACTTTTTTGTTTTACTGTACAAATGTTTGTTAACATAATTTCTAATAACATAATTAAGAACACACTATAAAATTAAGAATGGAAAAAAGTAGGAAGTGCAAACAAGTTGAACAATTTAGTATAAATAGGTAGTAGTATTTAAATATTCAAGATACGAAATCTCATGAACAAATAATTTTAAATCTTTTTGGCAATCTTAAAATTTCTTGTACTATTAATCGATAAAGAAAAATTTCATTCTATTGTGCAAAAAATTCAGATATTAAGTTTACACATAAGTAAGTATGTAATATGTGTATTTACACAGGTTTATTTTTATTACCTAAACCATAAAAGTGGAGCTGGGTGCCTTTGCTTCTATATCACTAATTCAGAAATAAATCAGGAACCACATTTGTAAAATATATAATTCATACAATAGATAGTTAATTTGGAAGTAATATGTACGTAATTCTTTTTTTATTTTTCTTATTTTATTAAAAATATTTCTAAATGTGAAATGTTTTGTGTAAAAAAGATTGTAATAATTTTCACAATTAAAAGTAAATTTAACGTCTATGTATATATCCACTCAGAGAGAGCGATACAGTTTGTTTCTTTTATATGTATTTACATACATATGTATATAAAAATGCACTATTTCCAAGGTTTGCAGCTAAAAATAATATTTTAATATTTAAATGAAATTACATATTGTTTAAACTTCAAATGTATTTACTTTAACCATAATGGAAAAAATTAAAGAAAGTTTTTTTGGCCTATTTAAATAAAACACAATTCGATAATGTCTTTTCTGGTATCGGAAATGCTTTTCCATATATTACTTTAAATATGTATGTATGTATGTATGTACTTTATTCGTTTTAGTATTTAGAGGAGTTGGGTTGGAGTCAAAAAGGTAAGATAGCAGTAATAGAACAGAAAAATGATGGATCATTTGTTACACATTCTGAAAAGTTACCTGCACAACTTGCAACACTGGAATCGAATAACAATATTAATGTAAGTTATAAATAATTATCAAAATCAATTAATTAAACTTTCATAAACAAAAATTCATAGTATATTTCAAACAATCAATTGTTAAAAGAGTTATTTTTGGATCCATTGTTGTCGAATTACGGCGTTGTAATAGTGAATAATGTGCACAAGCGTTATGTTTTAACCGATACAGTTTTGGCCTTACTAAAAAAGATCCTAAGAAAACGAACAACGTTAAAGATTGTACTTGTATCCAACATGAAAGAGGCAAATTTCTTTGCTGAATACTTCAATATGCAAAACCGGCAAAAGATCCATCAATTAACATCCGCAGTTTTATCAATAGATGATGACGAAATGAATCAGTCCATATTTTATCTAAAATTTCCGTGTGCAGACTACATAAATAAAACTATTGAAACTCTTAGAAATGTTCACCAGAATCGCCCACTTGATGGTGATATTCTTTTATATTTAGCCGATGAGGATGAAATCAATCAAGCTATAGAATTGTTAAAGAACTACATCAATATGGATCATATAAAAAATATTAATTACTCTAAATTGTCTCACCAGAATAATGAAAAGGATTCAATATTTTTTCCTAAAGCTCCAGGAAAACGTAATGTTATATTTACACAGGACTTACATCAGGATTCAGTTACTCAGCACCGAATTAGTTTTGGTAAAATATTAATTAAAATTAGTATATCGTCCATGCTCTGAAACTCATACATTAAAAATAATTATTCTCAGATGTGAAGTAGATATATTTTGTTAAAATAGTTTTAATATTTTGTCAGCTAAAGGAGTTGAAAGTTGATACTAACCGTAAGCGATTTGAAGCTAAAATGCCTAAACCGTTCTTGCATGCTATGTAAGTATGTATGTATATTGGGTTTAAAAAAATTTACAATCAAAAGAAAATTTGTTTTTACGATAACTTTTATATGGATCAAAGCAATTGCTTCCAAGGCCTTCAGCTGATAATTTTAAACAGGGTTTAAAATTAGTTTTTTTTATTTTCTATACTACCGACTACTGAGAAAATATGATCCGTTTCCATTTCTGATAGCAGATAAAAATTCTTGGAAGCTGCAATTTTCAACACGTAAATTTTTTGCTGGTCAAAAATAAATTTTTTCTTGAATCCAAGCATAATATTAGTAATTTTTAGTGTTTAATATTTGTTAATGCAAAGAGAAAAATTTTAAAGCTGTGTTTCGTTGGAATGGCATACATAAGTATCTACATATGTATGTATATTTTGTTGTGTGTTATTTTTTATAGCGGCATATTTTTGAAAGAAAAATTTTGTGTACGTGTCTTTTCACATTTTTGTGTGGATAGCCATTTTTGCTGGCCAATATATTACAGAGAATTTATTTTCATTTTGTGTGCTATTTAAAAAATTGGAATAAATCCAGTTTAGCGACGCAGCTCCAAATGAAAAAAAATTACATAGGGTGATAGAAAATTGAAAAATAAGACGAAAATTTAATAAAACAATGCATTTTTAACAGCCGAACTATGTACCTGTAAAAGTAGTAAAAAACGGATGTGTTTAGCAGTTTTTACTATTTTTTTACTGAACTTTACTGCATTTTACTAAATTGTTTGTGAAACAAATACCTACATGTCTTTTAATGGAAAATAGAAGTAATTTTAGTTTTGTGGACTTTGTATTTTAATTTTTTAGAGTTGTGAAATTCTAAAGTATGTACATACTTGGGTACTAAGTAATGCACTTCTTTTTTGAATAAATTTAAGAAAAAAAAAACGTTTCGAATTGTTTGTATCTATTGCCTGCATATTATTTCATGGATAATAATATTCCTTTGCCGAACGCGAAACTTCCTCCCGACAAATCTGGGGAATCTTCTTTGAAATTGCTAATCAATGATTGTTTTTGAATTATTCTGAGAATGAAATTTGTAATACGATGGATTTTCAATCTTGCGGTTGCATCGTAAGGATGATACTTGTAATTTAAAAAAATAATATTAAAAGAAAGAGGTCAGATGACATAGATTTAGATTTATCTTATCAGCGAAAAGCTCAGTCTACTTTACATGTTAATTCACAAAATAGATTTTCAATTCTTGGAGAATTGGATATTGAAAAATCTCAAATTAATCCTAGAGATACATGCAGCAAGAAAGCTCCTTCAAAAGATGACGGTTTTTGTCCACCAATTTTCTTATTTAATGTTAACATTAAGCAGTTAGTGGATCAACTGAAGGCGAAAAACGTTATTTTTAAGATTGTTAATAAGAACAATCATTAAAGTAAACTTTATTTGAGGGATGCTGCAGCTCATTCAGAGATGATGAGTCTTATACTCCTAAGGAACTCAAGCATACTAGTGTTGTGTTGCGTGGACTCTATTTTAATACTGATCTAGATGAAATTAAAAGCGAAATTGATCGTTTAGTTCCCAATATTGTTGACACAGTTTCCAAATTTACAACCAATTTTTGAAAGAAAAATAACTTAGATACTGGTTTATTTTTAATCACTCTTATGGTTGGTAAAAAATGTAGGTGAATTAACATCTATACGTTATTTGCTTAGTCAAAGAGTTTCTTGGGAGTCTCCTAAAGTTAATCGAAAGGAAATTCAATGTTGGCGTTGCCAGAGGTGTCCCGCAATTGCAGCAGGCCGTTTAAATGTGTCAAGTGCGAGGAAAGTCATGCTCCAGGTGAGTGTCATTTTATCTCTTCTAAGGAAAACTTACCGTTTTGTGTTAACTGCAATAAACGTGGTCATCCAGCTAATTTTAGAGGCTGTTTAGAATATAAAAACTTTGTGAAAATGAAAGAAAATCTAAAATCTTCTGTAAGGAAAACTAATGAAAAAGTTTTAAGTAATGTTGTCAATGCTGTTAACGGTGCAAATTTTATTCAAAAAGATAAATCTTTTGCTAGTCTATTACAAAATTGTTCATCATCTAAATCTGTTAAGAACAAGGAGTTGCCTGCTTTTATTCAAGAGTTTATAAAAATTGCGTATTCATTGTGTCAACCTGAGCCTTTAACATTGGAAGAAAAAATTGAAACTTTCATAAAAGATTATAAAACTTTGTCGAAAGTCGAAGCTAAAAATCAATGTATAAGTATTATGAATGAAATCAAATTAGTTTATGGTCCGTAATTGTCTAAATTTAGTAACTTTTAACGTCAGATCCCTCATTGAGGTGAGTCGAAGGATTGATCTTATTAATATGTTAAAATATAATAATATTGATGTTGCTTTTGTTCAAGAAACACATTTAAGTTTAGATGGATACTCCTTTTTTAAGGACAAGAGTTCTCATGGTGTCGCAATTTTTATAAAAAATAGATATGAGTGTTCAAGAGTTTTTATTCCTAATATTAAATTTCCTAATCTAATCTAATCCTAATTTTTTTTTTGTCTTTCCAGAACTTTCTGAAGCCACCAGTTGGCCTAGAAGGCTGAAAATTTGTATACTTATAGTACTAAGCGCGACGAAGAACCTAACGAAGCCGGATTTTTCGGCCGTGAGCGGAACGGTGCGCCTGGCATGGATAGGCTTTTAAACTAGTTTAAATTATAAAGTACATAGTCTTGCTACCTTTTCTGACCATTTTCCTCTTAAGTTATAATTAGTATTTCAAAACTTTGATTTTATTTTGAATCCCCCGTCAACTTTTGTTTTTTTGGAAAGAACTAATTGGAATAAATTTAAAAACGAAATAGTTGAGGTTCTCTCGATGCATTCTCCAGATTCTTCGAGGAACTTGTCCAATTTAGAAATGGATAAATATATTGATGAATTCATTACAAAGTTAAATTCGGAAGGTGTTGCTTTGGATGGTAGGAAAGTTGTTATATCCGATAATATAAGGAAATTATTTAGAATTAAATATGTATATGTAATTGGCAAAAGAGGTTAAAAAAATTTATCATAGGACATTTACTCGTTTTTTTAGTAAGCTCATTTTACCGAAATTTACCAGAAAAGTAAAGAAACAGAGCTATTATCTTCAAAATTTTCATCTAAGATATTATCATATCTTCTTTCATCCATATTGAACATAAGTAGTTCAGCGTTTTTAAAACTGACTTGTCCTGGAAAACAATAAATTTCACCAAAAGCTCAAAGAAGCACAAGTTTATATTAATGAAATACACACTTAGGGCATCATTCTTGCTACTTAAAAAAATTATCGCGGACAAATGTGGATATTTTTTTAAAAGCTTAAATAAATTAAGAAAAGCTTACAAATAAAGCTTGCGAATAACCGTAAACAATAATTTGGAACAATAAACTTTTTAATCACGATTTGGAGTATTCTCAAAAAAAGCACAATGGCATAGAACGAACGCATAGCACCCAATCAAAAAATTTAATTTTTGCCCCTTTTCTAGACTATCCGACCATTGTACAATAGTGAGTTCAAATAAAGTATTTTTTAATTGCGTTAGTTGTATATTTTAACTTTGTAGTAACCGTGCAAAAACGTTTATAACTGTATTATTCTTTATTCAGAGCAAGGGCTTTTGGTATTTAAAAATTTCAACATTATAACATTTTCAATATTTTCTTGCAGTAATTGATTGTGGATTTATGCAGGTGAAATGGTTCCAGGCAGAGAGAAACAAGACTAATAAAATAACTGTACCAGTGAGTAAGTTTGTGGCGGAATTACGTTCAAGCTGGAGTAACAAATATAGAAAAGCAGAAGTTTTTCGCCTATACACCAAAGATGATTTTAATAACATGCCGGAAAGATCAGTAGCGAAAATGCGTAGACGAGATTTGTGCTCCGTCATACTGTATCTGAAGACCTTAGCCGTAGATAATATTTTACGATTCGATTTTCCATCACCACCACCAGCAAAAAATGTTTTATCTGCTTTGGAAACTTTATTTGCTTTAGGTATATTTATCATTACAACGACTATTAATTCCTTCCGAATAAAGCAATTTCGTAGATGCATAGTATAACAAATTTACAATATATTTTTTGTGTTCTATAAGTAATTATTACAAATGCATTTTTTAAACAATTTTCAGGCGCCATAGACGACCAAGGACAACTTACCAATCCCGTTGGGTTTTTTATGTCTGATATTCCATTCCGTCCACAGCTAAGCAAAGCTTTGTTTAATTCAAAAGAATTTCAGTGCTCAGAGGAGATTTTAACAATAGTTGTGATGCTACAGGCGGATTTTGTATTTACTGTTACCACAAATCATATGGCTGATTGTCATAAGCAGGTGGCCAAGCGAGCGTTTGAAGCGGCCGAGGGGGATTTGATAACATTGCTAAACGTCTACACAGCATTTGTTGGCAACAATAAAAGCAAAGAGTTTTGCCGCAAGTATTATTTGAATCACCGCAGTTTAATTTGGGTACACAATGTACGTAATTATCTTGCAAAATTGTTGGTTAAAAAGTATAAAATTTCTTTGATATCGTGTCAAGGAAATGTTGAAAAAGTTTTAAAATGTCTCGTTTCGAGTTATTTCATGAACGTAGCTTATTTACATCCATCCGGCGTTTACAAGGATTTGCGTTGCAAATCTGACCTATATATTGATCGCGATTCGTCGATTTATTCGCAGCCACAAGCAAAGTATATAATATATTGCGAATTGTATGAAAAAACTAAGACATATATGAGAAACTTAAGTGTTATAAACGAAGAATGGTTGTCGGAAATAGCTCCACATTATTATGAAACAAAATAAACTACTGAAAAGTTTTTGTTTTAATTGCAAACTTTTCCATATCCAACTATAGTACTTCTAAATAAAAAATATAGTACTTCCATGTTTATGCAAAATAAAAGCCTTTGATTTTATAATTAATGTGTGTTTTTATTAAATGCAATGGTAATGTTTTTCTTTTGGGATTCGGCTTGTTCTGTTGTAAGTGCCTGTACTTTATAGTTTTATGTTATTATTATTTTTTTTTTTTTTTTTTTGTAATTATTGCAATTCAACTGTGTTATGCAATATAAATTTGTATTGTATATTATTTTGTGTGGTGTTTTTAATAAAATTTGACAATGTTTTAAATTGCTGAATTGTTATCATAACTTTGAAAGCGTTTATTTCATCTTTTTTATTCTCAAAATGATGATGATGATGCCCCACATGTGCGCACTTTAAAAGTAAAATTTCGTTTTTCTGGGTTTGCTTCTATATAATATATATACAATTACATGTGATGGGGTTTGGGTATTTCTGTTTGATTTAATTAGGCGGATTGCGACCACTGTCACTGTTGGGTATATACAAAGGTACTGCGGAAGTGTATGCAGAAGGTCGTTGGTAAGTGTCCTCGACCATACCATTTAATGAAAATTCGTCTACCTGTGAAATGACAAGAAAGAATTGAGTGAAATGATTGGTTTGTATAATTTTTTTTGTGATTGAAGTTGAGTTAATCGGAAATCTTTAGTAGTAAGTTCTATAAAGATACCATTTGACGGAGCATTTGTTGATCTTGGCAAGGTCTTTGCTGCTGCTGTTGTTGTTGTTGCTGCTGTGATTGTTGTTCTTGGTCTTTGCTTCGACTGGAACTATTGGCACCTCTCTGTATTGTTCGATCTTCATACCGTGTACGTCCCTGTGAGGCCATAGGCCTGTTAAGTGTACTATTTGAATTATTTGGAGAATGAGCGGACGCACTGTGCGAGTCTATAAACTTTGTTAAGAAGTCTTGTTCTTTCCAACCGTGCTTCTTGTATACATCTCGCAACTCATGATGCTGCCACATTGTAAATAAGACCTGACTAGCAAATTTATTAACACAAGATGTGTATTTCTGACGATGGTTTGTAATATTCATCAGACGTTCAACTCCACCAGCATCCAAAAGAGATCTAGAAAATTCCGCATTTTTCTTAATGACTTCATTAATAGTTGCCAGCACTGCAGTTATTGTATCATCAGAGGTATTTTGATCGTGCTGAGGATTTCCAGATGGCAGCTTTTGTACTAGATCCCGCATTGCATATTTTCCGATCAACTCCTTGTTTCGCTGGTCAATAGCCAAATTGCGTAAGGCGGTAGCTACTGCACACACTACTCGATCAACCTCCATACGTAATAACTCCACTAAAATAGGGAGACCTTTTTCTTTGCGAACAGCAGCCCTTATATCTATGCTGGGCTGCCAATAGCATGCAGAGAGATTTTGTATTGCACCAGCTGCAGCTTCTAAGGTCTCTGGATTGGAACAACTCTGTAGTAGAGCCAGATAATATTGCACTACATCGGGCTGCCATAAATGTTCGTATCCTTTTAGAGGGCCTCGATTAGAAGAATCTGATGTGTTTTTCATTGATCCAGACTGTCCAACGCTACTTTCGTTCTGTAGCTCCATTTGTGCTTGAGCTTTTTTCTTTTTGCTTGTTCCAAAGCAACCCAGATTTTCACCTGAAAACAAATTTAACTTGGAAATTTTTAAGAATTTGTAACAAGTTATCCAGTAGTTTACCTTTAGAAGATGATAAAGCTCTAGTGGGAAGTGAAATCGGTTGCTTGTCATAATTGGGATCATCTACCTCCTGACAACGATACGACAGATTCCGCAATATGCAAACACAATTCTCAACGGTCTTATTACTTATATTGTTCTTTTCGATTGCTTGACGCACCACATATAATAAGCATTCTACTAAATGTTCACAATTTCGCAATTGTGTTCTTGCATATTCACCAGCTGAGCTGACATTTCGCAAAACACCCGATGCATTGCGGAATACTGTGGAAAAGCATGTTTCGCCGGGACATAAGGTATCCCAACCGGAATGTGGATGAATTATATTGCTGACAACAGCTACTAAGCACTCATCAATTATGAAACGTTTAATGTCCTCACAGGAAGACATATTCCACAGAACACCCGTTACCAACTCTCTCACTTCAGATTCTTGTGTACGACACAACAAATTGACCAATGCCGCTAAACCACCAGCGTTTTTTATATCACGTTTGTTTTCATCATTTTGACGTCCATAAGATAAATTTCGCAGTGCTCCGCAAGCATTTCTGGAAAAAATGTTATTTAAACGTGTTTGAATATTTTTACATTAGTACACACTAGAAAACACACACATACTTGTAAATCTCCGGAGCTTCGTAGGACAAGAGCCTTATAAGTGGGGGTATACCACCTAATATGCGAGTTCGTTGTTTGATGGGATCATCCATGTAACATAAATGTTGCAAATACGCGGCTGCATTCGCTTTAATTGCATTGTTTGGATTGTTCAAGAAACTAATAACTTCCGATAAATTCGGGTCCCGCCACCGCATAGTGGAGCAAATGTCGCTACACGAGCCTTCTACGATTTCGTCCTTACCGCCATTACGCATGTGTTGGGATACAACCCCAAATGAGCTAATTGTGAGCTGTGACATTTTATTTTGAAATTCATGTGCATCTTCGAAGTTCTGTTGCGCCAGACCCAAACCACTTGCGATTTCGGCACCATTTCGGTTATCATCGAACATTGGTGGTCTCGAGACATATGCATTTTGTTTGGCACTTACCGAAGGCATAACATAATTGGCTTCCGAAACATAGCCGTATGCTACCGGAGCATCTTCGCCATATTGCGATTCTGACGGAAAAGGAATAACCGGATTTATGCCATATTCTGACATTTCTTCATATTGTGATGGCTGCATGTACCGCAGATTTGTGGGCATCATGCCACTCTGTTCAGTTGGAACACCGACTGTCGCATTAAGCTCCTGTACGGAGCTTGTTAAATTGCTCTGTGATCCAAGTATCTTGGCAGAAGGATGCTCGGTACGGTAAGAACACTGGGAACCCATGCGACCGACGGACATACCGGCAGGTCCTTTCGTCGCATATAACGGAGCGTTTGGATACACAGTAGTGTACTGCCCATATTCCTGCAAAGTTGTATTTTGACCTTCAAAATCAGCTTCATCAGGAATGCATACCGCCGACTCCATTATGTCTGTATAGTGGGTATTGAATTTGATATCAACTAATTTCCTCGTCCTTTATTTCTTTACTCTTGTTGCAACAAACGTTGTTTTATAAATTCTCTCGTCTTCTGAAAAGAAATGAAATAAATATGTTAATGTCGTAAATAGAGATTCACTTGAAACTCTGGCCGGCTAATAAATCATTGCCCGAATCCTTTAATATAACAGCATATGGCATATGTATGTATGTACATATATACCTAAATTACAATGTAATAATTTCATTTTTAGTATTTTTAAAGTAGGTACGTATGTATGTTTGTATATTTATTTTAGAAATTTTAGCACTTCAGTCTCTTAAGAAATTGTAGTTCGATGCGTAATGCATTTACAATGCCATTTGGAGTCCTAGTTTGTCGTCTGTATATAATAAATATGAAGTGAAAATTTGGGCGTAAAACGTCAAAAGTTGCAAGATGATATTGAAGAAGAACAAGCAAGAGCACAAAGACGAGCGACATAACGAGCAAAATATACCACAGCAGCAAAAATTTGTTTTACATTCAACGTATTCAACATGCTACACGGTTCATACATACATGTTAATATGTATATAGGATTGGATACGGATACATATGTGTGAGCATAGATATGCATGTAAATATGTATGTAAGAATATTCAGATATTTATATACATAAGTGTGTGTGGATGTTCAATCGTGCATACAAAAGTTAGTACACCACTCGGAATACATGACTATGTAGATACATAAATACATATCTACGGCCAAACACGCAGTGTATACTTCGTTGTATAATATTGATTTTTTCCAAAAACACCCGATATTGCATTTTGGTGTTTAATATGTGCAAATATTTAAGTAATTATTTACATAAGTACATACTTGCACTACAATAAAATCATATCACTTTAAGAAGTAACCATTCTATATTATAAAATAAAAGTTTGTGAACTATTTGGCACATTTTCTCACCAATAGAGACTAGAAACTTAATATTAGTGAAAGAATTTGCCATTAACTTTCACTACGAATAGCTATTGTTTTGACCGCACCTGTACATACAGTTACATGCATATATACTTAGAATGTAGACATGAAAACATTTCCCAATATAAAATGCAGTACTTACACATTAAAAACTATTTTAAATTAATTTTCGTATTTAATATTACCCGGCTTATTGAAATTTTATATTGATATCTTGTTTTAATACATAAAACTCGTCCATTTTAAGTATTTTCTTCCTATTTTGTTTTCTTTCAAAAATGTATGTATTGGTCTCTTCAAATAGTACACAAAGAAAAAACTTGGACGCCAGTTATTGTTCACAATAAATGTCAAATTTTTCGCAGCTGATACACAGATGGATGTTCATATAACAATCTCAAAAGTTAACACAATATCACACGACAAGATGAAGCACTTGCTTCGCTTTCTGAAGCATGTTTAGTCTAAGATAACACACGGCGATTTTAGTTGCCCAACTATTTCAGAATTCTCTTTTGAACTCGCTTTTATTTTCACACACGACGAAAGTCTATTTATTAAATACAAACACTATACTTCATAAATCCTCTACATGGCGATCCTATAATACAAGCCCGCTGGCGAAAACAAAGAGCCACCGGAATACAAGGCAACACCGCTAGAAGCTCGCGCTAAGCGGCTTACATTAGAGGCAATCCAAAGCCAATTTTAAAAAAAAATAAATAAATAAATAAAAATAAAAAAAAAGACCTTCCGTACATTTTATGCGTAAATTCAAAATATAAAAAAATAAAATCTATTAATATTTATCTTAAAACAAAACATTACTATTTCATTATTATAATACACACACTATGCAAAACCACACTATATACTTAAATGAATTTGTAGAAATTTAAAAAAAAAAACGGATTGAAAAACATAAAAAAATATCTTTAAACAAAACATGAATATTTTTGAAATTTAGATTACGTTAAAAAAAAAAAATAATTAATGAAAATATTGCTTAAATGTTAAATAATTGTAATAGTACTACTGAAAAAAAAACAAAACATTAATAAAAATCTACACAGCATAAGCTTTTTTTTTAGACAAGAAAAATAAAAGAAAAATTAAAAAATATACAAAATAGAAAAAGCAAATAAGAAAAAACAAAAATTCATTTTAATTAATTAAAAGAAAAAATAAAAAAAAGAGTAGACCTCCTTATTTATTAATAAAAACAAAACTCAAATATTTTATGCACTTTAATGATGCAAACACAAAATTATTTTCTCAACAACAAAAAAAAAAAAAAAAAAAAACACCAAAATTGAAGGTACTTAGTTGATAAATTGAAAAAAAAAGAAAAAGAGTATTAGCAAAGGAAAAAAATAAACATGTTTTTTTTTTAAATATTTCAAACAAAAAAAAATATAATAATTTAAACAATTAATAAATCATAAAGACAGAATTTATTCCTTTACTATTAAAAATCAAAAAAAAATAATCTCGAAAATTAAAGAAAGAAAATTAAAGAAAGAAGATTAAGAAAAGAAAATTAAAGAAAGAAAATTAAAGAAAGAATATTAAGAAAGAGAGAAAATTAAAGAAAGAAAATTAAAGAAAGAAGATTAAGAAAGAGAGAAAATTAAAGAAAGAAAATTAAAGAAAGAAGATTAAGAAAGAGAGAAAATTAAAGAAAGAAAATTAAAGAAAGGATATTAAGAAAGAAATTAAGAAAAAGAAAATTTCATTCCTAAGAGGAAGCCTGATCAACTTTCATTTGGGAATGAACTTCTATACACATGTAGTATCGCGCAATTTGGAGATAGTGAGATGTAGTGATAATCCATCTAGCACACAGATGCATTTGGAGAAACTACTCTCAAAAATGCTATTGATAAATTTTATGCTACAAATGAGTTCTTAAAGAAACATTTAAAGAGGTATTAAATTAATTAATAATTTTCGTCATTAGAAAAATTTAAACACGTCAAATAAAATTTAAAATTCAAAAGAAAGAAAAATTTTAAGTAAAAAAGGAATAAACTCTGTCATTCAAAAACTCTGTCATACATTTAAACTCTGTCATACATTTAAACTCTGTCATACATTTAAACTCTGTCATACATTTCAACTCTGTCATACACAAATTTAAACAAATTTAAATATTAAAAATTTTAATTCATAAAAATTGTAAAATTTTTCTTAAGGGGTAGGGTGTAGTGAATCTTACTTTGATTATTACATTTGTAATTTTAGATCTGCCCTCGTAACCTTAGTTTTAAGTAAATTCCTTTAATAACAATACATAACAACAATGCTATGCTAAAATTAAGCAAATTCCTGTAATGTAAAAATACAACAACTAGTATACCTTATTTTAATTGTTATTTTACACAACAACTTTTGCTACTTTTATTATACATTACATTGTTAGTGTATACCACAAATTATGCTATTGAATAAGGAATTTTTGTAGTTTTAAGGTACTGTTATTTTAGTATATAAGGAACAAATTTTTATAAAATAAATCAATCTATACTTTGCCTTGAATCGGCACCACTTTTAACTCAGCCTCAAATCGGCTCATATTTTATTTAAAATACAGGCATTTAATCTGCCTTGGATAAACACCAGCCAGTGGCGTTTTTAAGCGCCGGCACTATTATTTATTTTACTTAACCTTTAACTACTGTGGTGGTGGTAAATTTTACCCTCTATGATGAAACAGAACACGTCCGCAACTTCAAGCAAAAACGCCTCTCAGAGAAAATAGGCCCATAATTGAAGCGTCGGCTTCAACTTCATTCACATTTCCAATTTTTATCCACAAGTCTTGTTTTTGTACATTGATGACTGAAAATTATATATGAAATCATGTTTATGCACTTCTGCAATCAATTTTTCGACAATATTACTCATTTTATTTACAAATGTAGAAAATTATAAATATATTGCTCTTTGAAATTTTTTTTGATTTTCTTTTGTTCTTATTTTTCTTTGGTTTTGTTTACAAATTGTATGAAATATAATAAAAGTGTGGTAGCATTGTTGAGAGCATTTTACTCTGAGAGTGAGAGCATAAGAAAAGTCGCTGGCAAAATAAAATAGATTCTATGATGAAACAGAACACGTCCGCAACTTGAAGCAAAAACGACTCTCAGAGAAAAAATGCCCAGAATTGAAGCGTCGTCTTCAACTTCATTCACATTTCCAATTTTTATCCACAAGTCTTGTTTTTGTACATTGATTACTGCAAATTATATATGAAATCATGTTTATGCACTTCTGCAATCAATTTTTCGACAATATTACTCATATTATTTACAAATTTAGAAAATTATAATTATATTGCTCTTTCAAATGTTTTTTTGATTTTCTTTTGTTCTTATTTTTCTTTGGTTTTGTTTACAAATTGTATGAAATATAATAAAAGTGTGGTAGCATTGTTGAGAGAATTTTACTCTGAGAGTGAGAGCATAAGCAAAGTCGCTGGCAAAATAAAATAGATTCTATCTCACGATTGCTTTCAGCCGCGTCTTTTATATGCCAAATTGTATGAAGAAAAACGTCAAGCCCCAGTTCTGTTTCATCATTCTATCTCACGACTGCTTTCAGCCGCGTCTTTTATATGCCAAATTGTATGAAGAAAAACGTCAAGCCCCAGTTCTGTTTCATCATTCTCTTATATATTTTTTTAATTTACTCTCTTGAGCTGAGAGCTATCAATTTTATTCTCTTTGTATCTTCTCATAATCCCATTACTATTATTCAGTTGTGTTTTGATCGTCGTGGGTATCGTATAGGCGGATATATATACGTGGTGGTGTAAAAATTACCACTCGTCCGGGCATACGTTTTTTTTTATTGGAAATATTTTTACCAGTAGAGCCGACCACAGTTGCCAGGAAGCTGTGTTACATATGCCCTAGTAGGTTAAAGCGAAAAACTACACATGTTTGTCTGTTTTATTGCAAGCCTATGTGTATGGGATGCAGTAAACGCGTATGCGTGAATTGTGCAAGTAAGGAATTAGATAAGTAAAATTCCTAAAAATGCATTGATCTCAATTTTTTTTTTTCAATATAACTTTTCTTTGTTTTCTTTTTTATTATTAATGTTATACATTTGGCTGTGAAAAAATGCCTTTTATGTTTTTGTTATTTTTTTTATAAGTTTTTTTTTTTTAAAGTTATGTTTGTTCCTTTTTTTAGTTTTAAGAAATGTGAATATGAAATAAAATCCTTGTTTTGTTTAACTAGAAGTTTGATTTCTTTATTTCATTACTTTATTAATTTAAAAATGTGTCATCTAATTCCAATTAAAAGCAAATAAATAAAAAAAAAACTTTTTTTTGGCAAAATTTTTTAAAAATTAAAAAGGGGTAAAATTTACCACCACCACAGCATATACGCCAAAATATTTCACCTCAGTAGTTAAAGGTTAAACTCTTCATTTCTTCATAAATCCTCCACAAAGTTTTTGTTGTGTTTTTTGCATCTAGTTCAGATAAACTTCCGATAAATTACGATAAAATTTAGAGAAGACAGCAATTTTTCATGCTTCGCAAGTAGATTCAATATGAATCTACATGCTTCGCTCTCATAATTTTGTATGGCGAAGCATGTTGCTTCGCTCATGATTGGAATAGAGAGCGAAGCATGTTCCATGTGAACCTAGTGTAACTCGCAGTCTACATTAGTTATCGATTTGTTCGGCCAATGAACAAAAATTTGTTGTAGAAATTTGATAAGCAGAAAACCATAAGCTTACCGTCTACTGAGGCCGAGTATGTTGCTGCAGAAGAGGGTATCTGGTTGAAAAGGCTATTAGATTAATTTAAAGTAACTCTACATAATGAATAATTTTCGATACGTATTGATAATCAAGGGGCCAAATGCGATGCTGAGCAGTTGGAGACAAGGCGATCCAAGCACATCGAATTGAAGTACCACTTCATAAGACAACAGCTTCAAGACGGGAAGATAAAGCTGCAGTATGTACAATCGGATGACCAAGTGGCAGATATATTCACTAAACCTCTTTCTAAAACTAAATTTTATATTTTTAAAAGCTTGCTTGATGTTGGCATATACATAAAACTAGATATACATATACATATAAGATTATGGAGGAGTGTTGTGATATGGTAATCTAATTTATTATCTAAGTCTGTGTTCAGACGATGCAAGTCTTAATGATGAAACAGAACTGGGGCTTGACGTTTTTCTTCATACAATTTGGCATATAAAAGACGCGGCTGAAAGCAGTCGTGAGATAGAATCTATTTTATTTTGCCAGCGACTTTGCTTATGCTCTCACTCTCAGAGTAAAATTCTCTCAACAATGCTACCACACTTTTATTATATTTCATACAATTTGTAAACAAAACCAAAGAAAAATAAGAACAAAAGAAAATCAAAAAAAACATTTGAAAGAGCAATATAATTATAATTTTCTAAATTTGTAAATAATATGAGTAATATTGTCGAAAAATTGATTGCAGAAGTGCATAAACATGATTTCATATATAATTTGCAGTAATCAATGTACAAAAACAAGACTTGTGGATAAAAATTGGAAATGTGAATGAAGTTGAAGCCGACGATTCTATTCTGGGCATTTTTTCTCTGAGAGTCGTTTTTTTTTCAAGTTGCGGACGTGTTCTGTTTCATCATTTATTTTTAAGCTTATTAGCTTTTAGGAGAGAGAGACAGGGGGAAAAAAACGAGTACACGCTCTCGTGTACTAAGACTTGGATAGTGTGAACACAGACTAAGTAATTGACAACACTGTTTTTCTTGTTTCCCTGCAAAAAAATTAGACTAGTCCATACATGCGTGTATGGACTACTACGCAATGGAGTGGGACTACTCCAAAACTAATCCAAATGCATGGAAAAAACATGGTCCAATTTACATTACGATGTCCTAGGGCTGGACCACGTAACGCAGAAACTACTCTTTGTTACTACTCCAAGAGGTACCCACAGGGATTAGTTTCGAAACTACTCTATTTTGCTACTCCATGGAGTACCCACAGAGGTACTCCAGTAAAAATTTATACATATATATATATATATATATATGTATCTTTGTCACTAATATAATTCAATGATATTTTAAGCGCATACAAATGTGCGAATTCAGCCCTTACATTACATTATAAAAAAAATACAAATTTAAATTTAGAAATTGAAAAAACACGAGCTAAC
The DNA here is from genome assembly GCA_947311025.1 of Lypha dubia. Taxonomy (NCBI): domain Eukaryota; kingdom Metazoa; phylum Arthropoda; class Insecta; order Diptera; family Tachinidae; genus Lypha; species Lypha dubia. The sequence continues at coordinate 1,037,056 of OX371264.1, read as the reverse complement.
TTTGGCCCCATCATGAATATTTTTGTTTAAATTATGCTTTTTGTTTTTGCATAACCACTAAATACATACAAACCACATTTTGTTTTGTTTTGTATACAGATTTTTTTGGACAATATTGGCTAATTTTTACACAAACAAAATGCATGTCGCCTTTTATTGTTGTGTTGATAAGCACACCTTATATTATTACACCATGTTCACATACAGTACTTCTCCAGCTATGTACAGACGATTGGCAGATCTTACAATATTGTCAGAAAAATGTCTCACAACCGTCTAAACTTACAATTTTTGTCTTGCAACGTTGCAAGAAAAAGCATTGTCACTTCATTGTAAGACAATAATATTGTCAGACATCTCACAATCGTGAGAACACTCTACTTTGCCATTATCAGATAATTGTCAGACATTGTAAGCTCTTGTTTTATTGGCAGATGTGTTTAAATTAATGCATCTGACAATGGCACCATTGTAAGATAATTTTTCTGTTGGCAATGCTGTCCATAAATACTATTGGATTTGACAGTTCTGACAAAGCTTAACAATGCATCTGGCAATATTGCCACACAACAAGCTGACAACCGTGTAAACTGACAATTTTTGTTGGCAGATAATTATCAAAATTGTTTAAAAACATACAACAAATAATTTTCCATTATGAATGTCTTTACTTTTCTAAAAAATTTTAAAAGCAGTTTTTATGCTTTGTAATTCACAAAAATATATTTGTGAGTTTTTGTATAAATAGATGAGCTTCAAAACTTTTTAAACATAAAGGGTAAAACATCTACTGATGAGTTGGTATGGCTACCAATGAAATATATATTTAGAAAATAAATAAAATTTAAAACATAAATACTTGAGTACATGCTCAAATAAATGTAGAATTTTGAAAAAGTTTATAATTAAATCAATTTTCAATGATTTTCTCTGTTAACAAAGTAATCATTGTGCCATCATCATCCGTTATTGCGTTAATGTCAGTTGAAAAAGGCAACGGATGACGTATGATGGAGTCTTTGTGCCCGGCCTTATATTGTAATAATTGGATACATTTGGTTGAAAATGAAAGTGTACAAAACCAAAACAAAAAACTTTGCTTTTACAAAATATAATATATTATTCAAATAATTATTCTTCTATTCAAATAAATTTGTATTAATTAATAAAACCAAAAAAACCAAATTTTTAACCAATCGCTATTTAAAAAATTTGTGTCGACAAAAAGCATTTTTGATCGCCTTGTTTGGCTACAAAACGCCATAACTGACAACAGTCACTGACGGTAATAGGAAACCAACACTTTTTTGATATGGCAGTATTGCTCAACATTTTTCCGATTGTCAACATTGCTCCAATTTTTTTTCTTATTATGTGGTAACATCGAACACCAACACTTCACGAATACATGAAAATCAAATATGGCGGATGCTTTAATGTGAAGTGAAGAGTTTCTCAGTGTGCGTGCGGAAAAGTCAGTTTAAAAGTAATAGAAATATAATTTTTAAAAAGAATTTGTTTAACGATTTAGATTTAATGTAAGTGAAGTGTTAATTCAGATAAATATGTATTGTTGCAAAAACTTGAGAAGAAAATATAACATCAAGGTTTTTCTTAGCACATACACTGTTAATTGCCACTATATACATACATACATATTTACATATATATGGAGCTTCTCGGAGGCTCTCAAACACACACCTACGTATGTATTTATATCGAACTGTGGATGTGTATATACATGCATATAGATATGAATATATATATGTATATACATTCATATATACTTCAACCTTATACATATTTTCTCCATTATATATAGTGTAAAATATTTATTTTTAATAAATCTTAGCTGCTATGCGGCAATAAAAAGTTAAAACTTCAAACTGTTTTATGCAAATAACACCAGTGAAATATAGTCGAAAATGTGTATTATTATAAAATTGAGTTAAATATAAATAAAGAAAACATCAAATTAAAGAACATTGAAATTAAACACATTCGATAGTTTGCAACAATTTTTTTTAACAATAAAACAAACAAACTGCCTAGGTTTTTCGTGTGATTGTGAAGTAACAAAAAGAAAATTGTTACGTTTCATTTTCTTAACCACTCGCTGATGTTATGAATTGGTTAGCTGTGTGGTTTATGGTGTATATACAACTACCCGAAGCAAATATACATACATATGTTTTTTTTCAATTGTCTGAAATATATTAAAAGAAACTATTTCTGGAAAAAGGAATACTGGATACAAAAAGTTTTATAACGTTATATAGAATACTAAAAACATTCAAATCACAGTAAGTAGAGATTCAAGAAAAGTCTGTTCTATTTGGGTCAACAAACATCTTCATAGTTAGTAGTCGGAATATGTCTGCTAATGTTGGTCGGTATAAGTGTCACGATTTATTATCGTTTCTTCAATGTAAATGCTTTGCTTATTAAGAATTTTATTGAAATATGTATTGCAATTTTTCTTTGTTAAAGTCGTTTTTATGTATTTATTTCAATAAAATAGGAACTCAGGAAAGATCCGTTTCGGTATCAAGCTACACACGCAAATTTATTTATGTAAATATATACATAAATACTTATTGTATCTGCAAATAATTTAAATATACATACTTCCATTTATTAGGAACTATCCCAACATTATTATCTTGAAGAACTGTACGCGATATTAGGATATGTAATTGAAAATAATACTTGGAAGTGAGCATTTTATTTAAAAATAAAATTTGGTTTTGTGCTAACAAAGCATTATATTCTTACTTGCTAAATATCTTTCCAATCGTGTTAGTTTCTTGCTAGCTTTGTACGTTTACTACTTTCAATGGGTAAAAATGGAATTAAAACTAAAAAGCTGATAATGAATTCATCTCAAGAAACTTAATAAGGTCGTTAATCGAATAATTCGGTTTATTCTACATATGTAGACTTAAACTTCGAAATCTCTTTTCTGCTCATGTCGTAAGTTTTCTAGGTCATTCTTTTTCCAAGTATATTGGCCTATTTTAAGACCACTTACTTAGGCAGACTAAGTATTTGCATGGTAAATACCTTTGTTTTTTTGTAGTTCAATTACGTTGCATCAAATTATAATAGATAGAATTCAGAACGACGTTTTTGAAAATCATTTTGTAAGGAGTTAAAATGTTTTTTTAATTTTTTAAGCTCCTTTTCCATTTAAATATACTGCTGCCTAAATATGTATATGCTGTTTTGCGTTCACTTTATGTACATATATACATATGTACATACATATGTATGTACTATATAGCTTAATTAAAATTTCATTTTTAAAGTGAAATAATATAATTAATAGACTTTCACATAATTAAATTTTGAAAATTTGACATTTATTTTGTTGTGGGTTAGCATAATTTATATGCATTTCGTTGGGAGCTAAAGATCCTATCATCAGTAGATTTTTACCACTTGTGTTTGAAAAGTTTGCGAATTATTTTTTTTTTAAATTTTGTGCATATTTAACCTAGCCCTGGTTATAACGAACAAATTCTGAGCAAAAAAGCCTTTGGAAAGCCTCTATACAACGAACTACTATTTATACTATTTATAGCGAATCAATAGCTACATATAATAAAGTATTTTCGGATCCCCTTTGGAATTCGTTATATCGAAATTTTACTGTAGAATTTTTTCTCATTTTCTCAATATATTTGGTAAATCTTTAATATATATCGTGAATAATAATGCTCCCAGAATAGAACGTTATGGTAATCCATAATAGCGATGTTACGAATATCAATTTTTAGTATTCGCGAATGCAAATACTAATAGTACTTTTTTAAAGTTTAGAGCCAGTTACTTATTTACTTACTTAGTAGAGTATCCACTCGATTAATCTTTGTTCGATTAATCGACTAAAGTTTTTCCATTATTTGATCGAATAATGAAAAAAGTTAAATTCGATTAACGAATAACTCAAACAATTGATGTCAATTAATCAAGTAAAATGAATAATTTATTTCTGAAGCTACGTTCACATTTATCAAATATTTGTGGCAAAAAACGTAACCAAGAAAGAAACTAATCATTTATTTCCTTTAATTCCAATTTTTTTTTAATTATGGGCTTGCTGGACGTTGCCATTAAAAAGCTCAGTAAAGATTCCGCAACATTAATTGAGTTGAATGGAATAATAAAGTTCTTAATCAACAATTAGGAAAATTTTCAAAAAACATTTACTTGCTTGCCTTAAGGCCAGAATAAACGAGAGGCGAATTAAGGTAGTTGTACACTTGTTCTTTATTTTAATTCCGCAAGGTTCCCAATAATGATATATTTTTTAGAATATAGCTCAAAAGCTGAAACAAAAGACTTCGCAATCAATTTGTATAATCGGTTGTTTCGCATTGAATCTGATCAGAATGTATCAGACGACGATATTTTAGAAGAAGAAAATCTGGATCTAAATGAAAACAATCTCTTGTGGGAATTTAACAATAATTAATATATTGCTGTACATTTTATGTACTTTTTTCGACTTTATGTATTTTTTTTAGAAAGTATGTGCAAAATACTCGCTTCAATTAGGCGAATACGAATATCTTAAAATAGGCGAATAATCGAATACAAGTATTAGTAACATCACTACCCAATAGTCGTTATTAATGGCATTTGATGTTACTTTATTCACTTTTGTTATTTGTTTTCTTGCCGTCAAACATGATTCAAACCATTTTAATTCTGTATCGTGAATTCCGCAACAAAAAATTTTTTTAGAAGAATTGTTTCAAATGCTCTTAAAATCAAGGAAAATTCTAAAAACTTTATTATTTTTTCAATATTTTTTCCACCTGTTAATATTATATTTTATTAAAACTATTTAAAAAGAATGAGTTTAACTACTGTACTATTTCTCGGCTGTCATAAATTTTTTACGGTAGTGCGCCAGGCCAAGTTCGGCCACACAGTGTGTATATTTACACGAAACCATTCGAGCTGTTTTTACCCCCCTCATAACTTTGCTCCTCTTGATCATAATAGAATGAAACTTGAAACATAAGGTCTGCCCACAGAGGTGACCTCACACCTTGACCTTGAAAGCTCTACCATAAATGCTTCCCGAGATATTAAGGTGTGAAAAGTCCATATTTTAGTACATATTCACTGACTCATCAATATTATTGAGCACTTCCAGTAAAGCTAGAGAGCTGAAACTTGGTACACAGGTAGGTCTTGGTGAGAAAATAACCAGAAAAATCTGAAAACGGGCACTTTCCACCCGGGGTTCTTGATAGGTACAATTCCATCTCATTTCTAGGCAACCTATAAGCTTGGCAATATTTTTCCCATATTAGAAAGGCAAACAAATTTTGCCAAGCTTACAGGTTGCCTAGAACTTGGTCCTTATTTTGATCTCAGTACTTTTTACGGTCGAAACTTTTTGGATACGAACTTGGCCTTATTTTCACATTTATATTTTTGTGTGGATTGTACTTAATTCGCCAATATTGAGATATACTTCTCTTACAAAACTGGAAAACTTGATTGCTAGTACGCAACCCTTTCTGACTCGATTCTGGTTTTTCTTTTAAGTACAGGGAAATATGCTCTCCTGAAGTCATGGGTTACATCATTGTTGTTTACTTAAAAATTCGTAGAATCTGCTATTTGCGTCACATATTTTTTTGCCGTTCAGAAATATTTTTTTCTTGAATCTAAGAATATTTTCAGTAATTTTTAGGTTTGATATTTGTTGATGTAAAGAGAAAATTTTTTAAATATTACTCCTTTTAAGATCGCCATGTTTGTCATAATAGCCGAAGCTGTGTTTGGTTGAAATGGCATATATTTTGTTGTTTGGTATTTTTTATAGCAGCATATTTTTTGAAAGAATAATATTCTGTGTGTGTTTCTTTTAATTTTGGTATGGATAGCTATTTTTCATTGACAAGAAGTTTTTGCTGATCCATTTATTACAGAGAATTTATTTTCATTTTGTGTGCTATGAAAATAATTTTACTATGCAGATATTTCTGGCGCTACTTAATATATTATTTGGTTTGCAAATAATTTTTTAAATAAATATTTTTCTAGTTTTCATATAAAATTATGGAATAGGGGAATTTTTAGTAAATTATTCGTTTTTTTAAACCCTGCATATATTTATTTATTACCGTTATCACTCTCATAATTGTTTAATAGGCGAAATAAAAAGCAACAAGGACAAATTTGCAAAAAAATGATAAATCGTATTGAAAATTTGGTTACATTGCTAATAAATGATTTTTTATCGCAAGGACACAAAGCAAAAATTTGTTTAAATAATTATCTCACCGAGAGCAGTAGTGGTAATATCGCTGAAGTAAGAGAAAATAATATTGGCATCGGAATAAGCGATAGTGAGCCAAGAGTGTTATCATTAGATAAACTTTGTTACTCTCGTTTTCATAGTAGACAGAGATTCGCATCGTTTTTATATGTTCTAGCGGAAGTGCATGAATTATTTCTGTTTCGAAGCCATTGTACTTACCGTCAACTGTACTATAGGAATGTAAATATTGAATGCAATAGATTACAGATACAATGTGCCGTTAATGACGTGTGTCACGCCTTAGGTGCAACATCGTGGGACTTGGGAATATTTGCTGCGGGAAAATGTTTTATATCAGGTATATAGTAAATAACATACATACATACATATGAACATATAAGTTATGTTGACAAGCATTTCTAAAGTTGTATTATTCTTCGTTATAGGACCTTTACTTGCGCATATGAGTAATGGCGATATCATTGATTGCAATGCCTTTAAGGGAGCAACTCTAATGCCACCGAATTTTTCCTATATTGATAAATTTGAAACAACAGCGAAACTTGTATTAGTTGTTGAAAAAAATACTGTGTTTCAAAATTTAATTGCCACCGATATTTTCTCTTTGTTAAGTGGTAATATAATCTTGGTAACGGCTCGTGGTTACCCTGATATATGTACGAGATGGATTTTGAACAAACTATGGACAGAAAACGATTTAAGCATTTATGTATTGGTTGATGGCGATCCATTTGGCATTGAAATAATGATGATTTATCGCTATGGCTCTTTGGCACAAAACCTAAATACATTCAATCTTACATGTCCGAATTTGAAATGGTTGGGTATACATCCCTCCGATATCACTCATATGGCTACTCAAACAGAACCTTTATCAACAAATGATCTACATAAAATAAACTCACTATTACGTCGTACTTATTTGGACGATGAAATTCGAAAAGAGTTGATGTTACTCCAGATGCTGCAGCGTAAAATAAAGATTGACAATATTCCAACGAATATGTTTTCTACATTCATTATCGAATACATTATAAATAAAATAAAGCGAAAAATTTTGTTATAAATCGAACTGGTTAAGCATAAACATATACAAAGCATGTCTAGGTTTTGTTCAAAAAATAACGGAAATGTGATATCACATGAATGTATGATTGCAGCTGGTTGCTTCTTAATCCATTAAGTTTTTGTAATATCCTTTTATCAGCTACATTAAGCATATTTTTTAATCACTTTCAATGTTTTGTACTTTTAAAAATGAACAGAACATTTAATTGTACTTGTACCGCTATTTTAGACATTTTTATATATTTTATGTACAGTAAAACTGGCTTATAACGTAATCGGTTGTAACGAATTCTTGGTTGCATCCAACAAATTACTAAGATCCCAGATTTTGGTTTCCATATTTATACAAAAATTCTACGTTAAGGCGATTAATTTTAAAACAAATTCTGGTTTGTAACGAACTAATTTTTACGGTCTCACGTATAGTAAGAAAAAAGACAGTGCAGAGCCGCTCTTTTCGGTTTTTTTTTGCATTTTGCATAAAGAGCGATGTCAATTAACTATTGCGCTTGCTCTGCGAAAGTATTTTCGGTCTGGTAAAAATGTTATAAAAATATTTTTTTTTTTAATTAACATTGAATTCAATATATCACAACACAATTAACATTAAAATGTATAGTGTGTATCTAGGCTGTTTTTTCATATATAAATATCAAAAAATATTAACAAATTTTTATAAGCTTTATAAAAGTTAAGAATAATGAAAATCCTACAGGAAATTAAGTTATTATTGGTGTAAAAAACAATGAGCAATAATGTGATTAATTTCCGGTGGGACCATAATATAATTAGATATGTAATTAAAAAACAAAACAATAAAAATTCATTGTGTAAACAAGAAACAATCATTTAACATTTATATTTTTACTAACTAAATATCTATAATTCTGCGCTAAATTTTCTGTATCTACTTTGAAATTTATTCTTTGTGTTGCTGATGTATTAATTATCTCTAACATTTCTAACATCAAACGCTGTTTATAATTATTTTCTGTATTCAGAATTAAAACATTTTCAAAGTTAGGAAAGTGAACTAATCTGGAACAATGAGATGACAACGCTGTCTTCTGTGAATTGATATGCCTATATTTCTGATATGAATTATGACCTGCGATTTGTCGATTGTCCATTTACGATTGTTCATTACTAATATTCAGCAAACACTCATAGTAGTCCATTATATTCAAAGTAGTCTACTTTAAAATTTAACGTGTTGTTGTTTCACTTTAGCAGAGCCCGCAAAAACATCGCATTATCTATCAGTGCTTTGATTTTCAATTGTGCACAAGATTATATTTTTAAGCAATTTTATAATATCTTAAAGTTTTAACTGTGGTCAGATTGTAGCGAGAAGAGTGAAATAATTACGCTCAAAAACGAACTTTTAATATGTGTTGCGTATATATGTATATATATCTACATATATAATTTCCGTAAATTTTTTTTTGTCTTTCCAGAACTTTCTGAAGCCACCAGTTGGCCTAGAAAGCTGAAAATTGGTATACTTATATTAATAACCGCGACGGAGAACCTAACGAAGCAGGATTTTTCATTTTCGGCCTGTGAGCGGAACGGTGCGCCTGGCATGGAAAGGCTTTTCAACTAGTATATATATATACATATATACATATATATATATATATTATATTCAAAGTAGTCTACTTTAAAATTTAACGTATTGTTGTTTCACTTTATATATATATATATATATATATATATATATATTGTTTCACTTTATATATATATATATATATACATATATTCAAATTCAGGAAATATTCGTAAGTTTCGGGACAGTCCCTAAACTTTTCATAGTAGTCCATTATATTCAAAGTAGTCTACTTTAAAATTTAACGTATTGTTGTTTCACTTTATATATATATATATATATATATATATAAGTAGACTACTTTGAATATAATGGACTACTATGAAAAGTTTAGGGACTGTCCCGAAACTTACGAATATTTCCTGAATTTGAATATATATATATATATATATATGCGTTAAGTTTAGGAACAGTTTTTTGCCTTTTTCAAATTCAGGAACAACGGGATATATATATATATATATATATATATATATATATATATATATATATATATATATATATATATATATATATATATACATATATATATATCAAATTCAGGAACCATTCGTAAGTTTCGGGACATTGCGTTAAGTTTAGGAACAGTTTTTTTTGCCTTTTTCAAATTCAGGAAAAACGCGTAAGTTTCGGGACAGTCCCTAAACTTTTCATATTCGTAAGTTTCGGGACATTGCGTTAAGTTTAGGAACAGTTTTTTTTGCCTTTTTCAAATTCAGGAAAAACAAAAATATACATATATATGAAAAGTTTAGGGACTGTCCCGAAACTTACGCGTTTTTCCTGAATTTGAAAAAGGCAAAAAAAACTGTTCCTAAACTTAACGCAATGTCCCGAAACTTACGAATGGTTCCTGAATTTGACAAATGGTAAAAAAAACTGTTCCTAAACCTAACGCAATGCACACATATACCCGGTCTGATTGGTATTTGCAGTGACGGTGAAGTCACCAATACGGGCATGGAAAACGGTATATTACGACGATTTGAAGTAATGTTAAACCTAGATAACGATAGAATTTTATCGGAGCCGCCATTCACTGCAAACATACCCTATGACCATTTGCTCGAATAAATAGAATTTGACGATCAACCGTTTCCGGATCCAAACATTCCTCCACACATTCAAGGAACAGAGCGATTTGTGCAACTATTGACTAGCGTTTCACGTCGAACAATTGAAAAAAATCCCAATGGTGGTATGGCAGTCACGGTTGAAAGTCGAAATGCAATACCTAGGATGGACAGCAAACAGGACCTTAAAAATAAAGAAATTTTCGCACTGTTTTTGTTTTGCGTTTACATATAAAATAATTTTGTTTATGTATGTTTTGCCGGAAGATGAAAATAATTAATTAATTAATTTGATATTTTGAAAACACCGCAAAATTTTTAATTTTAATTTTTATGAGTGGACTCGTAAAAGAAGTTAACATAAAAAGCTATCAATTTTGGGATCATTTCGAATATACATATGTATTTGTTTATACGTTTTTATTTTTTATCTATATTTAAGCATATCAAAATAAAAAGAAATACAAAAATATATGAAAAAAAAATTCCCTCGTTAAAAACCGGAAGCTCGATTTTGATTTTAGACCCATGGTTTCTTGGGCAAACCTTCTAGAATTCGTCGTAGGTTACGATTTTGACAACCGCTTGGTAGTGAAATAAATTGACCCACTCTAATATATATGTATATATATATATATAAATATATATATATATAAATATATATATATATAAATATATATATATATAAATATATATCGAGTCATAACCGCAAAAATAGCTTAAACGACAAAAACAATTTTAGGTTAAGTGACAAGCCTCTGTCACGAAAAAATACAAAGAATCAATCAATGCACTCTTAAAATTTGTTTTGCTATAAATTGTGGTGCGAATTATTTATTTTCTTAAATAAAAAATTAAAATTGAAAACCACGTCGCTTAAGCTATTTTTGCGGTTATGACTCGATGTAATAAATAAAATGAATAAGTCTCGGGTTATCAATTTTGCGGTTTCAAAAGTAAACGTAAATAAAACACATATAAAATATTTTTTTCATGATATTTCTTTTTTATTATAAAGTTTGAACGTTGACATTATGTATGAAACACTACATCATTTAAATGAACACTACGCGAAGTGTTGCAAGCATTGATTCTTTTGAGGTAATTTTCGACCACTTTTTGACACATATTGGGCGGTATCTCAGCCATAACTTAACGAATGTTGGTTTTTAAGTGCTCAAGAGTTAAAGGTTTATCTGCATAAACACGGTCTTTCGCGTAGCCCCACAAAAAAAGTCTAATGGTGTCAAATCGCATGATCTTGGTGGCCAGTTGATATCGCCACGACGAGAAATTACGCGGCCAGGAAATGTCTCTTGCAATAAAGCCATATTCGCTCGAGTTGTGTGGCATGTGGCACCGTCTTGTTGAAACCAAATATTCTCCAAGTCGTATTATTCAATAGCAGGCAAAAAAAGTCGGTTATCATATGACCATAACGCTCCGAATTGACGGTGACAGTCGTTCCATCGTCGTTTTCGAAGAAGTAAGGTCCAATCACACTTTCGGACCAAAGAGCGCACCAAACAGTGACTTTTTCTGGATGTAATGGCCTCTCTTCAATTACTTGAGGATTCTCAGAACCCCAAATACGACAATTTTGTTTATTAAAATACCCACCGAGTAAGAAATGTGCTTCATCGCTGAAGAATATTTTGTTCGAAAAATCGCCATCCACCGCCTGTTGTTCAAGCACCCATGCCACGTATCTACGACGATGTAAATGGTCAGCTGGCTTCAGTTGTTGTGTGAGCTGGACTTTATATGGATGTAGTTTTTTTTTTTTTTTTTTTGTGGCAGTTTTATTATTTATTGAATCTTCAATTATATATTGAAACATCAATAAGTTTTTCAAATCTTAAATCTAAAAATACATTAATATATGTTTAGCCAGTGCTAAACAAAATTTTTAATTCCAACTGTTGATTTTTGATGTTTTACATCTCTCGTGTACGGCTGAGAGAAATATTATCCCTCCTTCTCAACCGGGTGTGGCCTCTATAATTTAGAATGTTGCGCGCAAGTGGATTTGGGTGCAATACTAATTTTTCAATATATTATTTTGCGTGTTTTGAAAATACTGTCTTCACCAACGGAACATCAAGATCTTTGTGAATTCGCTAATTTCGGATATACCAGGGGGCTGCAGTAATTGTACGTAGAATTTTGTTTTGTCGCCTTTGAATTTTTTCTACACTTGATGCTGAGGCAGTGCCCCATAACTGGATTCCATGGATGTAGGTGTAGATCTAAATGCAAAATACGCCATAATGTGCCGTAAGACAGTCCTAATTCCTGAGAACGACGAGGAATCGACACATTCGGGTCTTCGGCAACACTTTCACTTACAGCAGCGATATTTTCAGCGGAACGATGATGCACAGGCCTTACAATATTTGTAACCGCTCCAGTCTCTTCAAATTTCTTCACAATTTTGCCAATTGCTTGCGTAATTGGACGATTATGTAAACCATAATCTCCTCTTAAAGCACGATATGTGGCTGTGGCAGAATCACCATTTTTGTAGTATGTTTTGATAATTTTTATGCGTTGTGTGATAGTTAAGCGATCCATTTTCGTCAATGTAAGACTTTCCACTGAAAAGGAAAAAATCGGTTTAACTACTTAGTTTGACAGATGTCGAATTCCAGTCCTATACTTTTGAAACCACGAAATGGATAACCCGTTATAATAATATTGTAAGTATGAACTTATGTGCATACTTATGAAATGTGAACTTAGGTAATTTTTTATGTAGTTACTGTAGTTCCTTTATTTTATATAAATAAACCTTATATTTTTACAATTTTTTTTATATATTTTAATGAAATAATCGGGTAACCGGTTACTTTTTAAATTTTTATCCGAAAACCGGTTTTTTTTAAATGCAACTATTCGAAGTATTTGAAAACGCGGTAGCTTAATAATGAATTTTATATGTGTTTTCGTTTTCCCATTGCAGACTTGAAGTACTTTGTGAATTTGGAAAATATCGTGTTTTCTTCTTTGGAAATTTCGTAGCTGCTCATATGAAAATTGCATCCGCTTAATTTTATGGAATCGAGTTGTGTTAAAATGAATTTAAATTAATCGAATTAAAAAACAAATTTAAACATAAAGTACTTATTATAGTATAGAAATATAGGATAATAAACAACACTGCATTTTAAATGTACGTTGGCGATAGATATGGACTAAAGAAAAATAAATAATTTCTTATACTGGTCCAAAGTGGTAGCGCTTTCTAAAACAATTTATACACAATCATCAGACATTCATAACTTTCGCAAACGAAACCATCAGCGGCAGGACGTAAAGAAAATTCAGAAGGAGCGAAGAGTCATTGTTTGTCATCACCACTAATTAATTTGTATATGTAATATAGACGACGAATGAATTAAAGATAATGTCAACAACAATGCGCACGACATTACAAACAGTTCCTGAGTCGTTGCCCGCCGATAGCGTAGCCAATGATGGCAATGCAACGTCAAAGCACACATCGTCAATAACATCTGGACACAGCGTCAGTACAACTACGAATGGCACAACCACCCCAACGACACATGCGGTGACATCGCATCAGCAGCAAACAGCGCAACAGCAATCCAGTTCATCGCAATCAACTATACAACAACAGCAGCAGCTGCAACAGCAACAATTACAACATCATAGTGTCAATAGTTCAGTGCAATCGGTACAGGATACTCATCAACAGCAACATGATTCTACAAATGCAAATACTATTGTACTACCTTCTACGACTGTTACCACAACAGCTATTGTCGCCAATACTATAACACCTAATAATGCGGCCACATGCACTTCAATTGTATCAACATCTTTAGCAAATGCTAACCAGACACAAAATAACACTTCGTATCAGCAGCAACAACAGCATCATACTTCTACGCCGCCACAATCCTCCCAAACGCAGTCCCATCATTGCCATGCCGGAGCAAATTCTGTAACAGACGGTTCTCGTTCTTCTGCTGTAATCAATTCCTCCAGTTCAGCTTCTTCTAACCATCATCATCACCATCATCATGGTGGCGGTGGCAATTCAGCAGTTAATACTGGTGGGGCATCTATAATAGGAAAAAATGTTGTGACTGGCCATTCAAACTCAGCGGCGGCAGCATTGAAACAAAGGGCTTCATCATCAGCTAAGGTGAGTTTACTTTATATGCATATTAAATTATAAACCTTTTTAAGGAATTTCCGAGAGATACGCGTACATACGAGTATATTTCATCGTCAATTAAATATAAATGGTGTAAATTTGTGAATGATATACGATATGAATAAATAAATAAATATGTATCTATACATTGCGATGCCGAATTTGAGACCCCTACTGAACATTTTTAAATTATTTTACTTACATACTTTGAGATTTAATATTCCTTACTCTGTTTGCGTTTTTAATTAGTAATTCAGTCCTATTTGGGAGAACATATTTTTGGAGATGACGCAGCCACCTGTGTCGATGGACTTTCTCTTATAAAATTTTAGTTCTTCCATTTTTGAAGTCTCAACATTCCTCTATTGAGAATTGATCACTAAATTAATATGATAATGAATATAAATAAAAGAATTTAACTTTTAAATTCTAATTGCAAAATATATATACATATCGCTTCTTTATTGCAACATAGTCATATCTCAAAAAACAAAATTTTTCAGTTACTGACGAAAAAGAGTTTCTCAATACCTTCTTTATTTGTAAACAAATTTGCATAAACATATCTCTATCTAAACCCAAGTTATAACCGCTTACATGCTCAAGCCGTCCATATAAATGCTTACGCTTTGAAAACCTTAAATGCATTTTGCCACGTTTGAGTTTTTTTGAGATATGACTACGTTGCAATAAAGGAGCGATATGTGCCTGTTTTAAAAAAATGTTTTTATCTTGCGTCAAAGACAAATGTTTTTTTAATAAAAATTACTAAAAATATTATGTATTTTTAAACTTTAGTAAAAGTAATAGTAATTTAAAAGCTCCATAAATTTTATTTTTTTTGTATATCAGACTAAATGCTTATATGTACATATTACTAACTATTTTCACTTCAAATAACGACTTTTCCTAATAACTTATTTCCTCATTTTGAAACAAAACTAAATCTTTTTTAATGCACTAAAAATTCTGTTTACTTAATTTTGCCCATCACATAAATTTTTTATTTGGATATCTAACGATTTTCCAAAAGGTTGTATAACATTATATTTCACGAATTGCCGTGAATAGAAAAAAGATTAACTGCCTATTTCACTATGTCGAACGAAAATTTCCATATGTTTTCATTCGTATAATTACATTTGAAGCAAAAACAAATTCTAAAATTTTGTTTTTGTATCAAATGTATTTGTACGAATGAAAATAAAATTCAAAATTCTTTCGTCATCGTGAAATCGGCAGTAACTTTGTTAAACGAAATTTCACTGGAATCCTGTGCTATAAATCAAACTAAAATATAAAGATACAAAAATGTTTGAATCAACCGGCGTATACCGAACAAATATTTTTCATATTCATATATTACTACTTATGAATGTAAAGGGTGATTTTTATAGAGGTATAGAACTTTTTAAATGGAATAAAACATATTGTTTTTTTTAAATTGACATGGAATTTACTTTATTTGAAAGATAATCTTCTAGCATTATAATTTAAATATGACTTCTGGCATATGATCGCAACGGCTGCCGCGGGCGTAGTCTAATCTGGTGGTTAATTTTCGATTACTTTTTCCAACATTTATGCCCGTACATATATATATCTGCAATAACGCGGCGAATGTTGTCCTCCAAGTGGTCAATCGTTTCGGGCTTATCGGCGTAGACTAGCGACTTCACATATCCCCACATAATATAATCTAGCGGCGTTATATCGCACCATCGCACAGGTCCGAAACGTGAAACTATACAGATACAAAACGTTTCTTTCAATAAATCTAAATTAAAAAAGGGGGATTCGTGCCGTATTTGTATTGACAGTTTGGCAAAATCTGTATTAAAATCTGCAGACAAAATTGGGTTATTATAAGGCAAAGTTTGCTCTTATAGTTTTTAGCGGGGAGTTCTAATAGAGTTTAATCTGATTCAAGAAAAAATTTTCACTAGTTACGGAACTCCACAAATACAAATTTCATAGTATACCTGAAATATGTACATCAGTGATGGATTTTGATTTTTTTGTGTTGGGCCAAATTGACATTTTATTTTAAAAGGGCGAAAATAGCTTCGAGAGGGCCAACAAAACTTTTTTTGAATATATTTGATAACAAGCTTTTTATTTAAATAAAAACAATAGTACAGTACATACAGTATAAAACTAATACAGTATATGTGTTTTATTTTATTTAGAACAAAACTTATCGACGAAAATTAATATTGTTTAAAAGTGTTTTTTGTTAAGGTTATATTTAAAGCAAATACATATTTTAATATGTACGAGTAGTTAAAAAACATATTTTCTATGTAATTCTAATTTTATATTATATAATCCCCAAGATTTTAGTCCAAAGTTGCTCAATGGTGATATTACTGTTTGTAACATTTTTCTTTATTGTAAGTTTTAAAATATCTTTATCATAAGATTTACCAGAATTAGATTTAATTAAATCTTTCGATTGTATTAAATATGACACGGTGTTTACATGAAGACGATTCCTTAAATTGGTTTTAATCATATTTTGGGTAGAAAAAATTCTTTTTACACATGCTGAGGAGTGTGGAATGTCAAGAAACAAATAGTGTATTTTGACATCCGACAATGATGAAAATGCTAAAAACAACTTAACAGCTCAGCTTACAAGTTCACCTGTAATGAATTCGCCTTCGGTACTAGCACAAGACAGGTTTGCAAATAAAAGTAAGGAGTTTTTCTTAACAAACAAAACAATGTTGTAAATAAAAGTATGGTTCGAAACAGGGAGAAAATTACATTGAAAATGTACTGAACGCTTTCAGTATATTTCAAACCGTTCGAACGATTTGAAGCAGTTAGTTGAATTTTGAGCTGAAAGGGCCAATATAGATTAGAAAGTACCACAGGGCCATCAAACAATCAAAAGTGCCACAAATGGCACAATTGTGCCACATTTTCCATCACTGATGTATATACCTCCATAAATTATACACTAGGTATATTTGTATTTGGCATACTCGCCTCAAATCGCCTTAACTGTGCAATATTGTTATGTAAAAAAGTGAAATGCGGTATCGAGTCCAACTGGTATGAATTCGCCTTATCTTTTTGAGAAAAAGCACTTTGATGTTATAATTGAAAATGTAGTATGAACAAAGTCACGTGTAAAAGCTAGTTAAATATATAGATAATCGCTATTGAGTCATAAAAATAGAACCCAATGGAAAATTAATTAATAAACTGAAGGCAAAAAACATAATAATTGCTGTTAGAAATATGAACACACAGCAATGAATAAAATACATCCATACTTTCAGATGTTGTCTTCTTCGCTTAAAACTTTGGCTTCCCTTCATCCCCGCACATCGTACAGAAATCCCGAGTACCATTTTCCCATCTACTTGTACCCGCTGTACCCAAGCAGTGGCCAGCCCGCGCCTATTAAGACTCAAAACCTTTCTATTCATTCACAGTTATATAGTGTTTTCATATTGACACGAACTTAACAAATTCTGAATTTAACGTCAAATCCATCTGTTAAATTCTGGATTTACCATACAGCCTTGTTTTCGCCGTACAAAATTCAGTGCTGAAAAGTTAAAATGGACCCGGAAGCAGCTGAACACGTCTATACAAGTTAATAAGAATATATACATACGTCCATACATACAAGCATCTGTTGCACAGTTTGTCCAAATAGTGTTATAATAGGTCTGTTATAGGCAACTCCGGACAAGTTCGGACTAATGAGAGGAAACTCAAAATTTACTCTCTGAAACTATAAAATATGTAAAAGAATCTGGAACGCAAAAAAACATAATTTTAAGTCCAAATACAAAGATGCATTTTTGACGATACACGTTCCATATATATTTTTGAAATTAGATTGCTATAGGAATTTTTAGAGGTTATTAATATATATTTAATATTTAAAATTTTATTTATTTCGTTGGTAGCTATACCAATTCATCAGTAGATGTTTTACCCTTTATGTTTAAAAAATTCCAACGCTCATCTATTTATACAAAAACTCACAAACATATTTTTGTGAATTACAAAGCATAAAAATAGCCTTTAAAAAATTTGTTCAAACACACACAACAATAATTTTCCATTATGAATGTGTTTTCTTTTCTACACCTATACAATTAGACAACCGCTGGTTGCCATTAAAAGTATTTTATAAGGCAACAATGAAAAACATAAATACTTGAGTACATGCTCATATAAATGTAAAATTTTATATTTAATATTATTATTACGAATAAACGTAATTATTATTTGAACTGTAATCTATCTATCTTCTATATATATAAAAATTAATGTGTGTATGTATGTAACTTATGGACTCCAAAACGGCTGGTCCGATTTTGATGAAATTTTCAGGGAAACTTCAGAATATTCAGGCGGGTGACACTGTGAAGTCTGATTTTTTATTTTGGGTATGCGGGCGGAAGGGCGTGGCAAAATTCAATTTTCATATTGCACATATATTTATTTTTCTTCCTGAAATTTTTACAGCATGTTACTGTGACTTTGGAAAGAATAATAGGCTATATGAAGTTTTGATTGGACAAAGGGGCGTGACACCGCCCATATAACCCAAAAAATTAAATCGCCATATTTTTAATGTTTTTTGTTGCTAGTAGTTTCATTTGGATTGACGCTCTCACCTATGTATGTTAAGATCGTTAAGTATAAAAATAAAAATTCATATTTTGTGGTTTAAACAACTCTCGCATTCATCGGCTCACACGTATGAATGTATGGTAGTATGTATGTATGTACAATTGTCAAAGATGTAACGGATATAAAGTTAAATATACCAATGAAGTAACAGTCGTCACTTGCAGGTAAAAGCATTTTTTATTTTCGTTTTGTATAATTCGATAATAAGCTTAAGAAAAAAGCTTTTTACGAAGCAGAGACAGATAAATAATAAAAAAAAGCTCAACGACGAGTTCATTGTCATACAATTGTGTGAGTGCCTGCACACATATGTAGCTGCATATGTATGTATGTTTGCACTTCTAAAAGTCTACAAATACTCGTACGAATACCATCACCAGTCAGCAATTACTACTAAAACACTTGACTGGTTTCGTATTGAGACATGGTTTAGCAACTAAAATCAATTCACATTTTTAGTATAAAGCAAGCATTAAACAACGGCACCACCGAACAAAAATAATAACGACAAAAGACAATATTAAAAATAATATTAATAATAATTAAATAATAAACATTTTTGAAAATACACACCTCTACGTACATACATATATATATATATATGTACATAAATATAAATAACTGAATAAATTAATATACCTAGAAACATACATACCTAATTATGTAAAAATAAAACTGATTGTTAAATAAATAAAAAAATAAAAATACTCACACCATGAAACAATAATTTTAACTTGTAACAACTATAAAACTTGTCAGTATTTTAGGAATTTAATTACTTAAATAATATTTTCTGAACGTGATCGTATCAACAAAGAAAATAGTTAATGTTGACATTTATGTGTGTAGATAGATCGTTATCTTTTTAAATTTACATCTATCTATCTATTTATCTAAATATCTATCTTTTTTCTGGTGTATACATATATACTAAATACACAGTATGTATTAAAAAATAATGAACAAATGAAAAAAAAAATAATAAATACCTACATATAGAGTTGTAGTTAATTTAAAATCTAAATTGCCAATTTACTATACTGAGCCAGTAAGGCTTGTGTTGTGTTGTGTTGTTGTAGTGTCCGAAGCGCAAAAATATTTTGTTCGAATTCGTTTGTAATTGTGTTATTATTGTTTGAGTATTGCAATAGTCTGTAATTTTTCGAAATACACATAGATATACATATGTATGTATATATGTATTGCATGTATATAAGCTACATACATATGTATATTTTTTAAATCGTATTTTTACAAAAAATCTACGATTGTGCATCATTGATTATTATTATTAATATTATTATTGTAATATTATTAAGGTCTTCATACGATGGTAATACACTATCCGTAGTTAGATAACAGAGGCCATTTGGTGATGATGATGATGATCATGATAATAATAATGTGGATGAGCAAATGTTCAAGTTATTCAATAAAATAATACTTATAAAAACTTAAATGGAGAACGACAAAGTAAAAGTCCAAAAAAAAAAAAAGAATTGGGTACAAGAAAAGTACTAAAGACAAAAGAAAATCATATAAAAAAACGAATAAGTAAACGAATATGAACGATGATAAAATTTACTAACATATAAATAAAGTAGTGAGCAGATAAAAACAATAAATCGGTGTACGCGAGTATATGTACATATGTACATACTCGTATGTATTTAAACTCTCATGTTGTGTCTTATTTGTGTTCGTCTAATGTATAAGCTCGATTTGATTCAGTGCTGACAGTTTAACTTTTCTACGAGCCAGTTTTAAAAACAAGCACAACAATAATTCTATGAAAAAACTATTTGTTCGATAATAGAAAACCAATAATCAAATTTTTCAATTTAAGCGTGTTTTTAAAGTCATGAAATTCCAAAAATTTTCTGATAGAAATTGCGTTCTGAATCCCGTGATTAATAATTCAAATCTTGGGATTTTAGTAATATGATCTTGTATCTAGTAGTAAAAAATGTTTTTATATTTATTTACTTACATATGTATATATATATATATACATATATATATATATGTGTGTGAGAGTGATGTACAGTGGGAGACGTACATACATATGTATGTACGTATTCGTGAAAGCTTTTTAAAATTTCAGCAAATTCTCAAAATTCATGCTACTTTTTAGCCAACTAATTTTGGGTCATTAGGAAAATAATTTAAACTTTGGCACAAATCTTCAGATCACACATCGAGAAATATCGATTTAAAATCAATTACATACATACTTTATATAGGTATCGCAAGTTTATTTTTGGTTTGGCGCACCGACAGTTAAAAAAATATTTAGGAACAGTGTACAACTAATACATGATTAATGAATAAATTAAAAAAATTAAATTAATATATACTTATACATATATAAATATATATATATATATATATATATATATATATGGTTTGGCGCACCGACAGTTAAAAAAATATTTAGGAACAGTGTACAACTAATACATGATTAATGAATAAATTAAAAAAATTAAATTAATATATACTTATACATATATAAATATATATATATATATATATATATATATATATATATGGTTTGGCGCACCGACAGTTAAAAAAATATTTAGGAACAGTGTACAACTAATACATGATTAATGAATAAATTAAAAAAATTAAATTAATATATACTTATACATATATAAATATATATATATATATATATATATATATATATATATATATATATATATATATATATATATATATGTATACATATATATGTATATACACATATATGTATATGTATGTGCATACAAACATAAGTAAATTCATATACCTACATACATGTACATATGTATTTCAAATGCAACCTTTTTATGGTTTCTTAGATATCAAGCATTCAGTTTGCTCCATGTAAACTAAAATTGTTGATATAGAGCAAAAGTTTAATTAAGTTTAGAGTTTTATCTTCTTGCTAAATAATAAAAAATACCAATATTTACTTTTTATTCAGCTGCATACATATATTGTCCGGTGGTTACTGGGAGAAAAATATAAAGAATAGGGTAAGTGCTCCTAAGTTCGGCATGTCCCAGTAGTCGGCAGTTTTCAAATTTAAACTCAAATAACTAAGAATAACAGTGATAATATATTAAAGTAAGAACACATAAGCTTCACAAATACTCCCAGAATTATATATGAGAAAACAAATCTGAGCATATTTGCATAGTTTATTGAGTTCGTTGGCTTTAGTAAGTGACTCTCTTACAACACGTCTGGTAGTGCTTATTTCTTAGCAAAAATTTAGTGGCTAAGCCGACATTGTAAGGCATGTAAAAACGTCAATTTTAGCAAATTTTAATCGGAAATGGTTTTAAAAGGTTGAAATCTGCTCAAATAATAGTATTACAGTGTAAATTTTTAAAAAAATTGCATTTTTCCGATATTTTAAGGGATGCCGGCATTAGGAACAAAAAAAATCGTTAGTTTTCCAGTAATCGGCATTGGGGTGCCGACTACTGGGAAACAACCAAATTCTTCCGATTTAACTCAAACTTGAGAAAATTGTTTATTCGTCATTTTGCAAACCATTGTATATATAAAAATTGAGTTTAAAACAAGTTTACCTAGTAGTCGGCATAGTTTCAAATTAGTTATTTACAACCTGCCGACTACAGGACAATAGCTATCCTAATGCCGGCAGTGGTTTTTTGTACTAGTTTTGTTTAACTATAATGCCAAAAATATGTTGAGATTTATACTAACTAGTCTCAGATATAATTTGAATTAAAATATGAATACCAAAAGAAAAATATTCGGAACAGTCTCTACAAGATGCACTGACTGAAATAAGGGTAGGCGGCATTTCCATATTAGGGTCCAGTGGTAAATATGGTGTCCCACGTTCAACTTCACAAGACATGTTACATGTTCGCGTTCTTGAGGGTTCTCGAAGATTCTGTTGGCCGAACCATTCTATGGAATGCTGAAGAAAATTGTTTAGAAAAATGGTGTAATGATTTGGCGAAATGTGGTTTTCCACTTAAAATTGACGATTTACTGAACACAGTTCAAGAAATTATTAAAAAAGACAAACGAGTCACACCATTTTTAAGCGATCGTCTGGTCAGAAAGTGGTTTTTAAGAAAATGGTTGTCCTAATTGACAAACTTTTTAAGCGAACAAAATAAACTTCACATTTTGGAAGCTATGAGGGACGAAACTAGTGTTTCCGTGTGTCCTAAAACTGGAAAAGTACTGTCACCAAAGGGATACTGCAATGTTTACACCATCCTTTTTATCCGCTTCTTCATACGGTTCTAACGGATCTTAAAATGGAAGAAACGATTAAGAACAAGTTTCGAAAGTGAGGCTTTTACCTATTTAACTCTGATAGGGCGGATTATACTAAATGTGTTATTAATCGTTAGCAGAATTAGCAAACGGTCTTAAAAATGTTCAGAGAAACGGATTATGATAAGGACATTTAGATTATCAACCTCATGAGGCGTAGCTTACTTGAAATAGGGATTGATTTAAATGTAGGTATTGAAGAGATTCGCGCTTTAAAAAATGGAGAAAACATTTAAAATATCGAAATTTTAGGCAATGTTACAGAGCAGTCAGGGACATATATATTTAATGACGATGAAGTTTTGGAAATGGAGAGCATACAAACAATATCACCAGCTCTCTTTTGTTCAACACCAACTTCTTAAAAAACAAAGCAAAGCTAAACATTTCGTGCTCCTCTCCAACCTTACAATTGCCAGCCGAACGCCTCTCACTTACTCCTTCAATTTGTAGCTCCCTTATAATTTGATCCTATTAGCTCATCTCCAACATGTAATTTGACCAAAAGTATTAGCTACACAAAGCTAATTAAAAACCGGGAATCATCGATATCAACATTGTTGGAAAATCATCTTTACTTCTCAAAGCAATCACCGTCCTTACAATTACAAACAAAAATTATGGCCCCCAGTGCTCTTGCATGTAGGATCCATATACGGCTGAAGGAAACTGAAAACTTCGCTATAGCTGAAGGCGTGAAGGAGCGAAAACTGAAGGGCCAAAAAAAGAAAAAATGTAGCACTTGTTCTGAAGTGTTGGATTCGGAAACTGAATATGATCAGCTAAGAAATGTTGGGTGTGATACCTGACTCAATAGTATTACCTTAAATGCACCGAATCCAAAAATATGTAATACGATGACGTTATGGAATTAGCAAGTACCTTTCTATATTTTATAATAGAATTAGACTCCTCGTATGCACAAATATATAGGTATAAAATACCTAGCTTTTACCTCTAATATATAAGTTGAGTACAAACATTGAATTCCAAGGACTGAAATGTACAAAAATATTATTTAGTATTAATATTTTTAATTTTTGGTCGAATATGAATTAATCCTTTGTTCCTGCATGATCTCATAACAAATGTAGAAGTGTAGTTAATTTATTTTATATCAATAACAGTATGATTTCTATCTCAATGTATTGTTTTCTTCACTAAAATATGATATGCCGACAACAGGAACATAACATGCCGAAAAGTGGAAAATTGGTGCCGACTATAGGCAAATGTGCTCTTTTTTACAAAATCTGTAAATTTCTCAATTTTAGTACAAAAATATTTAAATTTAACATAATTGATCTAAAACAATACAAATTAATAATTTGTATTAAATAGCTACCAATCCAACAGCTTATTCACACGTGCAAAGGCGTTAGATTTAAAAAAAGCAAAAGGCTTAAACTGCCGACTACTGGTACACTTACCCTATCTGGATTAATTTTAAAAATGAATTACACGATATTTTTTTTTATTGAAACTTAAAGTCGTTACAACTTTTTGTATAAAATATAAAAAGTTATTAAGATTTAATTAAAAGAATACAAACCTGTTTTGTGCCCCATTTACAATTTTTTAAACTAATATTTTTGAATGTCTTTCAAGTAGGTCAAATAAGTTTATTTGATTCAGCTAGCACACATAGTGTACTCCATGAAAGATGACATTCGTAGGACTGGGCAACAAATATTCTATGAAAAAAAACCAAATTAAAAATATTCTGAATATGTTTAATATTAGGGCTCGATATATCTTAATACATATGGTACCGCCGTGGCTGATAGGTAGCAATTCTAGCTTAGTATTGCGAAGGTTGTCGGTTCGATTCCGGCCAGAGATTATGGGTGTTTTCTGCAGACAAGCTAAGCGCTTTGCGGGCTGTGTTTGTTTATAAAAAAATATTTTAGAGATGACATACTAGTAACCAACTAACGATATGTATGTAAGTATGTATTATACACGATCTAGTATCATCTTCAAAATAAGCTTATTTTCATCAGAGTACACGACATTATGTACAAATGTATGCATGCACATAAATGCAGAAAAAAGTTAAAGTTTCTATTAGAGATGTATTTACTTCAAACTACTGGTGATACCAGTGGTGAAAATATGAAACAAATTTGAACGCTTATACTATGACCGTTTTATGAATGCGAATATTACTTTTAAAATTTATCGCCACTTAATATATCAACGTTTACTGGAAAAAATCCTTCCCTTTGTTTAAGTAACAATAAATTTAAATAAAGTGTCACACTTTTATAGGTATTTAACATTTTTATGGCATTGTGATGCCAAATTTGAAGACCACTACTGAACATTTTTAAACTATTTTATTTACATACTTCCTGTTTGGGAGAACAAATTTTTACAGATGGTGGACTTTCACATATTAAATTTTAGGTCTTCTATTTCACTGTGGAAGAAATTCAGGTTAGCAAAAGTTAGGTCGATTTTGAGAGTGTGGGGGGGGGGGGGGGGGGGTGAAAATAGAGGCTAAATTAGGAGACCCGTATCGCGGCGTTTGTTTATGTTAGTTCGAATTTTACAGAGTCAAATGCCGATTTTCAGCATATTGTTATATGTTTTTTGGCTATAACTCGTCGACTAATTGATACTTTTTAAATCTGTAAAAGCCAAATTATTGCTAGAGACTTGTGCAAAAATTAAAATTTTGTAAAAAATTGATTTAGAAAGCTTTTGTGGTGCTTATGAAGCAAAATGTTGGAAAAATTATTTATTAAATGCTTATAAATGCACCATAGCGTATACTTAATATGCTCGTACTTCAATATTAATCATACGACTCCATGTATGGAGTGTTTTTTATAGAGTGTCACAACTTTGAGTTGGCATAACTGCTTTATTTCAGCACCCATTTCTAAATCAATTGTTTAAAAAATTTTAATTGTTGGTATAAAGTATTATGATGTCGAAAATTGATTTTTCTGTTTTTTTTTTTTTTTTTTTGAAGAAATATTCTTAGCATATGGGCAATTCCATACTGTCGTACGCATTTATTGAATTGAAAAGAGATCAAAATAAAATCAGATTTTTGTTTTACATAATGTATGTAAATAAGACTAATATTCTACATACTTAAAATTAGAAATTTAAACGGTAAAATGAATGTATTTCCAGCATAAAAAATAAATAATGACGAATGAATAAATAAAATATCGACCAAGACTAGAAATAGAAAAATCAGTAATGTTAAATGTTAACTTAAATGCATGTTTCAAAAAGTTTCTGTTTGCGAAAATAGCTATAATAGAAATGTGATTAATTTCAAAAATAAATATGTATTTTGATTGAAGTAGTCAAATAGTAGTGATCATAATAACGATCATTACATATATTTTAGTTAACTGTAAATTTGGATTTTCTAATAAACAACATAATTAAACACTTTTACATATGTACTTATATACATACATACATGTATATTTGTCTGTGAAAAGTCATACATCGCAAAACATAGAGCGGTTAAACGCCAAAAGCATCAATGCGTCATTCAAAGAGATCGGATGTTTGGTAGCTAATTTGATTTTTATTTACTTAATCGAGCCTATACGGCCATATATGATTAATATATTATTTTTTGTACTTTTATTAATATTGAATCTTCAATTATAAATTGATTCATCAATAAGTTTTTCAAATCTTAGAACTAAAAATGTTAAATATATTTTTAGCCCGTTCTAAATTTCAACGGTTGATTTGTTGTTTTACATCTCTCATATACGGCTGAGTCGGGTGTGGCCTCTATAATGTAGAATATTGCGCGCAAGTGTATTTGGGTGCAACTCAATTTTTTTTTATAGTTTTTCGCCTATTTTGAAAATACTGTCTTCACCAACGGAACATCTAGATCTTTATGAATTCGATGATTTCTGACGCAAAATTTTTGTTTTGTCGCCTTTGAATTTTTTCTATATTCGATGCTAAGGCAGTGCCCCATAATTGGATTCCATAGGACCATATTAGTTTCAGGATCGCGTGGTATAATAGAAGTTTACAGTCTAGGCTTAGTATAGAATTTCTTCCAATAAGCCAATTCATATGAGCTCCTTTTAATTTCATTTGGATCAGCTTTGTATGCGGTTTTCATGTTAAACGACGACCAAGATGGACTTCAGTGTGTTAGTGGTATAGTCTCGGTGTTGATTTGTATAGGCATGTTTCCCTGCGCAATGACGTTTACACATTTTACACATAGTAATCAGTGAAACCTTATATTCAGTTGGATAGTGTTCTTGGCGTAGAATATTATTAAAAATGAATAGTATTATTCTTTTTGCAATATCAGGCAGTTCTTGAAGCATTTTGTTGCTTATTTTATCGACACCTGGGGCTTTTTTGTGTTAAGATTAGTAATAGCTTTTTCAATCTCCATAATATTAAATCTGAGAGAAATTTCTTGTAAAGAGACGACTGTTGGCAGTTCAACAATATTAGCAGAAATATTTGGAATAAATACATATATTTTCTAAATGTTTAAGGAAAAGAGCACCTTTTTCAGCATCACTTCTGCCCAGTCTCCATTCGGACCTCGTAATAATAGAGATTTGTATATAACCGGGCTTTAAAGTACTCTGGCTGCATTATCGGAATAATGTGTTTGTGGTGTTCCATCGCGTTCTTGAAGAAATTTTTCCAGGGAAGCTGTTTTTAGTGTTTGTAAAAGTTTTCTAAGCTGTTTGGTACATTTTTTAGCCTTAGCTTTAACTGAGGGGATAGGTAACGTTGCCATTCTCGTCGAGCTCTCATTTTTTCAAACAATAGCCATTCTATATTTTCAGACAAAATATTGTTGGATCTCACTTTTAGATTTGTTTGATTTGAAGTGTCATTAAGAGCAGCTCGTTTAACGTTTTTTTTAAACAAACACAACCCCTCAAAGCGATTAGCTTGTCCGCAGAAAACACCCAGGATCTCTGGCAGGAATCGAACCGACAACCTCCGGACTGACGATTTTGGGTCCTAAAAATGACATGGTGGCGATGGGACGATTTCTACCTTAATTTTGACGATTTTAAATAATTCAAGTTTGCAACATTTAATTGTACTAGTAAAGCAACCTTGAACTGCTAAAAATTGTAATGAGCAACTTTTTAAAAATTAGTTTGCTTAAAACAGAAAACTTTTATTTAATTGATTATAAAAACAAAAACAATTTTTTAAATTTTGAAGACATTTATTTAGGAATATTTGCCAGAGACGTATTGGAAGAAGCACAAATAAATGCAAAAGAAAAATATGATATTAGTAATAATTGTGTTAATTTTTATGTAGAGCTTTGTGATCAGATATTATCATGACTTGATTTTGAAAATAAATGTAAAGCTCTTGGCCAAATTAATACATTTAATATAATGAAGAAAAAAGTTGGTTTTCTGAAATTATAAAAGAATTTTCCTATTTTGTTAAAGAAAGTGAAAGGCAAGAGCTAGAAACTGAGTTCAGACAATTAAAATTATTGTCCTGATAAAAACATATAACTATTGGATTTTTGGAAAAAAATATCAGAGATGCAAACGAGGGACTCTAGTCTTCTGTTTCCGGTTTTGACTAAATTTATTAAAAAAAATTCTAGTTTTACCACATTCTTCAGCAAATGTGGAAAGAATATTTAGTCAGGTAAACATAAATAAAAGTAAAGTAAGAAGTTTATTGAAAAAGTCGTCTTTGGAAGCAATATTATTTTAAAACATTGTTAAAAAGTTATGTCCCTAATGTACATATGTATGTATTCTTTTTTTTTTTTATTTGTAAACTTGAAAATTTCAAAAAAAAAACATTGAGTGAAAGAAATACTTATTTTTGTTTTTTTTTTTTTTTTTAATTAAATAAAAGAGAAATACTCGATACTTGAACTTATTAAAAAATACAAATTTTTAAAATAAAACATTTTACATACGTACTACATACATACATTTGCAATATTCAAAGAAAAGAGGATGAAAGTGAAACAAAGAAATGAATCAATGTGAGAGAGTCGTTAGGAAAACATAGGAAGAAGTTTTCTGATTAATATGGGCCAGACCAGCAGCATAAATAGCAACAATGTCGACATTACTGGCAGTCAATCAGTACTTTACAGGGATAAAAAAAATAATACGTTACCTGGAAAAAATGCAACAATCAGAGACGGTGGCACATCTCGTAAGGTACTTGATTTACAAATTCATAATGGTGACCGCATACGACCCGTTACCATGGCTGCGGCCACCTTAAACTTTAATGCTGAAAATGAATTGAAAAAACTGGAAATTGTTTCAAAGCAGACAGACCAAATTAGTTCGGCTATTGAGAATGGTTATCACAAGACCGATTATTGTTATTATCGTACGCCACAGGGCAATTTTCACAAATTGCCTACCGATTCATATCACAAGATGTCTGAGGGCTGTTATGTACGTTTGGCCGATGGTAATTTTCGTCGATTGCACGTTCTCGATAAGTTTAACGCGAGCAAAAAGCTTTTAGATAAAAATTTCAACTGCAATTCCCTGACAATACATTCCAATAGTAATGATGGTAGTATTACAAACAATAATAGCCGAAACATGGCATTAGCATGTGAAAAAGTACATGCAACATTGCCACAACAGCAACGGACGCAACCACCACTCCCACCTGCCAAAATGAAAAATCAAATGTTGAAATTTTTAAAACGATCTAAATCCCACACACCCGCTACTATCAAACAATTACACAGTTATAACAAAGACTTCAGTTACATTGATAGAAAATTAAACCCAAAATTAACCGGCCACGAGGTCCTTACATCGCTGCCGCCAGTTAAGGAAATTGGTGGTATTGTTTCGTCGACCAATAACAAAGTTGTTGTAACTATGATGGAAAATGGTGGTTTGCCTATTGTTGCAACCAGTAAAGCGGACAAGTTAAAAAAACAGGAAACTGATAGTTCAACGAAATCGAAATTAAAAAAGGTAGTTATTTCATCAAATTTTAATGTACATAGTATATAATTTATTATATATAGCGGCACTAGGATGTACGTACTTACATATGCAGTGTCCAGGCTGATTATACAGATTTTATTAACATTTCTATCTCGGAAATTCTTTAATTGTGCTCTGAATTAATAATCTAACTTTTTCATTGAATTTGTAACATCTTATTTAAACCATTTTTCGCTTTTTTTCCTTTTTTAAAGGGATCTCCTAATATGGCTATTCGCAGCAGTGCACCAATGCGTTGGCGAGCTACCGAAGAGCATATTGGCAAATACAAACTCATTAAGACAATTGGCAAAGGAAATTTTGCAAAAGTTAAATTAGCCAAACATCTGCCCACCGGCAAGGAGGTGGCTATTAAAATTATTGACAAAACCCAATTGAATCCGGGTTCGCTTCAAAAATTGTTTAGAGAGGTATGTCTGTATGTAACATACGAGTAGAATTACAATTAAATTATTTACTTAATTTATTTAATCTTTATGCAATATTGACAATTGACTAAACTTTTTTAATTATTCGTTTTTCTTTCTAATTTAGGTCAGAATCATGAAAATGCTTGACCATCCTAATATTGTAAAACTTTTTCAAGTTATTGAGACCGAAAAGACTTTGTATTTGGTAATGGAATACGCTTCTGGTGGTGAAGTTTTTGATTATTTGGTATTACATGGTCGTATGAAAGAAAAAGAAGCAAGAGTTAAATTCCGACAAATTGTTTCTGCCGTGCAATATTGTCATCAAAAACGTATAATACATAGGTATAACAATTTATATGCATATATACTATATACATACATATGTATGTATGTTTCTATGTATGTAGTATATCGGTGTATGATCGCATTAGAAAAGTGGCTAACTTAATTTTTATTTTCTTTCAGAGATTTAAAAGCCGAAAATCTGTTGCTTGATAGTGAGTTGAATATAAAAATAGCAGATTTTGGATTTTCAAATGAATTTACGCCTGGTTCTAAGTTGGACACGTTTTGCGGCAGCCCACCTTATGCTGCACCAGAACTATTTCAGGGCAAGAAATATGATGGCCCTGAGGTTGATGTTTGGTCCCTAGGTGTAATACTTTATACCCTAGTAAGTGGGTCATTGCCTTTTGATGGCTCCACCTTACGAGAACTGAGGGAACGTGTGCTCAGAGGCAAATATAGGTCACTCACTAAATATACATATTTTAAATACACATTTTAAATTTTGAATATTCCCAACTAACACATTTTAAATTGATTTTTTAATTACAGGATTCCCTTCTACATGTCTACTGACTGTGAAAACCTTTTGCGTAAATTTTTAGTATTGAATCCGGCAAAACGTGCTAGTCTCGAAACAATTATGAGTGATAAATGGATGAATATGGGGTTTGAAGATGACGAATTAAAACCCTATATAGAACCTAAACAAGACCTAGCCGATGTTAAACGGATAGGTAAGACGGGTACTGTATACAAAGCCACCATAATTAACTTCTTGTTTCCATTTTTAATTGTTTTATGTATACAAGCATTATAATGTACAGCTGTGTTGTTCGTAAACCTCTAAAAACGACCTTTGAAACTTAAAAAAAAAAACAAAAAAAAAAAAAATTAGATACGTGACACCTTTTCTAACAAATAGTTGAAGCATAACCGATCGCTGTATTCATTCCAAATCTTACATGATTGAAAATTCACCTTTCTCAATTTGTTTTTAATTTTTTAACATTTTATTTGTGGTAAATGGGCATTTCAGGTTAAATTTTTATGTACATGATTTCCTTTCAAATTTCTTCAAAGATTGTTAGAAAAGGTTTTTTTTAAATGCAGTACATTTGAATGGGATGTCATAGGGCATCATACATACATGCATATATAAATAAATACTTCCATATATACATACACTTACACACGAATACGTGCACACATTCATACAAACATATTTATAAGATCAACACCATTATCATCCATAATTTTGATTACAAGCAATAATGGCACATCGGAACCACCCACTCACCAGCCAGTACCATCACTATTCTGTTTCAAATGTACATATTATATGTACATATACATATATATTTTCTCTTATTTATGTGTAGCGTTCACAAGGTTGGATTTTTTTATCAATGTATTTTTGTATATATACATACATACATATATGTGCAATTTTTATTTAATTTCTTTTGAATTGTTACAAAATGATTTATAATTGTCGATCACGATTTGCTTTCAATACACAACACTATCTCAAGTATTAGCTTTGCATTTTTCATCATCAAACTTCATCAGCTTGTATATTTAGTTGTATAATGTCTGTCTTGTATGAGTCAGTCAGTCAACATGTGTAAGAGACTTATTTACTTTGTTATAGTGACCAAATATAAATTACAACCATGAACGGATTGAATTTAATATGCTTAAAGCATATGTGACGCGCAAAATAGAAAGGGACCTAAGGGTAAAAACAGGTTTTGTTCAGGAGAGCCATTTTAAAGATTTAAATACGTGTATCTTTGGTGTACCATCACTTTCATAAAACGCGCATATCTCTGGGTGGGAACACTTTTGGGGCATGGGATCGGTCTCATTCGATGATCAGATGTTGTCCACATAAAAAAAAAAAAAAGTGAAAATTGATTTTTTACCCTTAGGTCCCTTTCTCTATGCGCTGTCACATATACATATGTAATTACATACCTATGTATATACATACATACATAATTACATATATTTTAATCATTGTTGTGTAGTATTAAATAAAAATTTAATCCAGAAAAATTAGTGATTAGTGAAGTCTGTTTTCTGTGAAAATCTAAATTTTTCAACTACAATATTGAGAATGACTCGGGTCATTCAAATTAAAAAAATTACTCTTATATGAATTTAAATGAATGTAGTATGATGTATCTCTTTTCTTATATAGCATGTAGCATTTAAATATTATAATAATTACCCAGCAAAAAATAAATGATGTAGTTCAAATAGTTTGTGATTTTCAAACCTTAATTATTACGTGAAGAAAATTCATGTTTAACCCATTCCTAAATTTGAATAAGTTCGTCATTATTGAAGTGATTAAAATCAGGGAACATGCCCTGGTTTAATACTGATTTATTTAACAAATTTATTATCAACTCGTGAAAAAACGACTTTGACTCAGGGAAACTGCATGAGTTTAATTCATTTTTTATTTAATTTCCCGCATAAACACATGATCTTCAATCACTTGCTAATGAAAAAATCATGTTAGTTTGTTTTCAGTTCGTCATGACTTGAACCCTGTTTCAATTAAATTTTTTCATTTTATTTTTTGCTGGGTAGTATTGCAAACCTAAAGAACCAAAATTAATTAGATTATTTGAATAATAAATTAATTATGTTTTCATTATTCAGGGGGCTAATTCGCGCATTCGATCACGAGCGAGATTTACATGAAACATTAATTGTATTCGCTTTTCGTATTCTGTCCTACGATATCAAGTAAAGTTCATCGATGATGGTACATAATCGATAGCGTGCATAGTTTGAATCTAACCTTGCTAGTTAGTTGTAAGTCGTTAGCAAATTGTGTATCGAAATTTATTTTTAAAGGGTTCTTTAGAAAACTGGAAAATCTGACCCCATATTTAAATAAATATTGGATTTAAATTTGTACACTATGTTATTTGGCCATACATACTCTTTTTTCTATTTCTTTAGAACGCCTGAACATAAAATCTACTAGCAAGGTATCGAGAAAAACTTGCACTTTCGAAAAAATTTTGAATACATTTCGATCAATGTTTTCGTAATAAGCTCCTCCCCCAAACCATTTTTATTTATCATTGAAAGTATTTTAAACGTTAAATATAATTTAGCTTTTCTATTGTTATTGTTCGACTATTATGACATGTGTATACATATTTAAAAAAATATTAAGTCGTTCTCCCTAATAATTCAATGTCTTTTTGACATGCTTTCATTTATTTTATTTTTAACAATCAACATTGTCCTGCTGTGATACGCTTTGGATGTTATTACACATTGTAGAAGCTCTTGTCGCTATGGGCTATAATAGGCAAGAAATCGAAGCTTCATTATCACAAGTTCGTTATGATGATGTCTTTGCAACGTATTTATTGCTAGGAAGGAAAAGTACTGATGTAAGTAGCAAATTTAAGAAATATATCGTTCGATTAAAAGAAAAACCATGTAAGAGACAAAAAAAATTCTAATTATTTTAACGATTTTGTAAAGTTTTCTTTATTTTTTTTTCTTCAAAAATAAAATTTTATAATTTATACGGTTTTTCATTTCATATCACGATATGTATGTACATATGTACATTCATACATACATACATGTTTGTTAATGACAATTAAAATAATTAATTATAGCCTGAAAGTGATGGTTCTCGTTCTGGCTCTTCACTTTCGTTGCGAAATATATCTGGTAATGATGGGACAGCTATTTCTGCAAATACTTCCGTGCAAAGCCCAACACACCGTGGTGTCCATAGAAGTATTTCTGCTTCTAGTACAAAACCAAGTCGAAGGGCATCTTCAGGGGCTGATACTCTACGTACGTTACTCAATGTTAAAGCAATTTCTTTTTACTTCTTTCCCTTTTCGTTGTTCCTCTTATAACAATCAAATATGTATTGTTTTATTTTTATTGTTTATTTATTTATTTTTTTGTTAAAGGTGTTGCGCCCGGAAATGCAGGTGGTCAAGTAGCTACTACAGGAACAGCTGGTACCGTTCCGTCCAGCACAAATTATACAATTGCTAGTACTGGATCATCTGCAGAAAGATCTTCAATGTAAGCTTATATTTTTTACGCTGACATCAAAATATTATTTTATTTACAATCTCCCTAATTATTTATATATTTGATAGAAGTAGCAACTTTAAGCGCCAAAATACTATAGATTCTGCTACAATTAAAGAAAACACAGCACGTATCTCTGCTCAAAATCAGAGGCCAGCATCAGCTACACATAAATTATTAGCAGCAGCAGACACATGTAAACTATTAACTATATAAATTTTAAAGTGTTGAATTAATTTTATGTTCATTATATTTGAAACAGCTATTAGTAGTCCAAAACCACGCACTGCTCCCAAATATGATCCACCAAACAGTAATCGACCTTCGGCTAATGTCAGCATGATGCCACGACGTTCAACAACATTATACGAAAAGACTTCATCTACAGAGAAAACAAACGCAATTTCAACAGATTCAAAGTATGTATACATGTCTCGATGTCGTCTTACGCATAATTTCCTACACCTAATTTTATCATCCTTAAACACGTAATGTGGTTTATTACGGTTCTCGATTCGACTTCGACTGCTGTAATAGATTAAAGAAAAATGTTGTGTGTTTCTTTAATCTAGTACAACAGTCGAAGTCGATTCGAGAACCGTAGTAAGGCCCAATATTTCTCTCTGTTGTCATACTTTTAAAATATCATACAACATTCTCAGTCATGCCTACCCAACTAACCAACCTAATTATTAATTATTTTATCATTTAAAATCATTTAAATAATGGTGTCTATTCCAGAAAACGGCTCGAAGAAGTGAAAATTTACATGGAAAACAAAAACAAAATTGAATACATTTAAAAAATTTGTTTTTGTTTATCAAATAAATTTTACAGCTTTTTATAGAGAGAGAAACGCGTTAAATTTCTCACATTTATTTAATTTTAGAAATGTATGAATAGCAAAAACAATTCTTGAAATTTTGTTTTTGTTTCCATGTAAATTTTCACTTCTCCGACGCGTTTTCTGGAATAGACACCAATATTTGTTGATAAAAAAATACAAAAACACATTGCTACATTTTATAACTACATAAACCAAATGAATAAGAATAAACTGGTGGAAAGCATTTAAAACAACTTGATCAACATCAACTCCATAAAGTTACTTGTTGCTCTTGGAACAGTTTTAATAAACATGCATACAAGAATTAATATTATGGCTTCTTATTATCAGAAACAATCAAATATTATTACATTTTATTATTTTTAGGCTTTTTGCTCTTTTTCAAAAATATCACATTAAAAACCATAAACTTTGAAAGCACTAATATTTTTGATATTTCATTTTATCTTGTTATTTTTTTTTATTTTTATCATTAAATCAATTATAAATCTTCCTTTGCAAACAAAAAATTATTCTTCTAAATCTTCAAAATGGTTCGTTCTACAATTATAAATGCCCTCAAAAATAAAACACTACATCTTGTGCTTGGTGAGTATAATAATAAAATAATCTAAGTAAAAACTCAATAATACTACATATTTAATAATTAGATGAAAAAAAATTTCTCTTACAAAAAAACAAAAGATAAGAAAATTATTGCTTCTTGTTAAACTTTGCAACAAATACTTAATTACAATAATTACAAAAAGGGCGACTAAATAAAAACTGTTGTAACGTCAGTGGCTTTGCTTGCTTGCATACCTATTCAAAACGGCGCCGAGAAATATTAGCAAATGTGTACTGATACGTTTTGGAAGTCTACCTTTGACTATTTATCGTGTTGTAATTGTTGTAAATGGAGTAACTAATAACTAAGTG
The DNA here is from genome assembly GCA_947311025.1 of Lypha dubia. Taxonomy (NCBI): domain Eukaryota; kingdom Metazoa; phylum Arthropoda; class Insecta; order Diptera; family Tachinidae; genus Lypha; species Lypha dubia. The sequence goes on along the minus strand of OX371264.1, from coordinate 1,000,299 downwards.
TCGTAGGAGTGTCTAGAGTAGGGATATTTCAATAGGGTATTTGTTATTATTGACTAATTAATGTTTCAATTCAGAAAATAGGCAAAAAAGGTTAATTTTTGGGTTGGTGATGATCAAGTATCATACACTAACTTTATTGTGTTGTATATTTTTAAAACTCATTTTTCATATACTATTTATTATACTTTCACAAAGAGATTAAGATTTGTTTTTGTTTATTCTTTTATTTTAACTTAATTTCTGTAAACTGTTTGTCTGTTGTATAATTGCCACATGTTTCTCTCGTAGTAGCCGTAGTAGTTTAAAAAATTGTATGTTGTACATACATACATACATACACATGTATATAAATTTTGATTTTAAACTTCATGCATACATACATATTTATATATATATACACATATAGTCTTATATAATAAAATGTTTCTAATTTATTGATTTTTATTTCGTCTGTTTTTTGTTTATTTTTTTCTTTCTACTTAATAATTTTCTTTTTGCATGATGACACCAACCACAACCAAAAAAAAAAAAAAAAAAAAAAAAAAAAATGAAAAATCGCGTTCACCAACAACAAAATCATCATAAAAAATAATTAATTGCTTTGGTCGCTGCTCGCATGATATTTTTTATCAAAAACCGAAAAAAATAAATGAATATATTTATTGTATTTTTCACCTGATTGTATTTGGAATATCATTGTGTATATATGAAAATATAATAATCCGCCTAAATACCAATACTAAAAATGCCTTTAAAAACCAAACATAAATTATGAACCCATAGCGTGTTCAACGATTTTAGAGTGACATCGGCTGTTAAATCTGGCAGACATTTTCCCAGGAATGTTCCATCACGTTCAACCTTTCATTCGGGTGAGTTTTGCTTAAAAAAATCTTAATCCATACAATTAATGATTGATTTGATTGTTCAAAAAAAATTAATTACTATTAATGGTTATTATAAGTTCTTATTATTATTTCCATTAAAATTAAGATAGTTTTTATTTGAAGGTTTGGAAAACAGATTAAAAACTGTATTTTTAAAATAATAATGATTGTATGTTTGAAAAATATAGAATCAATTTTTAAAGTGTTGCTAATATCAATTTGCATATTTATATAAATAACTACATATATATGTACATACATATATATGTAATAAGTTCACTTGCTGTTCGCTCGTCCTAGTGTGTATTGATTTGAGAGGAATGAAATCCTTAATATTGTATTGTGTATTCATCAACAACGTGTATAACTTCTGTTACTCTTAATATTTATTCCTCTCTAACTATCGATAATTTTCTTATAACTACTAGATATATATTTATACTTATCTATGTATGTATATTCATTTTCATATTTATTTCTTATATATAGAATGTGAGTGTCTGTATATACATTTGTATTCATATTAATTTTTAAACCAAAAATAACACAGAATTTATTTTATCTCTAACCTGTTTCTTTCTGGTTATGTGATGCAAATTGATTGATATACTCGTACATATGTACATAAATTGCAAGCGAACAATCAAATTAAATAAAGCTATCGCAAACTACTTTCTTTCATTCATATCATTTCAAATCATTTTGTTAATATTATAATATTAATTTATTTATTCATGTGTTAATTTTTGTACATTTAAATTTATTATAATTTTTTTATTGAATTATTATGTTTTGCTGCGAATAAATACAACATCATTTTAAGCAACTCAATAAATAAAATGATTATAGTAATTCTAATAATATCACAATTCATTTCGCTTTTTTCGACGTGCTTTGAATTTTTCGAATACATGAGACAACAGATGACTTTTTATTTTCTTTGTTTATTTTGTTATATTTTTATGTGAAATAAAATGTGAAGATAAAGTAATTATGTAAAAATGCAGGGAGGTATGTTATTGGCAGTATGTAATTATTTTAAGAAGGCAACATATAAAAAATAAGTGTTAGAATACTTCATTTAAGGAAAATTGAACAAATCATAATAATACGTGGTGGAGTACTTATCGAGCCTTTATTGCAACGTACTCATATCTCAAAATAGGTTAATTTCACGGTATTCTGAATAAAATCAACATTTATGCATCGATTATCATGAAGTAAAGTTTATTTTATTTGGAATATCATACCTTTCTAATAATCATGTAATAAATATATTAACGGCCTGTTTCACACTGTCGACAAGTCGATGTCGTTCTCTTATTTATATTGAAAACAAAAACAAATTTAAATATTTTGTTTTTAATATAAATAAGAGAACGACATTGACTTGTCGACAGTGTGAAACAGGCCGTAAGTTTTTACCATTTTCGATTTTTTATATATTTTTTAAGTATAAATATTTACCAATTTTGCATAAAAAAATTATTTTTAATCATTGCAGTCTAAATAATTCTGAAGCCGTTGAGTTTAATATATAATATTAGCATGGCTTAAAAGTAATTTCATTTCAAGTTTTTTAGTATTTTTTGTGACAAAATTGAACAAGTCGTTCCATAGTTATGATAAAATTGGTAAATCAGCCCCTTCGAAAATCCCAACATTTAGAAAAATAATTAAAAAAAAAAATTATCCATAGAATTGAAAAATTTTACCAGTTTTGTAAATAAGTATCCATATATATAGATTTATAGTGGTTATTCAAGCCTTTAAAATTTTTTCGATTTTGTTCCCTTGTGTAATGGATGCTAGCTGGGGAATTTTTGTTTTTTATTTATTATCATAAATTAAACATTACAGTGCTGCCAGCGAATTATATCCTACAATGCCCTCTCCTGATTTTTTTGTTCTACTTAAGACAAACTTTTTTTGGTTTGATTTTTAAACTTAAGTATATTTTTGATTAATGTTCGTTTTTTAACATATAATTATCACAGGCCCTTGCTTTTTTGTATATGTACATATATTAATTGTAATTTTTTAAATTACTACGAACTGTTTATTAATATTATACAGGCTAAAGTTCGTATTCAGCCAGTGCTGTTGAAAAATCTACAAAAGCAAAGTTTACTTTGCAAAGTTTTGAGTTTATTGTCGATTGGATACACATATGTAGTTGCATGTCTGTACGTACATATGTACAGAACACAAGAAGAACAAAGAAAGAAAAAAGACATGTGGCACTCGGGGACTGCCGCGGTAAAGCTATTGCATAGCATTTTTTATCAACTTATGCAATGTTTAATAACTCGGTTGTTATTCTGCCAAATCTGTATGTTAATGAAATAAAAATCAATAGCATACTTTAGGGGTTAACATACATTGGGCTATTTAAATACTTAAAAAACAAAAGACTTAAGAAAGAAACTTAGCGTTAGGTTTATTGTGTTAGGTTTTTTCGTTACGGAATTTCTTGATTTAGTCGCCAAAGCCCGCGAAAAAATCTATGCAATAGCTTAACAGAATTTGTAAAACAAAACTTTGTGTGTTTGAACACAACACAGCGTTTAAAAGAAAACTGAAAAAAACTTTGTCAAAGTAAACTTTGCCAGTCGAAATAGATATAAGATTCATATATACTCGTATATAAATACTTATGACTGCATATTATTTAGGGTATCAAATATCAAAACTAAAATATTGATGTATTTTCGTGTGTTATTAAACAAGAACAAATTAATTGTCATCTACAAAATAAAGAAGTCTAAAAGCTTTTACGGAAGTTCATTGATTTAATACATTTCGCTACGAATTTTTAATTATTAAAACGCATTGAATCAAATACTAAAAACAACACTAAGCTATTTAGTGATCAGCTGTTTTGAATAAACAGCAAGTTTTTAAAATTGTTCCGTTCGCGTATTTTTTTTGTGCAAGAGCGATTCCTGAGAGTAAAAATTTCAAGTTCGCAAAAAATTTACTTAATTACTGGATTTTATTAGAAAATTAAACAAACGGACCTATTAATTAGATAAATTTAAGAAGATATTCCCATGGATGCCAAGATCTTTGTTTTTTGTACTTTTGCAAAAGCCTAGTATGTATATACAATCATACATACATATGTACATATTGTAATCTAAAATAAAGAAGGATGTAACTGTACTTTTTAATATCTTACAGGAGAAGCAAAATACACAATGAATTTAGTATACATACATATTTATTTCTGAAAATATATCCGAAATTATACGAGTAAAATTTAAGGAAGTATGTATTCTTGTTAAGTACATCATTACCTATCAACAATTAAATTTTTAGTTTTTTTGTCAGTTACGGCTTTTTGGATTTTAGGTGACACATTCTACTTGTGTTTGTTTAAGCAGCCCATATATGATAACAGCCTCCGCGAGCAATCCAAAAATTGAGTTGTTAGTTTTCGCTCCATACCATACCAGCAAACTGGTACAATATTCATTTCTTTAACAAAAATTTGTAGTGAGGTATGTCGTTTGTTGGTTCAAATGACTTTTATTAAAATAGCGCAAATATTGCAAAATATATCGCACTTGTTCCTCAAAAGCATAACAACTCAAAATTCATGAATTTTCAGTAGAGGCCAAAAACAATTTTTTTTAATCACAAAGAGAGATACAACTGTATTTTTTTGGTGAAAGAGTGGAGAAAATGGTGTGGTTTGGTTTTTTGCAAAAAGTGAAAACTTGAAAATTTTGATTTGTTACGCTTTTGAGGAACAAGTGCGATTGTACACAAGGTTGCATTAAAAAATATATATATAAAATATATATAAAAAATATATGTAATGCATTTCATAAAAAATATATGTATGTAATGCATTTCATTGTTGAAAAAATGAGGTATTTCAGTGAAATGTGTTAGCAAATAATATTTGAACATACAGTACTTTGATGCTCATTCTTTGAAAACTTCTCAACTGACCTAATTTTACCATATACTATACGTGGATGATGGTACCAACAGCAAAATATCAAAAATTCTATTTGATATCGCTACACGACACAAATACTGCAATTAATACTTGATTGCGCGTACATGCTGTTATCATGTATGATCTCCTTTACCCGCAACTCACGACTTTGTAATCCTGTTAGGTTTGTAAATACACACGTGTATCCACGTCAACTTCATAACTAAAATTTTCTAAATTAAGTTTATTACTAAAAAGCATTCTGCAAATGTTTTTATTGATTTTCCGAAAATTATGATTTTATATATACAAACTTAACATAGAATCGGGACTATATATTTGCTGGTCAGAGAAATAGGAAGGATGTACTTTGTAATAGACTAAAACTTTTATTGTCGTCACTCCAAAGTTAGAAAAGACAATTTTCGATATTGTATATAAATTGTATAAGTTGCTTTTTACGTTATTATATACATATGTGTTATTGATTAAATCTATCGGTGTAATCATATATTTTATTTTTGTGTATTAAAATTTTTAGGTCAAACTAGGCCACGTAATAACACAGCTTTGGAATATTCAGCCACTGGTGATGTACCGGAAGAGTCTTCACATCCAGGCCGTATGAGTTTCTTTTCAAAACTCTCCTCTCGGTTTAGTAAGCGGTAAGTGAATGCGAACTAACAATCTGCTCTTATACGTACAATACAATATACCTACGTACATGTGATGATATAAATCCGTACATACATACATACATACATACTTACACATATTCTGAGAATTTATTTGATTAAACTTTGTATTTCCAACCATTGTAGCCAGGTAAATATTGTCTAATGTCCCCAAATTAAAGAGTGTTGTCCCCAAAAATCCCCATTTTAAAACTGGAAATCCCCAATTTTGTCCCCAATAAATATATGTATGTGAGCATCATAAAAAACAATTTTTTTTATTAATTTTATTACATACATTTATTTAAGTTAATGTATTCGTATGTGCTCAATGGAACTTTTGAATCCATAGAATATTTTAAAATTCCATACACGGAATTATTTTTCTATGCTTTCGAGTTGTAAATTTATAAATAACTCAAAATTTTCCATACTCTCAGTGAATATTTTAAGCATTTATTTTGCTAGTACAGTTAAATAATCTAAAGTAAATTTGTTTGAACTCCTTTTGCTTCTAATTCCTTTGAACATTCTATGCCAACATCAATTTTAGCAACAAACAAATAACTTTCCTTATCGTCAATTAGTACATCCATTTTGGCAATATCGATTTCAATAAATTCTGGTTTGTTTTAAACATTTTGAACCAATTTTTATAAAAACCAACATCCTCAATACCATCGCCTTGAAATAATCGAAATATGGAGAAGAAAAACGCCAAGATACATAAACATATATGTATGTATGAAAGAAAATGGTAAAACGAAGCAAAATTGATAAAAGGTTTACTGAAAATGAAAAATCCCCAAAATCCCTCCCTACGATAATCTGTCACCAAAAACCAGCTAAAATTCCCAATTTGGGGAGAAATACCCACACCTGGCTACACTGTTTCCAACATGCACAACTTAATTATAATACATACATATCCCTACCAATGTACATACGTGTATAAAATATGATATCCATTGTATATGTTTTGTTGTGTCCAGTGTAGTATTAGTACATACTTGCAAGTTACATACATACATACGTATAATATATGTATATAATTTGTTCATTAAGTGAAAAAAAATTTAACAAAATTTTATTTAAATTAAATTAAATATTAATTATTAAATTAATTATTTCCGGCTATTTTGAACTTTATTCGAAATGAAAATTATTTCATTATTAGAAATTTTCATTGGGGTATTGTTATAGAAAAATATTTATAACCAACAATTTTAAACAATCTATTACATATTTGAAATAGTTTACCCATCTTATATTATAAACTAGTTTAGAGTTTTTGTTGCAATTCTCAAATGATTGTTGAAAGTTTGTACATAAGACAAGATGTTTTTAACTTGTAATTTTAAAATTTTCTTAAAGTCAACTGATGATTTGGTTTAAGCACCAATATAGACATGATTAACGCATATTCCAAATATGCTGTGCATATTAGTTTTATTTATTGAGCGTACTTTTTAAAAAAATTGCATTTTTGCGAAGAGCATCTAGTTTTCTTTAAAAAATCTGGCAGCACTATCCACAGATGTGAAGTTAAGTATGAATTTCCTTGATAATACATATACATGGTATAAGTATAGAAGGTAGTGTCACTTTCTATATAATTTTCTGACATATCAAGTTGGTATCAATTTGAAAAATATTTTAATACATAAAATATTACTATTGAATCAAAAAATTATTAGAAAATAAAACAATAAATTTAAACAACAAAGACAGGTGCAAAAAGAACTGAAATTACGTTTTTAATAAATTACGAATATCTCGAAAATGATCAAATCGCGACATTGGAAAAACGTCCAATAATATATTAAAATTGAATATTTTCCTCAAAATATTTCTAGTGCATATTTTGGATGTTATATAAAAAATAGCGAATGTATTTTAAGTGTGCGACGATGACCGCCGATGAAAAAATACCAAACAATAATTTTGTTCTGTTTGAAATACGAACGACGACGATTCTCCTGCATGAGGCGGACGTAGCACCATCTGTAATTCAACAACCGAAATAATTATGAGGCGGACATATCGCCATCTGTCATTCAACAACAAAAATAATTATGAGGCGCACATAGCGTCATCTGTTGGGTTAATTGTTTAGTAAATACAGGAATTGCCCCCTCCATCCTCTCCTCTTGCCCAGAGCGGTTTAAAATATACTTTAAAACCTAATCTCATACCTACCAAATATATGTACATGAAAAATTTCATTAAAATCGGTCGAGCCGTTTCAGAGGAGTTCGATAACAAACATCGTGATACGATAATTTTATATATTAGATGTATATATTAAATAGCAGAATTATAATGCCAATTAATGTGTTCCTTTTTTAAGTTTGATGCTGTAATAAATCTGCATCACTGACTTCAATGGAAATTTCTTTATGTTTTCGAATGGCCAATAATTTTTTGGCAAATAGTACAAGTTTTTTCCAAAAAATACCATGATGAAATGAGTCAAATGACAGAAATATTAGAAAAATTCTATAATTTTAAAATACATGAAAGTACTCGTATCTACATGGTTAGGTTACGTTAGCAGGCTGCTGGTAAGAGGAAGATTAGATTCCAGTTCACTTGGGTCCTGATGTGGTCCCATTGTGTTGCCTGTAGTGAGGGATGGTATTAGAGAAAGGGCGATTAGAGGAGTCTAAAGAAGAGTAGGTAAAAGAGGGACAGAGAAAAACAGAGAAAACAGGTGGGAAAAGTCGAAGCAAAGGGTAAGACTTGCAGCGAAACGGGCAAGATGTCAAGCCCGCTATTGGGCGAACCATCCACTGCTCCTTATAAAGGCGCTAAGGCTACCGAGTTCCGCAACTGAGAGCAAGGAGAGGGTAGTGAAGGATCCTCTGCCTAGAAAGCGAAGGCGGCGGGTACCGTCTTGTGATTGTGGACACAAGATTGCAGAATTGCGTTTTGGTTCTGTTGACGTCTAGGCGAGGCCATAATGTCCTTGCTGTGGTGCAGGTTGGTTCATTAAACCATCTGGTTTGTGTCATCTGCATGAGAGCTTCATCAATTCGCTTCCAGCATCTACATATTTGAAGCCAAATATGCCGAATTACATTACACAAAATTTCTAGAAAAATGTTTCCCTTGCCAACATCTGGTAAGACTTTCTTGAAGGTTCAGTATGAACTAAACTTCAGAAATCTCCTTTGTTGTCAAATAAATATAAGCGAAACAATCTTGTTTTTTATATCATGGAAAAAGTGTATAAAATTACATATAAAAAAGATGACTAAAACTTGGAAAATTAAGTACATATGTATATTGAAAAAGTTGAAAAATAAAATCTTCTTTTTCTACAAATAAAAATATGGCGGTCTGTATGTCAAAAAGTTGTTGTTTACTTTTGATTGCATTTGATCATATACAAATACACTGCTATTTATGCTCTTGTTTTTTTTTTCTTTTTGCAAACGAAGCAAAATGAAGCAAATTGCAAACACATTTTGTGGTTGTGTTTTACAAAGATGCACACATTTCCATCGTTTGCTCACTTTGCACTATCTATCGTGAAAACTCTTATTATTTTCATTTCGCTTAAAACACAACCAAATACGCAAAATTATAATAACAAACTTGTTAAATTAGTTGCTAAGCTTTTCCTGACATGTGTACAACATTTTGACTGCAATCATCTCTATGGAATTTTGTAAAAATTTATATTAACATTAATTAATTATTCATATTTATTGTTTTGTTACACATTTATTTTGTGAAATATTTATTTTCCTTTTTCAATCTCTTTAATTAATCCTTTTATCTTAAACTATGGCTCAATGTTCTTACTATATATATAACAAGCACTCCATTTTTAATTTAGATTCCAAAAACTCAAACATTAAGCAAGATATGAATTACATATACTCCTCCTAAAAGAGATGGATTGCGTAAATATAACAAAAAGAAAAATGTTTATAAAAAAAGAAAAATTTTATTGTATTTGGATCGCATGTGCCACACAAAAAAATACAGTTCAAATAAAATAAAAAGAACTTTATCATTGAGAAGACCAACTGAAGGCATCGAATTTCTAATAAGTAACAAAATACATAATAATAATAATAATAATAATAATAATAATAATAATAATAATAATAATAATAATAATAATAATAATAATAATAATAATAATAATAATAATAATAATAATAATAATAATAATAATAATAATAATAATAATAATAATAATAATAATAATAATAATAATAATAATAATAATAATAATAATAATAATAATAATAATAATAATAATAATAATAATAATAATAATAATAATAATAATAATAATAATAATAATAATAATGATAATAATAATAATGATAATAATAATAATAACAATAAATAAAATACACAATAATATAATATTCATTGTTAGTGTAAGATCGATTTATATTACAACGAATAAGTTAAAAAATCCGTTAAATATATGCTACGCAACAACAACAAATATATATACATATATAGGTACATATAACATATGTAGTTTTTAATTTTTAAGCACTATAATTTCTAATAAATTGAAAGAAAACAAAACATATACCGCTATTATGATTCACAACGAATTTTGTAATAACTTATCGAAGACAAGTAAGTAAACAGATGATTAAAAGTTGAGTAGTTGACTTAGATTGCGAAAAGAATTTTATAACTACAACTCCACTATATATTTAAGGTGTGCTTACATGGTAATACAAAATATTATGACTGTAGAACAGTGTTAACCAACTCCCGAACGAACGCACACAAACATATTATGTGGTTGGGTGCGTTCGCAAACAGAAGCTGCGGTCGCTGCCGAATTGTACACTGTGTAACAATATTAAATATTTCTTTTTTAAACTTCCGAAAAAAATACAATTCTGTGTTGTTTTGTCAAAGCTCCACAGAACTGTTATAATATAAAATTATATAATGCCGAAATATATTGAGTAGGGGGAATTGTATGAACATTGCAATTATAAGTTATGAACTTGAAAGTTTAAGAAGTTTTTAAAATTTCATCTATATTTATATCGGTTTTATGAAGTTTAATTCTCAGAAAATCTTCTAATTTTGTGTCTGTTAATATATTCCTATATTTGATTTTAACGATTTTTAATATAGAAAAAGAAATTTATTGGGAATTTTGGCTTTCATTTCATCAAGCAATTTTTGCCTTTCATTATTTTAAAATTTTTCATAATTAATATGGCACGACAAGTAATGCCGCCTTATATTAAATTTGTCGAATTTTGCTAATTGCTTCAAACAAATATAACATTGCGGCTTCCAAAAAATTTTATTTATTTGTTGCGGGTTAGCAATATCTAGATATATATTTCGTTGGTAGCTATACCAATTCATCAGTAGATGTTTTACCCTTTATGTTTAAAAAATTCCAAAGCTCATCTATTTATACAAAAACTCACAAGCACATTTTTGTGTAATACATTGCGGATTCCTTTCACGATTTAAAAAAAAATACATCAGTTCCCAAGAATTATTGAACATTGTTGCTCTGTGTGCTTTTGTGTTGATTACGAAAAAAAAGTAAACAAAGTCACAAAGCTCAAACAGAGACTGATGTTTTGAAACGAACAAAGTTGTTGTATACATGTCAATTGCCGGCCGTGTCTGTGTGAAAAATACGATTATTGACCAGTGTAGCCAGGTAAATATTGTCTAATGTCCCCAAATTAAAGAGTGTTGTCCCCAAAAAGCCCCATTTTAAAACTAGAAATCCCCAATTTTGTCCCCAATAAATATACATATGTATGTATTTAAGCGTCATAAAAAACAATTTTTTTTTGTTAATTTTATTACATACATTTATAAAAGTTAATGCATTCGTAGGTGCTCAATGGAACTTTTGAATCCATAGAATATTATAAAATTCCATACACGGAATCAAATTTATTTTTTTTTCTATGCTTTCGAGTTCTAAATTTATAAATAACTCAAAATTTTCCATACTCTCAGTGAATATTTTAAGCATAAAATCTCTGAAAACAGCAAAACATCATATTAAAAGTTTGTATGCATACACACTGGATTGGTTTAGCGTGTTTATGGACGAAAGAATGAACGAATGAATTAATTTACATAATTAAAAAAATATTTACATTAAAATATTCACAGTGTACTGTGAATAACAAATAGACTAAAAAAAAATAAATATTTTCTTGCCCTCTTTTGCATGTGTTTTGTTGTTGCAAATTCTAAAATAAAGCGACAAAGAACCTCATTTATTGACTGCTATCGTACAAATAAGTATGTTTCGTATTTTAGTTTGTCTCTTCTGTTTGGTTCGTTTTCTGTATGTGAAAATGACGATTGGTGCTCGGCCCCTAAGGGCTATTTTGACGATCAATGCTGAAGAATCAAAATATTATAAAATTCTCTTTGTTTGTAAGAAGAGAGAAAGTCTGTTGCATGTATTTTTCAAGTTTACACGGATAATATTAATAAAATCAAAAGTAATGCGGTATAAAATAGCTGGTGGTTACTGTTCTCCAATATTTACAAAAAGAACATGAGTTTATTTTAGTTCTTATTATATAAAAATGATGTCACCTTCAATATATTCTGTTAAAAATGGCACTGTTTAAATGTTTCTAAAATGGTTTAGAAAATAAACATTTACCGAACGCATTTTGTATCCGTATTCTCTCCTACTCATACATTTTCCGTTTACATGATGAGACTTTTTAAAATTTTTAACATAACGTAAAACATGTATTACCATGTAAATACACTTTTAGTTGTGAATCATAATAGGCGCACATATTAATTGTACACCAAGACAAATAGTTTTTTTTTTTTTTTTGTCTGATCCTCAATTTCATGCCTCTTATCAGTGACTCCAATATTCCTCGGTATTAGATATCCCGGAGGATTATAGAAAAGCACATGTTGTAAAATATTTTAATACTCTGTTGGCAACCATATAACAAAATCAAATATTACACATGAATTAAAAGTTCATAATTCTAAGGGGAAAATGGCAGCACTTTGTTATCGAAAAATCTAGCTGCCAACAGAGATATATGTACGTAAGTATGTACATTAGGGGTATAACCAATTTTTTGGCATATTACCATGAGGTCAACCATGTCCTAGTAACCACGAAAATCATACAGGCATGTTCCAGAAAAGTAAAAGTAAATGAAGTTTACTTTTCAAACTTTTTATTTTTGATTTTTCATAAAAATGACAGATCACTATTTCATATCTATTTCATCATCACTATTACATACATACATATGTATATTCATTAGAAACAGCAAACTTTTGGTTTTGCAAAAAATCAAAAATAAAATGTTTGAAAAGTAAACTTCATGCCTGATAATCTTTTGTAATTTTTCTCAAAAAAGTTAACGCACCAATTGGTTTTTCTAAACTAAATGCAATATTGAATATTCATAATTTTATACGATGTTTTTTATTCATTCTTAATTTTTTTCGTTAAAAAAGGTTAAAGATACGTTTTGGTTTGCGGAAGAATCTCTTACCATCTATATACATATTAATGAAATTTCATACTTGAGCTATTTTTTGTTTTAAATAAACATATTATTAATTTTTCTTAACCAAAAAAAAAAAAAAAAAATTAAAAGTTTTCAAAATTTCATCGCGGTTGATGTGTGAACTTTTTTGACCTTAGCGAAAAAATAAATATACGTTCCCTTATAGTTTTTTATGAACTATCGGACTGTGCTATGCCAATTTTGATATTTTAAAAAAATGTTAAAAAGTTATTTCCCTAATGTACATATGTTTGTACACATTTATTTATGTACGAGTATGTCGTTAAATGAGACGAATAAATCAATCCTATGTTCCAACTTTTTTGTAAAATTCAACAGCGTTTTAATAATAAGCAAACAAAATTTAATACATAAGTATGTAAGTATACTTGCGTAACATGCATCCATATGTATGTATGTGTATGTGTTGAAGAATGTACATCGAAGGTGTACGTATGTGCGTTCTTTCAGATTTCGATTCCTTTAAGTTGTAAGAAAAATAAAAAAATGGCCTGTTAGGGCCATTTTCGCTGATTTCATACCCGTCCGCCCCCCATATCAACATAACAGTTTTTACAAATTTTTCAAAGCAAGATTTCCAATCCGTAACAAATCTTTAAAACCCCTCACCACATTTAGTAGCGTTACGCAATATGTGCACAGCCCCTTAGCATACTTCTATGCGAACGATCACTGGTACGAAAATATGTCGTAATATTATTCCATTATTCGAAGTAAAGCTCATGCAACGCAGATAGGTGCGAATCAAAGATATTGACATATCGTAGAGAAATCCAAGTCGATTCGAAATTGAGCGACTGGCTTTCGATCGCTTTAACGCCAGTATTTACTTTCAATATTCTTTAAATTTATTTGAAAAGTCTCAACAATTAATGGGCTAAGCTAAACCCATAAACAAACCTTTTTTTTCGAATATTATAAGAAAAACCTTTATCGTATGATTTCAGTAATAAAAATTTTAGATTTATGGTATAAGTTTATTTTAAGAGTAATATTATTTTGTTTATAAACTAATAATAATGAGTGATGTAAATTTTATTATTAGCGATTACCGAATAGAGTTATTTATATTTTAAAATTATTGTTTATCAAACAGAAAAAAGAAAAAAATGTAATTTTACACTTACCACTATATTGTACACTTTTACTTGGCAAAAATATCTGCTATTAATAACTTATTTATTCTTCTTTCTAACCATTTAAATTATTGTAAGATAAAATAATGAGTATAAATTTTTTCTTTCATTTGCACTACATATTAATATTGTTATTGTTAATTTTGTTATTTTTAAATTTAAAGTAAACATCAACTTTATATATTCTATTGTTGTAAAAATAAAATGGTCACATGCGTTTAAATAATTAAAAAAATAAAAATTGTAATAATTAAAAGCAATGAGCTTAAAAATATTTTAAATTAAAAATTCAATCGAATAGTTTTGTCTCTCACAGTTAATTCATGTGTTGCATAACATAATTCGATGTGTAGTAAATTTCGTTAGGATTTTTTTTTGGTACATATGAGTTTGACAAAAAAAAAAGTACCCCCAAACCAAAAGTAAACAATTTTTATAATCAAAAACATGCGTTAAATTTGAGTGTTAAATATCGTATTGTTGTACATACACACATTGAGAAAATAGTGCCATTATTAACTTAAAGAATTTTTTACAATAGACTGGCTTAAAAACGATTACCAATTTTCTGTACGAAGTAAAACAAAATATAGAGAAGTATGTATGTGTATGAGAATGAGTACATATTTCGGATTTTGTTGATCCACGTTCCATACAGCTGGAAGAACGACAGATAAAAGAATATAAGCTTCTCAGCTGAATCAAAAGTTGAAGGGTATAAACATCTGGAACATATACATGTTGCTTAACATTTTGCGTGGCTGATAGGTAGCGATGCTAGCTAGCCTAGTAGTCCGGTGGTTGTCGGTTAGATTCCGGCCAGAGATCCTGGGCTTCACACACTTCAACTTTTGATTTAACGGCAAGAAAGACAGATAATAAACTATTTATTGTATTTCTTTCTATGTTTTTCATACAACTGAATCTTAAGTTGGTCAACAAAAGTTAAAGTTTGTGAACCGGGTTTAACTCTTGTTTTTGTTTTATCGAAAATTTTGTAATGAAAAACTTTTTTGTAGTGTGTTTTTAACGAACAATTTGATATATAAATATGCCTATGGCGTCTTAGAATCAAAATGGTAGCAAAATAATGGCCGAAACTGCAACAATAACATCTA
The DNA here is from genome assembly GCA_947311025.1 of Lypha dubia. Lineage (NCBI taxonomy): Eukaryota > Metazoa > Arthropoda > Insecta > Diptera > Tachinidae > Lypha > Lypha dubia. Next base: position 984,985 of record OX371264.1, on the reverse strand, counting down.
AAACCACTAAATTTAGTTTTCATTTTACATACAAGATGTATGGTTGCCTTAGAAGCTCTGAAACGGCTCATGATATATAGAGAACATTTTCTGTATGCGTCAAATATGTTGCTAATGCTCGTATTACGATTCACAACCCACCTAGCTACCACTTCATACAATTAACTTTTATTACTCAACATGGCTCAACTTTTGCTTTATCTGTTTCTCTTCCAGCTAGATGGTAAATTGGGGCCTGTTCGTAAATGCATCACTGCTTTGCATAATATGATTATTTTGCATTGCCACTGCTAATCAGCTGTTGCTTATGCTTCTTTATACGCATTTTAATGTTTGCATTTATGAACCAAAAAATATAACAAAAATGGAAAAGTTAATGATAAATTTAGTTTTTGAGCTGGACGATAAAACTAATGATGTAAAATTATCTAATCTAAGAAATAATAAAAATTTAACACATACTCACCGTTTTATGATTTGTGTTTTGTGTTTATTTGCGCATAATATACTTCAGCGATGCATTTTTGAACGCATAACTTTTGCAGAGTTGCCATTGTTTGCATATATGAACGTACTGCGCATAATAGGCCCTTTTGTTCAAATACCGTTTTGTTTTGAATGGGTTGAGTTATTATTGATAACCAATTTTGTTGTAACTCTTAATACAATAAACAACTTATCGAGGACAACTAAGGGTCAAATTCACAGTCTTTAGTTAACTAATGATGTTGATGTTGTATGACCCTAAGTGAGAGCTGAGTTGTATGAAATTCATAATAAGTATCAATTTGGTTGTAAACAAAATTTCCATAGAGCTCACGAGATATTCAAAAAAAGCTTAGTTACAGCCTCACTTTCAAAATCAAATTTGTGTTCTCAATTACATACATGCTTAACTAAAAACAAAAATAAAATTGCATCCGATATGAAATGCAGTAACAGTTAGGCCCTTGTAACTGAAAGAAAAAAGACCGCTTTCACAGAGACAAAGTTATATTTCTCTCATATTAATTCTCCCAACTAAATTAAAGAAGTGTTTTCCTTTCAGTTTTCTACCTGCTTAATTAGAATTTGAGAAAGATGGTTTTGATTGTGCAAAAGAGAAGAAATGTATGTATTTAATTTGAATGCAGATATGTAAGTCCTTGGGCCTGTTCGGAAATGCATCACTGCGCCGCATCTGATGCGCATAAGTGATTAGTTTGCTCAGCTGATACAAAACAGCATATGCAGTGTTACCAGCCGTTGATTTTCAGAACGTAGAACGCAACATATGCTTGTTTGGATTTGTCGTAAAAACTTAGAATCCTTTACAGAGACTATGTTTTCTTTATCAAATTTTAATTTACGTGGTAGAGAGACACAAAGAAGAAAGCTACGTTTTGCTTCTGTTCTCATATCTGAATTAAAATTGAAGAAAGAAAACGTTGCCTGTACGAAATCGGTCAAATTTAATTGTGGTCTTTTAACATAAAATATTGTGTTTGTGCTGCGCTGTAAACTGTTTTGTTTTTTTTTTTAAGAATATGTATATTAAATATGTGTAAAAACAACTTGTTAGTCATTTGCTGCAACTTTGATCTTATAGGCATACAATTATTGTATATTTTTTATATATTTTTATTTCTTATAATTTTTCTTTTTTATTCCTACTTTTACAATACGACCGACTATTCTTACTTTTTTCCAATTTTTACATACATATGTTTCTTTCTCTCTATACCTATTAATTTCAATTTTTTTTTTGTTTTGTATCATTCGTTAACGTCGTCGTATAAAAACTTTAATGTATCTTCTTTCTTAATTTTTTTATGAGATTAAATATTTTTTCTTTTAATATTCTCACATATGTATATATTATTTCTCTTACAATGTGAATAATTTGTTTTTATAATTACTTTTTTCTTTAATTTTAGGCCAAACCACTAAATAAGTACTAATGCTAAAAATAAATTGTAATTGTTAACTGAATGAACTGATTGAAATAACGCGATTAAATTGAGAGAAGAATGGTGAGGGCGATACATTGTGAATGAGAAAGAGAGACAAAACACAAACAAGCAGCTTACAACAATGAAAAAAAAGAAACCATGCTCCATTTTGTTTTATCATAAATTTTAATTAAGATTGTAAATTTTCTATCGACAACAACAAACAAAAAAAAAAAAAAAAACAAAAAATGTCAAATCAAAATTGTTTTAACCATTAGTTTAGATAGATTAGCTCTTTTTTTCCTTTAAAATTGTTTGGCTCTGTTTTTAATTTATAAAATTAAATGTGAAGTGTAAAAAAAAAAAGAAAAAAAAATGCAAATTTCGTAACGGAACTGTAATTTTATGTTATAAGAAGAAGAAGACAAACACAATAAGAAACCCCCCTTTTGAAAATTAAATGATGCTTTCTGTCGCTGTCCTATCACTGTCGCGTTATTCTGCACTAGTATTTCTCAGCTCATACCGAATTGTGTGTGACATTGTTTAAGCCTTAAAATTATTTGATTTAAATAATTTCAACAATAAGAAAAAAAAAAACAAAAGTTATATCTGCATCTAATAAAAGGAAATTAAAAAATAATTACTGCGACCATTTTATTTCTACATCAAAAAACGATATTGTATTAAATTAAGCATGTAAAGCATACAACATGTAAAAAAATAAGTCTTAATCTTTAATCTTTTGTTTCGTTTTTTTTTTTCGATGATAGATTCAATTTAAAATTTAAAATTTTATGTTCGAAGAGAGGAAAATCAAAACGCAAGGAATTGAAAGAAATCATGAGTATTCATATTCCTTAGTGTTTGCACTATTATTTTGACTTTTTAGATTGTTAATATTGTATTATGCTTTGGGTAGTTATTAATTAGTCCATATGTAATTTAACATTATTAATTCCTAAATTTTATATTATTTGGCTAATTTTTATTATTACTACATATTATTATTATAATTATTTTTAGATATAATTTAAAATCTTCCGTTATAACTATTAAATCGATGATAATAAATCTTTAAACTAATAATAAACATGCCGACAATTGTTGTTAATTGTTTGACTATGTTTTTTATAAATAATAAAAAAACTACACAAACATACATAAATGAATGAATACATGTAAACATTCATACAAACATAAAAAATATATTTATATCACTATTTATATACATAATTATTTAATAATCCATAGTTATAATTTATCTTATTATTAAAAAAAACTTTCCCTTAATGCTACATATTTAGTTTATAAATTATATATTAATCATCTATTACATACATACTTACATACATACATATGTATGTACGTACATATAGAGAAATTTTCATCAACATCCTCAAAAGTGTTCAACTAAGGAAAATTTAAACAAAAAACCACACCGAATCAGAAGAATTAAACTACCCGCCGTTGTTGGTTCTCCATATGAGCAATTTCTATTTTTAAAAATTTCAAATGAAAAAAATATGTACTAAAAATATTGACTGACTTCCAAAACGTCAGTTGTTTTGTTTTTAATCAAGATACAGTACAATGCATACTTTTTCAAAACGCCGTCAACGAGCTGTAAAAAAGCAATCGAGACACCAGATTCAATGTTTCAAGTTGATAGTATGTATGTACTAAGGTTAACAACTTTTCATATGGTACACGATTTAAATACTTCAGCGTAACTGCATACAAACTTTGTGTTGATACACTTCGAAAGTCGCCCATTTTTTCAATATGGAATTTAAAATTAGCAAACATAAAAATTGCCAAGTCCTTGTCAATAATAGTAAAGTTTTGCTGCGCAACTTTTAAATTTGTTGTTGACAGAGGAAAAGGAATAGAAAAGCGTTCAGTGTTTCATGTACATATAAATTTTGTAAAAAAGAGAAGAGGAAAAAAGAAGTATGCGTAATAAATACTCCTGCTGCATTCTATGCGCACGACTTGAAAAAAATGACTCTTATGGACGAGGACTAAGTTTAAAGGGAACCTTTGAAAAAACTGATTGCTGGCTCTATTGCGGATTGTAATCGAACTTCTGTTTCCTTGCCGAATGGCATGGGAAAGTTTGTCAGAAAAGAACTAAATAGAAATCATATGCCATACATAATATAATTTTCAGCAACCGGCAATTGAACTCCGGGTCGATTTTCGTCCATAATCGAACCATAATTTCTTTATGTTTTTATTAAAACTGTTTATTTTTATATCATTTTGTGAATACATACATATGTATGTACATAGTGTGTATTATTTTAATTATAACAGCTTTAAATTTATTTAAAAATGTTTTAAAATTTTTACAAATTTTTATGAACTTTCTTCAAATATATATATGTACATATACATACATATGTATATAATAAATGTACTAAATTACGTAACACACGAAACATATATATGTACATACGTAAATATGTACATAAATTATGGGCCTGTTCGGAAATGCATCACTGCGCCGCAAGTGATTAGTTTGCTCAGCTGATACAAAACAGCATATGTAGTGTTACCAGCCGTTGAAATTCAGAATGTACAACGCATCAGATGCAGCGCAGTGATGCATTTCCGAACAGGCCCTGTATTTGCATAATACATACCATCATTGTAATAGTTCTCTATATTTGAAATATATCCCTACACAAACAAACACACCTAACAAAGAAATAATAAATAGTACATATTTAAAGATTTGTATGGCCTAATCTGATTTATAAAATTGTGTGATCTATCATTCAGAATTGCTTGCTATGTTGACACAGTACGTATGCAAGAATGTGTATTATGTACGTGAATCGATATCGATCGAAATTTCAATTATCCAACTTGAAAGGTATTTGTAAGTCCTGGTTCAAACACTTCGGCCCCCAGTATGGCTTACAACACTATTATTATTATGGTTTACAACAGCTAGCTGTTGTATGTTTCATTCAGTTGCATTTAAATAGTAGCACCACGCATCCTATGCTTGCAAAAAGCGGTCAAGTAGAAAAGAAATACTTAAAAACTGTTAAAAGCTGCATACACATTTTTATTGCGTTACAAAAAGTGAAATAAAGTATAAATAATTATGGATGTTAACGTTGATTTATTGATATATGATTGCGATAACGGCACAGCTAAAACGCACATGGCACGTCTACGGAAAAGAATTCGGGATAGTTCGAATCCATTGGAACTACCAAGTACTAAACATGAATGTATGTACATACATAAAAATTTTTCAGATTTATAAAATTTTTTCCGCATAAACTGCTGCAGGAACTGAGCATTTTTTTAAAACCTTCAAATCAGTATTCTGCCATCCCTCCTATTTTAAAATTGTGTTGCGCATTGATATTGTTTGCTGGTGGTAGCTATGAAAGAAGTAGCGGTAATGATTTTAATATTGAAGTTTCACAACCAATAATTAGCTGCATTTTAGGAGAAAAGGGATTTGCTTTCATCACCTCCACCAGTTTTTCTATTTGTTCAATCTGTATATTTAACGGACGATTGCGAATTGTAATCGTATATTAGAGGGGATCTGTAAACCATTTTCGCAACACTTTTGGCGAGTTCAAATTACAAAAGTTTACTGCAGAGAGTACAATTCAGAAATGATGAGCAGCGGTGGTGTTGAGCATGGAGCTGGGCGTGAATTCATCTGGCACTTCAGACATCCGTATTCGGTTTAGCTTATGGCTAGTAAAAAAATTGTCAAAACGTTTTCATATGCTTGACGGGGGCTTCCAGATGCGATAGGAGCGATAGTACCAAACTTTCTCCTAACTGTAAGTCTGAACAATCCTGGTCCGATGCACCAGCGTATGGAATTAACTACATTTTGCATGAATGTCGGCCATAGTATGCAATCATTTGCTCATCAATAGAAATATTGTGGGAAAATACCTAAAATTGAAGAAACTGTTTGTTTATCAAATTATTCAATGGGGCGACTTTAGCAAATTTGTTGTTTGGATCCAACGCAGTTTTATCACAAACATGTAAAAATTGTTTGATCCGTTTGAATCTGTCTCTTGAAATACATTATTTTATCATCGCACATCCCAGTGATTCCTAAGAACGCTTTCATTTCGGTAATTGTTGTTATAAATGATGAACAATTGCTTGTTGCAGCATATTTGTTCGTATAATCCACTATTAGATTCAACACATCATCATCGATAGACTTTCCTCAAAACTCCATGGCACCGATACTTTCATAGAAAGCCTTATATGCACTCGCGCTAACATCAAAAGGCACCTTGTCAAACTTGCAATTTTGTCGCCGAGACCATTTTGGTAATGTCCCTTTATCAATTTTAGGTCGCAATGAAAAATTCCAACAGCATCGAGAAAAAGAAACAAAAGAGACCTGTGCAACAATTAAATTTTTTTAAAAAATTGATTTAGAAAACTTTTGTTGTGCTTATCAAGCAAAATGTTGGAAAAATTATTTATTAAATGCTTATAAATGCACCATAGCGTATACTTACTATGCTCGTACAATAAATACTTCAATATTAATCATACGACTCCATGTATAGAGTGTTTCTTATAAAGTGTCACAACTTTGAGTTGGCATCACTGCTCTATTTGAGCACCCATTTCCAAATCAATTTTAAAAAAAAAATTAATTGGTCTCTAGCAATAATTTGGCCTTTACAGATTTAAAAAATATCAATTAGTCGACGAGTTATAGCCAAAAAACCATATAAACAATATGCTGAAAATCGGCATTTGACTGCAAAGTTCGAAGGTCGATTAAAAAAAAATTCGAACTAACATAAACAAACTCCGCGATGTGGGTCTCCTAATTTAGCCTCTATTTTCACCCCTCACTCTCAGAGTGGACCTAACTTTTGCTAACCTGAATTTGTTCCACAGTGAAATTACATGCACTTGACAAAAATACGATGTATTTAAAAAGTACACTCACAAAGTACACTAATATGCGCAGCAGATTTGCATTTTGCAAATTTGCACAATCACCATCGTGATTACCCTTAATAATAGTAAACCATGCGAATTCCATTTTTATTGCTATTTTAAATACTTATATAACTACGCAGCAACATTTTGACAAGAACATTTTAAAAAATATTTTCTCTTATTTTATAACATTTATAGTAGCAACTCTAATACAGAGGAATCGGCCAAACCAAGAGTCTTACGCTTTACCTGGTCAATGAAAACGACATCCCCTTTAATGCCAGACCAAATAATGCAAAAGATAAGAGAAGTGCTAGATCAAAATAATTGTGACTACGAGCAACGTGAAAGGTAATCTTAAAATTTATATATTATAAACAAACACATACATACATACATATGTATGTATATACATATGTATACATATGAATGTATATAAGTACATTTGTTTTTACCCAGTTAGCATTTAAATAATTAATTGATCATATTCGACTAATTTTCGACTCCTCTGGGCGATAAAATAATCATTTTGCTTTCTTATTTCGATTCGAGAATTACTGTTCTTTCGGGAGAAAACAGTTCCCTATACGCACGCCACTGTTTTGCAAGTCTTCTATGACAATTTACCATAACTACATCCTTACTGCTTTTAGTTGTCATTGCGTTATATATATTTTGTTCAAGCAAAAGGTATTCCTTGATTATTGAAGAGACAAGTTGCAATTTACAAGTATAATTTTAAGGCGAATTAATTTAAAATAATATAATGAATTCGCATTATGAAAACATATGTCGACGCTATTTTATCCAAATGTAATTGATATCCGCTTATAGCGGATCGCAGATTTCATATTTTAGCGTAATCTGCGATATGGATTGCGATCCATTAATATTTCATGCTACACGTTAAATATATACATATATTGTGATACTTGGATCGTGATCAATTTCAATGGATTGATGGATCGCTTTTTTCAGCTTTTCAACAATGCATTGTCTTTTTCTTTAATTTTAATTTCGTGTAATTAATTTCTATTTCAAAATAATTGAAACAGTTTATCAGAATAAATTTATGTGCGCTTACAATGTAAAGTACATATCGCTCCTTTATTGCAACGTAGTCATATCTCAAAAAACAAAATTTTTCAGTTACTGACGAAAAAGAGTTTCTCAATACCTTCTTTATTTTTTTTTATCTATAACCAATTACATGCTCAAGCCGTCCATATAAATGCTTACGTTTTGAAAACTTCAAGTTCTTTTTGCCACGTTTAAGTTTTTTTGATATATGACTACGATGCAATAAAGGAGCGATATGTAGTTAAAAATGATAATTAAATAATTTAATGTTGATATTGATATATGTATATACATACCTAACGTTTTCTATTTAAATGAACCACACATATATTTTTATATTATTTATAACTATATAAACACTATTTAAACTATAAAACATATAGAAACAATTAAAAGTTGCTATTGCAAAGCTCTAAAAAAATTGTCCATTATATTTTGGCTTTAAAATTCTTTATCTCTATTTCCAACCTGATTTAGCTTTACATTATTTAGGCCAAACTGGTCATATTTCTACCCATTTACGAGTCCTCCGAATCATATTACAAGCGGATATCCAATAGCAATTTTGCTGTGGCTAACAAACAATTTTTTAAACATTAAATACATAACTTTATTTTTAAAATCTATTCCAGCAAGTATTCAAGAATTTATGTTTTCAAAAGTGGGTTTATTTGTTATGAGTTAGCTAATATGTATGCTGCATTTCATTGGTAGGTAAATACCAACTCATCAGTAGACCATGCTTGAAAAGTTTCCAAACTCAATCTACTCATACATACATAAACTCCCATGTAAGAAATGAGAATTACACAGCACAGATTCACAACGAATAAAAATTGTTTGATATGTTGTTTGTATAAGTTTTTTAAACTGTTTTCTTCGGTTTGTTTTAAAAAGAGTCAGTTCGGTTATTTTTGCAATAACAATCTTTGATATACGGCATCAATGCATCTGCATATGTACAGTGGTGGCCATTAATACGTAACTGTATTTTTAGACTTGTCTCTCTCTTGTTCTTCGCTTTTTAATAAATTTTCCGGTATAATTTTCTACTAAGTCAAAATCCATTAAACCTTCTTAAAAGCGTTACTTCATACATACATAAATATGTATGTAAATACTATGTCAGTAGCACCTAATGAATATTTTTTAATTTATATATGTACATATGTAATAAATTCTTTAATTGTTGAATAATTTCTTTTAACTTGTATCTTATGATTGTTTAAAGGTTTGTTTTGTGGTGTGTTCACGGAGATCCAAATACTGATTCATTAGTACAGTGGGAAATAGAAGTATGTAAGCTACCACGTCTGTCATTAAATGGAGTACGTTTCAAACGCATTTCTGGTAACTATTAATTTTTTACATAAATCGTATACATATGTACATTCTTTTAAAAATTGATTTTTTTAACGTTCTCTTCCACAATAAAGGTACTAGCATAGGTTTCAAAAATATTGCATCACGTATTGCGTTCGATTTGCGACTGTGATTTTGTCAGGAGAAGGGGAGTCTAAGCAAAAGTAACGAATCAACTTTCTGAAAGAGGCGGCCCCTTGACATTTTAATTCAACAATCGTTTTTGTCTCATCATTTTAAATTTATGACACATAGTACTGTATATGTACTTGAACATTTTATTTACAATAATACATGCACAATTTGCATAGAAGCGTGAATACATACATACATATTCATATTATAATACATACATACATATACATATATATATATATATATACATATATTTATTTCATAAAATCAGGGACCGAAAGTAACTTTATTTACATAAAAGTATATTTATACAAATACATGCAAGAGCACTGCTGATTGTGTTTTTTACACAAGAATGATTAAAATTTGGTTTTTAATTCAAAATGATTTAAAAAAAGTTTAATTGATTAATTTTACACAAAATGTGAATTTAATTAAAACACGAATGCATTCCTCATGAATTAAAAATTCTCGCATGCATTCACATCACTAAAAATATTCATTGAATTAAATTTTGAGTGAATTTATTGGTGATTTAAAGAAAAGCAATTTTTTAATTCACTATTTTCACTAGAATTAGGATAATTTTTAAAAAACTCTTGAATGTTTTAAAAAAAATTTCAAAACAGTTTATGATTCGTAGATTCTCTCAAAAAGGAATCATTCCCTTACAGCTCTGCTACTGAGCTATTTTTGACAATTGTAAATTTATTTTACACAAAAAAAAAATCCTGTTGTTTTTTTATTTTTTATGTTGTTGCCGAGATGCATGTACTTGATATTGATATACTTTGATTTACATATTCCAAAAAAGTAATTTAATTTTGTTTATACATAGATACTAGTGATGTTACGAATACTCGAATTCGTATTCGAATATGCGCCTATTTCAAGGTATTCGTATTCGTCAAATTCAAGCGAATATGTCTCAAATATTTTGCACATACTTTCCAAAAAAATTAATACATACATAAAAATGTACAAATATATAAATTTTTTTAATAATTTTTATTTAAAGAAAACCCTTTGTCTATGTCGCAAGATAATAACCAAGGCAATTCAGCACCAGGTAGTCGCAAGGCGAATTAAGAGACTTAACCCTGAAATCCGCTCTATCAAAAATAACAAGCCGATTCACAAAATATATTTTATTATTTAATAAAAAAAAAACGACCTGCTGTAAAAAGATTCTAATTTTAATGTCTTAAATAACAAAATATAACATTTATTTGCACCAAAGTAAACAGATTCGTATCGAATGAAGAAAATTATTTGTTATTATGTTTCTAAAGTTTTTTAAAAACTATTTTTCTTGTGCTTTAGTAATTCGCAAATATTATTTGCGAGTTCATGTACATATGAGTAGATGAGTTTTGGAACTTTTCAAACATGAATGGTAAAGACCTACTGATGAGTTGGTATTTAGCTAAACTACCAAAATTACTATTAATCTAGAATGGTTAGTTATTTAAGGTTCTAAAAGAATCATATTTCTTATTTTCATCTCTGAATAAATATTTTTGAAAAATTTTTTTTATAATTTTTTGTAAACAATCTTTTGGCAGTTAGGTTTTTTAGCTCAAGACGAAATAAACCAGATGATAATCATCAGGGCTGATAAGGCCACCTGGTAGTAAATTCGTCTTGATAATATCCTTTTTAAAAAAGATAGCAATGAATTCTTAGTAGAGGAATGTTGAACTTCAAAAAAGGAACAACCAAATTAAATATGTGCAAGTCCAACGACAGAGGTGACCGCGATATCTGCGAAACTATGTTCACCCAAACAGCACTGAATTACTAATTAAAAACGCAAACAGACTAAGAAAAACCAAGTGTGAAAGTATGTACCTACGTAAAATAATTTAAAAATGGTCAGTAGTGGTCATCAAATTCAGCATCCCAATGTCATGATAATGTTAAATACCTCCTCTAGTAGTGTGACACTATTTTAATTTATTGTTATTGTTTATTTGTGTAAGACAAAGGGATTTCTTTTTTCCAATTAAATTTGAAATATTAAGTGGCTCTTAAAAGTAATATCCGTATTCGCGAATACTAAAAATTGATATTCGTAACAACACAGGTATATTCCAATAATTAGTAAAATCATAGCGCCGTCTATAACTCATATAATTAATTTTTTAAAAAAAAGAAACATTGTATTTAATCTCGGCATTTATATCTACCGCCATCATATGCTGGCGTACTCTTACTTATGTAAATATGTTAGAACTTGCCGTTTGAAGTTCATCGTCATTTATCTTTGTTAATTTACAATTTTAGACGGTTGGCAGAACCGTCGGAGAAGTAAAAGAATTAATAAACTACCTGCTCATACAGCTTAAGAAAGCTAATGCATCTATTTAACACCAGAGGCGCTGCAACGCTGCTCTAAAAATTAACAAAACCCGCAGGGATTTTTACATTTTCACCATCTACATACATACATATCTTCTCTACCATATTCTTTTCTGCAGTAAGTCAAACAGACAGTTTGCGTTTGTTTTGTTCGATGTGGATTGTCTGATAAGAACTAATGTTCTGTTGTGGTATTAGTCAAAGTAAGTTAGTTTTGTCTTACGTCGGTGCACGAAAGCATTATTTGATACATACATACTTATATCCAAACGAGAAAAACAAATGGTTTCCACAGACTTTCATACCTTTTCGACAATTAAAGTAGAGCCCAGCGTCCTGGTCCTATGCATACTATGAATTTACATACATACATAAATACATACATATATGAGTAGATAAACATACATATATATGTATGTATGTATGTATATATGTAAAAAAATTTCAATATTTACGCACATACTATGTGTGTATGTATGTTTTTAATTATAAATCAGCTGTGCTTTTGCATGAATACCTTAAATAATATGGTCCTTGGTTTTGAAATATGTACATATATACATATATACATATGCTTACATACATATAGTTACATACATATACATAGTTACATACATACTATATACATTACTGTACATTTATTAAAAAAAAAAGAATATTTTCTCGAACAAAACTTAAAATACTTACTTATACAGAGTAATACATATTAGAGATGCTAATCAAGACTGGCTTTTAAATATCGCGTATCGAGATTTATAAGTCCCCAAAGTTATCGAGCGACATTTAAAATATACATACATACTTATGAAGTTCAAATGTGTATGTACTATATAGAATTAAAGTAGAATTTTCCCGATCGTCCAAGTAGACTTTGGTATTCGGAATACAAACACCCAATTCACACGATGACTTTTGCGACGTCGTTTTAATTTAATTCCCTTTTGAAGTTGCTACCAAAATCATTGGGCGTTCATACGATGTCTTTTAGTTGCATGTCTTTTTTCCCAATTTTGTTTTGAAATAATGAAAAGTAACAAATAAAGAGAAACAGAAAAAACTCTTGAAAAACACAAATCGAGTCTTTTTGTTTACACCTCTTTCTTCCCTACACCGCCCACCAACAAGCAAAAAGTTATCGTGTGAATTGGGAAAAAGTATGTACATATTTTATGTGCAAACATACATGTCGCACTTGATCAACAAGAGGGTATTACCTCAAAATTTTTAAAATTTCGTTTTTTGCAAGAAATCGATGAACAGTGGTCATTCTTTCTATTCACTGTAAAAATTTTACACCATTTTCTCCAGTCTTTCACCCAAAAAATACAGTTGTATCTCTCTTTGTGATAGAAGAATAGTACAAAAAAAAAGTTTTTTGCCTCTAATGAAAATTTTAAAATTTTGAGTTAATAAGAGGGTATTGATCAAGTGCGATATGTATAATAAGCAAGTCTATAAACTACATATGTATGTATATGTAAGCATGTGTGCAAAATTTCATTGAAATCAGCCATTCAGCCTTTCACTTTCAGCAAAAAAAAAAGGACTTTCATATTATCACACCACTATTTTTAAAAATCAATTTTTTTTGTTCAATAACTCGTTTCATATCAATTCGGCAAATAGTATATAAAAATTATGTGTCCCTGTGTTTGTATGTGTTAAGTTTGTACGGTTGGTTCCATATTTGTGGCAGATAGATCAACATTTGTTTGCCTTCTATTAGGAAATACAACAAAGTAACAACAATTTACATATAAAATATAATGTAATAATTTCCCGTAAAATAAATATCTGTAATAATATAATTTTGTATCCTGTATCCCAAACAAATTTTCTGCATTCAATATTTTTTGGAAAAATAGTTATGTATCTTGTCAATACTTAAGCTTAGATCCCACTATCGGCACAATGTACCGGTTTTCGGCTGCTCACTGAAATAAAGTTATAAGTAATAAGCTAAATTTGCCTTATTTGACAACTAATTGAAATATAAGGACATAATTGCACCACACTGCATTGGTAATTAAGCCATATAGACTTATTCCAGAATTAATTGAGAAATAATGCAATTTTGGTTTACTACTTATGACTTTATTGCAGTGAGCCGACGAAAATCGGTACATTGTGCCGATAGTGGGATCTAAGCTTTATGTAAGTGTTATTCCTTCAGAAATTCGAAATTATTTTCAAAGTTGCATGTCTCTATTACACTGCAACAAAATACATAAGTACATTCGTCTATAGATACATGCATACATACATATGTACATATCGCACCCTAAATACAAAAGGGTCACAACTCAAATACTAACATTTTCAGGAGAGACAAAAAACTTTTTTCGTGCAGAAGCAACACACTTAACATACATTACATTACTGTAACAGACATTACTGTATTTTTTCAGCTAAAGAAGATAGTGATGTGAAAGAAATTTTTGCAGTAGTTAGAGATGTGTACTCTGAATTAATTTATGGAAAAAAGTCAATTTTGAAAAATTTTGAGTTGTGACCCTTTTGTATTTAGGGTGCGATATGTACATTTAAGCATTTAAGTGCATAAATGAAATTATTACATAACGTTTAGTAATTAGTAAAATGCAGTGTTTTTAATTAAGTGTTATTTAAGAAGTTTTTAAATCATGGATTATTTTATATATTCGTTCGTACCTTTGATATTTTAAGTACATACATATGTACATACACATACATATGTGACCTTCTCCGAGAAAAGGGACCTAGTGTGTCAAAAAACGGGTGTGGACTTAAGAGGGGATTCTGGTACCTAAAAGGGTGTACAATAATGAAATGAGTTAGATTTCTGATAAACATTTATTTACCCCATAAAAACGTGCAAAACGAACTTGGTTTTAAATTGTTTTTTTTTTTGTCAGTCTTCGAATTTTGTTTGTAGTTTGGACTTTTTTTTCGGTGTTTCGTCATCTGGTACTTCGATTTTCTTTCCTTTGACAATTTCAGTTATTTCTTTTTTCGGCGCTTTGACTTCAGCTTTTTTTTCGTGATCTGGTGCTTCGATTTTTTTTTCTTGTTGGCAGGTTCAGATTTATTTTTAAATTTTTTTTCGCTTTGGGTTCACTCGGTTTCGGAGCTACAAAATCCCGTTTCTGTGATTCAGTACATAAGAGCCTGACATTCTCATACAAATGCCATTTGCGATCTAACGATAAACCAACATTAGCAAAGGTATTGTCACACTAAAAGCGAAAAAAAATACGTCACCTCATAGGCATGACGTCACCAAAGTCAGCACCCAATCATAACTAACCATACCAAATCGCATCTCCCAACTGAAGGTGTGTTCACAGTGATAATGCGTTATGAAACTTTAAATGCGTTTTTCTCAAAACTTCATTTTCACATATCAGATTCCTTTTTTTTGGAGAAGGTCACATATGTACATATTAGTGATCTTACGAATATCAATTTTTAGTTTACGCGAATACGAATATATGAAACACTATTCTCCGAATACGAATATTACTTTTAAGGCTTAGAGCAACTTAATATTTCAAATTTAATTAGAAAAAATACCTCCCTTTGCGTCAGTAACAATAAATTGAAAAAAAAAACTGCCACACTACTTTAGGTATATATCATTAATATGACATTGAGATGCCGAATTTGAAGACCACTACTGAACATTTTCAAATTATTTTACCTACATACATACATACTTTGAGATTTCGTTTTTCTTGTTCTGTTTGCGCTTTTAATTAGGAATTCAGTGTTGTTTGGGAGAACATATTTTTGCAGATTGTGCTGTCACATGTCTCGGTGGACTTTCACATATTAAATTTTAGTTCTACTAAGAATTGATTACTAACTTAACATGATATGAATTTACATATAAGACTTTAACTTTTAAATGATAGTTACGAAATATAATTTTCGGTTTGTCTTTTAAGAAGATTTTTATGTTGCGTCAAAGATAAAGGGATTTCTACCTTTAAATAAAAATTATTATAAATTAATATATTTTTGTACATTTGATGTAGTTTTTTAAACTTTTTGTATGATGTTTTTTTTTTTTTTTTGGGAAAATGTATGTGCAAATTATTCGAGAAATATTCGCTTGAATTTGGCGAATACGAATATCTTAAAATAGCCGAATAATCGAATACGAATATTCGTAACATCACTAGCACATATGTACATACTTATGTATAGCTTGCATTAATTGGGCCCCATGAAAAATTGAGAAAACCCTTTAGCCCGTCTAAAGGATGGCTTGCAGGGAATATTTAGTAAGCAGTGCAAATCTTGGATCTTAATAGAAAACCATAAAATATTTTACTTTTGGTACCAATGATTCTTAAAATGAAAATTGGCGCGAAAATGTTTCCATTGGAAAAAACAACAAAATATTTTTCATGGAGCCATTACTACATACATACTTACATATGTATGAGTACACCACTTGCAAGCTCTGCTAAATTAACAAAAATTCTGTAAACATATAAAAAAAGTTTATCTTCGATAAATTCTTACGAAATCATTGTTCTCATACAATAATAACAATGACATTTTATATGTATGTATATGTAAGTATAAAGTATTAATTATTATATGTATGCTACTTTTGATATTATTTTATTTTAGACAACTGTAGTATTTTAATCTGAAATTAAAGAAAATTATTTTTAAAGTCGGCAAATTAAGGGGGGTGGGAGGAGGAGGGGTTATGCGATGATCAATATTTCTTTGCATAGGATTAACTATTTTCATCCTTCCATCGCATGACGGCATTCACTTTTTTAATATTTGTTAATACATATCTACTAGGCTTTTGCACTAAGTACATTTAAATTCAAAAACATAAGTATGCTTTTTTAAAAATTCTCAGAGTAATTCCAAGTACAAAAGGGGATCAAAGCAAGTAAATACAAAAAAAAAAAAAAAAAAAAACAAAACATTTATTCTCTTTATACGCTCATACTATAAGTAGAGTAAAGTAAACATTTTTTTTTTGCTAATATTCTGTAAGTATTTTGCAAGGTTCTTATTTTACCATGTGGGTATTTTAAGCATTTGCTTGGTTTTTATTTTTAGCATTAATTTAGCAGTTGATATTATGGAATATACATACAGTATGTACATACCTATCTAGGTATATACAACTATTGATATGTTGATAATTTGATCTTAACATCAAATTAAATAAAAGCGAAATTTCATACAAACAAAATAAAACTTACAAAAATACTTAAGTATTTTAGTAAATAGTTTAAGTACTGCTTGTCTTATTTAATGTGCTTGGTTCTTATTATGCTTAGTTCTTACATGCTTTAATACTTGCTGTATTTATTTCTTACAGACACAGTATTTATTGTGTTTGTTTCCTATAATAGAGAACAGAAGAAGGTATAGTAAAGAGAGGGTATAATAAAACAAATACACGAAAAAAAGAGAATATAAGTAGGTATTTAAGTATTTGTTTTTAGTACTTTTGCAAAAGCCTAATGCATATGTATGAGTATTTAATTAATTATATAATGCAACCAACTTACGTAAAGGAGGCGATTTTTGTTGATTGTTCCAGATTACAAGTATTGCATGCAAGGAGGGTACTAAAGATAATTTCTCAATTAGTATAAAAAGACTTTCAATACGATCATAAGTTAAAATAACCGCTGTAAATCCGTCAGACCGACTGAAACGCGTGACACAAACAGTGGGTTAAGCGCGATTCCATTAGAGCTATCAACAAAGTTCCAATGTTTTTTGTTTTGTTCATTGTGTGGAAACATTCGAGATTGCAAGTACTCTAAAGTTGTCATTGTTATAGAGGCAATTCCATTAAAATAATTATTGTACAACATGCCGCCCTGTCGCTTCATTTCTTCTATTTTTTCTGCGGATATATGCTTTATTTTTTCATAAATCTGCTTGTGCGAAAGCAAATGAATGAAATTGTTGTTTATTTTTTACATTTTGGTGAATAGTTTTATTTTTATTCGGCTGTGTTCGGTTGTATTCATATATGAAGCCGAATGGTGTTCGGCACATAGGTGTACGTTTGAGCAAGACTGCTCTAAGCCATAGTCAGGCAAACACATACATCTTTAAAATATTTATGTATTCAAGAGTAATATTCATTCACTGTTCTCCCGCTCGCAGTTTACTGAACAAAATTTACGGCGCTTTATTAATTCCTTCATAACTATTAGTAATAAATGTGTCGATTTTAATATATGTACATACATACCCTACAAGAAATTGCTGATGGAAACTAACACACACAAAACTTATTTACTAACACTCTTGCATCTATGACTATGTTTACATCAGATCTGATTAGTAAAATACTGTGGAGTGAGCAGAGTGCAGATATATGTTTTACTATAGTTCACGAAATCCACAAGTATGAAAGAGAAACAAAATCACACGTACACGAATGTTTACATCAGTTTTTTCATATTGCCCTTAATAAAATGATAGAGAATGCTGATGGGTATACCCATCAGATGATGCATCAAATGACCGTCATTGTTCTTGTAGGGTATGTACAAATGTAAATAAACATAAAGTTTGTTAAAAATTTACATATACATATGAACATATATAAAAATATTAAATAAATAGAAATTGTGTAATGTTTTTCATAAAAATTAAAAAATAATAGTAATCTTCATTATTATAATTATTAATTAAACATTCAAGAACATTAATATATTCATCAAATTTGTTTATAGTAGGAGATTTGGCTTCTACAATTCTAAAATTAAAATTTCTTTGTCATTGTCAGATATATTTATGTACATACTCGCTATGACAAATAGTAAAATGCATATTCAAATAATAATTACGTTTGTGAGGTGCTATTCGCTGAAATATCAAACACTCAATTTTACCAAAAAAATTTTCAGCAAAAAAGATTTTATTAAACATTTCATCATCAGAGATTTCTTTAAGTGTGCTCACAATAAACAGCGTCTATAGAACCTGCTTGTACGAATGCTGATGCAAGACTAAATATTTTCTTCCATACGTGTGATTAAGTACGTGTAAATAAGAGCATAACAAAGTGCCCATGGGCGCCCTTTTGCCTGACTATGCTCTAAACCTTAAAAGTAATGTTCGTTTTCGGCGAATATTATTTAAATATTCGTATTTCCATACTATCTATTATATCGCCTTATAACTTTGTTTAGAAAGTACGTTGCGATATGAAACCAATCGGGGTTAATAGTAAATATTATTATTAACTTTCTAATGCAGGTCGTCCCATATTGGCAGAATGTCTAGTTTTAAAGTTATTAGCACTTTCCGACTAATGCACCCAAAAATATAAGGAACACATGTCCCGCAAACATAAAACATGCACGCCGCTTACACATTCGCTCATATGAAAAAAAAATTGCTGACACGTACGTAAAATCAGTGGTGCCAATCTTGCTTAAATAATATAAGTTGTGCCAATCTTGTTTTCTTGTCATGCGAAAACATTTGTTAAAGCTACGTTAACATTTATCAATTATTTGTCGAAAAAAAACAAGAAACTGAAAATGTATATCCTTTAATTACAACATTTTTATGGGTTCGAAATTTTTATAAACTGTATAAAAATACTTTTTTTTTGAATAATTAATTTTATTTTGTGATATAAAAACTGAGTTAAACGCAGTGTTACGACAGCTGACTATTTTTCCCTACTTATTTTTTTAGTTGGAAATGTCAAAGAGCTGTTTTCTGGTTATATTTTTGACCGCTTCAGTTGTATTGGCATTACTTTTTCTCATACTGCCAAGTTCTTGTTTTCTCCCGCTGCCACCTGGTTTAATTCGCCTTTATTGGAAGAAAAAAAAGTTTGTTTTCTTCACAGTGATGTAAAAATCTACTTTTTGTAGATTTGACTAACGGCGCCGAAGGACTGATTGACGACGGCTAAGATCCGTGTAGTGATATATCTTGACGCTGACATTAGCTTACAAATCCTTGGAAGAAATTAACAAAAAATGTTTGTGTAAATTGTTGTAGTTATGTTTATTTTTGGAATCAAAGTTTGTGGCGTATATCAAGGAAATAAGCATGATTAATAAATTTGCTTTCATACGCAACGAGTGTCAACAAAATATATATGTTTTGCTATTGATTTCAGCCATTATATTAAGTTGTATTTCCCTGTACAATGTTATATATAATTCACATCGTTTAAAAAGTGATTTGAAAAACTTTGATCGAGTTTCACTGAATTTGAATGATGTTATAGAAGTAAGGCTATCCGAAAACTCGGATGGATCGAAGGCTCGTCGTACAAATTGTTCGATATGGACATGCACAGATCCATATCGTTGTGGTCATGATCGTATTAGCATTTATGTTTACCCTTTAATAGAGTATGTTAGCGCGAATTCTGAAGCAGAAGCAGCACCTTTTACACAGGAATTCTACCAAATTTTGAGGACCATCGTAAAGAGTCCCTACTATACTTCAAACCCAAATCAGGCTTGTCTCTTCGTCCCAACCATTGATTTAATAAATCAAAATAATATTAATATCGAATTAGTCAATAAGGCGCTGGCCTCATTAGAATATTGGAATGATGGTAGGAACCATTTGTTATTTAACATGCTTGCAGGATCTTATCCTACTTTTAATACGGTAATTGATGTTAACACAGACCATGCAATGATAATTGGTGCCGGTTTCGATTCGTGGTCGTATAGAAAAGGCTTTGACGTCTCAATTCCTGTTTGGAGTTCCATGCTGTGGAAATATTCAAAAGTACAAATTTCAAATAAAGACGAATATTTACTAGTTGTGGCACAACTTAATATATTACCGAAATTATTTTGGACCTTGAGAGGTCTGTTGGATGAATTTTCTAATGATATTTTATTATTGCAACAATGTAATGATAAAGTGCTTCGAAGTGAACGTTGTATAGTGAATAGTCATGAGAAAAAGTTAAAATATCCTGAAGTTTTGTCAAAGGGAACATTTTGCTTGCTTGCCTCTAGTGTAAGACTCGGGCATCCGGACTTGTTGGAAATGTTGGCATTTAACTGCATACCAGTTATCGCAATTGACAATTATGTCCTACCGTTTGAGGATGTCATTGATTGGTCATTAGCATCCATACGGATACGCGAATATGATTTACACCTTGCTATGGAAAAAATAAAGCATATATCCGCAGAAAAAATAGAAGAAATGAAGCGACAGGGCGGCATGTTGTACAATAATTATTTTAATGGAATTGCCTCTATAACAATGACAACTTTAGAGTACTTGCAATCTCGAATATTTCCACACAATGAACGAAACAAAAAACATTGGAACTTTGTTGATAGCTCTAATGGAATCGCGCTTAACCCACTCTTTGTGTCACGCGTTGTCAGTCGGTCTGACGGATTTACAGCGGTTATTTTAACTTATGATCGTATTGAAAGTCTTTTTATACTAATTGAGAAATTATCTTTAGTACCCTCCTTGCATGCAATACTTGTAATCTGGAACAATCAACAAAAATCGCCTCCTTTACGTAAGTTGGTTGCATTATATAATTAATTAAATACTCATATGTACATATGCATTAGGCTTTTGCAAAAGTACTAAAAACAAATACTTAAATACCTACTTATATTCTCTTTTTTTCGTGTATTTGTTTTACTATACCTTCTCTTTACTATACCTTCTTCTGTTCTCTATTATAAGAAACAAACACAATAAATACTGTTTCTGTACAAAATAAATACAGCAAGTATTAAAGCATGTAAGAAGTAAGCATAATAAGAACCAAGCACATTAAGTTAAGACAAGCAGTACTTAAACTATTTACTAAAATACTTAAGTATTTTTGTAAGTTTTATTTGGTTTGTATGAAATTTCGCTTTTATTTAATTTGATGTTAAAATCAAATTATCAACATATCAATAGTTGTATATACCTAGATAGGTATGTACATATGTATATTCCATAAAATCAACTGCTAAATTAATGCTAAAAATAAAAAAACAAGAAAATCTTAAAATACCCACATGGTAAAATAAGAACCCTGCAAAATACTTACAGAATATTAGCAAAAAAAATGTTTACTTTACTCTACTTATAGTGAATAAGAATGAGTAAATACAAATACTCTGATCGTATAAAGAGAATAAATGTTTTGTTGTGTTTTTTTTTTTTGTTTTATATTTACTTGCTTTGATCCCCTTTTGTACTTAGAATTACTCTGAGAATTTTTAAAAAAGCCAATGTTTTTGAATTTAAATGTACTTAGTGCAAAAGCCTAATATGCATGTATGTATGTACAAAAAAAAAATATTCTTTTACAATTAATATACCAATACAAAAAAGCAAGGGCCTGTGCTAATTACATATATGTATGTATGTTCAAAACGAACATTAATCAAAAATATACTAAGTTACAAAATCAAACCAAAAAATTTTGTCTTAAGTAGAACAAAAAAATCAGGAGATTGGGCATTGTAGGATATAATTCGCTGGCAGCACTGTAATGTTTAATATATGTGTGATAAAAAATAAAAAATAAATATTCCCCAGCTAGCATCCATTAGTAGAGATAAGTCGCGTATTCTATTTGTAATTGTGTATAAATAGAATATGTAATGACGTTCAACGAAGCTACCTAACAAGTAATGAAAGGTTTAGTGGCTTCTACCGAAAACAACGTTTGTTCTATTCAGCCAGTGCTGTTGGAAAAAAGGGATGTATAAATATTAAATTTTTCCTTTGTTGCTAGAAGTATGTTAACAATGTCTATATAATATTTCTCTGATTATAAACATTTACGAACTTTAGCCTGTATAAATATTAACAAATTATTTTTTTCAATTTTTATTCTTCAGTTTCCAGCTTTCCATCCATATCAAGACCGATAAAAGTAATCCAAACTCGAAATAACAGGCTATCAAATCGGTTTTTCCCTTACAAAGATATAGACACTGAAGCCATTTTGACAATTGATGATGATATAAATATGTTGACGGATGATGAAGTCGAATTTGGGTATGATATCAATAACAAATCTAACTGAAAATTGATAGAAGATTCGTTTTCCCTATTAGATACGAAGTTTGGCGAGAATTTCCAGACAGGATAGTGGGATTTCCAAGTCGATTACATGTATGGGAAAATTTAACTTCCCATTGGCATTATGAGTCTGAGTGGACAAATAAAATTTCTATGGTTCTAACAGGAGCTGCATTTCACCACAAATATTGGAATCACATGTACACTTATCGTATGCCTAATGTTATTAGAGATATTGTAGATAGTCGAATGAACTGTGAAGATATTGCTATGAATTTTTTAGTTTCCAATGTCACCAATAAACCACCAATAAAAGTGACGCCTCGGAAAAAGTTTAAATGTCCCGAATGTGCCAACAATGAAATGCTATCAGCTGATTTAAATCACATGCGTGAAAGATCAAGATGTATTGACGAATTTTCGCATATTTATGGACGAATGCCATTACGTACAGTAGAATTTAGGGCGGATCCAGTCTTATTTAAAGATAATTTTCCGGAAAAGTTGAAACGATTTAGCGATATGGGTACTTTATAATAAGTGCCATTCTAAATAAATGAATAATAAAATAATACTTAGAAAATAATAATAGACATTATTCAAGATAATTATAAAAAGTTTACAGTGTGGCATATATATAAAAAGAAGATATCCAACAATTTAGATTGATATTAAAACACTCAACTTATCCGAATTAATATAACTTCTTATAGAGTATGTAAGGGATAACAGGAGGGAAGTAGTATTCAAACCATCGCGAGAGTCCGATTTTATTAGTCACAAATAATAGCATCTGATCCTTTAAAAAGTGCTCAACCACCTTTGACAACGAGAGAAGTATGGAGATAATCCTAATATCATCATGCCCATTCACAATTTTAGACTTAGGATTTGATGCAATACGTGTAGTTTTCGGCTCCATGAAAAATGGCCCCAAAAATAATTATTGTTATTTTAAATGTAAAAAGTTTGGGACCATTATTCCTCAAATAGGAAAAATGGCCCCAAACTTTTTACATTGATAACAACCAGCCCAATCACGAATATTCCCTAGGAATTTCTCTTCCACGGAAAATACTTTTCTCGAGAAAAATTTCCTCCAGTTATAAATTCCGCGGGAGCAAAAAAGTTAAAAAGTGGCATCACTGAGTTTTGAAGCCAACAGTTTTGCTTATTGTCATTTAATTTTCTTCTGTTTTTGTTTCCAATTTAAGGTTTGCAAATATAAATTAATTTGTTTTACGTAATTCGTAACGCTTTTTACTAATTTTTCAGTGCAAAACTTCCATTCCGTAACAAGTCTAACCCCCCAACACCACTCGAGCGTTACATAATATGTGCACAGCCCCTAACAGGTATACGCATCAGCAAATTTGCTCGTCAGCTGATTTTCCAATACGTGTGTATGCTCCTCTTGAGTGTTCGTCTTCTTAAGCTATGTACAGACGATTGGCAGATCTTACAATATTGTCAGAAAATGTCTCACAACCGTCTAAACTTACAATTTTTGTCTTGCAACGTTGCAAGAAAAAGCATTGTCAGTTCATTGTAAGACAATAATATTGTCAGACATCTGACAATCGTGAGAACACTCTACTTTGCCATTATCAGATAATCAGTCAGACATTGTAAGCTCTTGTTTTATTGGCAGATGTGTTTAAATTAATGCATCTGACAATGGCGCCATTGTAAGATAATTTTTCTGTTGGCAATGCTGTCCATAAATACTATTGGATTTGACAGTTCTGACAAAGCTTAACAGCTGACAATTTTTGTTGGCAGATAAATTTATTGTCTGACAATTGTCTGACAATGAAATTGTAAGGTTTTCTTACAATCGTCTGAACTAACAATTTACCTTTTGGTAACAATTTTTCATTGTCAGTACGTTGTCAGCATATTGACATATCTTACAATATTGTAAGATCTGCCAATCGTCTGTACATAGCTTTAATTTCACAACTTCTTTCAACACAAGCACTTGATTTGGAACAATTACTTTGAAGTAATTGTCCGTTACTTTTAGCACATTTTTTTTTCATCAGACACATACCAAGTTTATCATATAGGCACATTTTTGGGGAAAGTGTTAAATTTATTATAATTTGTATTATTATTATATTGTTATTAAATTATTAATGCGCTATAATTAACAATCTTCCATTTTTATGCATATTTCACAAATGAAACATAATATTAGCAACATTTTTCTCCTGATAATTGTTATAACAAATAATAAGCTAACGTAGACTGCGAGTAAGAGCTAAAGGGCACATTGGTCAAAATCACATCAAGAATTATGGTGGTATAAGTGAAAATTTGTTTGTGTGAGTGACATCGACGATGCTGGATGAAAAATCCAAAAATTTAGATTTTTTTCATGCTTGATGAGTGATTTTGATGAATATAGAATATATTCAGAATACATTCAATATCAATGTATCATTGCATTGCATTTAAGGAAATGAAAATATAAATCAAAAAAGTAGATTATTAAATATTCAATAAT
This sequence comes from Lypha dubia, assembly GCA_947311025.1. Lineage (NCBI taxonomy): Eukaryota > Metazoa > Arthropoda > Insecta > Diptera > Tachinidae > Lypha > Lypha dubia. The sequence continues at coordinate 959,629 of OX371264.1, read as the reverse complement.
AAAATACAATTTAAATAAAAAACAAAAAAAAAGTTAATTATTATTGTTGTTGTAGATTATTAAATATTCAATAATAAAATACTATTTAAATAAAAAACTAAAAAAGTTAATTAATATTGTTATTGTAACATACAAGACATGTTTTTGTTCTATTTTGTTCATAAACATGTTATTGTTTTGTTAGTTCATATTCAAAGTTCCGTCGGCAACAGACATTCAATACTTTTTCTCTATACTCTCCCGTTTTTAACACTTCAAAATAAAATGCAAAATGAATGCTGGACAGGTCTTCAAGCAAATGAATGTGTTAACGTCAAGCACACGTACACGAGCTTGATGTCAAGCATTTTGACGAATGTATAGTGCCCTTAAAAATGCTGAATAATATTATAATTTTGTTAAGGCGATGCTACACGTACAATATATATTGTGATACTTTGATCGTGATCACTCAAGGCCATCTGGCAGGCCTAATGTGGATACATGTGGCAACTTTCTGATTTATCTTTTGTAATTCTGAAAGTAACGGCTCTACTCTTCATTTACGTATGAATTTGCCTTGATTTACGTTTTGCATTTATCTGTTTGGTATAAAAAATACATATCTAATTTATGTGATTTTTTTTTGTGTTGTTAAGGAAATATATTTTTAATATGACGACCGAAGCTTTGCAACTATATATATCGGAACAATTATATAAATTTTGTTTTGGGCAACGATGTTGTATGAAGTTTTTAGGATTTCTCTTCTCTTTGGACAGACAACATTTCATCAAGTCAACGAGTGATTTAAGTTTAGGAATGCATATATATGTCAACGACAATCAAGAACATGTAGTTGTATATAAGGATTGCTGCCATCATATAGTTAAAGAACCTACAAGATTGCAACTTCAAAAAGATTCTTTGAAGGACATGTACATATTGAACTACGGATCTGAATCTCCACTGTGCAAGGAAGCTATTTCTCTGGATCAAAATGCTCCTCGCAACAGATTTCCAGTCGTACCACAACATAGGTTTTCTCTGGGGCCACTAAAACAATCATTAGCTCGGCCTAACTATTTTGCTTTACAGATGAGTCATAGTGATTGCTCATTCCAACCGTATAAGGAAGCTATTTTAAAAAACTTGCAGACTAATCGAGTGATTGTGATTAATGGTGGTCCAAAATCTGACAACCCTACAGTGATACCAATGTTCCTTATAAATAGTTGCGCCGAGAATAGGGTTCACTGCAAGGTTATATGTGTTGAAAGAGAATACTTAGTTGCAATTTACAATAGCGAGCGTGTTGCTGAACGTTTTCAAGAAAAAGTCGGGGAAACTGTGGCTTATCAAATTCAACTTCAAAGCCGAATAAGTGATTCTTCTAATTTAGTTTACACTACATCTTTTTTTCTTCTTCGTGTACTAATGGGTCAATCAATAGTTAATAGCTTTCGTCATATATCTCATGTCATCGTTGAAGATGTTCACTTACATGAGGCTTATGCTGATTTACTGTTGCGCGAACTAAAAGAGGCACTCAAATATCATCCACATTTAAAAGTGATACTACTTTCAAATTCATCAAATAATTCCGAATTTTTAAATTATTTCGGCGAAGGTTATGAATTGGTTTTGCAGAAAACTAAAGATGATTTGATTATGAAGCCAGATATTTTGTATCTAGAGGATGTGCTAGAAAGTCTACCTGAAAAGCGATTATCTTCTAGTGTAACTAAAGCATTTTATGCGCTTCCTGTGAAAAACATCGAAAACTCTAATAAAAAACATTTGGATTCCAGTTTGGAGTTTTATGGGAGAACGGCGTCAGACCAGTACTTTGACTCACTTCTTTATATGTTTAAGGGTGAATGCTGTAGTATTAATTATCGACATTCCGTGACCGGCAGAACTGTACTTATCATTGCTTCTTTACTTGGTAAAAGTAATCACATTAAAACTCTTTTGCAACTAAATGCCGATCCATATATTTGTGATAATCAAAATACAAATGCAGTAAAAGCGGCCATATCTATGGGTCATAAGGAATGTGTTGAATTATTGCAAATATCAAATAGTGAACAACAAATTTCACAGATTGAAGGGCAAGACAAAGATTGTATTGACTATCATCTTGTTCTAGACATTCTGCATATGATAAACTCCAATAAACGGTGGAAAATAGGTGAGTGCCATTTGGCTCATAGTTTGATGCTATATGTATGTAGTTAAAATGTTTAGTTTTAATTACATTTGCTTGGAATGATAACATTATGGTTTAAAAAATATAACATTTATGTTTTCAAAAGTTTATTATCTGAGTTAGAAATTCTGCTCTAATTGCTCCGTATCTGTCAAGGGCTTTCGATAGTATTAACCACAACAACTTAGTTAACAAGCTTTACTTAATATTTAAGTTTATTTATTATTGGCAAGTCTTTATGCAATTTGATTAGTTCTTACCTCTCTAAAAACAACAATTCGTAGCTATCATAAATAACTATTCCTCTATGTTTACATGTACCAGTATTATTATTATTGAGCTGTGCATGAGAATCAATTTTTTATATATTAATGTCGAAAAGTCTAATGTCATGTTCTATGGTGTGCGAAATAAGTCGTTGCTTAGGTTATCTTTGGGTGATAGTAGTAAGATTGTAATAGTTGATAGTCTGCGGTGTATTATTATGAATGGTAGATTTCCTTTCGGACAACACATTAACTCGTTTAAGTCAATAGTTTGGTTTGTGTTAATGAGATTGAATGGCAAGGGGTGTTATCTCCCGTCTAGTGTTAAATTTTTAATCGCGTAATTTACTTCTTATAATAAATGTTAACTATGGTTTTAAGGTACACTCACCTACTAATCGCACTACCTTGAAAGTAGTAAATAAAATAGTTAATAGGATTGATATGTAGATACATTTTTGGACTGCGATTGTGGGATCATGTTTCCCCGTGTGTTGAACGTCTCTTGGGTTTATCATTCACCAAGTATATGATGCTGAGAATTTACTTTATTTTACAAAATTATCTATCTTAAACAACTTCCTCTTCTTTACAGTAGCTTTGTTGTTTTTTATTTTATTACAGTAGAATTTTAAAAAAGTTAAATAAAATGTTTTAAAGGGTATTAACTTTTTCGAACTTTTTACTTTTCTAAGCGAGTTTTTTTAGTCCAAAAAAGGAATAAATAAAGTATGTACAGTGGTTTTGACTTAACTGCCACACCGTGTTTTGCACGCATTTTGTGGCAGGTAAGTCAAAATGGCACTTAAGTTAAATTTTTTAACTGCCAAAAATTGGCAGTTATCTGATTCGTTTACCTGCCACGGAAGTGGATCATAAGAGCGATACACAAAACTCCCAATTTTTAAACCAAGAGACAGTTATAAAGAGAATGAGAGAATTATAGAAAGGCTGCGAGCATTCTAACAAAAACAAACTACATACATACATAGTTTTCGTTAGCAACAGTTGCAAAAAAAAATTTTGTGGAAAATTATCAATGAATTTGGGATAATAATTCCAAATATTTGTGGCAGCTAACTTAAATTGGCACGTATGAAATTGACACTTAAACAAGTACATTTCATACGAAATTGAAGAAATGAGTGAAATTTTGTGGTTTTTGGCAGGTATCTCAAATTGGCAGCTAAAAAAGTGGCAGTTAAGTCAAAACTGCTGTAATAAACAATTTTTTTTAGATACAAAATGATATATCTTTATTAAAAGACTTAAATAGTTTTCATTATTATATTATTACGTTCTGGGTGCTCAATTTTCTATCATCCATCACTAATATTAAATGTTTTTCCAGGGTGGATTTTTGCGAATTCGTACTTGGTACTTTTATGGAAAAATGGTGATGTAGAGGAATATCCCACTATATACATATGTTACTCCTAGGGGTCGACTATCATGCAGAAAACGTGGGATAACTGTAATAATCTTGGGACTTCAGTTTTAAATTTTCATATGAAAAAAATTTCTCAATCAATGTTCTTTATTTTTTCTTAGGTTTAATTTTATTTTGTAAACATTTTTCTTCTGTTGAATTTTATTATTTTGAACATATTTTTTCTCTGTATCTTAAATAAATAATCTGTGTGCTATATTTATTTGGTTGCTAAATACCAACTCATCAGTAAATCTTTATCACCATGCTTGAAAAGTTTTCAAACCCATTTACTTATTCCCAACTGCCAAGCAAGAAATGATAATTACTGAAGCACAACAAATAATTTTTATTCGATATGAATCTGATTATGTTCATTTTTCATACAACCTTTATACAATTAGTCTACCTTTCGTTGATAATGGGAGTATTTATAAGGCAAAACAAAAAAAAAACCTCTCTCTTAAAACAACAAACCTCAAATCTCTTTAAGGATTACAAAATAAAGCGGTGAAAATTGTTTACAATCTTTCAATAATGCACTCAACAATATCCTTATACAAGAACAATATTGCCGTTTTTGGATTGTACAAAATGCAACTATTAACATACATGTATAAAGCTCTAAGAAATATTGGATTTCATTGCATAGAATTTACTATCAACCAGAGCTATTACAGTACTCGAACCAATACAAATCTAGTGATAAATAGGTGTCGATTAGAACTACGAAGCAACCTTTAGAATATGCTGGCTGCCGAGAATTCTATTAGCTCCCAAATGAAATAAAAAACATTGCAACCTAAAAAATTTTTTAATTCAATTCAATGCATCAAAGAACAAACTTTTTCTACATATACATCTTTGTTAGGTCGAAGTTAGAATATGCTTCTGTTATTTGGAGTCCTCATGTAGTTAATCTTATCACTCGTTTGGAGAGAATTCAACCTATTTTTGTTAAGTTTGCTACGCGCCCTCTATCTTATTTGTCTGCTGTTTCATATGAGTCCAAATGTTTATTTATTGGTTTGCGTACTTTGGAATCACGTAGAAAAGTTCAATCTGCCCTACTGTTGTACGATATTATCAATGGCTCTATTGATTGCCCAGATTTGCTTTACGCTATACGGTTTTATATTCCGCTGAGGAATCTAAGGTTAGCTAAGTTATTTGATGTTCCGTTTCGTAGTACTGATTATGCACGTAATGGTACCCTAACGCGTTTGCTCTCTTAAATGACTTAAATTTTAATTTGTAAAGAGACTCTAACTCATTTATCGAATTCAGCACTGGTAAAGTTGAATTTAAATTGTTACTTTTTAGTTTATTAAAATAATTGGCTTAAATCGTTTTAATAAAAGAGTTATATACACACATAAGTATTATTTTTGATATTTACATATACTGTGATTATGTTGGGTGCGATTTTATTTGTTCTTTCTTATTTGTTTTATTTGACATTGATTTAAATTTTGTTGCTAGAAAACCATAATTTTATTTATTTTTATTATATACATATGTACATATTATATTATCTTAGTCTGTAAGGACTTTTTTGTCTATAGACTGAAATAAACAAATAAACAAAAAATAAACATAAGTATGTGCTGATTTACACACGTCAAGTTTCCTTGATCAAGTTTTAATTCAGCTGAGAGAAAGACAGAGAAATTGTTATTGCTTTTTTTGTTTTTCTCCCAGCCGAATTAAAACTTGATCAAGGAAACTTGACTATATTGAAGTTTTTTATCTTTAATTGTTACCTAATACTAATTTTTTTTCTTCTCTTATTCAACTTTTTGTTATATTATGATCTCAAATTTATTATTATTTTATAACCCATTGCCAAATCGCTCCTCTTATGCCCTAGAGGCGCTGGGGCCTAAAACAAACAATAATAAAAAAGAACCATATAAAAAAAATTATATAACCTTTTTATCAAACAAATTCTCAAACATTTGTTTTCAAAAGTTAATTTATTCATTATTGTGTTTTGGGTGAGAGTTTGTGTATAAGCAATTGATTCAGCAATATCTGAATTAAATCTCATATGACGTTTAGCACATATGGCTGCTTTTATGTCTTCGTCAACAATTGAATGACTGCTATATAAAAGTTTTTACAGGATTCTGGCTTTCGAGTGAAATATTATGTTTTCAATTGAGGGGAGGTTGGTTTCTTGTAGTGTGTTGTTGATTGGTGTTGTTCTAAAAGCGTGTGCTAAGAGGGAATGTCCGATGGCTTTATACGTCGTTACGAGTACCTCTTTAGTCATGCCCCAGGAGGTGCCCGAAAGGGCTTTCAGAACTTTGTTCGCGGTTTTCACTTTTTGGCTGGTGTATGTGGCGTGCGAGGCAAAGTGAAGGAGGCTGTGAAATACTACGCCCACTATTTTAGGGTTACGCACTGTAGGTATGCGTCTTCCTTCGACAGAGATTAGGCGATATGAATCTCCTTGTGTAGCGGGTTTATGAGGTTTTGGGATCGGGATTATTCTAGCAACTTTCCATATATCCGGAATCACCAGTTGGTGTATTGATAGATTTAGGATCCGTGCTAGGAAATCCAATGCTACTGTTCCAAATTTTTTTCAACATCAGTAATTGAGATGCCATCAGATCCAAGGGCCTTGAAGGGTTTCGCTTTGGAGATAATAATTCTCGACTTCAGCTGATGTGCATGAGGGGCATTCCCAGTCCCGTTTTAGGTTCTTGGTTCTCCGTACGACAGACCTTTTGGTCGGGTTCTGCTGAGAGGGATGTCCGATAAATTGTCTGCAAAATATTGTAGCGCATTTTTTGGCTTCTGAATACTGTGTGTTGTTAAAGCCTATAGCAACGAGATTTTTCTGATTGCGTGAGCCAGATAGATTTTAATTGTTGACCATAGTTTTTTGAGTCTATAGAACATAAATATATTGAACTAAATATTCAAAACTGAAATTTTTAATTAGTTGTTTGTTTTTTGAAATTTAATGGTGTATACATATGTATATATTACAATGACAATGTAAGTACATGCATAAATATCTACGCATAATATTATCAGTTGTTCCTTTGTCGATTATCATAATTTCGTTTTGAAATTCTATTCTTCGACAACCGAAAAGCATTACGAATGGCTTGTATGTATAGATTTTGGGTATAACCATCACGTGAATTTGCCTCTGAAAATAAAAAAATTGATTATTATTCTAAATTCTTTATGATAGAGGGTGAAAATTTTACCAAATATTGCTCTATTTAGAAATTTAAATACCAGCACTTTAACTTTTCACTTATTACTTTGGTTTAGTTTTTTCATTAAATGTCTTATATTTCTGGATCTATGTAAGTATATGGATATTTATCCATATTTACCTTTTCCAAACTGATTTTAAATCTATCCGTTTTGAACAGCAGCCGACACACTTGATTTACAACTGAAGAAAATTAAAAAATAAACTAATTTACTTACTTAGCAAATGAAAAATAACGGGACAAAACAAAAGTATGAATGTGCGTATGTATATTTATATGTCAGCGAAAGTACAGGTCCAAGAATTGTACAATGCACATTCATATACATAAGTATTTAAACATGTACATCAGAGAGCGGAATAAAAGTATTCACTCTTATTGAGCATTCATAAATTTACTGCTTTTGCCATTCACTCTCTCAATAAAAACAACTAATGATGTTGCTTGCTATTGATTCATTGTTTTCACTGACTGCCTTTTTGGCACATTGCTTTTATAGTGCCGTTACATGTCAAGCAATGAAAAATGTGATGGCACATAAAACAATAAAAAACATTCGTACCATTCGTTCAGTATTCGTTGCCTTTAATGTTAAAAACATGCAGAGTGAAGAAATTTTACAAAAAATAAATGCAAGTGTATTTCATACAATTCGAAACAATAATAAAAGTAAAATATGGAAGGTTTTTTCTCTTATTCAAAATGAAAATTATGAAATAGTCAATGGATTTGTTTATTGTGAAAAGTGTAATCACTTGTTGAAATACAATGGGAAACAAACATCAAATTTAGTCCGCCATAAATGTTACTTGCAGCAAAATTGCAATATTGAATTAAAAACAGTTTCTACCGCTGATAAACAAGACTTTATAAATGTGTGCGCCCAATGGGTGGTGGAAGATTGTCGTCCATTTTCTACCGTTAGTGGCAGCGGGTTTAAAAAGTTAGCACAAGCTCTTATTAATATAGGATCAAAATATGGGTGTCATACGAATGTATTGGATTTAATACCAGATCCTACTACGATATCAAATCGTATACAAAAAAAGGCAGAGGAAAAGAGGCATGAAATCAAAAAAGATGTTAAAGAAGCTGTGACTAATAAAGTGGCATCAATAACAACTGACTTGTGGACCGACGACTATATAAAAAGAAACTTTTTGTGTGCTACGTTTCATTTCGTCAAGAACTCGGAACTAAAAAATATTGTCCTGGGTGTTAAGTCAATGGATTTTCAGAGTTGCACAGGAGAAAATATATTGGGTAAACTAATATGTATTTTGAGTGAGTTTGACGTTAATAATTTAGAAAATATTAAATTCGTAACTGACAGAGGAGCAAATATTAATAAAGCTTTAAAAAATTATACAAGGCTTAACTGTTCAAACCATTTATTTAATAATGTACTACATACTGCTTTTGACGATACTACGGAATTGCAGCCAATGATAAGTTCTTGCAAAAAGCTTGTTAAATATTTTAAGAAATGTAATTTGCAGCATATGTTGGTGACTTCGTTAAAAAACTATTGCATAACTCGCTGGAACTCCTATTATAATTTGTTTAAATCGATTTTCAACAATTGGGTTTCTGTTCAAGAAATTCTTGCAAAAAACGGCGAAATGAATAGAGTTGATGAAATCAATTTTTCAACGCTCACTGCACTTGTAGATCTTCTTGAAAACTTTGACATAATAAGTAAAAAGTTACAAGGCTCTAATTATGTAACAATAAACTATATATGTTTGTCAATTAAAAGTATTCAAAATATATGCGCTTTTAAAAGCTCTGATTCACCGCCTATAGCTCATTTCAAGTCAAACATTTTAAAGCAAATAGATTGCAAATGGATTCCCAATATGAGTATATACCAATATGCTGCTTGTTTTTTGTATCCCCCTACAAATCGCACTTTGGAAGGAGAAGTTCTAAGAGAGGTAAAAAATTTTTGTGTTTCACAAATTTTAGATGATCAAGACTGTCTATTATACCAAAGAAGTGTAATACATACTGCAAATACAGCAGAAAGTGGATTTGAATTGTTTTTTTCGGATTTCATAAACAGTCCCAACCTAACAATAGAAGAAAACGTGTCCGAAGAAGTAAATCGGTATTCATTTTGCCATGTAAATATTGTTCCCAATTTCAATTCTTTAGAATGGTGGGACCATCACGCTACAGAATACCCCAGGTTGTCTAAATTTGCTAAAAAAATTTTAGCTATCCCTGCAAGTAGCTCTGAATCAGAACGAGTTTTTTCTGCAGCAGGTAATTTAATTACGGAAAAACGAAATCGGTTACGCCCAAAGTCAGTGAACAATATCTTATTTTTAAATTCTGTTTTTAAATATGAACAAACTTAAGTAATATAAGAATTTTTTATTTATTTTACCAAAAATCAGGGAAAACAATATAAAAACATACTAGAAGTCATTACCTTTGTTATTCCTTATAGTAGTATATAAATTTACGTTACGTACTTTTTGAATAAATTTAATAGTATTATAGTTTCTTAATAAAATAATGTATAAAAACGTCACCAAAGTTGAAGTCTGAAATCTAATTTTATTTTTCTTTATTTTCTTAAATCAAAAATGAATTTTATTTTTATAAAAAAAAATATTTTTTGTAATATACAGCATTTTAAGTAAATAAAAAAAATTAAATAACAGTTTTATTACAAAAAAAAAAAAACAATTTTTTTTATTTGGTATTGATGCCATTCATACTTTTTGTCTCACATTTATTGATATTGAGTGCTGTGTTAGGTGTGTCAAAGAAACCATTCGCACCATTCGCTATGCATTCACTGCTTTTGTTTGTGTTTAGCAGAAGCAAGCAAGGCAAGCAATGATGTTCGTCATATTCATATTTTTTGAATGGTGTAATGTGTTGCTTTACTGAATGATGTTAGTTGACAACAATATATTCATATTTTGCGAATGCATTCAACTGCTTAAAATTAGGCATTCAAACCGTACACTGATGTACATATACAAACAACAAAATAGCACATACATATAAAAAATTAACGAAATTCCTTTTTATAAATTCCATACACTAGCGCCATACACTATGTAAGCTAGAATTCATTGATTACAAAGTGTTACATACTTCATTGAAGAGACGTGATATGGTATGCAAAGTTCGCCGCTGGGTATCAGCGCTAGTTATATTGTTGCAATCAAATAACAGCACCAACTGTGTTTTGACAGTATATTTTTATTTATTTTATTTATTAATTTTTCAAAAATTTTTCGGCATTAAAAAATGTCAAAAATAATTTTATATTGCAATCCTTTTTAATTGAACATTTGTATTATTGTAAGTAAATAATGTACAGTGAAAAAACTTTTCAAAATATAATATAATGTTTTTTAAAAATTTTAAATAGACAAAATCCATCAAGAAGTCAACAAACAATTGACGAAACGTTGGGTAAAAAATGTAATAAAGCTATTTTATTAATATTAACTACGTTAGGCCTTATTAGCTTAAAGAAGAAAAATATCATTAACAACAAATTTGCCAAATAATTCCTACAACACGCTATAATTTTCGTTTAATATTGAAAAAAATCTTATTCTAACTAACACAATATTTTATTTTAGGCAACATAATGATCTTTTTGCCATCTTACCAACACTTAGTTAAGCTTAATTATTTAATACTGAAACAAAAGCTAATGGGTAATATTCCGGAAAATTTCATGGTATTTTTATTACACAATGCCATTGAAAAATCGGATTTAGATGCTATAATTCAGAAATGGCCAAATGTAACTAAATTAATATTAACAACAGATATAGCCGAAAGTCTGATGTGCTTCGAAGATATTGAGTACGTTATCGATACTGCTCGGGTATATCGCTGCATTTATAACTACCGGAATATGTGCAAGGAGTATTTATATGAATGGTCATCGAAGGATAGTTTGGAAAATCGTTCTATGCTTTTGAAAAGGGGAACTGGCAAGTGATTGTGCATAAAAAATAAAAAAGATTTTGTTAATTTAGCTAGTTAATTTCAGGTGGTGTCTGTTTTCGTTTAATATCAAAAATTACTGCTCAAAAGCTTCAAGATTTGCCGACACCTGAAATATTAAATATGAATTTGGATCGAGTATGCCTTTCAATTAAATTGTTGTCACCGAACACTATGGTAGCGGAATACTTGCAGGAAACTATTATCAGTCCCCCTTTTATTCAGGTACATCGAACGGTCGAGAGTTTAAAGAAACTTAATGTCTTTACGCATCTTGAAGATATCACCTGGCTTGGATGTCGCCTTATAGATGTGCCCGTCGAATGCTATTTGGGAAAAATACTTGTCTTTTCTATACTACTGCAGTGTTTAGATCCTGTACTAACAATAGTTGGCTTCTTGTCGACTTTAGATCCTTTGGAGTTGAGCCACTATATGAATAATCTAAATGAACCATTTAAAGATTTGCTACGCTATAAAATAAAAGCAGAAAAACAACGTTTATCGGAAAGCATACCATCCGATCATTTAATGTATTTGCGTCTGTACCAAGAATGGCAGAATAACTTTAGAAATGACGAAAATTGCATGAAATTAAATGAATATCATTTTATTTTAAATGGATTGTTGGAACAAGTGTGTAATATGCGAACACAGTTGGTTGGCTCGTTGCGATCTTCTCAACTAATACATAGTAAAGGTGATCTAAGCATGCATTATATTAATCTCAAGTCAAACTGTTGGTCTGTTATTAAGGCTGCACTTGTTGGTGGATTATATCCTAATATATGTGTACTGGATTCTAAAGCAAATCGAATTAAATCGTCTTGTAAAAGGGAAATAGTACTGCACCCGAATTCAGTTCTGCGTGAATTAAATTTGGATTCAATGAAATCGTTAAATTTTCCTTCACACTGGATACTATTTGGAAAAGAGAAGAACTGTTTCAGCGTAAACAGTGTTGAATGTAATACTGTTGTCACACCGATAACAGTTGCTCTTTTTGCAGGTGAGTTTAAAAATTATTTAAAAATATATACATATAAAAAAATGGCTTTGTAACTTAAAAAAAGTGTGGTTAAAAAGTTTTATTAATGTACATTTATGTACATACAAGGTCGTGTTAATATTAAAGCAATGGTCGTTATTTCATAGCGCAATTGAGCAGAGAGCAATTCTTACGCTCTTTCATTTAGTTGTCGATGAGACAGCGACACAACAATAGGTCCGTTTTTTTTAATCAGCAGTTTTTACTATAAAAAAAATTTTTTCCCAAAATAGTAAGCAAACGGAAAAATTTTAAAAATTCGCAAGATTAATGGAAAATAAATGTAGTGTTGAAAAGTTTTTACATCGGTAATCGATTAAATAATTTTTATAATACAAATATTTTAATAAAATAGAAACAAATTAATATTTCCCATATTTTTTATTTGATTTTGGACTTTTATTCAAAAGTACGTGAAAATTTCTTTTTTGTATTGTCTGCTTTAAAAAGAAGTGCATTAATAAGTACGCAAGTACTTTAGACTTTCACAAATCCAAAGAATTAAAATAAACACTCCACAAAATTAAATAAATTTTGTTAGTGCATAGGCTCGTTTGCCTTGCGTAACGGAATGAATAAGTGAATAACAAAAAAAGTGCTAATAGGTTGGTAGTTCTCCAAACTATTATATAGTAACTTTGTAGAAATGAAAGTTATCCGAGTGGTACACCAGAATAACTTGTAGTGAAAAACGCAGGTTGATTGATTGATCAGTTCTGATGATTTTTATTAAAATTCAAAATTATTTATACTAAAAGCTAAGAAAGAACATAAACAAAAAATAAATTGAAATTAAATTGCAAATTATAAATAAAGTGCAATGTAGACAAAAAATAAAATAAAATATTTGCTGGTAGCCGGAAATCGTTCATGCATATGCTGTTAAATAAATTTTTTCTCACACGTTCAGCTCCAGCAGAATAAAAGAATCCCCAATTTCATTCTGTCTGAAACTAAACGGTAACAAAAAAAAAAAAAAAAAAAAAAAAAAATCTGCTGACTTATTGAATCTCACGCTTTGAATAAAACGTAGACAATAAGTTTGCGCGTGTTAAGTGAAATAAAATATTTGTGAATTAATTCGAATGATGATTTCTTTTTTTTTTAATTTGTTAATAAACAACAAAAAAAAAAATCATAAAGAATTAACAAATTTTATTTTCCATTTAAAGGAATGTATGTATTTAGTTGTTTCACAAACAAGTTCAATTTAATGATGTTCAATTTCTCCTTTTTTTTTTTTTTTGATGTGTAAACATCTATACGCTAGGGGTTAAAATTGATTTTCACAATACAATCACAAATTTTTGGTGAGATGTGAGATTTTGATAACACGGTGTAAGCTGTGTATGAGTGTATTAGTGTAATCATACGGACAACAAGAAGTACCGAGAAACTTAACAGCTGCATAGAAATACACTAACACCATCTAGTGCGCAATAATATAAACACTAATTGGCGCAATAGGAGCTAATTTTCACTAACATATAATTATGCTAGCGCTGTACAGTTCGAAAACCATTGCTGTAAAATAACTACCTGCTCTACATTTTAGTAAACAGCTGAAAAAATGTTTCATTACTACATGTTTACACATCTCCCCTGTGATCGGACTCACATAATTTTTTTTTAAATATTTTTGCCACAAATTGAACACTTTTTGTTTGTTTAACTTTATTGCGTACAATAAATTTTTTTGCCTTTCTAATATGGGAAAGAATTCTTTTTAAAATATTGCCAAGCTTATAGGTTGCCTAGAAATGAGATGGAATTGCACCTATCAAGAACTTGGTCCTTATTATGATCTCAGTACTTTTTACGGCCGAAATATTTTGGATAGGAACTTGGCCTTATTTTCACACTCGTGTTTTTGTGCGGATAATGTTTTTCAAAAAACTAATTTTCAAAGTGGTACTTCACCAACTAAAAATTTAAAAATAAATTATATTCATGTGACGTCATAGTAAAAGCTATTATACATTATTATTATTATTATTTAATATTATCAAAAAATTGTTGATGATTTTCTTTTTAATAGAAATAAAAAAATCCCTTGAAAAAGTGAACATACAATTCAAGAAACGTCGGCAAAATATGGGATAAAAATTTTTACTTTTATTTATGGGTCGATTATAGATGGCAACCGAACCACAGTTGCGTTGCCAGTACCTGAGAATTGTATTACGGATGGCAACTGGCAACTGAGAGCTGCCAGTTTCAGTTGATATTTAGTGCATTTCTGGCAACCACAAATTTTCAGTTGCCAGCTGGCAACGCAACTGAAGTTCGGTTGCTATTCATAATCGAGCCATTACATAAAATACGGTAGGCCAATAGCTAAATTTATAAATAAAAGATAACAAAAGGAATTACATCTGGCCAATAATAATATTACAAACAACAAAATCTTTTATTTATGTTCCTATATTTTTTTTGTTTATATTATTTCGATAGCTGGATTTTTAAAAATTTTGTTGTGTTACCATATTTCAGTAAGTTTAACCCACCAACATTGGCCGCTTAAACTTTCAAGTAAATGTACTTAATTATCATTCTAAAAACAGTAAATCCAGATTAAAGTTGTGTAATTGTGTTTATCACATCACCAAAGTAAAATTTAATGGAGAAAAACAACATAATTTTAAATATTTTAACATTTTGTATTTGTTTTTCATAAAAATTTTGAAGGCAAAGCAACACGTTTTTGAATTTTGGTGCATTGTTGGTGATGAATTCCTACGAAAAAAAAATTTTTTAAAATATTTAAAAATTTGTGTTTGCTTTCCACATAACAGTCACTTACTTGATGATGTGATTTACACAAAATCTTAATGAAGACTTTATACATTTTGTTTTAGGACCAACAAATATTACATCTTCCAGTATTAAAATGATCAGAGCCCAACAGGACGCACAAAATCAAAGTTGCTTTTTGCGCATAGATGATTGGACTTATTTTGTTGCAGACTATAAGGAGGCCCAATTAATTTTGAAAACGCGTCAAAGTTTTTACAATATGTATGAAAACTATTTGCAATATTGTGGAAATGTAGATAGTCACAACAAAAGAACCTACAATAGTCTTACTTTTACACAAAACACAAAACTTTTCGATTGCTTAGAAAAGATTTTAACACAGGAAGATAAAGCAAGTAATTTTTTACAACCAGAAAAAATAGGTTTAAGACCAAAAGCACTACCAAATCAATTCATTATGAACCATAGTGCATATGCTCTACTGACAAAATCGAGTTATAAAACGACCAATAATCGCAACAACTTTACGACAAACAGTCAATTGCACAAACAATTTTTTATGGTTTATAATGCTGATTCGAAGAATGACAGTATCAGCGGTAATAGCAACAAAAACGCGTACTACAACGAGGAATGGTATTATTCACTGACGGCAATGCTGCCACCGATCGCATCAGAAAACAAATTAACATTCCTAATTTCTTATTCATTGAATCCGGACTTTTTACATAAAATTTATATTGCTGAATGGGATAAAGGAGTTTTAAAGATGCATTGTTGCTTCAAATGTGACATCAATATTTACGCCATTCTGTAAGTATGGAAGACCAAATGTTTTTTATCAACGGCAATCTTATAAAACATATCGTTACGGTAATATACTTGTACATATAAACATATATATATATAGACTAACTGCCGATAGATCAGAAAAGATTCATACTCGTATGAAAAATTCGTTTTAAATAATATTGAAGTAACGATGTGTACATAAAGAATACAGATCCTGATCACAAAAATAAAGAAGAGTTTGTAACTATCAAAAAAACTAATCAAATAATGTCCGCGATATATAGTATGAACATCTATATATGTATGTATATAAAAAAGAATTTAGTTTCTGATTGTTTGTCTGTTACTATGTACCTTATCGTTTGGCTTCCTATCCAAGCGATAAGACCGATCGTCTTGAAATTTCGGAACAATATTGCCGATGACAGGGAAAGTAACATAGGGATTTATTCAATTCGTCGGGGAGGGGCACCCTCCATACAAATAAAATTTTAATATTCGTATATCTGTGCAACTAAAGCTGGAATGTTTTAAAATTCGGCGTGTGTTACTTTAAGGACTGACTAAACGCAACTTTCAGCAAAATTTTTGGGGGTAAGACGAGAAGACCGGGCAACCCCTTACAAATAAAATATAAATTTTTATATATACATATTTGAAGAACTAAAGCACATAATGTATTTAAATCAAGTGTGTATCCTTAACTTGTCATGAAATATCACAAAAAGTATAGATGAATCAATTATTTATACTTATTATAAAGGCTGCTTTTATTTTACAACAAATTTTTTGCAGCGAAGCGTACCGGATGCAGCTAGTACATACATATAATAAATATGCAAAATGTTTGAATCAGGGTGTATAATTTAGTTGTTTATTTATTATACTACCGACTACTAAGAAAATATGATCCGTTTCCTTTTTTTGATAGTACCGAAACTAAATATATTTACCTGCAGCTATATTCTGTAATTCTCGTAGCTATAGCTAAATCTCGATTTTGACAACAAGGTATTTTGTAACTCTAATCGCTTAGCTAAAATTTACTTTTTTCGCCGTAGCTAATTTGCTATCATTAGACCCTCCTTTCTTTCTTATTTGAAAATATAATATTGAAAAAGAGACAAATATATTTGCGTGTATATTTGACAATGATTCCTTCTGACCAAATTGCACACCAGACTGTCACTTTTAATGGATGCAAAGGTGACTTATGAATAATTTGAGCGTTTTCCATTGCCCAGAACCTACTATTGTGTTTATTCACATATTTTTTTATTTTTATTTTATTTATTTATTTATTTCAACACATATGAAGCCTGCACGGCCAATGGTACATGTATTGGTAGACTACTATGCATGTCTGATAAGTACGAATATGCATAAACATATATACAGAGGTTAATAATAAAAAAAAAAAATAAAGTATACACAATGTTCCCAAACCAATAACGTCATCACATTTACAAAATTTAAATTCGTAAGAAAAACAAATAGGAAAATATGTGTCCCAGCTAGAGATTTAAGTATGCTAAAAGTTTCTTCTTAAAAACAGCAATAGAAGCTGAGAAATTTCTTAGCTCAAAGGGTAGGGTATTCCACAATCGAGCAACTCTGATCAAAAATGAATGTGAAAAAATTTCATAACGAATAAGAGGTATGACAATTTGTGGATTACGAGAAGAATGGAGAAAATTAAATCTTCTACATAAATCAAAAGGAACACCAAGCTTTAGAGCCTTGAAAAAACACAATAAAGTGCGCAAAAGAACGTAATTATTAAAGGTACAACCTATGAAGTCAACCGCAAAATTTGTAACATGGTCTCGTATTCTAAGACTGTATACGAATCTCAAAATTCTATTGAATATTGTTCTAAGTCTGTCTATGTTGCCACTAGATGAACCAGCAAAGATTTCCAAACAGTAATTTATATTTGACATAAGAAAAGCATTTGCAACGCGTTTTTTAATATGTCGAGGCATGTAAGAACTAACAGAGTAAAGTCTCCTCAATGATAAAAACACATTTTTCGAAACATGACTAACATGCCGTTCAAAGCAGAGATACTGATCCAAATAAATACCGAGACATTTTAGATGATCGACGAATTGGATAGCCTCGCCCAAGATATAAATAACGGGGCTTGAAATTCTCTGGCGACGCAAAACAAATTGGATGGCTTTAGTTTTAGTAGGATTTATAATTAGATTATTAGAAGTCATCCAATTCGATACTGTTTGCAAGTGACCATTTATTGATTCTTCAAATGATTTAGGTAAACTGGCGTTGTTATCAAATAACAGTTGTACGTCGTCTGCAAAGAAAAATGACTGGCAAAAGTTATTACTGACTATATAGATACAATCATTGAGAAAAATTATAAATATCCATTCAAATGAAAATATGCCTCGTCACTCATTATGATTTTTTCATGAAAATCGACACGTGTCTACTTCACGACTGCCAAATATGAACTGTCAAGACTAATGTTTACCAAAGTGGCGGCAAAACAAAGTAGTATACCTTCCCAGCGGATACCCTCTATAACAAAACAGCAAACGCCAAAATTGCGGCGAATTCAATTTTTATGACTATCAGCCATGTCACAGAGATCTATTCCGTTCGGAAACGGAATTCAATTTGTATTTTCTTTCTTCATAAAGCGAATAACCAAAATAGCTTTCGGAATAAAACCACTTTTAGATAAATAAAATTTTTTCTGTTTTACATACATATGAAAAGTAATATTATCAGGCTCAAGTTCAGTTTTATTGAATTAATGAAAATTCAAAATTACTAAAGCTACGTTCACATTTATCAAATATTTGCCCGAAAAAACGTAACCAATAGTTTTGCTTACGGATAGTGTCATTTAAAACGATTTTTATATTACAAAATAAAATTAATTCTTCTCCAAAAGAGTATTTTTATACAGTTTTTAAAAAATTCGAACCCAAAATTAAAAAAATATTGGAATTAAAGGAAATAAATTATTATTTTTTTTCTTGGTTACGTTTTTTTCGACAAATATTTGATAAATGTGAACGTAGCTTAAGAGTTTTTTTTTTTTTTGTGTTGGAAAATATTATTATTTATATCCAATCAGTTTTTAGCAGAACGTATCAGTACTGATTTCAAGGCCGCTACACCTCTCATCAGCGTTCAATTGTCCATCTTTACCAATTTCGTAAAGTGGATACTAATTGAGAAGAATATCAACTATTTAACCAGTTTTCAACAGAAATAGAATATGAGAATTAATTTTTAATTCAATTTTTATTCTACAATGAAACAGTGCTGGTTAGTACGAAATTCCCTCATTACTGTTTGGAACTAATAATCAAGACAAACTCATAGTCCGTTATCATCAAAGTATTTTACTTTGTGTTTTAACGTTTTTGTTGTTTTTTTACTCTATATTAGGGAAATTCACATATTACTGTGACCCCTGTTATTAGGGTATTTATAGCTCGTGCCCAAGCGGAATTAATATTTTTATATTATTATTATTACGAATAAACGTAATTATTATTTGAACTTATATTGATTTACATATGAAAAGTAATATTATCAGGCTCAAGTTCAGTTTTATTGAATTAATGAAAATTCAAAATTACTAAGAGTTTTTTTTTTTTTGTTGGAAAATATTATTATTTATATCCAATCAGTTTTTAGCAGAACGTATCAGTACTGATTTCAAGGCCGCTACACCTCTCATCAGCGTTCAATTGTCCATCTTTACAAATTTCGTAAAGTGGATACTAATTGAGAAGAATATCAACTATTTAACCAGTTTTCAACAGAAATAGAATATGAGAATTAATTTTTAATTCAATTTTTATTCTATAATGAAACAGTGCTGGTTAGTACGAAATTCCCTCATTACTGTTTGGAACTAATAATCAACACAAACTCATAGTCCGTTATCATCAAAGTATTTTACTTTGTATTTTAACGTTTTTGTTGTTTTTTTACTCTATATTAGGGAAATTCACATATTACTGTGACCCCTGTTATTAGGTTATTTATAGCTCGTGCCCAAGCGGAATTAATATTTTTATATTATTATTATTACGAATAAACGTAATTATTATTTGAACTTATATTGATTTACATACATATGAAAAGTAATATTATCAGGCTCAAATTCAGTTTTATTGAATTAATGAAAATTCAAAATTACTAACACAAAAAAAAACTCTTAGTAATTTTGAATTTTCATTAATTCAATAAAACTGAACTTGAGCCTGATAATATTACTTTTCATATGTATGTAAATCAATATAAGTTCAAATAATAATTACGTTTATTCGTAATAATAATAATATAAAATTTTTTTCTGTTTGTAAATTTAGAAATTGTTTCATATGGAAAAATCATTTCTTTTTTCGATTTTTTTAAAAATCAAAATACGGATTGAATTCCGTTTCCGAACGGAATAGATCTCTGTGACATGGCTGATTGCCTAATTTAGCAATACGCATTACAGAATTCAAAATTCTCTAAAACGATTTTAGACATTTTTAGCGATGCAGATTTAGCTTTAGCGAGTTACAGAATATAGCTGCAGATAACAAAGTCATTTGCGGTTTTCAAAAAAAAAAAAATTAATGAGTTGTCAATGTTAAAACTTAACTTACACGCCAGAAATATCTCCATAGTAAAATTTTTTAATAGCACTCAAAATGAGAATAAATTCTCTGTAATATATTGATCAGCAAAAATTTCTTGGTAATGAAAAATAACTATCCGCACAAAAATGTGAAAAAATACATACACAAAATTATTCTTTCAAATATATTTCAGATATATTTCTGGCGTGACAACTCAATAATTTTTTTTTTAACCGTAAATGTATTTGTTATCTGCAGCTATATTATGTAACTCGCTAAAGCTAAACAGATGAATTCTAATTGTTTTTTTTTTCTTTTAGAAATCAAATATCGAGTAGCAGTTCGTTATTTTTAGCAATCTCCGGTAGAAGAACAGCAATTCAATTAGATAATAACACGGGTGAGTTTTTGTTGAATCTTTTTGCCGCCTATAACAATTGGATACATACCTAGAAATCGTTTTTCATCATTTATTTTCAACTTATTGTAATTAATTTAAAAAGAAAAAGTTCTAGATTTATTCATATAATGTCCTAAATGTTCACATAAGTAAAAATGTAGTTGTTCATTAATGATGAACAAAAACTAATCAAGTTAATAATTTTAAGAATAATATTTTGTATGTACATATTTACATGTACGTATGTACTTCTATCCGACATAATTCGCTAAAAAAAATTTCAGAGTAAAAGAAAAATTATTGCTGGTTAAAAAAAAAAATATTAATAATAATAATCTAAATTTTATTTGTATTTCCATATTTTTTTAATTAACAAAACTAACCCAGTAAACATGAAGATTTGATTTAAAATTGAGAATTTATAATCTATGAATGTCATTTGATAATAAATTGACAGAATAACATTTGTAAAATGTTTATACGAGTATGTATTAAAATATCAAACTCGAAACAGTGTTTTGAGTTGAAAAATTTTTGAGCATTATCCTTCCTTGCAAACATTGGACATCGTGTTTGCTGGGAAATTTTTAAAATTGAAAAATGGTGTTTATTTTCTGCCTGTTCGCCGATATCGATGAAGTTCTTTCTTTCGAGCAATTACATTTGAAGCAAAAACAAATTCAAAAATTTTGTTTTTGTTTCAAATGTAATTGTTCGAAAGAAAGAACTTCTTCGATATCGGCGAACAGGCACTTTAAGTTTATTTTTTTCTAAGTATAACATGAATAGATTTTATAATGATTACTTTGTCAAGTGTGCCAATAAAAATGCATTTATTTACATATAAAATAAATTAGTTAAAAAAACTCAAGACTGTTTGTTGTAAATTAATTTTTCTTAATCGCTGCTTAACTAAGGCAAATTCATAACAGGTAGTCTCAACAGTTCAGGTGATTATTTTCGCATTGTATATTGATCCAGTTGCTTTGTCAAAGCAACATAGGTTGGTGCATTTTTTGACCGGAAGTATATGTTTTTCAAAGCGAATTAAGGCGAGTGGGCTTGTTATGAATTGGTCTTGGTATTAACCTAAATGTGTCACTCATAGATTTATTATTTATTTATTTAAAATATATTTATAAAATATAGTTACAATACGTGTGCCGGGTACCTGGACCATGTGAGGACGAAAAGGAGATGAAAGAATATTTACATCTAGATACATCTTGGGTAATAAAATAGCTAATTCGAATTTTGAATTAATTGAAATTTAAGGAATAAAACTACAACATAAGATAAAATAAATCAGTCTCTAGGTGACAAACCGAAATGATTTACATAAACAAATTAATTTCAATGACTATAACAATAGAAATAAGTAAGAGTGCTATATTCTGCTGTGCCGGATCTTATAATACATCATTTCCCTCCTTATATAAGAATTCACATACGAGTATATCTATACCCAGCGGCGGAAAGAAGCACTAAGCAGGTCTTCTAGAAGGCCTTACGTGGCCTCTTGCCCCATTCCATAGTCATACATTTTTTGCACACGATGTCGTAGCCAGCCAAGGCCTTCTAAATGCCCTTCATACACAGGCCTGATAGAAGGCCTTATTCAGTCACAAATTTATTTTTAAATTACCTTTAGAAATGCAAAACGGAGTAAAACCCCATTAAAGTGCCAAAATATCAACTCTACAAAGTAGTGATTATTATTATGTTGAATTTCAGGGTTAACTATTTATTTATTTATTGATGTATACATACCCATATTAAACACTATTATATTTTTAGAAGGGATTTGGTAGGCCTTCCATAATGACTTCTTGAGAAGGCAAGCGAGCATGAGTATAAAAATTTAAAAGAAGCTCTAAAAAGGCCTTACGGAGAGCCTTTTAAATGAAGGCCTCCAAAATTCCGCCGCTTGGTATACATACATACATATGTACTATACATACTTACATATAATTAGAATGAATTACATACAATTTTTTATAATAAAAGTTCAGTATTTTAGAACTACTCAAAGAGTGAGCTACATAGTTTACTATTTAAACAATCATCCTATTACAATGAATCCACCATCCTGTACACCGCGAGATGAAGCCACAACAACTATCGAAAACCCAATGAGTCATATACCTAAGCATGATGTTACTGTTTTTGATGTGTCTACTGATTTGAGTGATCTTAATTTACCAACACATCTGGATATCTTGAGATATTATTTTTTCTTGAGCGAACGTGCTAAAACAGACCAAAAAATGTTTTCCTACAAATCATTCACTATTGAAGTACAAAATAAGTTGATTGGAATTTGGGAAAAACTTGGTATGGAAATAATGGCGAAAAATTGTGTATATATCAAATTGAATAGATTGCTTGACAAATATCAAGACCAAAAAGAAATATCAAAAATTTCCAGAGTTTCTAAAATCTCTGGAAACAATTTTTCACATTGGAACATGTAAATGCGATTTGAAGGCAGCTGCATGTGCATGCGGCTTGGTTCCAGAACGCCTCAAAGAGTTTATGCACGATCAACATAATCAGAGAAGACTAACATTGGCTGCATTTATGATGGAAATTGAAGAGCAAGTAGCAAGGTCTATGTCACCAATGTCATCATACCAACATCCCGATGATTCAGCATACGCACCGCTATCGGTTCAAGAATATATCGAGCCTTTGCTGCAATAGAGTAATAACTCAAAAAAGCAGTTTTGCAGAAAACGCAGTTAAAGATGAGCATTCGCTAACAACTTAATGGTAAATGAAAATTTAATATTTGTCTCAAAAGTTTAGTATGCAAGATATTTTAATGAAATTTTTACAGATTCTGAAGCACGATATGAGAAATTATGCTTCATTATTAACTCAAAAATCACAGTTTTTGAGTTATGACTCTATTGCAGCAAAGGCTCGATATGGATACAAGCAGAACTTCACAATACATAGAAAGATACGAATGTTTTAACTTTACCTTGATATGTGACATATTTGGTGTACCTGATCTCTATCAGCATTAGGAACCGCTCTTTTCCAAGATTTAAAAATGAAAAATAAACATTGCGAACCTCTCATCATGGATAAATCGAAAGTCCTCAGAGAAAAATAGAAATGCAGACAGGAAGTGCTTCGCAAACGGTTAGATGATACCAATTTGTTAGCGTTTTCATTCGATGGCAGAAAAGATGATACTTTAACGACACATAAAATTGATGAGAAGTATCATACTAGGATTTTAAAAGAACCTCATATTGTTATTTTGAGAGACCCGAATTCTGAATTGATTAGTTACGTAAGACTGGAACATGAAACCGCTGAATACAAAACAAACAAATTAAATGATTTTTTCAACGATAAAAATATATCACTGGATGCATTAATTAGCATATGCACTGATGGTGAGCCAACAAACACTGGCCCACACGTTGGAATTATACGACGATTCGAATTGCTGTTAAAAAGACCATTGCATTGGTTCGTTTGCCTTCTACACTTCAACGAACTTCCGTTTCAACATTTGTTTGAAGCTTTGGATAAATCAACCAGCACTGGACCAAGATCGGCAAGCAGAAAACTGAGCCGTCAATTCGAAACTTGTGAAACTCTTCCGGTAAGTTATTGCTATCACTCATTTACTATAATTGTCAACCGTTTTTAATTATTTTATTATTATATATTTCAGGTGGTGGACGGCTTTCAGAAAATTGAGTTGAAAAATATGCACCCTGCTCCAGAAAAAATTGAATTTTCCAATGATTCGAAGTACTTATACGACATGGCTCATGCAATTTCTAGCGGCGTGGTTTCGGTGGATCTGGCTAACATCAAACCAGGGAAAATTGGCCGGTATATCATTACGATCGTATGCGACAACGGAAAATCCATCCGAAAATTTACGGATTCTGGTTGAATTTATAATTAAATGTTATGTGCCAATGTACTTCAATATCCAGTGTTACAGCTCTGTCGTGTATGGTAGTGCATTATTTGTCAAGTTCATTAGTTGGTCACGGTTTCTACAATCTCATTTACGCAGTATTGTCAATAAAGTAATTAAAGATAATTCATATTATGCGCATTCGGAAAATATCTTGCTATCAATGTTGTTTGATGATAGGAAAGAAAAGCGAGACTGTGCTATAAAGAAAATTCTACGCTATCGAACCGATGTTGAAGACCCAACGGAAGTTAGAGTTTATAAAAAACCAGATATAAACTTTAATTGCACAAGTTACACGGAAATGATCAATTTGAATGATATAAATAACGTATTTGAACCACCATTCACGCGAAGCATTCCGTACGATACATTGAAAGAATATTTAAATCAAGATGATCCCCCGTTTTTTTATCCAAAAATTCCATCACACATACAAGGAACGGAACAACATGTTCAATTGCTAGCTAGCGTTTCCAAACGAGTTATTCCGGGAAATATAGAGGCTGTTATGGCGACGACATTAGAGAGCCGTGCGAAATTGCCCAGACTTGAAAGCAAAAAAGACTTCAAACAATAATTTTTTTTTTATTTTCTTTTCTATTACTAAGTAAAATTCATTTTTTCATTTCATTCTGACTAAATAAATTTCTAAAGAGAAAAATAAACTCCAAAAATTTCGCTGATTTTTTCTTGTAAAGTGCCAAAAATGGTATTTTTGAAATGTTTGTATTGGGAACCTCCAAGGGGTAGTTCCATGGGGTGTGCCACTAGCATAGGTGGGCAAAGTTTCTTATTTTGATCCCTAAAATACGATTTTCCTTGTAATTTGAGCGATTTTTTTGCCTCCATACAAATCGACCCGCCCTACTGTATACCCTTCTTTGCTTTTTTCTATTTTGAAGTGACTAGAAAAAGCACTATGATTGATTTAAAAACGAATGTGATGATGCCAAATTTGGTGAACTAAAATTCGATTTTCAACAAAAAAGATGATAAATTAATAAACACATACTCGTATTATTATGTTAAATATTGAGTTTTATTCTCTATTTATATAGTGGTCAGTGGGTATGTAGATTTAATTATTTAGAATTATAATTTAAGTGGAGTCTTTGATTCATTTGTAT
The DNA here is from genome assembly GCA_947311025.1 of Lypha dubia. Lineage (NCBI taxonomy): Eukaryota > Metazoa > Arthropoda > Insecta > Diptera > Tachinidae > Lypha > Lypha dubia. The sequence goes on along the minus strand of OX371264.1, from coordinate 933,828 downwards.
CTTCAATAATTTTTAATGTTTGTTGTTCATTTGCGAAATTCAAAACGCCTACTGGTTGGTCAGCATTCTGTGTGGAATTTTTTGTAGCTGTAAGATAATGTTCAGGTTTGTGGACTAGATTTTGATTAACTACAATATTGTGAGCTTCCTGTATAGGAAAATATAATAAGCATTAATTTATCAAATTGGATTGAATATGTTCCTTTAGGTTACATACAGCACTGTTTAAGTAAAAGGGCTCCTTTTGCATAATTTGGTAACCATCCTCATTCATCAATTCGCCAATTGGAGTATTTCTTGTCATGGTATTCGAAGCAGAATCCTGAAAAATTAATTTTTTATAAAACTATTTTCATAAAAGCAGTGAATACTACATTTTGCTCATAATTTTCACTAAAAATGGAATCATATCGTTGTCGTATGGCATCTACAACATCCAACAAATTTTTGGCATCCATCGCTAGGACATGAGCAGCCGAAAGCATACCTCTGAAGAAAAATAAAATATTCATCGATAACACTATGCAACAAAAAACAAATATTTGAGATGTGATACTATATATGGGGTATATTATGTATTTCGATTCAAATCGGAAAATTTACGAATTCGTAAAAATAGGATTAGGTAGTGCGATTTTAGAATGTTTGTAAATTATGGGTATTTTTTAATCTCTTTCGGAAGTCAAGGAAATCATTTTTGAAAGTGAAAGTAACTGTAAAAATTTTTCGAATTCATAAATATAAAAAAAAAGTTAAGAATACAAACGGAGCTTTTCAATCATTACGTAAATAAAATCGTTTTAATGCAGGCGAAATTTGTTTATGGTTATAAAACGGAAGTATTTTTCCATTCAATTTAATCTTTTAAAAATAATTAAGTTATGCATTTTTAGTCGACCTGAGTGATGATCAAAAAATTTTTATTCAGGCTTAAGTTCGAAGCTCGTAATAATTGAACAGACAAAGAAAGAATAGACTGCACGGAAGGTTGAACAGACATCTCGATGTTTCGAGACTAACCACAATCCCAAAATCAGAGTTGTTTACCGCTGAAACATCACTGCCATCACGGCAGCTGTAATCTTAGTAGTTAAAGATTCTTTATCATTAATTGAATCTGCTGAGTCAAATGAAAGTTTTTTTTACACCACAGGTTCATAACTAGGTGGCAGCCTTCGGATGTCCATACGCCAGAGGTTGTTGAATGTCCTGTTATATTTTTAAAAATATATTATTTACGAATTTTCGCTGAGATTCGTAAAGTTCGGTGTATCTTTTTTATAAACTTGCTTTGGGCGCTCTCTGGAAAAAAAAAACACTTCATCACTTTCGTGAAACAAAGCACTGTCCATTTTGGTTCTTTATCTCTTTTTTTAAATTTAGCCCTGACATTTTTTACGAAAATTTTGACATTTGTGTAAAACAATGGAAAATGTTCCCAACTAAAATTACATTACTTAAAATTTTCCTTCACATTTCGAAAACAACTCTGTAGTCCATTCGAACGTACTATATAATACGATTTTTCTTTCAAAAGCCTTTTCGATTCGATTCGATTATAAATTACATAATAAACCCCCTGATTTCACAGAAACTTGAAAAACTCAACTAGATCCAGTTCAGTTTTGTAATTTTTGCTAACTTCATGCTATGTTTTCATAATGTATACCGGCGTTAACAAAAAAGTAAATTTTTACTCGTAATCAATTATAGTTTATAAATAAAATCATAACTAATACGGCTCCAGTATCCAACATAATTAAAATAAAATATATGTTTTTCAATAATTACAAGTGTCTTCTTTCTAAATAAGTTTTTAAATTTAAAATTGATTGATATTCACCTAAACTAAGTCCGCAAAATTTCAAAATCAGATTGTTGTTGTACTCGACACTATCTACCAGAAAAATAGTATAACAACTCAGATATTTAATTTTTGTTGCATAGTGTAACTTATATTTAAAATAATAAATAATTTGACTATGAACTTACTTTTTATATTCTACATCTAAGGTGGTATCAATATATTGTTGAGCCAGTTTCATAGCTGTCACCAATTCATGCATGTCTTTAGGCAAAACTTTATGTGCCATTTCGACTTCCCTATAAGATTTCATACAGCAGAATAAATCAATTTAATGTCTTTTCATCATCATGATTTTATTTTGCTCAACTTTTTTATTATAATTATTTTCTTATTTACTTACTTGTATGCCTCAGCTGGAATTAGGGGCGAGATATGATCAACAGATTGTAAAAGTTTTCTTAATTCGAATCCAATATCCTTAACTAATTCCAAGTAGTTGTTACTTTTATTTTCTCCTACCACTTGAGAAAGCGTAATAATGGCTTTCACAACATTTTTGGTTGCCATGTACACGTCGTCTCTATTACGATTCAAGTTTGGACGCATATTGGTTTTCTGAATGTCCGACAACTGTCTAGTGACAGTAGACGTCGCCGATTCACTTGCTGTCGATGATGGCGAATATGAGCCCGAAACAATGGCCATGTTTTGTGTATTAAAACATGAATTTGGAGGAAGGCTGATGCTTTGATTTCGAGAAAAACTAGGCGGGTTAGTTGTTGTTGAGACTTTATCACTTCCTGTATTCGCTTCCATGTCATGGTTTGCTGACCTTTTGAACGATTTCTAATATTGATATCATATATAAAATAATATTATAAATATTAATGCAAAAACATTGAACGTTATATTAATTCATAATGCTAATAACTATAAAATATTCAAATAATGTTATTATGTTATATAAAATATAACAATTTCTTCGAGATATTCTCAAGAATTTATGCTTTCAAAATTTTATTTATTTGTTACGGGTTAGCTATTCTAACATAGACTGAGGCGAATTGTATAAAAATTTTAACGGTATAAAAATAGTTTGTTGTGTTGTTGGTATTAGTTTTTTAAAACAATTGTGGTTTTGCTTTTGTACTTCTCAGTTACTGCTTGAAAATTTTGTGTATAAGCAAGCATATCAGTTTGAAAACTTTTCAAACATGGTTAGAGATCTACTGAGGGATTGGCTTTATCAACTAACGAAATGTATCATATGGTTTAGGCAACCCATACCAAATGAATGAAATTTTTGAAAACATTATATCTATGTATATATTTATGTTAATATGTACACATTATTGTATGTACATATGTCTGTATCTATGTATGTATGTATTTAAGTAAAACGTGCGCCAGATCAAACTAAAAAAAGGAGACTAAAGCAGCAAAAAAAAAAACAAAAATAAATTAAATAGCTAAATTATATACGAGTACATTGCATGTATTAAAACAATAAATGTCTAAAAAAAGAAATAGAAATTATAAAAATTATTTAGTGCACCATTCGTAAGAGAAAACAAATTTCAAACCTCCGACATCATCTGAATCATTGATTTACTGTTATTGACTTCCGTATAAAACGATTTAACATCTGACATTTTATCTCTACTATTTCCATCCGACTGCTGATCTATTGTTGGAGGGTTGACGACATTCACACTTTGAACCATTATTCTTTGTTCAGGATAAGGATAGGCGACGAAGCCGCCATTGCCCGGATTCATTGTCATATATGTTTGGCCCGTACTGGGGCAAGTTTTTAAATTTGCCGCTGGACAAACATCATATATTTCTTCCTCAAAAGCTTTGTATTCGGGAGAATTTTTCATGTGATTTTTAAATGCCAAAAAAGACGAATAAGCTTCTAAACTACCGGAGCGAGAGTAAGTTTTAGAAAAATCTCTTTTGTAAACAGATCTTTCCAGGCTAGCACTACGAGGAACACATTTCCGCATAGGGTTTACCGGATTTAAGAAAGATTTATTACGTTCTAATGAACCACCTATTGAACGACTTCCTCCTCCTCTTCCTCCGCTACATTTATTGAAATGTGGAACTTGCACATTACGTTCAAGGCTACTGCAAACGGAAGTTAATTGTGTGCTTATGGGCGTATTTCGACCAAAATCATAAATAACCTGTGTCCTGTCTTCGTTACCTAAACAATTTGATCTGCTTGCTGCTGGCAATGACTGTAAAGAACTTTCAATATCTGCTGTGCTACAGCTAAATGAAAATGGATGGACCATAAAAGGTGAATCTGTGGCACTCATATGATACACCTGATCATTATTTCGAATGTATTGAGTTAAAGAAGGACAAACGTTTGTGAATTTATAGTCTGTCGGGTGGGGGGCTTGAGATTGAGTTTGAGATTCGTTTAAATTTAAATTAATCATTTCTTGTTGAAGTCTGTTTAAAACTGTTGCTTTTTCATCTCTTGTTATGGTGTTGTCTAACTTTAAAAACTCCGACACTGGAAGTTTTGTCGTTTTAAGAGCTAAATCATTGTTAATGGTTTTAGTAGGATCTACTTCGACCGCTAAACTATTAAATACCGAGGCTGGTGTTGTATAAGCAGCAGGATTAATTATACGATTCTCATTTTCCTTCATTAAGCGGGCTAAAACTTCAGGATTTTGTGCTATGATGTACGTTTGAGGACTAAGGGCAGTTTTGTCACTATCTAGCTTTGAGTTTTCTACAATTAACAATAAATATATAAGGAATTTATATAAAAAATATATATAAAATTAAACATGTCGTCGTTGTGTATACCTAAAACTCCTCCTGCGCTTTGAGGAATTTTTGATGGTTTTAATGGTGGCAGTTCGCTGCTGTCTTCATTGTTACTCATAATCATAGACAAAACACGTGCATTTTCCTTATTCATGCTATCAAATCCGCTGGCTCGTTCTTCTATCAGTATTTCGCTAAATTATTGTTATTATATTTTTTTATGATTTCAAATTCGTGTTGCAAATAAATATCACAATTTCCTTTCAACTTACTATAATGTTTCTTTAATTCTTTTAAAATTTGGCCGCTTAGACGGTTCATAGGTCCAACACTGTGAGAGTAATGAATACAGCCGGGGTGGGCAATTGTTTGGAAATGGTAATCGTTCGCCATTCTCCAATTTTGTTATAATGTCACTATTTTTTATACCTTGAAATGGTTTCACCCCCAACATTAAAATTTCCCAAGCGCACACACCTAAATAAATTGTGAAAAATTTTTAAAACTTTAAAATAAGTGAGTCATCGTTAAATAACAACTGCCTTATACCAAACATCCAAACGTCACTGGCAATTGTAAAACGACGAAAATTAATGGACTCTGGTGCCATCCATTTAATAGGCAACATACACATACTGGAATGATAGTACGATTGCTCCGATACCCAGCGGGATAATCCAAAATCTGCCAACTTTTTTTTTACAACAGTTGTCGTTATTAAAAGCGTATGTACTTGTAAATGTTAAAAGTTAAATAAAGTGTTTTCTCATTTTTTCTTTTACCTTAATGCAAGTTGGCGAGCTTACTAAAACATTTCGGGCGGCTATATCTCTATGAACAAATTTTTTTGATTCCAAGTAGCTAAGAGCTGTTGAAAGTTGATAGCAGTAAAGCAGCAATGTTTCTCTCCTCAACCTGATTGGGTTTTGTTGTACAAACAATATTAAATTATAATTTTTATTAAATAAATACGTATTGAAATGTAGTTTTACTTTTCAGCATTCGATTTTAAATACGCCCGCAGTTCACCGTACTCTGCTAATTCCATAACAATCCATACAGGAGATTCACTACATATACCAATTAGTCGTATTATATGGGGATGATCGAACTTTTGCATTACGTCTGTTGGGAAATATAATTTTTTTTATAAAAATACAAATTTATAATAATTTGTTGCGCCAATTAATAAAGATAAACACTGAGTGTGTTTCTTTTCTTCAATATGTGTGTTTTTCTTGAAATATTTTATTAAATTTTGAGTATTTATGTATGGCTCCTCTTGGTGGTACATATGAATTTTGTATCGCTGTTACGTGGGAAAGGGAGTTTAGTTTTGTATTAATTCTCAAAGTTGTCACAATACATTATGATGATATTTTAACAGCATAAAATTTCCAAGTATTTCCAAGAGTGATCAAAATGACGTTTATGTGTTTTTAAGTGTTTTCACGAAACATTGTAAACGTTTGCAAAAATTCTTCGGTTTTATTATATAAATATTTGTAATATAAATAATGATTTTGCTGATACACTTAAATGTGTATTAAAGACCAGCAAGAATGGAATCCTACATTGAATTACAGTGAATCAATCTTCACATACGCAATAGCAACAAATTAAATGAGGCACCATTCACAGCAATATAACGTTCACTTAAACATGAACTCGTGAACAGCTTTTCAGTTTAAAGCATTGAAATAAAATAAAAAGGCGGTACACCAAATTAAAAACCTCAATTCATTGAAAAATCCATTGATTCTTTTTAATAAAAAAAAATGCATTCACCCAAAAACATTTTTTTCTTTACCTCTCTCAGAGCAAATGAGATAAAAAATTTTCTTTTCCAATGTCGAACGCTACATCGAAATTTACGGTACAGCAAATAAAAAATTTACCGTAATTGGCAATCGCATCGTTCCTTTTACATTTTTACGATTCCTAAAGTTAAAGTGAACATTAAACCCGGTTTTCCCATACAATATTCGTACATTATGTCCACAATAATTTTAATCGTTTATGAATTAGGGGCTTTAAAAATAAACCCAGATTTAAAGGTGCAAATGTCAATGCATAATGCTGATACAAATATTTTTGTTTTTTAAGCTAATAAGGCCTAACGTAGTTAATGTTAATAAAATAGTTTTATTACATTTTTTACCCAACGTTTCGTCAATTGTTTGTCGACTTCTTCAGGGGTTTCGTCTATTTGTATTTTAAAAAACATTATATGTATATTTAAAAAGTTTAACAATGTACATTTTTTACTTACAATAATACAGTTGTTAAAAAGAATTGCTATGATATGTATATTTTTGACATTTATTAATAAATAAAAATATATTTAGTAAAACACAGTTGATGCTGTTATTTAATTGCAACAATATAACTAGCGTTTAATGATCATCGTTCTCTCTGTGTTCTTTTGTATGCGCAAACTTTCGATTGTGTATATTTTCCTCTCTATATTTTACTTTTTATATGTTCGAATTATAACAAGAACTACATACAATTTCCGTTCTATTCCCCATTAAAAATAAATAAAAATATAAAAAGAGAGAAGTGAAAAATTCCGCGGGAAAAAATTATTCACGATAAGGGGATTTTTTTTCAGTGAACATTTTTTCACGTTCTTATTCAGGAGTGAATAAACCTTTTTCATGGGAGTTTTTCATGATTGCAAATACGTGAAAAGTGAAAAAGTTACTATGGAAAAATTATTCACGATGGGGTGATTATTCACCAATTTTCAATGAGATTCATTATGTTCAATGTATCTTTTATAAACTTCTTTTGGCCTCTCTCTGAAATAAAATCCTCTTAATTTTTTTTTTTTTTTTGAATTTTTTAATTTACACTTCAATTTTTTTAAACATAAATTTAACATTTGTATAAAACAATGCAAAGTTGTGTCAAATTATAACATGTAAAAAATGTCATTGCTTGAAAATTTCCCTTAAAAATTGTTAATACAACTCTGCAGGCCTTTCGAACGTATTACATAATACGATTTCCCTTTCGATTCGGAAATTCCTTTCGAAAGCCTTTTCGATTCGAATCGAACATGGAACACGGGACATGCTTTGCTCCCCATTCAGGCTTCACACCCTAATCATGAGCGAAGCAACATGCTTCGCCATAAAAAATTTTGAATCTTCTTGCGAAGCATGAAAAATTGCTGTCTTCTCTAATTTTAATCGGAAGTTTATCTGAACTAGCTGTCAAACTAAACTATTTTGACAAAAAAAAAAAAAACTTTAATTAAAAGTGTAAAATTTAAATAAAACTAAAAAATTTCTTTGATTAAAACTAAAGAGTAAAAAAAAAACCAATGAAAAAAAGCGCAATAATTTTAACTTATTTGTTTTGCCCATTTTATATTTTTTCACGGAAATTTTGTAAGTAAAAAATTATTTGTATTTAAAAAGATAACTGGCAAATCAAAGCAAGTAGATGAGCATGTAAACAACTAGCAAATGCTTCATCTTGTCGTATGAACATAGGAAGCAAGAACTTTTCTCTCTAATCACAAACATTTTCAAAAGTACGGGAACGGCAAAAATCAAATGTTTAACCCCAAGAGTTTGTACGACAGTCCTGTGCAAGTAAACAAAAAGACGAAGTACTGTTTTTGATAAGCCTTTTACTTGCAAAAATAACAATTATTTCATTAGTATTTTTATTAGGTAAAATTCTATTTTCTTATTTGTTATTGTTTATATCACAAACATCTGATAGCTTAACTCATTCCCCAAACTAGGGCTGTTTCCTGCAAGAAGAATATTTTTTTTCTCAAACTCTCTCCCATTTAAAACAGTTTTTGTGTAAATTTGAATCCCCCGGGATTCGAATGTTGAGTCCGCGATCGGACCTACTGAGTTATGTTCAAGCTAAAGTTTTTATCAGTATGAATCTATGTAAGTAAACATATTCAGTTTGAAAGTCGAATATGGACAGTATACCTCGGATCTAATTACTTTTGTTATTGTTCAATAAATTTGAGAATTTTCTTTTTAATTTTTTATTAATTTCTCTTTTTCTAATTCTTCTATGACATTTTTTCTAGGAGAAGAAAAAAAAAACACATGTGATTTTCCCGGCGCAATGGCGATATGTATAAGTATAAAAAAACTTACATGCTTCTTCAAGGAATCTCTCCATTTTTTCGGGATCGTCGTTGGCTTTGCAAGTTTTAACAGCCACCTGTATTACAGCTGAATTAATTAAATCGTGTTGATCCGATTTTGCACCGTATTTCACTTTGGTATTGTAGGATCCAATATAAACATCTCCGAATTGTCCCACCCCAATCGTGTTTTTAAGAGTTATTTCCAATCTATTCAACTCATAATTGCGCACTGGAAATTTTTAATTAGATTTATATATTTTTCATAATTATTTTCATTCTTAAAATTCGCTAGACCAAGTGTTTATAGTAATTTATAAATAGGCAATCGGTTTAAACGCTCAGGAGCTGTGTACCTTGTCACAGACAGACAACAAACAGATAAAGCACTTTAAACTTATAATATACATATTTTGTTGATACTATACCTGCTGGAGTTGAGTAGTCCCCTTCTTCGTCGAGGAGACCAAGCTCGGCATAGTCTTCGTTTAATTTGGGTTTTGAGTTTTCGTCTATTTTATCATTTACTTTCTCTCCATTGCTTATTTGTAATGTCGATATTGGAATTGTAAAGTCGTTCGTTTTATCATTTCTTTGATAACTTATGGGATTCCATAGAGTGCAAACTTGATTTTTACTTATTAACAGACAGTATCCTTCAATGAGATCAGCTATGCTAGTTGCCGTCTAAAATTATTATGTTTTTTTATGTTAAAATATTGAAATTGAATTTTATGTCTTTAAAAATACTTACGTTATAACCGTTACACGTTATTACCAAATCTTCATCATTACTTGATGTTGTAATTCGTACTTGAGTCTTCATTTCGCGGCACCTGCACGTTTTAGTTTGATTTGTCGCATCGTCATGAGCTTTATGGCTGGTTTCGTTATTGGAATGTAGTTCATCCTTGGGCAAAAATAATGTTGTTATTCGATTAATATCTTTAAATGTTGCCACCTGTATCATGTTAGCCTGCGGATGCGTTTGATATGAAATACCTAAAAAACCGAGATACATATTTTGTTAAATATGTATGTGAAATAATGTTTGGGAGCTTGGTACCTATATTGGGTCCAACATATAGAAAACCTGATATATTCCACGAAGAACTCAAAGTAACGGAAAATTTTTCAAACTCTGTTTCGTAGAACTTGTTGAGAATGTCAAAATACCTTTTTTTCAACAGAAATAAAATACGAGTTAGATTAACAATCAAATAATATCAGCTTATACTATTGTACATACATACATATATGTATAAATAAATTTGGCCAATTCAGTAGTGAGGTTATGTCGGTACGATTTTCATACATACATATATGTATGTATGTATTATATTATTTTATACATTAAATTAAATTTTTGAATGCCACACTAACTCATGAGGAGTGATCATACAAAAGTAATAATTTTAACTTTACTTAAGCTACGTTCACATTTATCAAATATTTGCCCAAAAAAAACGTAACCAATAGTTTTGCTTAGGGATAGTGTCATTTAACACGATTGCTATATTACAAAATAAAATTAATTCTTCTCCAAAAGAGTATTTTTATACAGTTTTTAAAAAATTCGAACCCAAAATTAAAAAAATATTGGAATTAAAGGAAATAAATTATTAGTTTTTTTCTTGGTTACGTTTTTTTCGACAAATATTTGATAAATGTGAACGTAGCTTTACTTGTATGTTTATTTTAAATGGAAAATATTTTTATTCTAGCCACAAATATATCGTGTATATGATTTATTAAGTATTATGTACAAATATGTACACTTTCAATCAGATGATTAGAACCATTTGAATTTCTGTTTTTAAAAGGACATATCTTCTTAATTATTTTTTCGAAATGTACATATGAAAAGTAATATTATCAGGCTCAAGTTCAGTTTTTTATTGAATTAATGAAAATTCAAATTACTAATTACTAAAATTACTAATTAGAGTTATTTTATGTTTGAAAAATATTATTATATCCAATCAGTTTTAGCAGAACGTATCAGTATACCGATTTCAAGGCCGCTACACCTCTCATCAGCGTTCAATTGTCCATCTTTACAATTTTCGTAAAGTGTATACTAATTGGGAAGAATATCAACTATTTAACCAAGTTTTCAACAGAAAACTTGAACTTGAACCTGATCATTTTACTTTTCATATGTACATCGATATAAGTTCGAATAATTGTCCTACCAGAAATAAATTACCTGTACTAACACACTCAAACCTTTTTACTAACACTTTTGCAATAATTTTACGTTGAAGAGTTGTATTTATTTGAGAATTGTCATGTTAGACATTCGAATTGTAATTTTATGGTCATTTCACTGGTAATTTTACTGGTTATTTGACGGTTAATAACTTTCATAAATGTATAATATGGGAAAAGGAAAAATTATCTTCAGCTGAGTTAAAAAATATATTGGACAATATTAAAAGGAGCATGTTTTCGTTTTCAGTCTGTGCCGCTTCCTTTTTGTGTGTTTATATGCATTCTGTTAAAAAGGTAAGGAAGGATTTAATAGTTTTCTCTTAAATAATTTTGTTTTGTAAGTTTTTCTTATTGAAAATATTGCGCTTTTGCAAATTTTTGTCTCTAACTTAGGACGAACTTTTAAAGCCATTAAATGTGCTTTAGCAATTTCTATCACCTCCCGGCAATGAGGAGTTATCTTCTCAAGAAAACTTCAAAGAGCGTTTAGGGTTATCACTACAAATAACACCTAAAATTCAATACGATGTCCATCCCACTTGCAATCTAAAGTCACGTGGCCTTACACTTACACAAAATTTAGAATCACGCAATCCACTGATTGAGCAATTTAAAAACGTATGGAATACAGTTCTTGAATATGGTTGGGCGTCTGTCAGAGCAGTACAAGTAATGGAATCTTCGCTGCATGCTGGCGGAGCTGCATGATTGGCAACTTGTCTGGTAGAAGAAATGCTTAAAGGCCCAACCATAATATGCATAAGCAAGCTTAAGTCAGCTTAAGCAACTGTGCGAATACATATAAATCGTATGTGGCAACTATAATGAACTTAAGCAAAATTTTCGTTAAGTTTTATGAAACGTCATTTGCTTAAGCAAAGTGCGAAACTGAACGCACATTCCGTACGGAATCAGCTTTTCTACTAATGCATACATACATACATATGTATGTATGTTTGTACGTAAAAATAAATTAATTTTGAAAATGGAAAAAGAAGACGAAATGGTTTACATATAAAATTTAATAGAAAATGTGGAAGAAAAGAAGTGTATGTACACGAAAGTGACATTTCATATATTTTATTTAAAATATTTTATTTCCACTAATGTATATTTTAGTACTTTTGCCCTTAAATAAAATAAATACTACAAAGTACATAATTTCGGTTGTATCTTTTCTTATAATTAGTAAAAATAATAATATACATACGTATATTTTAGCATAATTTTTTTTAATTACAATCGTTTTATATACATTTGAGTACAAGACTCAATATGTTTAGGATAAATAAGAAGATACAAATTTTTCGAAAAACTATTTATGCTACATATGTGTGCAACTATGACTACTTAAATTTTAAGTCGCATAAGTACATTATAGCCTCCTAAAAGTCTCTGCAAATTTGCTTAAGCATTTGACAGACTTTTCGTTCAATTTTGATATTAGCTTAAGCCAGCTTATGCATATTATGGTTGGGCCTTAAATGTAAATATAAAACGGTAAATAAGAAAACTTTTTATGCAAAAAAGAAAATTATTTACTTAAATTAATTATTTCATTTACGAAAAGGTTATGATGAAAACGATGGATATAATATTTGCCATTTTACATTTGGATATTGAAAGGACGACAGAGGCTTTGTTAACAAATGTCGTGCCCTCTATTGTACACAATTGTCAAGGGTATTTATTATACATTCCCAAATACATATGTACATATGCATATAATATATGTACATATGTACATATTATTAAATAAAATAATTTATAAATTTGCAAGGAATTGATATAAATAAATAAAATAAAATAAAAAAATAAATAAAATTAGAAGTTTGTTTATTTAATACCAACTAGCGGTCATCTGTGACCGTTTTATACATTATCAATGAGTGGTAAACTGTGACTAATTTATCCAAAGCCAATGAGTGGTCATCTGTGACTGCCTTATCCAAAGTCAATTGATAGTAATCTGTGACCGCTTGTTGACTAGTAAAAAGTATTAGAGTGAGCAGTTCAGATATATGTTACTCACTCGAGAAAAATTCACAAGTGCGAGAGAAATACAAAATCACACGTATACAAAATAAGTGGTAAAATTATTCATATTGCTCTAGGGGAATGTGACTTGAGGTTGTGACCACTTGAGGGGTTATCAATGACAGTCAATTTACTAGTCAATAACCAGCCACGTTCTGGTAGGGTACGTTTATTCGTAATAATATAAAAAATATTTTTTCGAAATGTTAAATTTCACTACCATCGAAAAATAAATTTTCTCAGATTACAAAATAACAACAAAATGCAAGCAACTTAGTTTAAAATTCCTTTAAAGAAAATCCTGCATAAATAAATATTTACGATCATATCGAAACCGCTAATAACCAAATTTTACATAAGAATACTTTTCTTTAAATATCTTTAGTCAAGGTGTAATGCTGTTAAATCACAACTTCTTGGAGGCCATTCAATATCACAATTTTTTTAAATAATCTAATCTCCAAACTTTTCTCGCAATAATTCAATTGTTGCATTTGATGTGTTGCACGTACCCCCTCTTTTTGGAACCAAATGTTGTCACGATCATCTTCTTCCAATTTCGGCCATAAAAAGTTGGTTATCATCGATCTATACCGCTCTCCATTGACAGTAACGGTGTTACCAGCTTCATTTCGAAAGACGTACGGACCGAAGATTCCACAAGACCAAAATCTACAACAAACTGTCAATTTAAGTGAATGTAATAGTTTATCATGAATAATTTGTGGATTTTCTTCGCACCAGAATCTACAGTTTTGTTTATTTACCGCACCACTCAGATGAAAGTGAGCCTCATCGGAGAAAATGATTTTCTAAAAAAAAAATCGTTATCGTTTTCAAGTTGTTCCAAGGCAAAACCAGCAACGTTGTTCTTGCGTATATCTCTCTATGATGGAAATATAAATATATAAATATAAACACCACTGAATACAATGAAAAACAAATGACAGATCATGACATAATACAAATGGTCGAAACGTCACTTCAACTTCATATCATTCCTATTGGAAAACCTTATACATATAATTAACTAATTTTCAGTTAGAGCTATTGCTGTCGTATTTTAAATTTAAAAATTTGTTTTTATATCTGCCAGAGAGTGGTGTTGGCTGAAGTGGTTAGCGCGTCGATTTCTAAGCGAACAATTTCCAGTGAAAGTAAAAAAAAATCATTAATTTCTCGAACATTCATTGGTGTGGACCCAAGTGGGCCGAAATATAATTTATAATTTCCAGCAACCTGCTAACCTAACCTTACCTTTCATATCTGCAGGTATTATGTTTATATCAAAAAATATTTTTAAATCGTATTTTTTAAGAAGTTTTTAACAATTTATCATATAAACGTAGAGGTCTATTAAATATTAAAGCACTATTACGTATTGACCGTGCATTTGAAGTCAGCTCATATTCTTTAAATTCGAATACGTCAAAATATTCATATTTAAGTTTCATTACAGGATTATTTTTGCTTAAAGAAACTAAACGTAATTTTGGAAAATATATTTTTTTAAGTGAGAAATTTATGTTTTCCAATTTTTAAAAGCGAAATGGTTCATAATAATGCAATTATAGTGTGTCACTCACTAGGAACTAGGATAATCTAGCGGTTCTAATCATATGTATGTATGATCGAGATTGTATGTACTTAGTATACTCACTTTGTTATATATTCGACATCTGATAGTTGGTACACCTTTTTATATGTTGTATGTATCACTTTTTTCAGGTTCTTTGGCTTTGTTGAAGATATCACAGTTTTTGACAGAAAATGATGAAACCCCACTTCCTTCTCAATGTGTTCGACATGTTGCTGCTTTTTATCTGGTATTGAACACGTTACATTACGAAAATAATGCAACATACTTAGACAACAAAGTTGTATCGCACTATCAAAATCTATACTAGTTGAATTTGACTGAATAAAATCTTGCTTAACCTTGAAATAATTAAGATTAATTTTATATTTTCATATGTTCAATCGTCTCGAATTCTCACTGTACACTTACCTGATCGAAATAGAAATAGCATGTGATTTTATCTTCATTGTAAAGTTCTCTGAGGCTATGTGGCAAGTAACGTATTCGCAGTTCTGGTCTCCAAATGCTCAGCTTGTCATTGACATTTAATGTTGGCGGCGTATTTTGTGACTTTTGCTGAGGGCATTCGGTATTTGGACAGGCTGAATTCCATATGTGCTCAAGCAATTTTTCAATCTTTGTTGTCTTATTCATCCACAAAGTTTCTTTTGTGACCATATTTTGCAAACGTAAAGCATAATATTGAGGATTGGGTTTTTGGCCAGTGGGTACCATGGCCACGGTCTTTTCAATGATATTTTGAACAGTATCATTGTGTTCGTCAACACATACCGCATGATGCAAATTGTTTGGCCAATAAACGTTTAAATTAAATACTTTAGAAGATACATTTGCTATATTTAAAAAAAAATAGTTAATTAGATTTTTAGTAATTATCATTCAAATCTGTTTGAATGTGCATACGTACCTTGATTAAAACTATGATTTTTATTTATAGACTGAGACATGCTTTTGTTTTACTAATTCTACATATGAAGTCCCTATGTCCTTTAATCTTTGAGCCTTATGTTAATTGTTCATATCATGAGTGTTTTACCTAAATAATTAAAAACATAATAAATGAAATTTTCTTTAATTGACGTACATACATATGTACGTACGTATGTACGCAAGTGTTATATCAAACTTAATATATCGATGGTCTCAAGTAGAAAGTCCTTAACTTGTATTTTTGAGTTGAGTTTTTCAGTGAATCGAATACATTTCATATGGAATTGTGTAAAAAATAACGATTTTACAAGCAATTGTAGAATCATAGTTGTGTTGAGATCGTTACAGGTTCTATTATGTTTTTACCTTCTCCTGCAATGTTAAAATTATTCGAGTTAGGTCGTTTTTACTTGAGACCAACGATATTTATTTATTTATTTATTTACAATATATTTTATAAATAAATTTACAAAATATATGAAAAGGCGCCGGGTGACTAGACCATATGCGCACTACAACAGGAAATTGATTAAATTTAGAATGTTGTGTTTATGTAGACTGTTCTTTATGGGTGATAGATACTTGGTTGTAGTACAGTCAATGATTTTATCCAAGGAATCATCTATCCTGGAGGTTTCAGATTCAGTTAGTATATGTGCAACAGAAAGGATAACGTTACAGAATGTACATTTGGCCTGGTTTGTACCATCGTAGTAGTGTTGAGTATTGAATCTGGTTTTGCCAACCCTAAAGGTACGGTCACATCTGTCAAACATTTGCCCAAAAAAGCGTAACCACTAAATACGAATGAAAACACTTTTGATTTAGATACCTGTTTATTACGTTAAACAGTTTCCTACATAATTTATAGAAAATGTAATAGAATCTTATCTTATTAGATGATGTCCAACTTAATAAATAAATGCATAAATCAAAAAGTTTTTCATTCGTATTTAGTGGTTACGCTTTTTTGGGCAAATGTTTGACAGATGTGACCGTACCTTAAGTCGACTTAGCATAACGCAATCAGTCCTTGTTATGCTGATATCATATTTGGACCAACGATATGTTTGCAAAGTTTACTTTGCAAAGTCTTGAGTTTGTGCGAGAGAAGGGAATGTAGAATGGGTGTGAGTACAGACTTTGATGTTCTCGCAAAGTTGCTTTGATCTTCCTTGAATTTGTAATGTATGTATGTAAGTATGTACAGGGTCCGCCATTTAACGTTTTTTTTTCAACTAGTGCTTATTTCGTGAATGGTAACACTTAGCTCATGTCTGACTTGACAGATAATTAGTTTTATCCTTCCGCTGAACGAATATGATGGTGTGAACAACGCTGGAAAATATTGCGACATTACTTTGAAAATCATGGTAATGTTGCAGAATGTGTGCGAAAATTGCGTACGGATTTTGGAAGAAGAGAAGCACCGTCAGCTCCGTATGTTCGTTATCTCGTGAAAAAAGTGAAAGAAACTGGCATCCTCATCGACAAACCAAAGCGTGAAAAGCCAAAAACAGTGCGTACACCCATCAACATCAATTCACCGTCGTTCTCAACAATTGAACATTTCGGAGACATCATTGAGCCGAATTTTGCATAAAGACCTTGGTATGACGCCACAAAGTCCAATTGGTTCAGGAGTTGATGCCAACTGACCATCCAATGCGTTTCCGCTTCGCTAAGTGGGCCAGCGATCGACTTACAGAAGATGCCGATTTTGCCAAAAAAAATCATCTTTTCAAATGAAGCTCATTTTGATCTTGGCGGGTATGTAAACAAGCTAAATTGTCGCATTTGGGGCAAAGAAAACCCGCACGCATACATTGAAAAGCCGACGCACCCAAAACGAGTCACTGTTTGGTGCGGATTTTGGTCCAGAGGCATAATTGGTCCATTTTTCTTCGAAAATGAGCAATGAGTCGCCGTTACAGTCAATGGCGATCGTTATCGGGCCATGTTGAACGGATTTTTGTTCACAAAAATTGAAGAGGAGGATATTGGTAACATTTGGTTTCAACAGGACGGCGCTACGTGCCACACAGCCGAAGCTACACTCGATGTTTTGCGCCCTGTTTTTGAAGATCACATTATCAGCCGCAGAGCTGATGTCGTTTGGCCACCTCGGAGCTGCGATTTGACACCGTTGGACTATTATTTGTGGGGTGCCGTCAAAGATAAGTGTTACGCCGACAAGCCAGAGACAATTGACGCTTTAAAGGACAATATTCGAGGCAGCCATTTGATTGAAATTATTTTTCATTATTAACCGGAAGGATTGTACTTTCAAATAAAAAAAAGAAATTTGAGAAATATTCAGTAGTTTTTTTTATAGCATTTTCAAAAAAAAAAAGTTATCTGGCGGACCCTTTATATACGTACATATATACATATAGAGGAATAAAAAAAAACACCAAGAAGAACTAAGAAATGAAACAGAATTTGTAAAACAAAACTTTGTGTTGCTGAACACCAAACAATTGTTTAAAAGAAAACTGAAAAAACTTTGTCGAAGTAAACTTTGCGTGTGGGAAAGGGGTCTAAAGGTTCGGTCACATCTGGCAAACATTTGCCCAAAAAAGCGTAACCACTAAATACTAATGAAAACACTTTTTATTTAGATACCTGTTTATTACGTTAAACAGTTTCCTACATAATTGGCAGAAAATGTAATAGAATCTTATCTTATTAGATGCTGTTTAACTTAATAAATAAATGCATAAATAAAAAAGCTTTTCATTGGCAGATGTGACCGTACCTTAAGTAAAGTGCGCCTTCGTTTACTCGAACGCTTATTGACGACAACATACTACATGCATACTAGTGATGTTACGAATATCAAGTTTTAGTATTCGCGAATACGAATATTTGAAACAATATTCGCCGCTATTAGAGCCACTTAATATTTCAAATTTAATTGGAAAAAATTCCTCTCTTTGGGTCAGAAACAATAAATTAAAAAAAAAAACTGTCACACTACTTTAGATATTTAACATTATTATGAAATTGAGATGCAGAATTTGAAGACCACTACTGAACATTTTTAAATCTATTTTACTTACATTCTTTTAGATTTCGTTTTTGTTACTCTGTTTGCGATTTTAGTTAGTAATTCAATGCTGTTTGGGAGAACATATTTTCGCAGATGGCACAGCCACCTGTGTCGTTGAACTTTCGCATAGCAAATTTTAGTGCTTCCATTTTTGAAGTTCAACTTTCCTTTACTGAGAATTGATTACTAACTAAACATGATATGAATTTACTTATAAAACTTTGAAAAAAAGTGCTTAAGTCGAGATAAGCTGCTATTGAGTTAATATCACCATCGTATTCTACATATTCAAAAGTATCTGTGGGCAAAGTTTCATTTATATTGAACGATTTTAAACGAAGTTCTTTCACAATTACTTGGTACTTTTCTGGGGCCCTGTTCCTTATAGGGACAACGGGAACATAAATATAATGAAATGTAAAAGTTAATCCACAATAAAAAAATTGATAACATTTGTAATATATACTAGGTTGTCCGGCTTCGCCCGGAAGGTATTTTCTTATATGGTGAACCATTCTCCCCACTCATCAACCCATTTTTCCAATTTTGATAGCCGGACGTATTATT
Source organism: Lypha dubia (assembly GCA_947311025.1). Classification (NCBI taxonomy): domain Eukaryota; kingdom Metazoa; phylum Arthropoda; class Insecta; order Diptera; family Tachinidae; genus Lypha; species Lypha dubia. The sequence continues at coordinate 914,702 of OX371264.1, read as the reverse complement.
ATTATTGTTATTATTATTATCATTACCATTATCATTATTATTATACAGAATTATACATTCTCAGCTTAGGCTGGAATTTACGTACCGGGTCTTAGACAAAAGGTTACGCTGTGTAGGAATATAATCAGTGCTTTATATCCGTCATTCTATTGTTTCCCTCATTATTGTTGTTGCTTTTATAAGAATTGCCTTTTGAATTTCTGTGAGTATCCTTAAATTCAGGTTTAACCTATTTATTGAGCTGACTGTTTCATCAGGAATTGTTCCTATGGAACTTATTATAATTGGCAGTATATCTACTCGAACCAAATTTTGTGTGTTCTTGATATATTGCGCTAATGGTATGTACTTGTTTTTCTTTATGGCTATTGGAAGTATATTGTTATCGTATGGTATTGCAAAATCTATTATTATTTGGGTTATTTTATTTTGTTTGTCTATGATTATCATATCTGGTCTATTGGGTATAGTCTTTTCGGTGGGATTATTGACTAGAATTCTATTCTCTACAATTGGTTTAGGGTTGTATTTATAGTAGTATGTTGTTAGTTCATTGATCTGTAGATGTTTTATAATGTTTATGTGTACTATTTTCCCAACATTGTCGTGTCTTTGCTTATAGTGGTTTTGGAGTAATGTTGGGCAACTGTTAAGCAGGTGTGGGATGGTTTCCGGGGTGTTGCCACACCTACGGCACCTACATTTATTATTATTATTATTATAACTATTATTATTAGTAGTAGTATTTACAATACTTTTAAATTACATTTTATATCAATTTGACAACATATTTTTTTTATTTTATTTTTATTCATTTGACTAACCTGCCCGCATTACAACAAACTTACATAGATAGACAGTTAATAGAGTGTAATAGTTATAGGTATATAAAAATAGTTATAGAATCTACATCCTAAAAAGACGAAAAAATAGAGATAATACAACATAATAATATAATTATCTAAATAATAATACAATAGTATTATATATAAAATAATAGCATTAATAATAATATAAAAATATTCAAGGCTTGAAGAGGCAAGAATTCCTAAGGAAAAAGAAGAAACTGTAACACGTCGTTCCGTGTGAATTGAGGGTGGCGAAATAGTTCCACGAACTGGCCCATTAATTCTCCTTTTGTATAACAACAGGAGTAACGAAATAGAAGGAGGAAAAAATAAACATAGGTACATACCTATGTAATTTTATGAATTCTTCTAGATTAATTTTCTTTTGCATTCAAATGTTTAAGTGATTGTGTTCGTACGTACATACATAAGTACGTATGCATGCATGTATGTATATATTATGAAGTTAAAACAATAATTTAATTATGAGTTTTTTAGAATAGGAGCATTAAACATTTATTTAAATTTCTGCAGCGGTTTTTCAATTAAAATTACCATTGAAATGTAAAATACATAAGTATTTAGTATGTAAGTACATACCTGCATACATATGTACATATTTTGTAGTAATAAAAAATTTGTGAAAAAAATTGGCACATTCCTTGAAATGATATATGTATGTAGGTGGATATTACCAACTCCTTTCAAAATGTAAAAACTTTTATTATCGACTTTATTATTTTGTTAATGAGTTGTTTCTTTATTTCTGGATGTATGTATGTACAACAACCGTCTTTATTCCTGTCTATTAAGGCGTATCACATTATTATTGAGAACAGAATGAAAATATGTATTTTTTTAAATAAACTTTCACATACATACATACATGTAGGATTTTAAAAATTCACACATTAACACCATGTAACTATTATTTATTTTGAAAAATTATTCATTTTAAAAGTTTGTGATTGATTTTTTTTACAACTTTTGGGAGAATATTTTTGGAAAAAAATCATCTACCTCTGCGATATGGTATCAATCAATTAACATTCGTCTAGACGCACCTCGGCATGGTGAATAAATAAATGTCACTTGGTAGTAAATAGTGGTGGGTAGTTTAATGGCACCGCTCTTCGGGTACTTGTTATCAGTGATGCCAACTCTTGCAACATCAAAGGCACTGCGAGCCCATGGAAATAGGGTAAAAAAGGGTAAAAATGAAAACAATTTCGGGTAGTTCATCTTTTGCTGGTCTAAGCCACCTTTTGAAAGTTATATCATTCTCCCAAGCTTTTCTATATATTCGTTTTTTCGGCTGTACGAATAATCGCCCAAGTAAAAATCGACCGAATAACAAATATGTAGGATCGCCCAAAAATTGTTTTAAAATAAATTGGGTGATTGACTTTGGGCGATTCAACATTTTCAGATATTTGGGTATTTGTTCATAATGAATAATTGCCCAATTTTTGTAAAGAGTTAAAAAACCCCAAAAAATTTTTGGGCGATTATTCACTCTCAATTCGGATGATTTTACATAATGAACAAACATCCAAAATCTTTGGGCGATTATTCATTTCACACTTTTGGATTTTCCTTCATCTTTTTTGGGCGATCGGGCACTGTTTTTTGGGTGTTTCTTCACTATGACGAATCACCTAACTATTTTGGGCTTTACTTCATTTAGCTGCTTTGTGCGATTTTTACTTGGGCGATAATACGTACAGCCCGTTTTTCCATCTAAAGGAAAGCCCTTGTTAGATGATGAGCTTTAACACATATAAAATGAATGAAGAAGTTACTTTTAATAACTGGCAGTTTCTTGCTTATATTTACACAACAAACAAATCAACGGATATGTAAATTAAATATAAATCGTTGCTAAAGAAATAAATCATGAAAGTTTTTCACGAATTAAAAAAAATATGATTGAGAAATTCTGGAATTCAAACTCTTAACAGTTTGCGATTACTAATCAAAATATAGATGCAAATAATTCGCAGTTGGTTAGAAAAGTATTAGGTGGGTTTAAAGAATATGTAGTAAGAAAATGCATTAATGCCAAAAATGTTGATTATTTAAAAAGCACTTAAAAGCACTGTGAGAAATTGTTAAAAGCACTATAAATACCACTCGCGTGAAGAAATCATACCGTAAAAATACTTAGTTATCATACTTTTTTGAACGGTTGATAAAAAAAAGTAGAAAAAAAAAAAGTAATAAAAAAAGGAAAAAAACAAGAAGATACTAATTTTTGCACCCATAATATCAAAAAATGTTGCCAGAAAAAAGTATTTTATTCCATTTCCACTATATTCCCCACCCACAAACCACCCCATTATCAAAAACTTGTTTACAAAAAAGTATGTTATTTCTAACCAAAAAATAAAATGTGTAAACAAAACTAAAATTATATGGTGAATTGTTTTACTAATTAATGTTCATTAGTATTGTAATATAATATTTAAATAAGTTGAAAAATGTTTATTTTATAAGAAAATTTAATTAATTGTACTATGGTTTATTAAATAAAGATTATTTATTTCAATTTAGATCTTAATCGTGTATTCAATTGGGAAGTGGAAAATTTTCAAACTTCAATGTAAATTTAGTTGAAATTCAAATGGCAAAAAAAAATTGTTAAAAAACAAAAGTGCCTGAGAAATTTGAACGCAGTTATTTAGCTTAAGGAGCTCTAAATCAATCCCCAAAATTTCAAAACAATCAATTTATAAGTTTAACGGGTATCGAATTGGGAAGTGGAAAATTTTCAAACTTCAATGTAAATTTAGTTGAAATTCAAATGGCAAAAAAAAATTGTTAAAAAACAAAAGTGCCTGAGAAATTTGAACGCAGTTATTTAGCTTAAGGAGCTCTAAATCAATCCCCAAAATTTCAAAACAATCAATTTATAAGTTTAACGGGTATCGAATTGGGAAGTGGAAAATTTTCAAACTTCAATGTAAATTTAGTTGAAATTCAAATGGCAAAAAAAAATTGTTAAAAAACAAAAGTGCCTGAGAAATTTGAACGCAGTTATTTAGCTTAAGGAGCTCTAAATCAATCCCCAAAATTTCAAAACAATCAATTTATAAGTTTAACGGGTATCGAATTGGGAAGTGGAAAATTTTCAAACTTCAATGTAAATTTAGTTGAAATTCAAATGGCAAAAAAAAATTGTTAAAAAACAAAAGTGCCTGAGAAATTTGAACGCAGTTATTTAGCTTAAGGAGCTCTAAATCAATCCCCAAAATTTCAAAACAATCAATTTATAAGTTTAACGGGTATCGAATTGGGAAGTGGAAAATTTTCAAACTTCAATGTAAATTTAGTTGAAATTCAAATGGCAAAAAAAAATTGTTAAAAAACAAAAGTGCCTGAGAAATTTGAACGCAGTTATTTAGCTTAAGGAGCTCTAAATCAATCCCCAAAATTTCAAAACAATCAATTTATAAGTTTAACGGGTATCGAATTGGGAAGTGGAAAATTTTCAAACTTCAATGTAAATTTAGTTGAAATTCAAATGGCAAAAAAAAATTGTTAAAAAACAAAAGTGCCTGAGAAATTTGAACGCAGTTATTTAGCTTAAGGAGCTCTAAATCAATCCCCAAAATTTCAAAACAATCAATTTATAAGTTTAACGGGTATCGAATTGGGAAGTGGAAAATTTTCAAACTTCAATGTAAATTTAGTTGAAATTCAAATGGCAAAAAAAAATTGTTAAAAAACAAAAGTGCCTGAGAAATTTGAACGCAGTTATTTAGCTTAAGGAGCTCTAAATCAATCCCCAAAATTTCAAAACAATCAATTTATAAGTTTAACGGGTATCGAATTGGGAAGTGGAAAATTTTCAAACTTCAATGTAAATTTAGTTGAAATTCAAATGGCAAAAAAAAATTGTTAAAAAACAAAAGTGCCTGAGAAATTTGAACGCAGTTATTTAGCTTAAGGAGCTCTAAATCAATCCCCAAAATTTCAAAACAATCAATTTATAAGTTTAACGGGTATCGAATTGGGAAGTGGAAAATTTTCAAACTTCAATGTAAATTTAGTTGAAATTCAAATGGCAAAAAAAAATTGTTAAAAAACAAAAGTGCCTGAGAAATTTGAACGCAGTTATTTAGCTTAAGGAGCTCTAAATCAATCCCCAAAATTTCAAAACAATCAATTTATAAGTTTAACGGGTATCGAATTGGGAAGTGGAAAATTTTCAAACTTCAATGTAAATTTAGTTGAAATTCAAATGGCAAAAAAAAATTGTTAAAAAACAAAAGTGCCTGAGAAATTTGAACGCAGTTATTTAGCTTAAGGAGCTCTAAATCAATCCCCAAAATTTCAAAACAATCAATTTATAAGTTTAACGGGTATCGAATTGGGAAGTGGAAAATTTTCAAACTTCAATGTAAATTTAGTTGAAATTCAAATGGCAAAAAAAAATTGTTAAAAAACAAAAGTGCCTGAGAAATTTGAACGCAGTTATTTAGCTTAAGGAGCTCTAAATCAATCCCCAAAATTTCAAAACAATCAATTTATAAGTTTAACGGGTATCGAATTGGGAAGTGGAAAATTTTCAAACTTCAATGTAAATTTAGTTGAAATTCAAATGGCAAAAAAAAATTGTTAAAAAACAAAAGTGCCTGAGAAATTTGAACGCAGTTATTTAGCTTAAGGAGCTCTAAATCAATCCCCAAAATTTCAAAACAATCAATTTATAAGTTTAACGGGTATCGAATTGGGAAGTGGAAAATTTTCAAACTTCAATGTAAATTTAGTTGAAATTCAAATGGCAAAAAAAAATTGTTAAAAAACAAAAGTGCCTGAGAAATTTGAACGCAGTTATTTAGCTTAAGGAGCTCTAAATCAATCCCCAAAATTTCAAAACAATCAATTTATAAGTTTAACGGGTATCGAATTGGGAAGTGGAAAATTTTCAAACTTCAATGTAAATTTAGTTGAAATTCAAATGGCAAAAAAAAATTGTTAAAAAACAAAAGTGCCTGAGAAATTTGAACGCAGTTATTTAGCTTAAGGAGCTCTAAATCAATCCCCAAAATTTCAAAACAATCAATTTATAAGTTTAACGGGTATCGAATTGGGAAGTGGAAAATTTTCAAACTTCAATGTAAATTTAGTTGAAATTCAAATGGCAAAAAAAAATTGTTAAAAAACAAAAGTGCCTGAGAAATTTGAACGCAGTTATTTAGCTTAAGGAGCTCTAAATCAATCCCCAAAATTTCAAAACAATCAATTTATAAGTTTAACGGGTATCGAATTGGGAAGTGGAAAATTTTCAAACTTCAATGTAAATTTAGTTGAAATTCAAATGGCAAAAAAAAATTGTTAAAAAACAAAAGTGCCTGAGAAATTTGAACGCAGTTATTTAGCTTAAGGAGCTCTAAATCAATCCCCAAAATTTCAAAACAATCAATTTATAAGTTTAACGGGTATCGAATTGGGAAGTGGAAAATTTTCAAACTTCAATGTAAATTTAGTTGAAATTCAAATGGCAAAAAAAAATTGTTAAAAAACAAAAGTGCCTGAGAAATTTGAACGCAGTTATTTAGCTTAAGGAGCTCTAAATCAATCCCCAAAATTTCAAAACAATCAATTTATAAGTTTAACGGGTATCGAATTGGGAAGTGGAAAATTTTCAAACTTCAATGTAAATTTAGTTGAAATTCAAATGGCAAAAAAAAATTGTTAAAAAACAAAAGTGCCTGAGAAATTTGAACGCAGTTATTTAGCTTAAGGAGCTCTAAATCAATCCCCAAAATTTCAAAACAATCAATTTATAAGTTTAACGGGTATCGAATTGGGAAGTGGAAAATTTTCAAACTTCAATGTAAATTTAGTTGAAATTCAAATGGCAAAAAAAAATTGTTAAAAAACAAAAGTGCCTGAGAAATTTGAACGCAGTTATTTAGCTTAAGGAGCTCTAAATCAATCCCCAAAATTTCAAAACAATCAATTTATAAGTTTAACGGGTATCGAATTGGGAAGTGGAAAATTTTCAAACTTCAATGTAAATTTAGTTGAAATTCAAATGGCAAAAAAAAATTGTTAAAAAACAAAAGTGCCTGAGAAATTTGAACGCAGTTATTTAGCTTAAGGAGCTCTAAATCAATCCCCAAAATTTCAAAACAATCAATTTATAAGTTTAACGGGTATCGAATTGGGAAGTGGAAAATTTTCAAACTTCAATGTAAATTTAGTTGAAATTCAAATGGCAAAAAAAAATTGTTAAAAAACAAAAGTGCCTGAGAAATTTGAACGCAGTTATTTAGCTTAAGGAGCTCTAAATCAATCCCCAAAATTTCAAAACAATCAATTTATAAGTTTAACGGGTATCGAATTGGGAAGTGGAAAATTTTCAAACTTCAATGTAAATTTAGTTGAAATTCAAATGGCAAAAAAAAATTGTTAAAAAACAAAAGTGCCTGAGAAATTTGAACGCAGTTATTTAGCTTAAGGAGCTCTAAATCAATCCCCAAAATTTCAAAACAATCAATTTATAAGTTTAACGGGTATCGAATTGGGAAGTGGAAAATTTTCAAACTTCAATGTAAATTTAGTTGAAATTCAAATGGCAAAAAAAAATTGTTAAAAAACAAAAGTGCCTGAGAAATTTGAACGCAGTTATTTAGCTTAAGGAGCTCTAAATCAATCCCCAAAATTTCAAAACAATCAATTTATAAGTTTAACGGGTATCGAATTGGGAAGTGGAAAATTTTCAAACTTCAATGTAAATTTAGTTGAAATTCAAATGGCAAAAAAAAATTGTTAAAAAACAAAAGTGCCTGAGAAATTTGAACGCAGTTATTTAGCTTAAGGAGCTCTAAATCAATCCCCAAAATTTCAAAACAATCAATTTATAAGTTTAACGGGTATCGAATTGGGAAGTGGAAAATTTTCAAACTTCAATGTAAATTTAGTTGAAATTCAAATGGCAAAAAAAAATTGTTAAAAAACAAAAGTGCCTGAGAAATTTGAACGCAGTTATTTAGCTTAAGGAGCTCTAAATCAATCCCCAAAATTTCAAAACAATCAATTTATAAGTTTAACGGGTATCGAATTGGGAAGTGGAAAATTTTCAAACTTCAATGTAAATTTAGTTGAAATTCAAATGGCAAAAAAAAATTGTTAAAAAACAAAAGTGCCTGAGAAATTTGAACGCAGTTATTTAGCTTAAGGAGCTCTAAATCAATCCCCAAAATTTCAAAACAATCAATTTATAAGTTTAACGGGTATCGAATTGGGAAGTGGAAAATTTTCAAACTTCAATGTAAATTTAGTTGAAATTCAAATGGCAAAAAAAAATTGTTAAAAAACAAAAGTGCCTGAGAAATTTGAACGCAGTTATTTAGCTTAAGGAGCTCTAAATCAATCCCCAAAATTTCAAAACAATCAATTTATAAGTTTAACGGGTATCGAATTGGGAAGTGGAAAATTTTCAAACTTCAATGTAAATTTAGTTGAAATTCAAATGGCAAAAAAAAATTGTTAAAAAACAAAAGTGCCTGAGAAATTTGAACGCAGTTATTTAGCTTAAGGAGCTCTAAATCAATCCCCAAAATTTCAAAACAATCAATTTATAAGTTTAACGGGTATCGAATTGGGAAGTGGAAAATTTTCAAACTTCAATGTAAATTTAGTTGAAATTCAAATGGCAAAAAAAAATTGTTAAAAAACAAAAGTGCCTGAGAAATTTGAACGCAGTTATTTAGCTTAAGGAGCTCTAAATCAATCCCCAAAATTTCAAAACAATCAATTTATAAGTTTAACGGGTATCGAATTGGGAAGTGGAAAATTTTCAAACTTCAATGTAAATTTAGTTGAAATTCAAATGGCAAAAAAAAATTGTTAAAAAACAAAAGTGCCTGAGAAATTTGAACGCAGTTATTTAGCTTAAGGAGCTCTAAATCAATCCCCAAAATTTCAAAACAATCAATTTATAAGTTTAACGGGTATCGAATTGGGAAGTGGAAAATTTTCAAACTTCAATGTAAATTTAGTTGAAATTCAAATGGCAAAAAAAAATTGTTAAAAAACAAAAGTGCCTGAGAAATTTGAACGCAGTTATTTAGCTTAAGGAGCTCTAAATCAATCCCCAAAATTTCAAAACAATCAATTTATAAGTTTAACGGGTATCGAATTGGGAAGTGGAAAATTTTCAAACTTCAATGTAAATTTAGTTGAAATTCAAATGGCAAAAAAAAATTGTTAAAAAACAAAAGTGCCTGAGAAATTTGAACGCAGTTATTTAGCTTAAGGAGCTCTAAATCAATCCCCAAAATTTCAAAACAATCAATTTATAAGTTTAACGGGTATCGAATTGGGAAGTGGAAAATTTTCAAACTTCAATGTAAATTTAGTTGAAATTCAAATGGCAAAAAAAAATTGTTAAAAAACAAAAGTGCCTGAGAAATTTGAACGCAGTTATTTAGCTTAAGGAGCTCTAAATCAATCCCCAAAATTTCAAAACAATCAATTTATAAGTTTAACGGGTATCGAATTGGGAAGTGGAAAATTTTCAAACTTCAATGTAAATTTAGTTGAAATTCAAATGGCAAAAAAAAATTGTTAAAAAACAAAAGTGCCTGAGAAATTTGAACGCAGTTATTTAGCTTAAGGAGCTCTAAATCAATCCCCAAAATTTCAAAACAATCAATTTATAAGTTTAACGGGTATCGAATTGGGAAGTGGAAAATTTTCAAACTTCAATGTAAATTTAGTTGAAATTCAAATGGCAAAAAAAAATTGTTAAAAAACAAAAGTGCCTGAGAAATTTGAACGCAGTTATTTAGCTTAAGGAGCTCTAAATCAATCCCCAAAATTTCAAAACAATCAATTTATAAGTTTAACGGGTATCGAATTGGGAAGTGGAAAATTTTCAAACTTCAATGTAAATTTAGTTGAAATTCAAATGGCAAAAAAAAATTGTTAAAAAACAAAAGTGCCTGAGAAATTTGAACGCAGTTATTTAGCTTAAGGAGCTCTAAATCAATCCCCAAAATTTCAAAACAATCAATTTATAAGTTTAACGGGTATCGAATTGGGAAGTGGAAAATTTTCAAACTTCAATGTAAATTTAGTTGAAATTCAAATGGCAAAAAAAAATTGTTAAAAAACAAAAGTGCCTGAGAAATTTGAACGCAGTTATTTAGCTTAAGGAGCTCTAAATCAATCCCCAAAATTTCAAAACAATCAATTTATAAGTTTAACGGGTATCGAATTGGGAAGTGGAAAATTTTCAAACTTCAATGTAAATTTAGTTGAAATTCAAATGGCAAAAAAAAATTGTTAAAAAACAAAAGTGCCTGAGAAATTTGAACGCAGTTATTTAGCTTAAGGAGCTCTAAATCAATCCCCAAAATTTCAAAACAATCAATTTATAAGTTTAACGGGTATCGAATTGGGAAGTGGAAAATTTTCAAACTTCAATGTAAATTTAGTTGAAATTCAAATGGCAAAAAAAAATTGTTAAAAAACAAAAGTGCCTGAGAAATTTGAACGCAGTTATTTAGCTTAAGGAGCTCTAAATCAATCCCCAAAATTTCAAAACAATCAATTTATAAGTTTAACGGGTATCGAATTGGGAAGTGGAAAATTTTCAAACTTCAATGTAAATTTAGTTGAAATTCAAATGGCAAAAAAAAATTGTTAAAAAACAAAAGTGCCTGAGAAATTTGAACGCAGTTATTTAGCTTAAGGAGCTCTAAATCAATCCCCAAAATTTCAAAACAATCAATTTATAAGTTTAACGGGTATCGAATTGGGAAGTGGAAAATTTTCAAACTTCAATGTAAATTTAGTTGAAATTCAAATGGCAAAAAAAAATTGTTAAAAAACAAAAGTGCCTGAGAAATTTGAACGCAGTTATTTAGCTTAAGGAGCTCTAAATCAATCCCCAAAATTTCAAAACAATCAATTTATAAGTTTAACGGGTATCGAATTGGGAAGTGGAAAATTTTCAAACTTCAATGTAAATTTAGTTGAAATTCAAATGGCAAAAAAAAATTGTTAAAAAACAAAAGTGCCTGAGAAATTTGAACGCAGTTATTTAGCTTAAGGAGCTCTAAATCAATCCCCAAAATTTCAAAACAATCAATTTATAAGTTTAACGGGTATCGAATTGGGAAGTGGAAAATTTTCAAACTTCAATGTAAATTTAGTTGAAATTCAAATGGCAAAAAAAAATTGTTAAAAAACAAAAGTGCCTGAGAAATTTGAACGCAGTTATTTAGCTTAAGGAGCTCTAAATCAATCCCCAAAATTTCAAAACAATCAATTTATAAGTTTAACGGGTATCGAATTGGGAAGTGGAAAATTTTCAAACTTCAATGTAAATTTAGTTGAAATTCAAATGGCAAAAAAAAATTGTTAAAAAACAAAAGTGCCTGAGAAATTTGAACGCAGTTATTTAGCTTAAGGAGCTCTAAATCAATCCCCAAAATTTCAAAACAATCAATTTATAAGTTTAACGGGTATCGAATTGGGAAGTGGAAAATTTTCAAACTTCAATGTAAATTTAGTTGAAATTCAAATGGCAAAAAAAAATTGTTAAAAAACAAAAGTAAATGTAAATCAGAGCATAATTATGATAGATTTTGTGACCCTGATTCTTTTATAGATGTTTACAAGATGCAACAAGGATGCTATCAAGGGTACATCCAGTACATAGCAGCACCGCTAGCTATACATTGTTGGGAAGATAAAACGTTTGCAACGTTTCACGAGAACCCACAAATATTAAAAGACGCAAATCATACCATTCATTTGGATGCAACGGGCCAAAGCGTGCGACAAATTGAATGTGCAAAAAAAAGAATCTTAATATATAAAATTGTTATTCATATTAAGAAGCTAAAAATGATCATTCCAATTGTAACTGGTATATTATCTCGCCACACAATTACAGATATATATTTAATGTTTCAAAAATTGGAGCAATTTTGCAAAGAAAAAAAATATAAATGGCCTTTTTTCGAAAGAGTCTGCATAGATGTAAGCTATGCTCTATTTGGCGGAATTTTGAAATCTTGCAATGATCAAAATGTTTCCGATTATATAAATAGTTGTTTTAACTATTTAGAAAATCCAAAAATATTTTCAAGACCCAAGGTTATAGTACAGTGGTGCAAAGCCCACTACATCCATATTATATGTAAAGATTTAAATAGCAAGCTCGGTAAAAGCAGTACGTTAAGAAATTTATTAAAAAATGCCTTAACATTAGCTTTCGATTTAAAAACAATAGATGAGTGCAAATTCTGGTTTAAAAATATTTTCACGGTTCTTTTAAGTCCTCATAAAAACCATGAATTTAAAAATAGCATCTCTATTTTAAAGAAAAATGTAATGGAGGTAAACGATAATGATTTTGAAAACTTAAATGTACTCGAGGATGATCAAGTAAATAACTTGGAATCTATTGCGTCTCGTAGTCCTTTTAAGAAACTTTTCGAAAACATCATTACCAATGTACGTGATGGTTGCCAAGACACATCAGTAAAAAATGCCACCAATGAGCTTTACAACGAGGACATATGCATGTTTATTGTTAAAAAATATTGCCCATTTGTACCACTGTGGACAAATATTATGGGAATCCTAGTAGACCCCTCAGGCGATCATATAAGCAATGCTCCAGTAGAATTTAATTTTTATTTGCAAAAACATATGCTACTCAATAACAAGTCGGTTAGGCCTGGAGATTTCATAAAAGTCGATAGAAAAGACAGTATGAGTTCTTTAAAAGAACTTCGGTACAAATATGATATGTTTGATGTACAAACCGAGGTCCCACTAGAGCGTGATGTGCATGGAAAGACTGATAAAACAACTCAAGTACTGCAAATAGCTAGAGAACATGATTACGATTTAATAGAGTTTTTAGAGCCAGAAGAAAATTGGAATAAGAAAAATTTAAAGGCACAGAAATCTATTAAACCAAAACATCTGTCTAATGCAAAAAAACCCAAAAAATTTGTATCTATGCCTGAATGTGTTCAAGATATCATAAAAATTGAGGTTGATAGTGGAAAAGATGAAAAGAGCGTTTCAAGAATTAGAAAAGAGCACACGTACTTTGAGGAAATAGAAACGACTCTAGAGAAAACAAAAAATATCAAATACGTTCTCTTCAGATATGATGATTTATTTAAATCAATGTACCCAACTCTGAAATTATCAGAAATTGGTTTTTGGAACACTCTGGATATACAAGACTGGGAAAGTTTAGCAGTTGGGAATCAATTGACCAACTTTGTATTGGATTGCGCAATATTATCTCTGTTAAAAGAGAATTTCAAAGATGCGATAAGCTTACCTTGTCAAATTGACAAAATTTATTATGAAAAAGTCAATAAGATGTTATCATTTAAGCCAAATTATTTAATTATACCGATTTTGGCAAATGAACATTTTAACGTTTGTATTTTAAACGTTAGGGCAAGAGAATTTGTTTTTATTGATTCGAACAATGACAACAGAGGACAATACTATTATAAAGATTTTTGTTCTCATTTCTCCAAAGATACCGCTTGGAAATTTCGAGAAATATCAGAGAGAACTAAACAGAAAGATGGTGTAAGTTGTGGCGTTTTCGTTATAATGTTTATATCATACTACTTAAAGAAAGAATCGTTATTAAGTTTACCATCTCCCGATAGCTTTCGTAAAAGTATAAAATCAATTTTGATGCGAAATTCAGATGATCATTCAAAGTTTTGTTGTCATTGCGGAAACAAAAGAATGACAAAAAGTAAATGTAACTCCTGCGAATATAGAATTTGTAAGAGATGTGTAAAAGAATTATACAATAATTTCCTTACAATATGTAAAGTATGCACAAACAAAATTTTTAAATAAAAGAATTTAAAAAATTGATAATTAATTTCACTAAATGAATAATAATAATTATGTATTATATACGAAATACATATGTATGTACATTACGAAAATTATCAAATAATGGCTTCAATTATACTAAAATGATATGAAAAAGGAAATAAAATATTTGTATTTTGCATGAAATACAATAACCATAAATGAAAAGGGATAAAAATATGTATTATGCACGAAATACATACATACAGTAATAACTTATAAAACAATGGCTTCAAACAAAAATTATATGAAAAAAAAAAACAAAATAATATTTGTATTATGCATGAAATACAATAGCCATAAATAATATGCCTCCAAAAAATTTGAAAAATTAATATTATCGTATTATATATTATGCATGAAATACAATGAAATAAAATGGCATAAAAAAATCCCTCTGTAGAATATAGAATAGTAGAATATAGAATAGTATTAATGGTAGTGGTAGTAATGGTGTATGCCTATTGGGGAGTCAGCCATTAAAAATAACTGACAACGCACTAAGTGTAGTACCTCAATGGTGGTGTGGAAATCTACACGTTACTAACATTTCATCATATAGATTAGCTAGCCCATAACAAATAAAATCTTAAATATTTAATAACTATTAAAATCATTATTTTAATAACATATTTATTCGAGCAAATACTCAAGAATTTGTTTTTTTTTTACAAAAATTTTATTCATTTAGGCTTAAAGGGGAGAAAATATCGCATGAAACACTTTTTTGAAGGCACAAGTGTTTCGAGACATGAAATTTTGAATGATTTTTATCGGAGAAAATTACGTGGCACAGTTAAATCCGAACACTTATGTAAGACACTGTACACATTAATTTAAACAAATTGTAGGTAAAAAAAGTAAAGAGATTTATATTTATTTGAACAAAACATTATGCAAAAAATTAATAATTTACAATAATTAACAATTGTGATAACATGACATGATGGAAATTTCCAAATCTATAATACATAAGTTATTTTTGTAGGAACATATTTGGTAATTCTTACTAGAACGTATAACTAATTTATTAACAAATAATTTTTATCACAAAATAATAATACTATTAGCAACAATTTTAAACTCACTTGGTTTGTAATTCAAACTAAATCTGTATTTTCTTTTTGTTAATTGTTTAAATGCAATAAATGTTAGACAAATGATACAATAAATACATTAAATAAATAAAATGATGTAGCGAATTTACATTATAGGAGGCAACTTATTAACTAAACTAATAAACAAACAAACGAAACAAATCTCTTAAGTACATTAATATGTAATATGAAATTAAATAAAAATATAATACTATTTTAATGGAGAAATAAACTATTCGATTAATAAAATTATATTTCTAATTGCTTGCCTCATCAGTATCAACATCTTGTATGCCTTTCAGCTTATTTTGTTGATTATCAGCGGTTGCTGATAAACTTTAAAATCCACAATAACTAAGACTAAATTCATTTGCATGCTCATATTTGGAAACTTTCGATTTATTGGCCAAGCTCTAATAACGTATGCAGAAGAAATTTTCAATAAATTCAATGTTTTCAATGACCTTCAACGTTTAATCAATATCAAGAACCGTTCGGTATATTTTGTTGAAATTTTTTTGCAGATTTTATTTATTGATTCGCCAAACTATTATTAGACAAAATGTAATTTAGTTTTTGATTTTAATTATACTATTTATCATAAAACTATAGGTATCTAAGGTAAATTGTTCTGCATCAATCAAATATACATATGTAAATGTATATCATATTTAAAGTTTTAACAAATTTTGGGATTTGATCTCTATAATATATTATTTCGTTTCTTTTTCACTGTTAAATGGAGAAAATTTTTTGTGGGATGGTTAAAAAAAATTTTGAAATTTCTTTATATATTTTAAAAGTTTATTACAGTAAACATAATTTAAATAAAGATTAGTTTCCTTAAGAATTGTGTTTTGCTATTTCTTTTTTTTTAACAAATAATTATTTTTTCTAGAAGAGATATTTGGATAGTTTAAGTAAAAACATAACTAATAAATTTACAAAAAATACATTTATGCATATTATTCAAATAAAATCAATAAAATAAAAAGTTTGTTTAAAAGTCACTATCTGTGTTCTTTGTGGGTTCAACAATTTTTTATTGTTATTTGTAGATCACGATTTTGAGTTTTAACGGAAAGCCATACGGGTCTGTTCTAGAATCCGAATTCACTTTCGAGTGAATTACTTTAGCATTTTTAGTGTTCTGCAATTCACATCCACATGTTTTTATTCATAAAAATATGTGGATCTGAATTGCAGAACACCAAAAATGCTAAAGTGATCCACTTTCGAGTGAATTCGGATTCTAGAACAGACCCGATAGTAACCGATTTCGATGGAGAAGACCTGTTAAGAAACGATGAGATAAGATTCTTCTAAGTAATTTAAATTTTATTGTTTATACATATGTACTTCAAAACTGTCTCTTTAAAGTCGTGTAACTGCATGTCTGTCGCGGTAACATATCCTCCACTATTTTTCTTTGGCAAAGCTTGCAGAGCGGCTTTTAGAAACGCCTCCATCTGTTCTGCTCCTATAACGCCTTTCAATTCAGTCAATACCTCTGCTACATCTGGTAGCATATACGAGGGTAACCAAAATACAGAGGCATGAATAAGATTTACAACTAAAGCCTCGCCGTTTTGTTCTGCAATTTGCTTTACCAACGGCTTGCATTCAGGTAGTTTATAGTTTGTACTTCGTCCCCATTTTAAAAGATTACAAAAAAATTTCATAACAGAAGAATTCGCCTCACGATGATCTAATGTGCAAGCCAATAAAGCACACTGAAATATGGGTAACCAAAGCACTTTGCATGAATGGCAAGGGACAGCAGTCTATGAATCTTGAACAGAGACGGAAAAAGTCGTCGACAGTATCGGGGTTATTTTTTAAACCATTTTCCACTTGTAACATTTTAAACGTCGGTTCGATGAATGCTTTTAACATGGCTAAAAGTCCATTAATGCACTCTTCAACTTTAGCAATTCATCCACCAGCACTGAGCCCAAGTACAAGAAACAACTATGCCGGTGTAAAGCATATAATAAAACCATTTGATGTATTAGAGGTTCGACTAAGATAGAAGCCTGTTTTCGTACCATCCTAACTCCGTAACGTATGAAACATGTACGCTCCATCACTCGTACATCAGTTTGATATTTTTGCATAACTCGTGATATTAGCGGCCAGGCATCCGTTAAGATCTGTAAAGTTGGATGAAATTCAGTGTCAGTATATGAATGAGGGTAATAATGAAATAAAATGGCCTACTTTATGTATTCAGATGCCACTGGTATATAATGCTGCCAGATTTCAATACGCCAGAATTTCAATACGGAACGATAGGGAAATGAAAATACACGGTAAAAATATAATAGAACTTATAAGCAAAGCGAATTCATATATATATTGGGCTGACTACAAAGCAACTTTACATAGCGTCTACAACTGCGATTAATGGCGTTTTCTTTTCGAAAAATAAAATGTTACATATATGTTACATGAGATTTGGCAACATTTTTAAATGTTCCCACGACTTTTAGGAAGTGTTGCATATTTTAAGTTTACAAAAGAACATAAATGTTACCAATACTCAATAAAGTAAAGAAACAATAACAAAACCAGCTGTTAATATAATGCTGCACTTATGCCCCTTTAATTAAAATGAGTGTTGAACATGTAACATTTTTGTTCTTTTTAAGGGTAACATAATGAGAAAAGAACTCGTTACACTTTTAAAATAGCACACATTTTGCAGAAAAGAACAGAAAGATATGTAGAAGGCAGAATAAATGCAACATATTACTCAGAAAAGAAAACGCCATTAAACAACTCCAGTATTTCAATGGTGCCTTTTTATACACAAATGCAAACGTATGTGGTTATTTGACAGTTCATCTCATAAGATCGTTGTCAAGGCGAATTCATTACCAGGTGGATGCAGTGGCGAATTCGGCAGAATTCCGGCACAATTTTTATGTAATTTTTTATCCATGGAGAATTTTGACAGCGTAGTATAAAAAATTCGCCGTTGACACAAACAAAATGCCTGTTGTTTGTTTTTGTTGAATTCAGTAATGAATTTGCCTTGGTTGTAGTCGTGCATATACCTGGTAATGAATTTGCCTTGATTGTGGTTATAGGATAATTCTCTCTGCGATTGGATTTGACATCTCATCTTACATATTATGTAAAGTGTAGACCCTATGTTACAGCAGCTAGTCTCGACAGCTCAGGTGATTACTTTCGCCTTTTGAATATCTGATCCAGTTGCGATGTCATGTGCATTTTTGAGTACATTTTTTTAAATATTAGAATAATAAGCGAATTCGCCATGCGTTACGCAACGCAAATTCATATAAAACAGACGCTTGTACTAAACAATTTATCCATAAGACCTTTAAAAGCCCAACTGGATCACAAATACAAGGGGGAAACAAGACGAAAATAATTACCTGAATTAACCACAGTATCTATTGTGAATTTGCCTTGTGTATATGCTACATTTTACTGACTGCTAAACCAACTCATCAGTAGACCTTTTCAATGTTTAAAAAGTTTTCAAGCTCTTTTACTTATAGATAAACTCCCACACAATTATCATGAATTACCCAAGCAAAGCAAAAGAGTTTAAAAAACATTCGCAAACAAAAAACAAACATATTTTTTTCTGATGATGAGTTGGCTTAGCATCCAATGCAATTCAGTACATAGATTAGCTCTCTTATAATAGATATATAAATTATTAAAATAAATTGTAATAACTATAGACAGGCTCGAGGTTATTAAATGTATTTATATATAACTCTTTTATGTTTTATTAAATTTGTAGCTAGTTTTGTATATATATATTATATATAAATTCGCTTCATATGACATTTATCTTCATAAAAAACATGTTTAAAAATTAATAATTTCTTACAGTGGACTTGGTTGCAAAATGTAGTATTATGTACCCCTTTTAATCCTTTTTTAAATATACTACTTTTTACTTTTATATACAACCCTGGGGGACGGTATGATAAAAAAGTATGATTTCTTCACATCGATATAAATACCCGCTTTTCAAAAACGGGTATTTAATAAAATTTCGGGTATTGCTTGAGTAAAAAAGCACCAAAAAATACCCGAAAAGCACCAAAATGGCAACGCTGCTTGTTATTCACTATTCCTACAGTGAAGTCGAGAGAAAAATACTCTTACGTTTATATATATACATATCTTTTTCCTTTAACGTTATTTATTTTTTGAATTGTCAATTACAAAATAATTTAACGATAAGTATTCAAATCTTAAATGTAAAAGCGTTGATTGTATGTTTAGCTAACCCCAACGTACTTACATATATATTTTTTTTATATAATTTTATTATTTATTGAATCTTCAATTATAAATTGAAACATCAATAACTTGTTCAAATCTTAAATCTAAAAAATAAAAATAAAGTTTAATGTATGTTTAGCCAATGCCAAACAAAATTTTTAATTGCAACAGTTAATTAATGTTGTTTTACATCTCTCGTGTACGGCTGAGAAAAAGAGTATCCCTCCTTTTCAGCCGGGTGTGGCCTCTATAATTTAAAATATTGCGTGCAAGTACATTTGGGTGCACCTCAAGTTTGTTTTATATATTTTTTAGCGTTTTTTGAAAATACTGTGTTCACCAAGGGAACATCTAGATCTTTATGAATTCGATGATTTCTGACATACCAGGGGGGTTACTCTGTATTTCGAATCGAAAGCAAATGCTTTCGAATTTCAGTATAAATAAGATACAAATTCGAACAGTTTTCTTTTAGAATCGAATTACAGAGTAACCCCTCAGGAGGCTGCTGTAATTGTACGTAGAATTTTACTCTGTCGCCTTTGAATTCTTTCGACATTCGATGCTGAGGCAGTGCCCCATAACTGGATTCCATAGGACCATATTGGTTTCAGGATCGCGTTGTATAAGAGAAGTTTACAGTCAAGGCTTAGTATAGAGTTTCTTCCAATAAGCCAATTCATTTGGGCTGCTTTTAATTTCATTTGTGTTAACTTTGCGTCTATATGCCATTTCCATGTTAAACGACGATCAAGATGAACGCCTAGATATTTGACTACAGTGTGTTGTGGTATAGTATCGGTGTTAATTTTTATAGGCGGGCATGTTTCCCTGCGCAACGCAAAAGTGACATGTGCACATTTCTGCTCGTTAACTTTTATACACCATTGTTTGAGCCATTTTTCCAGTTTGGATATATGTATATTCTTGTAAGTTGCGGGAAGCTTCTACAGGATTTTCGTGAACGCTTAGAAAAGCTGTATCATCCGCAAATGTTGATGTATGAATGTTACTTCTTAACGGTAAGTCAGACGCATATATTAAATAAAGTAACGGACCGAAGATACTGCCTTGAGGGACTCCGGCTTCAATCGACTGCGGAGGGCTTAAAAAATTGCCTTCCCTAACTACAAATTTACGTTCCATTAAATAGCTTTTTAAAAGCTTTACGATGTTTGCTGGTAGATTTTGTGTTAATTTGTTGATAAGACCTTCGTGCCATACTTTATCGAAAGCTTGTGAGACATCAATAAAGAGCGCAGAGCAGTATTTATTTTTTTCAAAAGTGTCTCTAACAACATTCACAAGTCTGTGAGTTTGTTCAATTGTGCTATGTTGTTTGCGAAAACCGAATTGATAATCTGGAATACATCCATTACTAGTCACTGTAGGCATCAGTTTGCTCATATACAGCTTTTCAAATAGTTTTGAAATGTTAGACAATAAACTAATAGGCCGATAGGATTCAACCTTTGTATGATCCTTGCCGGGCTTTGTTATAATAGTAATTAGCGAAACCTTCCATTCTTTAGGATAGTATTCTAGGCGTAGAATACTGTTAAAAATGAATAGTATTATTCTTTTTGCAGTGTAAGGCAATTCTTGAAGCATTTTGTTGCTTATTTTGTCGACACCTGGGGCTTTTCTGGTGTTAAGACTAGTAATAGCCTTTTCAATCTCCACAATGTTGAATTTTAGCGATATTTCTGCTAAAGAGACGACTGGTGGCAGTTCCACAATATCAGCAGAAATATTCGGAGTGAATACTTTTTCTAAGTGTTTAACAAAAAGTGCACCTTTTCCAGCATCAGTTTTTGCCCAGTCACCATTTGGGGCTCGTAATGGGGGTTTGCATATCATCGGCCTTTTAAGTCCTCTGGCTGCACGCCACAGTTAATAATCTGTTTGAATCTTGAAGGAATTTTTGAAGGGAAGCTGTTTTTTGAGTTTGCAAAACTTTTCTAAGCTGCTTGGTACACTCCTTAAGCCTTAATTTTAGCTGGGGCGATCTGTAGCGCTGCCATTCTCGTCGAGCTCTCCGTTTTTCAGTCAATAGCCTTTCTATATCTACAGAAAAAATATTGTTAAATCTCACTGGTTGGTTATTTTATTTGAAGTAGCATTAAAAGCAGCTTGTTTAACATGCGCTTCAAACAATCTGAGAGAATCGTCTATGTCTGAAGGTGTTCTCAGCGTCATTTTTTCCGAGCAATGAGCACTCAGATATTTTCTGTATTTCAGCCAGTTAATACGTGCATATGTCATCGGTAATTCAGATGTTGTGTGTGAGTAAACAGTGACAATTGTAGGCGACTGGTCTGAAGATAAGTCCAAAGATACTTCAACTTCAACCATCTCGCTGGGCACACCTTTCACAATTCCAAAGTCGATAACATCAAGAATTTTTTGTCGATCTGTTGGCCAATATGTTGGCTGAACACTTGAAACTACATTCAAACCCATTTTAGACATTGTGTCGAACAAAACTCGCCCCTTAGGAGTGATTAAACGTGAATCCCAGAATGTGTGTTTAGCATTGTAGTCGCCAGCTGCTAGAAAACGGAGGCCCAGTGATTCATAAAAAGACTCTCGGTAATTGAGAATCCTGGGGGGCGAATAGACAGATGATATTACAAGTTTTTCATAGTAAGTTTCGATGCAGATGTTCGTTGCTTCACCAAAATCATTCAACAGGTGGTGTTTTATTCGCGTTTTTATTAGTGTTTGCACGGTAAAACTGCGTTGCCCGTGTAGCTGCTGTGGATGCTGATCATCTAAACGGCCCCCAGGTTAGCCGTCTGTTAGCTGCCGCCGTCAACAAATCCGATGACTAAGATGTTCTTTTTGTCAACTAACACTCGTGAAAAACTAACTAAAAGAGCAACAATCCAGTAGGATAAGAATTTATATTTTAAAAAAGATATCATTGTATTTCTAAATAGAAAAGTTAAATAAAATAATTAAAACCACAAAAAACCACATAAATACGAACTACGTGTTATCCTTTTAAAAGGGCGATAAATAAGGAGAAATATAAAAGGGCTACGACCTGCCGCAACAAGTATATTGTCTGCTCAGCCATACCATTCCAACAATACTTTCCACACCAGCTTTTATCATCAACACACCAACCACTACATCACCAGGTAAACATTTTGGTCCTTCTCCGGAAAAAAGCAGAACAGGTGCGTAAAATTTTTTAAGAAATTATTTGGTGATACTGTGTTGCTCAAAATTTGTGGCTCGGTGAAAGTGAGGTTAGAAAACCTAAAAATTAAAAACGCGCAAATTATTTTTTCACACAAGTGTTGCGGTCCGTTATATTGGGCTCCATCTTTTATTGCTTTGACTGATCAAAATTTTGGCAGCCATCTTTTCTTTGTCCTTGAGAACTAATATCGTGACCTTCATTACGGTGCACGAATTTTATTGTTGCTGTGCGATACATATTTTTTCTCGAAGATACTAGCTGAACTTTGTTGCTTTAAAAAGTGTCTCCTTTTTTCTATTACAATTTTCAATAAAATTCTTATTTCAAAATGTCGAGCATTGACAATTATATACAGGCGGCAGACCGACTAATTACGTTGGAAGCCAACTTAAATGAAGAAAATTTGTCAACATACATGAATGAGGCCCTGCAATTTGAAAAGGAAGAAGTAGATAAGGCATGGGAAGAATTTAAGAGCCTGTATGAAGAAAGTTTAGTAGAAACAGCAGGAAAGAAAAAAGATTCAGTGGTAGTTCAGACAAAATATGCACAAGTGAGAAAATGTTACGTTCGTTGTTTGAATGCCATTTCCAAAGCAAAAGTAGAAACAACAAAGAATAGCTCGGACACTCTCAATATTTGTAGTTCAGTTTCAGTTCCTCCTTGTGATACTGGTGTTTTTCATGGGGATTATGTATCGTGGCCTACATTCAGAGACATGTTTACGGCCATTTATATAAACAATAGCAGAATTAGCCCAGTTGAAAAATTATTCTACTTGTTTAGAAAAACAGATGGTGAAGCACGTGATATAAATAGAAACGTGGCTTTAACCAGTGACAATTTTGAGATAGCGTGGAACAATTTAAAGAATCAATACGAAAATAAGCGCGTATTGATAAATAGTCAGCTTAAGACTCTTTTCAACTTGGCCCCTTGTTTACATGATTCTGCCCCAGAAATTAAAAAACTACAAAGGGAAATTAATAACTGTATTGCGGTTCTGAAATTATATAAAGTAAATATAGAATCGTGGGACCCTATTTTCGTATTTCAATGTTCATCACGACTTTCAGAAAGCACTTTACATCTGTGGGAACAATCAGTGAAAAATAAAACAGAGGTTCCCAAATGGGATGAATTGAACTCTTTTCTCACTGATCGGTTTCATGCTTTAGAAAGTGTCTCGGACATAATATCGTCAAATACTGCTGCCAGTGGTTCTCAAACATTTTCGCAAAGCAGTAATAATCAAGTTTCGACAAAACCAAAACAATATAAAGCCCATCATACAAAACTTAGCCCTACAAAATGCAATTTATGTAATGAACATCACAAGATCTACGTTTGCGGTAAATTTCTAAGCATGGACTACAGAGCTCGTGTTTCGGTTTTGAAAAAATTTCACTATTGCTTTAATTGTTTAGCAACTGGTCATTTATATAGTGAATGCAAAAGCCAAAACACGTGTGGCAAATGTGGTAGAAAACATCACACGCTTATACATAAAGATTTTGTGGCCCAAAATAAAAGTAGGAATGAGAATAGAGAAAGCAGAATACAGTCCACTAACAATACAACTCCACCAGAAGTTGTTCAATCTCATCACGCTTCAGTCGCGAAAAAAGTCATTCTTGCTACTGCCTGGGTAAATATTGTTCATTGTGGTTCCTTTTATAAGGCGCGTGCGTTAATCGACCCTTGTTCAGATGAAAGCTTTATCTCTGAGAAAATACAAAAATTATTAAAGTTGCCCACTACAGCAATCTCAGCGGAGGTTACAGGCTTAGGTGGTGAGGTTATTAGCAAATCAAACAAGATGGCAACGTTGGTAATTGAGCCGATATCATGCCAAAGCATTTCGCTCAAATTACAAGCTATCGTAGTTCCGCGAGTCACTGGAAATGTGCCAACACATTCCTTTAAGCCCTTAAAAGGATTTAATTTGCCAAAATTAAATTATGCAGACCCCAACTTTTATGAAAGTGGGGAAATAGATATCTTATTAGGTGGTGATTTATATCCCCTAATTCTTCGTGGAGGAGTTCAGCATGGTGTTTTTGAGTCTCTCGTGGCTCAAGAAACTATATTTGGCTGGATTATAACAGGCCCAACCAGCGGTGTCTCTCCACGT
Organism: Lypha dubia; assembly: GCA_947311025.1. Taxonomy (NCBI): domain Eukaryota; kingdom Metazoa; phylum Arthropoda; class Insecta; order Diptera; family Tachinidae; genus Lypha; species Lypha dubia. Next base: position 890,252 of record OX371264.1, on the reverse strand, counting down.
ATGGTGACGAGGTCACATTTAACAAAAAGCTCTATAGACGACCAGTTGACTAAATTTTGGGAGTTAGAAGAAGTTTCTCGGAGACGGGTGTTATCAGAAGAAGATAAGCTTTGTGAGGAGATCTATCGTTCTACTACTACAAGAAATGCTGAAGGGAGATATATTGTGAGTCTGCCCTTTAAGTCAAACATTCTGTCGCTCGGTCAAAATAGGAAAATGGCTGTAAGCCAATATTTACGCAACGAAAACTCATTGCTAAAAAACACAGAAAGAAAAACAATGTATGAGGAGGTTTTAAAAGAATATTTAACACTAGGGCACATGGAAAAGGTTGAGAGCAACGCAAGTGGCCCAGGTTACTATTTACCTCATCATGGTGTTTTTAAGCCAGAAAAGACAACAACAAAACTACGCGTGGTTTTTAATGCGTCCAGCCCAAGCTCGAACGGCAAAAGCTTGAACGATTTGTTGTACACTGGCCCTATTCTGCAAGCTGAAATAGTACATCTAATATTAAAATGGCGATTTTTTCAGTTTGTATTTAATGCGGACATTTCAAAAATGTACCGCCAGATTTTAGTAAAACCAGCTCAAAGGCCCTTTCAGAAAATAGTTTTTCGTGATTCGGAAAGCGGCGAGATTGAAGATTACCAACTCAAAACAGTGACTTTTGGTATAAATTGTGCCCCATATTTAGCCCTCAGAACAATACTTCAATTGGCTGATGATGAAGAAAAGTGTTTCCCTCTTGGCTCTCGAATCTTACGCGAGTGTATGTATGTCGACGATGCACTAGTGGGCGCGCACTCAATTCCAGACGCATTAGAGGCACGTGACCAATTAATTGGTATATTAGAGATGGGGGGATTTGAGTTAAGAAAATGGACCTCAAATTCCAAAGAAATTTTAAAAAATTTGCCCCACGAGTATTTACTAAACTCTTCATTCTTGTCGCTCGATGATAAAAGTACCACGAAGACACTAGGCGTTCACTGGAATGCAGCTGAAGATGTGTTTTTCTTCACAGCAGAGGCATTCCATATAAAACAATCGTACACCAAGCGAGAAGTTTTATCAATTATTGCTAGGCTCTTTGACCCCGCAGGCTGGTTAGCACCTGTAGTAATCACGGCGAAAATTTTATTACAACAAATGTGGCTTGATAAAATAGAATGGGATCAAGAGATAAAGCCAGTAGCTCTACAAAAATGGCTAAGCTTCATTAAAAATTATGCAGATATTGAGACAATTAAGCTGCCACGATGGGTTCAATATACGCCAGGTTGTGAAGTACAATTTCATGGCTTCTGTGACTCTTCTGAGCTGGCATACGCAGCTGCAATATACGTAAGAGTCAGCTTAGGGAATAAAATATCAACACAGTTGCTCGTATGTAAAACAAAAGTGGCTCCAGTAAAAAAGCCATCTTTGCGTCGTTTAGAGTTATGTGGAGCAGTGCTGTTAGCCAACCTTATGGATAGTGTGATTCCCCCGTTTAAGCTAAATACTCAATCAATTTATTTGTGGTCTGATTCGACGATCGTGTTGGCTTGGCTTAGAAAACCGCCCTGTAATTGGAAAACTTTTGTAGCAAATAGAGTGACCACAATATTAGAAAAGATAGGTAACAAAAACTGGTCTCATGTCTCATCCCAGGATAATCCTGCCGATTTAGCAACCCGGGGGATGACTCCTGCGGAGTTGCGTAAAAATATAATCTGGTGGCACGGTCCTGAATGGTTGCGTCGAGAAAAGTCTCAATGGCCCGAAGGTCCTCCTCAGACAGAAACATCAGAAGAATCCAGAAAAAATCAAGTATTCGTTGCTATATCGGCTGAAAAAGAAGATTTGCTGGACCGTTTTTCCGATTTACCTCGAGCGTTACATGTGTTGGCCTACGTATTTCGTTTTGTTACACTATCCTGCAAATCTAGGCGTGTAGCTCATAATTTCAATACGCTACGTATTCAGGCGCATGAATTGCGTTTCGTCAGAAATCGTCTGTTCTCACTGTCTCAGCAGTCACATTTTGCGCACGATTTCGATAGGCTAAAAGCGAAGAATAAAATTGATTCTCGAAGCCCTTTGTTGACCCTTACGCCCTTTCTGGATAAAGATGATATCATTCGATCTAATGGCCGTCTCAGTTCATCCAGCTGTTTATCTTATAATGAACGACACCCCATCATAATAGCATACAGCAGTAGGCTCGCTCGTCTTTACGTGGAGTTCATACATAAGCTCGTCCATCATGGTGGCCCTCGTCTGGTGTTGTCGGTGGTCCGACAAGAATGCTGGATACTTAAGGTGAAAAATCTCATCAAAACTGTGATACATAATTGTAAAATATGTGTCTTGCACCGCAAAAGACTTCAAGGACAAATTATGGGATCACTACCGCTAGAAAGAACAACTTTAAATCGGGCCTTTACTAATACTGGAGTAGATTTTGCCGGCCCATTTGAAGTAAAGAGTTTTACCGGTCGCTATTGCCGTATTACGAAAGGGTATGTGTGTCTCTTTGTTTGTTTCTCTACTAAAGCAATCCACATTGAAGCCGTTAGTGACTTGTCTACCCCTGCTTTTTTGGCGGCCTTAGCTCGTTTTATTGCGCGTCGTGGGTGCCCTAGTCGTATTTTTTCGGACAATGGCCGAAACTTCGTAGGCGCCGCACGTGAAATTAAGACCAACTTCAACAAAGTTGTAAAAGAGTTACGTGATTCTGCTGTCGATGTATATGGCCATCATAGCCTAGAGTGGCATTTCATTCCAGCTGCGGCACCTCATATGGGAGGTTTATGGGAGGCAGGTATCAAAAGCCTCAAAACTCATCTTAAAAAATCAGCTGGGCTGATGAAATTCACTTTTGAAGAGTTTTCCACCCTTCTAGCGAAAATTGAAGCATGTCTCAACTCTCGTCCCCTTGGCCCTTTATCTGATCATCTCGATGATATAACGGCTCTCACTCCAGGCCATTTCCTGATAGGCTCGTCTTTACTTTCTCCAGCCGAACCTGAAGAGTTGTCGTCCCCGCTCAGTATAACCAATCGGTGGCGAAAGGTAAAGGCTCTGCAGCAAGAAATGTGTCGTCGATGGAAGGAGGAGTATTTGAAAGAATTGCACAAACGCAATAAGTGGAAACAACCACAAATCGATTTAAAAATAAATGATCTAGTAGCTCTAAAAAATGAGCCTACTTCCCCCTCAGAATGGCGTCTAGGGCGTATCATGAAAACTTTTCACGGGACAGACAACAAAGTACGTGTAGTCGAGATCAAAACGCAAAATGGTTTAATAACACGTCCAATCCATAAATTAGTAGCCCTACCGCCATGTAATAATTAAAAAATTGCGCCACCTTTTATAAAACCTCATCATATATATATATAATTTTTTTTTTACTCCTTTTTTTTATTTACACAATTGAATTAAATATGAATTTTTTTTTGTTTACAAATGTTTTCGCTTTAAACATTTCCTTCTTTTGTTTATTTTCGCTGAATAAATTAACTAAATATAGTTGCTTGTGATTCATATTAATATTAACAATTGTGTTGTTGCACCATCGCTGCAAGGCTGGCGGTATGTTTGCACGGTAAAACTGCGTTGCCCGTGTAGCTGCTGTGGATGCTGATCATCTAAACGGCCCCCAGGTTAGCCGTCTGTTAGCTGCCGCCGTCAACAAATCCGATGACTAAGATGTTCTTTTTGTCAACTAACACTCGTGAAAAACTAACTAAAAGAGCAACAATCCAGTAGGATAAGAATTTATATTTTAAAAAAGATATCATTGTATTTCTAAATAGAAAAGTTAAATAAAATAATTAAAACCACAAAAAACCACATAAATACGAACTACGTGTTATCCTTTTAAAAGGGCGATAAATAAGGAGAAATATAAAAGGGCTACGACCTGCCGCAACAAGTATATTGTCTGCTCAGCCATACCATTCCAACAATACTTTCCACACCAGCTTTTATCATCAACACACCAACCACTACATCACCAGGTAAACAATTAGGATTCCAGAACCACCACAAGCTCTGCCTCGAGGATCCTTGGTGTCTAAAAATTATATCCACTAATTCTGACACAGCTTCGAGATGTCAAATGAGTTTCTGAGATAAACATAACATCGATTTGTTTATCCTGAAGAAAATATTCTATTTCGTTTTTATGTTGGCAGATGCCGTTTGCGTTCCAAAAACAAATTTTTAAGTTCATGGTTTGCTTAGTACAGCCTGCCACAAGGTAGACTGCATTTTCAACATTACTGCATCATACAGGACAAGTTGAGAGTAAATGTATTAACTGTTTGTATTAAGCTCTCAATTGAGGCTTCAATACGACTAAAATTATACCCCGAATCTTCATTTATATTTACGGTTTTTTTCGCCGTACTCTGATTGCTTTTTAAAATACTAGCGTATGAAAATTTGTTGTTAGCTTGTTGTTGAGCATTAGTCGCGTTAGACTTGAAAATGTTTGAATATTGATTTTAACTGGGGTTTTAGGCTGAGCGGGAGCAGCATTGGATTTTGTTTGATGAATTTAAAAAAAACGAGTAAATGGGGCAGCCTCTATAGTTGGCAGTGTGATTTTCGCCGCAATTGCCACATTTTTTCGCCTTGGGATCACCTTTTATTTTATCACAGTTAGCGGTACTGTATAACTCACCACATACAACGCAGACTGTAGGCAACTTGCAATAAGTCTTCGTGTGCCCAAATTCTTGGCAGTTCAGGCATTGAACAGGTCCAAATCTTTTATGTGGAAGCTCAACGGTAACTCTTCCATGCAACAAGTACTTTAAGTCATATATTGTATGTGCTTCATTCTTTTTTATTTTTATGCCATCTAGCTGTAACTCGACTCTAAATATTGGTTGGGGGATTTTTTTCTCTATTTTTAATGTTTGAGACATTTTTCACCTTGTAGCCACTATTTTCAAGGCCAGACTTGACCTCTTCTGGATCCACGCTAGAGTCTATACCTTTTATTACGACCTTTAGCACTCTTTAATTGGTACGTATAGAAGTTTTTATTTTTAGATTCTAAATCTGAAACAATTTTTCGGTAATTATTTTCATGAGCTACCTGAATTTTTGTTTCATTAATTTTTCCGCGCTTATTTGGAGTTACATAAAACTCATTTTCTCCAATTAATGAGATAAGGCTTTTAACCAGCAAACTAGAATTCTGCTCTCTTAAATATGGGTGGGGGCTTACCCGACTTGTTGTAGTTGTGTCTTCATCGCCTTGTTCAGATAAAATCGCGAAACGATTTTCGGAATTTATTATATTGTTTTTTTCATCTCTGGGAACTTTCGCTGTTGAAGCAATTTGAGCTGATTTTGAACTTCTTCCCCTTTTTAACACGGTTATGTATCTATCCATACCTGTTTGAATTTTATTATTATCACTCATTGTACTCACCGCATTTACAATTTTGTGCACTTTGGTCACCTTGTTACTAATTGGTTGTTTGTTTGATTGTACAGCTAAGCTGACAAGTTTGCTAAAAGGTGCAATTGTTGTTGCTTCTCGATCAATATTTAGGTTTGGAGAGCAAGAACGCGCACGAGTAGTTGTGTGTTGTGTAGAATTAAGGTTTTCCTTTTCGTCGTCATGAACCAAAGTTAAATAAACATTCTTACTGCTTGTAGGTTTATTATTGTTGTGTTTTGGTAGAAGATGAACTCATTTAGAGTTCTCTTTTTTGTGTTCACTATATGAGTTTGTATTTGCAAATATATACATATGTACATATGTATGTATATTACACGCAAGCAAAAAGTTAATTAAAAACCAGTATAGTAACTGTTTAATCAATGTTTTGTATTTGTTTTTTTTGTGATTTTAACTTTCAATAATTTTTAATATTCAGTTGCGACGATTATAAAAACGCGTCTGTACACTGCGAGAGTTAAGTACTTATATGAATATCGAATACATGCAGCTCTACTACAACTTAATAAAATAATATAACAATAGCCTTTTTGCTTGTGTAAAATAAGTCAAAAACAGCCCAGTAAAATTTAAAGAAAAGTTTTTAAAACTTTTGCAAACGGTATAAAAAATAAAACACTAGCTGCACACTTGCATGTGTATACAATACATATACTTCGGCTAACCCACTATTTACAAAGAAAGAAAATAATATAAATAATAGTATTTTACTGACATTTCTTTCCAGTTGTAATATAATATTAGTTTCTCAAACTCGCAATATTACAAAAACACAATAATCAGCTGATGAAACCTCAATCTTAAACATCTCAAATGTAATGTGAACGGTTGTGTTTAGATTCTAAAACATTTGCCTTAAACATGTTTAAAAACACAAGTGTGAACTTAGTGTTACGTTGATGCTCGGCCAAAATTGTTGATTGGCTTACCCCACATAAGACTTGTTCGTCGGTCTAAAGTCTTAAATTTAGATAGATGTTTTGCCGTACATCAAACTTGTCTGGGAAATTTAATATTCGGTTCAAGTGAAGACTCGACGGAAGCTACTGTTTGTAAAATTAATGTAGATATTTTGCATAATATTCAGAGAGAAGTTTTAGAATATTTTACACTGGACAATTTAGGTATTAAGGTTTTGGGACCAGTGGTATCGGCTGATGACACATGGTCAAAATAAGAAATTTTTTTCGAAGCACTTTTTAAAAAAAGGGTTTATTATAAAATGTATTTATTTGAAAAAGTATACTTTTTGTTAAAATTACACAAAATGCGATTATGGAGGTAATAATTAAAACAACAAAAAAATGTATCTCTTCTTAATTTTAACTCCACCGCAAGCGCTTTGAAAATAAGGTGTGTTTATGTGGGAGTATATGTAAGTATGTTTGCATTTTTTATTTTAAAAATCATTTAATTCACATAATAATTAATTTGAAATATTAAGATAAATACTAAAGCAATTGTATAATTATATAGTCATAGATTGCAATTGGTAAATACATAGCTTGATTTCTAAGAAGACATGCACAATAAATACTACAGGGATTTTATACCTTACTTTTTTATTTTATAAGTTTGACTTAGAAAAATTTAATCGAAATTCATGAAGAAAAAATATGGGATAATTTATAATTAAAAAAAAAGAGTAATGTTTTTATTTAATAAGTTAATTAAAAGTATGTAGGTGTGTAGTTTCTTCTACACTGAATGCATCTTTAGGTTCGTTACATACTAACATATTTACTAAATACAAAGTACATACATAAATTCATAGATTAACTATACTGTTGCAAGATTACGTTGCTATTCTACTCATTTCTTTACTTTTTAGTAGGTATATACTGTTCATTCATTAATTTGATTTATTATTTTATTAGCCTAACTTGTGATTACAATTATTATTAATATAATTTTAATTATTACTTTAATGTTGTACTCAGGACTACAATTATAAACAACCATTGAGGTAATATTGTTAAGCTCTACGTTCCAAAAATGTTTAAATTAAATTAGTAACTAATAAATGATATATTTATTATTTTTAAATTAAATGCATGCATACGAGTACTTGAATTAAAATATGTTTTCTTATATTGAAAGGCCAATATATGCGGCAACCAACCACAACAACGGTTGCGGCAACCGTATTATCAACTTACAAAAAATTAGTTTAATTTGGCAGTGCCTTTAAAAGCGGCGAAGGGCAATGTTAAATTTAGTTAAACTTTTCGGTTTGCCGCTTAAATTTGTCAAACCAAAAAATTAAGAAATTATTTAATTTTATTATGTTTTTTTCGCTTTAAAAAATAATTAATTTATTTATTTCTGGGTGAAAGATAATTAATTTTCAAGATAAAAACTTTAACTTTAAGTAGTCCACCAAAAATAAACTCAACCATCAAATAGAACAGGTGTTTGTTGGCCGCTGCCGCTGCCGCGTGCCGCTTACATTGGCCTTTTGCTATTAATTGTAGTGAGCAAACGCAGCATTGTTATGAACGAACTCATTAGAATGAATGACAATTAGCAAAGTATTCCACAAAAAATGAGCTCCTCTTTTCTCCAAAGCAGGTACCCAATTATTGTGTGTCAAATGTTTCCTCGAAGAAATTATAGTAGTTAGCATGTATTTTAAAATATTACCGTTTTTAGTTCAAGATCACCCATCCCCGAAAATAATATCCTTGATCTCCGACATTTACTCCTCACACTTTTCATCCATTCATCTTATTGACAAATAGAAAGTTTATGAACAATTTCATGCCTCTTTGCACAATATTGTTGAAATAGATGTGCACTCCACTTCGCCCTCTTAAGGTTCAATTAGTCGTGACTTAACCATAATGCCACAGCCAAACAGCTGTTTACGGTTATGGCGAAAAACCAAAATTCAATTGGTTTCCATGGTTATGGCTATGGCGTTATGGTAAGTCACCTATAACAAAATACATTAGCCGTATTCACAATCTTGTGCATTTGAGATTGCAAATTTATGCAATTGCAAATTTATTCTATCAATTGTGAATGATATCTTTGGGTTAGGTTGCAATGCATGTTGCAAAACACAAAATTCGCAGCTGATTGATATATAAGAAAATTATTTTCCATTGAAGTTTTGGCCTAAAAAACACATATTCGGATGTCTAAGAAATTACTCAAGTATCAAAACATTTGCTTAATCAAATAATTCTGATTTTTATTATAAAAATAAGGATTAATTTTTTAGTTAGTCAGGATTTTAAATAATACATACATATATTTATGTAAATTTGAATAATTTGATTTTTTATGTTTTGCGTTTTGTTAATTTTTACTTTATGTTATTAAGTTTTTTTATTTTTTAATTTTGAATAAAATTATTAAAATTTTAATAAGCAAAATCGGCTTAGTTCACTGCGTATTATTATATTATATTCACAGCTGTCGTTTTGCAATTAAGTGTTGCATAAGCATAGCTTGGGAATTTCGATTAGAATTAGAAATCATTACGATTAGAGAAATAAAATAATCTAGTCATTAGAACTGAATTTTAATAAAAATTTCAGATTACTAATTGATTAGATTAGAAATAATCAAAAATCTAATCACAATTAGTGACGATTAGCATTTCTAGTCAAATCTAATCAAAACTAATCAAAAAAATAATTGATTAGATTTCTTGATTATTTTTGATTAGATTTGATTACAAATGCTAATCGTCACTAATTGTGATTGGATTTTTTTTGAATTATATATAAGCAGAATCAGCACACATGCACCGTATGCAATTTTATGCAATATTCAAAAACTGTTACATTATGTAAATATAGCAACAAATGTGATAAATAAATATTTTCTTTTCAAAAAAATTGTTAAAAATAGTGGATCTAATCAAATCTAATCCAAAATAATCAAGAAATCTAATCAATTATTTTTTTGATTAGTTTTAATAAGATTTGATTACAAATGCTAATCGTCAGTAATTGTGATTAGATTTTTCATTATTTCTAATCTAATCAATTAGTAATCGTCTAAAATGGCTAACTAATCATAATTAATCAATTTTTCAGCACAATTAAAATTTCTAATCCAATTGCTAATCATTAGGATTACTAATCATTATTCCCAAGCTATGTGCATAAGTAGAGTAAATATAAGCTATTGGTTTTTAGTGTTGCCAGACCATTTGCACCAGATTGTGAATAGGGCTATTGTTTTTCATAAGTATGGTTCTGTGGCATTATGGTTAAGTCAGCACTAATTTACCCTTTACATTCTAGCTTATGTCTATATTGTGGTTCTTATATACAATTGTATATATATACTTGTACATATGTACATACATACATATATAGTAAAACAAAATTTTTTATATGTACATGAATTATTTAAAGTTGCGTCTATGAAAATTACTTCCAGCATCATTTATATGATGAAAATCGCTTATTTTTCTATTTTCCCTCTGGAATGAGATAATGGTGTACTTCAGTAGGTCGGTCAACAGCCCTAAAAATTATTTCGTGTACATACACGCAACATTTACAGTTTTCTTATATCGAGCATTTGATACTAGAGTCATAACACTAAAAGTATATTATACGTATGTACTTACATATGTACATAATGGAATGGAAGTATAAAGAAAATGGTTGATTAACTTGACCACCGTCCCAATATCTGCGGAGTTCTGAAATAAACATTCGACTCTAGATAATATTTTATCTGATTAAATGTTTTACGAAAAGTCATAATAATTTTATGGAAAACAATTTGCCGTAAGTGAATTAATTTTTGAACATCAAATAGGTATGACTTATAAATATGCAAGTATACAAAATAAAATACCACATGCACGCGTTATACACAAACTTAATATTTTAATTTAACAAAAGACATTATTATTTTTAAGTCCAGCAATAGTAAACATATGTAAATAAGTACTTTGAAAAGTTTTAAAAACTTGAATTTCTATGAATAACAATCAGAAAAGTAAAAAGGAAACACGAGTTCGACGCGTATCGCCTTTGGCTCTTCGAGCCATCCCGTAATGTCACATACTCCCTTCGGTACTATTACTAGTACCCTTTGAGTCCATGGCTCCTCCGCCGCAATCATCAGCACCCATAGTACCAGCTGTAATGCCTCCGGCAACACTGTTAAAGTCCAAGTTGTACTAAAGAATTGAAATGAAACAATACATAATACACAAAGTAAGTACATACTTATGCATGTAAGTAGGAATTATAAGAAGAAGAAACCCAATCCTTGCAACAATCAATTAAGTTAAAAAGAAACACATAACTTTGTTAAAAACAAACATACTACTTATGCAGTAATGAAAAAAAAAATATTTATGAAATTAAACATCTTAAAAATATGAATTTAAAGGAAGAATAAAAGAAAACTAAAACTTAATATCGGGATCAAAAACATTTCTCAAACAATCGTTTAACCTTTTAATTTTCAGAATTTCGAAAAATTCATCGTATTTATTTCAAATTCCAATTCAATTTAAAAAATATTCAAGGCGCCTTCATTAGCGCTCGACGCCTTATTAATACAAGTTAAAGAGACGATGTGTGCTCACAAATCAAAATCTGATTTGTTCGATGTGTAAACGGAAATGAGTAGCACGCAAAAATTTCTTAAGGTACGGCCACATCTGGCAAACATTTGCCCAAAAAAGCGTAACCACTAAATACCAGTAAAAAGTTTTTGATTTATGCATTTATTTATTAAGTTAAACAGCATCTAATAAGATAAGATTCTATTACATTTTTAATAAATTATGTAGGAAACTGTTTAACGTAATAAACAGGTATCTAAATCAAAAGTGTTTTCATTAGTATTTAGTGGTTACGCTTTTTTGGGCAAATGTTTGCCAGATGTGACCGTACCTTTAGGTTCTGTTTCCACAATACAGACAAATCACTTGTGGAAGAATTTTATATGAGAATCACTCAAAAAACTAAGTGGTTTTCATACAAACTTTCTACTCAAACCAATTGTTTATATTGTAGAAACCGCACATTAGTTTATTTTTATTTCCTTAGCAAATTTGCTCGCCAGCTGATTTTAAGTGCGTGTGTGTTTGTTTGTTGTTTACAATATGTCAGTTAAAAAAAATTGTGCAAAAAGAGTCAAACAATTTCTTCACAGTAAGTGTTAAAAATCCACAAGATTTGGTAAATTATTAAAGATGAAAATATTAAATTCTTGGACAGCGTCTTGGTGAAAGGTCAAACAACACCCACAAATAAGAAAAGAAGCAATAACATTTTCTTTTACATGGCTAACAATTCTTTAATTTACACTTGTTTTCAGTATATTTTTAGGCACGCTCTTGGCTAAAGGCCATTTAACATCCACGAAAAAAGTATCAATACCATTTTCCATTATTTATTTTATTTATTCAATTCATATTGCATTGCTTAAAAAAGTTTTTTCGCGGAATATGTGTCTTTGTTTTGGACAATTCAGTGGAATAAAAACGCAGAGTTGAATTAACGCATGTAGCTGGTAGTTTAGTGCCATGCGAAGAAACATCAAAGCAAAGACTATAAATATATAGTCTTTGATCAAAGTATTGTTTATGGTATGATACATACTTATAAATATATTGTGTGGGAAGATGGCTGGCAAGCAATATTTAATTGAAGTTATTGAAATTTTAATACTAAAAAATGTCATTTGGAAAATATAAAGGCAGGAACGAAAAACACAAAGTATGCGAAAATGTAATCATGTAATTATATATATATATATATATATATATATATATATATATATATATATCTTCACATATTTGTATATATAATTCAATATCAGAACCGATATTTTATTTTGCTGATTTTTCAATACGAAGGATCTTAAGGAAAATCCTTACATTTCAGTCCAAGACCCAATTCTCTAGCTCTTCTAGTAAATCAATTTCACATACAGACAGACAGACATGGCTCATTCAACCTCCCTATCTATAAGGATTCAGAATATATAGACCTCATATAAATATTGTGGAAATTACACACGTAGCGACAAACCTATAAATACCCATACCATTTTTGGTGAAGGGTATAATAAATCATCGTCTCTTCCTGGGTTTGTGTAAGAACCATTACACATACACACATGTACATATTTATTGTTATTTTAAAACCTGCTCTTTATTTTCTTTTAAAAACATGGGTCTACTTGTTAAGCATTAAACACGTTCATCACAGCATTCTACATGACTACACGGCTACAAATTCAGCTGGCTACACATGCAGCCTTATAGCCAACTACATATGTAATTATTTTGATAACTAATAAAATTATTCTTTATGTGTAACCTTCACCAAAAATTTCTTTTAAAAAAGTCTTAAGTAGTTAAAATTAAATTTTTGTGCCTAGCGACAAACAACACTATTAATTTTGTAATCAGACTTTAATTACTTTTCAATGCTGAAACTTTGATTATGATCGGAGATTCATACATTTATAATAATCACAAAAAATAAATTTATTTATTTAATAACTACTCATTCATATACTTGGTAACTTAATTTTTTTAACATAGGTACCTATTTTTTTTAATTTTCTAAGCTCTAATTTGATTGACAAACTTTGTTATATTGTCAACACAGTTTTTGTTTTGTAGCCAACAAAACATAAAATTAATTCAATTTGGATACAACGACAAAATCAGCATAGACAAAAAAATGCAGCCGTTATTCCTTGTATTCCTCAATATTGCTTTATAGCAAATTTTCATACTAACTGATACAGTTTTAAAAGAGTACATATGTATGTATGTATGTACACATATAATGGTTTCAGTTTGGAGTGCTTATTTAAGAAAATACTTGAATTTGTTTGTGTATTTTGATATAAAGCGAGTAATTTATAAAAACAAAATACATGTTGTTTTTGGATTGTTGTCGAACTGCGCAACTGTTAGTTTTGCCAGTATTTTATTCTTGACATATTGGTGTTTATTACGGTTCTCGATTCGACTTCGACTGATTAGATTAAATAAATATGTATGTTGTTTGTTTCTTTAATCTAGTACAATAGTCCAAGTCGATTCGAGAACCGTAGTAAGGCCAATTGTATACGTTAGTATGCTGCGATCAATGTGCTTAATACTTTGTACGTTGTAGTTTTGTGTTTAAAGTTTCAATACACTTAAATTTTTTATTAACAACTTATAATTATGCCTTTATATTTATTAAAATTCAATCGATATTGCTTTCAATTTCTCATTCAAGTTCAGTGTTTCAATTTCAAATCAAGAAACCAGCAAATTTTTATTCTTTTGAACAATTTGTTGCTTTTCCTCTTACAAATGTTCTACCGCTATAGTTTTTGTGTTAGTTTTTACAAAATTTGTCAATAATTTTTGACGAGAATTATGAGTGAACATCTTTAACGTAAATTTTAAACTTCATTTAAAGCTTCATTTGATTTCATTAAGTGTAAATAATTGTGTGAGGAGTTTATTCGATGCATCAAATAAAATATCTACACCAATATGTTGTAAAATATCGGCAGTAATTCGGTTTCATTCAATGTTGTGTATGCATTGAAATAACGGTACAGCAGAAAGCGCAATTATATAAAAGTCAGATGTATTGTGTAAAATTCAGAAAAATAAAGCATACTTATAAATTCGTTAAGTTTTAACTCAAATATTTGTGTCAAGTACGGATCTTACTCTTGAGGAGAGACAAATTATATTAGATATACTGTTTCAATATGTTTAACCAATACCGGATTATGGTCATATGCACCAAAAAATAAACCACCTGTTAACAAAATAAAGAAACGGAAGTGGATAGATTTTCCAAAAGTGGACTACAAGAGTTCTGGAACCAAATTATCTGCATAGTCAAATCGAAAAACAAGATATTTGTTTCTGATGTACGTCTAAAAGTGTGGCGTAAAAATGGAAAATTGGTGAATATAACAATTACTATAAAGACAGTTATTTACATAAATACACTCATATCGTCACCTATAATCCAGAGTACTATTTACATATGTATATGTATGTATCTAGTTACGCATTTAAATTCTGTTAATAAAATCGTTATTTCTAAAAATATACGAGTAAAGTTTTATAGAAAGATGTATTCTTGTTAACTACATCTCATTATCTATCAATAAGGAAATTTTAAATTTTTTTTCAGTTATAACCTTTTGGATTTTAGGTGCCGTACGTGCATACATATGTACATGCAGGTACAAAAATATAATAAGGGTAATCACAATGGGTAGCGCAAAGTGTGCACAACACAACAACATAATGTATGTATGTATTTGCAGTTTGCCTAATTTTGCTTCGTTTGCACTAAAAAAGAACATGAGCAAAGATAGTAGTGCATCTTTGACCAATTGCAAATGAAAATAAACAACAACTTGTGACATACAGACTGTCATATTTTTATTTGTAGAAAAAGAACATTTAATTTAATTTCTAACATGATGAGCTGCAACATTTCTGTTAAGAAAATTACATGCTCTTCCCAAAAATACAATAAATTTAAAAGTACGCTCACGAAGTACATCATATGCACAGCAAATTTGCAAAATGCAAATTTTTCACAATCACCATCGTGATTACCCTTAATAATTCTCGGGAAAATATTCCGCCTTTTTCACATTATTATGATGTATTGGTGTGGGAAATTTTATGTAAAATACAATGAAGAAAGTTTTACAACTTGAAGGGATAATTTCGTACTTGTTCATAATTAGTGCAAACATATTCCACGAAATCTAAATTAAGATGGCAGTTTTAATTGTGTGTTTGTTCTAAAGTAAAACCTTATATTTTTTAAGCCAACTAACCAAACGAAACAAATTGTGCATAAGCACTTTTGACTTATTGATGGTGCTCAAGTTGGGTTTTTTAAGGACTTGCTGTTGATAAATATTTTATTAAAACGTTCTAGTCCATTATATCGCTGTTTAGTGGAAGTTTTTTTTTTTCCCCCATAACGTAAACTCTAAGTAGATTACGTTGGATTTAAAAATAATATTTTCTAGCGTCTTTTTTTAAATTTTATTATAGCCTACTAAAAATAAAATTTAGCCATAAAATTTAACTTTTTTCGGACTATATTCTGTGATATTTAAGTATAATTGTGACACAAAAATCAAATAGGAGAATCATGATACACATATGTATGTATGTATGCAAATGAAAAATAGCAGGAATTACTCTCTCTAATCAAAAAAATTTTAAAAACTACGGAAACAGCAAAAAACAAATCTTTAGCCCAAGAGTTTGTATGAAAGTGCTGTGAAAGTAAACAAAAAAAAATAAATATTGTTTTTGATAAGTATTTTACTTTTTAAGATCTTTTAGCTAGTACATACATAAATACATACATACATATGTTTTTACATTCAAATATATATATTTTGCTTTGGATTTTGCATAAATAACAATTATTTTGTTAGGTAAAATTATATTTTCTCATTTGTTATTGTTTGTTTCACAAACAGCTGATTGCTTAATCCCGAAGGATCCGAATATTGAGTACGGAATTGGACCTAAGACCAGCTGACAATTTTTTTTGGTTTCTGATGTTAAATTTTGATTTTCATTTAAATGAAAATTAAAAATTGTCAACATTTAACAATATATTCGATTATTACTCAAGAAGTTATGTTTTAAAAAATTAATTTATTTGCATGGGTTAGCTAATCTATAGAAATACTGCTTTCACACTGAAAAAACAGTTTTACATAAATTCAACGGACTCCCGTTCCTGGAATTAAATTTTTTGAAATTCAACGTTGTTTCAATAAAATATTCCTTAAAATTAAAATTTTATGTATTTATGAATTCAACGTTGAAACCATTAGATATTTGATTTTATTCGTTGAATTAAACAATGAATTAGTTTTTTGATTTAACGTATAATACGTTGAATTTAAGAAACTCGTTCATTTATTTAAACACAATGAACAAATACCTACTTTGATTCAAAGAACCTGTTTCTTGATTTTAAATAATATACGTTGATTTTGTTGTATGAACACGTTGGATCAAGGAATAAATTCTTAAAAATCAACGTACGGTTTCAACGAACTGGTACGTTGAATCCAACAAGTCAGTGATTGACATACGTCAAGTTCAAAGAACCTGTTCCTTGGGTGAAAAATAAGGAATAATTCGTTGAATCAAGGTTTTGGTTGAGTGGATTGGTTGCTTTACCATCATGCTTGAAAAGATATACAGATGAGTTGGTATTTAGCAATCAAAGAAATGATGCATATACATACGTGGATTAACTAATCCATAACATATAAATTATTTATTAAAAATTAGCTAATCTTAATGCTGCATTTTATTGGTTCTTGTAAAATTAAAAACAAAATAAATTTAACATCAGTTTGATTTTGTGTAAAAGTAAGTGAAAATTAGTAGATGTCAAAATGGCAATGTTAAAAAACTCTTAGTTGCTTTCAAATTCAATGAAAGATATTCATAAATACCTTAAGATAATGATAAAAATGAAGTGAACTTCTAGTACATTAGTGAGTTGAAATTAGAAGCATGTATTAAAGTTTTGGAAACTTCCCCACTTGTAAAATCCTTAGGTACTCGCAGTCTACATTAGCTTATTATTTGTTATAACATTTATCAGGAGAAAAATTTTGATAGTATAGACCGCAGTTTGTTACTCTTATAACATCGTTATCAGAACAATTATCAGAACAACGATGTCAGACATCAAATGTCATTTTCCAATATGAAAAAACGAGCCAACAAACAAAAGCTATTTGCTGTCTCTGCCACTCCACCTTAAAATTTTGGTAAAACAGCACATGATCATTCATGAATATTCCCCACATAGAAAAAATAGAGCAAATTTAGTACTGTTATTCTGCTGGCGCTATATTAATGTTATAACAAATAATAAGCTAATGTAGACTGCGAGTTAAAAAAGGATTTATTTAATGTTGAAAGTTCAAGTATTTGATTATAACACCCTGACACACTGCAAATGTGTGAAAATAAATGGAGTTGCAAAAAGATAATCATATAAACTGATGGTCGAATTTCGAATAGAATCCGAAAACTCCAGATAATTTTAAAATTTGTAACGTTTTTGTATAATTTTCAAAACTGAGGATATTACCGATTAGTTTATTTTTATTTTCATTCACGCAAAATTCCGTTATTTAAAGATCGATTTGGAAAAATGTTATTGCATAAAAAAATAATATACTTTCCCATCGATTATTGGTCCCATCCATTATTGGTCAAAAAATATGTTTTATTAAAAAAGGAAGGAAATATTATGGTTAGATCATTGCCACGATCATGTGTACGTTTTTCGCAAGAATTATTTGCATACAACTCTTGAATTTTTTACTTAAAATTGTTTTCAAAATTTCAAATCTTTTTTGGAGTTTGGTTGGTAACAAAAAATCAAAATTTTTCAAACTCACAACAAAATAAAAACTATAAAAAAATATACTTTTCTTTGTACAACAAGAAAGGAACAAACCGAAAACCAAATAACCAAAAAAAAACTATATATACTGCGTAAAGTATAATAAAATTTAAATAATTTTAATTACAAAACTTTTAATTACCTTGGTAGCACATTCTAGGCACTTCGTCACAACACTATTGATAACGCACATTAAATTTTTAGTTTCTCTGATAACATGATCTACTTTAACATACGTAGCTGATGGACCTACGGTATGATCCTTAACGGTAAATTGAAGTGATTGTACAAAAGTCGGTACTCGATCTAAGACATTAAGTAAATCCTTTTTGTGTGGACTTGCAGGAACCTATTTGCGAAAATTAAAATCATAAATGATTTTAAAAATTATATGTACAGGAGGGTTTTTTGCTGTTATATGTGCATTTAAATACCTGATAAGAAAATTGTCTTAAAATTTTATACAAACGATTTGCTTCCTCAGCAAAATATTCAGCTTGAGTAAATAGGTCTTGAGTAGTTTTAAGAGAACCGTTTCCTTTAGTAAACTGATACATTAAAAACGCCATGGCTGATAAATTTTTTGCTCTCTTTATAATATCATTATCACATAACTCTTCGTTCCAACGAGGCTGTAGATCTCTCTTAACATTTTCGCTTTCCAAGTCTAACTCTTTGCCGGTTTCGGTCACATCGTTTTGAAAATTTACTGTTTTAGTCGGTTTAACATCAGCCGTGGTGGGAGTCTAAGAAAAGAGAGAAAACAATTTAAATGAAAATAGAATTTTGATACAGATTCATAGTTCAAGAACTTATTGCGATAATAGAAAATAAAGATTTAATTTACATACCACAGTTCCCCCAGTTAAATATTTCAAATCGTGATCGATTATATTAGCCGTTGATTCCAATATCTTTTTGGACACCACAGATACCTCCGACACCAACCAAGTCCACATTTCGACAAAGGCATCGAAGTTTTCACTAGCCACATTGCTTAAAGGGAATTTTGTTAAAATTTTGGCAGCTAATATGACTTGCGGTCCGTAGATTCTAAGATTAATCGAAACGTGACCAGCCTGCTCTTTTAAGGCGTCTTGTACAGCTATATGCCGCAGTAGTTTACATACTTCCAATATATGATCACAATGTTCATGAAATTCATTTACTTGTTGCGTAAAATGTGGCAAGTTTTGTTGTGAAATTGCAACATTTAGATGATTTACTAGTTCGGTAGAGATTTTTAAGGCCTTAAACATTTCTCGGGATTGTTCAACGGCAGAATTTATCAACTGTTCCGAAAGTGTCTTCACTGTAGTCAGAACTGTATCAATGTATTCATCCGGAAAATGATCTTTAATTGAATACTGTTGTTGATGTTCGCCTTGTTTACCACCAACAACAACATTTCGTAGATACTTATTAAGTTCTCTGGTACAGTGATCGCAATATATCAAAATATTTTCGCGCATTTCATGGCTGGTATATGGAGAATCTGTGAAATCGTGTATGTTCTCTAAAATACGATCAAACGATATTAAGATCTTTTCAATGAGATCACTACACACGCAATCTTGACTGATAGTTGTTTTGTACTTGGGGCTATTGCTGCTACTACTGCTGGAGAAGTGATCTATGCCATAACATTCATTAAGTAATAGCTCTTCCTCCGGCACTAGTCCACTTGGTGTGGAGTCGTAAATTTTTTTGTGTTTATTGTCAATCGATAAAGGCCAACGTCTTTCAGTTGATTTTTTCTTATAGACATTATTATGATTGTACTTGGAATTGAAATAAGGATCACTGAGTTTAGTTTTGTAACGACAGCACTGCATTAAATATGTAAAATGTTGGATTGTTGCATGAATAGTGCCACGTTCATCGTTGTTGTAATAGGAATAATTATGCTTCGATGAATGCCATTCAGACTCTAGAATTGCATCCTTAATTATAAAGTGTATGTGATCCATACCGCGTCGTATTTGACAGAATACCGTATTTCGATTCTCTCTTGCTATAACACAATTGTAATGTACCATACAAACCTTAGACGAAGTAATTAGAACTTTCACAGAATGATCCAATACTTGACGAGCCAACAGTATCTCTGATCGTCTTTTTTCCTCTTTCAAACTAATGTTAGCAACGTTTGATGTCAAACATGTCATTTCCACCATTTCTGTACCAAATGCTGAAAATGCTTGTACAAATTTTGTAAAATTCATAACACATTCTAGATTCTGTGGACTTTTGCTGTCTTTGTATTTGAACGTAAACAATTGTTTAACCACAATAATATCGACCAAGAGCAGAACTCTAGTTATCGACGTTAGCAGAGAACGAGAAGCCAATAAAATGGCCGTATGATCAATAATCGTTTTTGGTGCACCCACCGTCAAACTTCCGGCTTCATGAATCAAATCTCCTGACAGGCATAGTTGTTCAATCGACTTGCCTAAATTTTAAAATTTACCGTTTTTTTAATATTCTTAGCAATGCAAGATACGAGTACATACATAAATATAAATCGATCCTTTGCAGCAATAGAGTCATAACTCAAAAATGGTAAATTTTACTTCATAATGTAGCATTAATTTCGTCATGTGTAAAAATTGCATCCAAATATCTTATATACTAAACTTTTGAGAGAAAAACATAATTTTCATTCAAAACTTTAAACTTTATTGCAGAAAAGGTTCAATATGTATTTATGTTTGCATGTGTTTGAAGGGGAAAATATCCCATGTATACGAATCTGTTGTGTTTACAATTTAAAATAAAAATGTTAACATACCGGTATCTCTGGCATCTTTGCAACATTCAAACATATCAGCCTTGATATCTTGAAATCCCTCAGCAATAATTTCTCCGATTGTAACTAAACGATCGACAGCCATATTAATCGCTTGGCCAACTCGTTTGCATGTTACCAGTTTCTGTTCACAGCTGATGTCCAAGTGACGTTGCGGTGTTAACTGAAATTGCCAAGACAATCAATATATTCACTAAAAGGAGTTGTAACATTCTTTGACTTAAATCTAGTTTAGGTACAATGCTCAAAAAAGAAAATAAATGCACCCTATAAGGGATTTTTGGCGAACCTTAGTAGCTTCCGAGCTATGGGCCTCTGAAGATCCAGTACAAAATTTTTTATCGATTGCGGTCAATATTGATACCGTTTAAAAGCTTTTGAGTATTGTTATGAAGTGAATCAAACCAGTCGGACTTAATGGGTTAACAAATTTATAAAAAAAATTTAAATTCTTAATGATCTTCTCAAAATCTTTAAAATTACATACTTACATCTATTCGATGAAACATACATACATATACGCTATAATCACGATTTTGTACTGGAACTTCAGTGGCCCATAGGCTGGCTACTTTTTGCTTTTTGAATAGTTTAGCTAAACTAGATTTGTACCCATTCTTTAAACGATCTTACCGTCTCCAAGTTGTTTGAAGAAATCATATTTATTTCCAATTATAGTGGTGTCGGGTCGGGCTGGATGATGGTGTTTTGCCTTCCGTATGCCCCTTGTTTTTTAGGTAAGTATGTATGTATATCGGTAAAACCTTCTCTTATCTATTACATTAACTTGAAATTTTTTTTAATGATGAATTTGACATATTTATTTCGTCACTAGAGAAGTGTGAGTCAAAATTTGTATGAGAAAAAAAGATTCCATCTACACCATTTTTCAATGAAATTTAGAAAGTTCCAAATAAAATTGGAAATTTCAAGTTTAAATTGAGAAATTTCCAAATGAAATTGATATTTTGAATTTGAAATCAGGAAAATTCCAATTGTAATTGAGATTTTTTTTTAGCTACCAACGAAATGAAATAGATAAGCTAACCCATAACAAATAATAATTTTTTAAAAAATCATAAAGTCTTGAGTATTTTCTCGAATAATGTGTTCTATTTTGAATTGAGAATTTTTTTAAATAAAAATTGCATAACACTAAAGGAAAAGATATGTTAGTGCAACGGCAAGTGGGTATTGACTGCACTGTACGGGATCCAAGTTGAAAGTTGTTTTCGTCTATTCAGAAAATATTTTTAATTTTTTTAACAAATGCAGCATATTTTTCTTTATTAATATGAGTGTTCATTTTATGAAGGTTATTTAAAAAGCCTTCATAGTTGACTGATTGGAATTTTATTTCATAAAAATTTTAATTTCTCAATTTTATATAGAATTTTTTTAATTCCCTTTGGTAATGTCTTAGTCCAAACTTGAACTTCTAAATTTCATTTGTATCTTTCTCAATATTATCGGCAATGTTCTCAATTTCAATGAAAAATGGTTTAGTATCTAATAAAAATAATTTAATAACACTGTATAAGGCGAATTCATACCAGAAATCCCAGGTGAATACATTTGCATTTTTTCGCTGCTTGAATTTGGTCAGAACACATTTTTCTGACGTCCAAGGGAGGCATGTGAGCAAGTATTTAAGGTACACTGTACAACAAAATCTATTTCTCTTTCTTCTAAATAACAAAGTTCTAATGTTTGATTACAAGAGATGGAAGCAAAACAAAAATATATTTGTATCATAATTTTGAAAGATTAAATCTTGAATTCATTAAAGGAGACATTAAAATTCCTATCATTCGCTCTTGTTATTTATAGTCAATCGGAGAGGAAATCAGTAGGGAATATCTATTAACATAATATAAATTAAGCAATTGTTTAATTGTATCACTAATTGTGTAAAATTAAAAATTCAAACCTTATCACTTTGGACATTAAAAAGTTCCTTTGTTGCTTGAAATATTAGCCATGTCTAATTCTCTCTGATCAGTACGTTACGAACAATAGCCAATAAAAAAATATCTAAATCCCCATTTAAGAAATAAGCAATGGCTTGTTCTAAAAACTCAAAAATATTCTTAAGGATATAAAATCAAACCATAAAAGTTGAACTTAAGGTGAGTTTACATGGTAATACAAAGTAATAACACTTTGTAGAATCAAAATATTATGAAATTCTCTTTGTGTATAAGAAGAGAGCACAAAAGTCTGTTGCTGGTATTTTTTATGTTTACACGGATAATATTAATCAAATCAAAAGGCTGCGCTACGAAATAGCTGGTGGTCACAGTTCTACAATATTTACAAAAACAACATGAATTTGTTTTAGTTGTTTTTGTAATTATTGTATAGAAATGATGCCACCTTCAATATATACTCTTAAAGCTGCCAATGTTAACTTAAAAATACACCTCTGATAAAATGAGTATACGTAAGTTTCTAAAATGGTTTAGAAAATAAACATTTACCGATAGCTTGTCAGTTTTTTTATCCGTATTCTCTCTTACTCATAACAATTTGCGTTTACATGATAAGATTTTTTTCAATTTTTGACATACCGGGACACATGTATTACCATGTAAAGAGGCCTTTAAGTAGAATAAAAAAAACAGGAGATTGGGAATTGAAAAATATAAATCATTGGCAACACTGTAACGCTTACTATGTGGTGAAATTGTGTAAATCACATCACTAAGTGATGCGCCTTACTTTCGAAAATTTAAACTGTATTTCAGGCTTTAAATACAAACAAACACAAAGCTATAGAGACATCGATTGACAGCCACAAGAGACTTAAAAAATTTAAATTTTTTTTCTCTTGTATTGTTATGAACATATTAAAAGCTTTTAACACATCAAATGTCAAAGATCTTCGGCTGCTTTTACATGTTTTGCACGAGAAGTAAACTTCAATTATAAAATTTATTTCGACAAACTACAACAAAAAACATTCCTTTGCACTAGAGATCCCGAAAAGTATTCTAAAATATCTAGTAGACTTGATGCTGACAGATGGTTCTAAGCTATTGAGGAAGAATTATAGAGTATGGAGTCTAATAAAGTTTGGGTATTAACGAAACATATTAAAAATACTAAGGGCCAATAATTCAGTACTGATTTATATGTCATTTATTTTTAAATGCTATTTATATACAAAATTAAGTTTTTCACTGCAAAATTAAGTCAACATTAAATAGCCAACATTGTGCATTTAAATACTACATAAGTTTTACGAATTTCCATATGTTTTTGACTGCTTGTTCTTCTTATATAAAATAAAGCCAATAAAATATTTGTGGCTGCTGGCAAACTGCATAAAATTTTGTCTTGTTTTGTCGCTATTAACCTTTTAATCGTATTGAAAGTTGCTTTTATTCTTTAAAAACATTTCAGCAGTTCTTAATTATTCTTATTTTTAGCTAAAATAATAATATATTTTTTTGGATTTTTCTTTATTTGTTCTAGTCAGCTGTTCTTTAGGGAAATTTGTGGGAAATTTTTTATTTTACGCAGTGCTACCATATTTTCATCGTAATTAAATAATAACTTTAATTACTCACTGAAAAAATGGAATCTTATTTAAATGCAACATAAATTTAAATCAAAATTAGCTGAATGAGTATTTAAATAGGAAGTCAATTATTGGCCCTAAGCTACTTAAGTCTAAAAGGGTTTTTAACATTTTCAACAATTAGATATAAAAACTGTTTTTTTAAATGTAGAAAAAATCTACATGGCTGTAACAGAAGGCGTATCGGCTGGAAAAGGTTTATGTTGGTTAATGGTGGTTGGTGGTTGTTAATGAAAATTATGAAATACCACAAGAAGCCAATATATGGAAAAAGTATTGTAATTAAAATATAATGGTAGTAATATAATAAACTTATCAAGCCTTATCGTGAGCTTTTAGGAAGTCTTATATACGTAATGCTTTGTATGAGACCAGAGGGTGGTGCTGCATGAAGTGGTTAGCGCGTTGGCTATAAAACAAACTATGACTTAGGACCTGGGGTCAAAGCATGGTCAGAGCAAGTCAATCAACATCATTAATTTCTCTAATGTACTGGGGGCATTGGTGTGGCATGGTATTAATTGTTGTCGGATTATTTAAGTGATGAAGGCAGTTCCGACAGCGAATGATGCTGTTCCAAGCTAATGTACACAACATCGCCCTCCTTCATCGGTTAGCAGAAACATCGGCGATGTAAATAAAAAAATTATTAAAATGCCTGCTAATACAGCTTAACAAAGTTAATGCGTCTACTTAACACCGGAGGCGCCTCAAAACTGCCTTAAAAATTAACATAACGCGCAAATCAGAGTTGTTTTAAAGATTTAAGTCTTCTAAATGTTCAACATCAATCTTCTCTACCTATACCTCTCCCTGAGTTCCGGAAAAATGCACTACATTTGTAGGGGTCATCCCCTGAGTACTGGATTGCACTTTTCATCCTCCTAAGTTTTCGCTGAAAACGTTTTTATTCTCTTTTAGTTGCGCGGATATGTGAATACACTAGAGGCCCGAGAAAGTTAAGTACACTAACAAAAGACTGTTACTAAATTTTATTAAAAACATTTCCTTCAAAATAGTTTGAATAATTTCCATATTTAATTATATATTATTAATATTTAATAAATTGTTTCAAATATAATGAAATTTCCTTATAATAAGATAAAATCGAATGCTCATAATGTAACTCAAGAAATTCTACTTTCAACGAAATTTTTATTTTATTTGAGTGCATATTTTCTATAAGTAAGATTATTTTTACTAATTTTAAGAAGATTTTGTCATACTAATGAAATTATTTTATTTTTGGTGTAAAAAATGATTTAGGAAATGTCTTACTCTTTAACTTTAAAACGGAAATCGGTAGTCCTAAATTTATTTCATAATTTTGTTCTCGTATTGGAAATTTTTCAAAATTTAAAGAAAACTATTTTTTTAAATATTTTTAGTTCATGACAAAAAATATTTTTGTTAGTGTTCGACGACTTCAATGCTTATTTGTGTGTACTGGCTGTTAAGAAGTAGCAAGGTGTAGTTGTGAAGTGGTTAAAGTGCGCCCTGATGGCATTAAAAGCTTCGTTGTAGCACACTGGCAGTTCAGTTTTCAGGGATTTTATATTCTGCGAAAATCGGCATACGGCAACCATTTTGGACTCAGATTAAGTAAATGTCTAAAATTTTAGCTCTTTTTTTAGTTTACTTCGAAACATAAAACTTATTAGCTTGATATATACTCGTACATAGGAATGTTTACAAAATCATTAGCCAATTAATGAAGCAGGTCTCATGCACGAAAATTAATGTTGAATTTTTTCCTTATTAAGAAATAAGACAAATAAATTTTCCTCTTACACTGCAGTCACACAATCAAGTTTTTTTTACAAATACTGCTTCTGGAAATTTACAATAAATGGAAGCTGTGACGTAGGCTTCACGCAATTTCAAAGCAATGTACCTTCAAGATGTCATCAAGAAAACAAGTTCAAATGTTTGCTTCATTAAAAATGTAACACTGCTTACTTGAATTAAAAGTTGAAACAAAACTTGAAAGCAAAATTGATATCAAGTTGATAGTAAACTTCGAAATGTGTGAGTATGTTAGTAAAAACGTGTGAGAGTATTGAATATTTAAACAAATCTTGATCGTGTGATACCCATGTTAGTCAAAACTTAATGCCGGGCGGGCAACGCTGCTAATATCGTATAAACACATTTAAACTAAATACTTTTTTGACCAAAATTTCCGACTCTGTCGCCAGTCCGCTTTTAAAGTAATTTCGATTTAATATCCTCTCATATTGTTGAACAAGTGGGAATGTGTACGACTATTTTTGTATGCACTCGTATGTCTGTTAGTTACTAATTCAATGGAATTTACAATATCCAATTCAAATTTGTATCCTTTATAAAGCACCTCTGGGTGTCAGCAATCTTTATCATCTTCAAGGTTACAGTCCATATGTACATAAATATGTATGTATGTATTAAATATTTATTATTCCTTTTTTACCTGTGCTTTTACAAGCAAAAATACTGTATGTAAGTACATATGTATGTATATGTATCACAAACATTTCAACACAACTAGATACAATCAAAATATCAATTAGAAAATATCCTTGCTATTCATACACACACACACACATATGTATGTATGTACTCAAACATAGAATAGAGTGGAAGTACGCTTACGTATTCCATCATACAAAAAATTTATTTCGTATTGGAATTTTTCAGATTAAAGTTACACACATAATTTTTACAAAGACACTCACTTGTATGCTTTTCTTTTGCTCTTTACTGTATTACACAACGTAATTAAATTTATTTTTTATACGATTAATTTTTACCGTTGGAGTTAAGATGGCGACGTTGTTTTTGATGGCTTCATTAATTGGTCCACAACAGAAAGTCTCCTCTTCTGTCAGGGGACGACACAGTGCCCAAAATGGTCATAATATCTAAGACAGACAGGCAGACAGGGAAACAAACAAACGATAAACTCTACTGCAACATTTTTAATGCATTTTTTCATTTCTCATTATTTTTACCCAAAATGTCATCTACGAAAATAGACCATCGATTAATGTTTCTAATGTAAATTTCACAGAATTAATTACGAATTTAAATATAATAAATAATAGTTTTAATATTTGTTAATGGAAAGATGTCGGTCGGTCTTCTTTAATACTTTTTTTTAATTATTATTTATTTTATTTTCACTACTTATGTACATAGATGCTTCCAGGTAAGCAACTACGAGAAGAGTTGCTGGCCCGCATATGCGCACAACATATCAAATTGAATTTTTATCGATAAATATGAAAGATGTACTCCTAGGTATCGCTGAAAAACTAATCGAAAAATATATACTATATTTCTAATTCTGTCTAAGTGTAGTGTAATTATTTTTATAAAATAAATCTACATATATGTACATATATTCAATATTCGTTCTTAAGGTTCGGTCACATTGGGGAAACATTTGCTCCAAATATTTTGGTTCTTGTTTAACAAAAATTTTTGTAAATAAATACACTAGTTGTTTTGTGGTCATACTACGTACATTTATTTTCCCATTTTGTATGTAATATTTTCCTTAGCAAATATATATAGATAAAACTATCAAAAACATAAATTTGATTTTTAACAAACATTTCGTTCCTAATGGTGAGTTTCTGCTGTTGGGCAACCCAAAAGTAATTTTAACAAAATATTTTTACAAATTGCATAAAATCTATTACTTTCACAATTATTCCACATTTCCTCGTCAATTTGAGCCAACACCGATTTGTATCATTGTCGAGATCATTTCCATGCAATTGATGAAGCAATATGGCGATTTTTTGCGTTCTTCCCTTTTTTTATTTAATCGCAAAACTGGATTTCTGATCAGTTTGTGTGCAATTTTCCGGGTTTGTAATTTTCTCGTTAGCAAGATTTGACAAATTTTCGGCATATTCACAATTTAGGAAGATTTTTTTTCATTCTTTAAGGCTTTAGCGATTTTTTTTTAAATATTATGGCTTTATTGATTATCGATCATTTTTCGCAAGTTGTAGCTTTTTCCTTGTAGGGTGCGATTTTGCCAAACTTTTTGGCTTTGTTGAATTTTTTTAAGCAATTTATTGTTAAAATTTTGGCTTTTTAAAAATTTTGCAATTAAATAAAAATCACACTAACTTTACAAATGCCAAAAACTGGATAAGATCTCATTCGCAATAACCACGATAATTAGCAAACTACTGCCACTTGATTTCTTATTTTGGGTTTTAAATTTTCAATGTCTATTTCTATTTCAATGTCTATTTTTCAGATTTTTCTTTGTTCTTACAAAAACTTTGTAAGATCTCATAATTGTTTTCACAAAACTAATCACGAAAAAGGCTCAAGAAAGGGATCAATGCCTACTATACATGCAGGAATTCCATTGGGAGTAACTGGGGTCTGCAACCGAAGGTGGTAAATTGGATTTATACATCGGTTGTCAGGCCGGTGATTTCTTATGGATGTGTCGTATGGTGGGAGGCGTTGGGGAAAGAAAACTATAGGAAGCTGCTTGTTAAGGTCCAGAGGTGTGCTTCGCTGGGTATTACTGGGGCCCAGAGGAGCACTCCCCAGGCTGCCTTGGACATCATCTTTCACCTGCTTCCCATTGAAGAATGTGTGTAGAGAACGGCGGCAAGGAGTTTGTTCAGGCTTATGGAAGCGGGCTTTGTAAGGCCAGGATTTACAGGTCATACATCACTCTTGAAAAAGATTAGTTTTAGCAGACGGGAGACCATATCCCCTGGTTTTACGGACTCCAAGGTTGTTGAGACTAATTTTATTAGAACACCTTCACTAGTCTTTCCGGATAGGGATCTTTGGATCAAATCTGATAGACTGTACGAGGGCTGCGCGGTCTTTACAGATGGATCGAAAATAGGTACGGGTGCTGGCGTCTATTTTTTAGGAACGGACATTCGTAGGTCTTTTAGGCTACCGAATGAATGTAGTGTATTTCAGGCAGAGATCCTAGCGATCCTCAGGGCCACGGAACTAGTGACAGCACACGTAACTGAAGGCGTAGAGGTAACATTCTAAGTTGACAGTCAGGCGGCGCTGAAAGCTTTGAAGGGGCATAGTGTCAAATGGAAGCTGGTCAGCAAGTGTAGGCTATCTCTCAACTTGCTAATGGACAAATTTAACGTTAGGCTATATTGGGTACCAGGACATTGCAATATTGAGGAAAACGAAATCGCTGATGAGCTGGCAAGAATAGGGAGGGTCAGCATTAGATGTGGCAGTTAGTGACAGGTAGGTTAAACCTCCAATCGGTCACTACTATAGGGAACTCAGTAATTGGGTAATTAGCAAAACTAACCATTCCTGGAGGAATAGAGAAGATTGTAGAGTCTCGAGGTCCATATGGACAGAACTAGACTCAGGTAAATCTGATCTACTGCTGGGTATGAATAGAAAGGTTTTGAGAGTCTTAGTAGGCGCCTTGACTGGCCATTACTCGGTTAGAGCGAGGACTAGCATATGGGAAAATGGCACTCCGGATTTCTGTAGGATGTGTGGGGATGAAGAGGAGCCAGAAAATATAGAGCATATCATCTGTTATTGCCCAAGGCTACAACGCCATAGGCAAAGATGGCTGAGCAGACGTTTCCATGTGGGCATTAGTGATATCGCGAAGTGCAAACTTGCGGATATCAGAGGCTTTATCATGGGAATTAAATGGCTGAATGATAGATGATAACGGGTCCTTGTTTCTCCTTGGACAGTAAGGAGGCTAATTAGTCAATAAATTATAAATGAAGGGAATCACAATGGATCCAATTCGGTCTCCGAGTGGATGTGTATTTCACACTACCCTTCCTAACCTAAACTAACCTATAAAGCTTAAAGTTAAGTTTTAAATCAAATTTTAGTCTTAGTGATTTTAAATGATTAACGCGTAACATCATAAAAGCAAATTCGCATCATTGTAAAATAATTTTATTTTATATTCAAGTTTTAAAAAAACCGTTCATTTTGCTTTTTATAAATGTTTAAATAAAAAATACTTTTTCCTTTGTTTGCAAATTTTCTGATTAATTTTTTTCTGTTTAATATGTAAACAAAAACCAGCTGATAACTTAATTCTTGTCCGAACTTACACAAAGAAAAATTGCGTACTACTTTGTAAAGGAAATGAAAAATAATTATCTCTCATTCGATTTCAAAATTTAACAAAAAAATGTTATCTGAAACGCTTTTAGGTAGCTTTGTACAAGTACGGACTGCTTCGATATTTATCTGGAACAAACCTAATGTATACGAGTATAAGGTAATCTTACATGCCCAGCTGATAATTTTTGTACACCACATTTTTATAATTTCAGGTGTAAAATTTTGATTTATTTACTATAACAAGTATTAAATACTTAAATAAAAAAATTTTTCAAAATTAATACAAAACCATAATTAGTTTGCATATGTCCAAAATCGATGTGATAGGATTAGGTATTGGAAATGCATTTTTTTTTAATTTAGTTATATATTGTGACCGATTTCGATTGTTTATGTTATTATTTTTAACCAGGTTTTTTTTTATTTTTGTGATTAAAATAAACAAAATTTATTTCATCTTTTTTTCTCAACGTTTCGTCAGCTTTTTTGCGACGTCTTCGGAAGTAGTTTATATTTATACATAATTTTATTTAATTTTGGATTTACATTATCAAATAAATTATAAAAACTGGACTGCACGAATAATTAATTGTATAATTTAAATAATAACAATAAATAATAGAAAATATCACAGATCTACTTAGAAACTAATATCACAGAGCTTTACTTGTCAGTTTGCAATGGATTTTGTTTAAGTTCTCAAGATGAAATACTAAGAGAAATTATCAGAAAAAAAACTGCATAGCAAATGTTTTATTTCGTTTTTTATATGTGCTAAATACAAATAAAAGCAAATGTTTAAACTCATGTACATAAATATTTCAATAAAATAGAAAAAATAAATAGTCAATAGTATTTCAAACTGTAAAAGGTTGTCGAAGTACGATTCAATCTAGAATGTGTCGTGTGAACGAACACATGGGTTCGATGTCGTGAATCACAGAGCGAACAAAATGGTTCAGTTTGTCGTGTGAACATTGTATTATGATGGAACATACTTTTTAGAGATGTTACGAATACTCGTATTCGTATTCGATTATTCGCCTATTTTAAGATATTCGTATTCACCAAATTCTAGCGAATATTTCTCGAATAATTTTTAAATACAAAAAGTTTAAAAAAGTACATAAAAGGTACAAAAATATATTAATATATAATAATTTTTATTTAAAGAAAGAAATACCTTTATCTTTGACGCAAGATAATAATGTTTTTAAAAAACAAACGATATTTATATGTATTTCGTAACTAGGTATCATTTAAAAGTTAAAGACTTAAGGGCTAACTATAATGTGCTTAAGCTAGCTTAAGTAAATGTGCGAATACACACAACCAAATGTTGACAACTATAATGTACTTAAGAACTTTTCGTCAAGTTTCGTCAAATTTCATTTGCTTAAGCAAACATCGAAACCAATCGTACCTTGCTTAAGCAAACAGCTGCTTATACGTTTATTTCTTGAAAATAGTTGAAACTGTTGCATTTGTTGGTACTTTTTTATTTGTGAATGTTTTCATTTCATTTCTAACATAACAAAAATTTAAATAAATTGTTTGTTTATGGTTTTAGATTAATTAGACGTAGACTTAAAATCATTTTTTGGAAAAATAAGAAGAAAATAGTTTTTGAATAGTACATATATTTGCAACTCAGCGAAGAAGATCTTTAAGTCAAATAAGTACAATATAGCCAAACAAAAGTCGTCAATAATTTGCTTAAGCATTTCGGTTGATTTATTACATTATAGTTAGCCCTTTATATGTAAATTCATATCATGTTAAGTTAGTAATCAATTCTCAGTAGAGGAATGTTGGACTTAAAAAATAGAAGAACTAAAATTTAATATGTGAAAGTCCACCGAGACATGTGGCTGCGCTATCTGCGAAAAAATGTTCTCCCAAACAACACTGAATTACTAATAAAAAACGCAAGCAGAGTAAGAAAAACAAAATATCAAAATATGTGTGTAGGTAAAATAATTTAAAAATTTTCAGTAGTGGTCTTCTAATTCGGCATCGTAATGTCATAATAATGTTAAATACCTAAAGTAGTGTGACAGTTTTTGGTCAATTTATAGTTATTGACACAAAGGGAGGGATTTTTTCCAAATAAATTTGAAATATTAAGTTTCTCTAAACCTTAAAAGTAATATTCGTATTCGTATTCGTATTCGGCGAATACTGTTTCAAATATTCGTATTCGCGAATACTAAAATTTGATATTCGTAACATCACTAATGCATTTCATCTTGAAAATACCTCAGTGCGGTATGTCAGTTTCAGTACTTTTTCTTATAAATTATTTTATTCTTAGCGACTTTCATCTTTTATATGTTAGCAACATTAACAACATTGCAATTAACCAAAAATTTGTGATTTGACCACTTCGAGAGCAGACTTTGTTATTTATCTGTTTGTGGCTAAAATTGATGTTGCTGTCAGGGTTTAAAATTAGTTTTTTATTTTTATTTATTATACTACCGACTTCTGGGAAAATATGACCCGTTTCTATTTTTGATAGCAGATAAACTAAAAATATTTGCCTGATAACAGTTAAAAAAAAATATATGCGTGAACTAAATAATATATTAAGTATCTCCATTGTAAAATCTTTTAATAGGACACAAAATGAAAATAAATTCTTTGTAATAAAATTCTTGGGGTCAGAAATTTTCAAACCATAATATTTTTGCCGTTCAGAAATAATTTATTCTTGAATCCAAGCATAATATTAGTAATTTTTAGTGTTGATATTTGTTGATGCAAGCAGAAAAATGTTTAAATATTACTCATTTTAAGATCGCCATGCCTGTCATACCCTACAAAAATTATTGGAGTACATTGTCCTTTTTAGGTAAAAAGAGAAGTTTTTGGACTATTCCTATCTAATGCAGCCGTGGACCATTTCATTTGTACACAAACATTTATAGTTAAATACCATTTGGCAACACTAAAAATGTTTGGAGTTAAATTGATACTGTGGCAGCTCCCCTGTTAAAATTAAAACAAATTCATGGAAACTTAAAGAAACACAAAAAACTTTTGTTTCAATAGGAATTCAATTTGATAGACTTGTATGATATGCGAGGCATTCTAGGGCTATGCTACCAACAGTGAGTTCGTAATATACAAATGTATGTAGGTACTGAATGATTTCGAAATTAACACTTGTGAGTGCTCTATGGATTAGCAAAATGGAGTAGTTTCGAAACTAATCCCTGTGGGTACCCCTTGGATTAGTAACATAGAGTAGTTTTTGGGTTACGTGGTCCAGCCCTAGGACATCGCTATGTAAATTGGACCATGTTCTTCCCATACATTTGGTTAATTATAGAGTTGTCCTACTCCATTGTGGAGTACTTCATACACGCATGTATGGACTAGTACTATGCAGATATTTCTGGCGTGTTAACTACTTAATATATTATTTAGCTCACGAGTATAATTTTTTTTTTTTTTTCAAAAAGGGAAATATTTTTCTAGTTTTCACATAAAATTATGAAATATGGAGGCAATTTTTAGTAAATATATTAGTTTTTTTAAACCCTGCACCCATGTTCTGTAACTTTAGTGAGAAGTTCTGGTGGCGAAAATATGTGAAACATATTATTCCATCGTTTCTCGAAAAGTGCGAAAAAAATGAATCTTTAACTCATGTCGAAAACTTCCAAAAATGCTTACGTCGTTACGTTAGAAATGTCAGAAAATATAGCTCCATGTCG
The DNA here is from genome assembly GCA_947311025.1 of Lypha dubia. Classification (NCBI taxonomy): domain Eukaryota; kingdom Metazoa; phylum Arthropoda; class Insecta; order Diptera; family Tachinidae; genus Lypha; species Lypha dubia. The sequence continues at coordinate 856,135 of OX371264.1, read as the reverse complement.
ATATGTAATTAAAGGCGATAAGAATGCTAGCCAAAACAATCTTCAACGGCGACCAAAATACACTAAGGTAGTAGAATATAAACGGCGGCGTCAAATATACTACCGTCGGCTATACAAAATAATGTGAAATGCGGCTTTAATGATTGTTATTTGCAAAATAGTTTTGGAAGCACTTTCTATTATAACATTTTTAATCATTTTTCTAACATTATAAAAATAAAATAATAATTAAACAATTAGTTAACCTTCAAATACAAATTTTTTCATTAATTTTATTTCGAATAATATTGTTAAGATGTTAACTCACCGCGTTTTTTGTTGTGAGTATATTTGACAGTTCAAAGTGAGAACTCTTTCCGCAAAAGTTTTACAGACACAATATTTCTGTAAATTTGCGAGAAATTTTCTTACGTGACAGTTGTTACTCACAAAAAAACTTACAGGTTCAGTCATGGTGAAATTAATAAGGTGCGCTTATCAACGCAACAACAAAAAACGACATGCATTTTGTTTGTGTAAAAATTAGCCAATGTTGTCAAAAAAAAGCTGTATACATAACATACATAGTGGTTATGCAAAAACAAAAAGCATAACGTAAACAAAAATATTCATGATGGCGGCCAAAAATGTAAACAACTTTTGACAAGACCGAATTAACTTACCATATTTTTGCAGATTATTTAACGGTCAAAACACAACCCTACAAAAAACCATATTCCCTCTTGCGCGCACCCTATTATTCCACCATGGGTTCAGTTTAGTGAGAAAATCAACTGTTTGTTTCAATTTATGACATTTTTGTTTCATTTTACACGTTTCAATCGAAAAGTTTCTCGTAGCGGGAGTTACAGAACATGGGTACTGGTTGCTGATAACAGAAATCCCTCTAGATATTAATAAAATAATAATAAAAGGTACGATTTGGTTAAAAAAATACTTTCTTCAAAGCATAAAATGTTCATCACTGATACAGATAAAAGTTTGTGTATCCTTTTAAGCACAGATAGGTACACTCAAAATATTATGTAGGTAAATTTAATTGAAAAATCATTCCAAACATGTATGAAATAACGTCCAATAAAATAAGTCCCAATGAAATGGAACCTAAAAAAATTAAATAAGTCCAAACAAATTTCTGACTAAGCGGAGCCGGAAATTAAACAGAAATTACCAGAAATTAAACAGAATATTACATGTGGCATGAATTTTTGGAAAGAATTTGATATTGAAATAGTTGTCAACCAAGTTAATGAAATTGTTTCAAAGGTTTTTGTAAAACTTTTTTGGATTTATACAATGGAAAACACTCCAGGAGCAACATAATTAATAGCTCTTTTGTTTTAAAACGACATCATCTTGCACCTACTTATCTTTTTCCACCATTGTTGTCTATAAAAAGCATACACAATTTGGCTGACTTCCAAAACGTCAATTGCTTTGTGTTTGAACAAAGCATCACATTTCATAAGGCCGCAGTACAATAATTATACAATGTATCATGGTGGAATAATAAGGTGCGCGTATCAACGCAACAACAAAATCGACATGCATTTTGTTTGTGTAAAATTAATTCAACATTGTCAAAACAAAGCTGTATACAAAACAAAACAAAAGTTGTTTTGTATGTATTTATTGGTTATGCAAAAACAAAAAGCATAACGTAAACAATAATATTCATGATGGCGGCCAAAAATGTAAACAACTTTTGACAAGACCGAATTAACTTACCATATTTTTGCAGATTATTTAACGGTCAAAACACAACCCTACAAAAAACCATATTCCTTCTTGCGCAGACCTGATTATTAGACCATGCAATGTATACCATTTCAAAACGCCGCCGCCAAGTATTTTTAACGCAGTAAGAAAGAAAACACGGCATCGGTTTTATAGTTGTTGCTTTGTATTGGAACTTTGCATATGTGATTTAAATACAGTAGCAATACTGTATACAAACTTTGTATACGAACGTTTTGAAAGCCAGCCTTTTTATAGTGCGCTAGTTGCGTTTATTTGCATATCAGGGGGGTTACTCTCTATTACGATGCGAAAGCAAATGCGATGCGAAAATAATGTAAATAAGATACAAATACGAACAGTTTTCCTATCGCATCGTAATACAGAGTAACCCCGCAGATGAGTTTAGGAGTGCAATACTTTGTCAGAGTTTACGCAGTTGCGTTTGGGAATATGTGACATTGTTGCACCGCAAAGCAACATGCGTTTAGGAAGGCAGAAGTGTTTCTAAGCGTCAACAGAGTTCCAAAGTTTACAATGATAATGCATTTGTTTTGCAGAGCTGTAAAATAAAATTACTTGATTTAAACACTGCTTTGACGTTGCATAAAGACGTTTAGGAAGGCAGGCCCTAAATGCATGTTGCTTTGTAGTAATACATTGTAGCGTGTTCCTAAATGCAACCCTGAAAATTTTAGCAATGTATTTTGTTCCCATTTGCAGCACTGTTATAGTTAATGCGCAAGAAAAAGCAAGAAAGGTATCCAAATATGTAGATTTAAATGCAAAATAAATACAACACGCAGCACAAGACTTCAAGTCGTTTATGTTTTTTTTTAATTAATGTTTTTCGATTTATTATGAATGATACATTGTAAACATATGTTCTTAAACAATTACAGTGTTGCAAAGTATTAGTGTGTAACGTATTATAAAAGTAATTACACAATGTATCAACTTGGTATTAATACTGTATTGATACATTGTAAATATACATTTAGGAAGTCAGCCTAATATTTTCATTTAAAAACTGGACTGTTTATGTTTCATTTGAATCAATTGAGTTTTGCAATTACTTTTAAATATTATTTTCTTAACTATCAAATTTGGTGAAAACAACTATTTTTTTTCTTTTAATTAATAACCTTGAAAAATGCCTCCAACATTCTAATTTAAAAAATACATATGGGACGTGTACCGTTAAAAAATTATTTTTGTATGGGGACAGGGAACCTGTTAAAAATAAAAATTTATTCTCTTTTACTCAACACAAACTTTACAAATTTCAAATAAACGATTTTATTGACTTAATATGTATGTATATGTGTGTGCAATGTTAGGTTAGGTTTGGAAGGGTAGTGTGAAATACACATCCACTCGGAGACCCAATTGGATCCATTGTGATTCCCTTCATTGTTGCTTCTTAAACAAAATACATAGGAAGTTAAAAACTAAAAAGAAAACTTTCATTAAATTTTAGCTTCAATGTAAACTTAAAATATAAACCACTTTCAGTTAATGTAAATTTTTTTTAAGTGTATGCGTTTAAGTTTCATAAATATAAGTTGGATGTTTTCCAAGAGGTGAGAATCGCGAAGCTAGAATAATATTGCCTATGTATCCTTTTTGGGGTCGATCTACCAGTATTTTAAGTTTCATCAAAATCTGTTGAATAGTTTCAAAGACGCTAAAATTGCACCTATCCGCTGAAAGGCAGACTAATGGACTGGAAGGAAGATCTCGTACTCACATAAATAAATTACTATTTTTATTTTAAATATTCTTTCTTTATTAGATCTCTGCTAAAACGATAATATATACTTCCTGGGTATGAGGAGTTAATTGCCCCTTTACTATATTCTAAACACTTTAACGGGAGAGTAAATAAATGCAGAAAAAATTTTTTAAATCAGACCGATGGTTGCGAAGATTACCTCTTACAAATATACAAACTTACCAACATTACCCCTTTATAATATTAGTACAGATATTATAAGCATTATAAACATATTGTTTCTTTTTTAACACTATTTTATTTGACCTTTTCTTTATATTTATTAGAATGTTTACTTTAAGCAATAAGTCTTTTGATTTAATATATATATATATATATATATTTATATTGTTGGTTATATTCATATTTATTCTTGATATTTCGCTAACAATTTGTTAGCATCCTCAGGAAAATTTTATAAATTATTTGAAATTCTAATATTGGTTTGTGTATTAGATATCATAAAATTTTTTCAATAAATTTTTTATGGAAAAAGTCTAGGATAATTTAACTACAGTATATAAAAAGGTTTTTGTATGAAATGTAACAAAAACTGTTTCGAAATGTTAACACAAAGAAATTATTGAAAATAATTTAAGTATTGGATAGATATAAAATTTTTTTAACATAGAAAAAATTATTAAAAATGTTATGTTATAAAAATAGTTTTTAAAAAAATTAACATTGAATTCAATACATTGTATATCAAAACAATTAACATTAAAATGTATAGTGTGTATCTGTTGGACCATAATATAATTAGATATGTAATTAAAAAAATAAACAACAAAAATTCACAGTGTAAACAGGAAACAATCATTTAACATTTAAATTTTTACTAACTAAATATCTATAATTTTGTGCTAAATTTTCTGTATCTACTGAAATTTATTCTTTGTGTTGTTGGTGTATTAATTATCTCTAACATCAAACGCTGTTTATAATTATTTTCTGTAGTCAGAATTGAAACATTTTCAAAGTTAGGAAAGTGAACTAAACTGGAACAATGAGATGACAACGCTGTGTTCTGTGAATTGATATGCCTATATTTCTGATCTGACTTATGACCTGCTATTCTCGTTTTTAATTTATTTTTGGTAGTACCTACATATACCATGTTACAATTCTCCCCACCATTTCCACTGCAAGGTATTTTGTAAACTACATTCGATCTATCCCATTTATCAATTTTGTCCTTAGTTCTACTAAATAATTTATTTAATGGGTTAATTTAATTTAAAAGGTTCTATGAGCTATTCTATATTTGTTGATTTTGTCAATCTCTCTGAAATCTCAGGAATATACGTTAAGGACTTGTTTATTCTCTGTTCTGTATTAATATCTATATTATTAATTATGTTATGTTTGTATCTATATATTAATTTATTTATCAAAGAACTGGGATAATCATTCTCTCTCAAAATACTTCTTATCTTCCTCTCATTCTTGTTGTGAAACTGTTTGTCACTTATAGTTAAAACTCTATCTATGAAATTTCTAGCTGTATTAATAATAATATGTTTGCTGTGTTTAGAATAGTAATTAATTATCCTTCCCGATGCATTTGGTTTCTGGTACCAATATATCAAAAATCTATTATCTTTTCCAATAATAATAGTATCTAGATAATTGATCCTTGAGTTATATTCCTTTTCAACAGTAAATTTAATATTATAATTAAATTCATTAAATGTCAAAAGTACCTTATCAATTTCACCTTCAGGAATAATGCAAAATAGATCATATACATACTTAAGCTTACAGTACACGGCATCTCAAAAGCCACATTCGCATGTGGCTCTGACGTAATTTTGACGTCACCATGAAGCTAAATTGGCAACATGTCGTGTACTTCCACTTTTTGTGACACTCACATGCAGCACAGATTGACATGTGTGCCACATGTTCATTTGTAGAGACATGCAAACATGCGTATTTTAGACATGTCGTGTACTAGCTTGGTACTTTTGAATTTTGACATTTGTAATATTTTTACATGCGCATGTAGCAGTCCCAAACATGTGGCAGCAAACATTTTTGACACAACATTTTTCAATAGTATGTAGCCAATGGCACTCTTGCCAATGTTGATTTTCTCCAACAATGTAGGAATTTAATGACGAAAAAATTTTTTTATTATTATTAATCACACGATGACTGAGATTCACGATAATTTTTTTGGTTTACGAGCGGGGTAGAAAAATTATCATATTTTCTCTTTTCCATGCATTTATTTGTATATCTCTTTGCTTTGGGGTTTTTGTTTTATTAATTAATATCTTAATTAACAGCTTAATTAGTTTGGGTTTTTGTTATTATTTCTCGTTCTTGTTCTAAACCATGCAAAAGATACTTTCAAAGCTAAGATGAAAAAATTCATGTATAAATAGTAAATTTATTCAATAATTAATAAAACAACTGTGATCGCCAATTGTTGCATTGTTTTTTTGTCAGTGTAGTATTATTTAATTTTTTTCACCATTTTATTGTTCATGGGAATTATTTCACGATAAAAGTGAATTTATTTTACTTTTTATCAGATGTTGTTTTATTTCTTCTTTCTCTTCGACATTTTATAAATTTGACTTCACACAAAATTTTAAAAATTAAACAAGCGCCATAAACATGTGGCTATTGTACATGTTAATATGAAAAATGTGTACGTATGTTACATGCGGTGTACTGACAATACATATGTAGCCAATCAAAAGTTCACACATATGCTGCCATTGCAAATGTGTACGCTTCGGCTACATTTGTCACATATAAATTTTGGGACAAAACAACATTTCATGTACTACCAAAATTTTGAAGCATGTAGACACTTCTGCATGTTTATTAAATGTAAACAAAATGCTGCAAATTTTCGTGACGTCAGAGCCACATGCGAATCTGGCTTTTGACATGCCGTGTACTGTAGGCTTTAGTCATCAATCTGGGAATCGTATTCAGTTTCTGAATAAATAAATCTAATAATTTCTCCATAACTATATCTGCAACAATTGGAGATGCTGGAGATTATCTATATTTGTCGCAACATCAACAGGTAGACTGGGAAATAAAGAAACAACATCAAGAGAAATCAATATTTCATCATTTGATATCTGTTGATCTTTTATCCTGTTTTTAAACTCTACAGAATTCTTGATATTATATCTAGAGTTCTAAGTAATATTCCGTAAAATATTTGTTATCTATTTACATAACTCATATGATGGAGAATTAATAAAAGAACATATAGGCCTTAATGGAAATCCTTCCTTATGGATTTTTGGTAATCCATATAAACGCGGTGCAATTGCAACGTTAGTTTTAAGCCTATTTTTCTCAGTAGAAGTTACTATTTCCTTCCTTTATAATTCTTCAACTATATTATTGTTAATTTTTTGTAACTTGCTAGCTGTGTCTCTATTTAATAAAGTATATTCTCTAGTATCTCCTATAATATCATTAATCCTAGAATTATAATCAATTCTATTAATTGTTACAGTAGGTAAGGTATATAAGGTAATACACCTTTATCTGAATTAACAATAAGTATATCCCTGTGTTTTCTTAAAAATCTATCTGCTATATTTACCTTATCTATCATAAACCTATCTCTATTAGATAATATATTTTTATTTAAATGATTATCAATAACTGCTGTTAATCTATTTCTTGTTCTTCCTTTCTATTAAAAGTTCGGCTTAAATGCAGTTTAGTGAAGCTTCACCAAATAAAATAAAAATTAGCCTATGTGATAGAAAATCAAAAAATAAGAAGAAAATATTAAATAAAAAAGTTGGCGGCAACGCATAGTTTTCGAGTTATTGGCCTCTGAAGTTTTCATATAAAGCTATGAAGAAAATCTAGTCTATATACCGCCGTGTCGGGATATACCATGGTGGAGAAAATCATTAAGCCCGGCCGAAGGCCGGCTATGCAAAAATTCTATTCTATATACCGCCGTGTCGGGATATACCACGGTGGAGAAAATCATTGAGCCCGGCCGAAGGCCGGCTATGTGGGCAAACTTTACAATTAAAAATAAACTTCTTCTTAATTATTAATACCTTTTATTAAATAAATATATTTACGTAATGCATAATTTAATTTTGAATTCAAATATTATTCGCTTTCTATCACATAGGCTAATTTTTATTTTATTTGGTGTAACTTCACTAAAGTACGTTGAGAAATGCAAAGGGAAATCGCACATATATATGAAAACTTCAGAGGCCAATAACTCGAAAACTATGCGTTGCCGCCAACTTTTTTATTTCATATTTTCTTCTTATTTTTTGATTTTCTATGACATAGGCTAATTTTTATTTAATTTGGTGAAGCTTCACTAAAGTGCATTTGTTCCAAAAGTTCTAACTAACTTTTCTCCTTCAGAAATTATTTTTAAAATAGGAAATTCGTTTGCTTTTACTGGTGAAGCATGTTTATTCCCGAATGAAAAAATCCACTGAACATCGCTAGGTATATCACAATTGGTTTTATTAACAAACCAATTCTCATTATACCTGATATTTAACTCTTCTAATTGTAATATTATGTTTTGTTTCTTTTTTTCTTTAAATCTGATTGTTTAAAAAAATTCTTAAAGGCTGTTACAAAAATCTATTGTAACTAAAGGAGTTAATTTCTTTGCAGTAGAGCACGAGCAAATGGTACTGCCCAGAATCTATAAAATTTTCACGTTTATCACCCTACAACTGTTTGCTTAGCAGTATCAATACGCTTAGCAATATAACTCAATTCAATGAGTTGATTTCGTTGAAACCAAGACTGTTTTTAAAGCAGACAACCACAGACATGAGATTGCAAGGATACAGTATGCTGTATGAAAATCATGTAGCAGCATCGTATGGAAAATTTGAATTCCACCCCTAATATTTGGCACCGCCTTCAGTGTGTGAAAGTTGATTTTTCTTTTTTATTTGTTTTTATTGTTATTTTATCAAATTACTCGCTGTAAACCGTACAAACATCATATATTTTGTAATATGATGAGTATAAATTGCATCCTTCAGATAAAATATTATTATAGCAGTGCTAATAAAGTTACTTATTCAATTGGCTTTTTATGTTTTAATTAAGAAATTAAAAGAAAATATTATACATAAGAAAAAATAAAATTAAATAATCATTATTATTATTAGAATAATACAATCATAGAAATGGAGTATTCATTGAAGAATTTTGTGATTTCGGAGAATCTTAAAGATTCTGCAAAAACGTTTTATAGTTCTAATGTGATCGGCAGAGAGATATTGTCCAGTTATGACTTGGTAATGGATCATTTAAAACATTGTCATAGTCATTCAATTGTACACCATCATAGTACGCCGCTAATAAACGATGTAAATACGCCGCAAGTAATTTACGAAAAGCAAGAGGAACCGGATATATATTTCAATTTCAATACTAATACAGCAACAATAAGCAATCAATATTCAGGTAAGTGTTGTTGTTATAATCTTATACATACGTAATTACTAAAAACATGTACATCCATCCATCCATACATAAATATAATAAATATGTATGTACATGCATACATTCATTATGCCGTAAGTTAAAAAGTTAAATTAAACATAGTCATGCACACGCACACACACACACACACACACAGTCACTCAAAAAGAAATTCACACAAACACCCCAACAATTATAAAAAGAAGACTTATCATTAATAATCCTCATGATTGACGTCCTTCTTTCATGTGTACGGCGTACGGCTTTGCATCGACTTTTTCTAATGCTAAATAAGCACTAAACCAGAAATAAAATTAACACTTCTTCTCCTTCGCATACAACAAACAAATAAATAAACAAACAATCAAACACAAAGAAAAACAAATAAAATAAAAAAGTATAAACAAACGCACTTCCTTCCACAAAACTCAATCGGCTGACGGTTAGAAGGACGACCAATGTTTGTTAAAATTTACCCCTGCGACGAAGTTAAATTTTATTCATCCAGATGTGTGCACACGATGGGCGAGCGACCTTCATTCATTGTTTCTTGTAAAATGTAAACTGGAAACACTTAACTAAATTGGCCATTTGCTTATAACGCGCTTCCATGAAAACAAACTTTCCGCAAATACATACGTTCATACTTATGTATGTTTGTACATAATTATGTATATATGTAAGTGCATATGTGCGTGTATATATGTGTGCATGTACCCTGCAAACATTAGATAGTCTGCACAAGATACCGAATTCTTAAACGGACATACAGCCAAGCCAGACAGAAGATGTAACAAACAATAATTGATCGATCTCTTTGTCTGAGGAAATTCTAAACATGTTTTGATGAAATGCAATTCGATATTCAGTGTTTGATGCAAATGGTCTGTCTTATGAAATTCCAAATGCAAAATATCGTAGCTCTATTATAGCATCCAAGAAGAAAAACACCCGTATACGCGGTTACCATTGGATTTTATATTTGCTTCTTTGCAAGACGATTTGCACCAAACAATAAATATTTGCCAATATTAAATCAAAACGTAAAAACATACACTGAATTAATCAGGGTATAAAAAAACTAATATATTTAGGTACTAAAAATTCCCCTCATATTTCATACTTTTATGTGAAAACTAGAAAAATATTTAGCTGATAATAAACACATTTAGAGTTTTCTAAAAAAATGTTATACTTGCAAACTAAATAAAATATTAAGTTGCTTACACGCCAGCAATATTTGCATAGTACAATTTTTAACTAGCACGCAAAATAAATTCTCTGTAATATATTGTTCAGCAAAAGCTTCTTGTCAATGAAAACTAGCTATCCACACAAAAATGTGAAAAAACACATACATATACAAAATTATTCTTTCAAACAATATGACGCTATAAAAAATATCAAACAACAAAATATATGCCATTCCAACCACTATTCGACTATTATGTCAAACATGCCGATCTTAAAATTAGTAATATTTAAAACTGTTTCTGTTTGTATCAACAACTAGCAACCCAAAAAATTACTCAAAATATTCTTGGATTCAAGAAAAAATATTTCTGAACGCCAAAAAAATATGCGTTGGAAATAGCAGACTCCAAGAATTTTTAACGACTTCAGATATGTATGTATGTACATACATCTGTACATTGTACAATGTACATTAGAGTGGCATTGAAATATATGGGAGAAATTAAACTTCGGATTTTCCTAAAAGTCCGGTCAGTTTTTAGTGCCACTTGATGTAGAACTTTTATGGTGAAAATTTGAGCTGGATCGGACAATGTTTACACGTGTCCCTTTGAAGTCAATGTTCAAATAATATGAAAACCACTATATTTTCATAAAAAATGATCTAAAAACTAAACTTTTTTCGCAGTAATTCATAGGTCAGAAAATGTGCTAGTGTGTACAACATATTATTCGGATATTCCAGAAAAAAAATGTTCACTGGGAGTTCAGTACGGCGTTTCTGCACATTCTCAGAATCGTATTAGACAATTCAGTAAAACACCAGAAGGCAATTTAATTTCCTATAAGGCATTTAACTGAATGGTCTGCTTATTTTCTAACCTATAACTTGCTGCTTTTAGCCTTCAATAGCTTCTGAACATTTGCCTAACTTAATAAAAATTCTCATAAAATTTTCTACTACATTTCTGCTAAGCATCAACATACATACGACTACATACATATACATAAGTACATAGGTATTTGATATGAAATTTTGTAGAAAGTATTAAATTTTTTAAACAGCTCGCACAGATCTCTTTTTCTCATACATACATGCATATCGGAAAGGTTTTCAGAATTTCCTCATGCAAAGACGTGCGGTATTGCACATTTCCAATTTTTAAATGCCTGTGGCGCTTTTGTTCCATGCAAAATGATTATTGGATCATCATAATCAGGCAACATTAACTCATTTTCTATAAGAAATACCGCCAATGCCGTTTTTTGCAGAAATTCTGTAAAAATTTACTGGATGTTAGGAAATACAAACATTCTCTTTTACAGGAAATTTTTGATAATAACAATAAAATATATACTGAAAACTAGTTGCGTGTTTACCAAAAATATCCAAATACTTACTAAACATTTTGTTTTGAGGCGCTATCTGACCGTTCCTAGGAACAATGCTCTTCACATAATTGTCTAGTGTTGCAGTGTGGTTTGTGACTTTGCTAAATACTTTTCATTACCGAGTTTTCCCCTTAGATGACACTTCCTGAATGTCCGGAGGCTGCTTCTTTATATGGAGATGTGTTGTCTGGAATGAATGGGACTGAAAACTTTTTAACAAAAGTCGAAGTCTATTGGAATTTGAGCCGATGTACTTCAGTCTAGTATATGAGCACTCCAACCACCACATTACCACACCTTGTCAACTACTATCTGCCAGTTTGTGTACATAAGTTTAATATTTGTTCATGATATACAAAATATTCAGGAGTCAGTCGGTCAGTCATTTATTTAATGAAAAAATATTAAACGGATAATAATTAGTTTATAAACTTATGTACATGTAACTCAGCAGATTCAATAAATGATAGAGGATCTTTAACTAATATGATTGCAGCGCACTGATGGTGAGACTGTGGTTAGTCTTGAAACATCATAATGTCAGTTCAACCCTCCGCGCAGTCTAATTTTTCTTTGCCTGTTCAAGTATTAAGAGCTTCTAGATTTTTCTTTCTAATGAAAATAATAATCTATATATATAAAATACAAAAAATGTTTGTACCCATGTTCGCTATAGACTCGGAAACTATCCAACCGATTTGACCCAAACTGGTGTCATTCAAAAGGGAATTTATAGAGGATGGTTTTAGGCTTTTAATATTTCAAGTGGGCGTAGCCCCTCCCACATAAATTGAATAACATCATATATCTTGACTATTGTGATAGCAAGAGTTTTGAAACATTGCAATAGTTCATATGTTACTAATGTGAGTAATCAGGACAAAAATGGGCGTTATCGGACAAGTGGGCGTGGCAGCTCCCATATAACCCAAAAATTGAAATCGCCATATTTTGGGCATTTTTTGACCTACGCCGATGATATTTGGTACATATAGTATTGACATAATTAGGAATACGTACTAGGATAAAAGTGAGTGGGACCACGCCCCTTTATAGGAAAATAAAAAATCTTAATATAGTCTTAACTATTGGACCGATGGTCATTAAATTTTCACAATAGGATATATAAATACTTTTAATTTTATTTTATAACGAGGGGGGTAGCGAAGTACACCGGGATCAGCTAGTTGAATTTATAAAAAAATTAAATTTAGAAAAAACGAACTTAAGCCTGACAAATTAAAATTTCTTTGATTAAACAAAATATTACATACAGATTCAGACTTTCCACATGAATACAAAAAGCACTTCTCTTTGCAGATGGAGTTTTTTTTTGCATATGTTCATTCAGAATAGTTAATGAGTGCAATTTTTTACTTACAGCTCTTTTCTAACGATCTTGTAACCAAATAAGATCGGTAGAAATATCCTACAAGTGGGCTGGAGTCTAATTTCCTTTGACAGCAACCTGCTAACCTAACCTTAGCAATAACCAAATTGAAAAGTTTTCCGAATTCGTTTTTCTCCGAATCTTTATCATTCTCTCGTTTTTAGCGGATTTTAATAGAGAAAGTTTTCAATGGAATATTTTGTTTAATGATTTTTTTGTGTTTTATCATTATCGCGATATGAATGATGTATTTTTAAAAGCTTTGCATTTAAAGTTATGCAATTATTAGCAAACATTTGTCTTTTTGCAATTAAAGGAATTTAGGACAATCTGCCTTCTCACAGCGTTTTCGAAATTATCCCGAAGTACTTTTTCTTGCAATTTGATAACAAAGCACCTCGTCTGGCCTCGTCAACTCGTTTGTGAGTAAAGAAAATAGAATTATGTGTTGCTATTTATGTACATATGTATGTATGTCTCAGCTACTTCTTATACTGAGTAATATTATTCGATACTTTCAATTGCTCTTTTATTTTTCGAAACTGATTTTTTAACATAATTATGTATATAGTTTTAGCCTTTAAAGGGAAGAGTTCTGTATTTGCACTAAGAAATACTATTCTTAAAGTATTAAGCCGTTTCTTTTGGTTGGAGTACAGAAACTTTTGCAATTCTACTCGACAACTTTTTGACAGTTCTTGCAGCAAAAACAACAGTAAAACGCTCTGTTGTTTGTTTTATTGTTCTGTAGTTATCATCTCGAAAATTACTTGGAAATTATTGTACCATGGTTAAAAGTTACCAAAACAGAAACGCTGTTTCAAACGCAAAATGGAGAGAGAGTTAAGTATGTACTACGACTTTGTATATTACATACTCGTATTTATAAAATAATATCTGTGCACTAGTACAACAATATCTACTACAATATAAAAAACAACTTGTATTTTGCTTGTGTAAAAACATGCTGGTGATATAAAAAATAACTGTCTACAACACAAAGAAAATTTTACTCCATATTACCCTTTCAACTGGGTCTTTTGGTACATTAAATAATATTACACCTCCAGTTGAAAATTGTTTGTTGCACACAGAAGAATAACACAAGTTCAATGGTTTTTACATGAGGGTGGGGTTGGCTGAAGTAGTTAGAGGGTTAACTACAAAGCAAAATGTGACTTAGGAGTTGGATTCAAATCCTAATCAGAGCAAGTTAATCAACATTATAAATTTCTCTGATGTAATCATTGTAATCATTGTTGCTAGACTGTTTAAGTGGTAAAGGCATAGCACTGGTCACTAAAAACTATTCCGGTAGCGATTGACACAGTTCCCAGCTTATGTATACAACATCGCTCTCCTTCTCGCTGTTGGCAGAATCGTCGAAGTAAAATAGTTAATAAAATGTCTGCTAGTACAGCTTAAGAATTTTAGTTCTGGCACAAAGCATTCCATAAGTAGCGTTCATCTCTTAAGTGCTGGTCCTATAAAAAAAAATCAGATTACAAATTCTATTTCTGTTGAAAAATTTCTTAAATAGTTTATATATTTTCCTAATTAGTATCCAACTTCATAAGTGATAAGAAAGAAACGAACACAGATGAGAGGTGTACCGACCTTAATATCAATATACTGATACGTTTAGCCAGTCTGATTGAGAACGCAATCTTGTCCACTTCTTAGAAGCAGTTGGTTCACTAATAACTTTTGTGCAAAAGTCAATTCTAGGCACTTCCGCATTTCTTTGGTAGCTTGCTTATCCCGTACAAAGCTTATATGTAATTTATAACAACTGTTTTGATAATATAAAACATTCAAGTTATATTTTATAACAGTTTACAATAAAGCTGGGTTCCGCCCATTTTTTCCATTTAATGTAAGAAAGTATCGCACACCCGTTCGCTTAATTTTTTGCATAAATTTAGATTAAGTCGGGTTTATACTTGCAAGCTTTATTATTTTCTAGATGTACCGATTTTACCCATTCTTAGCCCCTAAAAACTGGAATTTTCAAAAATCATTTTAAGCAACGAATTTTAAAAACTAATAATTGGCTAAAGAAAATGTTTAACAGGAAAATTCGAAAACTGGATCCGGGAATAGATCGTATGGATATAATGCAGTATTTTAGGTTTCTATAACCGTCTTCACAAAAGGATATTTCAAATGGTACCTGTTAGAAGCAGATCGGTTGGATAGTTTCTGAGTGAGACTGTACCGGAAGAACATACTATGTGACAACCATTTTTTTTTATATATACATGCATACTCGTATATATATATATAAATATCTAACTAAAAATAAAATTAACATAAAAATGCGGTGCTATTAAATATGACCCCAAACCAAATAAAAGTGGTCCTAAAGTTTTGTATTCCAAACAACCACACGGACTTTGGGACCATTTTTTATTTTCGAATCGGCTAATTTTTCTTTTATGAAAATACAAAACTCACAAGTATAATATTTTCTCTTTATACGTTTCAATACTACTAACTCAAATATATAATTAGTTACATTTTTTCTATATTGACAATTTTTATGGAGCTACTTTGTCTACTCAAAATTCTACATTCTACTGCAACTCGACCAACTAGACCTATGATCGACCCCGATCAAATATATGTTACAATTTTACCTATAACTATCCATAAATAAAAATCTAGGTAGAGCTGTCCTACTCATGATCATAATTTTCTCTCCACTTCTTGATGTTGCATGCTTCAGTTATAAAATCATACGGAATTTGTGTTATTTGACAGTTTTCAATATCCTTTATTACATAGCGATCATTTGGTAATACCTTATGCACTACATAAGATGTTAAAATTAAATTAAAATTATAAAAACAACATTGCAAAAGATTAATATTTAAAATTGATATTAATAAGATTTTTGTTTAAAAAACAAAGTGTTCTCAAATTTTGCGGAGATAGACGATTTCTCAAATCCGTTTGAAGCAGACCTGGAGTGGAAAATAGTCTCTCAGATGCGACAGAACTCATTTGCAAACTTAAGTATTTCTGCGCCATTTTCTTTAAGTTTGGGTAGGATATGTTATTGCGCCAGTAAACAAGAGGGTCTGCGTCTTTAGGAATATTAAGAGATCTAAGGTATCTCTCGACTTCTTCGTTAGCAGAACCACAGCTTAGGATGGATAGAGGCTCATCCTCCTCGGATTCTTTAATAATTTTTTCACATACTCTCCAAAGGCGAATACTTCTCGTAGACTTATCAGAACTTTTGCGAGGTGTAGGGAGGACTGTGTCTTCAACACTTTCGGAATATAGAGTCATGTTAAGCAGTTCAATAAGACGTTTTTTCGATAGGATTGAAGTCGATTTGAAATATTGGAGCTTTGTATCAAGGGTCAAGAATTGTAGATAAATAATAGGTTAGGACATAGAGGCTGAGATGTCAGTTGTTATTTTAAGTTGTAATTGTTGTAGAATTACCACCACTTGTATTAATGCGCCTTGAAAAAAATCTTAAAACATACAAACACATACAAGATTTAGCATTGAGAGAACATTTCATTACTATGGTGCAAAGCAAAATAGAAGAAACAATTTCATTATGTATTCTGTTTTGATTTTATGTTCTGCTTTTAATATATTATTTCTCATTGTTGTCATGCAAAAAAAAAGAGTTGAAAATTTAATATTTTGTTCAAAAAACTCTAAAGAAAAATATAAGAAGTATCGGCGTATCGACAGTAAAATATCGGCGATATCGATATATCGGAAAACCAGAAGTATCGCCGATATATCGGTATCGGTATCGGTTGCATTCCTACTCTAAATGTTCCTCTATAGTACTCGTCGCCAACAAAATGTCGTCCATATACAAAACTATATTCCCCTTTTCTACAAAGTCACAAAAAATTTTATTTACAAAACGTTGAAAAATTGCAGGTCCATTTTTCAATCGGAACCACAAGATGTGTATTTCTCCGATTCCTCAGCCAATCGTACCTGATGAAATCCGGATTTTAAATCCATAATCGTAAAATACTGCTTGCCTTCTAAATGTTCTAAGCAATCTTCTATTAGTTATAAAGGATAATTATCTCTCACTACTAATTTATTCAGGGCCCTATAATCAATACACATTCTTTAAATACTTCCACATTACTTTCTATCAAATTTTTGAATTCAAAATAATCATTTTCATTTTTTTTAACATCAGAACTAATTTTGTTTTTATTATTAATATATGTACATATGTATGTACATACATATGTATAAAGATATTGAAAACAAATTCATAAAATCTCTACCAAGAATTAAATTATAAGGAATTTGGGCATCTGGAACAATGAATAAATCTACTTTCCTACATTGCCCAGCAAATACTACTTCAGCTCGTAATTTTACACATGTTAATAATAATCCACTACCTACTGCTGTCAATCCCGCTAAATGTGTGTTATCAATATATGCATGCAACCGGTGCCACTGATTTTCACAAAAAGTTACTGGTACTAGCGGTATCAAGAAGAGAAGATGCAACATCGATTTTTACATTATGATCATTTTTGTGAATAACAAATCTTACCTGTACATTAAAATTTATATTCTGAAAGGCATTATCATCTATTATAGCTACTGTTCTAAGAGGGCACTTTGCATAAAGATGTCGTACCACACCGCACTTGAAACACGAACCCTTCGGACGTATGTACATATATATACTTTGTACAAGCCTGCGCGTAGTTCCCGATTCCAAAACAATTATAACATCGAATATCTTTATTCTTTAGGTCTAATATCTTGCATAATTTTTTCGTAGCGTGGTATAAACTTCTTCACTTCTGTGATCGAAGTTATGTTATAAAACATCGATATAGCTGGCGATTTTTCACATATTTCATCTATTATAAATTGAATCAAGTCGTTCTCATCTATTAATCCATTTCCGATTCCACATTCTTCTTTCTAATTTCTTAATAACATCTCTGATACTTAAATGATTATCAAACTCATTTATTAGTTTCAATTTCAAATCTTCCCACGAAGTAGCAAAAGCCATTCTCACAAAAATTTTCGCACTTCCAGTCATGTATTGTCTTGCAAACAACATTTTGTTATTGTCGTGTACACTTATGCATTAAAGTTACCTCTTCTAAATCACATATCCACTTCCGTATGTCACTACAGCCATCTCCGCTAAATTTGTTAATGGCGCTTTCAATATCAACAAACCTAATATCTGTGCTGTCGCCATTTCTATTTTTACATCATTCCAATGTTTTGATTTCTTCTTGGAATTTCATTATTCGAAAGCGACGATTTAATTGCTGTTCAATCAAATTCAATTCTTCTTCAGTCTCTTTTCGTTGTCATCGATGCATTGCGTTTCCATATTATTCTGCAAGTTCACATTTTTTTAAAGATGTGTTGGCTCCAATAAAATTTTTTAATAGAGCCTTCATATGTGTAATTGTTGCAGATTCCGGAATATTTACACCCATATTTCTCAATTCCATTGCAATTTCTTTTCTCGAACTCATTTTTTCTTAATTAATTTGCTTCAGTTTTATTTTCGGCTTAAGTTTTTTTAAATTTAAATTTTCGTTCAACCACACCTGACGTTATAATCTTTTCTCTTTATTTGTTTTAATATTACTAACTCAAATATATAATTAATTATATTTTTTCTATATTGACAATTTTTATAAAGCTACTTTGCCTACTCAAAATTCTACATTCTACCACACAAGCTAAATTGAAAAATTGTCCCAAACTGAACTTTTAAAACCGGTCATAAAGCAAAAATTAATATTGGCACTTACTAAGGTCTTCATGCTAAAGATTTTCTGCCTTCCATTAGGTACTAATTCATTGTGACCTAACACCCCAATGCAATGCAAAGCAGTCAAACTATAGACATGGGATATAACATTTACTTACTTATGTACAATACCTCAGTGGGCCTGACCATATAAAGGACGCATGTATAATAATACATCTTACCACACTGTTTCCTCTGCAGCAATTTAGGACCTCTTGTCTTCGGCATGACCCTGGACAACGCTGCACAAGTTTCTTCTACAATGGAACCTATAAACTGCAAAAGGCCATAAAGAGACAGACGAGTGTCAATCATGACTCCAAGGTATCTTAGACATTCCTTGGACTCTATAATACATGGGCCAATATTAAGCCTAAAGGTTTCCCTAGTTTTCCGGTTGCTAATCAAAACCGTTTGTGTTTTATAGTCAGCTAGAACTAGAAACATTGATCCCAACCACGACCTTATAATATTAATACTGGCGTTCGCAATAGTTTCCGCATCTAGTAACTCTTTTGTTTCAAATACTAACGCTGTCATCTGTGAATCCAACTATTTTGACCTTAAATTTAACCTCAATACTACATCACACATGAAATTCCACAACAGTGGTCCAATTACTTATCGTTGAGGAACCCCACCAATGATCTTTCGACTCCTAGTACCTTTATTAGTGCCATAAACTATTTCTCTATTTCGATAACAAAAAGTACTGTGTAATTGCTAGTAGATATCCTGGGATGTCTAACCTAGCTAAGGCTTCGAACAATACGCTCCCAGAATGTCGTGTTGCAGACATTCTTTACGTCTAGGGTTACAATTACACAATACTCTTTTGTTCGAATTCTCCACCTCTTCTATCACAAATTTAATAGCTTCCACTGTTGATTTAGCTTTCCTGCAACCAAATTGGCCATCTGATTAATCACGGTTAGACTCAACACAATCTTTAGTTCTCTACAGATTATACTTTCTAATAGTTTCCCACTTGTATCTATCATACTAATCGGACGATCAGAAGAGGAGTTGTCTAGAGGTCTATTACCTATTATTGTTGGAAAAATGCCCTGGTTTAAGAATGTGCTTATTACTTCCAAAAATATTCATAATGGAGTTTTCCAGCTTCTTTTCGCACCACGTTCGGAATACAGTGTAAGCATGGTGCCGTTTTGGCTTTGAATCTTGACGCAGCACACTCAATCTCTAAAATCGTAAACGTAACAGCAGACAAAAATCCACCCTGATAGCTGTGTTGCCATGTCGGAGTTCCCTGTTCAGGAAAGAGGTGTTACACAATCCCCTTGAGGATAAACTCTTATCTTGGCTGAGATTTAAAAGTAATATACGCTTATTGATCGGTGACATGGTCACTAGTGGTGTCTGTTTCATTCATACAAAGTTAGCACGATGGTTTATGACAGGTTCCGCCACATCGTAAGCAATTGCTAAAAAGTTCCTGTCCCTTACAATTTGCAGCTCTATGCACATGATTAAAGCACATATAGAACCTTCTTTCCCGTGTTTATCAGGCTATTTTCCACACCTCTCTAAGACAGCTGGTTAAGGCGGAACTTAAACCAATGGTGGCAGTTTTGGTTCCTCCGTACGCTTTCCTTAATTATTTAATTGCTGCGGGCTGCATAGACTCAAAATCATCGCGCAATTTTATGAGGGCTTCGTAGACGTCCTTTTTAATGATTAATTCATATATATGTATATTCTTAATCTCCACCGATTTCTCTTAGTCCCAGCGCCGGCGCTACCGATTTTTGCACCTGGTGCAGTTCTCAAAAATGCCGCCCTAAAAAAAAACATTCATTTGCCGTAAATAATCCGTTTCCACATCACCCAAGAGGTAGGATATGCAATGCATTTTTTTAACGAGGTATCCCACGTAGGCATAGTCCTCAAAAATATAAAAAATAAATAAATATTGCTATCGTACTAATCCAGCGTACGAATTTCAATAACAAAAAATTAATAAAATATTTGAATAAATAAAAAGCACAAAAATTCAAGCGTGCAATTCTAAATTTAAAAAAATATATTAAATAATTAATTAAATTTAATTTTCCGAGCTTTGATTTTAGCAAAGTCGTCTATCAAGTCACTACGAATTTAAATAACAAAAAATTAATAAAATATTTGAATAAATAAAAAGCACTAAAATTCAAGCGTGCAATTTTAAATTTTAAAAAATATATTAAGTAATTAATTAAATTTAATTTTCCGAGCTTTGATTTTAGCAAAGTCGTCTATCAAGTCACTATAATCTAAGTTGCTCAGAAATTCACTTTCTATAGATATTATAGCTAAATCTACTAGTCTTTCTTGTCCTATTGTACTACGTAAATAATTCTTAATAATTTTTAATTTAGAAAAGCTACGTTCCCCGGAAGCTACAGTTACTGGTATTGTCAATAAAATTCTAATAGCTACAACTAGATTTGGTAATATCGGGTCTAATTTCTTTTCAAATATAAAATTTAATGATTCTATAGGGCTTAATGTTCCTGAAACTATACTTTGGAATATTTTAATTTCATCCAATAAATCTAATCAGAATTTGAATGGAAAGTTAAATGCTTTTCAAGGGAAAGACAATTATTAAAAAGATCAGAAGCATTTAATGAAACCACAGAAATATTATGCAAAAATTTGAAAATATTATTGTGTTCCGAAATTTGGTCAAATCTTTCGCTAACATATTGAATTGCCTGATCAAGGATTTGAAAATAAAATTCAACTTTAAACTTTAAATTAAGAGATGCCATAAAAATCGTCAAAATGTATGGGGCTATGAACAAAAAATCGTCAATCGTCATTATGGTATACTTGCTAAAAAAATTTTGTTTTGTTGCCTATTTGGGGAGATAGGGACCAAAATACATTTTTGTGGATCTCGCAAACTAATGCATAAAAAAGTAAATATGGATATAAATTATTTCTCTTACCAAGACATAACTATAATCTAAAAATTACATTATTCTTGCTGACACTTAAGAAGTTGTCGTGATTTTCTTTCGTTCAAAATTGGGCGAAAAGCATCTTAACTTCAAAATATCTTATTTAGACTTAAACGCTTTGATACTAATGCCAAGAATATGCTTTGTGTCAAATTTCACAAAATCCGTATATTTGTTTTCAAGGTAAGATGATGTTTTTTGAAGTTATCGTGATGGAAACCTACTTTTTTGCACCCAAACTGTACAAAGCATACAAAAAGTTTCTTTCCATATAATTTAGTAAATTTAGAAATAGCTTAATTTTTAATTATAAAACACTAATTTGACGTATTTATGGTGGATTTCGTAAAGACCTTCTGTAGGCGGTCTTAGGACTTAAAGGAAAAAAATGCGAAACATTAATGTTGCACACATTTTATTTTCTCCATTTTAATCTTTGATGTTTGTTTTTTATTTTTTTAAAAAATCACTTGTTTCACTTCGAAACCTCTAATGTTGTGCTTTCTTTTAGATATAATAATATCGATAAATTGTGCATTCATTTTTAGTAGTGTGGAAAATTTATAATTTCGATACCACAAAGTATATTTGCAAAACATCAAAAGAAAGTGTTTCCAATGTTATTAAAATTTATTGTGTTGCATATTAAAATAAATAAAAAAAAAAACATTAAAAAGGTAGAATGATTAAAAGGTACTAAATTGGTCGCGGGGGTACTACGGTACTTTTGAGAATGGAAAAGTACAGAAAATAATAGCAAAGTACTGAATTTTCCATGCCTGTCATAAATAGAGTAACAGTTCTTTTTTATATTTTTCCTTTAACATAAAAGAGAAACTTATGTTATTTTATTTTGGTGAGAAATTTGTATGAAGAAAGAGAAATTTATATTTTTATATCATCGATATTGAAAAATTCTTTATGAACAGTAAAAATTTGCTGTGCTTGAGGGGTTTTTTTTTATATAAGAAACGGAAGAGTTGTTTGTTATCGATATTTTTCTTTTCTATATTACCTTTGAACAGTATTCAAATTCTGTGCAATGACAAAAAATTTTATATTTTTCCTTTTTAACATATTTTTTTACACATTGAAAAAACTCTTTTTGCAGAATTTCGGTATTAAATTTAAAAAAAAAATGTTTAAATTTATTTTTATTAATTAGATTTTGGCGCCCTCCAATTTAAGCGCCCCGTCAAACTGTTCATACTGTTCCATAGAAGCGCCGGCCCTGCTTAGTCCCTCTTCTACAGTTGCCCGGAACTTTATCAGTCTTGGCTTTCCTAATATTTTTTTAAATTTTGACCAGAGTATTAAGCTTAGTTTTAGTCTTCGCCAGTCTGAGGATGTCAGCAATAACCATAGCATATGATCGTACGAGTTTCTTTAACCCAATCAAAATTATTAACAGTCGGATCTGGTTTTCCAGCCGTGTGTCAATCTGTTTCCCCGAAAACAATACTTTCACTCTTTTTATCTTGCCTATTAGGGGTTGTGCCTTCTTGTTTTTCTAAGATTTATTACACAATTTTATCCCACAGTTTCTTTACGCTGCTTTTGTTTCCATCGCCTATATTAATAAAGCTATTTGAAAAGAGATTAGCTTCTTTATTTACTCCTCTAGAAGGTGATCTCGTGATCATCGACTTCCTTGCAAATGGGATACCGATATTTCCCATATTTAAATTATCATTTTTATTAACGCTATTTTTAATTAAGTTTTCGTTATTCATGCTAATGGGTCCAAACTCAAAGCCGCTTTTTCCGTTCGATGTGCAGTCACGTTAAAATCCGTTGTAGCTCATTTTGCAACCAGTGAGGTCCTTGCGAGAGTTGACGAAAATATATCCGAACCTACACCAACAACCTAATGATGACGAACTTTGAGACTTTCCAAGTTTTAATAAAGCCTGGGCGCCATTTCTGTATGATTTCTTTCCCACATACTCAGGTCCCAGAATTTCACAACCATCAGCCCAGAGTTCTAACAATTCAAAATCACATGTCCGTGCTGGACTTGGTCTAAATTCTTTCCATAGTTATGCAATCAGTCCTGTTATCTTCGTAAGAAGATAACCCTGCGGGGCTAATGAAATGCGTGTATCTAAAAATTAATATAAGAATGAAATCAATTAATAAACAATTAATGTCATTGTTCTATACACAATAATTTATTTTATTTATTTAATTATTAAGCTCCATAAATATTTATTAAGTTAATGGTTTGCTTGCGCCACCAATTTAGTTCACTCTTTTTAAAATATCAAAATTGGCATAGCACAGTCCGATAGGGCATAAAAAACTATAAGAGAACGTATATTTATTTTTTCGCTAAGGTCAAAAAGTTCACACACCAACTGCGATGAAGTTTTCAAAATTTTTAATTTTCTTTTTGGTTAAGAAAAATTAGTAATATGTTTATTTAAAACAAAAACTAGCTCAATTATGAAATTCATTAATATTTAGAGATGGTAAGAGATTTTTCCGCAATCCAAAACGTATATTTAACCTTTTTTAACGAAAAAAAAATTAAAAATGAATAAAAAACACCGTATAAAATTATGAATAGTCAATATTGCATTTAGTTTAGAAAAACCAATTGGTACGTGAACTGTTTTGAGAAAAATTACAAAAGATTATGATTTTCGTGGTTACTAGGACATGGTACTACGCCAAAAAATTTGTTATACCACTAGTGTACATATGTACATATGTAAAATATCAAAAAAAGTAAAATTTTTTATTAAAACATTAAATAAAAATAAATTTTAGTTAAAGAAATTATTATTAGTCAGGCTTAAGATTGTTTTTAATTTTTAAATTAATCTAATTTTTCTTTGTCTGTTAAATTATTTCGAGCGTCTAGATTTTCCTCTGTAATAAAAGTAATAATATAATTTAAAAATTAAAAACGAACTTAAGCCTGACTAATAATAATAATTTCTTTAATTAAAATTTAATTTTATTTAATGTTTTAATAATAAATTTTACTTTTTTTTTATATTTTACATGTGTAATTGATAAATTTGAATTTTTAAGGGTGGTGGTGGCGAAGTTTGCTAAAACATGGGAGTAGAAAGTAGAGTTTTGAGCTGTCAGTGTGATGATATGTTACAAATGGATGATAGAGAGTAAGGAGGAATGAACGAATTTAAATATGTACTCAATTGTATGCAGCATAAAATGTTCACGTTTAATTTTGCAGCTTCCAAGGGGCAACTTCAAGAAGCACTTTCTGCAAAATACAAACCAGCATAAAAATTTCTTTATTCTCCAGTTTACTTGTGAATTTCTCGCTTTTACTTTCATATATTTTTTCAATAAAACAAGCGGTTTTATATCTAGGCGCACAGTAGTGCGCCAGGCCAAGTTCGGCCACACAGTGTGTACATTTACACGAAACCATTCGAGCTGTTTTTACCCCCCTCATAACTTTGGTCCTCTTGATCATAATATAATGAAACTTAAAACATAAGGTCTCCCCACAGAGGTCACCTCAGAGGTTAAATTTTAAAGTTCTACCATAAAATCTTCCCGAGATATTAAGGTGTGAAAAGTCCATATTTTAGTACATATTCACTGACTCACTGACTCATCAATATTATTGGGCACTTCCAGTAAAGCTAGAGAGCTGAAACTTGGTACACAGGTAGGCCCAGATAAGCAATACACATAAATATTTATACAAAAACAACTTAGAAAAAAGAAGTGAGAAAATAACCAGAAAAATCTGAAAAGGGGCACTTTCCACCCGGGGGGACTAGGGTTCCCCTTCTTTGTATGGGGCACTTCCAGTATAGCTAGAAAGCTGAAATTTGGTACACAGGTAGGTCCTGATGAGAAATTAATGAAAATGATTTTTAAACGGGCACTTTTCATCTGGGGGGACTATCATGCCCCTTCTTAGTATGGGGCACTTCCAGTATAGCTAGAAAGCTGAAATTTGGTACACAGGTAGGTCCTGATGAGAAATTAATGAAAATGATTTTTAAACGGGCACTTTTCATCTGGGGGGACTATCATGCCCCTTTTTAGTATGGGGCACTTCCAGTATAGCTAGAAAGCTGAAATTTGGTACACAGGTAGGCCCAGATAAGCAATACACATAAATATTTATACAAAAACAACTTAGAAAAAAGAAGTGAGATCCACACAAATAAATAAATGTGAAAATAAGGCCAAGTTCGTATCCAAAAAGTTTCGGCCGTATAAAGTACTGAGATCAAAATAAGGACCAAGTTCTTGATAGGTACAATTCCATCTCATTTCTAGGCAACCTATAAGCTTGGCAATATTTTTCCAAGAATTCTTTCCCATATTAGAAAGGCAAACAAATCGAATTAAAAAAAAAAAAAATCTTAACCAAACTGCAAGCAAAGCCTTTTAAACAAAAAAATAAAATTGAGCATTGGTCCACAAACGGTCAAGTCTGCCACAATCAATATACTGAAGGTGGATTCAAATAACTTATTTTGATAATCAGCCCACAAATAGAGTATTATACCGATAATCAAAATATTAAAGGTTGAGAGGAGAAGGAAACTTTCCCCCAGGGATTTCCAAAAATTGTTCAAACTGCAAAAAGGAATTTTGAAAATCGGGCCATAAATGAAATCCTAATCGATTTTCTGATTAGGACAATAGAACAGAATGATCGAATTAGAGTTTTTATCCGTCCTTGACAAGAGTGCGAAATTTTTCATTAATATGACTGTTTACAGTGGGGCAAAATCTAATTCAACGATTCCTTTACATACATGTGTAGATACATACAAACAGGTCAAGTTAATAAAAGAGAGTGATATGTATAGTCGGTTTGGAGAAATATATTATTTATGTGCCCAGAAATAACGAAAAATATACTTTTTTTACTCTTTTAGTATTTATAAATTTAGTAATTAATCGTGTGTCGTTAAAAATTATGTCACATTAATTAGAAAAAGTGAGTATGTAATGACTTTTAATTTATTAAATGTGTGCTTACGTGGTAGTAAAAAATATTAAGACTTCGTAGAATAAAAATACTATGAAATTCTCTTTGTGTATACATAAGAAGATAGAACAAAAGTCGGTTGCAGGTATTTTTCAAGTTTACACAGATAAAATAAGAATAAGCAATAATTACAGTTTTCGTATAAATTGGGATCCTACGGGATCCCAATTTTGAGTACTGAATCGGACCTATTAATAAAATCAGAGGTAAACAATTGCTGGTAGTCACAGCTCTACAATATTTACAAAAAGAACATGCAATTTGCTTAAGTTAATTTTTGTTGTTTTTGTAATTATGTATTGTTTTAAAATTATTACACCTTCAATATATACTATTAAAGATGATAATATTTCCTTTAATATACACCTCTGATATTATGAGTATTGTAAGCTTGTAAGATTTTGCATCCGTATTCACTCCTACTCATACGTATTTTGCGTTTTTGACATACCATAAGACATGTATTACCATGTAAATACACCTTAATTGAGTTTATGTACATAATTTGCTATAATATCCAGCAGTAAAGAGCTACAGATCAAATTAAAAACAGTTACGCTTTCTTTAATGTATACCTCATTCTTTGCATCTTTTTAGTTGTAAATTTTTAAATACGAGTACATATGTACATTCCTTGAAGCAATAATTTCAGTGAATATTTAATTCAGTGATTAAACAGAACTAAATGAGGAAATAAATAGATGGATGACGGGAAATCAATAATACTGCAGACATGTAATATCCGAAAACCCTACTAAATCCAACTTTGTCGCTTAATTTATAAGATTTATGTATATCATATTATTGATTTTCCATTTTGAAAACATAACAAATCATTTAAATTTGTTTAATCTCTTTATTTATAGATTTAAAAAATGATTCATCATATCAAGTAGATCGCCAAAAGCAAAGAAGAATGCGCACCACATTCAGTTCGGCACAAATTAAAGAATTAGAAAAAATATTCCAGGAAACTCATTATCCCGATATATACACTCGTGAAGAAATTGCAACCAAAATAGATTTAACTGAAGCCAGGGTACAGGTAAGAAATACAAATCGTAAAAAAATTATTGATTACAAACACATGTATGTATATAAACATGAGCGAAGTCAAATTTAATTTCCTGCCAGCATATCCGCTCTCAAGAGGACAGAGGGTATTGGCTGAAGTGGTTAGCGTGAATTAGAATCTAGGTTCAAATCCTGGCCAGAGCAAGTCAATCAACATCATAATTTTCCTCCTGTGCACTAGTGTGGCATTGTAATAATGTTGTTTAAGTGATGAAGGCATAGTACTGGTCACTAAAAACTAGAGATGTGCAAATGTCGTGAATTTTTCGTGTCACGCGTGAATCACGTGATTCGTGATTACAAATTGATAAAATCACGCATTCGTGCGTGATCGTGATTCAAAAATATAATATCGTGCGTGATTTTTTAATACAATTTTCACGCTCTCAAAATAGTTCTCTATGTTAAGCTTTTTCTTCTTTTGAATTTTTTGATCTTTGCTACATGTAATTACGTACATATGTACATATGTATATATGATTGTGGCTTCATACATTAAAATCCCCCTTACAAATGCAGACATTCATCAACATACATGCACCTTTGGAGATCTTGCGTTAACCTAAACCTAACAACACTAGTATTCCTTTTCAATTCCTTTACATATAAGTAATAAATTTAAATAACCTGCCTTGGCAGACAGTGCTAGATTTTTTATATTAAGTTTATCCCCTGTATTGCTAATTTTTCGGGCATTTCCTGAATTTTTTTTTAATTTAATTAATGATCATGAAGTAAATAAAGAAATTAATTACAAAATAAAATTTTTTAGCATATGCTAAATCTTTTATTGCAAAATTTTTATTTCATCGAGAGCGTGCGTGAAAGTACGTGATTAAACACATTGCGTTCACCGTGCGTGAGCGTGCGTGAAAAATATTTATGGTTCGTGATCGTGAGCGTAAATTTACTCACGCGCACATCTCTACTAAAAACTGTTCCGATAGCGATTGGCACTGTTCCAAGCTACTGTACACAACATCGCCGTCCTTCGTCGGTTAGCAGAACCGTCGGGCGATTTGTATTATAAATTTTAATTACGGGATTAATAACAAAAAATTCACTATTATCAATAGTATAAATATTTATTTAAAAAATTATTTACTTTTTTTGTGGTTTGCATTTATTTACACGTTTGTCTTTTTATTTTTTTATTCTATTTGCCCAAAAAATTAATTTTCATAGAAATCACAATTCAATTTGACAGCATGTGTTAAAACATTATTGCTCAGCAATGTGTTCTAACATTTGTTGCTGAATATATATTCAAATACATATTCATGCGGTTACAAACCCAATGTTAAAATGTTAAGAATATTTGGATATAAAGCATATGCCTGGATACCAAAGCAAAGTAGAACCGAGCTTGATGATAAAAGTTTATACCCAAATGGGTATAAACTCTGGGATATGAGTTTGAAAAAGATTATTACCGCCAGAGACGAATTATACATATAAAGTAGTCGCTAAAGATTTTCAGCCTTTAAATATAATAAAAAGTAACAAGCAAGAAGAGAAAGAATCAATAAGGGATCAAATTATGCCCGTTACAATAGACGAACTTGAATCAATAAGAGATCATATTATGCCTGTTACTGAAGAAGCAGTTGAAGAAGACCTAATTACTGCAGACAATTGTAAAGAATCTGAAAATGAAAATAAACAATTTAGTAACAAAAAAAGAATAGAATCTAGAAAAAGCTGTAGAGAACGGAAGGCACCTTTAAGATTTCTGGATTATTTTACTAGTAATTCAGCCACTATAGAAACATTCTGAAATTCTAGTAGACTTGAAGCTGGTAAATGGTTTAAAGCTATTGAGGAAGAATTACAGAGTATGGAGTCTAACAAAGTTTGGGTATTAACGAAACATATTAAAAATACTAAGCTACTTAAGTCTAAATGGGTTTTTAAAATTAAGCACGATATGAATATGAATATGGTTGTGAAAGGGTTTTCACAAAAAATGTATATACAATGAAACGTATGCTCCTGTCGCAAAACTTAAAACGGTACGAGTTTTACTTGAAATAGCGTCTAAAAAATCTCCATCTTCATCAATTAGATATAAAAACTGCTTTTTTAAACGGCGATTTACGTGAAGAAATCTATATGGCAGTACCAGAAGGGGTATCGGCAGAAAAAGGTTTACTTAAATCTCTTTATGGATTAATGAATTATAAATTAAATGAATTCCTTTTAAATATTGAATTTAAACATGATTATTGTCTATACTCAAAAATTGGACAAACTAATGATGACATCTTGTATATAATTATTTATGTTGATGACTTGCTAATTGCCGGTTCGAACTTAAAGATTATTGAAAAATTGAAGAAATGTTGCTTTCGAAATGTTTTGAAGTTTATGATTATGGAAATCTGATGCACTTTTTAGGTATGAAATTTGAAGTTAACAATGAGAACATTAAAATATCAGAAGAAAACAATATACAAAATTTATTGAATAAATTTGCAATGGCCGATTGTAATTCTGTCAAGACGCCTATGGAAAAAGGGTTGCAGGTGACATACATATATTGGTAATAATACACTTATCAAGCCCTATCGTGAACTTTTAGGATGCCTTATGTACATAATGTTTGTATGAGACCAGATATATGTTACCATGTGAGTTATCTAGGAAGGTTTCAGCAAAATCCTTCAGAAGATCATTGGCAATCATTAAAGAGAGTCTTAAGATAATTAAAAGGTACAAATTCGAAAGAAATTAGTATACAACGCTAATAATGATAATATTTTGATTGGATACGCCGATGCTGATTGGGCTAGCGATGTTACAGATCATAAATCTGTTAGCGGATACATCTTTAAAGTGTTTGGATGCACGGTGTCGTGGTCCAGTAAGAAACAACAAACGATTGCCGCTTCATCAAGTGAAGCAGAGTATGTCGCTTTAAGAGGCTTATTACAAGATTTTTATGTATTGAAAAATGAAGCTGTGATTCTGTATGAAGATAATCGTGGTTGTGCATGTATGGCCACAAATATCAAATCAAAAAGATCAAAACACATTAACATTAAACACCATTTTATAAGAGATAATGTTGAGAAAGGTGTTACCAAAATTGTATCCATTGGGACATCAGATCAAGTAGCAGATATATTAACAAAATCTTTGGATGCAAAAACTTTTCTGAAATTTTGTAGTTATATTGGTTTATATGATTTTTTTTTTATCATATAAACTTTGATTTATATTTTGTTTCTGAAAAAATGTTCTGAAGTTTTTTTCATTCCTTTGTAAACTTTTGTAATATAAACTTGAAAAAAAAACTATTTTTAAAATATGTATGTATGTATGTACAAAAAAACCTTATTCTTCACTGATAACTTGCATTTTGTTGCAGTCGAACTAACTGGCTACTTTTTAATTTGTCTTGTGCACACGACACTGAGAATAATTTTTGTGAAATCTTGAGAACACACCAAACCTCTGTGGGTTGTTTACCTTAGATTGAATATCAATCAATTGGACCTTTGAGAACAACATTTAAAATTTCTTTACTAACAGCTTCAATCATTTGAGAAATTTTAATTTGAATAATTTCATCACAAATTAATGGAAGAATTTGATGGGATTGGCACTTAGCTTCGCCAATATTTTCTTTTGATGGTTTGCCATCTCTGATCCTTTTTCTACACTCACGTATGTAGTAACCTTTCACATTGCAATAATTATATGTATATATCAAACTTTTTGTTTACCTTGCTGATTGATGGTTTTGATGGCTTCTTAAAATTGTTTACTACTAAAGGTTCTTCATTTGTTACAATATCTACATATAGCTTTGAAGTTTCTTTGATGCAAACACAACTGTGCGCACATTTCATCAAAATTATTTTCTTAATTTTAAGTCAAAATCATCCAACTTGCTTGACAAGTATCATATTTACTAGGTAAAATTTGAAGAGTTTTACATATACATACTAACCGAACATCAGGTAATTGATTT
Source organism: Lypha dubia (assembly GCA_947311025.1). Classification (NCBI taxonomy): domain Eukaryota; kingdom Metazoa; phylum Arthropoda; class Insecta; order Diptera; family Tachinidae; genus Lypha; species Lypha dubia. The sequence continues at coordinate 824,379 of OX371264.1, read as the reverse complement.
TCTTTCCTTTATTTTAAACCCGTATTCAATTGTAGCCATACGATTTTTAAATTCGCTATACGTCAATTCACATCTTCATTTGAATTCCACATAAAAAAGATATCAATGCAGATTTTGAAAATTTGATCCTTTGATCTAGCTTAAAATTGTAGCATAAGTGATTCCCAAGCTTCTGCTACTGCTTCTTTATCCATTATCTTTCGATAAACTTCATCACTAACTGCGCTTGTAATCATTGATTTCGCGTAACTGTTCGTAACTATTCTATATAATTCTGCTTCCTCTTTAAATAATTTTCTCTCTTCATATGTGCTTCACTTCACTTAGCGTTAGTGCGATTAGATTTAATAATTTACCTTCGATAGCATAAATTGCTCCTTCTTGATAATCTGGCAGATCGTGCACTTACGTTTCCACACATTTTCGCTTTGAAGAGGCTTGATGTACATATTTCGCTAAATCCATTTTCTTGCTTTTCGGGTTCATTTAATTTCTTTATGATAAATTTCATGACTCCTTGAAAATTTCGCCTTTGTTCTCGTATACACATACATATGTATGTACAAGTATGTATGTATGTGTATAATATGTACAAATATTCATTAAAAAACATTACAAAATATATTATTTTCCCAAGTTATTGCAGTGGAAATTTTATTTAGAATGAATTTTATAATTAGAAATAATTAATAGGTAATTAACATAAATTAATATATCAGGACATAAAACATTAATACTGTTTTTACACTGAATGTTTAATAATTAATTTAAGATCAAATCAACTAACAGCTGATTTTGCGTTTACACTACAAACTTATTATATTCAAGATTTGAAATACAGGTTGTATACCTAATTTGTTCAAAACGAAATAAATCTCCCGTAGAAATAAATGCATTTTAAAACAATAATTATTACTTTTGCCGTAAATATTAACTTTTTTGTTTTGGTTTTGCAATTTTCGCATTCTTTATATAAAATGCAAACGAAATATTTTTCTACGAAATTTACTTTGAGCCGCAACCCGTAAATTTTTGCGAAGCCGCCACTACAGAAAATTTTAAAACGACTTGAAGCTCTAGTAGATATACATACATACATATACATACGTATGACTAAATGTGCAAATTTCCTTTTAATTTTAGGTATGGTTCCAGAATCGCCGGGCCAAATTTAGAAAGCAAGAACGACATTCTATACATATCAACAGATCAACGCCTTCATATTAAGTAGCCATTAATAATAAGTTATATTTTATATAACATTTCTATTTTATAATAAAAAATTTAAGAATAGTGTACCGTTAATTAAAAAGAGAAACTTGATAAAACTTCAAAATTTATGAGAATTTTTTACATTCCTTAGTGCTGATTCAGCTGAGAGAAAGACAGATAAATTTTTATTGCTTTCTTTGTTTTTTCCCAGCTGAATTAAAACTTGATCAAGGAAACTTGACGTGTGTAAAACCGGACTTATGATAATTTCTATTTTCATTTAGTTTGCATGAAAAAAACAAAAAATTGCAATTTATTAATACACACATATAGTGAAACAAAAATAGTTTACCGGAAAAATTTAAAGCAAATCCATTTTTTATTGCTAACCCAATTTGACGAAAAACTGTAACATACGAGAAAAACAGTTCCGAGATATTTTATTTATTTATGTGAAAAAAAATAATTTTTTATTGGTTTCATTGGTGCTTTACTAACTCATCAGTAGACTTCAACCATAGATAGATAGATAGAAAAGTGGAAAGATCTGGTCCAACAACCGGCACTGCGACACCTATTGGATCTTTTGTGACATGGATCGCTAAATTAAACCAAGCTCTGAATGACTCTCCTTATGAAAGTCAGCACTGAGCTTGGAGAAGCCCACCTAATATCATCCGAACGCATAAATTCAGAAAGAAAAACACGCCTTCTACTATTACATAAGTCTATACATTCACAGAGGATGTGTGCGTTGTCTCATCCTCTTCCATGCATAAACGGCATAAGGGTGAGCGAACTAGGTTACTTTTCCAAAGATGGTAGTTAAGTCCATAATGACCGGAGAGGAAACCAGTAACTAGGCGTAAGTCGTTCCTGCTGAAATTCAGGATGCCATTGTATGAGAATGGCCGTATCAATGAATTGGCCTGCCTTAAACCGGGCGAAGCCACCCAAACTTTCTTAGCGGTCGACATGTCGTTCTCTCTGATTAGAGTCATTACAGTCGACCAATATATGCCACAAAAGGGCTCTGAGTCTATAAGAGGAACGGCAGAGGCCCTCTTGGCCAATTCATCCGTTACCTCGTTACCCGGATGACCACTATGGACAGGTATCCAGTAAATGGAAACCTTGTTCCGTATCGATAGCTTCTGTAGTGAGTCAAAGCACTTTAAAACAAGCTTAGAACGGAATTCCCATGAAACTAGGGACTTAAGGGCTGCCTGACTATCGGAAAAGATTGCTATATGCGCGCCTTTAATGTCTCTGCTCAAATTAATATGAACACATTTGGTGATTGCCTATATTTCCGCCTGAAATACCGTGGGCCATTTACCCATGGCCCATATACCAACATAAACTTCTGGAATCCACAGAAGGACCATTACCCTCCCACGTGGCCCTAAGCGGAATTGTGACATTGAATCTTCTGTCGAACCTTAGTTCACAAATTATCCTAAACAATTGCGCCGTACGTAATGATTGGTCTGACAATCATTGTATAGATCCACCTGCTTAATTTTGGGCTCAAGCCCCAGGTGCATCCAGCAAAACTCTTCACCGCCCAGATCACCCTAGTGGCTTTCTGTGTAACACATTCAACATGACGGTTCCAAGTCAACTTGCTATCAAACATAGACCCCAGGTATTTGACTTCGGTCGAAAAAGGGATAATGCGCTCATTCAGCAGTATTGTCCCTAGACCAAGTTTCCTCTTAAGAGAGAAAGGTAACAGAATAGTCTTGTCAAAGTTGATAGTAAGGCCGTGTCTCCCACACCATGTCATCACAGTGCTCAATGCATCATTTATGATGTCTGAGAGAACGTTGCCGAATTTTCCAGTTGCCATCACAACCAGATCGTCAGCATAGCCAATAACTTCATGCCCTTGTTCACTACTGACCAAAGGAGTGGTGATAAAACACCACCTTGGGGACACCCTTTGACTGCATTAATAGTAACCGTATCGTTACCCATAGAAGCAGTTATGTCCCTGCTCTCAAGCATTAATCTAATCAAGACCCTTTTGCCTAAGAGAGCATTCTATCGAATCATAATTGGTGTTATCGAATGCACCATTGATGTCCAAGAAGGGACACAACGCGATTTCCCCTGACCTATGAGCCTTCTCAATCTTAGTAGCAAGATGATGCAAAGCATGCTCAGTAGATTTTCCCTTAGCATAAGCATAGGGGACGGTATTCAAAATCGTTAATCTAATGTGCAGATCAATTAGTCTCTCCATCGTTTTCAGTAGAAAGGATGTTAAGCTAATTGGTCTAGGGCCTGTTGCCCACTTTAGGTATAAAAACCTCGTTAACTTTCCTCCACAGTTGGGTGAAGTGTCCGAAGATAAAACTGACTCTAAATATTGCGACGAGGGCACAAAGCAGTGTATCAATGCTTCTTTTTATAAGTGCTGGAAAGATACCATCCCCACCGGGATCATTAAAAGGTTGGAATAAAGCAATAGCCCATTTTATCCTATCCGGTTTAAAAATAACCGTTGACAATTTGAAAGCTCCGCTGTTGAAAGCGGGAGAGCAATCTGTCAAGTGATCTTCATTTTTAACCTTGAGAATTAAGTCCGAGAAGTGAACACTAAGTAACAGGTAAAAGGTATCTCTTTGGTTCTTGGTATATGTACCATCAGCCTTCTTCATCAGGCCTATTTCGCTCACATGAGAGCGAGAGAGAGCCTTATGCAATCTCGCTGCTATTGGAGTGATATCGATATCTCCGCAGAATTTCCTCCAGGATTCCCGTTTGAATCTCCTTATTTCTTTATTGTAGTCGGTCATATACCTTCTGTACTCTTCCCATTTACCAGAGCGCTTTGCGCGATTAAAAAGTTTTCTAACTTTCCTGCGCATATCATCAAGAAGGTCACTCCACCACGGCACCTTACGTGCCGTTCTACGGCTTTGTATACTACTGCCTTCATGATGGATGAGGAGATAACGACATGATTAAGCTGATCCGCTGCTACCTCTAGTTCCTCCATAGAGTTAATATCGGAAGTTATCAGATAAGCCTTTGAAGCCGTTACCTCCTTAAACGTAGACCAGTTAGTGTGTTTATGACACGGTAGCTGTGTAGTAACCGATATGGTTCCTGGAAAATCGAACCTTATGTAACGATGATCCGACAGGGAGACCTCGCCAGAGACCCTCCAAATAGATATATAATTTGAAATGAATGAGCTAGATAGAGTGAGATCTAATACCTCCTCTCTAATGGCATTAATAAAAGTCGGCTCCGAGCTCCTATTCAAAATTTCTAACCCTCACAGCTTAGAAACTCTAATAGAGCTTCGCCTGTCTCATCAATGTCACAACTAACCCAAACGGTGTGATGAGCGTTAGCGTCACATCCTATTATAAACTGATAATTATTGTGGCGGCAATAACATACCAGTTCCTTGATATCCCTAGGCGAAATAGGTAAATCACCTGCAAAGTAATCTGAGGCACAAACCACTTGTATGTTCCCCTTATTAACATTGCCGTTCTAGGAACACAATTTCCTTTATAAAATATTAACCTACCTGGTTCTTGTTGAAGGCCAAAAATTTTACTTGCGATAGCCATGGTTCCTGCACAAGAACCATGTCTATCCGTTTTTCGGCGGAAACCGTGCACAAGGCGCCCGAAGCCCCTTTGGCGTGGTGCAGGTTCGCCTGTAGCACCTGCATGGAGCTCACACTTCTTCCCTGTCTTTAGAAGATTTAGCAGCTACCCTCTGTAGCTGCGCTCTTCTTGGTCCCTTACTTGCGGACCTTTCTTGCCCTAAGGGGGTTTTGATGGAGTCAAGAGTCATAACTGGCTGCCCGACAGCATTACCAGTAAGCTCCATACCTTCAAAGATCGGTTGATGCTAATGCATCAGGGGTTTTGTTTTTTGTTATATTATATAAATTTTCCATAGAATGTTTTGAACAATACACGTCTAGCAGAGCCCCTTGCTAGAGTGGGCATCAAATAAAACTGGACTTCCCTTGGCATATGCTCTTCCACTGTGGATTAGGGGTACCTATTTTAAGAGTGGATACCAGATTTATTACAGTGGTTCAATTACTTATTTAATTTTAATTAAAAAGAATCGCGAGAACATTTCTTTGCCTTTTTAACAGAATTGAGAATTTGTACTTAAAGTTATGTAAACAACATTCTAAAGGAAAATATAAAATATTCTAACGCGGCTTTACTTAACTTCTGACAGTCACTTATACCCGATTTATTTATAAAAGCAATCATTGCAAGCTTCTTCGGTAAAATTACCTAATATGTACTCGGAAAAATTGCCTTAATTATTTTCAAATCCATGATATCGAGTCATAACCGTGAAAATAGCATAAGCGAGATGGTTTTCAATTTTAATTTTTTTTAATAAATGAAATAATTGGCAACTTTTGCATCATACCTTACAACTGGAGCAACACGGAACCGTTACGAATTTATGACACAATTCATTTTAGTTTAAGAGTGCATTGATTGTATTTTTTATGACAACGGATTGTCGCTTTAGCTAAAATTGTTTTGTCGCTTAAGTTTTTTTGCGGCTATGACTCATATATTAAGATGATATTTCATTTCATATTCCCTATCTCCTTCCCACACACGTTTTTTTTTTTTTTTTTTTTTGTATTGAAAGTTTTATTTTATATATTTAAAAAACACTCGAAGTTTGTTGAAAAGCAAAAGTTTGCAGAAATTATCAACTAATTACTTAATTCATTATTAATTAATTAGTTTCCGTAAAACGATTTTTCTATTAAAAAATTACCAATGGCCAATCTTATAGTACATTACCACTACGAGCAAATTATGTTGATTTGAGGAAATCATCTCGAAGTGTTTCCATTATGTTGAAGTAATTTGGTGTTCGAATTTTCGAAATCAATTTGACGTGTGTGTTGTTTATTTATTTTTTAGCATAAAAAAATTTTAAGTATAAAAATAAAAAATTTATAAGAATGGAAGATAAAACCGAGTTTTTATTAAATTATATTCAACACAACAACGACTTAATGGCAAAAGTATGTACATATCTACTTTTCAAATGCTACAACTTTGTCGACGCCAAAAATGTCTGCAAAGAATCAGGAACTTCTGTTGATGGCCCCAAAAACAATGTATTTAATTTAATATAGTTGTGTTTTACAATCAAGGGAACTGAAATAAACTACAAATAAATAAAATGTCCATTTACTTTCTTGTGTTTCTTGTTGTTCTTAAGTTTTGTTGAACTTACTTTTATTCAAGTATTAAATATGTTTGTACGTTTTATGAGCGAACGAACTTCTGTTGATGGCCGCAAAAACAATGTATTTAATTTAATTTAGTTGTCTTTTACCAAAAAAAAATATTCCTAGCTTATGCATATTATGGTTGGGCCTTAAGTCATTTGAGATAATTTGAAAAATATGAAAAATGTATGGGAAATCATCTCGCAAATTACTTCATTTGACCAAATGAGATAACTTGGCGCAAATAACTTAGATGTAAGCGCACTATTATTAGGCAAAAAATGCCGATTTTTATTAAACTAACTTACAAGACGGTAACTGTGATTTCAAACCACATTTTTTGATTTGGCAATGATGTACTGGGATGTTAAAGGAATAAACCTCTTATTATGTTTTTGCTATTGAATTATTAAAGGCCGTGCTGCCTTATCCTACACAGTCGCGCGATACGCCAAATATGACATGTGTTCTAAAAATGTATGCAACTGTGTGACAGATTTTTTGGCAAGTCGTGCGATTTGTAAAATTTTATTAAAATTTTTATAAAATGATAGTTTTCAAGTGATCAGAGGAGTATTTATTGTCAACCAGATGCTTTGGCATCAGATTTATATGATAGTGTGGCACCTACAACTCCATTTTGAAACGATTTTTAAAGTCGGTCAGATTTTTGCAAGATTTTCCTGTGAATGAATCGTACAATTGTGTAGGATAGTGAAACACGACCTTTAGAGAGAAAGCGAAAATTTGTTGCGGGTGAAAATTGGTTTTGAGGCCTGACTAGTTTATTTATATTGCTTAGTAGTCTTCAATGTTTCATGGTATGATAAATTAGGTGGCATTATCCGTCAAACAAATACATCACAAAAACAACAGGCATTTTGTCAGTGTGAATTTTCTTTTAGAAGTGAAAACTTCTATTGGCGCGGTACGAAGGTTTTGGATGAGACAAAACCTCAGAACTCGCGACACCGTCACGCTTGTAGCATCTCTGTTTGTGCGAATGCCTAGTCGGAGTGAAGTTAACAACCTACAGATATTAGGTATTAATACGGTTCTCGATTCGACTTCGACTGCTGTAATAGATTAAAGAAAAATGTTGTGTGTTTCCTTAATCTAGTACAATAGTGTAAGTCGATTCGAGAACCGTAGTAAGGTCCAACACCTAAATTTTTTCGCTCAAAATGAAGCGATCGCCCACTCTTGTGGGTGATGTTGCCATATATGAGAAAAACACTAATTTTTTGGTGCACCAAAGAGGGCGCACTCTTCAATTTGAGCGAAACTGATTAAGAAGAGTACACAAAGATGGCGCTCTCTTCATTTTGACCGAAAAAAATTTAGGTTGTTAACTTCTCGGGCGCAGTTGCATTTGCGTTTACAATAAGTGGCATGGCAAAACTAGCAGGTATGCGCAGTTCGACAAGAAGTACAACAATCCAAAAACAACATGTATTTTGTTGGTATAAAGCACTCGCTTCATATCAAAACACACAAACAAATTAAAAGCATTTTAATACGTATGGGCACCAAACTGTAACCATTTTTTATGTACTCTCTTCACACTATATCAGTTTGTATGAAAATTTGCTATAAAGCGAGCTCAGTCAGCTGTGCTAGTAAGCTCGCCTGTTGCATACGCCTTGATAAGTGGTTAAATTTGTTGCATGTATGTATGTATTTATATAATTGTTTATATCTACGCATAATTTTTTTGGCAATAGCACGTGTATTGTTGTAATCAAAAAACGTTTTCAGTTCTGTCGGCACTCCCGGAGTGCCGTAGTTTTTTTTTTGCTTTTATTATAGCATGATTTATATTTTCGGTTTAAGTGTTCCAATTTCCTATTTTCTTGAGACTCCGAGTGTTTATACATATATACATATGTATGTATGGATACATATATGTACGTATGGGTGAGCACTCAATTTAAGGTGTTTTGTTTGGTATTGTGTTTCTTGTGAAATTTATTGTGGAACTGTCCGATCATTGCCAATATCTGTCCGATAGTAATCCGTCCGATTGTTTCTTTATAAAGTAAAAATAAATTGTCTTTGTCAAAATAGATGTCTGGAGTCTTTGTGTCCTAGGTAGGGCGGGCAAGTAGAGGAATAACATCCGTGTCCTTCCTCCAAGGTGTTTCCGCTGTGTTTAGTTTTTTTTTTTGTTGTTTTGTTAGTTTGTTTTTTTTTTGTTGGGATCCCAGCTGAGGTTGAGGGTTGGAACCTTCCCTGTAGCGATGCTCGGTGAGCTGGCTGGCATCACAACCGCGGCGAATTGGGGTCATGCAACAATATGGTGCCCAACGTGGGGCGCCTCAAAATCAATTTTCACCCGCAACAAATTTAGATTCATTGCTGAACACAATACAAGTTTTTACTCGGCTTACTATTTCATAAGGACTACCCTCCGCCGTTTTGACTACCTATTAACAACAGAATACCGACAGACCTGCCTTTTCCACCAGATCCCTACAATTTCGACTAACGTTCTCTTGGCTTTCTGGCCGGCCCATGGCAATAAGGATTTGATGCTGTAAAATCTCACGCAGTTTCTTAATCTGCCTCCTGGTTATCAAGTCGTTACATACTATGATATAAACCGTGGTTGAGTTGAATATAAGAACATTTGTTAAATAAAAAATCGATTTTATCTTCCAAATTCATAATTTTGCTACTTAAAATTTTTTATGTTAAAAAACAAAAATAAACAACTCAAACGTCAAATAGATTTCGAAAATTCGAATACAAAATTATTTACAACATAATAAAAACGCTTCGACATGATTTCCTCATAATGGAAACGCACTTTAAAAGGGCTATTAGACACGCATACTTGTCTGCAGACATGTACGATGGCATACCAAAACTCACTGTCTAATAGCATACGTCAGACATGTATGTTGGTTTTCAAAAATTTTTGATTTTCTGATGTCTGTGGCACACCAACATACACACAACATATATGTGTACTGAAGTATGCCGTCAGCGATCGATAGTGTAATAGCAAAACGCAAAGTATGCCATCGTACATGTCTGCAGACAAGTATGTGTGTCTAATAGCCCTTTAAGTGTATAATGCATTTTACTTTCGTTTACTTTTTCTTTCAGTGTGACAGTGTGCTCCATACAAAAATGAAATTTTAATATTGTTATCACTCTGTGCGAATCAATACAAAATTCCATATTTCAGCCACAATTTTACTAAAAATAAACATTTGTCCGTGCTTATTGTAAAGTTATACATAAAAATTCTTGAATGCTACTGTTGGGAATCTTGTGTTTAGAGATAATAATTTGTTATAGTTGAAACAAATATATTTTCTGTTTTTCTTTAATCAAATCATATTTTGTAAGGTATTACAATACTATCAGGACCACCGTTATCTCATTGTGTTTATACTTTTTTTTTATTGGCTCGAGAAAAGTAGCAAAATAAAAATTTCTTTGTTTAAACATGAAGAAAGCAACGAAAGTATAAATTATCCAGTGCTTTGGTCATAAATCGTTTACAACATTTATTAAACGTGTACCTCTTTATATTTTTAAATTCACACATACATACATATGTTATAATATGGATTTCGTTATATGTAGCATTGATTTTTATTTCAATTCACTAAAAATCGAGTTATGGTATTTAGTATATGACATGGTTTAATTAATAAAATCTTCATAAATATTTGCAGTTAACAGAAACACCAAAATGTTTAGTAATGGTCTTCCCTGCAACTTACCATTTCCTAGCTGCCTAGGCATATCCAAAGACAGTGGAAATGATGAATTGTTACCGTCCAACACTGGTAGCAGAGAACCCGTTATACTAAATGTATACGACATGGTAAGAATAACTGCAGATATACACACTCACATAAGTACATATGTATATCAAGATCCGATCTGCAGATTTCTTTATTCACATATTTTACTAAATATTACAGTATTGGATTAACGAATATACAACTTCAATTGGTTTGGGCGTTTTTCATTCTGGAGTAGAAGTATTTGGAACTGAGTTTGCATATGGCGGTCATCCTTTTCCATTTACTGGCGTTTTTGAAATCACTCCCAGAGATCATGATGAATTAGGAGAACAATTTCAGTTCAGGCAGAGCATACAAATTGGCTGTACAGATTTTACGTATCAGGAAGTTAGACGTATCGTAGAAGAATTGGGTAACCAATTTCGTGGCGATCGATACCACTTAATGAATAATAATTGCAATCATTTTTCTAGTGCTCTTACTCAGGTATTTTATTTTGGTGTCACATCATTTTCCATGACCAGCTTCATTAATATTTTTCAGATCCTTTGTGGCCAAGAAATACCCAGCTGGGTTAATCGTTTAGCTCATTTTAGTTCTTGCGTACCATTTTTGCAAAGATGTTTACCAAAGTGAGTATATATATAATGTTGTGATTAAATTTTTTTATTTATTTGTTGATGGTTAAGCAAGGTATACCAATATATATGCACTTCATTTTATTGTACTAGTAATATTAAACAATTATCTTTAATTTCTTAATAAGTGTTGAAAGTTTGTGCATAAGAAAAAAAGTTTGAAGATTTTCAGAAGTATTATTTAAAATGGGGATATGCAAAATAATTAATTACAGAGCATAACAAATATCTAATTTATAAAATTTTCCAAGAAGATTATTTCGGTGTGCTTATTTCAAAAATGACACTATTTGTGTAATAGCTCTAGTTTTTGATATTTTCCAAACTACAAACGTTTAAGGTAACTGTGAAAAAAATAAAATAAAAATGGCTACAAAGAGAAGACCCTTAAACGGGGTCTTAAACGATCCAGATAATTTCTGTATAATTTGTGGTGAATTTACTTGTGCGTTGTATCGTAAAGCAATCACGGACTTTGTTAAATTCGCGTGTTTTAACTGCTTTGGTGTGAATATTAGCAATTTACGGAGGCCGTGGGTGCCTAATACTGTGTTCCAAAGTTGTGTTATATCTTTCGACAATGGTCAGGTAGAAAAATATGTGATCTTAAGTTAAACACAAACATGATTTGGCTGGAACCTCATATTCATCATGATGATTGTTATTCTTGTGTGGTAAACACTAAGGGCATAAGCTCTGCAAACCGGGATAAGTGGTTATATCCGACATTGACTTCTGCTCAGACGCCTCTTAGACACTCGTCATCAGTGCTAGTACCATCGACATCATCAACATGTTTTGAACCGGAGACGAAGGAAATTGAAGAAGAAAAAACTATTCCAGAGAAAAATCCTCAATCATTCAATCAAAGTGAGTTAAATCACTCAGAAAGGGATCTAAATCTATCAAAATAGCAGTCCAAACTATTGGCATCTCGTCTGAATGAGAATTATCTACTTGAACCAGAAACTAAAATTACATTTTATCGTACTCGTGAAAAAGATTTACTGCCATAATATTCCTCTGAAGGGAATTTAGTTAACTGCAATAATGTTGAAGGTCTTATACAAAAATACAAATCATATCATTCGAGTCTTTATTGATGGCAGTAAATGAAGTGTAAAGTGTGTGCTGTTACACGATGAAAATAAGAACAATTCATACCTGTAGGACATTCTACTTCTATTGAAGAACAATTTGGCAATATTTCTTTAGTATTAGAAAAAATAAAGTATCAGGGAGTCAGCTATTCTTGGTAAGCAAAATGTAAAATCCAACATTAATTAATCACATTCGAATTATATTGTCACCACTTCGTAAAAAACTTATTGTTATGAAGCAATTTGTTGAAGCACTTAACAAAGATGAACAATGTCGAAAAAGTTTCCTGGTCTGAGCAAAGAAAAGTTAAAAGCAGGCATTTTCGATGGACCACAAATTAGGAAAATGATAAAAGACGCAGATTTTGTCGAATCTATTAACGAACTAGAAAAACGAACCAGGCAATGTTTCGTTTCTGTGATTAAAAATTTTCTTGGCAATCATAAATCAGAAAACTTTTTACAATTAGGTAACGACATGTTGTCTAACTTAAAACATCTAGGGTGCAACATGAGTATTAAACTACATTATTTGGATCGATTTCCTGAAAACCTTTCAGATTACAGTAAAGAACAAGGTGAAAGAAAGGTTTCTCAAGGATATTCGCACAATGGAAGAATGTTACCAAGGGAAGTGGGACATACATACATATGATGGCTGATTACTGCTGGAATCTTTGTCGGGATCTTATACAGATACATCATTTAAGAAAATCTTATAAAAAAAAAACATTTATAGCTCAACCACAGTGACAGTTTCAAATAAAGTGGGTAAAATAATCATACTTTTGTAATAATTTTTAACCCACGTGCATATTTAAAACTAGAGCCAGTGGAAAAAAACTAGTGTCATTTTCGTAATCAGCACAGTTAAATTAAATGAAAACAAATAAAAACATATTGGAGAAAATTTATGTGTTGGCCAGTGTTATGTAAAATTGTTCGTTTTTCGTATTTGAATTAAGGGGAATTGAAATGAATTCAATTCAATTCGCCTTGGAAGTAATAACTAAATTATTCTCAACGTAATACTGTCATAAACGTCAACAAAGAAATCACTTAATTTGCAAGAATTCTATGTATGTATGTATATTCTAATTTAAAAATATTTACATAAGATTGTACTTTAACAAGCAATATTGTAGCAAATATTAACAATATAAATTTTTAACATTATAGGGAATGGCTGACTCCAAACGCTTTACAGCAAAGCATAACGGCTATACAAGAACGGGATGATTCCGAGCATAGTCCGCTTTGAAATAGGATACGCTCAGGCAAACAATAATTGAAACATTTCACCAATTTGTACTATATACATACATACTCGTACACTTTACATACATACAATACATTTGCATATAGCAATTTTTTATCTTATATTTTACATTTCAATATTATTTTGTATTTAGATTGACAAATTTTAGAAAATTAATTTATTTAAATTAGCGTTATAATTATAGATAAACAAAAATATGTAATTAACTTTTTAAGATCATTAAAAATTTCTAAAATTATGATCACTTCTTTACGGTTATATTCACGGACAAGGTTCGTACAAAAGAAACAAAAAAATCTTTGAAATAAAAATAATGAGCATTTATAAAAAAAATTAAATATTTATAAACAGTTGATTATTCGACGAGTTAAAAAAACTAATAATATTTATTAAGATTATGTAGATTTATTTTACACAAACGAGTTAATTTTCATTATTTTTAATAGGTTTTACTTAGTAACTTTAGTGCTGAGAAACAATGCAAATAAATAAAACGTAAAGACCCATGATACAAATCTAAAATATGTTAAGATATGATTATTTCGAAGTCGTGATGAGGGGTTACTCTCAAAAGCAAATGCTTTCGAATTGCCATGTAAATAAAATAAGAGTTCGTTAGTATTCTTTTAGAATCGAATTGCCGAGTAACCCTTCTCTGATTCCAGTTTCAAATTAATTATGGACGTTATTAAATATTCTTATTAAGCGTTATAATTTTAAGATCCGAATATTTTTATTCATACCACTGCATTATAAAAACATATTTCATATATTGGATAATTATTATTATATACATATGTACATACCAAGGCATATCAATGTGCCTTGATACATACCAGATTTATTTTCTTAACTTACAATGTACAATATTTACTAAAAATAACTAATTTCTGACGCACATACATACATATATTATGGCAAGCAACATCTTTTTTTTAAATCAGAAAATAAATAGTAAGATTTGTTTTAACGTTTACAACTTCGCATTGCATCTCTAAAGCGGTGTTGTAAATAAAATTTAAATAGTGTATAGAAGAAAATTAAAATATATTCAATTAGATAAATACAAGTACAAAACGAATTCATCTAATATTATTTTGTAGTTTTATTTAATAACCATAAGTCGTTGTCTTCTAAAACCCACCGTAACGCGATTCAAGCAGTAAAGTTGTAACGAAGTGAAAAATGGAACTAATGGAATTATTTTCGGACTTCATGATTATTAGCACAAATTACGCCTATGTACATACATACTATTTATTGTAATTAGAGCTCGGATATTCGCAAGGTAAATTCATATCAGGTAGTCTCGCCAGCTCAGGCGATTTTGTCGCCTTTTTTTCGTACCTTTTAGATGTGATCCAGTTGCTTTCAAGGCGATATGACGTACCAGGTGGTGTTACTAGTACAGCTGAGCTACTTTTTTCTACATTTCCCTTGTAAAATTGAGGTCTATATGTCTAAATTTGCACATACAAGCATGGGGGGTGGATATGTCAAATATTGTTGTAGTTGTTTTAATAGTAACACCACCTGTTATGTGAAGTCGACTTGGTTGCTTTGTTGACAGATTCATTACATATGTATGTAATATGACAGATGTAGGAAGGAAATGTTTTTCAAAGCGAATTGACGCTACCTGCATGAATTTGCCTTAGATATACATAAAAAAAAGTTAATGCCAAGGTGATTATTTTCGCCTCGTTTCGACCTGTCATGAACACGGCACTGCCCATGGTTAACAAGAATTTGCTCGCAAATTTAACAGAGATGCATTGTCTCTGTTTTTTAATTTATAAGACGCCCTGTTGATTTTTTCGAGACGCATTGTTTTGACAGCAATTGAAAGTTTTTGTTGCACATTTTGTTTATGGTGTAAATTGAAAAGCTGATGAAAATTTATACATAAATGATAAAAAATATATAATTTTAAAATGGCTCATAGTGAAAGTTTTCAGCTTAACACATTTCGCAGCTATATTACGATATTGGGAGATTCTAAAGCCACCGACGATAAGAAATTGAGAGCGGCACAAGAACTAAGTGAACATTTTGAAGTGGTTGTGCAAAGTTCGTCCTATCCATCGTTTTTGGAACATTCCCTTAAGGCTTTTATGCATTTTTTGCAAGATGGGGAGCCACAGTTTATACAAGAGTATCAAGCACATCAGGTCTGTACATACATACATATGTATATAAAAAATATAGTTAATTAGATACTAAATAATTTTCTTCCGGCTTTTAGGTGCGAAAGTTAATATTGGAAATGATACACCGACTTCCTATTAGTGAAAACTTAAGGCAACATGTAAAGTCTATAATATCATTAATGCTCAAAATCCTTCAAATTGATAATGAAGAAAATGTTCTAGTTTGCTTAAGAATTATAATAGAGTTACACAAAAATTTCCGGCCATCATTTAACAATGAGGTAAGGACTAACTTCTGCATTAATATAAATATGTACGTTCTTATACGTATCTAAGTTCAAATTGGCTTAAATCTAGCTTAGAAACGCACCTCTAAATATAAAAAACACATAGGAGGATAGAAAAAAAAAAAAAAGACAAAAATTTAATGAGGTTATATTCTCGGAAAATCATAGTTTTCAATTTATGGACCTCTGAAGTTTTCATATAAAACTGATTATTGCGTTGTATTTCTGAATGTAATCGAAAAATGTTCAAACTCTATGTAGGAAATATTTAGCAAGCAACGCTATATCCTGATATACCATAGTGGTTATGCAGAGAATTATATACTAATTACCGCAGTGTCGGCAAATGCCATGGTGGAGAAAATATTTAAGCCCGGCCCAAAGCCGGCTCTGCAGAGAATCTATAATAATTACCGGTGTGTCGAAAAATACCATGGTAAAAAAAATCATTAAGACCGTCCAAAGGCCGGGTATGCAAGGACACATAGTGTATAGCCACTGTTTTATATAAAATCTTCAACTGAGCATAACTCTGGAAATAAGCATCGCCGCCAATTTTTTTATATAATATTTTCTTATAGGTACATACATATCTTAATTTTCTATATTTTGGCCGGAATTCGTGCAGAAATTTATTGGATATTCAGTTTAATATGAAAACTTCAGAGGCCAATAACTCGAAAACTGTTTGTTTCCGAGAATATTACAACATGAAATTTTCGCCTTGTTTCGTTTTCTATTGACTTATGTAATTTTTTTTTATTTGGAGGTGCGTCTCTAAACTAGATTTGTTTCCTGGAATTGTAAACGAAAACCAACTGATTTGCTACCTTTAAAAATTTATTTTACATACATATTTGTTTATTCTTTGCGCCAGTTTAACAAATAATCTATATACCTATATATAAAAGAGTTGCGTGAGTGACTGACTGACTCATTCATCATGGCACAGCCACAACCGCTAAACCTAGAAACTTGAAATTTGGCATGTAAGTTCCTTTTACAGAGTGTAGATCCAATAAGACGGGATTTTTGGAAATTCGAATTTTTAGGGGTAAAAACGGCCGAAAAATTAAATTTTTAAAAAAATCTTTAAAAAAGGTCCCAGGAATATCAAATTTGGAACGTAGGTTCCTTTCAGGACGTAGACTCGAAACAAAATATAAATTTTTAGAAATTCGCACTTTAAGGGGGTAAAGAGCGTCGCGAAAGGGAATATTTTTAAACATGGTCCTAGGAATATGAAATTTGGAATGTAGGTTCCTTTCAGGACGTAGACTGGAACCAAAATATAAATTTTTAGAAATTCGCACTTTAAGGGGGTAAAGAGCGTCCCAAAAGGTAATATTTTTAAAAAATGAAAAATATGTTATTTATTTTTTACATTTATATTCTATTTTATTTGACCTTTTCTTTATATTTATTAGAATGTTTTATTAAGCAATAGGTCTTTTGATTTAATATATACATACATATATAAATATATATATATTAAATCAAAAGACCTATATATGTATATAAAAAATCCGTGTCACTGTGTATGTTTCGAATAAACTCAAAAACGAGTCAACTGATATTCATGAAAATTAGCATATATATGTAATTTGGTCCAAATTAGATGATAGGATAGTTATTATTTAAATTAATGGTCTGGGGGCGGAGGGGCGTGGCAAAATGTTTGTACCGTATACGAAGCTAGACCGCTGGACCGATCCTTCTGAAACTTTGTCAGCATGTTACTCAAACTCCAACATAAATAATAGGAAATTTTTTTTCGTCCACGCCTACTTTAACGCCCATTTTTTAATAATATAAAAATCTAAATGTTTCCGAATAAACTCAAAAACGAGCCAAGTGATATTCATGAAAATTGGCATATATATGTAATTTGGTCCAACTTATATGATAGGATAGTTATTATTTTAATTAATGGCCTGGGGGCGGAGGGGCGTGGCTCTTTATATATATAATTCTACTGTACGTGCGTTGTAACTGAACTCCTCCTAAACGGCTGGACCGATTTGTATAAATTTTTTTGTATGCGTTTGGGTGGCGCCCCGGGTGGTTTAGATTTACAATTCGGTCCAATTGGAAAAAGGGGCGTGGTACCTCCCATAAAAACAACATATTAAAAATCTATTATTTCTGCTCCTGATAACGGTATTTGAACAAAATTTGGTACGTCGGTTTGGTGTGCATTTTTTAAGTGCTGCTGCAAATATGGGCGGGATTGGACAAAGGGGCGTGGTACCTCTCATACAAACCACAAATTAAAAATCTATTATTTCTGCTCCTGATAATGGTATTTGAACAAAATTTTGTATGTCGGTTCATTGTGCATTTTTTTAGTGCTGCTGCAAATATGGGCGGGATTGGACAAAGGGGCGTGATACCTCCCATATAACCCAAAAATTTAAATCGCCATATTTTGGGCATTTTTTGACCTACGTCGATGATATTTGGTACATATTGTATTGGCATAATTTGGAATACGTACCAGAAGAAAAGTGGGTGGGACCACGACCCTTTTTAAGAAAATTAAAAATCGTACTATAGTCTTAACTACTGGACCGATTGCCATTAAATTTTCACAATAGGATATATAAATACTTTTAATTTTATTTTATAACGAGGGGGGTAGCGAAGCACACCGGGATAAGCTAGTATATATATATATATATATTGTTGTTTATATTTATTTTCGATATTTCGCTAACAATTTGTTAGCATCCTCAGGAAAATTTTATAAATTATTTTTATTCAGTGTCCAGTTTGTCAAAGTAAACATATTTTTATAGCAAAAATTTTTGTTTTCAGGTCCAGCAATTTTTGGCTTTAGTGAAGAAAATTTACACGGAACTTCCCAACCATATGAACAAAATATTTGAGCCAGCTCAGCAAATTCGAATAAAAGATTTGAAGGAACTCAATATGGAGCAGTTGCTTTCTGAAACATATGCTATCAAATCAATTCATGTTGAAAATCCTACAGATTCAGTCACATTTCAAATGGTATGTACATACGTAGCAAGGCGATTCAGCACCGCTTTAATTGATTGTTTCTTCTTTTTGTGGGTTTTCTCCAAAATCTTTACAAAAAAATTCATACCTTTTTATAATTTCGTTATCTGTCCTACGGAGAGAGTTTTGCGACTTTCACCCAAAAAATCCCTATTGTTTTTGTGTATTGTTGTTATTTGTTTTTCTTGTATGTATGTACATACATATGTATATTAAATACTCATTGAACAAACTAAAGTTTTATAGATAACGGTATTTATTTATTTACAAAGTAAATTTTGCAAAATATATTTAATAAGGTACCGTGTTTCTAGACTATATGGGCCCGCAACAAAATGAAAATAAATAAATCATCCACAAACACACATCCATACATACATGCAAACATGCATACATACATACATACAGACACATATTCAAGCAGGGTTTAAAAGGAGAACAATTTTTAAATACTAGTCATTGTAAGATCGGCATGTTTGTCAACTAGTCGAACTTGTGTTTGGTTGGACTGGCATATATTTTATTGTTTGGTATGTTTGATATGGCTAGTTTTCATTGAGAAAAAATTGTTTCTGAACAATATATTACAGAGAATTTATTTTCATTTTGTGTGCTAGTAAAAAAATTTTACTATTTGTCAAGTACAAAATTTTTTTTAGAAAACTAGAAATTTATTTGTTATCAGGTAAATATTTTATTAGGTAAATATTTTTCTAGTTTTCACATAAAATTATGTAATATGAGGGGAATTTTTACTAAATATATTAGTTTTTTTAAACACTGTATTCAAGTATTATATTTCCACATGTACATCGTTTTAGTATAATCTATTGCCTAGAGGCATGTTATCGTTACGAGTTTTGCAAGAATTGCCGATCATAGTTGTGCTCATGTATCAAATTTATAAAAATGCTGTACATCAAGAAGTATCCGAATTTATACCACTTATTATGACCACCATTAATCTCCAACCGTCGATGGTTCACAGGTAGGTAAACTCGCATCATTATGTATAGTTTGCCGATGCTGATTAATATTATTTTATTCTCTTAGGAACTCTCAATTTTTCAATAAAGAAATTTTTATTGATTTTATGGGAGCTCAAATAAAAACATTGTCTTTTTTGGCCTACATCGTGAGATTATTCCAGGTTTGATTGTTTACTTATGTAATCTTATATAAGAATATTTTTGTCATTGCAACTAAACCAAAAATTTAACATTTCGTATTGAATTTTAGGAAACAATAATGACACATTCTGCTTCTGTAACAAGTGGAATTTTGAGTTTAATGCATTTGTGTCCTAAGGAGGCGGCACACCTACGAAAGGAATTGTTAATTGCAGCGAGACATATATTTGCTACTGATTTAAGGCAAAGTAAATATAAAGCGTAGTACTCCTTTAATTTCAAGTTTTAAATATAATTATCCACAGAATTCATACCTTCAATTGAACGTTTATTCGATGAAGATTTATTAATTGGTAAAGGTGTTACTTTAGACTCAATACGTCCTTTGGCTTATTCCACATTAGCTGATCTAGCTCATCATGTACGACAAAGTTTAAGTTTGGATGTATTGGAAAAGGCCATAAAATTATTTTCTAAAAATGTTCATGATGAATCTTTGGCCACGGGTATACAGACAATGTCGTGTAAACTATTGTTAAACCTTGTCGATTGTGTTCGACACCACAGTGAAATGGAGCCCCTTAAAGCTCGGAATCTATTGACAACATTGTTAAAAGTTTTTGTTTATAAATTTCAAACAATTGCTAAAATTACTTTACCTAGTATAACACAAAGATTGTAAGTCGTATTGAGAGATTCATAAAAATATTATTCTTTTATTTTATGTTGAAAATAAATTATTCTTTGCAGGAAAACTCAGACTACACCTTCACTCTCTTCACCTTCATCAACGACATCCACTTCTGCGGCGGTATTGGATAATAATAATAAAGACAATATAAGCGTAAGACACCAGACATGGAATGTGTTTTTAGTTATATGAAATGTATATATGTGTATTTGTTTTAGGACACTGCTGCAGACCCGGTTTCTAAAACAAGTTTGATCGGAAATCAAATGCTTTGCTCTCTCAACATCGTGGAATATCGTAGCTTGGTGAAAACATTAGTTGGTGGTGTTAAAACTATAACGTGGGGTTTTCTTAGCTCCAAAGTAAGTTTTTGATTTGGAATTACTTTTTCAATTTGAATTTTCTTATTGTTTCTTCATAGTCACCTTCAGTCGATATTACTAAGAATAAACAGGAGAAGCTCTTTCAACCATATGAAGTCAGTATTTATATTGATCTTGTACATTGGGCGATGGAAGCCTTAGACATTTATTCAATTAACACATCTACAGCTAATCAACTTAAGACATCTGGTATTATTCCGCGAACCAAAGAAGAAAAGGAGGTTCTTGAGCATTTCAGTGGTATCGTAAGTATTGGATCAACACAAAGTTGCATTAAGTAAAGTGAAATAAAAATGCATTTGGAATTTTTTCTAGTTTATTATGATGCATTCTCAAAATTTTCAAGAAATATTCGCCACAACTATCGACTTTATGGTCGAACGGATACACAAAAATCCATCACTACAAATAGTGGCAAACTCGTTTCTGGCCAATCCCACTACATCGCCTTTATTTGCAACTGTTCTTGTTGAATATCTTTTGGGAAAAATGCATGAAATGGGCACAAATGTGGAGAGATCAAATCTATATCTGCGACTATTTAAGCTGGTATTTGGTAGTGTCAGTCTTTTTCCGGTGGAGAATGAACAGATGTTGAAACCTCATTTGCACAATATAGTCAATCAATCGATGGAGTTGGCTCTAACAGCTGAAGAGCCGTATAACTATTTCCTGCTACTGCGTGCTCTATTTCGGTCGATCGGAGGCGGGTCGCATGATCTGTTGTATCAGGAGTTTTTACCGTTGCTTCCAAATTTACTGGAAGGCCTAAATCGTCTGCAGAGCGGTTTTCACAAACAGCATATGAAAGATCTTTTTGTTGAATTATGCTTGACTGTGCCGGTGCGACTATCTTCATTGCTTCCATACTTGCCGATGCTAATGGACCCCCTAGTCTCAGCGTTAAATGGATCAGCTACTTTGGTTAGCCAGGTAGGTGGTAATCTCATTTCATATAAATGTATTAGAACGTTTTAATATTTAAATCTATTAATTTGAATTGATTATGATGATTTCAGGGCTTGAGGACTTTGGAACTCTGTGTTGATAATTTACAACCAGATTTCTTGTATGATCACATCCAACCAGTAAGAGCCGCACTTATGCAAGCACTTTGGAAAACTCTTCGTAACCAAGATAATGCAGCATTAGTAGCATTTCGTGTTCTGGGAAAATTTGGTGGCGGTAATCGAAAAATGATGACCGAGCCGCAAAGCATACAATATGCCAACAGTGAAATTCAGCCTACTGGAGTTGTGACTTACTTTCAAGAGCTCGAAAAGCCCATCGAGTTTCCAATAGATAAAGCGATAGAGGCGGCATTTTCGGCACTCAGTTCGAACGCAACAGACTCGTTTTATCGACGGCAAAGTTGGGAAGTTATACGTTGTTTTTTAGCTGCTTCTATAAATTTAGATGATGAAAAACATACATTGCAAAAGTTTTTCCTACATCCCAGTTTCCTTGAAAATAATATCGTAAATATGCCGATAACTCAAAGTAAGATTGAGGATTATCAGGCAAGAAAAACTCTCCAAAATGCTTTGACCGGAATGTTTGTTGCTTCGGCAACGAAAGATCTTCGGGAATATGTATTTCCGGTAATGGTTGCGGTAGTTCGTCACTACACTATGATTTCAATAGCTCAACAAGCTGGACCATTTCCTTACAAACAGTACTACACCGTCAATGGTATTGATCCATTGGTATTAATCGATGCACTGGCCATATGCATGGGTCACGAAGAGAAAGAATTATGCAAACCGGGACAACTGTGTATAGGTTTAATTTTAGATACAGCAGGTAATATTCTTGGTGGTAAAGAGAGGGCCTGTCGTTTACCCTTGATGCAGTATTTAGCAGAGAAGATGACAGCATTATGTTATGAAAGGCCATGGTATGCCAAAGTTGGTGGATGCAAAGCCATTCAATTTTTGTACCAACACTTCTCTTTGCGTTCCCTCTATCAACATCTATTTTCTTTTGTAAAAGCATTTATGTTTGTATTAATGGACCTGGAAGGAGAAGTGTCGAATGGTGCCATTTATACAGCAAAAACTAATTTAAGGTCTTTGCTCGATCTGTGCATGGCACCAAAGGAACAAGAAAACGATGAAATCACTACAATTAAGAATAAAGCCATATATGATGTCATTCATGAACTGGTGAGACAAGTAACAAGTCCAAACACTTTGGTCCGGCAAGAATCAATGGCATCACTTAAGTATATAGCGACGCTTCAAAATCGTACTGTCTCTGATGTTATGGACCCACACAAGGAAGTGCTGGCCGATATTATACCACCAAAGAAACATTTGCTTAGACATCAGCCGGTCAATGCCCAAATTGGTTTAATGGAGGGCAACACTTTTTGTACAACTTTAGAACCTAGACTTTTCACAATAAATCTGACAAACAGTTATCACAAGCTGTTCTTTCACGAGTTAATTACACTATCGGAAGCTGAGGACTCTACACTCATGAAACTTGATTGTTACAAAAATGTTACAAATTTAGTACCACTCCGTATAAGTGCATTGAGGGCATTGGCTGCTTGCCACTATATAACAGACACACAACATAAAGACAAAATTATCAACATTTTATTCAAATTAATGGAACACAAGAAACCGGAGCTCCAGGAGGCGGCGTTCAAGTGCATGAAACGATTCAATGCTGGCATACAAATCGACAAAAAGGAGATACATAATTGCATTAGACCGTTACTATTGACTTTGGGAGATCACCGCAACCTAACATTGACAGCGACTAAACGTTTGTCCTTCTTTACTCAGCTATTTCCTCAAACATTCAATGAGAAATTAAGCGAACAAATCTTACAGCTCTGTCGAAAACTTTTAGAAATTTCTATTCAAATTTGCAAGCAGGGGCAACAAGGTGGAAACTTTTTTGCTGCCATCAGAGGAGGAGAATATGAACAAAAAGTTGTTTGCTTGATAGAAATGTTTCATCAAATAACGGCTGCTACTCCAAAATACATAGAAAATTTATGTCAATTGGTTTTGCAAACGGAAAAGAATCTAATGATTGAATCTTCTTCACCATATAGAGCACCGCTTCTTAAATTTCTATTGCGATTTCCAAATGAGACAGTTGATTATTTCCTCTCTGATGTCTATATTATTGATGATCAATGGAATCGTTTTTTTATTCACATACTAAAGCATAAAGACGGTCAGCCATTCCATAATGTTCTCAAGACGCAGTCATACATTAATTGCCTGATACGACTCATAAGTGGCAATCAAATTGATAGCAGCATTATGACCGACAATCACAAGCAGGAAGCTCAAGAGCAAGCAATCAAAATAGTATATACAGTAATGGAGATCGATGATCAGTGGATAGCAACGCAAACGGAATTGATAAATTGCCTTAAACATTTGTGGCAATTTAACTTGAGCAACAGTTGCCATGAGAACGTTATCAGCTACAAGTGGCATTTGGTTGGAAAGATTTTGTTAAAATATTTCTCACTCAACACAAACGAAATTGAATTATTGTTTCAATTGTCGCGAGCCTTGTGTTTGCATTTTATACCCGACTTTTATTTCCTAAGAGACTTTCTGCAAAACACTGTCGCTCAAAGTTACACGGTCTACTGGAAGCGTCAGGCATTTTTCTATTTTGTTGAAAATTTCAACAATGTATCGCTGTCGGAAGAGTTGAAAGCTAAAATTATAACTTCAATTTTAGTGCCGTGTTTCGTTGCCAGCTTTGATAAGGGTGAAGGCAATAAACTAATTGGAGCACCACCTACGCCTTTTCAAGAAGACGACAGTAACATTGTTTCCGTGTTTATAAGCAAAGTTTTTGATCCCGATAAACCATACGCCAACGACGATGCTGTCCGAATAGCTTTACTTCAGTTTGCCTGTCTTCTGGTCGAAAGAGCCTCTCAGCACATACATGATGGTGATGCTAACAATAAGAGACAAGGCAACAAATTAAGACGCTTGATGACATTTGCTTGGCCTTGCCTATTGAGTAAAAATTCCGTTGATCCAACAGCACGTTATCATGGCCATTTGCTCTTGGCTCACATAATTGCACGACTGGCAATACACAAAAAGATAGTTTTACAAGTATTTCATTCGTTATTGAAAGGTCATGCTTTGGAGGCAAGGCCAGTAGTACGTCAGGCACTAGATGTTTTGACACCAGCTATGCCACTTCGAATGGAAGATGGAAATACTATGCTTACGCACTGGACGAAAAAGATAATTGTTGAAGAAGGACATTCTATGCAACAGCTATTTCACATTTTGCAGTTAATTGTCCGACATTATAAGGTATTTTTACGTTTTAAATATGTTTTCGTTTTAACAAATGTACATTAAGGTGTTTTGCTGTATCCAAAATTATTAAAAAGCTTTTCTTCACAGAAGGTCGGTTAGCCAGTTGTTAAATATGTAGAAGCTTTTAATATCCTACAAAATGACAATATACTGAATTTTAATTACAAAAAGATAAAGATATTCTCATTTTTCAAGATTTATCGAAAAAATACTGCACAATTTACTTACATACAATATACAATTTTATAATAGTTGGCCAACTAGAAGAATTTTTAAATATAAATGCAGTTAGAAAATACTATTTACATTTTTGTGCGTATCCAATGATCATTTCATTAATCATAATATTTATAGTTAATCAATATATGGTGAAGTTATGCGTAAACAAACATGTACAAACGCAAAACAATTGATAACGTCATCTTTCTCTTCGGATCTGTTGGAAATAACTGGCATCCCGATTCGGAAGAACAATTGTCTGACAGTTTCTTAACAACTATTCCACCACTGTTCTATATAAAATCTTTAAGTGAACTTCGAAAATGGGAAAGTTTTCCCCGCTAAAAAAGTACGAGGGAGAGTTCAAAATTTTGAAGAGAATTAATTAATGATTTATCAAAAATCGATAAAAGTTTATTAAATGCAAAACATGTGAAAATGGCAAAAGTTAAAAAAAAAATTCGCTACAAATTGCAAATTTTCATACAAGCCACAATTTTTATTTCAAATCTGCAAAATATGAACCAATGCATTAGTTAAAATGGCTAAAATTAATTCGACCCGATTTCCATCACACCTCAAAGTAGTTGATTCGATTTAAGTCTTCATTTTCATTTCAAATCGAATCTATTTCTAACATATACCTGCATCACGGGGTCCTCACCCTTGTCATATATTGTTGTGTTATTAGTTTATGACATATGACTTTATGACTACAGTGTGAATACCCCAAATGTTTTTTTTTTATATATCATCTAAAAAACATTAATATTTTCTCAAAATTATACTCAAAAAGTAATCTACATAAGTAAAATTGAATGCTTAAAACTCGAAATATTTACTTATTTTGAACATGTTCATATTTTTGCTTCTTACGTATTCCCACATTTGTTTAAATCAAAAAGTGCAAATACAGGTAAAATGGCAAAGACTATGAAAAAATTACGTTCTGATAAAAAAAAATGTTAAAAGTACGTTTTTTTTTAGTAAAAGACAATGACAACTATGTATGTATAAATTTTCTAGAAGATTGCAATACAAATATCCTAAAAATACCAAAAAAAACAAATTGTCAAAAAATATTTTTTTTTTTTTAGATAAATTTTATTATTTATTGAATCTTCAATATTAATTGAAACATCAATAAGTTGTTCAAATCTTAAATCTAAAAAAGTTAAATATATATTTAGCCAATGCTAAACAAAATTTTTATTTTCAACGGTTGTTTTTTTTGTTTTTTTTTTTGTTTTACATCTCTCGTGTACGGCTGATAGAAAGAGTATCCCTCCTATTAAGCCTGGTGTGGCCTCTATACTCTAGAATTTTTAATGTATTTTTTCGCGTGTTTAGAAAATACTGTCTTAACTAACGGAACATCGAGATCTTTGTGAATTCGATGATTTCGGATATATATGGGCTGCTCTTAGTTTCATTTGTACCAACTTTGCGTCTATGTGTGATTTCCATGTTAAACGACGATCAAAATGAACGCCTAGATATTTGACTACAGTGTGTTGCGGTATAGTCTCGGTGTTGATTTGTATAGGCGGGCATGTTTCCCTGCGTAACGTAAAAGTGACGTGTACACATTTCTGCTCATTAACTCTTATCCGCCATTGTTTTAGCCAAGTTTCCAGTTTTGATATATACCCTTACAAATTCCGGGAAGCTTCAACAGGATTTTCATGAACGCTTAGAAAAGCTGTATCATCAGCAAATGTTGACGTGTGAATGTTACTGCTTAACGGTAAGTCAGAGGCATATATTAAAAAATGTAAGGGACCGAAGATGCTGCTTGGGGAACTCCGGCTTCGATCGACAGCCTTCCCTAACTACAAATTTTCGTTCTATTAAATAGGTTTTTAAAAGCTTGACGATATTTGCGGGTAGATTTCGTGTTAATTTGTGGATAAGACCTTCGTGCCATACTTTATCGAAAGCTTGTGAGACATCAATAAAGAGCGCAGAGCAATATTTCTTATTTTCAAAGGTGTCTCTAACTACGTTCACAAGTCAGTGAGTTTGTTCAATTGTGCTATGTTGTCTGCGAAAACCGAATTGATGATCTGGAATGCATCCACTTCTAGTCACTATAGGCATCAGCTTGCTCATATACAGCTTTTCAAATAGTTTTGAAATGTTGGGCAATTATCTAATAGGCCGATAGGATTCAACCTTCGTATGATCCTTGCCGGGCTTTGGTATTATAATAATCATCGAAACCTTCCATTCTATTGAATAGTATTACAGCCGTAAAATACCATTAAAAATGAATAGTATTATTATTTTTTTTTTCAATGTATGGCAATTCCTGAAGCATTTTGTTGCTTACTTTGTCGACACATGGGGCTTTTTTGGTGTTAAGACTAATAATGGCCTTTTCAATCTCCATAATGTTAAATCTGAGCGGTATTTCTGGTAAAGAGAGGACTGGTGGCAGTTCAACAATATCAGCAAAAATATTTGGGGTAAATACTTTTTCTAAGTGTTTAACAAAAAGAGCGCCTTTTTTGTCATCAGTTCTTGCCCAGTCACCATTCGAAACTCGTAAGGGAGTTTTGCATATCACTGGCCTTTTAAGTCCTCTGGCTGCACGCCACAGCGAATAATCTGTTTGTGGTGTTGCACCGAGTTCTTGCTGAAATTTTTGCAGCGAAGCTGTTTTTTGTGTTTGCAAAACTTTTCTAAGCTGCTTGGTACACTCCTTAAGCCTTAATTTTAGCTGAGGCGATCTGTAACGTTGCCATTCTCGTCGAGCTCTCCGTTTTTAAGTCAATAGCCTTTCTATATCTGCGCAAAAAATATTGTTAAATCTCGCTTGCTGATTTGCTGAATTGAAGAAGCATTAAGAGCAGCTTGTTTAGCATGTGCTTCAAACAACCTAATAGAATTTTCTATGTCAGTAGGTGTTCTTAATGGCATATTTTCCGTGCAATGAGCACTCAAATATTTTTTGCATTTCAGCCAGTTAATACGTGCAGATGTCAGCGGTAAATCGCATGTTGATGTTGCAGTTGTGTGTGAGTAAATAGTGATAATAGTAGGCGAGTGATCTGAAGACAAATCCAAAGATGCTTCTACTTTAATCATTTCGCTGGCCACACCTTTCATAATTCCAAAGTCGATAACATCAGGAATTTTTTGTCGATCCATTGGTCAATATGTTGGCTGACCACTTGAAACTACATTCAAACCCATTTTTGAAATTGTGTCAAACAAAACACGACCCTTAGGACTGATTTGTCAAAAAATGCGAAAAAGTACGTTTTGTTCTGCGGCTTCTCATATATTCCTCCATTTTTAGTTTCTCTTTGGTTCTCAGAATACTAGATCTGGACAAATTTTCCAAAAGTAGTTTAAAATTATAGCATGTTTGTCCAGAAGCAGCTAGCAATTTCAAAATATTATTTTATTCGTATTATACGGACGTTCAAGGAAAATTAATATAGTCCTGACAACTTTACAGTACGAATTTAAGATTCGTTATTCGATGTTCAGCAGCCGTCCTCGAATACGACGACTCATAATAATGCCAAAAGCTATTTGAAACCGTTTAACATGTTTGTAGTTACGGGTTTTCGAATATTCTAATGTGTTAAATACGATTACGTCGTTTAGAAAACTTCATTAGAAATACATTTTAGAGAGTACATCTTTGTTTATGTATTCATTAGGTTTATTTTCCCGTACGACATCAGTTAGTTACGCATTTGGTTAACTACATGCAACGACTGGGATTTCCTCCAAATGCTTCATTGGAACATAAAAAGCTATCCGTTGATTTGGCGGAGGTGATTATCAAATGGGAGTTGCAGCGCATTAAAGATGACGAAAGTGAAAACAAACTTTTAAACTCTGCTATTGACGACGAAGTGGATGAAAAGTCTGCAATTAAAAGAACATCAAGTGAAGACTTCAATGAACCCCAACGAAAGAAATTACAAACAGACAGCAGCAGCATTCGTGGCGGCAGCAGTATGATTTAATAAAATTAAAAAAATAAATATATAAAATTTGCTATTTTATTTCTCTTATAAATGTATATTTTAGATGCGAGCGAAACATCTTTGAGTTCTAAAGTTGATGAGAGCAGTCGCTCAATTGGTAAAGTTCACTGCGACACAGTTTTGAATTTTCTCATAAGACTGGCATGTCAAGTTAATGACAGCCAACCAACCATTCTCAATTCAGGAGATAATTTATCCCGAAGGTATTTTCATTGATATATTTTATGGGATTTTTGTTTGAAAATAACAAAAAGTAGGAGCGGTAAATGCGATGCTATTAAAGTTGAAAATTTTTCAGATGCATAATATTACTGAGAACCGCAATGCGACCAGATGTATGGCCACAACCTTTTGAATTGAAACTTAATTGGATGGATAAGATTTTTGCAACCATCGAGTCCCCTCATACAAACATTAATAATATTTGTACAGCTTTAGATTTTCTAACATTTTTGACCAATATTATGAAACCAGATCAACTATTGGCCATAATAAGACCGATTCAAAAGGGTCTCTCAGCCTGCATCATACATCAAAATACAAAAATTGTACGTCTTATGCACGTACTCATTACACGTTTAATGACCATCTTTCCTCCGGATTCCCAGCACAAAAATGAAGAGCTAGAGATTTTATACAGTGCTATAAGCAAAATGATTGTGGACAATCTAACATTGTACGAGAAGAGTCCACAGCCTAATCCGTCATCACTATTTGGAACGCTGATGATTCTAAAGGCCTGTTGTGCCAACAATCCCGAGTATATTGATCGTTTAATGCTGCAGTTTATCAGAGTATTGAATCGCCTTACTAAAGAGCACATCTCACAACAAAACAATACACAACCGTCGTCAGCTAATCCAACAACGGAAAATAATCACTTGTCCTTAGAATTGTTGATCTTATCATTGGACATGATTAAAAATCGCATTGTAATAATGAGCGTTGAGGTGCGTAAACTTCTGATTGGAAGCATTATAGTTAATTTAATTGAAAAGAGCATGGATGCGAAAATAATGAAGTGCATTATAAAGATGTTAGACGATTGGATTAGAGTAAAGGAACAAAATTCTATAGTTCAGATACCATCGATACGTGAGAAATCGGTTTTACTTGTGAAACTTATGCAGTATGTTGAAAAGAAATTCTCGGATGAAAGTGAACTTCATGTACAGTTTTTGGAAATGATTAACTACATATACAGAGACGAGTACTTAAAGCAAACCGAATTGAGTGCAAAACTTGAAGGTGCCTTCTTAACAGGCCTAAGAAGTCAAAATCCGGCAATTAGATCGAAATTCTTTGAGATTATTGATGCATCGATGAGAAGACGTTTACATGATCGTCTCTTGTATATTGTATGCTCTCAGGCGTGGGACTCCATTGGAACGCATTATTGGATAAAACAATGCATCGAATTATTAGTTTTAACAGCCAACACAATGACCCCGATACATAATGCAAATGATATGCACAAAATTCCCAGCATAACATCAATAATTAATATGGGTGACAATGAGGAGAAAAGCCAGTTTGTAATATACACTTCCTCGCAGACAGACTGTATGGATATGATGCATGGCATAGATGATAAAGATGAAGAGTTCGATGTCGATGTCAATTTGGAATTCATAAACACACAGCCGGATCAAGTAGACAGTGAACGCATGCTTCCCGCCCGAAAAACAAAAATATATAAATTAATTCATCGTCAAATAGAGTTCTTGGAAATAAATCGAAAAATCCGAACGGACCAACTTTTGGTTGCAACTTCACAACTCTGTCACATGGATACTAGTCTGGCAGAAAGTGTGTGGCTTTCAATATTTCCTCGCATATGGTCAATATTCAGCACAGATCAGCAGCACACAATTGTAAAGGAGATTATACCCTTTCTGGCATCCGGAACAAATATCATACAAAAGGATTGTTCACCCAGTGCTATAAACACGTTCGTTGAGGGACTGACTCAGTGCAATCCTAAAATTTATATACCTCCAAATCTTTGTACTTATTTGGGAAAAGCTCACAATTTGTGGCATCGCATGACTCTAGTACTGGAGGAGATGGTGGCAAAACAAAGTGTCAATCACTCTGGTTCTTTTATGGCAGAATATAGCGACCAGCAACAGCAAGATAGCAATGGGAATCAAACGTCTCTACACGATTCATTGTCTCAAATGTATTCAGCCATGCATGAGGAGGACTTGTGGGCTGGTTTATGGATGAAATATGCCCAGTATTCTGAAACAAATGTTGCCATATCCTATGAACAAATGGGATTCTTCGAGGAGGCTCAAGGTGCATACGACTTGGCAATGTCAAAATTCAAAGAGGACTTATCGAATGGAATTTGCATTTCTAATATGAATAGTGAAATAATGCTATGGGAACATCATTGGATAAGATGTGCCAAAGAACTCAATCAATGGGATATACTGCTCGACTATGCCCAGACTAACCGTGAACAACATGAAGTTCTTATTATGGAAAGTTCTTGGCGTGTACCAGATTGGAGTCTTATGAAGAAAGCTTTACTTAAAATCGAACAAGCTTATTCAAAGCAGTTCGGATACAAAGTTAATCTCTACAAAGGATTTTTAGCAATTCTCCATTCTGAAGAAAGACAATTGTCAACTGTTGAGAAATATGTAGAAATATCTTCGGGCTTGTGCATTCGTGAGTGGGGAAGATTGCCTCACATCGTATCCCATATACACTTGCAATATTTGCAGGCTGCTCAACAAATAATAGAACTACATGAGGCCAGTCAGATACATCAGGGTCTATTGCAATCGCGCAACACGTCGCTGCATGATATGAAAGCAATTGTAAAGACTTGGCGAAATCGTTTGCCAGTTATAGCTGATGATCTGTCGCACTGGTCAGATATTTTCACTTGGCGGCAACATCACTATCAGATCATCACTCAGCATCTGGAACAGCAATCAGATCAAGGAAACACTATGCTTGGTGTACACGCATCAGCACAAGCAATTATTTATTTTGGAAAAATATCAAGGAAACACAATTTGACTGGAGTGTGTCAGGAAACGCTATCACGTATATACACTATACCATCCGTTCCAATTGTCGACTGTTTCCAGGTATATTATTACAGTCACACACACACAACTCACACAAGTTATTTTGTATTTAATTTTACTTTCATGACAGAAAATAAGGCAACAGGTCAAATGTTATATTCAGACAGCGTCATCAGCTGGTCGAAATGATCTTAATGAAGCTTTGGAAGTTATTGAATCGACTAATCTTAAATACTTCACTGCCGAAATGAATGCGGAGTTTTATGCTCTAAAGGGTTTGTTGTTAGCAAAGATTGGCCGATCAGAAGAGGCTGGAAAGGCATTTAGTGCAGCAGTACAATTACATGATGGCCTCACAAAAGCGTGGGCCATGTGGGGTGATTTTATGGAGCAAATGTTCCTGCGCGACAAACAAATTACACTGGGCGTCAGTGCACTAACCTGTTACTTACATGCTTGCCGACATCAAAGCGAAAGCAAGACTCGAAAGTATTTAGCCAAAGTATTATGGTTTCTGTCTTACGACAATGCTACCAACACATTAATGAGTACTCTCGAGAAATATGTTGTTGGAGTGCCGCCATTGTACTGGCTTCCATGGATACCACAACTTTTGTGCTGTTTAGTACAATATGATGGGAGTGTTATACTAAATCTGTTAAGCCATGTAAATTATTGCACAAAGAAAAAACAAGCATACAAATAAGAAATTTTACATTTTCATAATTCAAATAATTATTTACAGGTTGGGCGTTTGTATCCACAGGCTGTTTACTTTCCCATTCGGACTCTTTATTTAACATTGAAAATCGAACAACGCGAAAAACACAAGACGGCTGAACAGGCCTCGGGAAGACCTCAAAATCATGTAAGTTTTCCAAGAAGATCATTTACATATACATATTCTATTTGGCATTGTTAAAAGTTATTGAAAAGTGACATGATCGAGAGTAATACCAAAGCCTATAGATTTATAAACATATTGCACTCGAAACATTTTAAGCAAACAGAAATTGTGAACTTCTTTTGATGAGGGGGATTATCTTTTAAGCCAATGTAAGTGCTTTGAAATTGATAAAAAAAAATAAATAAGAATTTTTAATTTCAATTAAGCGATTTTTTTAATTACACAGTGCGCTCTTATCCGATTTCGACTGCATTTCAGTTTACACATTCTTACATCTTAGCGCATCAGCACCGCTTTCTCGCTCAAAACCTTGTTATGTAAAAACCGTTTAACTTTTTTATGATATGCATTTACATACATAAATACAACAATAACTTCACTTATGATAATTGAGAAATTATTATTTTTAGGCTTATGTTCAGTTTTATTGAATTAATGGAAATTCAAATTACTAAGAGTTTTTATTTGTGAAAACATTAGTATATCCAATCAGACTAGCAGAACGTATCAGTATACCGCTACACCTCTTATCAGCGTTCGTTTGTCCATTTTTACAACTTATGTAAAGTTTTCAACAGAAATAGAATACGAGAATTAGTATAATTTTCTTTTTATTAAATTTTTACATGTTGAAACAATTTTTCGGTAAGCCTGAAATTTTCCTCTCAAAATCGCTCTCATTTGCCCAATTTCCAAGTACGCGAGCGCTTTTTGAGCAGATGTTTCATAAGACAGCATTTAGGCTAGCAAAGTTTACTTTGCAAATTTTTAATTCAGCTGGAAGAAAGACAGAAATAGAAAGTATTCTCGTCTCTGTCTTTCGCCTAGGTGAATTAAAACTTTGCAAAGTAAACTTTTCTAGTCTAAATGCAGTCTTTTAAAAGTTTTAATTCAGCTAAAGGCAGTATAAAGTTACGTTCACATTTATTAAATATTTGTCCAAAAAAACC
The DNA here is from genome assembly GCA_947311025.1 of Lypha dubia. Taxonomy (NCBI): domain Eukaryota; kingdom Metazoa; phylum Arthropoda; class Insecta; order Diptera; family Tachinidae; genus Lypha; species Lypha dubia. Next base: position 790,024 of record OX371264.1, on the reverse strand, counting down.
CAACCAATAGTTTTGCTTAAGAATAGTCTCATGAACCTTGTTTTTTATGTTACAAAATAAAATTAATTATTCTGCAAAGAAGTATTTTTATACAGTTTTTAAAGAATGCGAACCAATAATTAAAAAACATATTGGAAATAAATGAAATAAACTATTAGTTTGTTTCTTGGTCGCCTTTTTTTTTCGACAAATATTTGATAAATGTGAACGAAGCTTAAAGAAACAGGCCTCCTATTTATTGTTTGTTGTTGAGAGCGTTTTTTCTCACGTTCTCGATTTAAAACACTCAGAATGAGTGCCATGTATGTATTCATAAAATTTTTAAACACAAAAAATTAAACAATAATTAGAAAGCATTTTAAAGTTACTGTCACAAAATAACTTTTGCCTTTTTATTTGACAGCGTTTTTGCCCGAGATGTTGCCTAGATAAAAAAAATTAAAAAAAAAAATCCCCTAAAGCTAAATAGGAAAATGATAATTTATTTTTTTGACATTTTGTTTTAGCTCCAGTTTTGCAGAAGTTTTTCACTTTTAGCTGTGCCATTTTGTACTGCATTAAAAATTGACCCAAGTAAAAAATGAACAACAGCTCTAAAATTCTGTAAAAGCAAAAAGTTTTAGAGCGTTTTTTTTTTAATTTTTTATGTAATTCTTCCTATTTTTGTGCATGGCTTGTACCGTCATACATTTCTGTTTTAACATACATACATATTTCCATTGCTATTCAAGCAGAGCAAACCAAAAATTAATATATTGTTATTTTTATAGGCTAAAGTTTTTAACATAATGTTCGTAATATTTGGGGAGGGATTGTTAATATTTCAAGAAACAAGGTACATTTTTAACATCCAACATCATTTCAGATTTCAACATACACGGCTGAATAAAACAAACGTTGTCAATGGTTGATTTCTTAAAAATTTCATAAAAACGGGTTTGAATTCAGAAAAACTGCATCTAAAATATATTACGAGTGAGGGTGGTGTTGGCTGAAGTGGTTAGCTCGTTGACTACTAAGCAAACAATGACGTGAGGCCTGGGTTCAAACCCTGGCCAGAGCAAGTCAATCAACATCATTAATTTCTCTAATGTAAATTAGTGAGACATTGTATTAATTGTTGTCGGACTATTTAAGCGATGAAGGCATAGCACTGGTCACTAAAACCTGTTCCGACAGCGATTGATGCTGTTCCTTCGTCGGTTAGCAGAAACATCGGCGAAGTAAATAAAAAATTAATAAAATGCCTGCTTAACAAAGTTAATGCGTCTACCTAACACCGAGGCGTTGTGCCCTGCTATAAAAATTAACATAACGCGCAAAGCAGAGTTTTAAAAGAGTTAAGCCTTCTACATTTTCAACATCTATCTTCTCTACTCTATCCCTCTCTCTGAGTTCCGGTACAATGCACTGCATACGTAGCGGTCATCCCCTGAGTGTTGGTCCTAATTAAAATAAAAAAAAAATATATCATTTATTACTAAAATATTTCTGTTTATTTTATGAACTATGCGCCAAAATAATAATAAGCTGAAAGCTGGAGTTTGTGAAATTTATTAATTTTTTTCTATTACATAAAAAGCAGCCAAATTTGGAAAACAATTTGAATCAAGTTTTCACCAATACCAGCAGCACATCCTCTTCTGGACCTTCATCGGTAAATCCTATTAAGGCTACTCCGCCAATGTGGCGATGTTCTAAAGTTATGCATGTTCAAAGGGAAATACATCCCACGATACTAAGTTCGTTAGAAGGTATCGTCGATCAGATGGTGTGGTTTAGAGAAAGTTGGACTGAAGAAGTATTGAGGCAATTGCGACAGGGTTTAATCAAATGCTACGCCATTGCCTTTGAGACAAGAAGTACGGTTAGTGAAGCCACTATTACCCCTCACACATTGCATTTTGTTAAAAAATTGGGTTCAACATTTGGCATTGGTATTGAGAACATCCCCGGATCGGTAGCCTCATCATCTTCGAATTCGGCGGCATCCGAGTCATTGGCTCGCCGGGCCCAAGTTACTTTCCAAGATCCCGCTTTTCAAATGATGAAAGAACAATTTACACGCGATTTTGATTTTACAAAGCCCGATTCTATGAAACTTCACAATTTAATAACAAAGCTCAAATCGTGGATAAAGGCTTTGGAAATAAAAGTAAAAAAGCTGCCAACTTCCTTCTTAATCGAAGATAAGTGTAGATTTTTATCGAACTTTAGCCAAAAAACTGCTGAAGTTGAGTTGCCTGGCGAATTTCTCATACCTTCTTCCTCCCATTATCACATTCGCATTTCTCGTTTTATGCCGCGGGTGGAAATTGTACAAAAAAATAATACAGCTGCTCGACGTTTGCACATAAGAGGTACGAATGGCAAAATATATCCATATTTAGTTGTAATCGATACGGGACTGGGCGATGCCCGTCGTGAAGAAAGAGTTCTGCAATTGCTGCGCATGCTCAATTACTACTTGGAAAAGCAAAAGGAGACAACACGACGTTTCCTCAATATCACCGTACCACGCGTTGTCCCAATTTCACCGCAAATGCGTTTAGCCGAAGACAATCCTGCTAGCATTTCTTTGTATGAAATATACAAGAGTACTTGTGCCAAAATGGACGTCGAGCATGATCTGCCAATTATGAAGTATTACGAACGATTATCGGAAGTGCAATCTCACGGTGCGCAAATAACGCACGGAATGTTACGTGACATATTCCAGGAGATTCAAACTAAAATGGTACCAAAGGCACTTTTTAAACAATGGGCCATTAAGACGTTTGTATCTGCTACAGATTTTTGGCAATTTCGTAAAATGGTACGTACTCCCTTCCACACATACTTGTGTACATATAGAGTGGCGTATCTCGAATTTTCGTTAATTTACATGAGGATGAAGAAAATTCAAAATGAAAATTAAAATACTTGCACACAAAAATAAATTTTATTAACTACCCATAAATCAAACCATTATTTTCAAACAAGACTTACAATTTCGAAAAATTCAAGATACGTCTTCTATGTATTTCCTCTGTTTAATATAATTTTTATTTTTTTATTGCATTTGCTACTCAATTTTAATGCCAGTGTTATCGTTTTATTATAGTCAGCCTTATCGTGTTTGGCGTTTTTCGGCTACGCCAAGTACTAGATTAATGAAAAATCTGGCGTTTGTCTTTTATCTAGTACTTGGCGTAGTCGAAAAACGCCAAACACGATAAGGCTGAGTATTTTTAGTTTTTATACGATTCCAGGTAGATTTTGTTTTAACATTTTCCACTAAACATCTTTTAAAATGTCAACAATTGCTGAAAATCATTAAAAATTCCATTGCATTTTAACTTCGATTCCATGTAATTGTCATTTTGGTCAGTCAGTTTGTCACTCTTGAAGTCCCATTTAAAAGCATTTAAAAAAAAATACCGGGAGTGAAATGGAAAAAAAGAATATATTGGTGACTCTTTTCGAAAATTAAATGAAAGTTACATTAAAAACAAAAACAAAATTGCATAAATTTCAAAAATATCTTCTTGATTATAAACAAACTTTACAGTTTAAAAAAAAAAAGAGATTATAAAAATTTTCGACGCATTTTCAAGAATATCTGCCAATAATTGAATATGGAATTTCATGAACATGGGTTTGTTTCGATAAGTGGGTTTTTAATGACTATTTCACTGCAACCTACAAATTTAAAAAAAGACAATATTCTTTTTATTCGTTTTACTGGTCACGTCATGGCAAGCATAGAAATAATTTCGAAACATTGTTATTTGCTTTAAATAAAATATTTTCGTAAAAGTTCACGTATTAGACATTTGCCGTTTTCGAAATCGCACATCCGAATTATGGCTGACTAATTTCAAAATCTATCAATACAAAGTTTGTATATAGTTATGCAACGGCATTTACATCGTGTACATATACGAGTACAAAGTTTCTAAATATTGCACCAACTTTGAAAGCGATGCCTTGATGGCTTGATACAAAGCAAAATAATGAAAATACAAGAATTTAATATTGCATAAATAATATTTTTGCAAATTCTTAATTAAATTAATTAATGTAAAGACATGCAAACATAAATACTAACATAATTACATACATACAAATGTATGTGTATCTTTCTTTTTTTTTCATTTTATGCAGATGACGCTCCAAATGGCTCTAGCTTTCCTTTGCGAATATGCTTTACATTTGACGCGTTTAAATACAGACATGATATACATACACCAGGATTCAGGATTAATGAATGTTTCCTACTTTAAATTCGATATTAATGATGAAAAAGAGGAGTTGGATCATAATCGACCTGTACCGTTCCGTCTAACGCCGAATATTGCTGAATTTCTTACAAATATTGGCATTTCGGGACCCTTGTCGGCTGCTATTATTGCAACAGCACGATGCTTCGTGCATCCCAACTACAAACTTTCATCTATTTTACGAACAATTCTTCGAGATGAAATTATTGCTTTGCATAAAAAGCGTATGCGCGACAATAAACCCATTGATGCTATGGATGATGGAACAGCGGATGCCAACACAACTGAAAATATGATCCGGTTGGTGAATAAGGCTGTTAATGCAATATTGAATCGTTTAACAACGATATCTTATTTCGATAATATAGAATCAAAAAAAATTTCTATTCTATTACAACAAGCAACAAATCATGATAATTTATGTCGTATGGATCCTGCTTGGCATCCCTGGCTTTAAAACCAACGTACATAGTTTTTTATAAGTTTCTCATTCAATTATATTTCAATATAGTATGTATGTAGTTTATTAAGGAAGTAGCTGCTGATGTGTGTGTATTTGTAACTTACTTACACAACACGTTCGTACAAAAGTTGTGTACGTACATAATTAAAATGACAACTCGAAAGAATACTATAGAAAAAATAAAGAAGAAAAACATTTATTAATAAAATAATAACTCAAAATCAGCATGTTTGTTCATAGAATTCATTTAGGGAAAACGTAACGAAATTGCTTGTTCGAAAACTGTCTATTTTCGTTTAAAATTAAAAATTATCTACCGTTAATGTGATTTTAAAAGCACAAATTATGTACAATGTATGTAGGTATACCCAAATATTTTTAACACAATAAAAAAATACCAACGACATATGAAAGATAAGGGATGCCTTTCCTTTTTTAAAAAAAATCGCAAACGATGGAAAAACTTGAAATAAGTAACTACATATTTATCGGGTTAAACGTGCAAAATAGGGATCATTAAACAGTTTTATTAATAAAACACGTATTTATTAAAAAAAATAAAAATATGTAATTTATTTGCATTAGAAGGAAAAAATTGTCTGCCTGTCCGCCGATAATGAAGAAGCTCTTTCTTTCGAACAATTACATTTAAAACAAAATTTTTGAATTAGTTTTTGTTTCTTATGTAATTGTTCAAAAGAAAGATTTTCGTCGATATCGGCGAACAAGCACTGTATTTCAAACTTCATCCTCATCATTCATTTTCATATTGTACATAGGTATATTTATGTACAACATATGTATGTACGAGAATGTCGAGCCTTAACCGCAAAAATTGCTTTACTTGACATGATTTTCCATTTTAATTTGCTTTTACATAATAATTGGCAACATTTGCATCATATCTTGCAAAACTGGAAAAACATCGTGCAAGTTAAAACATTTCGTGCAAAACTAATTTCTTCTTATTTGTGAACAATGCTATTTCAAAATCGGGTAAGAAAAGGCCGTGTAGAATTATAATTTCGATTAGGTACATATAACGGAAAATTTAAAAATTGGCATTTGTTATGGATTAGCCAATCTATGTACTTATATGCATTTCATATACATACATACATAGATAGATCTTTACCATCATGTTTTAAATGTTTCAAATCTCATCTACTCATACATGAATTCTCAAATAATATCTGAGAATTACTTAAGCACAAGCAAATGGTTTTTAAAAAACTTTAAACTTGATTTTTCTTATACATATACATACATATTATTATAAAGGGAAATTTTTCAAAATTTGTGTTCTTGTATCGGTTTTGTTGGGAAAAAATTAGGGCAAATCAATCCTTATTGGATTCTATGAATTGACTGACGAATCATTTTCTCTTATTCAAGTTAAAGCTTTATTGGATTTAATTACATTCATTATTATTATAACTGACTAAAACAACACCGAAATTTATTTAAGAGAAAATAAGTAAAACCCTAAATATATCTAAATATCGTATACACGTACACACATACATACGACTGACTTAACGCCAAGCTGTGATAGATACTGACAATCTTAAGTAGCATATAAAATCGATGCATTATTACCAATACAACTTTATTAATGGTTTATGTATATATGTATGTACATACATACCTACATATTTACGATTGGGTATGAATGTTTTATTTTTGTCGAGTGTTATCTAAATTTTTCTTCACGAAAAAGCTTTTTTTCTCAAGTGATGAAACAAAACAAGTTTTGACCACCTTCACTTAAGTTGTACTCGTATAATAGAGCATAAAACAAGACAAGAATTACACATCCATACACACATAAATATTTCTATACCTACAATGTATACTATACATACATACATACATGCTGAAATTTACACATGTGTGTATATAGTAGAGGAGTATATATTGCCATAATCATACATATGTACATACATACATATATAGAGCACCAACTTTTCAATGACATTCTTTAAATGATAATAAATTCCCCAAAATGATAGTATGTACTACACGATCACAAATAGAGCTTCGTTCGATAAATCGATCGTTTGATAAGTTGATTAATATTTTATTGGTTAACAGAAATTGTTGAATTCTTTTTCATTGATTTTTTTTTGTATTGCATTTTGTTGTTGTACTTTCTGTTTTGGGAAAACAAGGAGAAAATTAATTTTATTGAGTATCCAAATAATTATGTTCATTATTTTCTCAAAACACTAAATTTAATTGATTAGAAAAGTTGATAAACGGACTACACATATGGTATGATTGATTGATAGGCATGGCCAAAATCTTAAATCTTCAAGAATTTTTATTTTCTCATTTAAATGGTTAGTTTGTTCTGAGGTGCTTTCATAACCACTTGTATCTTTTGATATGGGTCTTTTTCAAAATATACAAACTAATAATTTATTAAAAATTAATTTCAACTTATTCTGTCCACTAATACTACTCTTACTGTTGCAATGGTCAGCCGCTCTTAACATTTCGAATAGTTTAGGTGAAGTCAACTTTACCATTATTCCTCTTAAGTCATCGTCATCATCTCGGAATACAGCAAAAAGTTTTCGACATCTATCCAGCGCACTTAAGAGAAATGATCAACACAATAAATATATCATGCAGAAACGCTTATACTTTATATACTACAAGTAGGAGTGGCAACCAAACGACAACTTGGCCATGAAACACAATTAATTATGTTAATTTATATTTTTAGAAACGGTAAAATGTTATTACTGAACTCACCCGGACTTGAGTCATCCAATAGGTCCAAATCATATATTATCGGCTCATGTGCAAATGAGAAGATCTCATTTATTTTCCATGGATGGACCGAAAGCTGCTATACCGAATGGGTTTCTCAGTTGCGAGATCGTAAGTTCACTTTAATTAATTTGTGATATGATATTAGCTCCAAACTCGCACTTTTTGAGTGCAGCCTGATCAAATGGGAGTAAAAGAATCACACAAAAATGCTGTGAACCAGTGTGTTACCAGTTACAAGAGACCTGATGATCAAATTGTTGTTGATCTCGAAAATATCACGGTGTTAATTAAATGTGAATAACTAATTTTTTCTATAACCTTCACCGAAAATGGTTATTTCCATAATATTCACATGGGATAAAACCACGACCATTTGTCCGGCTGCCTGTTTGTGAAAACGATTGTACGGAGACCCCCGAAAGAGTTAGAGATCTCAGTTGATATAAGTACATACTTACATATATTGAAAATAATAAAAAGTAAAACATCAATTCTCACATTTTATATACATACACACATACATACATAAATACGATCATGTACAATAGAGTCGTGATAATTCGTATCACGATAAATCAAAAAAAAAACTCGCGGGCGCTTGAAAAAGTGGAAGAAAATTGTAAAATTCCATTCGTTTTGGTTCGCACTCATATTTTATGTAAATCTTCCTTTAACGTAAGTGTGTGATTTATTTTAGGAGTTAAGTGTTTTCTTCACTTGCACATTGTTACGAATCACCATTGGAAATCTTAATTTCGTTATACATACTTATATAAGCTATGAAGAAATGTGTTCAGTACATCAATGTAAAACATTAAGAAGGGTATTTTGCGTTACTCTATGGGCCTTTTTTATTTTTTAAAATGGTCCAGAAACTCACTTTTCATAAAATTTGAAGACATTAAAGTCGCAAATCCAACTTAAACGAATCAGTTCGTTTAAAATATAAAACGTGTTAAAGGGATTCACAAACTAGGTTTTCTAATGCTAATGACGGAATAATTATTAACTAAAAATTTCACCAAACAAAAGGAAACAGTTCGAACTTGGGAAATTATTTTCTGTGTTCTGGCGTATAATTAATAAAAGCGCTAATTCAGAATTTTTACCGCTTAAATGGTTTGTGGTCAAAAATTCAAGCAACAATTTATTTTTTTTTTAACTTTTCATTAATTTTGACTTAGTGCAGTGGTAAGTTAAATCAATGCCCTGTTTTTCTTAATATTGTTAGAGAATAACAAGAACAAATGTTTTTAAACACACTTCCATATAGAATATTTTCATTGAATCGACGCATTTTTTCATAAAATTAATGAATAGCAAATTTTGGATATTATGTAAAAAAATTTTCCCAGTGTATCGTACTTACATATGTGCACAAAACGTTTTTAAACATCGCTCACCTCTCCACAAAGCTTTCAGTGTAATTTTTCAGATGTGTGAGGAATATTTGATGCCCTTAATAAAAAATATAATTTTTAATTTTGTTTTTTTTTGTAGGACTAACATTTCAGCGAGGAGGATGCATCGTTTGCGTAGATTATAGTTCATGGTCTAAAAAATCGTATATAGAATTATTGCAAAAGTTTGATGATATCAGTGAGATTTTATGTGAGGAAGTTTTGCAGTTAATTCAAAACGGATTCAATCCAAGTAAAATATTCATGTTTGGTTTTAGTTACGGTGGGCAAATAGCTTCAAAAATCGGACGACTGTTGAAACCCCAATACAATATAAAAAAAATTGACAGTAAGTTAAAAATTTCTTATGTAGTATGTACAGTAGTTCCCCTTTAACAGTGCACCGCTTAAATGAGTTCGCCGTTTTACTCGTAATGCGCAAACGCTGTTGGCAACATAAATTCCTATATTTTGGATTACAACATTTTCACTTCGCTTAAACGAGGCGTTTTATAAATTAAAAGATTTTTTATATCTAAAATAATAATTCTCGGGCGTTAAAAAATAAAACAAAATTATCTGCCAACGCGTCAAACAATGTCCAATTTAAAATGCGTACTTAAAAGAGGACTACTGTACTATGTTATGAATACTGTATACACATACCTACATACACATACATATATAATCATTACGAAATTATGTATTTATAGTCTGTGATATGGCTGGACCAGGGTTTGACTTTCTCGCATATTTAAATCACAGTGATGCGGCAGAAAATGTTCAATGTTATTATTCCAGTGTTGATAAGGGTTCACATTTTTACACTTGCCATCAAAATATACGTCTTGGTCAATGTGGTTACACACAACCGGCCATTCTAAGTCAGCCGTATTTCAGTAGCCATGGCTTGTGCGTGCGAATATATATAAATGCGTTTGATTTTCCATTTTATGCTATTCAGAAAACTGCACAATGGTGTGAAGGATCACAAAGTATACGGAATTTATCATATGAATTTACAGTGGGTTATAAAGATGAAGAAGAAGATGATTACAAGTAAGTAATTTTATTTTTATAATAGGTACCTAAATAAGTACATACTTCTTATTAAATATTTGTTAAAAAAATTTTCATTTTAGAAATATTATTGGTGATATATTTGTTCCCACTTCGCTTAATTATCCGTATAATTTATCAAAAAAGGAGATGATTTTGTACGAGAAGTATTTGGAGCGCGTTTAAATAAAAATTTTCTTCAAGTATTTCATTAAATAGGCTTTATATTAGTGTCTAACAAATTGAATTAAAAAATGCACTATAGCTTAGTTATTAATTTGTTGTAAATTATATTAATAGTCATAAACTTGATTGACATCATATAAATTAATTTATTTACATATACAGTCCAATTATGAATAATAATTGTTCCCTTCTTCGAATTATTAATTGCGATTTTCATAAGGAAAAAAGTAAATATGATAAATGTGAAGGCTTGGGATTATACACGTATGTTACCCTTCCTAACATTAAGAATATTTACTTTTTTCCTTATGTAAATCGCAGTAATTAATATGTGGAATGCAAAAACGAAACACATTTTCCCGGAAGTTCTTATTCACAATTGGGCGGATAATAAATATTTATGTAATTTTGACATACATACATACTTTCAAAATAAAACTTTATACTATCTACGGTTAATTTGAATTATTTGTTTATATATACATATGTATATACATATATATATGTTTATTGATTTTGGATCTTTTCAGATGTTAAGTAACGCTGTGTTCTGAGATTTTAGCGTTGTAACGATTTTTACAAAGTTTTCACTGCGTAACAAAACCTTAACAACCACCTAAAGCGTTACGTAATATGTGAATAGCCCCTTATACTGGATTTTCCTTAATAGGTCTGGAAAATGTTCCCTTCTATAGAAAGGAAAAATTGTAGCAGCTTTCTTCGGCCAAAGAAATACAGTCAACTCGCAGAAACGTGAACATACAGTAGCCACAGATACCTGTATCTGTGCAGTAGCATGAACGTTTGTCCGTTTGTTTAATTTTACAGCAAAATGCAGTAAATGAGTAAACAGTAGCATTTTCTCTACAAAAAAGTACGCGAACGGAAAAATTGTAAAAATTCGTAAGATTTAGGCAACAGCTGATGGAAAATAAATGTAGTGTTGAAAAATTGTTAATTTTTAGATATTTGAACAATTTATGCATCGGTTCTCGATTAAATAGTTTTTATAACACAAATATTTTAATAAAATATGAACAATTTAATTTATGTAACTTTTCCCATTTCTTCTTTTTTATTTTATATGATTTTGCATATTTGTGAGTGGTTAAATTTATTCAAAGTACATGAATATTTGTTTTTGCTACTGACTATCGTAAAATGAAGTGCAGTACTAAGTACGCAAGTACTTTAGAATTTGACAAGTTCAATTTAATGTTAATTTACTTTTAGTTTTGTTTTATTTTTACTTAAATTTTTTAGTTTGATAAATATTTTAGTCACAAATTGCACACCTTTTTTTTTGTTTGCTTTTTGAATCATATGTTTTCTTGTTTTAAAAATTTCTGCAGTAAAAATTTGTAAGTCACTTTACGCTCTCAATTTGTGTTCTCATTTACTGTATTTTGTGTAAATGAATGCAACTTAGTAAAATGCAGTAAAGTTCAGTAAAAAAATGGTAAAAACTTTTGCGTACTCGAACACACTTAATATAAAAAAATGTTTTTTTTTTCTTTGTATTAGTACAAAAAATTATTTTCTTTGTTTTTGTTTCTTTTCGATAAAAACAATATTTAATGAAAAAAAAATATATAATTAACGTAGTTTAAATTTAGCTACCGTTTTTTATGAAATCAATAACATAATTTTGAAATTAGTATCTTAGAACCCCTCTTGCAAAACTATATTAGTCTTACGAGGAAAATAAAGTATATGTAGTTACATACATACATATATTAAAATGTGGACATGACTTACAAAAAGTAAAATCAGAAAATGTTTCATAGCTAAAAAAATCTAAACGTGAACACCCTCGTTAAAATTAGTTCACGTTTCTGTGATTTCACTGTAGGTATTTGGATTACATAAATTAGGTTGGTTAAAAATACGAAAACTACTTTTATCCAAAAGTTAGTCTTTCAAATTTTTTGTAATAAATTTCTTATGAGGGGCAATTTCTGCGCTAAAGAATCTTTCAATTTTGCACTCAATACACAACTAGAACAAAACTTTAAATTCAATTTCTATTATTTCGATATGTTACAGGCATCCATTCTCCCTTCAATATATATGTAGTATGTACATATTCCAACAAAGTGTCGATTTAAATTTATACAGCGTGTGCAATTACTTGAGTTTTCTTTTTAAATGCTAATTGGGAAAAACTGTGTGGTGCAACAAGATTACTAAGTTCGTCACACATTGAAACACACTTACATATCCATATGCATGTGCACTCATACCAATCCAAGTTACATATATTCAAATATAATCATCATTGCCGCAGTTGGAGATTATTATCAGTGGGATGGATGCAACATGGCCGTTAGTCATGCACATAAAATGACAAATTGAATCTTTATTGTGTGCTTTGGCACTTTTAGTGCATGTTCGCTATTTTGTATGTCCTTCACAAACATTATGAGGGAGATTATATTAAAGTGTCTAAGGTAAGTCGTCAATAAAATCAGGATGTGCATACCAGTAATCGGTAATTTTTCAAATAAAATATAAATAAACAAGAATAACGACAGTTATTGTGTTTAAAATAAATTTAAATTTCATTTGAAATACAGTCGAATGCGGTTAAGCGAAAATGTAAAATTACAAGTAATTTGTTCCGCTTAAGCGAGATTTTCGATAAAGAGAAGTTCAGATAAGTGAAAAAAGTTTCGGTTAAACGAACTCACTTCAAAAATAATCTAAAAATTAGATAAGGCATTACAAGTAAGACATACGAGTATGGGAGCTACATAAGCTTTACTTAAATGAAAATTAGCTAAATGAGTATTTAAATGCGATCTTTAAAATTGGCTATAAGCGATATGGTTTTCAATTTAATTTTTTTTTAATTAAACAAACCGTCAATGCACTATTAAACTAAAATTAATTTTGTAGATTAATTGTAATTTTGGAAATTACTACGAACTGCTTATGAACATTAATATTTGATTATATTTATACAGGCTAAAGTTCTTAAATTTAATATTCAGAGAAATATTAGAAAGACATTGTTAACATATTTCAAGCAACAAAGGAAAAATTAAATGAATTCTTGTATTCTATTTCATTTGAAAACTTGGTTAAATAGTTGATATTCTTTCCCAATTAGTATCCACTTTACGAAAATTGTAAAAATGGACAAAAGTGGATATACTAATGTTTTTCAACATAAAACTCTTAATGATTTTAATTTTCATTATTTCAATAAAACTGAACTTGAGCCTGATAATTTTCATATGTACATTAATATAAAATCAAATAATAATTACGTTTATTCGTAATAATAATATAAAAACAAATATTAATAAAATAAATTTTGTTTTAAATTGGTAATAAAAACCATGATATTTTTGCGGTTAAGGATCGATATGAAACTAGTAAATTTGAGTAGGTTATTTAATTTCCTGTCTTTTTTCCATCATTTCAATAGTTGCCGTATTGCCAGATTTTTTAGTGTAAGGATTATGTTTAACAAGTAAAAAATAGTATTAAATGAAGTTAGTTTTTAACAATATTGTTTCTAAAGATAGAAAACATTTAAAATTTAAATTTTAGGAACCGTTCGCCCACATTGGCTTAACAGAGTTTTCCAAAAGACAATTAATGTGGAACCCGAAAAAGTTAATAAAATTTTGCTGGCTTGCTGCTACTTGCACAATTTTTTGGGGAGAAAAACTTAGGAATACGAATTGACAACAAGTTGACACCCGCGTTGTTGAAATAAATTAAATTGACCACGAACGTTTTTGATTTTGCAACGTCCTTTTTCCCTCAGTGTAAGTATATGTTGTGTAAATAAGGTACATATGTATGTATGTACTACATAAAAATAAAAGAGATTGAAATCACACGGTTTTTTTTATAGCAAACAAGTTGTTATTTTAAAATTATTGCAACAAGAATTATGTGTTTTAATGAGGCTTTTTTGTTTGAATTAGACATGAAACAAGTGGCTCATATTTTCTTTCGTTTTGATTATATTTTGAAAATAAAATATTCATTCAACATTCGCTGATCAGTGTGTTTTTGGGAATACTCCTCTAGTATCTCTAGTAAGCTCTGGAATTATTAGCTACCACTTTAGAGCAAAATATACAAATATTTTAATTTTTAATAGATCTATGTACATCCGCCAAAGGTCGGAACTCATTATTTGTAGTGCCATAATTTGCACTTTCATTTGAACAGTAAAAATTAGTTGCCATATTAAATTAATTATTGACAATTAATTTGAAATATTTTCAAATAGTAACAATTCAGTCACGGGGGTACCAACGTACTTTTTTGGTTTGAATTATACCAAAAACAGTGCAATTGGACCAACTTATCATCCCCGGTAAATATGTTTCTTTCTTACTGCTTAAGTTGAATGGTGATTATGATTCACCATTACCATCATTAAAATGAGAAATTGAGAAAAGCTCTTCGTCATCAATGTGAACTTTAATAAAAGAAAAAAAAAAAACACTCTCAAATCAAACCCCAAAAAAAAGAAAGAGCACCATTCACCTTAGCTTTTAGAGAGCATACACAGTCGTAGTGCGTGTATGTGTGCATGTGTATATCTATGCATGCATGTAGCTCTTCACACGAAAGTTGAAACAATAACGATGGAAAAACATAACATTTAATTCTCCATTCACACAGGCACATCAGTAGAGCATGTTTTAGGTTGGAAAAGATCACATTGAAAGAAGGAGAAAATAATAAAACGTATCTAGTACAATTGCATTGAAAAAAGAGATGGTTGTTGGCGAACACCAAAAACAACTAAAGAAAAATGTATATTGTATATGAAACCAACCAAACTAAATTGATCTGAACTGAAAAATAAAAGCTAAGTATGAAGTATTGCTGCAGTTGTGTTTTAGACCACGAAATGTGTTTACTTAAAAGTTTCGGCACAGTAAGAAAAGTGATATTTAAGCAAGCAGATCGGAAAACCTGTTGGGTGTTGGAAAGTGTTATTTCTTGATTTTTATTTGCCGTTTTTTTTTTGTTGTTTTTGGTTTCTTGTTCATTAAAGTTAGTGGAATTTGTTTTCACCTCCCCCCAAGTTGTTTCACAATAAAAGTGATTGAGGACAAATACAAATTAGTGGTACATATACATACAACAATAACAAAAGTAATAAAGAAAGAGAAGTTTTCAAAAGCAAAACAAAAGAAACAAATTACAAAAAAAACCCTATAAATGATCTGTATGCAACTAAATGGAATTAAATGAAAAAACAATTAGTTTGAAAGTGTGACAAACCGACCGATCATCATTACGTTTGCACAATAGCAACAACAACAAGAAATTAAGAAAGTGGGTACAAATTATTTAATTTAAAAAAGTAACAAAATACCCAGAAAAAAATCCAGTTGAAAAACAAACTTATTTTCAAGGAAGATTAGTTTTTGCGTTTTAAACAGCAACAAAAAACAATCGTAAATGAAAGAGGTAAGTTAATTTATTATTAAAGTGAATAATTATCTTTTATGTAGGTCGGGTATATGTACATACATACATAAGTACATGTATTACATCTTTCTTCATAATAACACACACACATTTGAACATAATAAATAACGTGGATACATATTTATATGATTGGAATTGTACTCAACAAATATGCATACATACATATGCATGTACACACACATTTAATGCTTTGTAAATTTAATACAGAATACAAACATATGTACATACATAAGTACATGTATACGACCTTCACTTCAAGTTTCTTCTTTTAATTTAAATTTTTTCTCAGTTCTGCGTACATACATACATATATTTAACATAAATAGTTTCTTTGTTTTACTTTATTTTCTGGTCTTCACAGACGTTTTATATTAAAAAGTAAGACAAAAACAGAAATAAAAAACAAGATATATATTCATACATACTTACATACATATGTATGTGCACACAAACTTACATGTGTATAAAGATCTGTACATGCATACATAAATACACATACATACTACAAATGCTTGCGATGAATATTACCACTTTTTAAAGTTTCACAAAACACAACAACAAAACTAAAACTTATGAAATTTTATTATTATTTTTTTTCATTGTAAATTTTTTATTTGTTGTATTAATGCAATCACATCTATACTAATACATTTATGTATGTTTATTTGTTATTTACGAACAATTGTGTTGTTGTAGTTGTTATTATTGTTGTAATAGCAGACTACGATGTCGGTCACATCGTTACCGATGAAACCATTACGACGACGACAACGTCGGAAAAAGACGATTTTAAAGCTTTTTGTGAAAGGCAGACTTTATTTTTAATCTCTGCGATACTAAAAAGTAGTAGATCGATCATACATACAACTTCATAATGACAAACTTTCGAAAAGTTTTCTCTGCTTACTGCTCTTGCTTAGGAGGTATTACCACACAACCAATTCAAATGTTCGCGCCGTATAAACTTATAGAAAAACATATACATGCATATAAAAAACATGCACAATTCGTAGTGCATACTCGCATATACATACATATTTACATTTAAATATAGCTAGGTATTCACGACTGTGTGTGTATTAACTAGTATATTCATTCGTAAGCTTAGCTATGTATGTATGTATGTATGTTTCCCAGTAAACAAATTAATGTTTAAAGAAAGAAAATTCACAGATGTATGTACATACATATTTACATAGATACATATCGATGGTATCGAGGTATCTCGTTTTTTTCAAATTCGGTTTTTACATGTTCTGGTAGACAAAACTCAAATACCTACACCTCTTTAAAAAAAATCAGTTTCCTATGTTGGCGAATAACAGATTTACAGTAATTAAAAAAACTCTAACTAACTAAACATTTAATTCAGTTTTTTCCTTCTCCTGTAAAGTAGCTAAAAGTTGAGATACGACCTTTCTATGTATAGGTATTAATCCATGTAAATTAGTTTTTAAAATTGTTATTTTCAATTCTTAATGCTACTTATGTATGTATATAGGCCAATTTTAAACGCTCTTTCTATGCAAGCAAAAACTTTTGGAATGTGTGGACCGGAATAGGTACTAGCCACAGGAAGATGGCATAAAAACGTAAAATTTCACGGACCAACTACCAAGTAACAATCACAATGGCTTTTTTAAATACCTACATATGTATGTATCTACAATCCAAAATTAAAGTTATGGTCACACTTGGCAAAACTTTGTCGAAATAACGTAGCCTTCGTACCGATTAAAAAAATATTGGAATTAAAACAAAGTTTTAGTTTTTTTGGACAAATATGTACATAGGTATATACATATATTCCAAGAGAGACCGTATTTTAAGTAGTATTTCCTTTTGTCCTAAATAATCTAATGACATTATAATATGTATGTACATAATAATGTGTTATGTTATGTTTATGTTTATTTTAAAAAAATTCATGTATGTACATATTTATAAATTTCATTTCTCTGAAATCTGTATACATACATACATACATATGTACATCTTAATATATAAAACCGAATGTGTGTTTGTTTATTTGTTTGTTTGTTTGTTCCTTATAGGAGGCCAAACCCTTGGACCGATCTTCCTGAAATTTTCACAGTATTTAACTGGAACTCTCGGATGAATTATAGGCTACTTTTTTTTTCAACCACACCCACTTTTACGCCCACTTTTTTAAATTATGTTACTCCTACCACGTAGTTTTTAACAGATTTTATAATGTAAAGTGCGCATAACTTCGCCATTTGTGGATCAATTTTCAAAATTCTTTCAGCATATGGAAAAGGTGCATTAAATTTTTTTGTTTTTGAAAATTGTGTGTAGGGGCAGGGTGTCGCAAATGGCCCGCCACAATAATTGTTTATCAAATAACTTCGCCATTTTTGAGCCAATTTTCAAAATTCTTTTTGCATATAGAAAGGGTCCAGAATATTTTTTTGTTTTTAGAAATTGTTTGTTGGATCGAAAGGTAGGGGGCGGTAGGGCGTTGCAAATGGCCCGCCACAATAATTGATTATTAAATAACTTCGCCATATTTTGGGCATTTTTTGACCTACGTCGACGATATTTGGTACATATGGTATTGGCATAGTTTTGTATACGTACCAGGAGAAAAGTGGGTGGGACCACGCCCCTTTTTTAGGAAAACCAAACCCTTGGACTGATATTCCTAAAATTTTCACAGCATGTTACTGTGACTCTGGAAGGAATAATAGGCTATATGAAGTTTTGATTGGACAAAGAGGCGTGGTACCGCCTATATAACCCAAAAATTTAAATCGCCATATTTTGGGCATTTTTTGACTTACGTCGATGATATTTGGTACATATGGTATTGGCATAATTTGGAATACGTACCAGGAGAAAAGTGGGTGGGACCACGCCTCTTTTTAGGAAAATTAAAAATCGTAATATAGTCTTAACTACTGGACCGATCGTCATTAAATTTTCACAATAGGATATATACATAAATACTTTTAATTTTATTTTATAACATGGGGGGGTAGGGAAACACACCGGGATAGGCTAGTATGTATATAAAAATGAATTAAGTTTGTGGCTGTTTGTCCGTTTCTATGTACCTTAAGGAAGCCAGACGGTAAGACCGATCGTCTTGAAATTTCGTAACTATATTACTGATGAAAGGGAAAGTAATATAGGCTATTTTTTTTTAATACGATTGATGAGGTGTACCCCCAACAAGTAAAATATTAATATACATATATGTAGTATGTATGTATGTATGCGCAACTAAAGCACGAAATGTCTTAAAATTTGGTGTGTGGTATATAAAGGACACGGACACACCCATATATATATATTCATATATCTGTGCAACTAAGTGTGTTTTTTTAAGATAAAATGAAATTTCGAAATTTCTTTATCTTCAATGTAAATCTTGCATTATTAGCTTTCAAACATGATAGGTATCGAAAATTATAAGATCCAACTGTTTTTAGATTTAAAGTGCAATATACATATGTATGTATCATTTCAGAAACTTTCTGATTGTGAATTTTTGTTAACAGAAAAATACAATCAAATTTGTCAAAAGATTCTTTGATCTCTACTTCAGTAGTAGATCTAAAATTGAAATAATCGAAACAAGAACTTTGATTAATTCACCACATCAAAAACAAACTTTTTTTAAATAGCTGCCGTATACTTTTGATATGTTTAGAACAGTGAAGGGCACACACATACTCTCTCATATGGGTTGGTGTGGGAAGCAGCAAAAAACGAACGACGGTCAATAATAATACACTCGAAAAATTTGTCTGTTGCCAAAAGTAAAATACATTTCTTGCCTTTTCTTATTTTTATTTGATTTGAAGTTTTTTTCAATAATTCTTTTTATGTTAATATAATAATAACGAAATCAATATTCATTTAATAATAAACTAGTTACACAACGAATGAAATAAAATATAATATTTAATAAGTAAAGAAATATCGAGAAAACATAATAAATAAAAATAAAATTTATTAAAAACGAAGCCCTCAAGCTTGATAATTTATTAAATTCGATAATTAAAATAAAAAGTTCGAACAAAAACAAAATTATGTATAAAAAAAATCATTTTCCCATTCTTCATTGAACATTTTGCTTTGTTAACAAAAAATTGTAAAGCGAGGTCTTACTCAACATGTACTGATCAGCGACTGGTTTGATTTACTTTGACGAAATGACAGCGTTGCCACCAGATAAAGTTAAAATTGTACAGAAGTTTGGCAAAAATAGTACAAAACCAAATGGAATAGTAAAAAAAAAATTTTAAATAAATTAAGCAAATATCAAATAAACTTTTTGTAATTTTAACACTTCAATAAAAGCGACTTATAAGTAGAGACATTCGAACCAGAAAATTACTAGTACATTTCTATAATTTTAGTCTATACCTGTTAAAGCAAACTAAAAAGTGTAGACGTATCGTTGACAATGTCATCAAGAAGTCAGCGCTAGTCGTCAAATTGGTGACCTGTCAGCAATAAGCCCAGTAAGAAGTCAACAAACAAGTAGATAAAAGTGGTGACTTGGAGACAATTGGCCGTGAGTTTACTACAGGGTATGTATACACACATACAGACATAGGTACATTATACCTACCGATCAGGTTAAAATTGGCGACGAAATATACAAAAAGTTACGCGGTCAGTGGTAGAATATGTTTGCAGTTTTAATTAATATCGCCATTAAAATATCTTTCAACGTTGTCAGATAAAAAATTATAAAAGCTGTAGGTATGTACTTGGATCCCAAGGGCTTAATAAATTTTGAAACATACCGGCATACCGGTACATAAAGAGGGCATAATAGGAAGTTATTCTAGAGTACTTTCTAACTGGTACCCATACTGCTGATATCTGATATCAATTAATTAATTATATATAAAAAGTTAAATTTCCCGATCTATGAAAGAAAGGCCACCCAAAAATTTTGTAAACTGGTTTATGCATGTATGTATGTTTGTATGTAAGCATGTATGTAGTCAAAAAAGGTATTAGATATGTACTTCTCCACAAACTTCTATTTTCATTTTTAAGTGTTGAAATTCTAGATTTGTTCCTAAAAGTTTTTGCTTCTTGGGGAGCTTTTACTACTACGTAGGTATGTACTTGTTTTGTTTTAAAAATGTACAAAGCCAGAAAAGTATGTGCACACATTCATACTGTGTGTGTATGAAAACGAAAGGTATGACAAAAATATACTAGAAAAGAGAGCTGCAAAACCTAACCAGACCCAACATTTCAGCATTAATAGAAATAAAAAATAAGAGGCAAATCTTAATAGTATGTATGAACGTCTGGTATGACGTATATATGGCCCATTGTGAAATAGATTAATGTAATTTATTACAGCTAATCTGGGAACGAGCTCTTTGCTCTTGAAACTACGATTAACTTTTATAGGTAATTATGTATATACATACATATATATGTATATGTGCATAAACACATGTGTACATACATATATGTACATATGTATATGCACATGCAAAAAATTACAAAAACTGGATATGGATAATGGAAAATAGGTATTCGTGACGGTCTAGTTCTTGTGTCCAGTATAATTTTTAACATTAAAATTTCCATAATGGCAAAAGTGAACAGATAAAAAAATTTTAGGTAGGTACGTACATATTTGTGCTATTTTTATTTCCTTGATTTATGTCTTATCATGAGCAGAGCTTAACCGAAAACAGCAACCGTTACTTCAAAGAATAAATTTCCAAAAATAAACTTCAAATTTCAACTAAAAAGTAATTTTATCAGATACCTTCATATATACATAATATGTACATATGTACTTACATATGTAGGTGCATATGTACTTATATCTATCCTTTGTTGCAATATAGTCATAATTCACAAACTATGATTTTTGACCTAATATTCAAGCATTAATAGTCATAACGGTCTTCATTATGTGTAAACATTTCATACAAACATCTTGTATCGGTACATGTGTACATATGTAAGTACATACATGCCAAAGTTTTTAGAGAAAAATAATACATATGTACCTACTTAGCTATTTTCTTTTACAATCAATTCAAAACTATAATAAAGGTCGTTTTTTGCAAAACTATTTTTTGATTATGGCCTTATTGCTGCAAACGCTAAATACCTACATATGTACATACGTACTTATGTATGTACATACATATGTATATAGGTCTGATTTTTTATCACTAGCGAGATGAAAGTGTGCACTGTACATACACATGTATGTACATACTTACATATGAATGTACATATGTATGTTCTAAAAATTACAAAATTTTTCTTATCCCAATTACAATACATATGTATGTACATACATATGTACATACCTATGTAATTACATAAGTTTAAAATTATATGCAAATATACATATGTATGTACATGTACATGTGTGTACATATGGATGTATGTATGATGCTGCTATTGCCAAAAAAAAGGTTTGCCATTACAGTGACAATTTCATAAATTGGATAACTAACTCTTTGTGAGAGAGTCGACATCTCACATGTTAATAAGTTTTCTATATGTATGTATGTATGAATGTATGTAATTGCTTATCTACAATAATTTGTATCTAAAATTAAAAAGTTTTTTTTGTGTCCGTACAAACTACTGTCCGTATTAATATCTTTTACGCATACGTAATCGACTATTCAAAGCTTTTTCGTGAAAGGAATGACTGTTGAGAGATCTTGCACAATTGTTGTATAGGTACCTACAATAGAAAGAAGTTAAACGGAAGAATAAGAGAGTTTAACCAAGCTTTCGCTTATGTCTGTAGATGTGTGTTTTTCATTGAATGCGCGAAGAATAAGCAGCCATACTCCATATGAAAATGACAGGACAGACAATGAGTGGCAATATTGTTATTGAACAAAATATTCTGCGCATGTGTATGGGTGTATTTACTGATTGCTTATTATATACATACATACTTACGTACATACATACATCCATATGTATGTATGTATGTACATATAGCCTTTGTTATTTTTAATTAAAGCCAAAAATAAATTATCTAGCTACCAAATTATTGTGTACGTTAGTTACTTTTAAAACAAGTAAATATGTACTACGTACATACATATGTATGTATGTATGTATGTATGTTTTTTATTTAACTTGGTATTTATCGTATTACAAAAAGAACACTTTCAATTTCTTTTGAATAAATAACTTGGTAAAGTAAATCATTCTCTCGTCATGTTACTCCTACAAAACTCTCTTTGTAGGTTATGCACATGCATATGTTTGTGTGCATGCATATGTATATTCGTTTCTGAGAGTGTATGTTTAGTACGGGAGCTTACGAAGAAAGAGATGTAAACCATTTTTAGAAAGTAGTTTGATCAAGTCTTATACACAAAGAGCCATACATACTATGTATGTATGTATGTATATACACACATACATACAAATATGTAAATATGTATGCGCTTGCATACAATAAAAAATAATATATGTACCTACCTATTATTAATTTCGAAATCCAAGGCCTCTTACTATCTAACTCTTACTAACTCAACTTGTCTTATGGCGTACAACTTTTTTAAGACATCTAAAATGAATTTGTTGCCAGAGCTTATAATTTTATTTCATTTATTTGTTCATTTCATTAAAGGTACCGAGAATGTTGATGTTGCAATACAGCAAACATGGCGAATGTATTCTTAAAGAAATTGGAGCTGCATTTCGTGGAGAACATCCCGCTGATTTGACGATTGTCTGTGAGAACAAAGTAAAATTACATGCTCATAAATTGGTTTTGGCAGCAGCAAGTCCATTAATAAGGTATTCACCAAATATGATTTTTTTTATTTGCAACGAAGTGAACCAGCACTACCTGCTCTATATTTTCATTATGTACCTATTGACTTTTATGTTCGTTTTTTAATTTAAGAAATCTATTGGAAGATACTCAGCTTTATGATTGCATGACGACTGTATATTTCCCGGATGTAAATGCCACATACTTTAAATTCTTATTGGATTTTTTGTACTCGGGTCAGACTTGCATAACATCAAGAGATGTAAATTATTTGCATGATCTACTGTTGCTGCTGCAAATTAAATCAGACAATTGGAAAACAACTGATACGACATTGGCAGGTAGTGGCAGTGGTAATGGATCCTCAGATATCGGTGGAAATAATCAAATAAATTCGAATAGAAAAGTTCCGACGGTATCTCCCGAAAGTCTAGAGTGCGAAAAAAAGCTTAAAAGTGAAAATTGCAGCGATATAAAAAAGAGCCCTCCATCATCATCATCAAACTCGGACAAACCTAACTCGGAAGATAATGAAGACGACAACTTAAATATTGACAGTGACAGTACAGCAGATTTGAACAAAAACAAAGATATAAATGACATTGACAGTCAACAGTCCGATTTAAATAACATTAGTGGCCTTAATCCGGTAAATTTATCTTTGGGTGTTCGCACTAAATCAGAACATAGTATGAAAAATATATTCCGTGGCAAAAGCAGCTATTCGCCAGACTATGACTCCCTCAATATTATGGAAAGTGCTAAACGAAAAACACTTTTTTCCGACTCCGCCAAGGATTGTCTTAAATCATTATCGGAGCATGCGGACATAAATAGTTCACCGGATAACTATGTTGTTACACCACATCGAAAAAGACGACCTGGGTTTCATTCATCTCCTAGCCACAAGCCATTCGTATCATATCAACAAAATCTGCTTGATGAATTTCGTTCTGCTAAATCGTCCCTATCACCAATGGCCGGTTATTTGCCGGACAAAAACCTTCTAATGCCACTCGATGAGAGCGTAGTTAATCCCACTGATATATTACCTCAGAATCGAAATTTGCTTGAAAAAAATATATCACGACATGACAGCCCTGAAAAGACAGTACAACTGCCACCACAATTGGTATACCAATGGCAATCAACGCACAGCTCGAATATATCCACATTATCTCATTTACAACCAGGCCTGACATCCATTTCGGAGATAAATTTAAGTCTCGAAGGTTCCAGCAATCAAAACAGCCCAAACACTGGCTTATGCAATAACTCACAGAACTCTGTCCGAGAATATCGATGTGAGTACTGCGGTAAACAATTCGGAATGTCCTGGAATTTAAAAACCCATCTAAGAGTTCACACTGGCGAAAAGCCTTTCGCCTGTCGTCTCTGCATAGCGATGTTCAAACAAAAGGCCCATCTATTAAAACACTTGTGTTCAGTTCATAGGAACGTCATCACCACGAATGGCAACGACAATGATACCCGTTATTGTTGTTGCTTCTGTTCAATGTATTTCGAATCAGTACAAGAGTTGGTCCGACATTTGTCTGGCCATCACAATAATTTATTGCTAGCAAAAAATTTACGCGATTAGTACTTTTTTTAAATAAAATTTGCTATTAAATATATGTACTATACATATGTATGTATATATAAATACCTACTTATATACACACATTAAAATATATTTATGCATTTTGTTAGTTTTAACATTTCCATCTTCTTTTCTAACGTTTTTTTATGTATATTTTACACTATAACTTTTACATCGTATACAAGATTATTTTTTTTTATTATTATTATTATTATTTTATGCATATTGTATGATGTATGTAATATAAAAACTGTAATACATTCAAAAATTTAATTATTAAAGAAAAAATAAAAATTAACTTTTTTACACATTTTGTTATACATACAATAATATTATTGTATGTATGTAAATGGAACTACATATATGTATCTGATTTCATTTATTTATTTTGAGAATTTTATATCATTTCATAATAAAGTTAGTATATACTTATGTATATATGTACATATATGTATGTACATATATATTGTGGGTATTCAAATTCTGAATAGCAATCAAGTTATGTATGAATTAAGAACAGCAGCTCAGGATATTATTTTTTATTATGCCGCGATTATAGTTTACAACAATATTTTGGTGTTTTTAAACTAAAATTGCGATTAGGGTTTACAGCACTTAGCTTTAGGGTTGTAAGTTTATAGCCTTTTGCAGTTGCTCACATCTTTCACCAATTCTCAAATATGACAACATTTTTCTATAAGAAATACACAGGGCTAAATATCAACATCTTTACATTTCATTACTTTCCATTCTACTCGTACATATTTCGATTACTTCTGTGTCATAACTAAAAAAATTACAATAAGTTTGATTATTTTTGCGTAATCAGTAGCGAAATGACATTTGTGTTGAAAAAATGTAAAAATAAAAACTCTGCTTGAATATAATATCTTCATCATCGTCATCCTGCAGCATAGCTTCCAAACATTCTGCAAATTGTTCTAATTATTGTTTCCGCTCTTCAAGAGCAACAATTAAACCAATTATTGCAGACTTTTCAAATTCCGTTTTTATTATGTCATTTTTTTTGTAGCTGAAACATGGGAAATGAATTTTATGACAGATAAAGTAAGATGTAAGCAAGTGTGAAAAGGCTATTAGTCGTCTGAAAATTTACCGGGATTATTCTTTACAACCACCCCTATCGTCATTTCCCTCGAAGAGCAAAATGGAATACAAAATGTATTGAGGAGTCGTTAATTTATTTTAATAAACGTCAAAATTAATTACTAATTTGTTCACCTATTTTGAACACTATTATTTTCTTCTTGGCTTAAATTGTTAAACAAGATTGTCAAAAGAGTTCCCAAGCCGCGTGCAACTTTTGTTATTGCCACCAGCAACGATAGATATGCAGTTTATTTTTACAATTCCTTTTGAAAAGTTATTTTTTAATTATTTTACTTAAAAACAACGATGAACGAAAGAAAAGACCAAGTTCCTTTTATCTTCTGGTCCGGTTGGAACGATTCCGCAAAAGGAACAATTTTGCCCAACTCTAGTCTACATACAAAACAACTAGATGTTGTAAGGGGCCAGTCACATATTACGTAACGCTGTTTTCGTAGAATTCATACCCCCTCCCTTAGGAATTAGTTCTTAATGGCCACATATGCCATATAATTTCTAAGAAACCTCCTAACAGCAGTAGTTTCGTGTAATATACACACTAGTGATGTTACGAATACTCCTATTCGACTCAAGCACTCAATTCAGGCACATATTTTGCATATATGTACATACTTTGAATAAATATAAATAAAGTTTAAAAAAGTACATAAAATGTACAAAAATATGTACACATGTATATTACTTTTTAATAATATTTATTTAAAAAACCCCTTTTTCCCTTTGACACAAGATAGAGACTTTTTTAAAAACAAACAAAATTAAAGTAAGTGAGAGTGAGATGTAAGTAAAATAATTTAAAAATGTTCAGTAGTGGTTTCAAATTCGGCATCCCAATGTCAAAATAATGTTAAATACCTATAGTAGTGTGGCAGTTTTTTAAAATTATTATTACTGACCCAAAGGGAAGGATTTTTTTCCAATTAAGTATTAATTGGCACTAAATTTCAAAATTCGTATTCGGCGATACAGATATGTGTTTGTATTCGATAATACTAACAATTGATATGTATTCGTAATAGTATGTATCACTAATACACTGTTTGTTTAGAGTTGGTGTATGTATATCGGAAAAATTTTGGGCTTAATTTTAGAAATTCGAAGTTTATCTCAAAAATTTTATTTTCGATATAAATTTGTTAAAAAAATATTTAATTTTTATAATCCTTCCAAAACAAGCTCAAATCTCATGGCAGTTAGTATTATTTAAAATTTTCAATGCAAATCGATTTAAGACGAATTCTGTCATATCAACCTAACATCGAACACGACAATTTTTTAGGAGCTTCGGAAAACCAATTTCATGCACAGTAATACGGACATATTATACATGTACATATATATTTAATTATATATGGTATACATATTCATATTTATATACATATGTATATATTTTCAAAAAAATTTTTATAAAAAACTAATCTGTATGCAGCAATTCATTGGTTGCTAAATACCAACTCATCAGGGGTAAACAAATAAATTATTTTTTTAAAACATAGTACCTACATATAAGTACAAATTCTTGAGTACGTACTTATTGAAGAAGGCTGCCTTGGCTTTTATTCCGGCACTGACTTATATTTTCAAGTTGTCACTTGATGAGGGTAAATTTATTGATAGATGGAAATGTGCGACGGTCACTCGCGTTTTTAAGGATGGGAAGAGAGACGATGTTAGATGTTACAGGCCTATATCTAAATTATCACGTGTTTCTAAAATTTTTGAACACATTATTCATAAGAAGATGTTTTTCGTTACTAAGAGCTGGATAACCCCTTATCAACATGGCTTCTATGCTAGTAGGTCTACTGTAACGAATTTGGCTCTCTTTAATGAATTTTGTTTAGATGCCTTGTTGAATGGATATCAAGTTGAGGTGATTTACGCTGATTTTTCGAAAGCGTTTGATAAGGTATCACACTCGGTGTTGCTATCTATATTAAAGTTAATGGGATGTCCTACTAATTTCCTAGTTTGGATTAATTCCTATTTGTCCAATAGATTATGTTCAGTTACAATTGAAGGGTTCAGTTCTGTCACTTATTTGCAAACGTCAGGTGTACCTCAGGGTAGTATACTAGGCCCGTTGTTGTTTGGGGTTGTGCACATATTACGTAAAGCTGTTTTCAGAGATTTTATACCCCCCCCGGGATACTATTCTTCTCTCAACAATTAACAACAAACTGCCACTTTCATGAGAGAAAACATTCACGTGTGAACCCAGACTTAGCAGTTACTTTTTCTCGTGCTGCCAAGTTCTTTTTTTCTCCTGCTACCACCTTGTTTATTTCATCATGGAAAATGTTATGATAGTACAGAAAAAGTACGATAAATTTCATCAAATTTGAATCAAATTTCATAATAAGTATTTTCAAATTTTAATTAGTTTTAATTCTCAAATAAAAATAATTAAATGTTTTTACAATACAATTCATTAATTTTTATTAAAGTCAAATTTTTTGATTTTTTAATAAAAAAGCGAGCTCATCGTTCAGAAAAGTGAATAAAATAAAAAGCCGCTACAGCTAAACATATTAGTAGCATATTTTTCTGCTGAACGCGCCATTTATTCATATAGTGATTATTACATAGTTATAGTTTGCCAATTTAAGTTATTATTTTCCAATTTTTTCAATAAGATGCTGGCATGATGAAATAGTAGATTTAAATTTGGTAGCACTGAGTGTTGGCATGAGAAAAATCTCAATTTTAGGTAAGAAGAGTGCATACGAGAGGGCGCTCTATTAAATTTGTATGAAATTGAATTAGCTATCAAGGCGAATTAAAGGTGTTAATTCGCCTTGGTCTTAAGTAGACCTTATTATTATTTGGTCATGCACATGGTGGAATAATCAGGTGTGCGCAAGAAGGAATATGGTTTTTTGTAGGGTTGTGTTTTGACCGTTAAAAAAATGGAAAAGTATGCTTTTCTTGTCAAAAGATGTTTACATTTTTGGCCGCCATCATGAATATTTTTGTTTACGTTATGCTTATTGTTTTTGCATAACCAATAAATACATACAAAACAACTTTTGTTTTGTTTTGTATACAGCTTTGTTTTGACAATTTTGAATTAATTTTACACAAACAAAATGCATGTCGTTTTTTATTGTTGTATTCTTACGCGCACCTTATTATTCCACCATGGTCATGCATTGATGCGTGTACCTGTTATTATCTCGCAGTCTACATTAGCTTATTATTTGTTATAACATTAACATAGCGCCAGCAGAAAAACAGTACTAAATTTGCTCATTTTTTTCTATGTGGGGAATATTAGTAAATGTTTACCACAATTTTAAGGTGGAGTGGCTGAGACAGCAAATAGCTTTTGTTTGTTGTCTCGTTTTTTCATATTGGAAAATGACATTTGATGGTTGAACATGGTTGTACGAACAAATGTTCTGTCAACGCTGTTTGACCATAAACAAAACATGAACAACAGTGGTCTACATTAGCTAAAATAATGTGCGAACAAGCATTTGTTCATTGGCCGAACAAATCGATGGCTAATGTAGACTGCGAGTATACTGCCATGCATGGTAAAGCTAACAGGTGTGCGCAGTTCGACAACAACTACAACAATCCAAATAACAACATATATTTTGGTAGTGTAAAGTACTCGCAAACAAATTTAAAGCATTTTCTTACGTATGAGTACCAAATGAGTACCATTATTTACGTACTCTCTTCAAACTATATGAGTTTGTATGAAAATTTGCTATAAAGCGAGCTCAGTCTGCTGTGCTAGTAAGCTCACCTGTTGTATACGCCTTGCCGCCATGATACTTTGCAAGGCAAACTCATAACAGGTAAAGTTGAAAACACAGCTGATTTATTTAATCTTGAATATTGGAGGCTGGTATGTCAAAATTTGTACATGAAAGCATAGGGGCTGATATGTCAAATGTTGTTGTATTGTTTTACTTGTTGTGTTATTAACTTTACCTGTTATGCCTTGATACTTTGCATTCAGTCAATTACTAAAATTGTTGTAATAAAGAGGGAATTTTAAGTAACTGTGGGTGTGTTATTCGTGTGTGTATGTTTTATTTATATTGGCAAATATTTAAAACTTGCAATACCTAATTTTAATTATATTGTAATACAAAATATAAAGCTAAATAAATCAAGATTTAGGATAGAAAAGTTTTAAAACGGGTGATGTCATCACGTAAAACATATTAAACAATTAAATATTGTATGTGTTGAAATCCC
Source organism: Lypha dubia (assembly GCA_947311025.1). Taxonomy (NCBI): domain Eukaryota; kingdom Metazoa; phylum Arthropoda; class Insecta; order Diptera; family Tachinidae; genus Lypha; species Lypha dubia. Next base: position 759,687 of record OX371264.1, on the reverse strand, counting down.
TTATGTACATACATACATATGTATGTATGTAATTAAGAATGTGTGTTAAATTAAAAAAAAAAATACTAAAATATGTATGTATGTTAGATATATATACATATTTTAAAACATTAATTAATGAGAACTTGTTCATATAATATTGGATATTCTATATTGTGTGTCAATCTAAAAAATTTAATCAAGTACTATTTCGTTCTCAGTAAGATCGAGTCGCAAGTAATTATTGCAATTTATTCGATATAAAAACAGCATACCTACTAAGAATTAGTATAAATTAATAACATTTATCGTATAAATATTTTTAATTCACGTTTTACATCTATACATGAGAATACACATGCATACATACGTACATACTTACATACATGCACTTACAGATTTTTCATAGGATTTTGCTTAGAAAATTATTAAATGGATATTTCACAATAAAAAATTTCTTTCGAATTCTAAAAAAGTTTCATATACTGTAGACTACATATTTATGTATGATGTGCTATGTACACAAATGTATATACATATGTACATATACATATATATAAATACATTCCGGTCCACTTATATAAAGACACTAAAAATTCCATATTCAGCAGCCTGTATCTTTTGCAATTTTTAACCGATTGAAGAATTTTAAAATAGAAATTGATGCTAGACAACTGAGATGTCTAGTGGTTTATTTACTAAAGAACTTTTTTTTGGCTTAAATCTAGTTTAGTGACGCAGCTCCAAATGAAAAAGAAAAAAAAATACATACGGCGATAGAAAATCGAAAAATAAGACGAAAATTTATTTATTTATTTCCCTTTGCATTTCTCAACGTATAGGCCAATTTTGGTATCATTTGAAAGCTTTTGACTAGATCTGTATGAATTTGTTAAAATACAGAAGATTTTCGTGATATTAAAAAAAAATATATTGTTTTTAGACCCAAGTGGGCTGGAATCTAATTTCCATCAACCTGCTAACCTATCCCGCAGTCTACATCAGCTTATTATTTGTTATAACATTTATCGGGAAAAAAATTTTGCTAGTATAGACCGCAGTTTGTTAAGCTACGTACAGACGATTGGCAGATTGTCGTGTGCACCCTGTGGCAGATAATGCCGTGCGCGGATATGGCAACACCAAGGTAACAGCTGTCAAATGTAGTTGTCAGCTGATTGGAAGTTTTTTTTGCTTACATTTTTTTTGGAAGATAGGAATTTTTATTGTTGAATATATACTTATGAAGGAATGCGTTAGTTTTAGATTTTTAGAAGAAAGAAAAAAAAGATGGAGAAATAGGGGTCGGTTTTTGGCGGTATAGAGGTGACTTGGGCCGTCAGTAAGGAGGGGCCTAAGTAAAGGTGGGCAACCTAACCTAACCTAAAGGTGGGTTGAGAGGGCCAATCTCAGGGACACCGAAAACATACATACGGTGTCATGGAGGGGTTTTTTTTTTTAAACTCCTAAGGGGAGGGCCATGTCCTGGCAGACCATCAGCCAGAGGGTTGAGTTTTGGTGTGGTGTGCAGCAGGGAGAATACTGGTTTCGCTTCGGGCTCCTACATATTTAAAATTTTATTTACTCGTGTCCATCTGCGAGCAAAGCTGGCATGATTTTTTTTTGTAGCTGGTAGTTACCGGAGAGATTGGCAAGATCCCCCCCCCATCGGCGAGCTTCAGCCGGAGCAAAACGCCAGCATGTCAGCGCGGCCAATAATCTGGCAACCATTTGGTGCAAACCAATACCAGCATGCTACAATAAATGTAGGGGCATCAAACATCGTTTAAGGATGCCATGGTGAGGTTGTATAGCCTCAGAAGGGGTGGGAATAGTTCCTGGCAAGACATCAGCCAGAGGACTTTATGGTGAGTGTAGGTAGGGAGTTAAGGAATCTTGCTTCGGGCTCCTACATATTTAAAATTTTATTTACTCGTGTCCATCCGAGCAAAGCTGGCATGATTTTTTTTTGTAGCTGGTAGTTACCGGAGAGATTGGCAAGATCCCCCCCCATCGGCGAGCTTCAGCCGGAGCAAAACGCCAGCATGTCAGCGCGGCCAATAATCTGGCAACCATTTGGTGCAAACCAATACCAGCATGCTACAATAAATGTAGGGGCATCAAACATCGTTTAAGGATGCCATGGTGAGGTTGTATAGCCTCAGAAGGGGTGGGAATAGTTCCTGGCAAGACATCAGCCAGAGGACTTTATGGTGAGTGTAGGTAGGGAGTTAAGGAATCTTGCTTCGGGCTCCTACATATTTAAAATTTTATTTACTCGTGTCCATCCGAGCAAAGCTGGCATGATTTTTTTTTGTAGCTGGTAGTTACCGGAGAGATTGGCAAGATCCCCCCCATCGGCGAGCTTCAGCCGGAGCAAAACGCCAGCATGTCAGCGCGGCCAATAATCTGGCAACCATTTGGTGCAAACCAATACCAGCATGCTACAAGATCTTACAATATTGTAAGATATGTCAATATGCTAACAACGTACTGACAATGAAAAATTGTTACCAAAAGGTAAATTGTTAGTTCAGACGATTGTAAGAAAACCTTACAATTTCATTGTCAGACAATTGTCATACAATAAATTTATCTGCCAACAAAAATTGTCAGTTTACACGGTTGTCAGCACAGGGTAACCAGAGATGACACGAGACGGAAGATTTAGCATACTGATTTGTATACACTCATACAATCCTTCGTTTTCGTTTTTTTCTTTGTGCTGTCTGTATCCAAATTAATATTAAAATCACAAAACTAATAAAATATCCATATATTTCTATAATTTACATTAAAAATATTATTAATTAATTAATTTAAGTTGGTTTTCACTCATCGTTTGTATTTTATTACTATATACATCTGCAAAATATCAGAATTTATCAAGTATGTATGTATGTGTGTGTGTAAGCAAAACACCACCACCATTTGGCAAATTTACAGCATATATGTACGTATGTATATAAATTTAATATACAGAGTATATAAGCACACACTCGGGTCTGTTCTAGAATCCGAATTCACTCGAAAGTGGATTACTTTAGCATTTTTGGTGTTCTGCAATTCAGATCCACATATTTTTATTAACAAAAACATGTGGATGTGAATTGCAGAATACCAAAAATGCTAAAGTAATTCACTCGAAAGTGAATTCGGATTCTAGAACAGACCCGACTAAATTGTTTTATCACTTTATTTTGGAATTATATGCCGTAAATACTTAATATTATCACATGTTATTAAATTTAAGCGTGCTTTTATGTAGCATTTTTCACTAAAAACTGAACTTTTTTTTGCTTTTCGTTTTGTTTACTTTCATAACAAACACACTAATGTTGTCTCTTTTTCACGAAGCTTACTTATGACAAATAAAATATGATCGAAGTCCAAGTTTTTTTGTTTTAGTCATCTCTGGTTACCCTGTGGTTGTCAGCTTGTTGTGTGGAAAAATTGCCAGATGCGTTGTTAAGCTTTGCCAGAACTGTCAAATCCAATAGTATTTATGGACAGCATTGCCAACAGAAAAATTATCTTACAATGGTGCAATTGTCAGATGCATTAATTTAAACACATCTGCCAATAATACAAGAGCTTACAATGTCTGACAATTAACTGATAATGGCGAAGTAGAGTGTTCGCAGAAAGTAGTAAAAATAAAACACGATTTATTTGTATTCAATTCCTTATAATTTTATTAAAAAAAATTAAATATAGGTATGTAAATTAAATTTAAGACAAAATTTAATAATACGAAATTTGTAATCTGTGGTGAACATGCTGCATTGCCTTCTTCAAGTACTTTTCCAATTCATGGACACCTTGCTGTTGAAAAACATCTGAAATTCGCAGAAATTGTTGAAATAAAAAAAGCTACAAAAAGTTTAAATATAAGTATCTTTCTACGTACCTTTTTTTAATATTTTGTTCACACTTTTAAAATAAAAAACTCTTATTTTTTTTTTGATAAAATTATGAAACTTTTATAACACGCAAATGCTTAATGCAAACTTTTAATGTTTAACTTCAAAACTTTATGTCAAAAATGAAACTGCAACATAATTTCTTAAACGATGATGGATAACTCCACCAACAATGACAATCATATGTATGTTCGCTCAAATAAAATTTCTGCAAGTGTGTTAGTGAAAATATTTTCTGTGTATTAGTTTCGGTCAACCATTTCTTGTAGGGAAGTTAATGTAGACTGCGAGTATGTATATTAAAATATAATAGATTAGTGTGGATATCTGTCAAACTCTTCCTCCAGCGTACAATCTGCTGTCATAAATATTATATTTTCTATGTACATATGTATATCATTGTTTTGGTGTAAAGTTGGATAAAATTATTAGGCCCGGCCAAAGGCGGGCTATGCCGAACAGCTATTATATATACCGCCGCACAGTGGGGAGTTTTTTTTTTTTTTTTTTTTTTTTATCTATTTATATCCAACCGAGCCCATAGGGCCTTATATAGTTGGAGGCCTTACAATGTAAATCTATATATGTATATATACATATATACACTATTATACATAGTTTGTAAATACAAATTTATTATAAGGAAAAGCAATTAATTTTATAGTTGTAATTATTAATGGTGTAATTCATAAACGCTTCATAGAGTTATTGTGGCGTTATTGTACGAATTTTGTATGGGAAAATAGGTTTTTATGTGCATTTTAACGTTATGAATCATTTATGAATTACACCATAATTATTTAAACTTCGCAATTACAAGATATCTAAGTAGGTCGGTTCAGCTGCCTAAAATGTTCAACAAGCTTAACCTTAAATGAATCACGTGTAAAGTGGAACTCTCTTAAAGTGAGTGGGAGTGAGTTCCAGCATTTGGCAACATGAACAATGAAACACCTATCTCCAATAGTTCGATTTCTAGTAGGGAGAAGCAACTGAGGGTTTCTATCACTCTGCAAAAATATGAAATGTCTACGGACATATTCTGGGCGGTCTGTAACCATAACCTTATAGAAGAACAGAAGTGATCTAATGTGGAGGAAGCTTTTAAAACTGCAGCCCAAAAAATCATCAACATACATTGAAACATGGTCATGAATTTTTAATTGGTATACAAAGCGTATTATTCTATTAAAAAGTAGAACACACCTATTAAGATCTTCTGCATTGCGACCAGAATAGACCTCTATACAATACAATAGGTTAGACATCAGTAAGGAGTGGGCTATTCTTTTTTTTATGGGCAGTGGCAAGTATACGTTTAACGCATATAGTCTCCTTAGAGTGAAATTGATTTTTGAGGTTAATCCACTAATATGGTCTCCAAAACCAAGACCATTGTCAAGCAATACACCGAGACACTTCATTTTATCTACAAAATAGATAACATGACCATCAATCAAAATAGTTAAATTGATCTCCGTACTATTAGTTTTGAACAGCATCGCCTTAGTCTTAGCAGAGTTAATACTAAGTTTGCACTCTTTCATCCAATGTGAGACATTGCACAATAATGTATTGACGTCATATTCAAAAACGTCCAAGAGCTGACAGTGACCCTTAAAAAGCAATTGAATGTCATATGCATACAAGTTTGGAAAAAACTATAAGGAGTGCTCGTAGAATGTTGAAATTTTTCTCTGAGCCTTTGGTTATGTCAATTAAGAAACATATAAAGTTTAATCAAAATTGGGCACGCCCACCTCCCACCGCCCGTAGAACCCGAAATTTATTTTTGGCCCAAACTTTTTGAAATTTGGCACAGAGCATTATATTACCTTAATTAAGAAAAATATAAAGTTTCATCAAAATTGGCAACGCCCACCTCCCACCGCCCATAGAACCCGAAATTTATTTTTGGCCCAAACTCTTTGAAATTTTTCACAGAGAATTATATTACCTTAATTAAGAAAAATATAAAGTGTCATTAAAATTGGCCACGCCCACCTGTAATTGTAATTCTTGATTTTTCTAAATTCGTTTAAGAAACGAATACCAAAGTACATTCTCTGCATGGAGATGTACCATTTTTTTGTAGAAAAGAAAACAATATTTTTTTTTAATTAAGACCAGCACTCAGGGGATGACCCCTACGTGTGCAGTGCACTGTGCCGGAACTCAGGGAGAGGGAGAGGGATAGGGTAGAGAAGATAGATGTTGAAAATTTAGAAGACTTAACTCTTTCACAACTTGCGCGTTATGTTAATTTTTAAGGCAGTGTTGAGGCGCCTCCGGAGTTAAGTAGACGCATTAACTTTGTTAAACTGTATAAGCAGGCATTTTATTAATTGTTTTACTTCACCGATGTTTCTGCTAACCGACGAAGGAGGGCGATGTTGTGTACATTAGCTTGGAACAGCATCAATCGCCGTGGGAACAGTTGTTTTAGTGACCAGTGCTATGCCTTCATCACTGAAATAGTCCGACAACAATTAATACAATGTCTCACTAATGTACATTAGAGAAATTAATGATGTTGATTGACTTGCTCTGGCCAGGGTTTGAACCCAGGCGCCAAGTCATTGTTTGCTTAGTAGTCAACGCGCTAACCACTTCAGCCAACACCACCCCAAAAAAATGTACCGAACAATGTGTCAAAAAAGCATCTGACAAAGTAACTGGATTGAATATACAAAGAGCGAATCTAGGCGAAAATAATCACCCGTGCTGTCGAGACTACGTGTTATGAAATTTGATGACACATTGTTCGATAACATCATCGCACTGGGATGTTGTATATGAGAATGTACTTAAGTATGTATGTATGTATTTGAATTTGTGTGATAATAAAAATAAATTTATACCAGTTTTTTTATCCTTCCATAACTCTATTTAGAATTTTTTATTGTCATTAACTAAATTTAAATTCACCAATGCTTTTAGTCAACCTATATTCATACATACATACATGCATAAGTATTTCGTGCAGCCACTCCTTAAGATCCATTTGTTCAAACTAGTAGGTAATTAAAATTTAAGTATATAATATAATGTATGTACATATATTTGTAGGAAAAAACAAATTATGCAGACTGAAAAATATTTTATGATATTAAATGATTTTAGGCAATATGCCATGTCTCTTATTTTACAAAGCATTTAACAATAAAAGAGAATATTATTTAAAAAGGCATTTTGAAACCTTTCATTTTAAAGAAAACAAAACCTTTTTGAAAAATATAAAAACATTTCTAACAGCAATTAAATGTATGGTTTTTAGAAAATAATTAGAAATACGTTAAACTATTTATAAAATGAGATAAAATATTTCCTAAAGAATTATAATCTTGCTTCATATATCAAACGTTTGACTTTTTTATTTGGTAGGTTATTCTGTCTTTCATTCTCTTTAATAACTTACTCACTAATACTAACCCAGCGGGAAAACTCAGAAGACCTTCTAACTTCAGGCCTTATTAAACGCCTTCTTAGGAATGGTTTTGAATCAATTTCCATCTTTTCTAACTGCTAAAGAAGGATTTAAAGAAGGCCTTGGCTCTCCCTATTAATAATAATAGTAAGACACATTTTCAAATTAGCTTCTCTGAGAAGCGGGAATAGAGGAAGAGAGAGTAAAATTTGTTTGTGTTATACATATTCCAAAGTAAAAGGATTTAGAATGACGTTATAAAAATAAAATTACATAAACAAATAAATATATATTATGTACATCCAAATACATAACAAAGAAATGGCAAGAGATCGTAAATGTACATCCAAATACAGAACAAAGAAATGGCAAGAGATCGTAAATCATTTTAGTTGAGTCTCGGAATTCAAAAAATTGATTTAGAAATGGGTGCTCAAATAAAGCAGTGATGCCAACTCAAAGTTGTGACACTATAAAAAACACTCCATACATAAAGTCGTATGATTAATATTGAATGTACGAGCATAGTAAGTATACGCTATGGTGCATTTATAAGCATTTAATAAATAATTTTTCCAACATTTTGCTTCATAAGCACCACAAACATTTTCTAAATCAATTTTTTACAAAATTTTAATTGTTGCACAGGTCTCTAGCAATAATTTGGCTTTTACAGATTTAAAAAATATCAATTAGTCGACGAGTTATAGCCAAAAAACCATATAAACAATATGCTGAAAATCGGCATTTGACTGCAAAGTTCGAAGGTCGATTAAAAAAAATTCGAACTAACATAAACAAACGCCGCGATACGGGTCTTTTAATTTAGCCTCTATTTTCACCCCTCACTCTCAGAATCGACATAACTTTTGCTAACCTGAATTTGTTCCACAGTGTTATTTTAACGAAAATTTTTCGTTCAGTAACACTTTCAACGTTATTCGATATTCATCCGTGAGGTAACGACAATAATTTGTCGGTTGTTATTAAACAGATAAAAGTCAGCTTTTCAATCGTAGACGTTGGTTATGCCAAGAACAAAAATTGTTGTTTTAAAACTTTTATATATTTGTTGCGGGTTAGCAATATCTAAATATATATTTCGTTGGTTGCTATACCAACTCATCAGTAGATTTTTACCATTTATGTTTGAAAAGTTCCAAAGCTCATGTACTTATACATAAACTCACAAAAAGATTTGCGAATTACAAAGCATAAAAATAGCCTTTCAAAAAACTTTACAAACATACACAACAAATAATTTTTCATTATGAATGTGCTTACTTTTCTACACCTACAGTTGTTTTAAAACAATATCCATAAATAATAATATAACATTATTTAAGCATGTAATTTAACATTCATTTCTCAAAATTCTATAAAATTTAACATTTAATTTCTCTAAATTCCAAAAAAATTTATGAGAAAAATTTTTAATAAATAAATAAATTAAAAAATTCATTTGTTTTTTTTATTCCTCTTTGTGCTTTTCTTATATTTTGATAGTGATGCCACGTAAAAGGAAATTATAACGATGTTGTTAAGAAGCTATTAGTGAATAACAAAATCGCTATAATTTTCGGTAAATTTAACAATTATCGAATTGATAAAAGTTACTGAATCGCACTACTGAAGGCGGATACAAGGAACCGTATTCCGTATATAAATAGATATACATACATACATGTATATCTATTTATATTCTTTTGTATTTTTATTTTCAACTGACAAGAAGGACTTCTTTTGTTTAAAATTAATTTATGCCCCTATTACGGTTTAAAACTCAACCAAGTTGAGTTTAAATTGAAACAACTCAACTTTAAAAAAAACTTAACTCATTTTTGGTATTATGAATTACAATTCTAGTTGAAGTTGTATTGATGTTGCAAGCCTCAAAAGCAACGATTTGACAGTTGATGGTATTTCTTGAGGCAAAAATTAAAAAAAAAATTGGTGTCTTGTTAAAGTGTGCTAAATTGTACTAAGTGAAAAAAAAAATGGATATCTCTTATGATTTATTTGACTGTGACGAAAGTGTTGATGCTAACATTGATGAGTTGCGCCTACGAAAAAATCTTCGTCATTACTCCAATCCCTTGGAACTTCCCGATGCTATGTAAGAAAATGTTTAAGTTATAATTGAATGGGTTTTTAATATATAGATAAATTTTTAAGATTTAAAAGTTTCTTTCGTTTAAATAAAGAAGAATCTTGCTTTCTGTTAAATGAGCTGAAGGAACATTTCCAGAAGCCTCTACCTCATATACTAAAAATTTGTGCAACTTTTAGGTTCCTTGCTGACGGCAGTTATCAAAAATGGTGTGGAAATTATTTTAAAGTTGGAATGGCACAGCCTACAATATGTGTAGTGATTAAAGAAGTTTTAGATATCTTCGAGCAATATGTTTGTGCAAAATGGATAATAACAGAAATGATTGAAGAAGATCAAAACGTTCTATTATCTCGTTGTAACTCTATTTTTTCTATAAATAACTTATCAATCGTTAATAAATTCATGTAAGGCATTTAAAAAAACTTGACTTACTCCCTCGATTTTATTTCCTTATGAATTTCTAAACAACTACTGAGCAGTTGTAATTTCTTGGCATTTTTGTCAACTTCACTAGCACTGAGTTGTAATCGATGATACCACAAAAAAGTTGTAATACGAAATAATTTCAACTTTTACATTTTTGACAGGTTGAGTTGTAATCGATAATACCAATTTGAAAAATTTCAACTGAATTACAAATGAGTTGTAAACCGTAATAAGGGCATTAAATAATGATATTTCTATTTGTAGAATTTGCTTTATTATTGTTATTTTGTTTTTAGTAATGTGGAATAGTATTCCAAAACGGACCATTTTACTGGTGCTTCAAGTTTTTAATGCAAAACTTTTTTAAGTGGTAACATAATATTTATTTGACAAAATACATAATTTGACAATTGTGTAACAAAGACATTGCCACCATTCCTGAAAAGTTTGCTAGTAGTTTTTCGAAGAGCTCAAGAACAAAAGTAGGGGTTCCACAATAGCCGAAGATACTCTAGTGCTTATGAGTATGAATTAGTGTAAATAAAGTGAACAAAATGCATGAACATAACACAATACCTACATTGAATTTGTTTCTGTTTGTTTTGTATAAAGGTTGAGATAAATAATCAATTTTTTTAGTTAACAAATTACATCGAAAAAGTAATTTATCAGAAACAATACAAAAATGTCAAAACTTAAAATGCTTCAACGATTAATGATTGGTATGTTCGCAGAAATTAAAAAAAAATTTGGAACAAAATAAAAAATTATTTTCCTACAATCAAAGTATATTTATACAAGTACATGCAAGAGCACAGCTGATCGTGTTTTTTATTAATATTTTCATTGACTATTGTCAATTTTTTTTTCATTTTTCTTTCTACACAATTTTCTTTAAGTTCTGCTGAGCAGAGCTGTAAAAGAATTGTTTAAAATTTGCTTTTTAAAGAGTTTATGATTCGTAGATTCTTTCAAAAAGGAATCATTCCTTTACAGCTCTGCTACCGAGCTATTTTTCACAATTGTAAATTTATTTTACACAAACAAAAAGCCTGTTGTTTTTTTATTTTTTATGTTGTTGCCGAGATGCATGTACTTGATATTGATATACTTTGCCTACAATCACCCTCATTATTATCTGCTTGTCTATACATATGTATATGTATATATATATATATATATATATACACACATATATACATAAATGAATTTAGTTTGTACGTTCGATCGTTTTGGAACCGTAGTTTTGACGAACCGGAAATTTAATAATTATTTTTATTATATACTAGCTTATCCTGGTGTGCTTCGCTACCACCCTCGTTACAAAATAAAATTAAAAGTCTTTATATATCCTATTGTGAAAATTTAATGACGATCGGTCCAGTAGTTAAGACTATATTACGATTTTTAATTTTCCTAAAAAGGGGCGTTGTCCCACCCACTTTTCTCCTGGTACGTATTCCAAATTATGCCAATACCATATGTACCAAATATCATCGACGTAGGTAAAAAAATGCTTAAAATATGGCGATTTAAATTTTTGGGTTATATGGGCGGCGTCACACCCCTTTGTCCAATCGAAACTTCATATAGGCTATAATTCATCCGAGAGTTCCAGTTAAATACTGTGAAAATTTCAGGAAGATCGGTCCAAGGGTTTGGCTTCCTATAAGGAACAAACAATACATATATATATACAGATACATACGATATACATATGTATGTGTATGAAATATGTTTTTCATGTCGGAAATAAGCTAAAGCTATGTACAGACGATTGGCAGATATTACAATATTGTAAGATATGGCAATATGCTGACAACGTACTGACAATGAGAAATTGTTACCAAATGGTAAATTGTCAGTTCAGACGATTGTAAGAAAACCTTATAATTTCATTGTCAGCCAATTGTCAGACAATAAATTTATCTGCCAACAAAAATTGTCAGTTCATACGGTGGTCAGATTGTTGTGTGGAAAAGTTGCCAGATGCGAACTGTCAAATCCAATAGTATTTATGGACAGCATTGCCAATAGAAAAATTGTCTGACAATGGTGCGTTGTCAGATGCATTAATTTAAACACATCTGCCAATAAAAAATAGCTTACAATGTCTGACAATTATCTGACAATGGCAAAGTAGAGTGTTCTCACGATTGTCAGATGTCTGACAATATTATTGTATTACAATGAACTGACAATGCTTTTTCTTGCAACGTTGCAAGACAAAAATTGTAAGTTCAGACGGTTGGCAGACATTTTCTGACAATATTGTAAGATCTGCCAATCGTCTATACATAGCTTAACTTTAAATTGACTTAGCTAACTATTTCCAAGTAGTATTAACTGACGCCTGCATTACTTTTCAATTGTCTCATTTCTGAGGATATTCTGCTTTTATTCCGCCTTCTACATGTTTTTCTGTTATTTTCTGCAAAATGTATGCTATATTAAAAGTGTAAAGAGATATTTTCTCATGATGTTACCTTCAAAAAGAAAAAAGTATTATGTATGTTCGACTTACCATACTGCGGGAACCCGCGTGCTCTCAAGTTTACTGAAAAGTGGTCCTTGTGTTGAAAATTGGATACACTACGTGCTAAAATTCGTATGAGCCGGTTTGGAGTAATCCCCCCTTTTCCAAATCAGCAACGCATTTTTGGGGAATTTGAAGCAGGTGGGATTACTGGGGAATGGCTCATACGACTTTTAGCACGATTCGCTTATATTGTTCCTTAAGGTCTTTATTTTCATAATAAAAAGATCTGTTCATGTGTTGGACGTCATTAGTTCTAGGAATGACGAAGTTCATGCTTCACCGTTTTTAATACATTGCCCGAAAAAACTCCTTAAATTTTTCGCCGTTTTTACATTCCTAAAATCGACACTATTTTGTCGACGCTAACGGGCTGTTTCGTGCAAGAAGAGGAAGCAAGCTCAAAATCGCTATGATTTTCCTAATTTTCGAGTACGAGAACCAGTATTGCCAGAAATTTGCAAAATCAAAATTGGATGATTTTAATGAAAAATTTTTAAAATCTGCATTCCATTTTAAAAAAATTGGAAAAACACTAATATTTTCTTGTATTTTATTAAAGAATATTAAGTTCCAAAAGACTTCACTTTTTTACAATGACATTCATGACAAATATATTCAATTATATTTATCTATTTGATTAATCAAAAAGTTTAATTTATCGTACTTCCTTAAATTTAACATAATAGTATAAAAGAAATAATATACATATGTACATAATTAGTTTTTAAGTTAAATATTGAACTCATAAAATTTGTTGTTCAGAAATAATTTTCCTTGAATCGAACCATAATTTTAGTAATATTTAGGGTTGATATTTGTTAATGCAAAGAGAATAATATTTAAATATTATTAATTTTAAGATTGCAATGTCTGTCATAATAATTGAAATTGTTTGAATGACATAAATGTATTTGTTATCAGGTAATTAATTATATGTAGTTTTTCTACTATCAAAGTTGGTAGTATAATAAAAAAAATAATTTTAAATCCTGGAAACAGACATTATTATTATTGTGGTAGCTGCATTATTAATGCAATAAATAATTATCCTATGAACGAATGAATAAACTGGAATAAATTTTCCATCTTGATGAATGCGTCATGAATGTGTATATAAATTATATGAAATTCATGCTTACACGATCGGTAGTGATTCATGTATGTAGTATGTATGTATATGAATGTATTCTCAACGTTCTCTTTAAAAAAATATTCCATGTCAACTATTAAATTGTTTTTTTTTTTTTTTGCTTTTAATTTAACTGCTTCTTTTGTTTGGAATTTTATATTAAAAATAAATTTGAGTTTTCTCTTTGTTGGTGCAATAAAGATACATATGTATGTACTCGTATGTATGTACATAAATTCGCAAACAAAAATATTTTATTTGCAAGACATGGCAATAAAACTAGTTTTCCATAAATTTAACTAGTTAATAACTCAAATACAATATACTTGCGATATTTAAAAAAAATAGATCAAATTTAAATACAATAGGCTGAGACAAGCTTTGATTTCAAAGTTTATCTTTTAGGTCCATTTTTCGACTTGATATTGCAGTTATAATTATTTTTAAGTTCTAATTAAAAACCACATTGTATTTTTGAGTGCATATTTAAAAAAAATACTTAATTAATAATTAAATGAACAACCTTGTGTTCTTAAATAAAGCTACGTTCACATTTATCAAATATTTGCCCAAAAAAACGTAACCAATAGTTTTTCTTAGGGATAGTGTCATTTAACACGATTTTTATATTACAAAATAAAATTAATTCTCCTCCAAAAGAGTATTTTTATACAGTTTTTAAAAAATTCGAACCCAAAATTGAAAAAATATTGGAATTAAAGGAAATTTATTATTAGTTTTTTTCTCGGTTACGTTTTTTTCGACAAATATTTGATAAATGTGAACGTAGCTTAACAATTAAGATTTACGAATTTCCATATGTTTTTGACTGCTTGTTCTTCTTATTTAAAATAAAGCCAATAAAAAATTTGTGGCTGCTGGCAAAATGCATAAAATTTTGTCTTGTTTTGTCGCTATTAACCTTTTAATCATTTTGAAAGCAGCTTTTATTCGTTTAAAACAATACATCAGTTCTGCATTATTCATATTTCTAGCTTAAATAAAAATATACTGAATATATTGTTATTTTAGGCAGGGTTTAAAAAATTAATATATTTACTAGTGATGTTACGAATACTCGTATTTGTATTCAACTATTCGCCTGTTTTAAGATATTCGTATTCGTATTCGTATTCGCCAAATTCAAGCGAATATTTTTCGAATAATTTTCCCATACATTTTCCAAAAAAAAATCATACAAAAGTTTAAAAAAAGTACATAAAATGTAAAAAAATATATTAATTTTTATTAAAAAAAACCCATTGTGTATATACGCAGAGTAAGAAAAACGAAGTAAAATAATTAAAAAATGTTCTGTAGAGGTTTTCAAATTCGGCATCTTAATGCAATAATAATGTTAAATCACTAAATTTTTTTTTTCATTTATAGTTACTAACGCAAAGGCAGGGATTTTTTCCAATTAAATTTGAAATATAAACCTCAAAAGAAATATTCGTATTCGTATTCGTATTCGGCGAATACTGTTTTAAATATTCGTATTCGTATTCGCGAATACTAAAAATTGATATTCGTAACATCACTAATATTTACTAAAAGTTGCCCTCATATATCATCATTTTTTGTGAAAACTAGAAAAATATTTATATAAAACTAGCTTATCCCGGTGTGCTTCGCTACCCCCCTCGTTATAAAATAAAATTAAAAGTATTTATATTAAAATTGTGTAAATTTTGTTCAGCTCTACCGGAATTTGGCAATTTGTGGGCACATTTATTTTTGTCACTCATTTGGACCAATGGGAAATTAAAGCCAAGGATCCATACTTATAGGCTATGTAAGTCCGATTTCTCAATTGTATTTGAGAATTTTTCTATAACATTTGTTTGTCACTCATTTGGACCAATGGGAAATTAAAGCGAAGGATCCATACTTATAGACTATGTAAGTCCGATTTCTCAATTGTATTTGAGAATTTTTCTATAACATTTGTTTGTCACTCATTTGGACCAATGGGAAATTAAAGCCAAGGATCCATACTTATAGGCTATGTAAGTCCGATTTCTCAATTGTATTTGAGAATTTTTCTATAAAATTTTAAAGATTAAAATTGTGTAAATTTTGTTCAGCTCTACGGGAATTTGGCAATTTGTGGGCACATTTATTTTTGTCACTCATTTGGACCAATGGGAAATTAAAGCCAAGGATCCATACTTATAGGCTATGTAAGTCCGATTTCTCAATTGTATTTGAGAATTTTTCTATAACATTTGTTTGTCACTCATTTGGACCAATGGGAAATTAAAGCGAAGGATCCATACTTATAGACTATGTAAGTCCGATTTCTCAATTGTATTTGAGAATTTTTCTATAACATTTGTTTGTCACTCATTTGGACCAATGGGAAATTAAAGCCAAGGATCCATACTTATAGGCTATGTAAGTCCGATTTCTCAATTGTATTTGAGAATTTTTCTATAACATTTGTTTGTCACTCATTTGGACCAATGGGAAATTAAAGCCAAGGATCCATACTTATAGGCTATGTAAGTCCGATTTCTCAATTGTATTTGAGAATTTTTCTATAACATTTGTTTGTCACTCATTTGGACCAATGGGAAATTAAAGCGAAGGATCCATACTTATAGACTATGTAAGTCCGATTTCTCAATTGTATTTGAGAATTTTTCTATAACATTTGTTTGTCACTCATTTGGACCAATGGGAAATTAAAGCCAAGGATCCATACTTATAGGCTATGTAAGTCCGATTTCTCAATTGTATTTGAGAATTTTTCTATAACATTTGTTTGTCACTCATTTGGGCCAATGGGAAATTAAAGCCAAGGATCCATACTTATAGACTATGTAAGTCCGATTTCTCAATTGTATTTGAGAATTTTTCTATAACATTTGTTTGTCACTCATTTGGGCCAATGGGAAATTAAAGCCAAGGATCCATACTTATAGACTATGTAAGTCCGATTTCTCAATTGTACTTGAGAATTTTTCTATAACATTTGTTTGTCACTCATTTGGACCAAATGGGAAATTAAAGCCAAGGATCCATACTTATAGACTATGTAAGTCCGATTTCTCAATTGTATTTGAGAATTTTTCTATAACATTTGTTTGTCACTCATTTGGACCAATGGGAAATTAAAGCCAAGGATCCATACTTATAGACTACGTAAGTCCGATTTCTCAATTGTATTTGAGAATTTTTCTATAACATTTGTTTGTCACTCATTTGGACCAATGGGAAATTAAAGCCAAGGATCCATACTTATAGGCTATGTAAGTCCGATTTCTCAATTGTATTTGAGAATTTTTCTATAACATTTGTTTGTCACTCATTTGGACCAATGGGAAATTAAAGCCAAGGATCCATACTTATAGGCTATGTAAGTCCGATTTCTCAATTGTATTTGAGAATTTTTCTATAACATTTGTTTGTCACTCATTTGGCCCAACGGGAAATTAAAGCCAAGGATCCATACTTATAGGCTATGTAAGTCCGATTTCTCAATTGTATTTGAGAATTTTTCTATAACATTTGTTTGTCACTCATTTGGACCAATGGGAAATTAAAGCCAAGGATCCATACTTGATTTCTCAATTGTACTTGAGAATTTTTCTATAACATTTGTTTGTCACTCATTTGGACCAATGGGAAATTAAATTTCTCATTTGTGTTTGAGAATTTTTCTATAAAATTTTAAAGATTAAAATTGTGTAAATTTTGTTCAGCTCTACGGGAATTTGGCTATTTGTGGGCACATTTATGTTTGTCACTCATTTTGACCAATGGGAAATTAAAGCCAAGGATCCATACTTATAGACTATGTAAGTCCGATTTCTCAATTGTATTTGAGAATTTTTCTATAAAATTTTAAAGATTAAAATTGTGAAAATTTTGTTCAGCTCTACGGGAATTTGGCTATTTGTGGGCACATTTATGTTTTGTCACTCATTTTGACCAATGGGAAATTAAAGCCAAGGATCCATACTTATAGGCTATGTAAGTCCGATTTCTCAATTGTATTTGAGAATTTTTCTATAACATTTGTTTGTCACTCATTTGGACCAATGGGAAATTAAAGCCAAGGATCCATACTTATAGGCTATGTAAGTCCGATTTCTCAATTGTATTTGAGAATTTTTCTATAACATTTGTTTGTCACTCATTTGGACCAATGGGAAATTAAAGCCAAGGATCCATACTTATAGGCTATGTAAGTCCGATTTCTCAATTGTATTTGAGAATTTTTCTATAACATTTGTTTACCACTCATTTGGACCAATGGGAAATTAAAGCCAAGGATCCATACTTATAGGCTATGTAAGTCCGATTTCTCAATTGTATTTGAGAATTTTTCTATAACATTTTAAAGATTAAAATTGTGAAAATTTTGTTCAGCTCTACGGGAATTTGGCTATTTGTGGGCACATTTATGTTTGTCACTCATTTTGACCAATGGGAAATTAAAGCCAAGGATCCATACTTATAGGCTATGTAAGTCCGATTTCTCAATTGTAATTGAGAATTTTTCTATAACATTTGTTTGTCACTCATTTGGACCAATGGGAAATTAAAGCCAAGGATCCATACTTATAGACTATGTAAGTCCGATTTCTCAATTGTATTTGAGAATTTTTCTATAAAATTTTAAAGATTAAAATTGTGAAAATTTTGTTCAGCTCTACGGGAATTTGGCTATTTGTGGGCACATTTATGTTTGTCACTCATTTTGACCAATGGGAAATTAAAGCCAAGGATCCATACTTATAGGCTATGTAAGTCCGATTTCTCAATTGTATTTGAGAATTTTTCTATAACATTTGTTTGTCACTCATTTGGACCAATGGGAAATTAAAGCCAAGGATCCATACTTATAGGCTATGTAAGTCCGATTTCTCAATTGTATTTGAGAATTTTTCTATAACATTTGTTTACCACTCATTTGGACCAATGGGAAATTAAAGCCAAGGATCCATACTTATAGGCTATGTAAGTCCGATTTCTCAATTGTATTTGAGAATTTTTCTATAACATTTGTTTGTCACTCTTTTGGACCAATGGGAAATTAAAGCCAAGGATCCATACTTATAGACTATGTAAGTCCGATTTCTCAATTGTATTTGAGAATTTTTCTATAACATTTGTTTGTCACTCATTTGGACCAATGAGAAATTAAAGCCAAGGATCCATACTTATAGGCTATGTAAGTCCGATTTCTCAATTGTATTTGAGAATTTTTCTATAACATTTGTTTGTCACTCATTTGGACCAATGGGAAATTAAAGCCAAGGATACATACTTATAGGCTGTGTAAGTCCGATTTCTCAATTGTATTTGAGAATTTTTCTATAACATTTGTTTGTCACTCATTTGGTCCAATGGGAAATTAAAGCGAAGGATCCATACTTATAGACTATGTAAGTCCGATTTCTCAATTGTATTTGAGAATTTTTCTATAAAATTTTAAAGATTAAAATTGTGTAAATTTTGTTCAGCTCTACGGGAATTTGGCTATTTGTGGGCACATTTAGTTTTGTCACTCATTTTGACCAATGGGAAATTAAAGCCAAGGATCCATACTTATAGACTATGTAAGTCCGATTTCTCAATTGTATTTGAGAATTTTTCTATAAAATTTTAAAGATTAAAATTGTGTAAATTTTGTTCAGCTCTACGGGAATTTGGCTATTTGTGGGCACATTTATGTTTGTCAATCATTTTGACCAATGGGAAATTAAACCCAAGGATCCATACTTATAGGCTATGTAAGTCCGATTTCTCAATTGTATTTGAGAATTTTTCTATAACATTTGTTTGTCACTCATTTGGACCAATGGGAAATTAAAGCCAAGGATCCATACTTATAGGCTATGTAAGTCCGATTTCTCAATTGTATTTGAGAATTTTTCTATAACATTTGTTTGTCACTCATTTGGGCCAATGGGAAATTAAAGCCAAGGATCCATACTTATAGACTATGTAAGTCCGATTTCTCAATTGTATTTGAGAATTTTTCTATAACATTTGTTTGTCACTCATTTGGGCCAATGGGAAATTAAAGCCAAGGATCCATACTTATAGACTATGTAAGTCCGATTTCTCAATTGTACTTGAGAATTTTTCTATAACATTTGTTTGTCACTCATTTGGACCAATGGGAAATTAAAGCCAAGGATCCATACTTATAGGCTATGTAAGTCCGATTTCTCAATTGTATTTGAAAATTTTTCTATAAAATTTTAAAGATTAAAATTGTGTAAATTTTGTTCAGCTCTACGGGAATTTGGCTATTTGTGGGCACATTTATGTTTGTCACTCATTTTGACCAATGGGAAATTAAAGCCAAGTATCCATACTTATAGACTATGTAAGTCCGATTTCTCAATTGTATTTGAGAATATTTCTATAAAATTTTAAAGATTAAAATTGTGTAAATTTTTTTTCAGCTCTACGGGAATTATGCTATTTGTGGGCACATTTAGTTTTGTCACTCATTTTGACCAATGGGAAATTAAAGCCAAGGATCCATACTTATAGACTATGTAAGTCCGATTTCTCAATTGTATTTGAGAATTTTTCTATAAAATTTTAAAGATTAAAATTGTGTAAATTTTGTTCAGCTCTACGGGAATTTGGCTATTTGTGGGCACATTTATGTTTGTCAATCATTTTGACCAATGGGAAATTAAACCCAAGGATCCATACTTATAGGCTATGTAAGTCCGATTTCTCAATTGTATTTGAGAATTTTTCTATAACATTTGTTTGTCACTCATTTGGACCAATGGGAAATTAAAGCCAAGGATCCATACTTATAGGCTATGTAAGTCCGATTTCTCAATTGTATTTGAGAATTTTTCTATAACATTTGTTTGTCACTCATTTGGGCCAATGGGAAATTAAAGCCAAGGATCCATACTTATAGACTATGTAAGTCCGATTTCTCAATTGTATTTGAGAATTTTTCTATAACATTTGTTTGTCACTCATTTGGGCCAATGGGAAATTAAAGCCAAGGATCCATACTTATAGACTATGTAAGTCCGATTTCTCAATTGTACTTGAGAATTTTTCTATAACATTTGTTTGTCACTCATTTGGACCAATGGGAAATTAAAGCCAAGGATACATACTTATAGGCTGTGTAAGTCCGATTTCTCAATTGTATTTGAGAATTTTTCTATAACATTTGTTTGTCACTCATTTGGTCCAATGGGAAATTAAAGCGAAGGATCCATACTTATAGACTATGTAAGTCCGATTTCTCAATTGTATTTGAGAATTTTTCTATAAAATTTTAAAGATTAAAATTGTGTAAATTTTGTTCAGCTCTACGGGAATTTGGCTATTTGTGGGCACATTTAGTTTTGTCACTCATTTTGACCAATGGGAAATTAAAGCCAAGGATCCATACTTATAGACTATGTAAGTCCGATTTCTCAATTGTATTTGAGAATTTTTCTATAAAATTTTAAAGATTAAAATTGTGTAAATTTTGTTCAGCTCTACGGGAATTTGGCTATTTGTGGGCACATTTATGTTTGTCAATCATTTTGACCAATGGGAAATTAAACCCAAGGATCCATACTTATAGGCTATGTAAGTCCGATTTCTCAATTGTATTTGAGAATTTTTCTATAACATTTGTTTGTCACTCATTTGGACCAATGGGAAATTAAAGCCAAGGATCCATACTTATAGGCTATGTAAGTCCGATTTCTCAATTGTATTTGAGAATTTTTCTATAACATTTGTTTGTCACTCATTTGGGCCAATGGGAAATTAAAGCCAAGGATCCATACTTATAGACTATGTAAGTCCGATTTCTCAATTGTATTTGAGAATTTTTCTATAACATTTGTTTGTCACTCATTTGGGCCAATGGGAAATTAAAGCCAAGGATCCATACTTATAGACTATGTAAGTCCGATTTCTCAATTGTACTTGAGAATTTTTCTATAACATTTGTTTGTCACTCATTTGGACCAATGGGAAATTAAAGCCAAGGATCCATACTTATAGGCTATGTAAGTCCGATTTCTCAATTGTATTTGAGAATTTTTCTATAAAATTTTAAAGATTAAAATTGTGTAAATTTTGTTCAGCTCTACGGGAATTTGGCTATTTGTGGGCACATTTATGTTTGTCACTCATTTTGACCAATGGGAAATTAAAGCCAAGGATCCATACTTATAGGCTATGTAAGTCCGATTTCTCAATTGTATTTGAGAATTTTTCTATAACATTTGTTTGTCACTCATTTGGGCCAATGGGAAATTAAAGCCAAGGATCCATACTTATAGACTATGTAAGTCCGATTTCTCAATTGTACTTGAGAATTTTTCTATAACATTTGTTTGTCACTCATTTGGACCAATGGGAAATTAAAGCCAAGGATCCATACTTATAGACTATGTAAGTCCGATTTCTCAATTGTATTTGAGAATTTTTCTATAACATTTGTTTGTCACTCATTTGGACCAATGGGAAATTAAAGCCAAGGATCCATACTTATAGGCTATGTAAGTCCAATTTCTCAATTGTATTTGAGAATTTTTCTATAACATTTGTTTGTCACTCATTTGGCCCAACGGGAAATTAAAGCCAAGGATCCATACTTATAGACTATGTAAGTCCGATTTCTCAATTGTATTTGAGAATTTTTCTATAAAATTTTAAAGATTAAAATTGTGTAAATTTTGTTCAGCTCTACGGGAATTATGCTATTTGTGGGCACATTTAGTTTTGTCACTCATTTGAACCAATGGGAAATTAAAGCCAAGGATCCATACTTATAGGCTATGTAAGTCCGATTTCTCAATTGTATTTGAGAATTTTTCTATAACATTTGTTTGTCACTCATTTGGACCAATGGGAAATTAAAGCCAAGGATCCATACTTGATTTCTCAATTGTACTTGAGAATTTTTCTATAACATTTGTTTGTCACTCATTTGGACCAATGGGAAATTAAAGCCAAGGATCCATACTTATAGGCTATGTAAGTCCGATTTCTCATTTGTGTTTGAGAATTTTTCTATAAAATTTTAAAGATTAAAATTGTGTAAATTTTGTTCAGCTCTACGGGAATTTGGCTATTTGTGGGCACATTTATGTTTGTCACTCATTTTGACCAATGGGAAATTAAAGCCAAGGATCCATACTTATAGGCTATGTAAGTCCGATTTCTCAATTGTATTTGAGAATTTTTCTATAACATTTGTTTGTCACTCATTTGGGCCAATGGGAAATTAAAGCCAAGGATCCATACTTATAGACTATGTAAGTCCGATTTCTCAATTGTACTTGAGAATTTTTCTATAACATTTGTTTGTCACTCATTTGGACCAATGGGAAATTAAAGCCAAGGATACATACTTATAGGCTGTGTAAGTCCGATTTCTCAATTGTATTTGAGAATTTTTCTATAACATTTGTTTGTCACTCATTTGGTCCAATGGGAAATTAAAGCGAAGGATCCATACTTATAGACTATGTAAGTCCGATTTCTCAATTGTATTTGAGAATTTTTCTATAAAATTTTAAAGATTAAAATTGTGTAAATTTTGTTCAGCTCTACGGGAATTTGGCTATTTGTGGGCACATTTAGTTTTGTCACTCATTTTGACCAATGGGAAATTAAAGCCAAGGATCCATACTTATAGACTATGTAAGTCCGATTTCTCAATTGTATTTGAGAATTTTTCTATAACATTTGTTTGTCACTCATTTGGACCAATGGGAAATTAAAGCCAAGGATCCATACTTATAGGCTATGTAAGTCCGATTTCTCAATTGTATTTGAGAATTTTTCTATAACATTTGTTTGTCACTCATTTGGGCCAATGGGAAATTAAAGCCAAGGATCCATACTTATAGACTATGTAAGTCCGATTTCTCAATTGTATTTGAGAATTTTTCTATAACATTTGTTTGTCACTCATTTGGGCCAATGGGAAATTAAAGCCAAGGATCCATACTTATAGACTATGTAAGTCCGATTTCTCAATTGTACTTGAGAATTTTTCTATAACATTTGTTTGTCACTCATTTGGACCAATGGGAAATTAAAGCCAAGGATCCATACTTATAGGCTATGTAAGTCCGATTTCTCAATTGTATTTGAGAATTTTTCTATAAAATTTTAAAGATTAAAATTGTGTAAATTTTGTTCAGCTCTACGGGAATTTGGCTATTTGTGGGCACATTTATGTTTGTCACTCATTTTGACCAATGGGAAATTAAAGCCAAGGATCCATACTTATAGACTATGTAAGTCCGATTTCTCAATTGTACTTGAGAATTTTTCTATAACATTTGTTTGTCACTCATTTGGACCAATGGGAAATTAAAGCCAAGGATCCATACTTATAGGCTATGTAAGTCCGATTTCTCAATTGTATTTGAGAATTTTTCTATAAAATTTTAAAGATTAAAATTGTGTAAATTTTGTTCAGCTCTACGGGAATTTGGCTATTTGTGGGCACATTTATGTTTGTCACTCATTTTGACCAATGGGAAATTAAAGCCAAGGATCCATACTTATAGACTATGTAAGTCCGATTTCTCAATTGTACTTGAGAATTTTTCTATAACATTTGTTTGTCACTCATTTGGACCAAATGGGAAATTAAAGCCAAGGATCCATACTTATAGACTATGTAAGTCCGATTTCTCAATTGTATTTGAGAATTTTTCTATAACATTTGTTTGTCACTCATTTGGACCAATGGGAAATTAAAGCCAAGGATCCATACTTATAGACTACGTAAGTCCGATTTCTCAATTGTATTTGAGAATTTTTCTATAACATTTGTTTGTCACTCATTTGGACCAATGGGAAATTAAAGCCAAGGATCCATACTTATAGGCTATGTAAGTCCAATTTCTCAATTGTATTTGAGAATTTTTCTATAACATTTGTTTGTCACTCATTTGGCCCAACGGGAAATTAAAGCCAAGGATCCATACTTATAGACTATGTAAGTCCGATTTCTCAATTGTATTTGAGAATTTTTCTATAAAATTTTAAAGATTAAAATTGTGTAAATTTTGTTCAGCTCTACGGGAATTATGCTATTTGTGGGCACATTTAGTTTTGTCACTCATTTGAACCAATGGGAAATTAAAGCGATTTCTCATTTGTGTTTGAGAATTTTTCTATAAAATTTTAAAGATTAAAATTGTGTAAATTTTGTTCAGCTCTACGGGAATTTGGCTATTTGTGGGCACATTTATGTTTGTCACTCATTTTGACCAATGGGAAATTAAAGCCAAGGATCCATACTTATAGACTATGTAAGTCCGATTTCTCAATTGTATTTGAGAATTTTTCTATAAAATTTTAAAGATTAAAATTGTGAAAATTTTGTTCAGCTCTACGGGAATTTGGCTATTTGTGGGCACATTTATGTTTTGTCACTCATTTGGACCAATGGGAAATTAAAGCCAAGGATCCATACTTATAGGCTATGTAAGTCCGATTTCTCAATTGTATTTGAGAATTTTTCTATAACATTTGTTTGTCACTCATTTGGCCCAACGGGAAATTAAAGCCAAGGATCCTTACTTATAGGCTATGTAAGTCCGATTTCTCAATTGTATTTGAGAATTTTTCTATAACATTTGTTTGTCACTCATTTGGACCAATGGGAAATTAAAGCCAAGGATCCATACTTATAGACTATGTAAGTCCGATTTCTCAATTGTATTTGAGAATTTTTCTATAACATTTGTTTGTCACTCATTTGGACCAACGGGAAATTAAAGCCAAGGATCCATACTTATAGGCTATGTAAGTCCGATTTCTCAATTGTATTTGAGAATTTTTCTATAACATTTGTTTGTCACTCATTTGGACCAATGGGAAATTAAAGCGAAGGATCCATACTTATAGACTATGTAAGTCCAATTTCTCAAATGTATTTGATAATTTTTCTATAACATTTGTTTGTCACTCATTTGGACCAATGGGAAATTAAAGCCAAGGATCCATACTTATAGACTATGTAAGTCCGATTTCTCAATTGTGTTTGAGAATTTTTCTATAACATTTGCTTGTCACTCATTTGGACCAATGGGAAATTAAAGCCAAGGATCCATACTTATAGGCTATGTAAGTCCGACTTCTCAATTGTATTTGAGAATTTTTCTATAAAATTTTAAAGATTAAAATTGTGTAAATTTTGTTCAGCTCTACGGGAATTTGGCTATTTGTGGGCACTTTTATGTTTGTCACTCATTTTGACCAATAGGAAATTAAAGCCAAGGATACATACTTATAGGCTGTGTAAGTCCGATTTTTCAATTGTATTTGAGAATTTTTCTATAACATTTGTTTGTCACTCATTTGGACCAATGGGAAATTAAAGCCAAGGATCCATACTTATAGGCTATGTAAGTCCGATTTCTCAATTGTATTTGAGAATTTTTCTATAACATTTGTTTGTCACTCATGTGGACCAATGGGAAATTAAAGCCAAGGATCCATACTTATAGGCTATGTAAGTCCGATTTCTCAATTGTATTTGAGAATTTTTCTATAACATTTGTTTGTCACTCATTTGGGCCAATGGGAAATTAAAGCCAAGGATCCATACTTATAGACTATGTAAGTCCGATTTCTCAATTGTATTTGAGAATTTTTCTATAAAATTTTAAAGATTAAAATTGTGTAAATTTTGTTCAGCTCTACGGGAATTTGGCTATTTGTGGGCACTTTTATGTTTGTCACTCATTTTGACCAATAGGAAATTAAAGCCAAGGATACATACTTATAGGCTGTGTAAGTCCAATTTTTCAATTGTATTTGAGAATTTTTCTATAACACTTGTTTGTCACTCATTTGGACCAATGGGAAATTAAAGCCAAGGATCCATACTTATAGACTATGTAAGTCCGATTTCTCAATTGTATTTGAGAATTTTTCTATAAAATTTTAAAGATTAAAATTGTGTACATTTTGTTCAGCTCTACGGGAATTTGGCTATTTGTGGGCACATTTATGTTTGTCACTCATGTGGACCAATGGGAAATTAAAGCCAAGGATCCATACTTATAGGCTATGTAAGTCCGATTTCTCAATTGTATTTGAGAATTTTTCTATAACATTTGTTTGTCACTCATTTGGGCCAATGGGAAATTAAAGCCAAGGATCCATACTTATAGACTATGTAAGTCCGATTTCTCAATTGTATTTGAGAATTTTTCTATAAAATTTTAAAGATTAAAATTGTGTAAATTTTGTTCAGCTCTACGGGAATTTGGCTATTTGTGGGCACATTTATGTTTGTCACTCATTTGGACCAATGGGAAATTAAAGCCAAGGATCCATACTTATAGACTATGTAAGTCCGATTTCTCAATTGTATTTGAGAATTTTTCTATAAAATTTTAAAGATTAAAATTGTGTAAATTTTGTTCAGCTCTACGGGAATTTGGCTATTTGTGGGCACATTTATGTTTGTCACTCATTTTGACCAATAGGAAATTAAAGCCAAGGATACATACTTATAGGCTGTGTAAGTCCGATTTTTCAATTGTATTTGAGAATTTTTCTATAACACTTGTTTGTCACTCATTTGGACCAATGGGAAATTAAAGCCAAGGATCCATACTTATAGCCTATGTAAGTCCGATTTCTCAATTGTATTTGAGAATTTTTCTATAACATTTGTTTGTCACTCATTTGGACCAAAGGGAAATTAAAGCCAAGGATCCATACTTATAGACTATGTAAGTCCGATTTCTCAATTGTATTTGAGAATTTTTCTATAACACTTGTTTGTCACTCATTTGGACCAATGGGAAATTAAAGCCAAGGATCCATACTTATAGACTATGTAAGTCCGATTTCTCAATTGTATTTGAGAATTTTTCTATAAAATTTTAAAGATTAAAATTGTGTAAATTTTGTTCAGCTCTACGGGAATTTGGCTATTTGTGGGCACATTTATGTTTGTCACTCATGTGGACCAATGGGAAATTAAAGCCAAGATTCCATACTTATAGGCTATGTAAGTCCGATTTCTCAATTGTATTTGAGAATTTTTCTATAACATTTGTTTGTCACTCATTTGGGCCAATGGGAAATTAAAGCCAAGGATCCATACTTATAGACTATGTAAGTCCGATTTCTCAATTGTATTTGAGAATTTTTCTATAAAATTTTAAAGATTAAAATTGTGTAAATTTTGTTCAGCTCTACGGGAATTTGGCTATTTGTGGGCACTTTTATGTTTGTCACTCATTTTGACCAATAGGAAATTAAAGCCAAGGATACATACTTATAGGCTGTGTAAGTCCGATTTTTCAATTGTATTTGAGAATTTTTCTATAACACTTGTTTGTCACTCATTTGGACCAATGGGAAATTAAAGCCAAGGATCCATACTTATAGACTATGTAAGTCCGATTTCTCAATTGTATTTGAGAATTTTTCTATAACATTTGTTTGTCACTCATTTGGACCAATGGGAAATTAAAGCCAAGGATCCATACTTATAGACTATGTAAGTCCGATTTCTCAATTGTATTTGAGAATTTTTCTATAACATTTGTTTGTCACTCATTTGGACCAACGGGAAATTAAAGCCAAGGATCCATACTTATAGGCTATGTAAGTCCGATTTCTCAATTGTATTTGAGAATTTTTCTATAACATTTGTTTGTCACTCATTTGGACCAATGGGAAATTAAAGCGAAGGATCCATACTTATAGACTATGTAAGTCCAATTTCTCAAATGTATTTGATAATTTTTCTATAACATTTGTTTGTCACTCATTTGGACCAATGGGAAATTGAAGCCAAGGATCCATACTTATAGGCTATGTAAGTCCGATTTCTCAATTGTATTTGAGAATTTTTCTATAACATTTGTTTGTCACTCATTTGGACCAATGGGAAATTAAAGCCAAGGATCCATACTTATAGGCTATGTAAGTCCGATTTCTCAATTGTATTTGAGAATTTTTCTATAACATTTGTTTGTCACTCATTTGGACCAATGGGAAATTAAAGCCAAGGATCCATACTTATAGGCTATGTAAGTCCGATTTCTCAATTGTGTTTGAGAATTTTTCTATAAAATTTTAAAGATTAAAATTGTGTAAATTTTGTTCAGCTCTACGGGAATTTGGCTATTTGTGGGCACATTTAGTTTTGTCACTCATTTGAACCAATGGGAAATTAAAGCCAAGGATCCATACTTATAGGCTATGTAAGTCCGATTTCTCAATTGTATTTGAGAATTTTTCTATAAAATTTTAAAGATTAAAATTGTGTAAATTTTGTTCAGCTCTACGGGAATTTGGCTATTTGTGGGCACATTTAGTTTTGTCACTCATTTGAACCAATGGGAAATTAAAGCCAAGGATCCATACTTATAGGCTATGTAAGTCCGATTTCTCAATTGTATTTGAGAATTTTTCTATAACATTTGTTTGTCACTCATTTGGACCAATGGGAAATTAAAGCCAAGGATCCATACTTGATTTCTCAATTGTACTTGAGAATTTTTCTATAACATTTGTTTGTCACTCATTTGGACCAATGGGAAATTAAAGCCAAGGATCCATACTTATAGGCTATGTAAGTCCGATTTCTCAATTGTGTTTGAGAATTTTTCTATAAAATTTTAAAGATTAAAATTGTGTAAATTTTGTTCAGCTCTACGGGAATTTGGCTATTTGTGGGCACATTTATGTTTGTCACTCATTTTGACCAATGGGAAATTAAAGCCAAGGATCCATACTTATAGACTATGTAAGTCCGATTTCTCAATTGTATTTGAGAATTTTTCTATAAAATTTTAAAGATTAAAATTGTGTAAATTTTGTTCAGCTCTACGGGAATTTGGCTATTTGTGGGCACATTTATGTTTTGTCACTCATTTGGACCAATGGGAAATTCAAGCCAAGGATCCATACTTATAGACTATGTAAGTCCGATTTCTCAATTGTATTTGAGAATTTTTCTATAACATTTGTTTGTCACTCATTTGGACCAATGGGAAATTAAAGCCAAGGATCCATACTTATAGGCTATGTAAGTCCGATTTCTCAATTGTATTTGAGAATTTTTCTATAACATTTGTTTGTCACTCATTTGGCCCAACGGGAAATTAAAGCCAAGGATCCTTACTTATAGGCTATGTAAGTCCGATTTCTCAATTGTATTTGAGAATTTTTCTATAACATTTGTTTGTCACTCATTTGGAGCAATGGGAAATTAAAGCCAAGGATCCATACTTATAGACTATGTAAGTCCGATTTCTCAATTGTATTTGAGAATTTTTCTATAACATTTGTTTGTCACTCATTTGGACCAACGGGAAATTAAAGCCAAGGATCCATACTTATAGGCTATGTAAGTCCGATTTCTCAATTGTATTTGAGAATTTTTCTATAACATTTGTTTGTCACTCATTTGGACCAATGGGAAATTAAAGCCAAGGATCCATACTTATAGGCTATGTAAGTCCGATTTCTCAATTGTATTTGAGAATTTTTCTATAACATTTGTTTGTCACTCATTTGGGCCAATGGGAAATTAAAGCCAAGGATCCATACTTATAGACTATGTAAGTCCGATTTTTCAATTGTATTTGAGAATTTTTCTATAAAATTTTAAAGATTAAAATTGTGTAAATTTTGTTCAGCTCTACGGGAATTTGGCTATTTGTGGGCACATTTATGTTTGTCACTCATTTTGACCAATGGGAAATTAAAGCCAAGTATCCATACTTATAGACTATGTAAGTCCAATTTCTCAATTGTATTTGAGAATATTTCTATAAAATTTTAAAGATTAAAATTGTGTAAATTTTGTTCAGCTCTACGGGAATTTGGCTATTTGTGGGCACATTTATGTTTTGTCACTCATTTGGAGCA
The DNA here is from genome assembly GCA_947311025.1 of Lypha dubia. Lineage (NCBI taxonomy): Eukaryota > Metazoa > Arthropoda > Insecta > Diptera > Tachinidae > Lypha > Lypha dubia. Next base: position 729,282 of record OX371264.1, on the reverse strand, counting down.
ATGGGAAATTAAAGCCAAGGATCCATACTTATAGACTATGTAAGTCCGATTTCTCAATTGTATTTGAGAATTTTTCTATAACATTTGTTTGTCACTCATTTGGACCAATGGGAAATTAAAGCCAAGGATCCATACTTATAGGCTATGTAAGTCCGATTTCTCAATTGTATTTGAGAATTTTTCTATAACATTTGTTTGTCACTCATTTGGGCCAATGGGAAATTAAAGCCAAGGATCCATACTTATAGACTATGTAAGTCCGATTTTTCAATTGTATTTGAGAATTTTTCTATAAAATTTTAAAGATTAAAATTGTGTAAATTTTGTTCAGCTCTACGGGAATTTGGCTATTTGTGTGCACATTTATGTTTGTCACTCATTTTGACCAATGGGAAATTAAAGCCAAGTATCCATACTTATAGACTATGTAAGTCCAATTTCTCAATTGTATTTGAGAATATTTCTATAAAATTTTAAAGATTAAAATTGTGTAAATTTTGTTCAGCTCTACGGGAATTTGGCTATTTGTGGGCACATTTATGTTTTGTCACTCATTTGGAGCAATGGGAAATTAAAGCCAAGAATCCACACTTATAGACTATGTAAGTCCGATTTCTCAATTGTATTTGAGAATTTTTCTATAACATTTGTTTGTCACTCATTTGGACCAATGGGAAATTAAAGCCAAGGATCCATACTTATAGGCTATGTAAGTCCGATTTCTCAATTGTATTTGAGAATTTTTCTATAACATTTGTTTGTCACTCATTTGGCCCAACGGGAAATTAAAGCCAAGGATCCTTACTTATAGGCTATGTAAGTCCGATTTCTCAATTGTATTTGAGAATTTTTCTATAACATTTGTTTGTCACTCATTTGGACCAATGGGAAATTAAAGCCAAGGATCCATACTTATAGACTATGTAAGTCCGATTTCTCAATTGTATTTGAGAATTTTTCTATAACATTTGTTTGTCACTCATTTGGACCAACGGGAAATTAAAGCCAAGGATCCATACTTATAGGCTATGTAAGTCCGATTTCTCAATTGTATTTGAGAATTTTTCTATAACATTTGTTTGTCACTCATTTGGACCAATGGGAAATTAAAGCGAAGGATCCATACTTATAGACTATGTAAGTCCAATTTCTCAAATGTATTTGATAATTTTTCTATAACATTTGTTTGTCACTCATTTGGACCTATGGGAAATTAAAGCCAAGGATCCATACTTATAGGCTATGTAAGTCCGATTTCTCAATTGTATTTGAGAATTTTTCTATAACATTTGTTTGTCACTCATTTGGACCAATGGGAAATTAAAGCCAAGGATCCATACTTATAGGCTATGTAAGTCCGATTTCTCAATTGTATTTGAGAATTTTTCTATAAAATTTTAAAGATTAAAATTGTGTAAATTTTGTTCAGCTCTACGGGAATTTGGCTATTTGTGGGCACATTTAGTTTTGTCACTCATTTGAACCAATGGGAAATTAAAGCCAAGGATCCATACTTATAGGCTATGTAAGTCCGATTTCTCAATTGTATTTGAGAATTTTTCTATAACATTTGTTTGTCACTCATTTGGACCAATGGGAAATTAAAGCCAAGGATCCATACTTATAGGCTATGCAAGTCCGACTTCTCAATTGTATTTGAGAATTTTTCTATAAAATTTTAAAGATTAAAATTGTGTAAATTTTGTTCAGCTCTACGGGAATTTGGCTATTTGTGGGCACATTTATGTTTGTCACTCATTTTGACCAATGCGAAATTAAAGCCAAGGATACATACTTATAGGCTGTGTAAGTCCGATTTTTCAATTGTATTTGAGAATTTTTCTATAACATTTGTTTGTCACTCATTTGGACCAATGGGAAATTAAAGCCAAGGATCCATACTTATAGGCTATGTAAGTCCGATTTCTCAATTGTATTTGAGAATTTTTCTATAACATTTGTTTGTCACTCATTTGGGCCAATGGGAAATTAAAGCCAAGGATCCATACTTATAGGCTATGTAAGTCCGATTTCTCAATTGTATTTGAGAATTTTTCTATAACATTTGTTTGTCACTCATTTGGGCCAATGGGAAATTAAAGCCAAGGATCCATACTTATAGACTATGTAAGTCCGATTTCTCAATTGTATTTGAGAATTTTTCTATAAAATTTTAAAGATTAAAATTGTGTAAATTTTGTTCAGCTCTACGGGAATTTGGCTATTTGTGGGCACATTTATGTTTGTCACTCATTTGGACCAATGGGAAATTAAAGCCAAGGATCCATACTTATAGACTATGTAAGTCCGATTTCTCAATTGTATTTGAGAATTTTTCTATAAAATTTTAAAGATTAAAATTGTGTAAATTTTGTTCAGCTCTACGGGAATTTGGCTATTTGTGGGCACATTTATGTTTGTCACTCATTTTGACCAATAGGAAATTAAAGCCAAGGATACATACTTATAGGCTGTGTAAGTCCGATTTTTCAATTGTATTTGAGAATTTTTCTATAACACTTGTTTGTCACTCATTTGGACCAATGGGAAATTAAAGCCAAGGATCCATACTTATAGACTATGTAAGTCCGATTTCTCAATTGTATTTGAGAATTTTTCTATAAAATTTTAAAGATTAAAATTGTGTAAATTTTGTTCAGCTCTACGGGAATTTGGCTATTTGTGGGCACATTTATGTTTGTCACTCATGTGGACCAATGGGAAATTAAAGCCAAGGATCCATACTTATAGGCTATGTAAGTCCGATTTCTCAATTGTATTTGAGAATTTTTCTATAACATTTGTTTGTCACTCATTTGGACCAATGGGAAATTAAAGCCAAGGATCCATACTTATAGGCTATGTAAGTCCGATTTCTCAATTGTATTTGAGAATTTTTCTATAACATTTGTTTGTCACTCATTTGGACCAATGGGAAATTAAAGCCAAGGATCCATACTTATAGACTATGTAAGTCCGATTTCTCAATTGTATTTGAGAATTTTTCTATAACATTTGTTTGTCACTCATTTGGGCCAATGGGAAATTAAAGCCAAGGATCCATACTTATAGACTATGTAAGTCCGATTTCTCAATTGTATTTGAGAATTTTTCTATAAAATTTTAAAGATTAAAATTGTGTAAATTTTGTTCAGCTCTACGGGAATTTGGCTATTTGTGGGCACATTTATGTTTGTCACTCATTTTGACCAATGGGAAATTAAAGCCAAGGATCCATACTTATAGACTATGTAAGTCCGATTTCTCAATTGTATTTGAGAATTCTCTATAAAATTTTAAAGATTAAAATTGTGTAAATTTTGTTCAGCTCCACGGGAATTTGGCTATTTGTGGGCACATTTATGTTTGTCACTCATTTTGACCAATTGGAAATTAAAGCCAAGGATCCATACTTATAGACTATGTAAGTCCGATTTCTCAATTGTATTTGAGAATTTTTCTATAACATTTGTTTGTCACTCATTTGGGCCAATGGGAAATTAAAGCCAAGGATCCATACTTATCGACTATGTAAGTCCGATTTCTCAATTGTATTTGAGAATTTTTCTATAACACTTGTTTGTCACTCATTTGGACCAATGGGAAATTAAAGCCAAGGATCCATACTTATAGACTATGTAAGTCCGATTTCTCAATTGTATTTGAGAATTTTTCTATAAAATTTGTTTGTCACTCATTTGGACCAATGGGAAATTAAAGCCAAGGATCCATACTTATAGGCTATGTAAGTCCGATTTCTCAATTGTATTTGAGAATTTTTCTATAACATTTGTTTGTCACTCATTTGGACCAATGGGAAATTAAAGCCAAGGATCCATACTTATAGGCTATGTAAGTCCGATTTCTCAATTGTATTTGAGAATTTTTCTATAACATTTGTTTGTCACTCATTTGGACCAATGGGAAATTAAAGCCAAGGATCCATACTTATAGGCTATGTAAGTCCGATTTCTCAATTGTATTTGAGAATTTTTCTATAACATTTGTTTGTCACTCATTTGGGCCAATGGGAAATTAAAGCCAAGGATCCATACTTATAGACTATGTAAGTCCGATTTCTCAATTGTATTTGAGAATTTTTCTATAAAATTTTAAAGATTAAAATTGTGTAAATTTTGTTCAGCTCTACGGGAATTTGGCTATTTGTGGGCACATTTATGTTTGTCACTCATTTGGACCAATGGGAAATTAAAGCCAAGGATCCATACTTATAGGCTATGTAAGTCCGATTTCTCAATTGTGTTTGAGAATTTTTCTATAAAATTTTAAAGATTAAAATTGTGTAAATTTTGTTCAGCTCTACGGGAATTTGGCTATTTGTGGGCACATTTATGTTTGTCACTCATTTTGACCAATGGGAAATTAAAGCCAAGGATCCATACTTATAGGCTATGTAAGTCCGATTTCTCAATTGTATTTGAGAATTTTTCTATAAAATTTTAAAGATTAAAATTGTGTAAATTTTGTTCAGCTCTACGGGAATTTGGCTATTTGTGGGCACATTTAGTTTTGTCACTCATTTGAACCAATGGGAAATTAAAGCCAAGGATCCATACTTATAGGCTATGTAAGTCCGATTTCTCAATTGTATTTGAGAATTTTTCTATAACATTTGTTTGTCACTCATTTGGACCAATGGGAAATTAAAGCCAAGGATCCATACTTGATTTCTCAATTGTACTTGAGAATTTTTCTATAACATTTGTTTGTCACTCATTTGGACCAATGGGAAATTAAAGCCAAGGATCCATACTTATAGGCTATGTAAGTCCGATTTCTCAATTGTGTTTGAGAATTTTTCTATAAAATTTTAAAGATTAAAATTGTGTAAATTTTGTTCAGCTCTACGGGAATTTGGCTATTTGTGGGCACATTTATGTTTGTCACTCATTTTGACCAATGGGAAATTAAAGCCAAGGATCCATACTTATAGACTATGTAAGTCCGATTTCTCAATTGTATTTGAGAATTTTTCTATAAAATTTTAAAGATTAAAATTGTGTAAATTTTGTTCAGCTCTACGGGAATTTGGCTATTTGTGGGCACATTTATGTTTTGTCACTCATTTGGACCAATGGGAAATTCAAGCCAAGGATCCATACTTATAGACTATGTAAGTCCGATTTCTCAATTGTATTTGAGAATTTTTCTATAACATTTGTTTGTCACTCATTTGGACCAATGGGAAATTAAAGCCAAGGATCCATACTTATAGGCTATGTAAGTCCGATTTCTCAATTGTATTTGAGAATTTTTCTATAACATTTGTTTGTCACTCCTTTGGCCCAACGGGAAATTAAAGCCAAGGATCCTTACTTATAGGCTATGTAAGTCCGATTTCTCAATTGTATTTGAGAATTTTTCTATAACATTTGTTTGTCACTCATTTGGACCAATGGGAAATTAAAGCCAAGGATCCATACTTATAGACTATGTAAGTCCGATTTCTCAATTGTATTTGAGAATTTTTCTATAACATTTGTTTGTCACTCATTTGGACCAACGGGAAATTAAAGCCAAGGATCCATACTTATAGGCTATGTAAGTCCGATTTCTCAATTGTATTTGAGAATTTTTCTATAACATTTGTTTGTCACTCATTTGGACCAATGGGAAATTAAAGCCAAGGATCCATACTTATAGGCTATGTAAGTCCGATTTCTCAATTGTATTTGAGAATTTTTCTATAACATTTGTTTGTCACTCATTTGGGCCAATGGGAAATTAAAGCCAAGGATCCATACTTATAGACTATGTAAGTCCGATTTTTCAATTGTATTTGAGAATTTTTCTATAAAATTTTAAAGATTAAAATTGTGTAAATTTTGTTCAGCTCTACGGGAATTTGGCTATTTGTGGGCACATTTATGTTTGTCACTCATTTTGACCAATGGGAAATTAAAGCCAAGTATCCATACTTATAGACTATGTAAGTCCAATTTCTCAATTGTATTTGAGAATATTTCTATAAAATTTTAAAGATTAAAATTGTGTAAATTTTGTTCAGCTCTACGGGAATTTGGCTATTTGTGGGCACATTTATGTTTTGTCACTCATTTGGAGCAATGGGAAATTAAAGCCAAGGATCCATACTTATAGACTATGTAAGTCCGATTTCTCAATTGTATTTGAGAATTTTTCTATAACATTTGTTTGTCACTCATTTGGACCAATGGGAAATTAAAGCCAAGGATCCATACTTATAGGCTATGTAAGTCCGATTTCTCAATTGTATTTGAGAATTTTTCTATAACATTTGTTTGTCACTCATTTGGGCCAATGGGAAATTAAAGCCAAGGATCCATACTTATAGACTATGTAAGTCCGATTTTTCAATTGTATTTGAGAATTTTTCTATAACACTTGTTTGTCACTTATTTGGACCAATGGGAAATTAAAGCGAAGGATCCATACTTATAGGCTATGTAAGTCCTATTCCTCAATTGTATTTAAGAATTTTTCTATAAAATTTTAAAGATTAAAATTGTGTAAATTTTGTTCAGCTCTACGGGAATTTGGCTATTTGTGGGCACATTTATGTTTGTCACTCATTTTGACCAATGGGAAATTAAAGCCAAGGATCCATACTTATAGACTATGTAAGTCCGATTTCTCAATTGTATTTGAGAATTTTTCTATAAAATTTTAAAGATTAAAATTGTGTAAATTTTGTTCAGCTCTACGGGAATTTGGCTATTTGTGGGCACATTTAGTTTTGTCACTCATTTGAACCAATGGGAAATTAAAGCCAAGGATCCATACTTATAGACTATGTAAGTCCGATTTCTCAATTGTATTTGATAATTTTTCTATAACATTTGTTTGTCACTCATTTGGACCAATGGGAAATTAAAGCCAAGGATCCATACTTATAGGCTATGTAAGTCCGATTTCTCAATTGTATTTGAGAATTTTTCTATAAAATTTTAAAGATTAAAATTGTGTAAATTTTGTTCAGCTCTACGGGAATTTGGCTATTTGTGGGCACATTTATGTTTGTCACTCATTTTGACCAATGGGAAATTAAAGCCAAGTATCCATACTTATAGACTATGTAAGTCCAATTTCTCAATTGTATTTGAGAATATTTCTATAAAATTTTAAAGATTAAAATTGTGTAAATTTTGTTCAGCTCTACGGGAATTTGGCTATTTGTGGGCACATTTATGTTTTGTCACTCATTTGGAGCAATGGGAAATTAAAGCCAAGGATCCATACTTATAGACTATGTAAGTCCGATTTCTCAATTGTATTTGAGAATTTTTCTATAACATTTGTTTGTCACTCATTTGGACCAATGGGAAATTAAAGCCAAGGATCCATACTTATAGACTATGTAAGTCCGATTTCTCAATTGTATTTGAGAATTTTTCTATAACATTTGTTTGTCACTCATTTGGACCAATGGGAAATTAAAGCCAAGGATCCATACTTATAGGCTATGTAAGTCCGATTTCTCAATTGTATTTGAGAATTTTTCTATAACATTTGTTTGTCACTCATTTGGCCCAACGGGAAATTAAAGCCAAGGATCCTTACTTATAGGCTATGTAAGTCCGATTTCTCAATTGTATTTGAGAATTTTTCTATAACATTTGTTTGTCACTCATTTGGACCAATGGGAAATTAAAGCCAAGGATCCATACTTATAGACTATGTAAGTCCGATTTCTCAATTGTATTTGAGAATTTTTCTATAACATTTGTTTGTCACTCATTTGGACCAACGGGAAATTAAAGCCAAGGATCCATACTTATAGGCTATGTAAGTCCGATTTCTCAATTGTATTTGAGAATTTTTCTATAACATTTGTTTGTCACTCATTTGAACCAATGGGAAATTAAAGCCAAGGATCCATACTTATAGGCTATGTAAGTCCGATTTCTCAATTGTATTTGAGAATTTTTCTATAACATTTGTTTGTCACTCATTTGGACCAATGGGAAATTAAAGCCAAGGATCCATACTTATAGGCTATGTAAGTCCGACTTCTCAATTGTATTTGAGAATTTTTCTATAAAATTTTAAAGATTAAAATTGTGTAAATTTTGTTCAGCTCTACGGGAATTTGGCTATTTGTGGGCACATTTATGTTTGTCACTCATTTTGACCAATGCGAAATTAAAGCCAAGGATACATACTTATAGGCTGTGTAAGTCCGATTTTTCAATTGTATTTGAGAATTTTTCTATAACATTTGTTTGTCACTCATTTGGACCAATGGGAAATTAAAGCCAAGGATCCATACTTATAGGCTATGTAAGTCCGATTTCTCAATTGTATTTGAGAATTTTTCTATAACATTTGTTTGTCACTCATTTGGGCCAATGGGAAATTAAAGCCAAGGATCCATACTTATAGACTATGTAAGTCCGATTTCTCAATTGTATTTGAGAATTTTTCTATAAAATTTTAAAGATTAAAATTGTGTAAATTTTGTTCAGCTCTACGGGAATTTGGCTATTTGTGGGCACATTTATGTTTGTCACTCATTTGGACCAATGGGAAATTAAAGCCAAGGATCCATACTTATAGACTATGTAAGTCCGATTTCTCAATTGTATTTGAGAATTTTTCTATAAAATTTTAAAGATTAAAATTGTGTAAATTTTGTTCAGCTCTACGGGAATTTGGCTATTTGTGGGCACATTTATGTTTGTCACTCATTTTGACCAATAGGAAATTAAAGCCAAGGATACATACTTATAGGCTGTGTAAGTCCGATTTTTCAATTGTATTTGAGAATTTTTCTATAACACTTGTTTGTCACTCATTTGGACCAATGGGAAATTAAAGCCAAGGATCCATACTTATAGACTATGTAAGTCCGATTTCTCAATTGTATTTGAGAATTTTTCTATAAAATTTTAAAGATTAAAATTGTGTAAATTTTGTTCAGCTCTACGGGAATTTGGCTATTTGTGGGCACATTTATGTTTGTCACTCATGTGGACCAATGGGAAATTAAAGCCAAGGATCCATACTTATAGGCTATGTAAGTCCGATTTCTCAATTGTATTTGAGAATTTTTCTATAACATTTGTTTGTCACTCATTTGGACCAATGGGAAATTAAAGCCAAGGATCCATACTTATAGGCTATGTAAGTCCGATTTCTCAATTGTATTTGAGAATTTTTCTATAACATTTGTTTGTCACTCATTTGGACCAATGGGAAATTAAAGCCAAGGATCCATACTTATAGACTATGTAAGTCCGATTTCTCAATTGTATTTGAGAATTTTTCTATAACATTTGTTTGTCACTCATTTGGGCCAATGGGAAATTAAAGCCAAGGATCCATACTTATAGACTATGTAAGTCCGATTTCTCAATTGTATTTGAGAATTTTTCTATAAAATTTTAAAGATTAAAATTGTGTAAATTTTGTTCAGCTCTACGGGAATTTGGCTATTTGTGGGCACATTTATGTTTGTCACTCATTTTGACCAATGGGAAATTAAAGCCAAGGATCCATACTTATAGACTATGTAAGTCCGATTTCTCAATTGTATTTGAGAATTTTTCTATAACATTTGTTTGTCACTCATTTGGGCCAATGGGAAATTAAAGCCAAGGATCCATACTTATCGACTATGTAAGTCCGATTTCTCAATTGTATTTGAGAATTTTTCTATAACACTTGTTTGTCACTCATTTGGACCAATGGGAAATTAAAGCCAAGGATCCATACTTATAGACTATGTAAGTCCGATTTCTCAATTGTATTTGAGAATTTTTCTATAAAATTTGTTTGTCACTCATTTGGACCAATGGGAAATTAAAGCCAAGGATCCATACTTATAGACTATGTAAGTCCGATTTCTCAATTGTATTTGAGAATTTTTCTATAACATTTGTTTGTCACTCATTTGGACCAATGGGAAATTAAAGCCAAGGATCCATACTTATAGGCTATGTAAGTCCGATTTCTCAATTGTATTTGAGAATTTTTCTATAACATTTGTTTGTCACTCATTTGGACCAATGGGAAATTAAAGCCAAGGATCCATACTTATAGGCTATGTAAGTCCGATTTCTCAATTGTATTTGAGAATTTTTCTATAACATTTGTTTGTCACTCATTTGGGCCAATGGGAAATTAAAGCCAAGGATCCATACTTATAGACTATGTAAGTCCGATTTCTCAATTGTATTTGAGAATTTTTCTATAAAATTTTAAAGATTAAAATTGTGTAAATTTTGTTCAGCTCTACGGGAATTTGGCTATTTGTGGGCACATTTATGTTTGTCACTCATTTGGACCAATGGGAAATTAAAGCCAAGGATCCATACTTATAGACTATCTAAGTCCGATTTCTCAATTGTATTTGAGAATTTTTCTATAAAATTTTAAAGATTAAAATTGTGTAAATATTGTTCAGCTCTACGGGAATTTGGCTATTTGTGGGCACATTTATGTTTGTCACTCATTTGGACCAATGGGAAATTAAAGCCAAGGATCCATACTTATAGACTATCTAAGTCCGATTTCTCAATTGTATTTGAGAATTTTTCTATAACATTTGTTTGTCACTCATTTGGACCAATGGGAAATTAAAGCCAAGGATCCATACTTATAGACTATGTTAGTCCGATTTCTCAATTGTATTTGAGAATTTTTCTATAACATTTGTTTGTCACTCATTTGGACTAATGGGTAATTAAAGCCAAGGATCCATACTTATAGAGTATGTAAGTCCGATAAAGTATTCTTTTCGAATAAATGTACCAAATCGATTGAATTAAATGTGGAAAAAACACACAATGTTGCGATGTCAATGGTTTTTAATAATTGTAAACATTCGCCTGCTGTCTCTGTTTATTTATTAGTAAAAGGCAGGATTGCCAATCTTGCGGCAAAACAATAATAAAAATCCGAAAAAACCCGTGTGCTTCGCTACCTCCATCGTTATAAAATAAAACTGAAAGTATTTATATAGTCATGTATTTATTATTTCGTAAGAATATCCTATTGTGAAAATTAAATGACGATCGGTCCAGTAGTTAAGACTATATTACGATTTTTAATTTTCCTAAAAAGGGGCGTCTTCCCACCCAGTTTTCTCCTGGTACGTATTTCTAATTATGCAAATACCATATGTACCAAATATCATCGACGTAGGACAAAATATGGCGATTTAAATTTTTGGATTATATGAGCGGTGCCACGCCCCTTTGTCCAATTAAAACTATATAGTCAAGAGTTTATTTTTTCGTAAGAATACCTTATTGTGAAAAGTTAATGACGATCGGTCCAGTAGTTAAGACTATATTACGATATTTAATTTTCCTAAAAAGGGGGCGTGTTCCCACCCACTTTTCTCCTGGTACGTATTCCTAATTATGCCAATACCATATGTACCAAATATCATCGACGTAGGACAAAAAATGCCCAAAATATGGCGATTTAAATTTTTGGGTTATGTGGGCGGTGGTACGCCCCTTTGTCCAATTAAAATTGTATATAGTCAAGAATTTATTATTTCGTAAGAATATCCTATTGTGAAAATTTAATGACGATCGGTGCAGTAGTTAAGATTATATTACGATTTTTAATTTTCCTAAAAAGGGGCGTACTCCCACCCACTTTTCTCCTGGTACGTATTCCTAATTATGCCAATACCATATGTACCAAGTATCATCGACGTATGTCAAAAATGCCCATAATATGGCAATTTAAATTTTTTTGGTTATATGGGCGGTGCCACGCCCCTTTGCCCAATCAATACTTTATATAGTCAAGCATTTATTATTTCGTAAGAATATCCTATTGTGAAAATTTAATGACGATCGGTCCAGTAGTTAAGGCTAAATTACGATTTTAATTTTCCTAAAAAGGGGCGTGCGTAAAAGTAGGCGTGGCAAATTTTTCATTCGATGAAAACTTAAAATGGATTAATACGAACATTTGAAAGAAGAATTAGTCAAATCGATGGAGCCGTTTTCTGATTTTAGGTAAATCGAAAAAAGTTGGACCATGGCGATCATTAGAAAGAAAAAATCGTCCAAATCGGTCCAGCCATTCACGCGTGATGCCGTGACCAAGGAAAAAAGGGATCCATTTTTATATATATAGATTGATGGACTCGTACAAAATTTGAAGGCTATATAGCTAATATAGAGCCCTAGATATTTAATATTAATTTTGTATATGAGATAAATATTCACTTTGTATGGGAGCTGCCACGCCCACTGGTATGATCCCGCCCAATTTTCCCATGACTATTCATAATATAATCAACGTGCACAAATTTCTAAGACTATGGCTATTATAGTACTGTAGATATATGATATTAAATATTTACTTTGTATGGGAGCTGCCACGCCCATTCGCCCGATCCCGCCCATTTTTTCGCAACTCTTCAGATTAGTTTAATATGTACATGTGCAAAGTTTCAGAACTCTTGCTGTCATAGTACTCCAGATATTATATGTTAAAACTTTGTGTGAGATCTACCACGCCCACTTGTCCAATCACGCCCATTTTCACTTCAGCTGCTAATATTATTAATTTATGCACTCCTACAAAGTTTGAAGGCTCTAACTATTATATAACTCTAGATATTTAATATTAAATATTTATTTTATATGATAGCAGCCACGCCCACTTGTCCGATCCCGCCCATTTTTGTCCTGATTATTACATGAGTAACATATGTACTATTGCAATGTTTCAAAACTCCTGCTATCACAGTAGTCAAGATATATGATGGTATTTAATTTATGTGGGAGGAGCCACGCCCACTAAATTACTTATGTGCACCCTCCACACAGACCCCAATCACCCCTGAAAATTTCATTGAAATCGGGCAAGCCGTCTAGGAGGAGTATGCGCACAGGAAGTTTTGCACTTAATTTTATATATATAGATTTTTTTAGAAAACTGTAAATGTATTTGTTATGAGGTAAATATTTTTAGTTTATCTGCTATCCAAAATGGAATCGGATCACATTTCGGTATTTACTCGTATATTACGTAGAGCTACCATATTTTCATAGTAATGAGCTATTTTACTTTGGACTAATTATGCTGGCATAACATGGCAGCTTATTGGTGAATTCGGTGAAGAGAGTGGTTTTTGGTTGGCATAATTTTTCAACCAGCTACAATTCCGCATTAGCAGCACAAAACTTATACATGCACATTTTGCAAAAACAAATGAACACAAAAAACACTAATACATGCAAAGCTGTGTACACCAGTGTCGGCCACAAAGAGAGTGAGAGAGAATCTAGGTAGTAGTAGTGTTTATGAGTATGTATTAGTGAAGAATATAGTGAACAAAATACATGAACATAACTCAACACTGACGTTGAATTTGTTTTGTATAAAGGTTGATATTAAGGGACACATTTTTAAGTTAATAAAAAGCACCAGACAGGTATTTTATCAGAAACAATATAAAAATGCCAAAACTTAAAAAACTTCGAAATTTAAGATTGTTATGGTCGCAGATATTAAAAAAAATATCATTGAACAAAAAAAAAAAAAAGACGTGTGGCACTCGGGGACTGCCGCGGTAAAGCTATTGCATAGCATTTTTTATCAACTTATGCAATATCAATTTCAGTTTTCTAGCTATAATGGAAGTGCCCTATACAAAGAAGGGTACTCTAGTCCCCAGGTAAAAAGTGCCTTACGTTAGTATCCTATGTCCTTCTCCTGGTTCTAAGCTACCTGCCCACCAATTTTCAGCCAAATCTGTTCAGCCGTTCTTGAGTTATAAATAGTGTAACTAACACGACTTTTTTTATATACGTACATATATAAAAATCGCCTAAAAAAACCCAGAAATCCCGGAAAATTTCCCGGGAAAAGTGGCAACACTGGACGGAAATTCCCAAAAAATTGGCGAAAAATCCCCTCAAAATCCCGGGAAAATTTTCGGGGAATGGTGGCTACACTAGAAATTTAAAAAATTTTCAAAGCAGCAACACTGTATAGTCATCATACATAGACTATACAAAAAAGAAGTTTTCACTTCAAAAAACAAAAGACTTAAGAAACAAACATAGTTCCAGGTTTTTTCGTTTCAAAAACAAAAACAAACGTTTAAAAATTCTTGATTCGGTCGCCTCAAAGCCTGCGATAGAAGCTATGCAATAGCTTAAAAATTAATTTCCTACAATCATGCTCATTATTACTTAATTTTTATTAAAAATCTACTATTAAATTGAAAGCTATAAAGTAATTGTGCGTTTTTGCAAATATTCGCTGTGTATCTAGTAAAAACAAATTAAAGAGAAATATCAAAAAGCAGTGCGACGTAAATCAGCTTGTGCAAAAGCAACTGAATGAAATTGTTGTTTATTTTTTACATTTTCGTGAGTAGTTTTATTTTCATTCGGCTGTGTTGGGTTGTATACATACATACATATATGTATGAACCCGAATGATGTTCGGAACGAACATAGGTGTACGTTTGAGCAACACTGGTGTACACGTATATATTTTATGTCAGATGAATTATGGCCAGTTTTTGACTTCATATTTAAGTACGTAATTAGTTAATATTTATTTAAATTTATGTTTTGTTTAAATAAGATTTAATTTTTTCAGTGAGTAATTAAAGTTCTTATTTAATTATGATGAAAATATGGTAGCACTACGTAATATAAAAAATTTCCCACAAATTTCCCAAAAGAAAGGCTGACTAGAGCTAATAAAGAAAAATCGAAAAAAATATTTATTTATTTTAGCTAAAAATAAGAATAACTAAATGAAATGTTTTAAAAGAATAAGAGCAAATTTCAGAACGATTAAAAAGGTAATAGCGAAAAAAATGGCAAAATTTTATGCAACTTGTCAGCAGCCAAAAATTTTTTATTTGCTTTTTTTCAAACAAGAAGAACATGCAGTCAAAAACATATGGAAATTCGTAAAACTTATGTAGTGTTTAAATACACAACGTTGGCTATTTAATGTTGATTTAATATTGCAATGAAAAATAAAATTTTATATTTAAACGAGTTTTAAAAATAAATGAGACATCATCTACCAATTTATTGGTCCTTAGTCTCGTGTAATTTGGAAAGAACAAAAAGAGTGCGGCTTAAAAATTGTTCTCGTGTAGATATCCTTAATTAAATAAAAAGTTTAATTACTAACTGAAAAATTAAACCTTATTTAAATACAACAAAATTTTAAATAAAAATTAACTAATTACATACATACTTAAATATGAAATCAAAAACTGGCCCTTACTAAATAAATAAAATATATTTAAAATACATACATATGTATGTATGTAGCTAAAAATATATTTATCTGCTTTCAGAATTAGGCCATAAACATAAACACTTAAGAAAATGGATGAAATTAAAGGATTTTTCAGACAAGCCGGCAAGGAGTTTCTTAACGCTGCTGGTGATGCTGCTATGGGTGCGGCAAAAGAGGTCATGGGTTCAGTTATAAACGAAATTTTTATAAAGAAAGAAGCCGAAACGAAAAGAATACTACCCAGTATTAAAAATATGCGTGTGGTAAGTTCTAATTGAAGTTAAAAGCATTTTAATTTAATACATTCATTAATTCATTCAAAATTCAAAGAATTCAAAACGAAAACAATTGGCGGTATGTAACAGATAAAATATATAGTATATACATATGTAACTTAAATTGTTTGTTAATTTTATATTATCTTTTAATGTGCGTTCGCATGAAATTGTATATGGAAAATTTTTATACATACATATGTACATACGAACGAACAATTATGTAAAACCGAGGCATATCTAACCAGGAAACATTTATATTAGAGCAGGTGAATGAACCCATGAAAAGATACCAAAATGATCAATACAATTCGATATGAGGTCCAAAGGAATTTTTCTATTCTGTTGTAATAATTACATACATATGTAGTATATCAAAGTCAACTTGTTAGATACGCATTGGTCATAAATATTTGTGTTTTTCTCTTATACGCTTTAAGTTTAATTTAGCTACAATAAAACTAAATTGAACGTAATAATATAGCTTAGCTTTAAGACCGAGACACATAGAATCCGTCATACGTTATACGTCGCCTTTTTCAACTGACAGCGAAGTTAAAATTCATGTTTTCTTATGGACTTGATCACATACAGTACTTCTCCGTCAACGCAAAGTACAAAGTTGGGCAACTTTTAACGTACGTTGAGTACGTTGACAACTATTAGTTGATTTGTTCTTTGTTTTGGTTTTGTTGTTCGATCAAAAATAAAATAATTTAAATTTAAATTTATTCGATTTGATAAACTTTTGGTGGTGTTATAAAAATATAAAGAAAAAGTTTATAATTAAATCAATTTTCAATGCTTTTCTCTCCGTTAACAAAGTGTACTCATTGTGACAGCCTTCTCCGTTAACACAAACGTCAGTTGAAAAAGGCGACGGATAACGTATGACAAATTCTATGTGTCTCGGCCTTTATTGTAGTTAAATATGACATTTTTATTATTTAAGCGCAACATACTGTGCTTTGTTTGAATCTGTACACCTGCTTTTATGTACATACATACATACATAGAACATAATAATCTCATGCAACTGAAGCTATGTACAGACGATTGGCAGATCTTACAATATTGTCAGAAAAATGTTCAGAAAATGTCTCACAACCGTCTAAACTTACAATTTTTGTCTTGCAACGTTGCAAGAAAAAGCATTGTCAGTTCATTGTAAGACAATAATATTGTCAGACATCTGACAATCGTGAGAACACTCTACTTTGCCATTATCAGATAATTGTCAGACATTGTAAGCTCTTGTTTTATTGGCAGATGTGTTTAAATTAATGCATCTGACAATGGCGCCATTGTAAGATAATTTTTCTGTTGGCAATGCTGTCCATAAATACTATTGGATTTGACAGTTCTGACAAAGCTTAACAACGCATCTGGCAATTTTTCCACACAACAAGCTTACAACCGTGTAAACTGACAATTTTTGTTGGCAGATAAATTTATTGTCTGACAATTGTCTGACAATGAAATTGTAAGGTTTTCTTACAATCGTCTGAACTAACAATTTACCTTTTGGTAACAATTTTTCATTGTCAGTACGTTGTCAGCATATTGACATATCTTACAATATTGTAAGATCTGCCAATCGTCTGTACATAGCTTGAGTTTCCTTTTTATATTTTGGAGTTTAACATTGCGATCTTCTATGTGTTAATGACTTATTTCCAATGAGCTTTCACACACGAGATGAATTTTTAAGCTGCACAATTTTTGTTCTTTTCGTCACACACGGAATTATTTAATCTGGCATAAAATGTATACGTGCACATCGCGGTGTGTGCATTAGTGTTTCTTGTGTTCATATGCTTTTTTAAAATGTGCATGAAAAATTATGCCAAAAAAAACCACTCTCTTGCCAAAAAACTTTCATTTTATGACAGCATAAATGTGATCGTGTGTGAAAGGCCAATAACTGTATAACAGACAGAGCTGTAAATGAATCATTCATTTTTGATTTTAATTCGATACGAATTAGCAAATTTTTAATTAATTCTTTTGAATTTGTTAAAAATGAATTGAAATTCGTTTTTAATTCAAATGAATTTGCTTAAGTGAACTGCAATTCGTTTCCAATTCAAATGAATTAGAAAAAATGAATTGCAATTCATTTCCAATTCATTTGAATTCAATTGATTTTAAATTAATTCAAATGAATTAGAAAAAAATTAATTGCAATTCATTTGAATGAAATCAAAAATGAGTTGCATTCAATCAAATTCAAGAGCAGATCTAGGGAAATGAAAAATCGAAATTTCTGCTACTAAAATGAAAATATTCAGTACAAAAGTTGAAAAGCCTTTGTAGTCTATACTTTAAATAAAAGACGTCGTATCAGTTTTCACTTCCAAATCTAGACTGACTGTTTTATTATTTTTTCAAAAACACTCCAGGCTTATTCTATGTACAATCATTTCTTATTCTAGAAGTTTCCAAACAGAAATTTTAGTAGGCTAAGATTTTATAAAAATATTTAATAGTGTGATATATATATGTATGTATATGTATAAACAAAATATTTGTAGCAAGCTAGGATTTTACAAAAAGATAAATAAGTAGTTATAATATGTATATGTGTTTATGTTTGCAGCCGTAAGCAAACAGTAACGTCACCAATATAATATTACTACACCTTGTCCTAAAATAAAAATTTAGTTGAATAACAAAACGACAGTGATGCTTACAGCATATTTACTTACAAAATCAATTCAAATGAGTTGGTAATGATTTTCTAATTATTTTTTCTAATTCATTTGAATTAATTCAAAATCAATTCAATTCAAATGAATTGGATATGAATTGCAATTCACTTAAGCAAATTCATTAGAATTAAAAACGAATTGAAATTCATTTTTACCAAATTCATTTGAATTGACTCAAATTTCATTCGATATGTGTTTATGTTTGCAGCCGTAAGCAAACAGTATCGTCACCAATATAATATTACTACAACTCGGCCATCCTGACCATGAGATCACCGTATCTCATGCTAACTTAAGAAACATTTACGACCACCAAACCATGGGCGCATGTTGGAAACCGCCCAAACACCCCTATAAGGTGTACGCGATTGTTGGAATCCATCTACGTCTTCTATTAAATACCGATCGTTCCTTAATACTTTCGATATTTTATAAGGACCTTTAAATTTAGGAATAAGTTTTCGAGAAACACCAGCCGTTGAGTCAAAATTCTTCAACATCACGTAGTCACCGTTATTGTATACTATCGGGTTCTTCCTACGTTTATTAACATATTCCTCATTATATTTTTGCAGATCCCTTTGCCTCTCAGCCGCCTTAGACCTAATCATACTAAGATCCTCCCTCTGCCGAACGTTTAAATCAACAAGACATTCTCTTAGCAGATCCAAAACCATCCCTCGCTGGCCCACACCAAATAACATTACGCTTGGATGTACTCTAGTAGATCTATGCACAGTATTATTAAGAGTATATTCAACTTTTTCTAACACTGTATCCCAAAAAACGCCCTTCTCAGGATCAACCAACTTTGCCAGCATAGGCCCAATCGATCTATTTACTCTTTCCACCTGCCCATTTGCCTGTGGTGATCCAGTAGCAATTAAAATGGGTTTTACGCCACTCTCTAATAAAAATTCTGTAAATTCTCTTGAAGTGAAGCACGCACCACGATCGCTTATAATATACTTAGGCCGACTATACGATCTGAAGTAGTTATTCAACGCCACAATTGCTTCCTTTGTGCTAGTAGTTCTTGTCGGATACAGTCTCACGAACTTTGTGCAAGCGTCAACTATCACCAGAACATGCTTCAGTGATCTGCCATTATCTATCGGACCAAAATGGTCGATATGAATTGTTTCAAACGAAGTCTCCGGTTTTGGAATGCTATGCAAAAACCCCTCATTACTATTTTGTCCAGAAGAATATGCAATGCAGTTTACGCAATTACCAATATGCCTACCAGCCTTTGCCCTAACTTTCGGAAACCAATAGCTTTTTAATATAAGTTCTGTCATTTTGTCTATTCCCACATGCCCCATCTCGTCATGGTATTTATACAAAACATGATTTTCCATATCTTCTGGAACATAAAACAATAAATTACCATCATTGGTCTTCCTGTATAATACCCCATTGCGCATCTCATACAAGCTGTGCTCAGTTTTCTGCAGCTTGAGTCTCAAATCTTTCAGACCCTGGTCTCTATTCTGACAAATAATCAAATTCTCCTCAAATGTGTTCGCTTCAATTGTCAATATATTATTGCACCTACTAAGCGCATCAACATGTTGCATTCTACTACCTGATCGATGTTCGAGATCATATTTAAAGTTTTGAAGCTCTAATGCCCACCTTGCGATCCTTGGGTTAAGCTCCTTCTTATGCAGCGTCAATGTCAAAGAATTACAATCCGTTACAATCTTGAACTTCTTTCCTTGCAGATATATTCGAAAACGTCGCAGCGCATAAACTATTGCCAACGTTTCCAGTTCAAAGCTATGATACTTAGATTCAGAGTCCGTAGTTCGCTTTGAAAAATAAAAAACTGGATGGAATTTTCCATCCTCCTTTCTTTGTAATAAGACAGCTCCAAACCCAACAGAGCTCGCATCGCAATGAAGTTCAGTCTCATCTTTTGGGTCATAAAGTGCCAGAACTGGTGCTTCCATAAGTTTTACTTTAAGTAACTCAAAAGCTTTCAATTCAACCTCACCGAAACAAAATTGTTTGTCCCTTTTCGTCAGATCATATAATGGTTTCGCCAATATCGAAAAATCTTTAACAAATCTTCTAAAGTAGGAAGATAAACCTAAAAAACTTCGAACAGAATGCTGCTTGTCTGGTATAGGAAAATCTTTTATCGCCTTTAATCCTCTTTCATCAGCCCTAATACCGTCACCATCGATCGTGTAGCCTAGATACCTAACAGAAGTTTGAAAAAATTCACATTTATCCATCCTTAGTTCCAAATTATTATCAACCATTCGAATAAAAACTTCCCTTAGTATTTTAAAATGTTCATCTTTAGTAACAGTTGCAATCATAATATCATCTAAATATATAACAACTTTATCATCCCTTACCATATCAGCAAAAATTTTATTAACAAATCTTTGAAATACTGAAGGAGCATTCCTTAACCCGAATGGCATCCTCAAGAACTCGAATTGCCCCAGAGGCGTTACAAAAGAGGTATACTTTACTGACTCAGGATGAACAAACACGTGGAAAAAAACCGTTTTTTAAATCTAGTTTCGTAAAAAACCTGCGGCCAGAAAGCCGGTCCAATAGATCATCTATCAGAGGAATCGGGTAATTATCTTTCGTCGTAACTTTGTTTAAGGTCCTATAGTCGACGCACATTCTCAAACCCCCCGTTTTCTTTCTAACCAAAACAATAGGTGACGCATACTCTGACTCACTCGGTCTGATGTATCCCTTCTCTAAATATTCATCCAACAACTTCTGTAACTCTCCTTTCTCTGCGTATGACAATCTTCTCGGTCCACAGTTAAAGCAACTGTCGTTAATCAAATTTAGCTTTATTTCACTATACACCCCAGGTTTGGATGGACGCACAGGTAAAAAATAGTCATCCCTATATATACTATTCAACTTGTATCTGTCGTCACTATCAATACTATTTCCTACAACCAAATCAAAGTTGCTATCCATGCTCACATCAATAGACAATATTGTTCGCTCAAAATCATCATTAAAATCTAATTCATCTGGCCCATCATATGTTATAAATCTAAAACCAGCCTTTTTCAAAAAATCCCTTCCTAGTACACACTCATACGATGTGGTCTCATCAGAAACAACTAACATCTCCAGGCCAACAATCTTCTTCCCAATATTCACAAAACACTTAAACTTTCCGTACACATTTAATTCACTTCCATTTATTCCACGAAAAATACTGCTACAACATAAAAGATTATTTAAATCAATAAATTTCAAAATATTTTTCCTCCTTACAAAACTGGTGACGCTACCAGAATCCATTAGGCATTCTAAAGAAAATGAATCTGTAAAACTAAGATCTAAAGAATACTTAAAATACCTTACATATTCATCGCCTTCAACAATTTGTACCGCAGCTTTCTTCTCTGGACAATTGGCCATTCTATGCTCCATACTTCCACATCCGTAACATGCTCCCATTTGACGCTTCGGTTTTACACAGCTAGAAGCGTAATGACCGAAAGAATTGCAATTGTAGCATCTAAATCTATTTAATTTATCTTCGCCTGCTGCCTGTTCATTCTTCCACTGGAATCGTGATTTTGTTTTCAATTCAATTTTTGAAAATGCTTGCAATAGCTGCGTCTTGTTGTTGTAGCATTAAAGACTCGCCTGTATTTTTAATTGTGTGTCCGGAATTCCCTCAATAATGTGTTCGATGAGTTCATCTTCTTCGATACTAAGTTTGCTTGACAAAATAATTTTTTCATTGTAGTAATCTCCAAATGCTTCTCCTTCTTTCCATCTGCGCGCTTCAAAATTTCTCCGCATAATCAATTTATTTTCTTTTATTTTAAAAAAATTCTCCATCTCTTCTAATACATTCTCAGTAGATATATCCAAAAATATTGGGTTGGAATGTAACCAGATTTGGGCTTTGCCCTTTAACTTACACATGAGTAATGTTTTCATTGCTTCTTCATTAACAGCATACACGTTGCAAATTTTTTTAAATTGTATTGTCCATAATTCAGAAAATTTTTCCCCATCATAATCTGGTATTATATCCTTTAAGGTATTAAAAGGAACTTTTAATTTATTGGAATCTTTCAAGTCTTCCCCTTGTCTCCGTTCATCGGCTCTTTTTTCAACTTCCTTTTCGGCAAATTCACGCTTTTTCTCCGAATCTGCTATCATTTTTAATAAATCGTTTTCTCTCCGCATCAACTCGTTTTCTCTTTTTATAAGTTCCAGTTCCTTTTTCAATACGTTTACAAAACCATGACCAATCATTTTCTTTGTTGCGCCTCTGCTTTTGTTTTGGTCAAATCCCTTATCATTTTTCTGGCTACACTCATCAATTTCCTCCACATAGCGACACTCATTATCCTCTTCCACATAACGATCATTTTCTTCAGCTGCATCTCGAACTTTTTCAGCACACACAACATTTTCCACTGCAATTGTATTCGACGGCTCGTTTTCCGCTTCCGGACATTCACCTCTTTCTTCTATTGATAACTCATTCAAACGCACAAGAAGTGCACTCTTTGTGCCAGTTGAAGTTAGCCCAAGCTTTTGCAGCCAAACACGTAACTGGGCAGATGTGTAGTTTGCACCACAAACACTATCCATTTTTATATTTTATGTCTCTTATATAAATTCTCTTTAATTAAAATGTTCTTTCTTTTTATATTTTAATATTATTTAATTTCAATTTTTTTCTTTTATTTCGATTTTCTTTAATTTCAATTTAGATTTTATTATTATTTTTTTTATTTAAATTTTCTTTAATTTGGCATGAGA
This sequence comes from Lypha dubia, assembly GCA_947311025.1. Taxonomy (NCBI): domain Eukaryota; kingdom Metazoa; phylum Arthropoda; class Insecta; order Diptera; family Tachinidae; genus Lypha; species Lypha dubia. Next base: position 706,274 of record OX371264.1, on the reverse strand, counting down.
AAAAAAAATTTCATTTTTTTTTTAGAATCCCACTTCTGAAATCTGTAGTCTATACTTTAAATAAAAGACGTCGTATCAGTTTTCACTTCCAAATCTAGACTGACTGTTTTATTATTTTTTCAAAAACACTCCAGGCTTATTCTATGTACAATCATTTCTTATTCTAGAAGTTTCCAACAGAAATTTTAGTAGGCTAAGATTTTATAAAAATATTTATTAGTGTGATATATATATGTATGTATATGTATAAACAAAATATTTGTAGCAAGCTAGGATTTTACAAAAAGATAAATAAGTAGTTATAATATGTATATGTGTTTATGTTTGCAGCCGTAAGCAAACAGTAACGTCACCAATATAATATTACTACACCTTGTCCTAAAATAAAAATTTAGTTGAATAACAAAACGACAGTGATGCTTACAGCATATTTACTTACAAAATCAATTCAAATGAGTTGGTAATGATTTTCTAATTATTTTTTCTAATTCATTTGAATTAATTCAAAATCAATTCAATTCAAATGAATTGGATATGAATTGCAATTCACTTAAGCAAATTCATTAGAATTAAAAACGAATTGAAATTCATTTTTACCAAATTCATTTGAATTGACTCAAATTTCATTCGATTCATTTTTTTTTGTCAAAAGAATTAATTCAAAATTTGCTTATTCAATGCATGAATGTTTCGCGAATTAATTCAAAAATGAATGATTCATTTACAGCTCTGATAACAGAGAAATAATCTTTAACACATTCATAAATATATATTTACATACACTGCCTGCCACTCACTTTAAAAAGGAATATTTTAAAACAAAGCAAATTGTAATTTATTTTTAAATTTTAGGTTATAAAAATGAAAGTTATTATCTTCTAGCATTCAATTAGTAATGAGTACTGCCACCATTTTTAGAAATAACCTCAAAAATGCGATTTGGCATCGAATTATATAATGACTCTAAGTAATTTAGCGAAATTGAATTCCATGCTTTCGTTATTGCATCCTTTAAGGATTCTATCGTCTCAAATTGTTTTCCTCCTTCATAAACTTTTCTTGCAAACCAACCCCAGACATTTTCCATTGGATTCAGGTCTGGTGAATATGGGGGCCAATCCAAAAGTTGAACATCTTGTTGATTAATCCATTGTTTTACTGCTCTGGCGGTATGAATCGGAGCGTTGTCGTGTTGGTACGTCCAATGTTTGGGTCCAAAGAAATCATTAAATTTTGGAAATGCTTCCTCCAGAATGTTTTTGTAAGTCGTTGCAGTTATTTTGTGGGATACAAAAACCAATTCTATGGTACCATAATACGAAATGGCACCCCATACCATTATTCCGCCCTCTCGGCTGTGTCTGCGGCTCAAAAATAATTCCTCCTTATTTAGGTCATGGAAGTAATAGTTATACCCGTCGGGACCATCAATATTAAACTTTTTTTCATCGGAAAATACAACTTTAAACCATTTGTCGGACTTTAAAATATGGTGCACTGTTCTTAGACTGGCACTGACTCTACTTTTTTCACGTATTTTTGATACTGACATGGCAGAATTTGATGCAATTCTAAGAATTTTTCGTCTTTGGGTTGTTGCCATTTTCTTCCGCCCTTTCATGTTTTTTTCCATATCTTTCCATGTTATTTAAATAATTGTACACAACTGTCTTTCCTCTCTCTATTAATGTTTTTGGTTATTTTGACCGGATTCTGATCCTGAGATTTCATAATCAGAATTTTTTCTTTTTCAGAGTTATTAAGAGCCTTACCACGTCCCATTTTAAATAAAAACTATTCAAAAACTATGAAATTAAAAATTCTCTAGCGGTTTATATTGAAAGAAATTCAAATCATAGCCTTCCTATTCAAGTGACACGCGAAATAGTACCACAGAAATACATGTCTTTAAATAAATGCATAATTTTAGTATAATAAAAATATGTATATTTTTTATTTCTTAAGGAGACTAAAGCCAACACTTTGAAATTTGGTTGTGCAAAAAATTATTTTTTTCTGAACTTTAGTTATTAAGGAGATATACTTAATTAAAGTTAAAAAAATGTGATTCCTTATTCAAGTGGCAGGCAGTGTATGTATTGTGAATTTATACTACGCACCAAACTAAATGTTTCGATTTTGTAACGAATTCGTTACGACTAGTCAGCGAAATTTTTCGATTTCGCAACCGAATTCGTAAATATTTCATAACGAAAATCATATGAAGTGGTTGACATGACTTCGTTAAGATACGTAGTTAAGAAATGTATGAAAGATTTTGTAAAAAAATGTCTTAGACTATTGTTTATGTTTTCGTAAACATTTTTAATTGACTAAAGGTCAGCACATCATAAAACACTATATATCTTGTAAATTTATTAATTTTTTGTTGTTATTTATATTTATCTATTGAACTAAAAATAATATTAACAAATTTTAACTGATTTTGCAATACTTACTTAATAATAAAAGTTTTTAAAAAAATTTCAATAAATTGATGCCCCCTTTTATGATTCGCAACTGAATTGATAGTTGAGTTGTAGTTGTCAAATTCTTATTATGGATTACAACTTAACTCAACTACCAATCGGCTGTTCAATTAGTTGTCTTCGTTAAGTTGTTACGAGTATTATGGTTTACAACTATTCTGAGTTTAGTTGTATAAGTTATCAGTTGTGTTTCTGCCTGCGAGTGATAAAAATGGAAATTACAATGTAACTTTGTATAAATTTTATAAAATATACAATAACAATTTATATGTACATATACTAAAATTAATTTCAGCAAAATTGCAAAAAAAACAGGAAATTTACCTCCTAATTGAGTAGTAAAAACTGCTTTGATCCAGTATGAACAGATGTGTTGTTCAAAAATATTTAAAACATCACCTATTTCATTCAGCAAATAATCTAAAATTACTAATGAATCTAAAAATATATGAGTACCTTAGTTTGCTTTCTTTAATGCATTTACGTACACAGAAAAAAATTTTTCACCAATTAACTCTTTACTTAAAAGTATAAAAAATTTGATTAAATATTTAATATATTTAATTAAATTTTTAATTGTAATAAATAATTTAAGTATAAAAATTTAATTGATACTATTAATTTGTTTACTGGTGCAAATTAATAGTTTTTATACTACAATTATTTATTATAATTAAAAATTTAATTAAATAAATTATATATTTAATAAAAATTTTTTATACTTTTAAGTAAAGAGTTAATTGGTGAAAAAATTTTTCTGTGTACTTGGCAGTTGGTAATTCCAATAAGTTACTTCGATTTCTAATACTGCGTCGGTACGCATAAGATCCACATTTTTTTTCTCTGAATCTTCCGAAACATACATTTCGACAGATACATACATATATCTATTTTTATAAATTAATTTATATAAATTTTTCAAAAATATTATCAACACACTTTGAATACATGGTATAATAAATAAGGTAAAGTTGTCCTGGCAGCTGTAGACGTGTATTTTTGTTTTCTGTATGTCAGTTTGTTTTTATTTTGTTTGAAATTTATTTTACAAAAATTAAATTTTGTATTTTTTATTTTCTCGTTTCTCTATTTTTGACACACTTTCTGCGTCAACAAAATGCCTGTTGTTTTTGTGACGTTGTATTTGTTTTAGGCACAAGACTGCCTTATTTATTATACCATGATATGAATGTAAATTACACGCTTCGTAACACTTTCTTCCAAAAGTTCCAAAAATTAACGTTATTATGTATACATATGTATATGTATGTATATAAATATGTATGTATGTATATTTTGTAGCATTTCACTCCACAGAAATCTTAATAAAACTTCATTAATAGAAAGAAAAACGAACCCAACATTTTGTTCAATATTTTAGCTCGGAGAAAGACCACTGGGCACTCATAGGCCTCAAACCGAAATTCAGGATTTCGAAACTATACGTCGACAATGTTTGGAAAACGGTTCCCTTTTTGAAGACCCTCTATTTACTGCTAGTAATGAATCTCTTATGTTTTCAAACCGTCCAGATCGACAAATTGAGTGGTTGAGACCTCACGTAAGTAACAAATTGTTAGTGACATGTAATACGAAATAACAATACATATATCTACATATGTGCATACATATGTTTGTATAATACTTATTCAGGAAATAGCTGAAGATCCTCAGTTCTTTGTCGAAGGCTATTCTAGATTTGATGTTCAACAGGGTGAACTTGGCGATTGTTGGCTTTTGGCAGCTACCGCAAACCTTACTCAAGATTCGAGTCTTTTCTTTCGTGTCGTGCCTCCAGATCAAAGTTTTGAAGAAAATTACGCAGGCGCATTTCACTTCTGCTTTTGGCAATATGGAAAATGGATTGATGTTGTCGTGGACGATAGACTGCCAACATATAGAGGTGAATTAATGTACATGCATTCAACAGAGAGAAATGAATTCTGGAGCGCCTTGTTAGAGAAAGCTTATGCGAAGTAAGAAAATTGCTGCTATTTTACGTGGTCATATTTAAAAATAATATAACATTTTTCTTTTTATTTCTAATACAACATTTTTACATAGACTTCATAGTTCATACGAAGCTCTTAAAGGCGGCTCTACCTGTGAGGCGATGGAAGATTTTACAGGTGGAGTTACCGAATGGTACGATTTAAAGGAAGCTCCGTCAAATCTTTTTAACATTCTTGCTAAAGCAGCTGAACGTAACTCAATGATGGGTTGTTCCTTAGAACCCGATCCTAATGTTTTAGAAGCTGAAACACCCCAAGGCCTTATCCGTGGACATGCGTATTCTATTACTAAAGTTTGCATGATTGATATCATTACACCTAACCGACAGGGCAAGATGCCAATGATACGTCTACGTAATCCATGGGGCAATGAAGCTGAATGGAATGGCGCGTGGAGTGATAGCTCTCCAGAGTGGCGTTACATTCCAGATGAACAAAAACATGAGATTGGCTTAAATTTTGACCGGGATGGGGAATTTTGGATGTCTTTTCAAGATTTTTTGAACCAATTTGACCGTGTGGAAATTTGCAATTTGTCACCAGACTCTCTGACGGAAAGCCAACAAAATGATGGTAAGCGAAAGTGGGAAATGTCCATGTTTGAGGGCGAATGGACGACTGGTGTTACCGCCGGAGGTTGTCGTAATTTCTTGGATACTTTCTGGCATAATCCTCAATATGTCATTAGCCTAGAGGACCCGGATGATGAAGACGACGATGGCAAATGTACTGTGATTGTGGCCTTAATGCAAAAGAATCGACGCTCCAAACGTAATTTGGGAATGGAGTGTTTAACTATTGGTTTTGCCATATACCATCTAAATGAACGAGACTTACAAACTCGGCCTCAGGGATTGAGCTTTTTCAAATACAAAGCTTCCGTAGCTCGTTCACCACATTTCATAAACACGAGAGAGGTAAAATTATAAATAAATGTACTCGTAATGCAGCATAACATAATCAAACAAAATATAAAGGCATACATTAATACATGCATACATACACACCGTACACCGAAGTTTCCTAAATCAAAAACAGTTACAACTCAAAATTTATATTTTGTAAAAGGGAAAGTTTATTTTTAATTGTTTGCCATATAAATACTTTTGCCATATAAATACTTATTGGCTACCAAGGATTGTCTAACTGTAAAAAAAGACGTATAGCACTCGTGGACTGCCGCGGTAAAGCTATTGCATAGCATTTTTTATCAACTTATGCAATTATATTATTACGTTTTGTTTAATAACTACGTTGTTTTTCTGGCAATACTGTCAAAATCAATAGCATACTTCAGGGTTTAACATACATTGGGCGATTTAAATACTTAAAAAACAAAAGACTTAAGAAACAAACACTTACTGTCAGGTTTTTTCGTTTCATAAACAAAAGACTTAAGAAACAAACTTAGTGTTAGGTTTTTTCGTTTCAAAAACAAAAGACTTAAGAAACAAAATTAGTGTCAGGTTTTTTCGTTTCAAAAACAAAAGACTTAGAAACAAATGTTTCAAAATTTCTTGATTCGGTCGCCTCAAAGCCCGCGATAGAAGCTATGCAATAGCTTAAAAACAAGGTTTCTCCTTCACACACGTTGACGCCTTTGGCGTCTCCGCCGGCTGCGCATTCTTCTTTTTTCGAATGCTGCAACTTTTACTGCTTTACGGCTTCTATTTACGGAGTTACGGCCAAATTACTAATTTCAATATTCCAGACCCAGATAAATTCTCAAAAATTGTATTAAAATCAGTCTTTTTGTGTTAAAAACACGGTAAAATTAAAAAAAAAACAAGGTTTCTCCTTCATACACGTCGACGCCTTTGGCTTCTCAGCCGGTGGCTGCGCGAGAAAAGCTACGCAATAGCTTAAAAACCTACGAATTGTCTGTTTATAATTTTTTGTCAACCACGATTGCCATTTTGTGTTTTCCTACAAGTAAAAATCTGTTCTGGCAATACTGTATGTTAATTAAATCAATAGCATACTTTAGGGGTTAACATACATTGGGCGATTCAAATACTTAAAAAAAAACAAAAGACTTAAGAAACAAACTTAGTGTTACGTTTTTTGTGTTACTTTTTTGTCTTAGGTTTTTTCGTTACGGAATCTCTTGAATTCGTCGCCAAAGCCCGCGAAAAAATCTATGCAATAGCTTAAAACGAAAAAATGTTTATAATGTTTTAAAAACTATTTTGCTTGTGCTTTAGCAATTCGCAGATTCTATTTGCGAATTCATGTATGAGTAGATGAGTTTTGAAACTTTTCAAACATGAATGGTAAAGATCTACTGATAAGTTGGTATTTAGTTACCAATGAAATGCATATAGATTAGCTAGACCCATAACAAATAAAAATTATTTAAAAACATGAATGTTTGAGTACTTACTCGAATAAAATGTTATATTCACTATTAACTTTATTTTTAACAATGTATTTCGACTGTTAACATCAGTTTCTGACACAATTTTAATTCATCTCGAGGAATGAAATATGTCATTCTTATTGGGGTTCCCTTTTTATGTAGTTAAGAAATATATTTTCGGAGTTCCCAGAATTTGTTTATATTTATATATTTTAAAGATCTACTGATGATTTGGTATTTAGCTACCAGTGAAATGCAGCATAACATAACAAATAAATAAAATTTTGACAACATATTATGTACATATGTATGTAGTTTAATGCCGCATAATTATTAATCGAAGTTTAACAGAAGATGATTTTTTACTGTTAAACTTTTTGGGTAATAATATTTTTGCCTCTCCTGAACATTTCATATTTTACAACTCGTTTCTGTTCTTGATTTAGTAGTCAAGAGATACAAATGAACATAAAATTATGCATATCGTTACCATAATATGAAAAGTCCCTATTTTCTTTTTTCAAATTAATTTTTGTGCACATTTCGATATATTCAGGGTTGTTATGGAATGTGATTGCTGTCAGAGTCAGAATTTAAATCGGCAATAAAATGGTGTTGGTGATACAGAAATCGATATTATGTTCGAATCAGAATTAGGTGTTATAGAATCCAATGTTATCGTTTTTTTTTTAGAAATAAGCCGATTAGCTGCCAGCCGTCAAAATCACATTTTTGTTTTGTGTCTATTTTTTGCTTTAAACTTTTGAAATTTGGCGCAAAATGTGCTTAAAATTAAATATGTTTGTATTACAATCTAAATAAATAAAATTAATCAAAATCGCAATGTTGCAGCCAGTAGCATTGTACAAGAAATATTTGACGAAGGCAAGAGTACTTCAACAACATCCAAAAGAATTTGAAAAATCGCATTGTTCAATTGATATTGTGAAATAAATCTATAATTGTGAAAGCCAAAGTGTAAATACAACTTCCTGGCCAAAAACTCATATACTTTAACTGACTCTGGGAGTTCCATCGGGTTGCTATGATACCTCAATAATTTGCGTTTCACACGTTCTAAATTTTCTTCCTCCAACAACATATTGTATATGTACATACATATGATACCACAGCCTCAATTATTTTATTTATTTTTCAATCTTTTTAACGCAATTTATTCTTCTGAAAATAAATATTTTATTATCAAAACATCTCTGTTGTTAATAAATTCAATAAGTTAAATTTTTTCTTAAAATGCAGATAGTAAAAAATGTAAACAAAGCAAAACATCTGATTCGACAATGTTTGTTTTTTATTTTCGAATGAAGACAAACCAAGACGTTTTCATAACCCCAATTGAAATCGGAATCGATTTCCAATTCAGATAAAACGCAATTATGACTCGGATTTCATAACCACCCTGATTACACATAGTATATATAAATCTTCATATTAGAGGATATTTACCAAAATATAAAATATTTTGGAGTTGAAAAAAAAAGTTGGGGTGATAACGATATGTTTACATCAATATATATTAGAAAAAGTGTACGCAAAGTTAAACATCTTCTATATTTTTAGGTCACAGCTCGTTTTAGATTGCCTCCTGGTCATTATTTGATAATACCCTCCACATTCGATCCAAATGAAGAGGGAGAATTTATAATACGTGTCTTCTCCGAAACCCAGAACTACATGGAGTACGTATCATAGTTGAAATAACTCGTTTCAGCTTGATGAAATTTTTTGTAATATGTATATTAATTGTGATATTTATTCGAAATTTATTTTTATTAACAAATTTATTAATATTAATATTAGCAAATGAAATAAATAGATACAAATCTATTTGTAATTATTCTTGTTTTTTAACTGTTTATTCTTACATAAATGAAGCAATTTATTTTCTTTCGAAACAACAAAATTTGTTTTGTTTTCAATAGCGGTTATCGCTCTTTGTAGTATAACCTGCCTTTGTATATGTATCTTCTTAATGTAGTATGTTGATTTGGTTGATGTACAACACGCTACAAAAAAATGTACCGAACTTTAGTGTAACATGTTGTAGTTAAAAACCAACACAAAAGCTGTAGCAAACAAATGTGGTAATTAACCTGAATCATTAACGATTAAATAAAACAAGAAAAACATCTGACACACACACTTTCCACTGATAAATCGTAGTAAATATAATTGAATTTTAACACAAAGAGTGAAAAGTGCTAATGGAAATATCTAAGTATGTACGTATATAAATATCGAAAGAAATTTCTATAGTTTTGTTTTTAGAATTTGTTATATTGGTTGGTGTTTTGTTGAACGAAGTAATTTTCTTCTATATGAATTTATAAATTTTTATTTATTTTGCAAAAATTATATTCGTATTAAATTAAATTTAAAATTATTTTAGAGAAAACGACGATCACGTAGGTTACGGCGATGAAGACAATGAAGTGAAACCACCAGTAAGTAGAATTGTAGAAATAAATAAAAAAAAAACCTTGCGAAATTTTTTTGTAGCACAATTAATTTTATATGTAGAAATTTTATTTTGCGATTCGCTTGTGTCTTTTCCTCTCTTGTTTTATATACATAAATATATTTAAAATTAATTTAAACATAATCTGTTTGTAACATCGTAAACAAGATTATTTATTTTATTAAAATATTTGTAAATTATAGCTTTACCCAAATATGCCATCGCCGGTCAAACCTGTGGATCCACAGAGGGAAGCACTACAGCGGTTATTTAATAGTGTTGCAGGCGCAGACATGGAAGTGGACTGGATGGAATTGAAACGAATATTGGATCATTCTCTACGAGATGGTGAGTATACAATAAATATTATTAAAGTTTTGGTTGCGTTACGTTTATGTATTATTATTTTCTTCTTCTTATTTTAAATAAAAAAACAACTAGATATTAGCTCTTTTTCTTTACTTTTCTGGTAAAGTTCGGTAAAATGAGCGTAAACTATAATTCTTCTCAATTAGATACTAAAATGCACAAAAGTACGGGAACGCACAAAACCAAATTTTTAGCCCAAAAGTTTGTATGAAATTGCTGTGAAAGTAAACAAAAAAAATAAATACTGTTTTTGATTAGTATTTCACTTTTTAAGAGATTTTAGTTAGTACACACATACATATCTATGTTTGTATATCCAAACATACATATTTTGCTTTGCTTTTTGCAAAAGTAACAATTATTTCATCATTATTCTTGTTAGGTAAAATTCAAATTTCTTATTTGTTATTGTTTATTTCATAAACAGCTGATTGATTACTACTTGCACAAACTAGCCCGAAGGAAAAGTACGGGCAGTTTCGTGCAAGAAGAAGAAGCACACTGATCTCTCAAAATCACTCTCATTTGCCCAATTTTAGAGTACGGGAACGCTTTTCGTGCAAATTGGGATCCCGCGGGATCCCAATGTAGAGTAAAGAAACAGACCTATTATTCTACCGTTGGAATAGAATCTGGTTTCAGACAAAAATGATTGTGGTCAATAATAAAGTTTTTTTTTTTAATTTAGCAGCCCAATTACGAATAACAATTTCCCGTGACTTTTACTCTTTTCCCATTCTACTTATAATTATGCAACTACAATTAACTTGGGAAATTTTTCCGGCAAAAACAAAAATAAATCATTAAAAGAAAAGAAGAAAAATAAGAGTAAACCAACTTTTCGATTGTAAAAATAAGAATCAGTTAAGGCAGCTTCGAACTATATAATACAGGTCTTAAGTATGTTTTCATTATCTGTTATTGTTTAAAAATTAAAAAAAAATATATATATAATTTTCTAACAGAAAACGGCACTTAGTATGAGAAATAAACTTCCCGCAGATGTCTTTCCCGTCGCTTTCAGTATTGAAAATTCAAGTTGACTGTACTCTAAACATTTTTCGTCGCTCTGGCGCAATATACTGCACAATCGCGTTGACTACAAAAACTATGACTTGGCCGGTGTTCGACAATTCATCAACATTTCTATAATGTGCATTGTTGTTGGATTTTTTAAGTGATGAAGCTGTAGCACTGGTCACTGAAAACTGTTACTGCGTGGTTTGATACTGTTTAAAGCTAATGTACAGCGATATGTCCTCTTTTGTTGGCGAGCGCAATCCGCGGCGTAGTAAAACAATTATTTAAATGCCTGCTCGGACAGCTTAATAATTTTACCTCCTCTAAAAAGTATCAAAACGCGCAATAGCATATTTGTTAAAAAATTAAGCCTTCTAAATGTTCACCGTTTACATATATTCTCTACCCTATCCCTAGTTCTGGCACAAGTAGGTGTCGTCTCCTGAGTGCTGGTCCTACTAAAAAATAACTGGTGCAACTGCTTGTAGTAATAGTTGTGTAGTGAACATTCAAAATTATTATGGCTGGCGTTTTTCGACATCAACTTGCACATTTTATACTTAATTAAAGAAAAAGATTGATATTGTTTTTAAATACCGAACTTGAAGTCGAAAATCGCCAACCACAATAACGCCCATTTTCTGATGAACTCTCCCAATTGCTTTAGTTTTTCATATAATACATACATACTCACCTATGTATTTTTTGGTAATAGCTCTTATCATTTCATCATTTAAAAATTTTTACGAATAAAAGAAACAATACATACATACAAACATACATATCTGCAATATGCAGTTGAGTTCTCTATCATTTATTTTTGCATGTACATACATAGATTTAAATTTATGTTTTTTTTTTATTATGTTTTTTTGTTTAGCAATATTGCATACATACTCGTACATATTTGTTTTATGTTCCTTTTTTTTGCGTTTGCACTAAATAATAGTAATAGAATATTAGCTAATATCAACATCAACTTTGTTTTGTTTTTTTTAAATTCCTCTACATATTCAACATTAAATATTATACATATGTATGTACATACTTACATATGTATATATAGAATTGCCAAAATCGTCAGACATTACTTCACAAAATGTTAGAGAAAACTTTGCGCCTTTGTCTAACAAGGAAAACGGTGAGGGGCCAAACAACAATAATACTACCGAATTCGATGGTAATAATATTGTGAACATGATAATTTCGTTGCTATGCGGACTGTGCAATAAAAACAATAATGACGAAATGCTTGGCCTTGATGAACATAATAATACTACGCAAAGACTGGTGGATCATAATGTCACCGACGATCGCATTAACACCGGTGAGCAACTTCGTACTTTTATTATGTTTCGAATTAATTAAACTTGCTTGTATGTCGTTGGTTATGTCAAACTGTTAGCTTGATGCCAAACAAACAAAACACACTGATTTCATAAAGTGACAAAATTCATATTGTTTTTAAACGAAAACTATGAAGTGACTTAAACCTAAATTAATATGCATACATACAATATATAAATCTGTGTACATACTTACTCTTTTCAATATTATTTTTAGTGATGATGGCTAGTCCTGAAGGTTTCTCCAAGGATATATGTCGTGCCATGGTGGCAATGTTGGACGCAGACAAGTCTGGAAAATTAGGTTTTGAAGAGTTCGAGGCTCTGTTAACAGATATTGCGAAATGGAAGGCTGTTTTCAAAATGTACGATGTCTATCACACAGGACTAATAGATGGCTTTCAATTACGTGCAGCCTTAAATTCAGCAGGCTACCATTTGAACAATCACATTTTAAACGCTTTAGTACATCGTTACGGTTCTCGTGATGGTAAAATTGCATTTGATGATTTTCTAATGTGTGCTGTAAAAATAAAAACTTATATGGGTGAGTTTACTATTACAAAAGTTATATAATATTTATACCTAATAAAATTTCTACAAAAAAAACTACAAATATACTCTCCGGGAATAAATTTTCCCGGGAATAAAACCTCCTTATTCTAAATAGACGGGGAGAATTTCGTGCTAATTAAAAAATAAAAGAATCACCGCTATCATGAAAACGTTTTCCCCTTTCCCAATTTTTGTAATCGTGAAACAATTCCCAGTGAATGATTTCATGCTAAAATAAAATTCCCCTTATATATTCACTTTATTATTGGTGGGGAACAGAACATAACGTGTAAGTAGTTCTTCTTATAATTCGAATATTAAAGTTTACTAAATGTATTTTAAGGGCATGATCCGTTAATAAGCCACAAACTGATATATTTCTCAAGAAAATGCAAGACCACAGGTCGATTGCAAGTGGCTTTGAGAGCTTTAATTTTTTTGCAATTCTTTTATGTTGTTGGATTTCCAAATTTAGACAAATTTTGTCATTGTACTAAACAAATTATTTTTCCCTTTCAATGCAACATTTTTTTAATTTGAATTTTAGACTTTAACACTATTCACTTCAAAATGTTTTGGGGAAAAAACTCTCGAGCATTATTCCCTCCCCGTCATATTTAGAATACCTACTCCATTCTCCCATTTTCGAAGTTTGTTCATTTTTTTCATGGGACCAGCACTTAGGAGATGACGCGTACTTATACAGTACGTTGTGCGGGAAATAGGAAATCTGGCTCTGAAAATTAGGATATAGGGAGTGTGAGCATTCGATTTGAACTTTACCATACTAAAGGTGACTGGAAAGATATCTGCAGAGTTTATTCCACATACGAACGGTTCGGCTAAAGTACGAATTTTCTCTGTAATGCGTATTGCGATTCACTGGCATATCGACAACAAACAGATATACTGTTAATAAAGACCTCGTTGTACGTAAAAGAGCCCCCGGAGAGTACGTTTTGGAATCTTTGTGATATCCACACCAGAGATCGGCAACGAGTGCTAAATTTTCGAGTATACTTGATCATGCACATTGATTTTTATGATCTAATCGTTTTCGCTCAAAAGCAAAAACACTTTTTGACCCAACCGCTCGTTTCAAACATTCAGTTTTATTCTCTTGTTGTTTTATGCAACAAGCATGATCGAGCCTAATTATTCCCTAACGTTCAATTTTAAGAACAATACAAACATGTATTATTCAATTTTATACTCGTTCGCTTTTTATGCACAAGCAGAAAATTCATCAACAAGTATAAATAATTTCGATCATTTGATGTGAATGTACATGATCTGATTGCATGATACAATGAACATAAGTTATGTGCAGAAACACAAACAACACCAAATCTATGTATTTTGTTGGTAGAATGCACAATTACAAACGTGTGGAAAAAGAAATGGCTCAAGTCTGCTTAAAGAAATTGTGTCTTCTCCGAACAGAGCTACAAAGTTGAGAAAAGCATACAAAGCTGTACAAGAGGATAAAGTGTAACAGCTAACACCTCTAAAGGATCTTTCTATATTTGTGGAAGCAGATCTTTCTCGAAAACAAATAGAAGGATGCAACTCCTTGGATCTAATAAGCAAATGGGGCTGCGATGGATCACATCAGGCACAATTTAAGCAAAAGATGGAAAATGATGCCTTAGATTCGCATATTTTTCAGAGCAGTTTCGTCCCACTTCAACTAATATATGTTAAAAAAAATAAAATATTGTGGCAAAATCCAACCCCATCATCACCACGATATTGTCGACCTATTCGCATCAGATTTGTTAAAGAAACTGTGGATGTAATCGAAGAAGAAATTGATTATGTACAAGGGGCTATTAGTACATTACAAAACACAAATTTTTTACTACAAGGAAAGTTGTATTCCATAAAGCATACAATGGTATTTACAATGATAGATGGAAAAGTATGTAATGCCGCTACACAAGCCATATCCACAATGAAGTGCTATATATGTGGGGGTACAAACAAACATTTCCGGCTTTACAGGCAGAAATTTGGTAGAAAATTTTCAAGGGTTCAGTGTAACATAGATATTATTAATAGGCTTTTGCTCAGTTCTGACCCACTGATTACTAGCATAACACCAACTCCAAAGAAAAGTCATTATTACCCTTTACCAAAGAAGCAATTTCTTTGATGCTTCCACCCCTACTTGACTCTGAAGACGATTCAGATTCGGAAGAGGTCTTGGAAGAAACAGACGAAAAAGAACTATGGCACTCATCATCTTAGTGCAAAATAGAAGTTATTTTAAATAAACTAATTGTTATTATTTTAAAAATAAATTTATTGTTACTATTGTAAATAAGTTATTATTATGAATAAAGAAATTATTTTCAGATAAATTAAATACTATAAAGTAATAAATTACAAAAATGTATTTTTATTAATATTTTTGGGTGGTAGGGATTGGATAGGCATTGGGAAGACACCTTTCCTGGACATAAAAATTTACAAATGAATATTTTGTGGAAACTAGAAGAAAAAAAATTTTTTTTTTGAGGGGTGGGGCGTTGGAGGGATACCTCCCCCTTCCAATAAAAGCTCAAAAATTAATTTTTATGGTATTAAATAAAGCGTAAGTAGTTCATTCCTTTTAATATTAGGTCTGTCTGGGTACTTTTCCAGTAGCAAATACTCAGTAACTTTTTTTGGGAGAGTAAGACCAATTTTACTCTGTCGGCTGAAAATATCTCAAAAATTACGCAGACAGCATCCAGTGAAATCTTGCAAGAAAACAGCTGATCGGTGTATAAACAATTGAAATAAGAAAGCAAAAGCATTTTAGCATATGTGTACGCAAAATTGAATTCTCGCGGTAAATTAAAATATTATTAATTAAAGTATATTTGGACGTTTCTAGCATGAAGTAAAATGTTTTGTTTATTATAAACGTTAAAAATCAACACAATTCTAACTATTTACCTCTGCCATTGTTAAATTTCAATTTTTATTTTCATTTCATAAAAATTATTTCATGCAAATAGTAAATAAAAACAGCTGTTCAAAGTAGTTGCAAAATCTTGCAAGCAGAAATTTCTCCAGCAACATTTTGCAAGTTCTCTAACTTCTAACTGTCAAAAAATTCTCTTTGTGCTTCTCTCGCTGCAAGAGATTTGGAGTACGCAGACAACATTTTGTAAGATTTTGCAACATTTTGCACAAAATTATGCAAAATATGTGTACGCAGACAGACCTATTAACATTATTTTTGCAAATCATATTTTATGTCACCGCCCACAAAACGGGGCAGGAAAAATATGGAATTTTTCGATCTCCTGGGTCCAAGTTTAGGTTTTTGAACTTTCGCCGACGTTAACAGTTCCATTTTCTAAGCAAAATTACGGGAAAACTTAAAACAAAATTTCATTTTTCGGAGGTAGGATTAGTTCTTCTAAGGGGAACTTTTTTCCCCTTAGTCCGATTTTTCTTCATACATAAATAGCCTATGACCATAACACATATTTGTGCCAAGATTCATCAATTTAGGGACACCCAATAACTTTTTAGAAGCAATATAAACAAAAAAAAGTAATGTCCGGCTAGATTGGCAAAATACCCCTATGTGCTTCGGTCTACCAACTAAGAAGCCTCTATGTGCTGTTGCGAAACAACAGATAAAAAAGATTAGATAGCAAGGGTTTCAGGCATGGGGGTAGACCATGTGTAAGAATGTCCCACCTGATGTGACCTTCGAGGTCACTCTTGTGTGCACTCGAGGTAACTCGGTGGTGCTGGGTGAACACCGGGAGGTAGAGGTAGAGGCTTTAGCCATAATGGCAGGATACCACATTAATCTGTAGCACATCTGTACGTAATAAAATGTTTACTGACTTCCTTAGAATAAATGCCGTAGTAAAAAAGCACAGTGAAACACACATCACATTGCGAAGATGTTCCAGTGAGTAAATAAAGTTGGCTATCCTACTGTCACTGATAAGCTTCTTCTCCCCTTCCTGTACGCTGTCGAGTAACTTCAAAATAGGCTATGATACACCGGCCCAATAAATAAAGTATGTCTTATACAGTCTTAGAAAAACGATGCGTTTGGATGCTTCTTTTGCGACATGAAAAATGTGATAAGTCCACCGATTGTCACACTGGATTTTCGTGCCAAGAATATCGAAAAGTTCTGATTCCCCAATACCTTTACCATCCATAATTATATATAAAATATTCGGCTGTGCGTTAGCAAGGTACATTGGGTCTTACGGGCTTTATAATCGATCCTATTCGCAATACCCCATTTGGAAATTATTAAGAGGTCGCGATTAAGCGTATCATTCATGTTTGCTCATGTTCTTAACCTCCGACAGGTTTGGCCCGTTACTAAATGAATACGAATGAATGATGCTGCTTTTTGGATAGAAACAAATTCGAAAGAATATATATAATACATATGTATATAATATCCCATTTTCGATGTCTGTTTAGAATGAGGGAAAAAGGGAGAAATCTCCCGGGTAGATTTTATTTAGAATAAGGGAGAAAATAGGGAGAAAAATCCCGGCGAATTGGTATTCATAATTCGGCTGATAATGTTTTGATTGTAGGCTGTGATGTAGGCTGCACGCAGTTTCAAATCAATTTACTTTCAATATTTTATCAAGAAAACAACTAAGTAGTTGATTAATTAAAAGTATTAACAGCTGTTGAAAACTTGTAAGTGTGTTAGTAAAAAGGTGTGCTTGTATTGAAAATTGAAACAAAAATTTAAGCAAATCTTGATCGTGTGACACCCATGCAAGAAAAATATTTATTTGTCTTTATGTATTGTATTTAACAATTTAACTTACTTACATATTTTTATAAATATTTTTATTTTCTAGACATATTTAAGGACAAGGATACTGATAATACTGAAACTGCAACTTTTACTATGGATGAATGGATCGAAAGTACAATTTACTCGTAATTTGAAACGCCGCGCGCCGACTTAATACTTTATATACATACATACATATATATTTTTATAAAATACTCGAATTCATCAATTTTTGTCCGTATTATTTAATACTTGTTTATTAATGTTAAAAATTTATATCCATAAACTATACTAAACATAAGTTTTCCAAATTAATTAAACAACTGAAACGATTTCCCAGAATACATTCTCATGCACAAGGCAAATTGATAAACAGGTGCCGTTACTGATTATTATTTTTTCGTTCGTTGTGTTAAATCCCTTTTTACTTAGAGAAACTTACTCCCTGTTCACCGATATCGAAGAAGTTCTTTCTTTCGAACATTTAAAGGGTCCGCCATATAACTTTTTTTTTATACAGTACAATACGCATATAAGAAAGTCTGAAAATGTCCAGATTTGGTTTCTTATATGCGAGCTTTCATATAAAGCGAACACGCATATAAGAAAGATAATTTCTTATATGCGTCAGAAACGAAATTTAAAAAATTTCCTATGGAGTATGCAGATATATATTTGAAATAAAATTAATACACATTATTTTGTGCAAAAAAACAACGAAGCCGGCTGATTTCACAAAAATCAACGACTTCATTTGACATTTGGACCAGTGTTCACAGATGTAAATTGTAAAATATAATCAAAAAATTTATATTTTTCCCTAAATTGAAAAAAAATTCATTGTGAGAATACTTTCTTATACACGTACAATTTGCTATGGAAGGAATATAATTTTTCATAAAAATTTGTTTCTTATAGCAGAGTTTTTCTTATAAGCGAGTTTCTTATATAAGGATTATTTAGCACGTAGTTATATGGAAATGTACATGGTGTCTGGAAAAGTGTTTCTTATAGCCGAGTTTTTCTTATAAACGAGTTTCTTATATGCGTATTGTACTGTAATGCTATAAAAAAAACTATTGAATATTTTCTCAAATTTCTTTTTTTATTTGAAAGTACAATTCTTCCGGTTAATAATGAAAAATAATTTCATTCAAATGGCAGCCTCGGCTGGCCATGCAGTAGCCTAAACGATCGGTCCAATTTTTAAGCACATTATCGATTGTGTGCAGCTGTATTTCACCAATGGCTTCACGAATATTGTCCTTTAAAGCGTCAATTGTCTCTGGCTTGTCGGCGTAACACTTATCTTTGGCGGCACCCCACAAATAATAGTCCAACGGTGTCAAATCGCAGCTCCGAGGTGGCCAATCGACATCAGCTCTGCGGCTGATAATGCGATCTTCAAAAACAGGGCGCAAAACATCGAGTGTAGCTTCGGCTGTGTGGCACGTAGCGCCGTCCTGTTGAAACCAAATGTTACCAATATCCTCCTCTTCAATTTTTGTGAACAAAAATTCGTTCAACATGGCCCGATAACGATCGCCATTGACTGTAACGGCCACTCCTTACTCAATTATGCCTCTGGACCAAAATCCGCACCAAAAAGTGATTCGTTTTGGGTGCGTCGGCTTTTCAATGTATGCGTGCGGGTTTCCTGTGCCCCAAATGCGACAATTTTGCTTGCTTACATACCCGCCAAGATCAAAACGAGCTTCATCTGAAAAGATGATTTTTTTGGCAAAATCGGCATCTTCTGTAAGTCGATCGCAGGCCCACTTAGCGAAGCGTTGTTTAAGCGTATACACAATCATATTCGTTCAGCGGGAGGATAAAACTATTTATCTGTCAAATTAGACATGAGCTAAGTGTTACCATTCACGAAATAAGCACTAGTTGAAAAAAACGTTAAATAGCGGACCCTGTATATATATAACAAAAACAAAATTTTTGTTTTTGTTTCAAATGTAACTGTTCGAAAGAAAGAAGTTCTTCGTTATCGGAGAACCGGTATTTAAAGTTAGATAAATAAAAGGCCCAACTATAATATGCATAAGCTACCTTAAGCAACTGTTTAAAATTGACGAAAAGCATGTCAAATGAATAAGTAAATCAAAAGATGAACATACTGTACTTATGTGAACTTAACAAATGGTTGAAAATTTTTGTAATATTTGTATTTTTTGTGAGTAATTCTAATATAAACATAACAAAAATTGCAACTGTGTACGTTCTTGAATTGTAAACAATCTTACCAAAATTTTAAAAACGGTAAAATATTGTGGTTCTTGTGATTTTTCATAAAATATGTTGAGAGAAATACAATATCTGAAATTAATTAAGCATGTATTCGAAGTACTAAGTGTATTAAAAAACTAATTGCTGTAGTGCGATTCAGTAACTCTTAACAATTCTATGTATATTTGTTAAATTTACCGACAATTATTGTGATTTGCAGTAACGATTTTGTTATTCACTAATTCAAGGCGAATTTATTATAAGGTGGGAGCCAGAATAAACCAAATACAACACGAAAATTTCCAAACGATTGTCAAATTTGTTTTGTAAAGAAAGTAAGCAATAAAGAAATTAAATATATATTTGTGCTCCCATCTATAAGGCCATATCCAAAAACTGGGGATATATTTTTGTAGTTGGGATTAAAAAATGTACTCTATACATACAACTTTTGCAATGTTCATAAAAAGTAAAATAATTTTGAAATATGTACCAGTTTTAATAAAACATGTCCAGTAATTTTTTTTTTTTTTTTAACAAATCAAATTGATATTGATTTTTAATGAAAGCTTCAGCTAGCCTCTAAATATTGCATACCTATTAGTGATGTTACGAATACTCGTATTCGTATTCGACTATTCGCCTGTTTTAAGATATTCGTATTCGCCAAATTCAAGCGAATATTTTTCGAATAATTTTCCCATACATTTTCCAAAAAAAAAATCATACAAAAGTTCAAAAAAAGTACATAAAATGTAAAAAAATATATTAAATTTTATTAAAAAAAAACCCATTGTATTTCACGTAAAGTAATAACCTTCTTAAAAAACAAACAAAAATATATATGTATTTTGCAACTAGTATTCAAAAATTAAAGTTTTATATCATGTTAAATTAGTAATCAAACCTCAGTAGAGGAATGTTGAATTTCAAAAATAGAAGTTTTGAAGCCTTTTACGATGCGGTGTATAAATAAGCCCCGCACCACTAAACATTCGCTCGCTTGGAACACTCGTTGGTGGTGTCACTAAATATTGCCTGACTATAGGTAAAAGAAGCTCGTATTTTTCCTTATTTACTTTCCACCATATCAGTGGGTTAACGTCATTTGCCGCCCGTTTTTCCGATATATATTCCGCGATAGTTTTTCTAAGTAAATGATGAATGGAATCTGGGAAACTAAGTTGCGAAATTTCATCTCCATTTTCACAGTCACTGTCACTTGTATCCATGAGTAAAGTCATCATGTCTCTTATTTATAGTTACTAACGCAAAGGCAGGGATTTTTTCCAATTAAATTTGAAATATAAACCTCAAAAGAAATATTCGTATTCGGCGAATACTGTTTTAAATATTCGTATTCGTATTCGCGAATACTAAAAATTGATATTCGTAACATCACTAATACCTATATCCTTTGAAATATTTGCGTCGAGAAAATTTGAAAATATTTAGAATGCTATTGCATAAAAAATATATACTTTACAAACAAACTTAAACCGCGTAATTCTCTTGCTTTGGCATATACATATTTCTTATATAAACAAAAATATATTTAATCGGATACTCCATCCATCATCTAAAAATCAACATTAAAATGTGTTTGTTTTGAAGATTTCGCCTAAGTATTTAGATATAAGTATGTAAATTGTCAGTATTGAGTTAACCCTAATTAATAGGAATTTTCTAATGACAAAATAAAAACAGCTTAGAAAAAAGAAGTGAGATCCGCACAAAATAATAAATGTGAAAATAAGGCCAAGTTCCTATCCAAAAAATTTCGGCCTTAAAAAGTACTGAGATCAAAATAAGGACCAAGTTCTTCATAGGTGCAATACCATCTCATTTCTAGGGAACCAGTAAACTTGCCAATATTTTTCCAAGAATTCTTTCCCATATAAGAAAGGCAAAAAAATATTGCCAAGCTTTCATTAATATGTGAAAGTCCACAAAAAACTTAATACATAGGTTAAAAAAATTTCTATCGAACACTATCAAATGATCTTTTATATGATTTCTTTGAATGAACGACTTTAGGTAGATCTCGTTGCAAACTCCAGCAGTAGTCTGCCATCATATGTGGGTCTCACTTTCCCTGACAACGCTCTTCCATAGTCCTGATGAAATCTTTCACCCTGCTCCTCACTAAAATCACACAGATTGTGTGAAAATCGGTGTAAATGTTAGTGAATTTTTATACCTACTTATATTACATCGTGGCTCTTGCAAGTTCACATGGTCATCATATTTTTTTTTGCCTCGGAAATTACTCCTAACCAAAACAAATGAATTCTAAGCTTTAGATTCGACTTCAGTCATTGATTTGACAAAATTAGGATCCTTTACGAGTTGCCTTGTCTATGGCCCCATCAAAAATACCAGCTTTCACAGTTGACGTATTTAGAAAATACGCCTCAAATTGAGATACATAGAAGTATGAAGGCTTAATTTTAACGGGTTAGTCAACAAAGCATTTGACGTTGCAAATTGATTAAAAATATAAGGGACGAAACAAGGCTTAAATAATCACCTGAGCTGTCAAGACTACCTGTAATGAATTTGCCTTGGACAGCATGTGTGGTGCCCCGATTAAATTTTGTAAACATAAATAAAGAAGTCTTGTTTATAAATATGTACGTTTATACTGCTGATGAAAGCGAAGAGGAGTTCACAGATGCTTTTCAAGCGATAATTCCAATAACATGTTATTTATTATGCTTGTTTTTTATTCGAATATTTATGAAAAATAAATAAATTTATTAACTAAAATATATTTTCATTAATTTTGTGAATTCTATTTCGGTTATATTTTAAAACACTTGTAGTTATGGAGTTTTTACAGAAATAGTAAAAGTATTTAAAATGTATGTTCGTTAGCTCTACCGTTAAAAAATTGGAACGATGTACCATAACTTCAAGATTCAATTCGTGAAATAAACATTGAAATATTGCTCCATCGTCAGTTTTTTTTCTCTTATGTTTTAGAGGATCTTGTTTGTGCTTAAATCATATTGTTGTTTGTAAAATTCAATAAGAATGTTAAGTTCAGTTAATTTTATTGTAAAATAATTTAAAAATAGTAATAAAAGTGACCGAGATGCCTTTCAACTTTTAATGCAATAGAATGTTCCTTACAATAAATCTTAGTTATTTCTTTCTTTAAAAATTTCATTTACGACACATTTAATCATATAATAGTCAAAGTTTCAAAATTTTACTTAGTATATGTAATTGCTTTTAAGGTGACCCCGAATATATAGGAGTCTGTGAGACCCCACCTCGAGGAAAAGAAAAGTTATTATTTTCGATTAGATTTATCCTTTCTTAAAGGACGATTTTGATTTTTTATGCGTATTTGTTGAATAAGCCATTGTACACCCTCGTCAAGTCCATCTCCAGTTTTTGCACTACTAGAACTGATGTGCCATGGTTTATTTATTATTGAAGCCAAGTCTAAAGCTGCAAACAAATACATATACATACATACATATATGTATGTATTAGAATAATTTAATAAATAATAAGCATTAAATTTAAATGAAAGTTTTTGCTAATGCTTTATTTATAATCTTTAAAATTCAGCAACTGTTGATAAACATTATTTACCAGTATTTGCTTACTAAATCGAATGTTTTTGGCCTATTCACCATGTTTGAAGAAAGTTTCATTCGAATCGAAATATAATTAAATTCATTCTCATATTTTTCTCTATTGCTGCTTGAATTTTTTAGAAGGGATTATAAATAAATGCATTAAATGTTATTTTATTATTTTTCACCTGCAGCTATGTTAACGCTGGATAATGAACTTACGCAATCATTTTTATTAGCATATAATAATATTGGCGTTTGTCTATTTACCAAGTCAGGATGTTGCAGCAAGATATATAGTTCCTCTTTGACAACCACTAGCAGGAAAAATATACATGGATTTATGAAATTAACAAATATGGGAATAAATCTTACTCACCCATTCTCATGTTATCACTAGAATCTATAACGTATATTATTCCTTGACAGTTTTTGAACTGATGCTGCCATAAATTTCGATATTTCGAAGCGCCCGACATATCAATTACATTAAAGTGAACTCCATGACCTACAATCCAAAATCTTCGAATTATATCTTACAACTTAATTTTGTTCATTTTAAATAGTCTTATATATTCAATGAATTAACATACTATAAAACTCCTCATTTGTGAAACCAACTGTAGGCACTGATATAAACGAGTTAGTATCCTTTTTCTTTTTAAAACTATTAATAATAGACGATTTACCGCTATTATTAAGACCTACAACTAATAGAGTAACTTTTTCTTTATTTATCTTTAACAAGCTCAAAAAGTTATTAAACATTCCCATACTTTCAGCAGGGTATTTCAGTACAAAAATTTGTTAAAAGTTAAATGTTTTTGTCAAGTAAGAAGTTTGAAGGATTTGTTTTCGATGAAATTACTATGGAAACGCTAGACACCTTGGGCCGATTTATAACATGCTGTTTGAATTGAACGCAAATGTTAGTGGTGTTAGACATAATTGTTTGGACATTAGCAACAACATTGACCATATTCATTTTTCTGTTTCTATTTACTTGATTAAGACAATTTTAATAAAAAAAAGATGTAATAAATTAGTAAATATTTGTTTTTATAAAATTCTACATTTGAAAATTCATTAAACTCCAAATTTAATTCAAGGTTTTTTAAAGTGAAAGTTAATAAAGTAAATTAGCCTTGATAGAAACCGACTACAATAACAACGGGTTTTTTTCTGCATACCCCGTAGTTCGCTGGTTGTAATTAGTTGACTACTTAAAGTTAAATCACACTGGCAACTTCTGCGATTCGACGAGTTTGTTAATGAAATTGTAGTGCACTCCAGAAGTTTTTCGCATAACTGCTCCTATAGGCCTTTTGTCTCGCTGACTCGCACGCATACCAAGCATTGAAAAATAAACAAAATCGGTTAGTCTAGCACTGACATCGTATAAACAATCGCTGTGGTGTCTTGACTTGTTTCTTGATGTACAATAAACAAAGTTTTTATTGAATTGTATGATTACGATGTGCAATTTGCAGAAAACAATTTTTAATTGTTGATTAATTTATTCAATTATTATATAGAACAATTTTTCACTATATACGATGAAGTTCGTAGATTTATAAGAAAAATGTAGGGGTACTTATGAAAACAATTTTCAAGTGCACAACTAAATGGTTCAGAAAAATTTGCGTACTGAGTTTTCTACAGCATTTGTGCGAAGGAGTTAAAAAAATCCAGTTCTAAATTCTTGGGGGTTATTTCAATTTCTAAATCAAATCCTTAAACACTTACATGTAGTAAAATGATGCAAAATATGTGTACGCAGACAGAACTAATGAATTCTCACAGTTCTTCGATACATGTGTGTACATACCTACATATCGCACTTGTTCCTCAAAAGCATAACAACTCAAAATTCATGAATTTTCAGTAGAGGCCAAAAACTGTTTCCGTTGTAGTAGTTATTCAAAAGACACAAAGAGGGTCATAACGGTTTTTTTCACGGAAGAGAAGACAAATCAAAGGGAGATTTTTACAGTGGGTAGATATGACCTCTGTGGTTTAGTCTTTTGCAAAAAGTGAAAATTTGACAACTTTAAGTTGTTACGCTTTTGAAGAACAAGTGCGATATATAAAATAAATTAAAAACGGACTCCATCATTTTCGTTGTTCATATAGCCAATTATAGAGTTCAGCACTATACATACATATGTATGTATGTATGAACATATGTACGCTTTAGGAAAAAACTCTACATACACCTCCTTATTTTGTGTTTTTAAGATATTCGTAAGGCAAATTAATAAAGCATTTGCACTAATATTTAAAGTACCAAAAACAATATTTATTTACAAAACAAAAAGCTAATTCAAAAACATAACAATAACAGAAATAACAAAAACAATAAAAATTCATGAGAAAAAAGTCTACATACAGTCTTAAAAATCCAATAAAATATTTAATTTCTTTTAAATATATGAAAGAAAAAATATATTTAATATTTTGTAGGACCACCTTGGGCTTCAATAACCCCCTCAAGACGAAGTGGCATAGACATCACCAAATTCTCCGTAACACTGGGCGCAATTTCCGACCACGCCCATGTTAGGGCAGTTTTCAGGCTAGTGTAATCCAAATGGAATATTTCTTATGCAAAATTGTTTTTTTTTTTCTATTTTTACAATGTACTTTTTATTTTACGTCGCAACAGATACATATGTACATACATACGATTATATACATAAATATGTACATACAATCCAGTTTGTGTTTTAATTTGCTAAAATTTGTAGTCTTTATCATTAATGTCGTGTCATCGTTTTCAATAACAAAAAAAAAGCAAATTATTCATTGACGACATTAAACTGTACACATTTCCAGAGTCAACAAAAAATTAATTCACAAATTTAAATGACCAATGCATACACACACACTAGTAAAAAATATTATCAACACAAGAAAAAAAAAACATGTTATAGAATACTTTCATTTACATACTGACTGGTATTGTAATTAAAACATCGAAATAAATTACTTCACATGATACCAATTTTAATTTTATTTCATGAATATAACAACTAAAGTTGAAATTGACCAAAATAAATATACAAAAAAAAACGACAATAATCACCAGTGGTTGCACCAAAAACCCATTAAATGTACATATACATATGTACATACACATCCATATGTACATACACATCCATATACATACATATGTAGCTATTATTAAATATATCTGTAGTTGTTTCAGTAAAAGTAATGAATACTAACAGTATGTCTTTATATAAAGACATTGACATCATTTTTGGTAACATAACCATCATCGCGAATTTGTTGTTTTTGTAAGTTTATGTCCAACATTTTCCACACTTTCTTCAAATCGTCCACAAGTTGGTTCATCATTTCGACATTATGGAATGGTGTTGGTGCCAAACGCAACTTCTCTTCACCCCGTGCGACAGTCGGATAATTTATAGCTTGAATATAATGACCAAAATTAAACATAAGAAGGTCCGATATTTTTGAACTTTTCAGGGGATCTCCTATGCGAATAGGGATGATATGGCTTGGTGTATTTTCAACAGGAAATCCTAATTTAATGAAAAAAATAGATACAGAAATTAAGTTTTAAATAACAACAATAAAAATAACTTTTAAAAATCTTGCCAAGTTTTTTTCTTTGTTCATAAGAATGTTTACCTATTTTTAACTTACCTTCAGCTCGTAAGAGATTACGCAAGTAGTTGACGTTTCTTCTATGAAGTGCCCTTAATTCGCGTCCTTCTTCGGACGCAAGTATTTCTACAGCTTGAAGAGACCCACGGCAGACAGTAGGAGGCAGAGATGTGGTAAATATAAAACCGGCAGCGTAAGAACGTATCATATCTACTAAATTATGTGACGCTGCTATATAGCCGCCAATATTGCCAAACGCCTTGCCTAGAGTTCCAGATATTATATCCATTTTGTGCAAAACACCATCTCGCTCTCCGATCCCTGCACCATGATCGCCATAAAGCCCCACTGCATGAACTTCGTCCACAAAGGTTATCGCTCCGTATTCATGAGCAATATCACACATTTCTTCGAGGGGGCATATATCGCCTGTCATTGAATGCACTGTCTCGAAAGCAACAATCTTGGGAACTTTCTTATCTAACCTTGCCAGCATGTTCTCTAAATGATTTACGTCATTGTGTCGAAATATATGTTTGGGTACTCCACTATTTCGTATACCTTGTATCATGGAAGCATGGTTTCCAGCGTCGGAAAATATATGACATCCGGGCAAGAGTTTAGCCAAAGTAAACAACGTAGAATCGTTTGCAACAAAACACGAAGTAAACAAAAGTCCAGACTCCTTTTCGTGAAGTTTAGCTAATCGGGATTCCAACATTTCATGATACAACGAGTTGCCAGAAATATTACGAGTACCGCCTGCTCCGGATCCATGACATTCTAAAGCATCCGCTACAGCTTGCTTAACTCTCGGATGCGCCGACATTCCCAAGTAGTCATTAGAACACCATACCGTAATGGGACGCTCTTCTCTTGTTGAATACTCCACTGCATGAGGAAAAAGACCTGAGCCAGCCAATCGGTTGACCTTCTTAAAAACACGATAAGAGTGATCCTGTTTTTTCTTCAATATTTGCTCATGAAAAAAGTTGTCGTATGCAAATTGGTCTGGTGGAGCATTTGTTGCTTTTGATGCAACGACTAGCACATCTTCTTTCTTAGGTGATACCACTACCTCTTCTTCGTTATGGGCACTCACATTCGATGTTACATAGCATCGAGCCGAGGTTGCGTCAACCTGGACCAATTCGTTCGATAAAATTGCTTGACCATTTTTTCGCAATACGGGACAGTAACGACTGTAAACTTGCATCAGACTTTCCGAATAATTACGTACAAAATTTGCACTCAATCGATTTAGGAAAGGACAAGGCATAATTTTCTCTTTGCGTAATTATATTACTCTTGTTGCGAATATTAAAAAAATTCCCTTGAAAGTTTTGTATACGTCAGTTTAAATTGAAGAGAAAATTGCGTAATGGCACCTTCTAATACTGCACACTGATAGTATATTTTGTGTTTTCAAAGTTATTTATTTGTAATTGTAGTAATAATTCCAACACAGATACACTTTTTTGTTTCAATCAACAACCGCTACTGCAAGTGTGCTGATGAAAGAACAAAAATAAACTAATAATACGATATGAATTCCCTATAAATTTTATTAAATAAAATTAAAGCAGAATTATAAAGCGATTGTGGATCCACAACCATAGCTGCCAGATTTGACGATTTATCGTCATATTGACGATGTTGGGTCCTAAAAATGACATAGTGACGAAGGAACGATTTATGCCCTAATTTTGACGATTTTAAATAATTCAAGTTTGCAACATATGTATATGTATTTGTACTATTAGAGCAACCTTGAACTGCTGAAAATTGTAATTAGAAACTTTTTAAAAACTAGTTTGCGTAAAACTGAAAACGTTTATTTAACTGATTATAAAAAGAAAAACAATTTTTAAAATTTTGAAGACATTTTTTTAGGAATATTTGCCAGAGACGTATTGGAAGAATCACAAATAAATGCAAAAGAAAAATATGATATCAGTAATAATTGTGTTAATTTTTATATAGAGCTTTGTGATCAGATATTATCATGATTTGATTTTGAAAATAAATATAAAGCTCTTGGCCATATTAATCCATTTAATATTATTAATGAAGAAAAAAAAGTTGGTTCTCTGAAATTATAAAATAATTGTCTTATTTTGTTGAAGAAACTGAAAACCAAGAGCTAGAAACAGAGTTCAGACAATTAAAATTATTGTCCTGATAAAAACATATAACTATTGGATTTTTCGAAAAAACTATCACAGATGCAAACGAGGGATTCTAGTCTTTTGTTTCCGATTTTGACTAAATTTATTACAAAAATCCTAGTTTTACCACATTATTAAGCAAATATGGAAAGAATATTTAGTCAGCTAAACGTAAATAAGATTAAAATAAGAAATTGAAAAAGTCGTCTTTGGAGGCAATATTATATTCAAAAGATTATTTAAAGCTAAACAAATGTACCTGCTATGATCTGAATTAATCGATATGTTTAATTGCAATATATATTTGTAAAATATATATACATATGTATATGTCTATTTTCTTAAAAAATTATATTTTTATTGTATAAATTTTATTGTAGTTTTGATGAATTTTTAGAAAAAGTGTTTCCAAAAATGAAATTGAAAATGCATATTATACTAAATTGAAAAAAATAACTAAAGGATTTGATTTTTTTTTTTCATACAATGTATAAATATATTTCAAGGTATTGAAAAATATGCAATCTATTTACATGTGATTTTATTGTGAATTCTAAGTGAAGTATTTGATCTCTGTATTTTAAATAATGCTGTTTTTTAATAAGATGCGCTGAATTAAGAGTTTTGTTATGTTTTGCCTCTAATAAAAATATGTTTTATTGGTAAAAAAAGCGATTTTTTCATTTGACGTTTTTATGACGATTTCAATAAGCTATATTGACGATAATGACGATTTTTGCCTAAAAATATGACGATATTACCAAAAAAAATCTGGCAGCTATGTCCACAACAGATGATTTTTGCTTTCCTTGGCAAGATGGCTGAGAAATACAAACAGAAGCAGAAGAATTTTGATTGCAATGATAATACAGTACTGTAGGGTGGGAGGTTGTGCTACCGACTGCTACCGTT
The DNA here is from genome assembly GCA_947311025.1 of Lypha dubia. Classification (NCBI taxonomy): domain Eukaryota; kingdom Metazoa; phylum Arthropoda; class Insecta; order Diptera; family Tachinidae; genus Lypha; species Lypha dubia. Next base: position 676,321 of record OX371264.1, on the reverse strand, counting down.
AATTGAAACTCTTTTTAAATTAAATTTTAAATGAAATAAAACATTATATTTGGACACTTTTGGTCATATGTATTGGCATAGTTGGCTAAGCTAGCTTAAGTGCCCTGGAGGCGATCAAAAAAACACATCAACGTTCTAAGTGTGTGCGTGCAGTCGTGCTTTTTCGGGTACACGTATCCGTTGTCGACTCTGATTGATGAAAATCCAAAAATTTTGATATTTTATTTTGACATAATTATTTTGATGGTCTCCAATTGTGATTGACGATAACAAATGTCAGTTGTTTTATAATTGAAATGTTATAAGTAGGAAGATGGCAGCACAGGGATACTTGTTATTTTTATCTCTGGTATTTTTTTGTATAAACAGTGTCAAATTCATGTATTTTTTTTGTTTTTTGACAAATTTGCACAAGACGCCAATAATAGTAATTCATCATTCGATGATTTGTTCACAGACGAACGTCGCGAAGTCACAATAAAAATGATGATTGACGATTTTATTTGTACGTCTCCTTTTAAACGACAAAAACACGACACTCACACGTATGCACTGATTAACGTGTTTTTTTGATCGTCTTCAGGGCACTTTAAGCCCTTAAATTCTCTCTCATTATATCAGAGTTCATCGCAGTTGTAGATGCTGTGTACCATCTGCTTACAATTTTCAAAAGTTTTCCGACGAACTAGAGTTGCGTCAAGAAAACTCATTTCGTTGTACCAAAATATACTTGGCACATACAAAGACTCTGTGGCGCATCCAAATTTTTTGCTCCTTTCGACTTTGGCTTTTTCGGCACTGAAGGATGTTCGGAAAGACTTAATTTTTTGTTTTACCTCTTCCACAGACATTTTCGTTTCGGCAGCAATAGAATCATATGCCTTCATTTTAAGATCATTTCGCCGATATGACATAATATTCATGTTCCACAGAGCTTCGTGACTTTTGTATAGTTCTATGAACCGCAAAACATCATCATATTTATTATTTTTATTTAGAAACATTTTATATAACTTTAATTAAATTTATTTATTCTTTATAATAAAAGAAATAATTATTTACATATAATAAAACACAAAAATTTAAAATGTGCAATATATAAACAATATACCTGTGATAATAAATAGATTTAGATTCCGTGCAATAACAATCCAAGAAATTCAAAATATTTGTAAGAATATGAAAAATAAACCAGATTTCAACAATGTTACAATTAAGCTCATTACGGATAACTGGAATATTATAGGAAAATCAATGCGTGATATAATAAATAAATCACTTGAAACAGGAGTTTTCCCGGATAGTTGGAAATACTCAATGGTAACACCAATAGAAAAAATTGTAAAAACAAATAAATGTGACGAATTTCGTCCAATAAACACTCTGAAAACTTGTGAAAAAGTTATTGAAAAAATTGTTAAGGAACAACTGGAAACATATATGGAACAACATAATTTATTTTCAAAATATCAATCGGGATTTAGAAAAAAATTCTCATGCGAAACAACAGTTAATTATGTAATAAATAGATGGAAATATATAAATAGAAAGAAAAAGATAATGGCAATATTTTTGGATTTCAAAAGAGCATTTGAGACCATTGATAGAGAAATACTTATTCAAAAACTATATATGTACGTCATCAGAGAAAATGAATTAAATTGGTTTAAATCATATCTTACAAATAGAAAGCAAACAACAAAAGTTAATGGTACAAAATCAAACGAAGTAAACAATGAATTTGGAGTACCTCAGGGTTCTATTCTAGGCGCACTATTATTTATAATATACATAAATGATATGCCAAATATACTAAAGAAATGCGAAGTAATTATTTATGCGGATGACACATTAATCTACGCAGAAGGTGACACAGATGAACAATGTAGAGCAAATCTAATGCACGACTTAAATAACATAAATAATTGGCTTAAAATGAATAGATTAAAACTTAATGAAAACAAAACTAAACTACTTGAAATAAATATAAACAGTGAATCAATAATTACAATTAATAATGAAGAAATAGAAAAAGTAAATAAAATTAAATACCTCGGTTTTATAATCGATAAAGACCTAAACCTAAAAGAACACATTGATTATATATGTAAAAAAATTGGCAAAAAATTGGTTTTTTTAAACGGGTTAGAAATAAAATATCTCAAATAACGGCAATACATATGTATAACACCATGATAAAACCACATTTTGAATTTGGCTCCACAATCATATACACTTGCAGCAGCAAAACACAAATCGAAAGACTACAAAAATTACAAAATAAAGCTATGCGGTCAATATTAAAATATAATATATATGCTCCAATTCAACTAATGCTAGATACACTGAAATGGTTAAATATTCAACAAAGACTGGAACTTAACACACTGCAATTCATTCAGAAAATGAAAATGGGAAACGCACCTGAATACCTTACTGAACAACTTGACTATGTGAGAGAAGTCCAACCGTACAACCTTAGAGATTCTGAAAATTTCCGGCTACCGAGGGTAACAACAACAGCAATGCAACGATCTCTATTCTTTAAAGGACTTAAATTATACAATCACTTACCAGAATATGCTAAAACAGGAAAAAATATGAGTATATGTAGGAGAAATATGGTAAAATTTGTAAAAAACAATGAATTCAATAATATTTTGTAAAGAAAAAACTGTAAAATAATCATATTTGAAATATTTTTAAAGTATTATAAATACTACTAAATAAATAAATAAACTAAAATAAACTAAACTATTCAATACACATTGGAAGCGCCACCTTGTTGTCAGTTCGTAATGCTTACAAAAATAGCAATATTAAAATTTGACACTAAAGAATTCGAAAACAAATAACCGTAAAATAATCAGATGGCGTACTAAGGTTATTCCACTTAATTTGGACGTAGTCACTGATCTTTGTACCGAACCACAAATTTGCTTTTTTAATATTCGAAGTAATTACACTTTAATTTAAATACAAATTTTGCGAAAATGTGGAGAAATATCAAGTCATTTGCTGTTCAGAAATCTTCAAAAAAACTTTGCAGTATTGGTAAACATAAAACGCTATTAATTTGCATATAAATACATATGTATGTATATTGAGAATGGATTTCAATGCATATACTTACGTACATATATTGAAGCATTGACGTGCATGGGTTTGTGTACATATGTGTGTGATTATACCTTTTATAATTAAAAATTCGCAAGTATGCACTTTCATCAATTATTAAATATGAATGTACATATGTATGTATGTTGATATGTTAGCTTAAACAAATTTACTCTAGCAATCCTATTCCATATGTATGTATGCATGTGTTTGCTTGCACATAAAAGCATACATATGTACGTGTGTCTTAATAATAATTGACGTACATACGTACATACATACATATATATATATACTTTTGTTTGGTGTACTACTGATCAAAGTTCAATGAATACCACAATCAAAATATGTACATACATACATACATACACATTTCCTTACTGACATACATACATACATATGTACATATCTACACACATGGATAAAATATTTACAAATTGCATATTAGAAACACGACATACAAAGTTGGTGCTCAAAAATATATGTATGTACGTATGTATGTACAAACATACATACATTGTATTTAATTTTTACCTAATGGCCGAGATATTAATTAGTTCGAAAATGTTTCAGGAGCTTTGCGCTGTTTATCGACAACACCTGCCAGTACCAAAACCCATAAAAACAATATTGTACTTGTAGATGGCGTGAGAACTCCATTTTTACTGTCGGGGACAACTTACTCGAATTTAATGCCCCATGAACTGGCGCGTCATTCCCTTTTGTAAGTAAATACAGGAAAAGCTGTACTAACTGGTGTATTATTTTGTTTTACTTACATATGTACGTTATAAAATCGTTAATTTCGTACGTAATAGTCGCTTTCGACCGCAACGTAGTCGTATCTCACAACGAGTCAAACTTGCCTATGTGCGTTTAAAATTATGGCGGATACGTGGCCGATATTGTCATTATAATTGGATTGAGACATGTTTCGCAAAAGCTTCTAAACAGTTACATTCATACATACATATGTATGTATGTATTTAGAAAAAGGAATCAAGGAACATTTTTATTAGTACCTAAAGTTTTCTGTTTTTTGAGATATGAATATGATGCATTGATGGAGTGATCTTATGGATATTAAAAATTGTATACTTTTTAAAAATTGCATATACCGATGCAACTACGTACATACATATGTATATTTTTGTAAATCTAAATTGCTTTATATAGCAAAACTAGAATTTTTTAAGTTTCTCAGTAGACAAATATACATACATACATATGTATGTAGTAAGCATGGTATATCAATATACATACTTTGTATGTTAGTATGTACATACATATTTAAAAAAAATTATATTGGCTGCGATGTCTCTTTTTTAAATCTAAAAGTTTTTTAAGATATGGCTTCGAAAATTTTGAAATTATTTTCAATTCACGATATCTACATACAAACATATGAACAAATAAATATGACTAATTACATACATACATACATATATTTTTTCTAGGAGTCTTTTACGTAGAACAAAAATAGACAAGACAATTATTGATTACATTGTCTATGGAACAGTTATACAGGAGGTTAAGACATCTAATATTGCAAGAGAGGCGGCTTTATCAGCGGGATTTAGCAATAAGACCCCAGCTCATACTGTTACAATGGCTTGTATTAGCTCAAATGTGGTAGGTAACTAACAACAGAGGACGTTCCGTACCACAAATTGATTTTGCAATGCATATTATTTAATTTTAGTATTTATTTATCTCATTTTCATAATGTTTCACCAAAACAAATGAAATGTTGATTTTCGGTGTGGAAATTAAATTTTTCTCTCTTTTATTTTAATGACAAATCACAGGCAATAACTACCGGTATGGGTTTAATTGCTACTGGTACTTATGATGCTATTGTAGCTGGTGGTGTTGAGTTTATGTCCGATGTTCCTATTAGGTTTTCCCGCAAAATGCGTTCCCTAATGTTAAGGGCCAATAAAGCCAAAACCTTAGGGCAACGCTTAGGATTGCTGTCGACATTTAGGCCAAATTTTTTGATGCCTGAATTGCCAGCTGTAGCAGAATTCTCGTCTGGAGAAACAATGGGACATTCGGCGGATCGTTTAGCAGCTGCATTCAATGTTTCGCGCCAAGAACAGGATGAATACGCTCAGAGATCTCACAGTTTTGCTCATGAAGCCCAAGAAAAAGGCTACTTTACAGATTTAGCTCCATTTAAAGGTGAGAATAAAAAAACGTAACGAAAAACGTTTAAAAGAAATTGTTCTCGATAAATTTCAGTTTCTGGTGTTGATCAGTTGGTTTCTAAAGACAACGGTATTCGAGTTTCGTCCAGGGAGCAATTGGGGAAATTGAAACCAGCTTTTATTAAGCCGCATGGCACTATAACTGCTGCCAATGCTTCATTTCTCGTATGCATTTTTTATTTCCAGTTTTTAAATGTTACATATTGAAAATTTTTTTGTAGACTGATGGTGCATCTGCTTGCCTCATTATGACTGAAGAAAAAGCTAAGCAATTGGGTTTGAAACCAAAGGCTTACCTTCGTGATTTCGTTTTTGTTTCCCAAGATCCCGTGGACCAATTACTTTTAGGACCTGCTTATGGTATTCCGAAACTACTAAAGAAAAGCGGTCTCAGCCTCAAAGATGTAGACACATGGGAAGTTCATGAAGCTTTTGCCGGACAGATCGTAGCAAATATTAAAGCGTTAGAATCTGATTGGTGGTGCAAGACCTATTTGGGTTTGAGTGAAAAGTATGGTTCTCCAGATATGAGTAAATTTAACAAATGGGGAGGTTCTCTTTCCATTGGACATCCTTTTGCTGCTACTGGTGTACGCTTGTGCATGCATACTGCTAATCGGCTTGTCAGAGAGGATGGCAAGTTTGGCGTAGTTGCTGCTTGTGCGGCTGGTGGCCAAGGAGTTGCAATGATGCTCGAAAGATATCCCGGAGCTACAGCAGACTAAACTACATATTAACTTTTGAAATAGTAATAATTAAGGTGATATCTAGTAATAAAAAGCGTTTATTAATTATCAATTATGCATTTTTATTACAAAAACGAAACAGTGGCAGCACCAATAGCAAAAATTCAAGTGTGTTAGTAAAAAAATGTTGCTTGCGTTAGTTTCGGTTATCCATTTCTTATGAATACCAATTCCCCGGGAGTTTTCTCCCTACTCCCTGTTCCACTATTCTAAATAACATCTCCCCGGGAGATTTCTCCCTTTTCCCTTATTCTAAATGAACTTCGAAAATGGGAATTTATTCCCCGGCAAAAAAGTTGGTATTATGAATGTAATTAAAAGGGAGAATATGATAACAAATTTTCCGCCAACAAATTGCAAGGGAGTTGTGCTTAACAATGAAAGTATGTATTACTATTTTTATATGTTAATATTTGCAAAGGCTAGAGTTCGTAAATAACAAAGTAAAAAAAATGTTAAATGGACATTGTTAACATATTTCTAGCAACAAAAGAAAAATTTAATATCTAAAAATCCCTTTTTAGATTTCAACTGTATACAATAGGACGAGCTTAATATTTAAATTTTTTAGCTGCATTAGTCCCATGTACATATATGAAAAGTTCCACTTAATGTATTAAAAATATTACTACCCTTCGTTCCTAATTTACCATCGCAAATATACCTTGAAGATTTCGGTAAGATTTGTTTCCTTTGTAGGAGATCCTAGCTTTCAAGAAGGCAAGTACAAACATTTCCATTTCGATTCAGCTTTTAAAAATTATATGAACTTTAAAAGTGATTGTTTTATTTTAAAACTTACTTTATTGAATAATTAAAATTAATTAATTTTTCTTATCTGAGGTGGTACATAGTGTTCATCAACAACGCGAGGTTTCTTCTTTTTACCGAACCATCTCTTTGGGTAAAATACTCGCTTGTTGTATATGTCCAAGTCCAGTTTGTCCTCATTATCAAAGAACCATAGAAGATCTTTTTTCTTAGCGATTTCAGTTTCGGCTTTTTCAATGTTTTCTTTTCTTCTAATAGTTTCTACCTCTTTTTCAAATTCTAATTGTTTTTGTGCCCTTTGTTGTTGCCAAGTGGGCAATAAAAGCTTTTGCTTCTCGGCAATACCAGGAGCTTCTTTTGTAGAAGACTCTTCTAAAATTGTATCAATGATATTCTCAAACGATATTTTGGACTGCATGTTATGGATTTTATCAATGAAAGCCTTCCGATTGTCTCCTGAAAGCAGCTTTTTACAAATATCTGCAATATCGTCATTTATTTCGATTGAATTTGCAGCTAGGACTTTATCTAGTTCAGAATAATTTTTAGTTAGAACAAGCCCCAAGATTTTAGCATTTGTTCTCGTACTACCTTCCAAAACTTTGGATTTAATTTTCAATATGGCTTTGCCTATTTCATTGTGTAGATCAGGTTCCTCCACGTTACGGAGAAATTTAACTCTTATTTTTTTCTAAAATATCAAACAGAATTACAGATTTAAAAATATTAAAATTTAAGACTGTAATACCTCCTGCACTTTGGCTTTAGGCGGACTAGTAGCATTCTCTTCGCTTAACTGTTCGCCAGAAAGTTCTGTTTTTAAAGTCACCAGTGATGCCTTCAAACAAAAACCCTGTAGAAATACACTATCTACCTCTTCAGATAATACTAACTTCAAAGCTAGAGGTAGTCCTAGAATGTATTCTTTCTCCTCATGCAGCGTCTGAGTAACTGCGAAACTAGTGAAATTGTTTAAAAATAGTCCATACTTCGGACGATCCAAAAGAACCGGAACCCATTCTTGAACAGCTAAATTTTCCAACAAATGCCTAACTATAGCAAATTGCGTTGATTCTAGACAGGTATTGGCCAATTCTGATAATCTTAATTTTGCAAGCAAGTCCAGGATTTCCACACTTCTGTCTTCATGATTGCTCAGATTATTTACAAACAAATCAAGGTTAAGTGCGTTTAAGTTTTTACTGACAACCGACAGTTGCATTAGTTTTCCATTAAGTTCATTTCGAATATCAAAACGTGTATTAAGAACTTCTTTAATATCGTTCGATAGCAGCCTCCTTGACACATTGATGTATGCTGAACACAGAAATCCCCTAGATTTTAGAAACATATTTCCAATACTTTTATTAAAGGAATCACTACCTTCTACTTTGACACTTTATAATTTATGATATAACCCAAGGCGAATTAATATTAAATTCGCTTTAGTACATATAAAGAGAATTCACATATAAATTCGCCTTGAGAACATCTAGCCATAGATGAGGCGAATTAACACTAGATGGCGATAATGCAATAGATGCCGTTGATGGTCTCTGGTAGAACTTTGGGCTTCAATTGTGTCTTGTTTAAAAATATTTTAAAGTATTTTATCCGATAGAAAATCAAAACTAAAAAGAAAAAATTATATAAAAAAATTGGCAATGAGGCCTATGAAATAAGCCCCAAATCGAAAAATGAAATAAGCCCCAAAAAGTTTTATGAAATAAACCCCAAAAAAAATGAAATAAGCCCCAAACAAAATTTACGAAATAAGAACCAAATAAAATGAAATATGTAAGCCCCAAAAAATTTTATGAAATAAGACCCAAATTTTTAAAAAATGAAATAAACCCCAAAAAAAATGAAATAAGCCCCAAATTTGTTAACTTTATGATGTAAGCTTAAGAAGAAATCATAAAATGCAAGAATTTTATCCTCTAAATTATATCAAACACCGGCTTCGCGTTCAAAGTATTTTCTGCATAACCGGCCTACAGCCGGGCGCAAGGAATTTATCCTCTATGGTATATCGAACACCGGCTTCGCGTTCCAAGCATTCTCTGCATAACCGGCCTACGGCCGGGCGCAAGCAATTTATCCTCCATGGTATATCGAACACCGGCTTCGCGTTCAAAGTATTTTCTGCATAACCGGCCTACGGCAGGGCGCAAGGAATTTATCCTCTATGGTATATCGAACACCGGCTTCGCGTTCCAAGCATTCTCTTCATAACCGGCCTACGGCCGGGCGCAAGGAATTTATCCTCTATGGTACATCGAACACCGGCTGCGCGTTCCAAGCATTCTCTGCATAACCGGCCTACGGCCGGGCGCAAGGAATTTATCCTCCATGGTATATCGAACACCGGCTTCGCGTTCAAAGTATTTTCTGCATAACCGGCCTACAGCCGGGCGCAAGGAATTTATCCTCTATGGTATATCGAACACCGGCTTCGCGTTCCAAGAATTCTCTGCATAACCGGCCTACGGCAGGGCGCAAGGAGTTTAGATCTATTTTACGGATATGAAATAAGCCCCAAATAATATGAAATAAGCCCCAAAAAATTTTATGAAATAAGCCCCAAATTTTTAAAAAATGAAATAAGCCCCAAATAAAATGAAATAAACCCCAAACAAAAAATTTTAAAATTTTTTGGGGCTTATTTCATTTTTCGATTTGAGGCTTATTTCATTGGGGCTTATTTCGTGCCACCACAAAATATATGTACTTAGGGTAGTAATGAAAATAGAAAAAAATCAAAGGTAACAACAGTTGAAAAAATTACAAATACTTGTGAAAAGATACTAGAATCCACAGAAGATGACTAGGTTAGGTTAGGTTAGGTTGGCAGGTTGCTGGAAATTAGATTCCAGCCCACTTGGGTCCTAACGGGTCCCATTGTGCAACCTGTAAGAAGGCTTAACTCTTCTACAACATTTAACTTTGTTAAGCTGCATTAGCAGGCATTTTATTAATTATTTTACTTCGTCGATGTTTCTGCTAACCGACGAACATGTTTACATTAGCTTGGAATAGCATCAATCGCTGTCGGAACAGAACATAAACAATTACGTAATTTGAAGAAAACACAGTGTAATAAATTCTCATTTATCGGCTTTTATTTATAAAATAAATTTTTGTAACAACCCTGGACGCCGCGAGTCTCCTCCCCAGCAACCAGCGAAAACGTGTCGCTACAATGTATAAATTTCTTTAGCGAGCGGTGTTGATTCGTTGTACCAGATCACCGATAAATATACTTATCTTTTGAAGTATCGTTGCCCCCTAATTTGCTTTGTCTTACGATCCAGTTAGTTCGATAAATTTTTGGGTGTCAGCATACATTTATTGCTTGTAGGAAAATCTTTGAAATATTCTGCCCCTTTTTCCATATAATCACGTTTTTCTACTGTATTGTGTTTGAACTCTGAGGAGTTCGCCATGTCTTTTGCCCCATACCAGGCATCTAGAAGTGGATTTTTACTTTCTTTTACACCGAAAGTAGAATTGTATGGGCGCATTTCTTGTAACTCCTTTAGCAGTCGCATTTTCAGACCTGTAAGTATATACATACATACAAATGTATGTATGTATGTATGTATATTTAGTTTTAGAATATAGTAACTGCTTATTTAACGATTCGTTCGAAATAGGCATTAAATTGTTGTATAGGTATGCGATTATAACGCAATGATATAGAACAAAAAAATCTACTCAACAATTTATTTGGCGTAAATCTAGTTTACCTACATTACTCAAAAAAAAAAAATATCCTATCAGATAGAGAATCAAAAAATACAAGAAAAATTAAAAAATTGCCGGCGAGGCTTATTACCAGTTTTTAACTTGATATTTAAAATGTGATTATTTTTAAGTTCTAATTAAATACGAAATTTCGTTTAAAAGTCCACATTTAAAAAAATACTGAAGTTTTACGAATTTCCATATGTTTTTGGCTGCTTGTTTTTCTTATTAACCCTGCATTTACACATGTAAGTAATTACATGCAAGTAGTGTATACGTATTATCAACGAAAATGTCGAAATTATAGCCAAAAGTCTTGCAAGTTGATCGAGCGTTTACACAGTCAGTTGTAAGTTCATTTGCAAAATGTTCTCGAGGCGTAAGCATGCTATGAAAAATATGTGAATCCAGTATTGCCGTGTTGTCGATATCATAAATTTACTGAAAAGAATATTTGGTTTAACAAATTTTTTTTCAAAATGCATGAAATTAATGCTTGAAAATACTATTAAGATGCTTTGTTGTATAGATGTGTTCTTTTTTGTTTTTATTTTTTATAAATACACAGAAAATCAGCTATAAACATTACTTTTATTTTACTAAATACTGGTTAATTGATATAAAACTCATCATCGGTAACACTGTTTCTTAACTTGTCATTTTACTTGCGGTAAGTGTCAAAAATTTACTTACAAGCAAATTCTCTTGCAAGTAGAGCTGCAAGTCCGAAAATTATGCTTGTGTTAGTGAAAAAGTGTGAGTGTATTGAGTTTTTCGCACTTGCACTTGCATGTGTAAGCGCTAAGTTAAAACAGTAAAAAAAATAGTGGCTGCCCGCTATTAATAGTTTTGAAATACGCTTTAATTGTTTTAAAATATTACAGCAGTTCTTCATTATTTATTTGTAGATTAAATAAAAATTTATATTTTGGATTTTTTTTATTTGTTCCGTTCTTTTGGAAAATTTGTGGAAAAATTGCATAAGTTGATAAAAAAAATAGCTTTAGCGCAGCAGTCCCCGAGTGCCACACATACTTTTTTCAGATTTGCCATGATAATTACCCAAGCCTACTTTTTGGAAACGCAAAGAAACTTATACATATGTATGTACTTATTTATATATTTTTTTAATAGCCCGGGGACTTTTTTTTTATATGGGGGGAACCATTATCCCCACTTATCAACCCCCTATTTTATGTTTGACTATATGAAATCTATCTATATACATACATAGTGCCATCTGTCATTCAGCAATAAAAATAATTTTGACCTGTTTGAAATACGAATTGGGTTAATAGTTTAGTAAATATAGGAATTGCCCCCTCCCTGCCCTCCTCGTACCCCTAGCGGTATAAAATATACTTTAAAACCTAATCTCATACCTACCAAATATGCATAAAAATTTCATTAAAATCGATCGAGCTGTTTCGGAGGATTTCCATAACAAACATCGTGACACGAGATTTTTATATTTCAGATACATACATAATTAGACGAATTTTGTTTGGAATATATGCTTAAAAAAACACATTAAAATTATTTTTATAAACGCTTAAAACAATTAGCTTTTGTAACTGTCAGGACTAACTAAGGGTTTTTATTATTTGTTTTCAAAAAATATATTCAAAGTGTCAAAATATTTCGTGGAAAGCAGAGCTGAAAATGACAAATATATGAATGTGTTAGTGAAGAAGCTAGATTTGTTACAATTTCCGTCACATCATGGTACAATATGCTATTTTACAACATACCTGGTAGTTTAGAGCATCCACCAGTAATAAAGACATTATTAGCTAGTTTCTCTTGATCCTTCTCGTTAAATAGCTTGAAAACAAAATTTAAGAGCTCAGCTACACCACACTCTGACATTCCTACCATGCTTGGTTGAAATAATAATTCGGGTGCACGAAATGACTCAACACCAACGTGAAGCTAAAAAAATGATAATTTCATATATGTACATATATAATTCTGAACCAAGTTTAAGTTAAATATTTTGTATTTATATTTTTATATTATTATTATTACGAATAAACGTAATTAATTACTTTTCATATGTATATTTTGTATTTATTTTGTAAAAAATATAAAAATGTCTAAATTTTATCGGGAAAAATATGTACATACATATGTACATATGTATGTATGTATTTGAGCTGTCAAAAGAAGTTCATAGATTAAAAGTAGAATTAGTAAATCTTATCGTCTTCCTGTAGAAAATCGTATCGCACAACTTTTGAGGCATATTAAGTGAAAACGTATAATCCTTTTCAAACGTGTCTGCTGTTCGTGATTTTTTTAGACGTTTGATACATAAAAAACACATGGAAGAAAACAAACTTTGAAGACATATTTTCATATATATTATAACATTTAAATTTTTTTAATTTTCTTTTTTATTTTACAATAAAAAATATTTCTAATCAGTAATTTGCTTTACAAATTTTGTTATATTGTCAACATTGTTTTGGTTTTGTGGCCATCCATGGTCTAATAATCAGGTCTGCGCAAGAAGGAATATGGTTTTTTGTAGGGTTGTGTTTTGACCGTTAAATAATCTGCAAAAATATGGTAAGTTAATTCGGTCTTGTCAAAAGTTGTTTACACTTTTAGCCGCCATCATGAATATTATTGTTTACGTTATGCTTTTTGTTTTTGCATAACCAATAAATACATACAAAACAACTTTTGTTTTGTTTTGTATACAGCTTTGTTTTGACAATGTTGAATTAATTTTACACAAACAAAATGCATGTCGATTTTGTTGTTGCGTTGATACGCGCACCTTATTATTCCACCATGGTGGCCATCAGAAATAGAAATTAGTTTAATTTGACTACACGGCAAAAGTAGCATAGACAGAAACCTTTTGCCGTGCTGCCTTGCTGTCGTCAATATAATCATTCTCATATGCACAGATGTATTCTAATTTTGACAGATGGTAGTCGGTACCCTGCTGTGGCGAATGTGTTTATTATTGTACCATGTTACAAGCTGAGGTAGAGGTGTCAAAATATCGATAGTACTATCGATAGTATCGATATTTATATTTTTAGACTATCGATATATTTTTTTGGCGAAGATTTTATATTTGAAAAAAATCGATATTTTTAGAAACTATCGATACTATCGGCATTTGTAATAGACGTACACAATTAAAAGAAAAAAATTTGATATGTTGCTTTTTATTAACAAAAATAACTGGATGACTGATAATTGATCTCACACGAATTTTTTTAAAATTAATATAATATATAATAATTTTATATTAATAATTTTAGTTATATGTGTATACATATATAATAATTTAAATTTTCTTATTTATTGAACTAAGAATTAAAGTTCCATTTTGTTTTGTTTAAACTAGATCTTTTATTTAGAATATGTACATATGTACATATGTATGTATGTATGTATATAAAAACGTGAAAAAATTTCACTTCTTATTCACGATAGGGGTGAATAGGAATGTATGTATTATGCGTCCCATACACGTTTCAATTCAATTGTCAATTGAGTTTTTCAATTGAATTGATTCTTGGCCACACACTTCATAAACTGAATTGAAAGATTTTCATTCAACTGTCAATTTGCTCTAGCATTTTTATCCAGCCTTATGTCAAAAATTTCTCGATTTTTATGTATTTGTTGCCCTAATAATACCACCAGCATTATTTCATCATGCTATACACATAAATTTTTTCAGCTGATCAAGAGACTCGAGCACACACAGCACAATCGAATTGTAAGACTTGCTAGTCAACTTGAAAAATCAAAATCTTTTGATTTTTCTTCAACCAACTCGACAACTGCCAAGCTAATCAATTGACATAGCCATACACGCTTTGATTTGTCAGCTTAGCTGTACAATCAAACAAACAATCAATAAATACCCAGGTGACCAATGTGCACAAAATTGTAAATGCAGTGAGTGAAAATAGTGATAATAAAATCCAAACTGGTATGGACAGATACATAACCGTGCTAAAAAGGGAAAGAAGTCCCAAATCAGCTCAAATAGCGTCAACGGCGAATATGCCCAAAGATGGGAAAAATAATATTAAACATTCTGAAAATCGTTTCGCGATTTTGAATGCACAAGGCGATGAAGAAACAAATACAACAAGGTCCAGTAAACCACTGCTGATATTTCTAAGAGAACAGAACTCCAACTTTTTGGTAAAAAGCCTTATCTCATTAATTGGAGAAAATGAGTTCTATGTAACTCGGATTAAGCGCGGCAAAATCAACTAAACTAAAATTCAGGTAACACGAGAAAATAATTACAGAAAAATTGTCTCAGATTGTGAGACTAAGAACAAAAACTTTTATACATATCAACTGAAGAGTGCTAACAGACTAACAGTAGTTATAAAAGGAATACGAGTAGATTCAAGCGTGGATCCGGAAGAGGTAAAGTCTGGCCTTGAAAATAGTAGCTTCAAAGTGAAAAATGTTTCAAACATTAAAAACAGGGGAAAAATCCCCCAACCTATTTTTAGAGCCGAGCTACAGGCAGGCGACTTGAAAATTAAAAAAAATTAATCGCACCCAATCTATAGCTTAAAATACTTGTTGCTGCCACATAAAAAAACTGGACCTATCCAATGCATGAACTGTCAAGAATTTGGCCATACCAAGTTGCCTACCGTTTGCGTTGTATGTATCGAGTTACACAGTACCGCTAACTGTGACAAAATAAGAGGTGATACCAAAGCAAAAAATGTGGTAATTGCGGCGGAAACCACACTGCCACTTATAGGGGCTGCCCTCTTCATTCTCTTTTTAAAAATTCGTCGAACAGAAAAACAAATGCTACTCCCGCTCAACCCAACACACCTTTAAACTACCCACATTTACCTCAACCGTCGTCTAGCCATAATCAATACTCAAATGTTTTAAAGTCTAACACGACTCTTACTCAACAAAAACCTGATAGTAAATTTTCATACGCTAATATTTTAAAGAGTAACCAGACTCCGGCGCATAATTTTAGTCGTATTGAAGGCTCGACAGAGATCCTAATACAAACAGTAAATACATTTACTCTCAATATGTCCTGTATGATACAGGAAATTTTGAAAATGCAGTCTACCTTGTTGCAGGCTGTATTGAAAAAACCATGAACTTAAGAATCTGTTTTTGGAACGCAAACGGCATCTGCCAACATAAAAATTAAATAGAATATTTTCTTCTGGATAAACAAAGCGATGTTATGCTTATTTTAGAAACTCATTTGACGTCTCGAAGCTATTTTAGAATTAGTGGATATAATTTCTACGACATCAAGGATCCTCGAGGTGGAGCTTGTGGTGGCTCTGGAATCCTAATAAAAACTCAAATAAAACACTACCTGCTAAATGACCTTCGTGAAGAATATCTTCAAGCAACGAACATCTGCATTGAAAATTTTTATCAAGAGCTTGTGATATCATCTGTTTATTCTCCTCCCAGGTTTTCAATTTCCAAGAGTCAATACACTGCATTTTATACAACTCTGGGGTCCCGTTTTGTAGCAGCTGGCGACTACAATGCTAAACACACATTTTCGGGTTCACGTTTAATCAGTCCTAAGGGTCGTGTTTTGTTTGACACAATTTCAAAAATGGTTTTGAATGTAGTTTCAAGTGGTCAGCCAACATATTGGCCAACAGATCGTCAAAAAATTCCTGATGTTATCGACTTTGGAATTATGAAAGGTGTGCCCAGCGAAATGATTAAAGTAGAAGCATCTTTGGATTTGTCTTCAGATCACTCGCCTACTATTATCACTATTTACTCACACACAACTGCAAGACCAACATGTGATTTACCGCTGACATCTGCACGTATTAACTGGCTGAAATACAAAATATATTTGAGTGCTCATTGCACGGAAAATATGCCATTGAGAACACCTACTGACATAGAAAATTCTATTAGGTTGTTTGAAGCACATGCTAAACAAGCTGCTCTTAGTGCTTCCTCAATTCAACCAAATCAACAAGCGAGATTTAACAATATTTTTGTGCAGATATAAAAAGGCTATTGACTGAAAAACGGAGAGCTCGACGAGAATGGCAACGTTACAGATCGCCTCAGCTAAAATTAAGGCTTAAGGAGTGTACCAAGCAGCTTAGAAAAGTTTTGCAAACACAAAAAACAGCTTCGCTGCAAAAATTTCTGCAAGAACTCGATGCAACATATTCGCTGTGGCGTGCACCCAGAGGACTTAAAAGGCCAGTGATTTGCAAACCTCAATTACGAGCCTCTAATGGTGACTGGGCAAGAACTGATGCTGAAAAAGGTGATCTATTTGTTAAGCACCTAGAAAAAGTAATTACCCGGAATATTTCTGCTGATATTGTTGAACTGTCACCAGTCGTCTCTTTACCAGAAATACCGCCGAGATTTAACATGGTGGATATTGAAAATACTATTACTAGTCTTAACACCAGAAAAGCCCCAGGTGTCGACATAATAAGCAACAAAATGCTTCAAGAATTGCCTTACATTGCAAAAAGAATAATACTATTTATTTTAATGGTATTTTACGGCTGCAATACTATCCAAAATAATGGAAGGTTTCGGTGATTATTATGATACCAAAGCCCGGCAAGGATCATACGAAGGTTGAATCCTATCGGCCTATTAGCTAATTGCCCAACATTTCAAAACTATTTGAAAAGCTGTATATGAGCAAGCTGATGCCTATAGTGACTAGAAGTGGATGCATTCCAGATCATCAATTCGGTTTTCGCAGACAACATAGCACAATTGAACAAACTCACAGACTTGTGAACGTAGTTAGAGACACCTTTGAAAATAAGAAATATTGCTCTGCGCTCTTTATTGATGTTTCTCAAGCTTTCGATAAAGTATGGCACGAAGGTCTTATACACAAAATAACTCAAAATCTATCTAAATGAACGAAAATTTGTTGTTAGGGAAGGCAATTTTTTAAGCCCACCGCAGTCGATTGAAGCCGGAGTTCCCCAAGGCAGCATCTTCGGTCCCTTACTTTATTTAATATATGCCTCTGACTTACCGTTAAGCAATAACATTCATACATCAACATTTGCTGATGATACAGCTTTTTGAAGCGTCTATGAAAATCCAGTAGAAGCTTCCATCAACTTACAAGGGTATATATCCAAATTGGAAAAATGGCTCAAACAGTGGCGTATAAAAGTAAACGAACAGAAATGTGTACACGTCACTTTTACGTTGCGAATGGAAACATGCCCGCCTATACAAATCAACATCGAGACTATTCCGCAACATACTGTAGTCAAATATCTAGGCGTTCATCTTGATCGTCGTTTAACATGGAAATCACACATAGACGCAAAGTTGGTACAAATGAAACTAAGAGCAGCCCAAATGAATTGGCTTATGGGAAGAAATCTATACTAAGCTTAGACTGTAAACTTCTACTATACAACGCGATCCTGAAATCAATATGGTCCTATGGAATACAGCTATGGGGCACTGCCTCAGCATCGAATGTAGAAAAAATTCAAAGGCGTCAAAATAAAATTCTACGTACAATAACAGCAGCCCCCTGGTATGTCAGAAACCATCGAATTCATAAAGATCTAGACGTTCCGTTGGTGAAGACAGTATTTTCGAAACACGCGAAAAAATACATTAAAAAACTTGAGTTGCACCCAAACCCACTTGCGCGCAATATTCTAGAGGATTGGTGCCCAGGCCCTATGCTCTTCATGCTCATTTGTTTTTGTAATACTCTTAGCTATAGGCTGTGTGTTTTAATATACTCATACAGCACTCAGCAACCTCAATGCGAAATACACAAACAACTTTGTCTTATTAGTTTTTTTTTTGTCGTTCTTCACTGTATACACGCAAGAGCAAAGCAACAACACTTTCGTATGCTTTGCTGGTAAACATTGACGACAGCCACCATCAATGTACATTTTGTTTTTGTTTAACGTATGATATGAAATATATATATGAAATATATTTTTTGTGTTTTCTTTGCATGTATTTGTTTTTACAACAAAAAATTTTGAATAAAAATTTATTTTTCTTTAAATGTATTGGTGTTTGCTCTTCCATAAGGAACTTGTGGGCACCGCGGTTCTAGAGTATAGTGGCCACACCCGGCGGAGGGACACTTTTTCTATCAGCCGTAAACGAGAGATGTAAAACAACAAAAATCAACCGTTGTAACTAAAAATTTTGTTTAGCATTGGCTAAACTTATATTTAATATTTTTAGATTTAAGATTTGATAAACTTATTGATGTTTCAATATATAATTGAAGATTCAATAAATAATAAAATTTATCAAAAAAAAAATTGTTATTGTTCACAAGAGAGTCTTTTCTAAACAGGATGAGTGGATTAACGCTAGATGTATTGTGTTGGCTACTTCCTTGAGAGATCTAGCCTACTCTGCCTTTCAATTATCTTCAACTGATGCCAATTGGAAAATATATTGCAGATACCGGAATAGGGCGAAAAGTATTATTAGGAAAGAGAGGAGGAAATATTTTGCTAAGATGTTTTCCGGAATTGATTCTTGAACCCTGTGGAGAGTTTTGAAAGGACATGGCTTTACTGAGGACACCGGTTTACAGTGCGACTTTAACGTTGATGATGTTAACAGTTTTTTTGCGAACATATCTCTTACTGGAAATCCTGATGCGATTCACTTTGATGAATTTCGTGGGTCTTTTTCTTTCAGAAATGTTACTGAGAATGAGCTGTATCTAGCTCTATGTAGGGTTAAATCTAAGGCAGTCGGTTTTGATAAGATTCCGGTTCACTTTATTAAGCTTATTTACCCCTTTATTTCTCGATTTATTTTATTTCATGTCAACTCTATTTTGACCGCATCAGTTTTTCCCTCTTCATGGAAGGTAGCACGTGTGGTTCCTATCCCTAAAACTAAAGTAATTCGCAGTTTGAATGAACTAAGACCCATCTCGATTCTCCCAGCTCTTTCTAAAGTTGTTGAGCACATAATCAAAGGTCAGATTCTTCCTTCACTACAAATGGGTATTTCACCTTCGCAATATGCTTTTCACAGATATCATAATACTACAACATTGCTGATTAACCTGACGGATGCCGTGCGTGATAACATTAGCCATAATAAACTAACGTCCTTAGGCCCAAATTCACAGTCATTAGTTAGCTAATAGCAATAGTTTAACTAATAATATTTGATTCACAGCTTCTAGCTTAACATTAGTTAAACCATCAAACGTCATTGGTTAACTAATAGTTACACAACAGCTGATTCGTTGGTATTTATTATTAGTATTTTTGTTTTGTGAAAAATTTTAGATATGGCATGTGAAATTGAAAACGCGGAGTCCGATATAGAAAGTGACACTGATACTGATAATACGCGGAATATTGTTGCTGAGCGTCGCCAACATAATCTAAAAAGATTTTATGGATGGATTCCGTTTTAGCAAGTAGGTGGCGTGGCAAGTTCTTGAATGTATACGCCATTTTTAAGACGTAATATATCAAATGTAAACAAGAACCATATGCTATAACAGAATTGCCAGTACTGAAAGTTAATAGTTTGATAGGGTTACCATTTTTTGTTCATATTAAGAGTGTTGGTTAAATAATATACTGTGAATATGAATTATTAGTTAAACAATAGTTATTATTTTAGTTTACTAATAGCTAACTAATTACTGTAAATTTAGCCCTTAGTGTCTCTTGATTTAACTAAAGCGTTTAACTCTATTAATTATTCTGTTATGCTCAATAAGTTAGGTACGTTTTTTGGATTTTCTAAGTCAGCGTGTAGACTAATTTACTCATACCTGGCTGGTAGGAAACAATTTGTAGATATTAATGGCGTGTTTTCTGGGACACTTTCTTTGTTTCCAGGTGTCCCTCAGGGATCTGTTTTGGGACCGCTACTTTTTATTCTATATGTTAACGACCTTCCGAATTATATGGACAATAGTATGTGCACTACATTTCTATTTGCAGATGATGTCTTCCTGCTATTCAATTCTGACAGTGATTCTCCTAATGTTTTGGAAGCTAATATGAATTATAGCCTGGAACGTTTTGTGCTATGGTCTTCACGTAACTTCTTGACTGTTAATTCCTCTAAAACCATAGCCATTCTTTTCCGATCTATGAGACGTAATTATCCGACACTGGATGTCGCTATTAACGACGATAAATTATCTTTTGTCGATAGAATTAAGTGTTTAGGTGTATACATTGATGATCGGCTTACTTTTGAAGGCCATGTTGACCAAGTTTCTTCGAGGGTGTTTGCCACTTTACGTAGAATTTACTCGAATAATGTTTTTCTTCCATTTTTTGTCAAGCATAGGCTGGCACATGCGCTCTTAATGCCACAAATCTACTATGGTCTGGAGATGGTTTCTGGCACCTTGGGATACATAATTGCTAGGCTACGTCGTGTTGTAAATTCCATTGTACGCTATGTTTTCAGTGTTGGGCGTAGAAGCCATATCTCTGGGTTTGTTAGAATTTTCATTGGTGGTTCATTTCTCCGTTTTATTACTTATCGTAACCTATTAGTATTTTTCAGAGTTATTAATGGTGTTTTCTTTTCTACACACAAAATGGCACCTTGTTGAAAGGCACATGAATAAAATGTCTTGCCAACCCTGTTACAATGCAACTCATTATTTCAATAGAATAAAACTCGATTTATGAAAAAGTGGAACGCACTGTTTTTAACAGCTGACAGCGAAGCTTTTTCTACACAATTAAAAAAAATTCAACAAATCCTTTGACACGCGGATGAGGGCTACGACTTAATAAATTTAACATATCTTCCTCATCACATGAGGAGAATGAATCCAATAATTGACTGACAGTCATTTCTGCACATATAATAGATGCGGCAATATCCATATTTTTAACATTTTTGTTTAAAATTGCTGAATATGTTAAAAAATTCACCAATTTATTTTCATACAATACGTAAACATGAAACTACAGCTGCCAGATAGCTGATTTATCGATCTGAACTTTTAACGATTTTTTCATATGAAGATTTTGTTATGAGAGCAATTTTATAACACCGAATCCAGTAAGATTCTATATTATACTATGTTCACACGGACAGAAATTATAGAGGTTCGCGCTCTCATTCTTGGTTCGCGGGCCAACCTTGATTGAACCTACATGTTTCGCCATACAAAATTTTGAGAGCGAACCTACGTGTTTCATTTTGAACCTTGTTGCGAACCCGTATAATTTATTATCATCTCTAATTTTGATAACAAATTATCGCTAGTTTATCTGAACTAGTTGTGCAAAATTATTTTAACAAAGAAAAACAATTGATAAGTGCTAAAATTTAATAAAAACATTAAACAAATATAAAGCATATATTTATATTTATGTAAATAATTAAATAAAATTAAAAAGCAATAAATAGTCAATTATATTTTAAACAATAAAAGAATGTCAAAGTACGAACCAACATAGAATATGTCGTGAGAACACATGGGTTCGCCATCGAGGTTCACGGAGCGAACCTAGTGTTTCAGTTTGTCGTGTGAACATAGTATTACTGAAAATCTAGCATTAACAATGTAATGTTTTCTCATAGCTGGCCTATAAAACAATAGAAATTTTAACCTTTAAAACTTTAACTTTTTACTTCCCAATTCCAGGCGATTTTGTTCAACTTCGTCTGGTAACACTATTTATAAACAAAAACCCCATGTTAAGGCGAATTAATACCAGGTGGCGTTATTAGTGGAGATTATCTGCAGCTTTCTAACCAAAGTGTCAAACTCTATATGAAAAGCTAAACAACAACTTTTTGTATATGCATTTAACATTACAGTTTGGTGAATGCTAGATCTTGTTGTACTAATAAGGCCACTTGGTATTAATTCGTTTTGCCATCTGTTTTACAGGGCACTTACAACACTGCCGATTTTAACGGGGCAAAAAGTGCAATGCCTTCCACCATTATTGAGGGCAATTTTTTAGAATCAAACACACTGCCCTTTTAGAGAGCAAAACATTTTTAAGAAACAAACACGTAAGTACACTTTCTGCATGGAGATGTAGCATTTTTTTGTAGAAAAGAAAACACCATAAGAGTGGACAACCAGGTCAACTACGCTCAAGATTTGTTTTTTCACGCTCGTCAAGAAACCCCCAGATTGTTATTCCCAGAATTAGATCCAACTTTTTTGAAAGATCATTTATTGTACGAGTGGCTAGGTGTTGGAACTTTCTACCTATTGAACTCCGTTTATTTTCTCACTCCAACAATGCTTTTCGCCTGAAACTGTTAGCATATTTTTCTACCCTTGATTGATTGATTTTTTACCTTTTGCTGAGAAATGACTAATACGATTCATTGAATTTAACTGTTCCAATGGTACTGATATTGGCTTTCACGTTAATTTGTATTTTTATTAATAGTGATTTCCAATACTTGCCTGTACGAACCACCCCTCGGGATATGCATTTTGTGATACCTTTAATCTACTATCTTTTTTTTTTCTCTGGCTGGGGGGCCACCTTTTAGACTTAATTATTATAATTATTTTCTATTATTTTAAATACTTTTAAGTATTTAGTTATTCGGGAAAGTGCTACTGTAATATATATTTATCTGGCCAGATGTGGCTTATTATATTACATTGATTGAATAAATGAATGGGAACAAATCTAGTTTAGTGACGCAGCTCCAAATGAAAAAAAAATTACATAGGGCGATAGAAAATCGAAAAATAAGACGAAAATTTGATGTGGTAACTTTCTCGGAAACGCATAGTTTTCGAGTTATTGTCCTCTGAAGTTTGTATATATATATGTGCGATTTCCCTTTGCATTTCTCAACGTATAAGGACAATTTTGGTATCATTTGAAAGCTTTTGACTAGATCTACTTATATGAATTTGCAAATTTTCTATTTCAATATTAAAATCTTTAGGTGTCAAAGCAGTTTTTTACAGTGTCTGCATCGCAGGCCTTCGGCCGGGCTTAATGATTTTCTCCACCATGGTAAATCCCGACACGGCGGTATATAGAATAGTTTTTCTGCATAGCCGGCCTTCGGCCGGGCTTAGTGATTTTCTCCACCATGGTATATCCCGACACGTCGGTATATAGAATAGATTTTCAGCATAGCCGGCCTTCGGCCGGGCTTAGTGATTTTCTCCACCATGGTATATCCCGACACGGCGGTATATAAAATAGATTTTCTGCATAGCCGGCCTTTGGCCGGGCTTAGTGATTTTCTCCACCATGGTATATCCCGACACGGCGGTATATAGAATAGATTTTCAGCATAGCCGGCCTTCGGCCGGGCTTAGTGATTTTCTCCACCATGGTATATCCCGACACGTCGGTATATAGAATAGATTTTCAGCATAGCCGGCCTTCGGCCGGGCTTAGTGATTTTCTCCACCATGGTATATCCCGACACGGCGGTATATAAAATAGATTTTCTGCATAGCCGGCCTTTGGCCGGGCTTAGTGATTTTCTCCACCATGGTATATCCCGACACGGCGGTATATAGAATAGATTTTCAGCATAGCCGGCCTTTGGCCGGGCTTAGTGATTTTCTCCACCATGGTATATCCCGACACGGCGGTATATAGAATAGATTTTCTGCATAGCCGGCCTTTGGCCGGGCCTAATGATTTTCTCCACCTTGTACACCAACACAATGATACAGAAAATATAATATTTATGACATCAGATTGTACGCTGGAGGAAGTGTTTGACAGATATTATCCACACTAATTTATTTTAATATAGGTTAGCAGGTTGCTGGAAATTAGATTCTAGCCCACTTGGGTCCAAAAACAATAATTTTTTTTTAAACATCACCAAAATCTTCTGTATTTTAACAAATTCATATAAATCTAGTCAAAAGCTTTCTAATGATACCAAAATTGGCCTTATACGTTGAGAAATGCAAAGGGAAATCGCACATATATATACAAATTCAGAGGCCAATAACTCGAAAACTATGCGTTTCCGAGAAAGTTACCACATTAAATTTTCGTCTTATTTTTCGATTTTCTATCGCCCTATGTAATTTTTTTTTCATTTGGAGCTGCGTCACTAAACTAGATTTAAGCCAATGAATGAATGAATAAAAAGAGAACTCTCAAATCGAAGCAAGTACACGAGTCGTGTGAACAGCTAGATTCATAAACATGCTTCAGAAAGCGAAGCAAGTGCTTCATCTTCTCGTGTGAACATAGTAAACTATGTTATATATAGTTATAGAGGTTCGCGCTCTCATTCTTGGTTCGCGGGCGAGCCTTCATTGAACCTACATGTTTTGCCATACAAAATTTTGAGAGCGAACCTACATGTTTCATTTTGAACCTTGTTGCGAACCCGTATAATTTACTATCATCTCTAATTTTGATAACAAATTATCGCTAGTTTATCTGAACTAGTTGTCCAAAAACATTTTAACAAAGAAAAACAATTGATAAGTGCTAAATTTTAATAAAAACATTGAATAAGTAAAATCATATATTTATATTTATGTAAATAATTAAATGAAGTGGAAAAACAACAAATAATATTAAATAACGAAGTACGAACCAATCTAGAATGAGTCGTGTGAACACATAGGTTCGCCATCGTGGTTCATGGAGCGAACCTAGTGTTTCAGTTCTTCGTGTGAACATAGTATAATCATAGCTGCCAGATTTTTTTAGGTAATATCGTCATATTTTTGGGCAAAAATCGTCATTATCGTCAATATAGCTTATTGAAATCGTCATAAAAACGTCAAATGAAAAAAACCGTTTTTTTTTCAACAAAACATATTTTATTAGAGCCAAAACATAACAAAACTCTTAAATAAACAAATCTGATTAATAAAACAACATTCTTTTGAATACAGAGATCATATACTTCAATTAGAATTCACGATAAAATCACATGTAAGTAGATTCCATGTTTTTCAATACTTTGAAAACATGCATGGAAAAAGTATTGTATGGACAAAAATAAAAAAATCCCAATCCTTTAGGGCCAAATTTACAGTAGTTAGTTAGCTATTAGTAAACTAAAATGTTAACTATTGTTTAACTATTACTTCATATTCACAGTGTATTAGTTAACCAACACTCTTAATATGAACAAAAAATGGTAACCCTATCAAACTATCAACTTTCAGTACTGGCAATTCTGTTATAGCATATGGTTTTTGTTTACATTTGATATACATAATATTTCTTAAAAAATGGCGTATACATTCAAGAACTTGCCACGCCACCTACTTGCTAAGACGGAATATTTCCATAAAATCTTTTTAGATTACGTTGGCGACGCTCAGCAACAATATTCCGCGTATTATCAGTATCAGTGTCACTTTCAATATCGAACTCCGCGTTTTCCATTTCACATGCCATATCTAAAATTTTTCACAATACAAAAATACTAATAATAAATTCCCACGAATCATCTGTTGTCTAACTATTAGTTAACCAATGACGTTTGATAGTTTAACTAATGTTAAACTAGAAGCTGTGAATCATATATTATTAGTTAAACTATTGCTATTAACTAACTAATGACTGTGAATTTGGGCCTTAGTTATTTTTACTTCAATTTAGTAAAATATGATTTTAAATTTCATTTTTGGAAACACAGTTTCTAAAAATGTATAAAAACTAAAATATAATTTATACAATAAATATATAATAAATATATGTAAAGGAGAGATTTACTTTTCATTTTTTGCCTTATAAATACTGTAGTATATGCATACTGTAGGGTATTCATACAATGCATGAATACTAGGCACAGCGTGATTTTGTATAAACGTTACTTGAGAACACTGAACTACATATGTTAACAATTAAATTCTTTGGTGTCGGCAAATATAGAAAAACCTAAATAAAAACAAATTGAATATGTTTGTAAAATATGCAAAACCCAAAACAGAACAAACTAAAGGGTCTCACATTTCAATTGTTCTTATAGTAATTTGAATCGTTACTAATAATAAATTATGACGATACTATGTAATATTTGTGTGTCATTTGACCACCCAAAAGTCATTTAACTCATATGAGTCACTAAAATGTGACATACAAATTCCAAATAGTGTTTTGCAAAATCACGTAAAATGCTGCGACTGCAATATATTTTTAAGTAAAATTTTAGTATAAAAACCTGTAAATATTTTTAAAGTTATCTTAATCTAAGAAAAGATTTCTAACGACTAACGTCGGAAGAGAATAAATAAAAAGGATAAAACTGAGAAAGCTAGATTGTTTCATTAACCAGAAGAATACAGAAACCTGCAACACTTTTACAATACTTTTATGGCAACCAGCGGTTGTCTAATTGTATAGGTGTAGAAAAGTTAACACATTCATAATGGAAAATTATTTGTTGTATGCGTTTAAATAATTTTGAAAGCTGTTTTTATGATTTGTAATTCACAAAAATATATTTGTGAGTTTTTGTATAAATAGATGAGCTTTAAAACTTTTTAAACATAAAGGGTAAAACATCTACTGATGAGTTGGTATAGCTACCAACGAAATATATAACTAGATATTGCTAACCCGCAACAAATAAATAAAATTTAAAACATAAATATATAATTGTTAAAGAAAATAGACTTGTATATATATACATACATACATACATACATACATATATGTATAATATATTTTACAAATACATAATTATTGCAGTTAAACATATTGATCAATTCAGGTACAACTGTTAAATCATAGTAGCTTTAAATAATCTTTTGTATATAATATTGCTTCCAAATACGACTTTTTCAATGAATTTTTACTTTAGTCTTATTTATGTTTACCTGACTAAATATTATTTCCACATTTGCTGGGCATAGTGGTAAAACTAGATTTTTTGTAATAAATTTAGTCAAAACCGGAAACAAAAGACTAGAATCCCTTGTTTGCCTCTCTGATATTTTTTTTTCCAAAAATCCAATATTTATTTGTTTTTATCAGTGCAATAATTTTAATTGTCTGAAATCAGTTTCTAGCTCTTGGCTTTTAAAAATAGGAAAATTCTGTTATAATTTCAGAAAACCAACATTTTTCTACATTAATAATATTAAATGGATTAATTTGGCCAAGAGCTTTATATATTTATTTTGAAAATCAAATCTGGATAATATCTGATCACAAAGCTCTATATAAAAATTATCACAATTATTGTTTTTCTTTTGCACTTATTTGTGCTTCTTCAATTTCATCTCTGAAAAATATTCCTAAATAAATGTCTTCAAAATTTAAAAAATTGTTTTTGTTTTTATAATCAACTAGATGAGCGTCCGGCTTCGCACGGAAGCTATTTACTTTTATAAATTTCGATTTACCTAATCAAAGCACATCACAACTTTCACAAAAGTCATAACTCACGAACGCGTCGACCGATTTCGATAAACCATTTACACTACCATACGAACAAACCCTAAAAAATTAATCGAATTCGGTTTGACCGTTCGTGAGTTATAAACTTGCAACAATTTTTTTTATATATATTTACATTAAATAAAAGTTTACAGTTTTAAGCAAACTAGTTTTTAAAAAGCTGCTCATTAAAATTTTTAGCAGTTCAGTTGCTTTAATAGTACAAATAAATGTTGCAAACTTGAATTATTTAAAATCGTCAAAATTAGGGTATAAATCGTCCCGTCGTCACTATGTCATTTTTAGGACCCAAAATCGTCAAAATGACGATAAATCGTCAAATCTGGCAGCTATGAGTATAATACAATTGCCGATAGTTTCTAAAAATATCGATAGTATCCAAAAAAAATTATCGATTTTATCGATATTTTGACATCTCTATCTGTCGGTAAGCTTCTAAATCTATCCACTAGGATTGATTTTGTTGTTGTTTATTTTTCTGGCAGTACTTATAAAATGTATTTAAATAAATTAGTCAAACTTTGTTCACCATTAGTATATAGTGTATTAAGACGTAACTTGTACACAAGTGTTTCCACCCCAAGTAGCAAAGCTTACGACCACGATGGCAAAACAAAAATAAACATATTCAATACGCAACAGGATTTAGGAATAATGATTACTGGTTACAGTCAATATGGTTTTCGTATGAACACTGATTTAGTTGTAATAGGTCCAGTTGCTGTTTTCCCAAGGTAAGGTAAACACAGTTGTGCACATATTACGTAACGCTCCCTGGGGAGGGGGGTTAAAGATTTGGGCTTAAATGCACTTTAGTGAAGTTGGCACAAACAAAATAAAAATTAGCCTATATGATAGAAAATTGAAAAATAAGAAGAAAATATTAAATAAAAAAATTGGCGGCAACCCATATTTTCCGAGTTATGGCCCTTTGAAGTTTTCATATATATGTGCGATTTTCCTTTGCATTTTTCAACGTATAAGGCCAATTTTGGTTTCGTTTGAAAGCTTTTGACTAGATTTTAATGGATTTGTTAAAATACAAAAGATTTAAGTGATATTTTAAAAAAATATTGTTTTTATTGTAGTTACTTATATTAAAATATAATAAATTAGTGTGAATTGCTGTCACTTTTACCAGCGAACAATCTGCTGCCATAAATGTTATATTTTCTATATTATTGTTTGGGTGTAAATTATTAAGCCCGATCGGAGGCCGGCTATGCAGAAAAACTGTTCTATATACCGTCGTGGCGGGAAATACCATGGTGGAGAAAATCATTAAAGCCGGCTATGCAGAAAATCTATTCTATATACCGCCGTGTCGGGAAATACCATGGTGGAGAAAATTGTTAAGCCCGGCCAAAGGCCGGCTATGCAGAGTGTATAACCACTGTTTTATATAAAATCTTCAAATGTACATAACTCTTTAAATAAGGATCGCCACCATTTTGTTGTTTAATATTTTCTTATATTTTATTTTTTACAATATTGTTTTTGTTTTTGACCGAATTCATTAAGAAATGTATTGATTATTCCTTTTTATATGAAAACTTCAAAGGCCCATAACTCGGAAAATATGGGTTGCCGCCAACTTTTTTATTTTATATTTTCTTCTTATTTTTCAATTTTCTATCACATAGGCTAATTTTTATTTTGTTTGGGCCAACTTCACTAAAGTGCATTTGTTCCAAGATTTGTTGCGGATTGCAAATTTAGCACTGAAAAATTAGTAAAAAGCGTTACGAAGGGTATAAAATCTCTGGAAAGAGCGTTACGTAATATGTGCACAGCCCCTATGCAACCAAACACACATAACGCTCTTTATTAATCAAAGGTCTTTATTATCGTGGAATGTACAATCTGTAGACGACGTAAGTGAAGAAAGCTTATCCCTTTTTACAGCATTGGAACCAAAATTAGATATTTTAATTGTTGGCATTGGAGATCAAACTGCAACACCAAATTTTTCCAAAAAAGTTTTGGGTTTTATGAAAAAATACAGGGTTAACGTAGAAGTATTGCGAACGGAACAGGTATTTAAAAGATGGCTTTGATACATAAATAAGTATGTATAACAATCTTCCAATTGTTTTCTTGATCAAGCGGCTGTCAAAATCGAGCTTCTAGTTTCATATATAATATACATATAGGTACATATGTACATATATTATTTGCGAATTCACGTATGAGTAGATGAGTTTTGAAACATAAATGGTCTTCAAACATAAATGGTAAAGATCTACAGATGAGTTGGTATTTAGGTGCCAACGAAATGCATAAAGATTAGCCCACCCGGAACAAAAATTGTTTTTTTATAAATATACATACATATTTATAAAATATAGTTAAAGAAAAACGTATAAGCAAATTAATTCAAACTTAACCAAAAACATCAAATTTCCATTCGAACAAGCCCGAACATAACCACTTTAGTCAAGTTTCTTCAAAGGCTTAACAAAATTTTAGCATATTTTAACAAAATATGAAAACGGGAAGCTCGATTTGGATTTTTTTTACTACATACATACGAATTGACCCTCTCTAATATATTTTTGTATGTATGAATCTTTTAATTTTAGGCTTGCGCTACATTTAATTTTTTAAATGCTGAAAAACGAATGGTTGCAGCGGCATTAATACCTCCTCTACACATAATTTATAATGAAAATGATGTCGCGGGAACAACTATCCATAGATTAAAAGAAGGCCTCTAAGTTAAATTATTTAAGATAGATTAAGTATCGATAAACAACTTCGATCATAAACTTGATATTAATATTTAAAAAATAAACTTACTTGATACAATTCTGCAGTATTCTCAATAGTTTCTTTACCGCTTTCCATTATAGCTTGGTGATATTTCATTATATTGTCGTATTCCAACAACTTATCATTTTCAACATCACTATCACTTTCATTTTCATTACTGATTTTTTTATATACATCCCAGTCTTTATCATCTTTTCCAAATTCGTCACATCCTTTTTCATTCGATGCAAGTAGCGAAATAATACGCATACGCTCCTGGGATGCCACAGTGTGACGTTTTGCCATTTCTTGCCTACGCTTATTGCGGTTTGATTTTTTTTCCGATATATCCATATGTTTACTTTTTATTTCTTTCAGCCAGTCTTCTAAACACATACCAGGAGGTGGTTTATATTTAGATCCCCGGCTCGAAATAGCTGCCGGTGTTATCGGGAGAAGTAAAGCGTCTGAGCTAGACTACTTATACAAACATATTTATGAAAACAAGTTTTAATTTGAATTTACAATAGAATATAAAAATACCTCCTCTCCTTTTTTTTCTCTTAACCTTTTTTGATTTGCTTCAATTAATCTTTTTGTCATTTCTTTCCGTTTTTTAAGTTTCTCTTCAGCCGCAATGGGGTTTAATGCCGCTGGTTGAACATAAGGCAATTGAATTTTTCTAACATTTTGATTATAGTGCTCGATATTATCCCATTTTCTTAATTCTCCTATATAGTCCAATGCAACAAAACTATGATGATGAAAAACATCTTCCATGCGAGTCCATGTAATAGCATTCAAATGCGCCGGATATTTCATTTGAAGAAGTCTATACAAATATGATATCATTTGATAACCACCTAAATTAAGGCGCCGAACTTTGTCATGTTGCAAAATTCCTTTCAATATTGGTACAACATGGGTGGACTGGTAACCAAAACTTATAATCAAACAGTTCTCTTCTTTGTCACTATTATTGTGCTGCCAGCTTAATACCGAATCTATACCGTAACAAACAGATTTCACGCCATAGCATTCAAAGAGTAAATCATTCATTGCTTCATAATGGTGACAAATTGCCAATTAAAACTTAAAAAAAATTCTTGGAAATGTTTTCAAACGCATAACTTACTTTGTCTACAATAGTTTGGATTTGCTAAAGGTTCAGTTATTAATATCGAATGGGGTTTCCAGTCTAATTCTTCTTTAACTAGAGTTCCAAATATGTAATCAAAAATATGCTCTTGGTAAATGGGATGAATTACAACATTTTTTTCAAATTGACTTTTCAGCAACAAGCGCATTGCATCAACATCAATTTCATTCCCTATTTGGAAAGTGTGTTCATTTGTCACTGCAGTAGCATCCTTCTTTTTATCCTTGCGGGGCTTTGCCACCAAGTTCCGGAATTCCAGCAGAGGTTTATCTGAATCATTAAATCCAATACGGCACTTATACGATCCTAAAAATAGCGTTATTTTGTAAACCAGATAAATTAAAAACTAAACTTGCCATTGTCTATTATCAACACTCGGGCATGGTCCATCGTCATCAATTACTGATTAAATGCTTATAAATTCCAAATAAAACTATGTTTAACCAACTTAGTTTACAAATTAATCCTTCGAGTTTGAGAGACACTGTATTCACTGTATTACAGAGAAGAGCTGCAAAATTATCGATGGTACTATCAATAGTTTTATTTTCAAGACATTATCGATATCTCTCGATAGCGATGCTATCGACAAAAAACAGTCTGCTAAGTCTGTGTTCACACCATCCAAGTCTTATTGCAAAACTTACCACGATTTCTTTTTTGAACTTTCATTGGCGTTCACACAGCACTCGTCTTATTGCTTATTTTGTATGAATGTATGTATGTACATATGTATACCTACTTAACACTACGAATAAGGCAACAAAACGAATTTCATGAGTACATGAGCTAATAAGCTTAAAAATAAGACTTGCATCTTCTGAACACAGACTAAACAAGGGAATCTATTACCAGGTATATGCACCACTACAACAATTCAACAACAAAACAAACAACAGGCATTTATTTTAAACTACGAATTTATTACCTACGCTGTCAAAATTATCCATGCATAAAAATAAATATATAGAAAAGGCGCCAGGAAATATGTACCAAATTTGACATTCTGGGTGTTGGATAAATTCGCCTTGACTGCATCAGCCTGAAAATTAATTCGACTTGGATGAGACTAACAGCCAATTCACACCATGAAATTTTACATGAATTTTATTTCACGATATTTTGTGTTTGTTGGCGAACGGGGTAGAGAAGCAAAAGGGGTAACAAAAAATTCACATTTTCAGTTCTCCGTGAGTTTTTCTTATATTTTTCTTTACACATATTCGTTTTTTGTTATTTTGCTTTATTTCATGTTTCATTTTCATGTGGCAATACGCATATTCGATTGCACGAAGTTTGTACGGAAATAACAAATTGATGTACATACATACATACACATGTCAGATTGTTTTTATACAAATAATAAAGTAAAGAAGAATAACCGATTACGGAGAAAAAAATCAACATTTAAATCATGGGAAAAAATCATCGTATGAATCTGTAAAGTTTTTAGAAGCAACTTTTGAAGAGAACTAAAGAAAAATCGTGAGTTTTATTTCATTTTATGAATTGGGTGTAACTGTTATGGGGATGTGCTCATATTACGTAACGCTGTTTTGACAGATTTTTCACCCCCCCCCCCCCCTAGATAACGTTTTTTACTAATTTTTCAGTGCAAAATTTCCAATCCAACCGTTGAAACTAAAAATTTTGTTTCGCATTGGCTAAACTTATATTAATGTATTTTTAGATATAAGATTTGAACAACTTATTGATGTTTCAATTAAATTGAAGATTCAATAAATAATAAAATTTAAAAAAAAAAAAAATTCCAATCCGTAACAAATCTTTAACCCCAACCACCCCCTGGGGCGTTACGTAATATGTGCACAGTCCCTATGAATTTCCCTAGGTTTAACTCATTTATTAGTTATATCTATTATATCTATTGTTAATATTAATAATAAAACTCATGTAGTAGCTTTAGTGAAACCAAATATGGCTTTTCGTAAATAAGAATGAATAAATTAAAAAAATATTAAAATTTAATTTCTGGCCGCCATCATGAATATTTTTGTTTACGTTATGCTTTTTGTTTCTGCGTAACCACTAAATACATACAAACCTAATTTTTTGTTTTAAAACAATTGCTATGCATGGTATAATAACTAAGGTAGACGTATAGTTTTGTTTTACAAATGTCAAATTGCATGTAGCAGAGCAACAAGCTCATTAAAAATTTGTAGCGCCGTCTAAGGGGCTGTGCACATATTACATAACGCTGTTTTCAGAGATTTTATACCCCCCCCCCCTTCGTAACGCATTTTACTAATTTTTCAATGAAAAATTTCCAATCCGTAACAAATCCTTAACCACCCCCACCCCCCTGGAGCGTTACGTAATATGTGCACAGCCCCTAAGCAAAAAAAATTATTTGAGTCCGTCGGTGAAGTATAAAATTTCATTTGAAACATTTGTATAAAAAAATAAAAATATCTGCTGTAAAGAAAAATTGTATATCACATTAAAAAACTTAAACTTAAAAATCGATGGGTTTGCAGCGCTTCGAATTTACAAAAGCGGCGGTGATTGCCGGCTCCAAATCGATCGGCTTGTTCGTCTATTTTTGACACAGAGAAAACATTTTACACTAACAAAATGCCTGTTGTTTTTGTGACGTTGTATTTGTTTTAGGGACAAGACTACCTTATTTATTATACCATGTTGCTATGTAGACAGCTTTTTTTGACATAAGTATTTCGTATGTTTTTACTAGTGATGTTACGAATATCAATTTTTAGTATTCGCGAATACGAATACGAATATTTAAAACAGTATTCGCCGAATACGAATACGAATATTTCTTTTGAGGTTTATATTTCAAATTTAATTGGAAAAACTCCCTGCCTTTGCGTTAGTAACTATAAATGAAAAAAAAATTTAGTGATTTAACATTATTATTGCATTAAGATGCCGAATTTGAAAACCTCTATAGAACATTTTTTAATTATTTTACTTACATACATACTTTCAGATTTCGTTTTTCTTACTCTGTTTGGGTTTTTAATTAATAATTCAGTGCTGTTTAGCGAACATATTTTTGCAGAAGGCGCATCCACCTGTGTCAGTGGAATTTCATATATAAAAAGTTTTAGTTTGATTCCTGTAGCTTCCCACCCTTATACATTTACATATAAACAGAATCAAAACATCTCACCCAGTTTCTTTAAATATCATGCATTTAAGTTATACGAGTATATTCCAATTTATTGCCGATAGATGATGTACTTTGTCCAATTTTATGGCGTTTTCTTTTCTGAAAAAAGTGTTGCATTTATGCTACATTCTTTAATTTTCGTGATCCATTCTAAAAAATATGTAACATATTTAAAAGCGATTTCGTTCCTTTCTAATTATGTTGCACCAATAAATGGCAAAATATGCAACATATTTTGCCCTCAACTATCAGGTCGGGGTGAGATACTGCCCATTTTTACAACTTTGTTTAGTATATTTTTATACAAATAAGAACTTGTATTTTTGTCATTCTACTTACTTAAGCGAAAAAACTTATAATTAAAACGATAATTAATTAATTAATGTTAAGTAATGTTAAGCCTCAAATATTTTGTACCATTGTGGCAATAAAAAATGTACCACTTTTTAAAGGTAGGTACAAACTGTAAAAAGTGTTACACATTGAAAAGGCAACATTTTTGTTCAGAAAAGAAAACACCATTATTAATACATTTGAGATAACTTAAATTATAATTTATATATATTTTTGTTTGTTTTTTAAGAAGGTTATTACTTTGCGTGAAATACAATGGGTTTTTTTAATAAAAATTAATATATTTTTTTACATTTTATGTACTTTTTTTAAACTTTTCTATGATTTTTTTTGGGAAAATGTATGGGAAAATTATTCGAAAAATATTCGCTTGAAACAGGCGAATAGTCGAATACGAGTATTCGTAACATCACTAGTTTTTACACAAACACAATGCATGTTGTTTTTTTCTATTGTATTATTGTTGTAGTCGTGCGCCGACCTTATTATTGGACCATGGTTTAACTTTTCATTTTGCACGTATCACCTTGTATTGAAATATTTTTCTTGCGTTGAAAGTTTTTGTTCAATTTTATTTGCGAGGAAAGTTAAAGCAGGTAAGTACATATGCATGATTAATAAATAAATTTGAATTAAGCAAAGAGTGAGTGTTTATTAGTTTATAAATTTTCTATTTATGTACTGTGTACCATGAATGATAGAAAGATGATTTATTTCTATCATTCTTGCTGTGTACAGATTGTTGTTGTAGTTTGTATGTAGGTGTTGACTAAAATATTAAGGAACAAAAAAATGCATACATATTTATGTATATATGTATGTACATACATATTTATGTATATTTGTAGTTAAATGTCTGATTCTGAAGAGAGCAATGTATCGGACAGTGGTTCAGAAGATGGATCTGTTGGGTCCAATAAGTCGCAAAAAAGTGTAAGATCGCGCTCACCTGTTAGGTCCAGGTCAGCAACAAAATCTAGATCTGGATCAAGATCGCAATCACGATCAAGATCTCGGTCGGTGGGCTCAGAATCCGGTTCCGAGAATTCTGTACGAGGACATAAGCAACGATCCAGGGGTGCTGATGAAGATGAAGAAGACATCGACGGTGATGATGTTGACTCGGAAGAATATGAGGAAGATGAAGACGATAGACCAAGAAAGAAAAAGAAGAAAGACCGCTTTGGAGGCTTTATAATAGATGAAGCAGAAGTAGACGATGAGGTAATTTCGGAATTTAACAATTTTAAAGTAAGTAGTAAGTTATTATGTAAAATGTAACTGTAGGTGGATGAAGACGATGAATGGGAAGAAGGTGCCAATGAGCTTGGTATTGTAGGAAACGAAATTGACGAATTGGGTCCAACAGCACGTGATATTGAAATAAGACGCCGTGGTACTAATCTTTGGGAGTAAGAGATATTTAAAATATTTAAGATTTAAACCAAAAACTTATTGTGTTTATTTAATTTAAAGTACACAGAGGGAAGACGAAATTGAAGAGTATTTAAGAAAAAAGTATGCTGACGAGTCGATTGCCAAAAGGCATTTTGGAGATGGAGGCGAAGATATGTCTGATGAAATAACCCAACAAACGCTATTGCCGGGCATAAAGTAAGATAATTAAATAAAGATACTTGCTATTTTTTGGGTATTTAACAACTACAAATTCTCAGAGATCCTAATTTATGGATGGTCAAGTGTCGAATAGGCGAAGAAAAAGCAACTGCTTTATTATTGATGAGGAAGTTTCTAACTTATCTAAACACTGATGAACCATTGCAAATAAAATCTGTCGTTGCGCCAGAAGGTGTCAAAGGCTACATTTATGTTGAGTCGTATAAACAAACTCATGTGAAAACCACCATTGAAAATGTGGGTAACCTTAGAATGGGAAAGTGGAAACAGGAGATGGTACCTATCAAAGAAATGACAGATGTTTTAAAAGTCGTAAAAGAGCAAGTTGGCTTAAAAGTAAAGCAGTGGGTGAGATTGAAAAGAGGCCTCTATAAAGATGATATTGCTCAAGTGGATTATGTTGATTTGGCCCAAAATCAGGCACATTTAAAACTCTTGCCTCGCATTGATTATACCCGCTTGAGAGGCGCTCTTAGATCAACAGCCAACGTAAACATATTTATGAAAGATACTAACTATATTAGTATTTAACTTTTTATTGTTTCAGGAGTCCGATGACAGCAAGCGTAAAAAAAAGCGCAGGCCTCCTGCCAAACCGTTTGATCCAGAAGCCGTAAGGTAAGTTTACACTAAAAATTATACTAACGTTTTAAAAATTGTGTTATTTAAATTGTGTACAGGGCCATTGGAGGTGAAGTACATTCGGATGGCGACTTTTTATTATTCGAAGGAAATCGCTACTCTCGCAAGGGGTTCTTGTATAAGAACTTTACCATGTCAGCTATTCAGGCAGAAGGTGTTAAACCAACACTAGCAGAATTAGAAAGATTTGAAGAGCAACCCGAAGGTAAATGTTTTTATTTAAATGAAATC
Source organism: Lypha dubia (assembly GCA_947311025.1). Classification (NCBI taxonomy): domain Eukaryota; kingdom Metazoa; phylum Arthropoda; class Insecta; order Diptera; family Tachinidae; genus Lypha; species Lypha dubia. The sequence continues at coordinate 638,423 of OX371264.1, read as the reverse complement.
AGGTATTAGTAATTTTATTTATTATTTGTAGACATAAATTTGGAAATTGTAACTGGAGCTAAAGATGACCCCACCGCTGGCCATTCATTCTCAATGGGTGACAATGTTGAAGTCTGTGTTGGTGATTTGGAGAACTTGCAAGCCAAAATTATTGCTATAGATGGTGGCATGATCACTGTCATGCCGAAGCATCAGGATTTAAAAGTAATTTATTTTATATTAGAAATTAAAATGAGGTCACACATTCAAACTTAATTTAACTTTATTCTCATGTATACAGGATCCGTTAGTATTTAAAGCTAATGAATTAAGAAAATACTTCAAAACCGGAGACCATGCACGTGTTTTAGCTGGTCGTTATGAAGGAGAAACTGGTCTTATTATTCGTGTTGAACCTACACGTGTTGTACTAGTATCGGATTTGACAAACCATGAATTGGAAGTATTGCCTAGAGATTTACAACTGTGCTCAGATGTTGCCACTGGCGTGGATTGTTTGGGACAATTTCAGTGGGGTGACTTAGTTCAACTGGAGTAAGTTGCATACATTATAAAAATGTATTTTTTTTTTCTTGTAATTGATATATTAATATTTTATTTTTAGTGCACAAAATGTGGGTGTTATTGTCCGTTTGGAACGAGAAAATTTTCATGTTTTAGGAATGCATGGTAAAGTAATTGAATGCAAGCCGACTGCTTTACACAAAAGACGAGAAAACATAAACACTATTGCTCTCGATGCAGATCAGAACCAAATAAGACGACGCGACATTGTTAAAGTAATGGAGGGACCCCATGCTGTAAGTATGAGCGGTGAAATTCCAATCACGTTTTTTAATGCGGACATTTTTCTATTTGCAGGGACGGTCGGGAGAAATAAAACATTTATATCGCAGTTTAGCATTTTTGCATTGTCGCATGTACACGGAAAATGGTGGCATATTTGTTTGCAAAACGCGCCATCTTCAATTAGCAGGTGGGAGCAAATCGCAGGCAAATAATTTCGGCCCTCTTGGTGGTTTAGGTTTCATGTCGCCACGCATTCAATCTCCTATGCATCCATCTGGTGCACGCGGTGGTCGTGGTGGAATGAGGGGTGGACGCGGTGGCTTTAAAGTTACACGTGATCGTGAAATTTTGGGTAAAACAATCAAAATCAGCAGAGGGCCATATAAAGGTAATTGTCTTATATTACTTGCTGAAATAAAGAAAAGTATATGTATTTTCTTATTTATTTCTTTTTTAAGGTGTCGTTGGCATTGTCAAAGATGCTACCGAGAGTACAGCCAGAGTCGAATTGCATACGTCATGTCAAACTATTTCTGTCGATCGCAACCACATCGCTATAGTCGGACCAGCTGGAAAAGACGGAAGTCTTTCTTCATATGGACGTACACCAGCTCGCACTCCCGGTTATGGCTCTCACACACCAATATATGCGGCAGCTGGATCAAAGACTCCTTTGCTAGGTAACCAAACTCCAAATTGGGATTCTGAAGGTCGTACCCCATATAGCAGTTCAATGACACCATTACATGATGGTAGTATGACTCCACGTCATGGAGCTTGGGATCCAACTGTTACTAACACACCTGCTCGTAGTAATGACTTCGATTATTCACTCGAAGAACCAAGCCCTAGTCCAGGTTACAATCCTAGCACACCTGGTTATCAGATTAATACGCAGTTTCCACCACAAACTCCAGGAACTCTTTATGGCTCCGATCGCAGCTACAGCCCCTTCAATCCCAGTCCTAGTCCAGCTCCTTCACCATACCCTGTTGGATATATGAATACACCATCCCCTTCGAGTTACTCGCCCAACACTCCTGGCGGAGCACCCAACTCCCCTTATAATCCGCAAACACCTGGCGCTAGCTTGGAATCGCCAATGGGTGACTGGTGTACAACAGATATCTTGGTAAAAATCCATACTCACGACGATGCCGATTTAATGAGCCAAACTGGGATCATTCGCACTGTGTCTAATGGAGTCTGTTCAGTGTTCTTGCAAAAGGAGGACCGTAGTGTGTCCGTAGTAAGCGAGCACTTGGCGCCGGTAATGCCAGAAGTTGGAGATGAATTTAAAGTAATCTATGGTGACGAACGTGAATCGGTTGGCAAGGTTATTTCGATGTCCGACAAAGATACATTTTTCTGCCACCTAAATGGAAAGAAGAAAATGGTACCCGTCGCTTATATGTGTAAGATGAAGTCCATCGATTAGATTACTATGAGTGAATTTAAGAAAAGTAAAATTTCAACAAAATGAATTATATTTAGTTGAAGTAAAAGAATGATTTATTTTGTAAACCAAAATTAGATGTAATGTCCATATGAACTTACAAAATAAACACTATATATAATATTGAATGTTATTATATTCATCCCTATCGTGAATAAGAAGTGAAATTTTTCGACGTGAAATTTTTTCACTTTCATATACATATGTACATACATATGTCCGTGTATATTTTTCAACAAAATAGTTCTATGATTTTTTATTTTTTTAATCTTCCCTTTTTTACATTCGCTAAAAACTGATAGCGGGAATAATTTTTCACGGGAGATTCACGATACCATTTTTTCCCTTCGAGTGGAATTAAAATTTCACGAAAAAAAATTTCACTTCTTATTCACGATAGGTGTGATTGTTTCTTTATTTATCATAAAAAATGGAGCAAATAAAAAAATAAAATGATAGTCCCTGTACCAATTAAAAAATGTGTATACTTTTATATTTAGATTTGCTTGCGAATAAGATTTTCCAAAGCGATGGAATCAATAGCAAATTTACGAATCCCTTCAGAAAGTTTATCTGTAGCCATGGCATCCTCGTTAAGCATCCATCGGAAAGTGGGCTCATTAATATTGATCTTCTCTATGTCAGTTATAGATGCTTGTTTTGAATTTAATTTTATTGGAACTTCATCTGCATCATTTTCAAGTTCCTTAAGTAGAGAGGGCCCAATAGTAAGCAAATCGCAACCGGCTAATTCTTTTATTTCACCAGTGTTTCTGAACGATGCGCCCATGACAACAGTTTTATACCCAAATTTCTTATAGTAGTTATAAATTTTTGTAACGGAAACAACACCTGGATCTTCTTGAGATTCGTATTTCTTTTTATCTGTATTGGCCACATACCAATCGAGAATACGACCAACAAATGGGGAAATAAGTGTTACATTTGCTTCAGCGCACGCTACAGCTTGCGCAAATGAAAACAACAAAGTTAAATTACATTTGACATTATGTTGGGATTCAAGAATTTTCGCGGCTTGTATTCCCTCCCATGTAGATGCCAATTTAATAAGTATACGTTCTTTCCCCACCTTCATATCTTCGTAAAGTGAAACCAATTTCAAAGCTTTCTTAACACTTCCTTCGATATCAAAAGAAAGACGTGCATCAACTTCCGTGGAAACGCGCCCAGGAACTATTTTTAATATTTCACAACCAAATAAAACGCATAAATAGTCCATAGATTCTTCGACTTGATCTTCAGCAGATCTGTAATTAACTTATGACTTCTGTTGCCATTTATTAAAAAATATTTATACCTACACTCCCACTTTTCTTCCATATCGTACAGCTTTTTGCACTATATCCTTGTATCGATCCATTTTTGCAGCGTTTAAAATGAGAGAAGGATTTGTTGTAGCATCTGTTGGTTTATAAAGCTTCATACCTAAAATTATATATCATAACATATGTATGTATGTGTGCATGGTTATTTTGTACTACGAATAAATATCAAAAAATCAAACTACATACACCCGAGGCCAAATTAATTGGGCCTTGATACATCCTATGTATGTATGTATGTATTAGTGAGGTTACGAATACTCGTATTCGTATTCTACTATTCGCCTATTTTAAAATATTTGTGTTCGCCAAATCCTAGCGAATATTTCTCGAATAATTTGCACTTACATACTTCCTAAAGAAAAAAAAAATGTACATATACATATATAAAGCTTAAAAAGGTACATAATATGTATGTATGTAAAAAAATATATTAATTTTTAATAATTTTTATTTAAAGAAAACCCTTTATCTTTGACGCAAGGTAATAATTAAAAAGAGGTTAACCTTCTTTAAAAACTGACATAAAAGAATACGTACATACAAATGTACATATGTATATACATATTTTGCAACTAGCATTTAAAAGTTAAAAAGTCTATAGGTATGTATGTATGTATATTCATTCATATCATGTTAAATTAGTAATCAATTCTTAGTAGAGGAATGTTGGGACTAAAAAAATCGAAGAACTAAAATTTAATATGTGAAAGACCACCGACACATTTGACTGCGCCATACGCCCAAACAGCACTGAATTACTAATTAAAAGCGCAAACACAATAAGAAAAACGAAACCTGAAAGTATGTAAGTAAAATAATTTAAAAATGTTCAGTAGTGGTCTTCAAATTCGGCATCTCAATAATATTAATAAATAATATTGATATATACCTTAAGTAGTGTGACAATTTTTTCAATTTATGTATGTATAGCTACTGACGCAAGGGATGGTGTTTTTCCAATTAAATTTTCATACATACATATGTATTTATATACAGGTATGAAATTGTAATCACAGAAACTTAAGTGGCTCCCAAGCCGCAAAAATATAAAAAAAAAAAAAACAAAAAAATAAAAGTAATATGTAACTCAAGATTTAACTCAATTTCTCCTGAAGAAGCCAACCAACGGTGTGGCGAAATATCAAAAAATTAAAAACATTTTTTATATAAAACGACTTAAAGCTTTAAAAATTATTATACAATTTAAATTAAAAAGGTCAAGAAAATTAGAAAACTAGTAATATGTAATAGTAATATGTTCCCCATCAGTAACAATTCAAAATCGAAAACGTAAGATAATATTACGTGGCTCTAAGCCTTAAAAGTAATATTCGTATTCCCGAATACTAAACATTGTTAGTCGTAACGTCCCTACTATGTACATAAGTATGTATATTAAAGCACTATGTAAATTTATATATTCTCTAATTAAAATTTCTTATTAGATAGGTTCAATTGTTTTTTTTAGGGTTACGACTTTCTTTTGAATTCCTAACAAAGTTAAAGTTTAAGACACAATCAAGTTCATACATTCATACATATATATGTATGTGTGCACACACCATAGTTGGGATAATGCAACAAATGTTGATTCCAATAAGAATTGCACTTGCACTAATAAAATTGCAAAAAAAAGTTTTGTACCATTTCTCAACAGCTTAGTGGTGATTTAAATTTTCTTCACTAACATTATAAAAATTAATGCTGGTGCTAATTTTTGTACTATCACAAAAGCTGATCTAATGCAAAAACTTTGCACTCATTCAATGATTGCATAAAATAATAATTATCAAAGCTGAATTTGAACATAAATTCATAATATGTACTTTAATTAACCTTCAGAATACATATGTACATATATAAGCAAGTTATTTCAATGTTAGGTTTGAGCTTTCCCTGCAGGAGATTTAACGTTAATTGTCTAAAAGCTACTGGTACAATTACTAGTACAAACAGCAGTAGTTCAAAAGGTGCTATAGTTTATGTAGGAAAGTACTAGTACTTCAAGTAGTTCATTTGTAGATTGATTTGACACATATCATTAATGATGGTTGTTTTGTGCTTTCCCTAAAAGTCTGCACGAACAGTTCGATTCATTGCTTTTGAGGGCAACGAATACGGACTGTCAAAACGGAATCTTATGATTCTACTTGAATGCTTGTGCGTAACAGGCAGCCACGTAAGCCATCATTAATGATATAGTTCTTATCACTTTTTGGATGATATTTAAATGCGAATTGCCATTTTCATTTTTTTAATTGTTGCAACACTTTTTAAACAAATTCAAATTTAAAACAAAGAACAGTATGCTGCGTAATTTTTCACTGAAAATTATTAGCCGACTTTGCAGTTTAGTTATTCGTACATTAAAGTAAGAAGCGGTTTTCTGAGTGACATTTTAAAAAATAAAATAATATTAAAAGGTAATTTTTAAATTTTCTAAAAATGAGTAACGCAAAAAGATATTTTAAAAGAAAATTAAAAAAACAGATTAGTGAATATAATAACAGGGTGCTTTGTAATGGAAATCCCCAAAAACAAATTAGAATTTGTGAAGAATTTATAAACCGAACTGTGCTTGAAGGAAGAAATAAGTGGTTAAGCACCCAGTCGGGTCCAAGTGCTCTAGTAAGTAGGTAGAACCAATTGTACTAGTATCCGACTAGTACCAATGGAACTAGTGTACTTAAAAAAAACGGTACTAGTATCCGTCTAGAATCAATTGTACTAGTACTCATTTAGTACCAATGGTACTAGTAATTTTCCCGACACACCCAATGTTAATTTGAGTATTAACATGGTATAGGAAAGTTTACAGTTGAGAACTAGTACTGGTGACTTTGGTACTAGTGAAATACTAGTTTGATACTAGTTGCACCTCCTGCAGGGTTTCTAATCAAAATATGTATGTACATATGTATGTAAATAAATGTATTTACACATACATACATATAAGAATTTAAACTTTAATCGTTGAACATACATAGGAAAGTATATACATATGTACATAGCATTTTATGAAATTAATAATCAGATTCGTCATTATTGACTCCTCAACTCAATTAAAATAATCATTAAGTGCTCATTTAATAATCAGAAAAGATACTTTCGTAGATAGAAACTGGTGCCCTACGTACGACTCCTTTTGAGGGGTCTTTTATTACCGCTTTTCAAATAATTTTTGAGTCATATTTAAATTGTATTTGTGATCATTTTGTCTTTTTGGAATTATTTTTAAATCAGAAAATATAGACAACACGCTCTTTCTAATGCAGCAAACCGCAGTTTTCTAACTGCATTGCTTATGTCATAAGTAATTCGAGCTATAAGAGCGTTCAGGCGTTTCAAAATTAACTTGTTAACTTCAAAATCGTGTTTCTCCAAAACTCAATTTTTGCCCATAGGTTCCTTTACACATATAGTATACTATTAGGTCTGTCTGCGTACACATATTTTGCATAATTTTGTGCAAAATGTTGCAAAATCTTACAAAATGTTGTCTGCGTACTCCAAATCTCTTGCAGCGAGAGAGGCAAAAAGAGAATTTTTTGACAGTTGGAAGTTAGAGAACTTGCAAAATGTTGCTGGAGAAATTTCTGCTTGCAAGATTTTGCAACTACTTTGAACAGCTGTTTTTATTTACTATTTGCATGAAATAATTTTTGTGAAATGAAAATAAAAATTGAAATTTAACAATGGCAGAGGTAAGTAGTTAGAATTGTGTTGATTTTTAACGTTTATAATAGACAAAACATTTTACTTCATGCTAGAAACGTCCAAATGTACTTTAATTAATAATATTTTAAAATAAAATAAAATAAAACAATAAAATTGGTCTTACTCTCCCAAAAAAAGTTACTGAGTATTTGCTACTGGAAAAGTAGCCAGACAGACCTATTGTACCATGATTGAAATTATTAAATTTAAGTCTAAAATCTTTATATATATATATATAAATGGTTTTGTAAAGAAGCAAAACTTTTCGTAATTTAATGTTATGGTTCTACACTAGAAGTGAAATCACTGTTGGCAAGAGCTGTCATTTGCCAATGTTTGTTCTTACATAAATTTTGTAAGATTAAATAAATTTTTGACCAAAGAGACAACAAAAATTGCATCATTGGCCAAATAATTCCTACAAACACAGACGAAAAATGTTTGACACTATGTTCACAACAGAGAATTTTTTTGCCGTCAAACAAATTTGCTTTCTGTAAATATTGTTTGACTTCAAAAATATTTTATGGTCAGATTTACGGCAATCAAAAATTTCATGTTTTTGGTCAAATGTTTTACAAATCTACGCTTTTTTGGGCAAATGTTTGCCAGCTGTGACCGTACCTTAAGAATCATTTTTGAATCGTCCAACTGTTTGAAAAACGTTTCAAAATCATTTCCATAACGATCACATTTTAAACACATCCTAGATTTATTTACGATTGCTGTAAATTTGTTATTGTATTTTCAATAAATCATTTTTCAAATGCAAATATGTATGAATTATTATCTGATCATCAAAAGTACTCGAGGAGGACTCACGACAGTTGACTTTTTCCAAAACAATCTTCCAAATGCTATGTGGGTATGCATACATACTATGTATGTATGTATGTACATATGTATGTAAATATGGATAACACAAATGAATTGCAACCTCACGCTTAGGTTTTTGCTTAACATATCCTGGTTTATAGAAGTATGTAAATACATACATACATATATGAACTTACTTTCAAAGTCACCAGTATCAGCTACAATAGTAGTGTATTTTTTCAGTTGCTCCAAAGCCGACATCTTAGATCGTTTTGAATTAAGTTCGGAATCCATTATAAGCACACAAATTGATTGAACAAATTATATAGTACATATTTTCAAACTACTTAATTATCACGTGTTGCAACGTTGCCTATAAAAGTATGAAATATAATTTAATACAAAAATAATATGTAATAAGCAACTCTTTGTTAGTAGTATATGTTTAACGCCCGGTTTCACGTTGTTCGTTTAAAAAATAATCAACACTACCCAAAAGTCTGCCTAAATTTTATTACACAATATATGATTAACTCTATTAACTGACAGAATTGAACAGAAAAGTTGATCTTATGTTTAAAATTTGCCGGTTATCACTTTAATCGAAAAATAAAATCAAATAAAATGTACAGATATACATATGTATGTATGAAACAATATTTAAATTTTTGTAATATTTTTCATTTAAAAAATTCTTATCGCAAAGGAAAAAAGAAATTTTTGTAATCGCCGCAACCACATTAATCTTAATAAGGTAGTCTTGTCCCTAAAAGAAATACGTCTGTAAAACGAAAAATATTCGTTAACCGCAAAGTTGACCAATGATGTTCGATAAGGGACTTTCATACAATTTTGTGGGAACAGTTGTCACATTCTGAAAACCTTTCATTAAGAAGTTATACTCAGCAAACTTTAGTGAATTTATCAAAATTCGCTAAGAAATGATTTTGCCAATAGAACGAACACCAAATGGTGAGACGAAAAACTAAAAACACCAATCGATAGAGCGCGAAAAAAATAAAAAGCTGGTAGCTATAATTTTTTGAAACGCTTGCGTTCAGAATTTACACCCAACAAACTTTTTTAAAATTATCGAAAAACCGCGAAAAAAATCATTTCAAGCCATAATATTGAATCAAGCATTACTACCGCAACATTTTTTTATTATATGAGCTGCTATCTTCTAATTGGCGATGGCGTAATGTTTATTTTAACAGTAACTTAAAAAAACAAACAAATATGTAAATGTTAAACAAACGAATTTTTCAGTGATTTGCAAGAAAGATTTTTATTAGTTAATAAATAGTCAATATTCACTATTTGGTTAAGAATTTGTCTTCCATTGAAACTAAAATAAAATTATTTTTTTATATCGATTTAATATAAAAATATAACAAACATAAATTTTTAACAATCTAAAAAGTTTGCAGCCATTAACAGTTCCAAAGCTATTTCAGGGGCAATAGGGAATTCTGGAATTTCTGTCGAGCTATTTGTGTAACGCACTTTGTAGGTAAAGTAAATGCAAACCTTTTGCAAAATGTGAGACCTAAAATAAAAAAAAAATAATGTGATGGAATTAATTAAAGGCACAAGCTGCAAAGTAAAACCAAATGCAACTTTATACGTATGTATACCGAGAATCACGCAATTATGTATGTTTTGATCATATAATAGATATTTACTTATGATGCAATCACCCCCATTATGACTGTCGAAGTCGACGTCAACATAATACTATAGTCGTCGTCAAATTTTTATGCCGTCGACATCAACACAATGCCATATCGACATTAACCAAAGGTATTGTGTTGACATTGCCCAGTCAGCGATAATTTTAAATAAATAAATGTCATCGCTATAAATTTTTATGTTAGTTTAATTTGTTTTTTTTTTTTTTTTTTTTTTTTTTAATATGTGAGAAAAATTTAACTTGTGTTAGACACACAAAACCTGTGTGTGGCTTTTAAAATATCTTTGATTTCTCTTTGAATTATGTAGATATTTTAGTAAAAAATTCCTTTTGCACAACATTATTATGCTCAAATAATTCATTTCATTGGCAGCTTTCACGATTTTCACACCATTTTTTTTTTTTTTTTTTTGGAACTGACTTCCACTGCAGTGGCATGTGCGGAAGTTGATGGCAACTTTTCGGCAGAGGGTTCTTTTCCTTGATGTAGTAGCAGCTTCTTCCAAAGATGAAATGGTGAATAATTTGCAACAGGGGGAAGTTGCAGTAATTTCTGCTGTATTGAGCGTCAATTTCTTTTTTACCTTGCTCTTGAAATCTTTTATCACCTAGTCATGGATATAAACAAACATATTTTTATTTGGGAGTAAACATTTACAATCTCTTTTTAAAACTAAATTTTGCCATTCATCGCTATCTCCAATTGGTAGTCCAATTCAATTTAATTTCTTTCCATTCTTTCTTTAAATTAGCTAGGAATGGTATAGTTGTCGTTATTTTAATGTTTTTCTCTATTTTATAAACGCTGATTAAGTAACAAACACCAATTGAGGCAAGTTGTTGCTAAAATTGTTGTCGACAAATAAAGAGTCAATTTAAGACAATGTCGCCTTTAAATTGCTTTTCATAATGTGATGACGTCAATTGTTATTGGCATAGGCCAATGTTAATAATGGCAATGTCATTACTGAGCCGTCGACTTCACATAAGACAACATTGACATTCATAATAGGGGTGAATAATACATACATATTTAAGAAACAAACTTTCAACAAAGGGTCTGTTCGGAAATGCATCTGATACGTTGTACGTTCTGAAAATGAAGGGCTGGTAACACTGCATATGCTGTTTTGTATCAGTTGAGCAAACAATCTGTTTGAGGACATTCCGATTAGAACTTTACTTTTATAGACGAATAGAAAGACATCTGCGGGTAGTTTATTCCACATACGTAATGCGTATTACGATTCATTAGCATATCGACCACAAACGGATGTGCTCTTTAGGCCATGATTCACTATGCTACACAATCGTACGATCTGCGACAGATTTTTTGGCAAGTCATGCGATTTGTAAAATTTTACGAAAATTTTAATAAAATTGTACTAGTTTTCATGCGTTCAGGGGAGTATTTATTGCCAAAGATCTGGGAATATTAACTTTGTCTTTATTCGTAACGGTTTATTCTTTTTGTTTTATACAACGAAAGGGATGGATGATGCTCCAGTGAGACAATAGAGTTGCTTATAATAATGTAGCCGATAAGCTTCTTCGCCCTCTCCTGTACGCGGTCGAGTAACTTCAATATAGACTTTAAAGCACCCACCCACACATGAGAGTTGTATTCTATTTTCATTCCACCATGCTATACTATTGGTGTATTTATATAAGTATATCTATGCAGTGCGTATTATTTCCATATATAGTATACTAACGTAGTAATGTCCATATAAAACCAACTACATACTACATGCATATATACAAATGTATGTATACATACCTATATGTACATTCATTTTTATGTGTATATATTTAACACTGAATAATTAATACACTAAAGGCAATTATGAACCTAGTGAAGACTTACGGTATTTCTCGGAAATGAACTTCATTGGCTTCATTTTCAGCAAATTGTCCTGGTCCTGACAACATAGCTTTGATGGTGCCTGAAGTTAAAGCATGTTCTCGTTTGACTATAAATTCGTGTCCGTCTGAAGATATTAGCTTAACATACATAGCTTCTGGACCTTCACATCCTCCATATAATTTATCGCTTCGTTGTTCTTCCATATTGATTGACTTCTAATTTATTCCCTATCACAGAATATATAGTTTATGTTCACTATACTGTCTTCCCAACAAATTAAAATCATCACGCACTGAAACAAGCCAGTTCATGTGAAGCCGCCTGTGCGCCGCTCTTATATATTTGTCGACGCCATGGTGGAATTAATAAGGTGCTCATATCAACGCAACAACAAAAAACGACATGCATTTTGTTTGTGTAAAAAAACATGATATTGTCAATAATAGCTGTGGTTTGGATGTATTTAGTGGTTATGCAGCAACAAAAAGCATAGCGTAAACAAAAATATTCATGATGGCGGCCAAAAATGTAAACAACTTTTGACAAGACCATGGGGCTTACCATATTTTTGCAGATTATTTAACGGTCAAAACACAACCCTACAAAAAACCATATTCCTTCTTGCGCGCACCTTATTAATTCCACCATGGTCAACGCCTTCAATCATTGTATCAATCACTGTTGCCAATTCAGCTATTTTGTCGTCAAATCTAGCTATTTTTGTTTTACTGACTTCTTACTTTTCAATCGTGTTTTTAGTCTAATGTCACACACGACGATTTTAATTGCCCAACCATTTCAGAATTCTCTTTTTAACTTGCTTTTATGTTCACACACGACGATTTTAGTTGGGCAATTCTTCTGTTTTGTTTAGCTTTTATTTTCTTACAATTCCTATTTTAATAGGAAAATATTACTATTTCTATACAACGCTTTACCCGAACGGTAATTTTACCCAAAAAGAACGGTAATATTTTTAAGGCTGTACGGAAATTGGGAAAAATTAGCTAACATCACTGTTGATGTCCGCAATGTAGATGTTTCTGTCTGATGTAGCTGGATCTGTTCTTTGCTGGCTTGTTTCAGAACATTTTCTTTGCACACACACATGAGTACGGCACTTTTTGTAAAATTTTCCGTACTATTCTTTTCTTGAGATTATTTTATTTATTTTCTTATTAGCTTTTATATTTATTTTGTTTGAACGTTCTTTAACTTAGCGTTTATACATGCCACTACAGTTTGAAAAACTCAATACATTCAAGATTTTTTACTAACACACACAAATTTTTCGAACTGGCAGCTCCAGTGGCAGCAGATTTTGCACGCGTGAGAAGAAAACAAGATTGGGTAATGCAGTACTTGGCAAGTTTTTGGCAAGATTTTTTTTGTTTTGTGTATGTATAACACAATTTGTAATGTTTACAAATATTTCGAAGAACATGTGCGCAGTATGTATATACTTATGTATATATTTTTATATATACGGAGCTATATTTTTAGCTCCAATAGCACATATTTATTAATAACTCCAAAACTAGGAGGGGTCCCGCCATGGCACTAGGCTCATTCGAAAGGTAATAAAATTTCCAATATTCCAGGATCAATTTTATATTTCGGGAGACTTTCAGAAAAAAGTTTATAAGCTGGCAAGTTTTAAAAAAATATTTTTATATTTGCCTAAAGGCACTAAATTTAGTAATGCGCTATTATCTCAAAAACTAGGAGGGGTCCCGCCATGGCACTAGGCTCATTTGAAAGGTAATAAAATTTCCAATATTCCAGGATAAATTTTATATTTCAAGAGACTTTCAGAAAAAAGTTTATAAGCTGGCAAGTTTTAAAAAAATTTTTAAATTTTTTACATTTGCCTAAAAGCACTAAATTTAGTAATGCGCTATTATCTCCAAAACTAGGAGGGGTCCCGCCATGGCACTAGGCTCATTTGAAAGGTAATAAAATTTCCAATATTCCAGGATAAATTTTATATATCAAGAGACTTTCAGAAAAAAGTTTATAAGCTGGCAAGTTTTAAAAAAATTTAAAAATATTCCTATATTTGCCTAAAAGCACTTAATTTAGTAATGCGCTATTATCTCCAAAACTAGGAGGGGTCCCGCCATGGCACTAGGCTCATTTGAAAGGTAATAAAATTTCCAATATTCCAGGATAAATTTTATATATCAAGAGACTTTCAGAAAAAAGTTTATAAGCTGGCAAGTTTTAAAAAAAATTTAAAATTTTCCTAAATTTGTATATTCATATAATGTCGCATGGCATCACAAAATAACTCAAATATACACATATGGTAGCATGCTAATTTAATTCATGATGGCGGCTTTTCAATACTGTCATTGTAGCGTTTAAAATAAGCATATACTCATGTTATGCGTTTTATTTATAGGAAAACTGAATCGAACATTGACGAATTTTCTTTAGAGTGAAGCAAAGCAAAACATTCGAAAAGCAATTTAATTTAACAGCTAATGTTTGTCATATCTGGGAAAACTTTATAAAAACAACAAAATGTAAGACTGCGGCGAATTACGATATATTGTGAGTTTGCAAGCCAAATTCATGACAGGTATTCTTGACAGCACAGGTTATTATTTTCGCCTTTACTAGTCCTTTGTATTTGTGCGGCAAATTCATTACTAGGTATATGCACGACTACAACATTTCAACAACAAAACAAACAACAGGCACTTTTTATGTACACGGCTTATTTTAAACGCTACAATGGCAGTATTGAAAAGCCGCCATCATGAATTAAATTAGCATGCTACCATATGTGTATATTTGTGTTATTTTGTGATGCCATGCGACATTATATGTATATACAAATTTAGGAAAATTTAAAATTTTTTTTAAAACTTGCCAGCTTATAAACTTTTTTCTGAAAGTCTCTTCATATATAAAATTTATCCTGGAATATTGGAAATTTTATTACCTTTCAAATGAGCCTAGTGCCATGGCGGGACCCCTCCTAGTTTTGGAGATAATAGCGCATTACTAAATTAAGTGCTTTTAGGCAAATATAGGAATATTTTTAAATTTTTTTAAAACTTGCCAGCTTATAAACTTTTTTCTGAAAGTCTCTTGAAATTTAAAATAAATTGTGATATATTGGAAATTTTATTACCTTTCAAATGAGCCTAGTGCCATGGCGGGACCCCTCCTAGTTTTTGAGATAATAGCGCATTACTAAATTAAGTGCTTTTAGGCAAATATAGGAATATTTTTAAATTTTTTTAAAACTTGCCAGCTTATAAACTTTTTTCTGAAAGTCTCCTGAAATTTAAAATAAATTGTGATATATTGGAAATTTTATTACCTTTCGAATGAGCCTAGTGCCATGGCGGGACCCCTCCTAGTTTTTGAGATAATTGCGCATTACTAAATTTAGTGCTTTTAGGCAAATATAGGAAAATTTTTAAATTTTTATAAAACTTGCCAGCTTATAAACTTTTTTCTGAAAGTCTCTTGAAATTAAAAATTTATCCTGGAATATTGGAAATTTTATTACCTTTCAAATGAGTCTAGTGCCATGGCGGGACCCCTCCTAGTTTTTGAGATAATTGCGCATTACTAAATTTAGTGCTTTTAGGCAAATATAGGAAAATTTTTAAATTTTTATAAAACTTGCCAGCTTATAAACTTTTTTCTGAAAGTCTCTTGAAATATAAAATTAATCCTGGAATATTAGAAATTTTATTACCTTTCGAATGAGCCTAGTGCCATGGCGGGACCCCTCCTAGTTTTTGAGATAATTGCGCATTACTAAATTTAGTGCTTTTAGGAAAATGTAAAAAATTTAAAAATTTTTATAAAACTTGCCAGCTTATAAACTTTTTTCTGAAAGTCTCTTGAAATATAAAATTTATCCTGGAATATTGGAAATTTTATTACCTTTCGAATGAGCCTAGTGCCATGGCGGGACCCCTCCTAGTTTTTGAGATAATAGCGCATTACTAAATTAAGTGCTTTTAGGCAAATATAGGAATATTTTTAAATTTTTTTAAAACTTGCCAGCTTATAAACTTTTTTCTGAAAGTCTCTTGAAATTTAAAATAAATTGTGATATATTGGAAATTTTATTACCTTTCAAATGAGCCTAGTGCCATGGCGGGACCCCTCCTAGTTTTTGAGATAATAGCGCATTACTAAATTAAGTGCTTTTAGGCAAATATAGGAATATTTTTAAATTTTTTTAAAACTTGCCAGCTTATAAACTTTTTTCTGAAAGTCTCCTGAAATTTAAAATAAATTGTGATATATTGGAAATTTTATTACCTTTCGAATGAGCCTAGTGCCATGGCGGGACCCCTCCTAGTTTTTGAGATAATTGCGCATTACTAAATTTAGTGCTTTTAGGCAAATATAGGAAAATTTTTAAATTTTTATAAAACTTGCCAGCTTATAAACTTTTTTCTGAAAGTCTCTTGAAATTAAAAATTTATCCTGGAATATTGGAAATTTTATTACCTTTCAAATGAGTCTAGTGCCATGGCGGGACCCCTCCTAGTTTTTGAGATAATTGCGCATTACTAAATTTAGTGCTTTTAGGCAAATATAGGAAAATTTTTAAATTTTTATAAAACTTGCCAGCTTATAAACTTTTTTCTGAAAGTCTCTTGAAATATAAAATTAATCCTGGAATATTAGAAATTTTATTACCTTTCGAATGAGCCTAGTGCCATGGCGGGACCCCTCCTAGTTTTTGAGATAATTGCGCATTACTAAATTTAGTGCTTTTAGGAAAATGTAAAAAATTTAAAAATTTTTATAAAACTTGCCAGCTTATAAACTTTTTTCTGAAAGTCTCTTGAAATATAAAATTTATCCTGGAATATTGGAAATTTTATTACCTTTCGAATGAGCCTAGTGCCATGGCGGGACCCCTCCTAGTTTTTGAGATAATAGCGCATTACTAAATTAAGTGCTTTTAGGCAAATATAGGAATATTTTTAAATTTTTTTAAAACTTGCCAGCTTATAAACTTTTTTCTGAAAGTCTCCTGAAATTTAAAATAAATTGTGATATATTGGAAATTTTATTACCTTTCAAATGAGCCTAGTGCCATGGCGGGACCCCTCCTAGTTTTTGAGATAATAGCGCATTACTAAATTAAGTGCTTTTAGGCAAATATAGGAATATTTTTAAATTTTTTTAAAACTTGCCAGCTTATAAACTTTTTTCTGAAAGTCTCTTGAAATATAAAATTGATCCTGGAATATTGGAAATTTTATTACCTTTCAAATGAGCCTAGTGCCATGGCGGGACCCCTCCTAGTTTTGGAGATAATAGCGCATTACTAAATTTAGTGCCTTTAGGCAAATATAAAAATATTTTTTTAAAACTTGCCAGCTTATAAACTTTTTTCTGAAAGTCTCCCGAAATATAAAATTGATCCTGGAATATTGGAAATTTTATTACCTTTCAAATGAGCCTAGTGCCATGGCGGGACCCCTCCTAGTTTTTGAGATAATTGCGCATTACTAAATTTAGTGCTTTTAGGAAAATGTAAAAAATTTAAAAATTTTTTTAAAACTTGCCAGCTTATAAACTTTTTTCTGAAAGTCTCTTGAAATTAAAAATTTATCCTGGAATATTGGAAATTTTATTACCTTTCGAATGAGCCTAGTGCCATGGCGGGACCCCTCCTAGTTTTTGAGATAATTGCGCATTACTAAATTTAGTGCTTTTAGGCAAATATAGGAAAATTTTTAAATTTTTATAAAACTTGCCAGCTTATAAACTTTTTTCTGAAAGTCTCTTGAAATATAAAATTAATCCTGGAATATTGGAAATTTTATTACCTTTCGAATGAGCCTAGTGCCATGGCGGGACCCCTCCTAGTTTTTGAGATAATTGCGCATTACTAAATTTAGTGCTTTTAGGAAAATGTAAAAAATTTAAAAATTTTTTTAAAACTTGCCAGCTTATAAACTTTTTTCTGAAAGTCTCTTGAAATTAAAAATTTATCCTGGAATATTGGAAATTTTATTACCTTTCGAATGAGCCTAGTGCCATGGCGGGACCCCTCCTAGTTTTTGAGATAATTGCGCATTACTAAATTTAGTGCTTTTAGGAAAATGTAAAAAATTTAAAAATTTTTTTAAAACTTGCCAGCTTATAAACTTTTTTCTGAAAGTCTCTTGAAATTAAAAATTTATCCTGGAATATTGGAAATTTTATTACCTTTCAAATGAGTCTAGTGCCATGGCGGGACCCCTCCTAGTTTTTGAGATAATTGCGCATTACTAAATTTAGTGCTTTTAGGCAAATATAGGAAAATTTTTAAATTTTTATAAAACTTGCCAGCTTATAAACTTTTTTCTGAAAGTCTCTTGAAATATAAAATTAATCCTGGAATATTGGAAATTTTATTACCTTTCGAATGAGCCTAGTGCCATGGCGGGACCCCTCCTAGGTTTTGAGATAATTGCGCATTACTAAATTTAGTGCTTTTAGGAAAATGTAAAAAATTTAAAAATTTTTATAAAACTTGCCAGCTTATAAACTTTTTTCTGAAAGTCTCTTGAAATATAAAATTTATCCTGGAATATTGGAAATTTTATTACCTTTCGAATGAGCCTAGTGCCATGGCGGGACCCCTCCTAGTTTTTGAGATAATAGCGCATTACTAAATTAAGTGCTTTTAGGCAAATATAGGAATATTTTTAAATTTTTTTAAAACTTGCCAGCTTATAAACTTTTTTCTGAAAGTCTCCTGAAATTTAAAATAAATTGTGATATATTGGAAATTTTATTACCTTTCAAATGAGCCTAGTGCCATGGCGGGACCCCTCCTAGTTTTTGAGATAATAGCGCATTACTAAATTAAGTGCTTTTAGGCAAATATAGGAATATTTTTAAATTTTTTTAAAACTTGCCAGCTTATAAACTTTTTTCTGAAAGTCTCTTGAAATATAAAATTGATCCTGGAATATTGGAAATTTTATTACCTTTCAAATGAGCCTAGTGCCATGGCGGGACCCCTCCTAGTTTTGGAGATAATAGCGCATTACTAAATTTAGTGCCTTTAGGCAAATATAAAAATATTTTTTTAAAACTTGCCAGCTTATAAACTTTTTTCTGAAAGTCTCCCGAAATATAAAATTGATCCTGGAATATTGGAAATTTTATTACCTTTCGAATGAGCCTGGTGCCATGGCGGGACCCCTCCTAGTTTTGGAGTTAATAATAAATATGTGCTATTGGAGCTAAAAATATAGCTCCGTATATATAAAAATATATACATATCTATATACATACTGCGCACATGTTCTTGGAAATATTTGTAAACATTAAAAATCTTGTTACACATACACTCATAAAACTAGCGTGCTCACACGTACACAAAACAAAAAAAATCTTGCCAATTTAATGGTAATGCAGATCTTGTTTTCTTCACGGAGATTTATTAATAACTCCAAAACTAGGAGGGGTTCCACTAGGCTCATTCGATAGGTTATAAAATTTCCAAAATTCCAGGATCAATTTTATATTTCAGAAGACTTTCAGAAAAAAGTTTATAAGCTGGCAAATTTTAAAAAAATTTAAAAATTGTTTATACTTCCCTAAAAGCACTAAATTTAGTAATGCGCTATTATCTCCAAAACTAGGAGGGGTTCCACCATGGGACTAGGCTCATTCGAAAGGTAATAAAATTTCCAATATTCCAGGATAAATTTTTATATTTCAGGAGACTTTCACAAAAATGTTTATAAGCTGGCAAGTTTTAAAAAAATTTTTAATTTTTTTATACCTACTTGCCTAAAAGCAAAAATTTAGTAATGCGCTATTATCTCCAAAACTAGGAGGGGTTCCACCATGGCACTAGGCTCATTCAAGAGGTAATAAAATTTCCAATATACCAGGATTTATTTTATATTTCAAGAGACTTTCAGAAAAAAGTTTAAAAGCTGCAAGTTTTAAAAAAATTTTAAAATTTTCCTAAATTTGTATATACATACTTATAATGTCGCATGGCATCACAAATAACATAACTATACACATAACCCATTGCAGCGTTTAAAATAAGCATATACTCATAGGGGTTTCACAGACGAGATGAATTTTTACCGCAAAATTTTTTCTTTTATTCACACACATGAGTCTAATTATGCTGGCATAAAATGTATACATGTACTCAGCTTTGTATGTGTTGGTGTTTTGTTATTCATTTGAAGTTTGGCTTTCGTTGCATACACATTATTATTATTATTATACACATTACGGAACATATGTACATAGTTGGGAGAAATATGGCGAGAATAAGTGATGAGGAATTGGAATTATTTTTGGAGAAATTTTTAGTATAAGAAGCGAATTTACTGAATATTTTTGCAATTAGGGAAAATTTTAAACATCAATATAAAAAATTATTAAATTGCTTTACAACTTCTATACTAATAAAAAAACTTTTTTCAAAGTTTTTAATTTATTGGGTATGTAACTTATTAATTCTCTTAGAGCTTTTGTATTTTTTTAAGTAAATTCTGAGAATTTTTATAGTTAATCGTTAAAAAATTTTATGTTTTTTAAAAGATTTATTGACAAATTTAATCAATTAACAATTAATAAACATAAACCGCTTATTTACAAAATATATGTTCTGCTTATAAAAAAATAAAAACATATAAAATACCAAAATATAAAATTTTACATTTATTTGAGAATATATTCAAGAAAAAACAAATTTAAAAACATATAAAATACCTATAAAAACATTAAAAACTAATTGAGAATGTTTCATACTGTTTTATTAAAACATACATAAAGGCATAAATTTTGTTTGCGCGACCAACCTAACCCCCTTCTTCTTTGTAATTCATGTTAACTCGACGATTGAATACGGTCTGTAAAAACGAAAACACAGAACCCAAAGTAAATTTATACCAAGTAGATGCACCATGTATTTTGTTTGTGTAAAAATATTGGATGAATGTCAAAAAGAGATGAGAACAACATGAAGAAAACAAAAACAATTTGTAGAAGTATGTATAACAAAACAAAACAAAGCAAAATGGCGTACGAAAATCGTAAACAGCTTTTGACAATCATACATTAAAAATAAGCGAGAAAAAAATGAATCAGCTGTTTAGTTTCATCTACTTGGTATACATATACTTTGACAGAACCTGTGTATTCGTAAGTGTGTATGTATTAGTTTTGTGCTGCTTGTGCGGGTATGAGGCTGGATGAAAAATTGTGCCAACGAAAAACCACTCTCTTCACCCCTCTCGCCTAAAAACTCATTTTATGCCAGTATAATTCATCCCGTGTGTGAAGGCACATACTTATGTGTTTTATTTACCTGGTAATAAATTCGCCTTGATCGCAGTGAATGTTCAAAATTTATGTTTTATTCCGATTGTTCCGTGTACATCTGGCATCACAAAATAAATTCAAAAGTAACATCTGGTAGCTCTCTTATTTAATTCATGATGGCGGCACAAGAGACAGTGCTGAAAAACTTTTAAAAACATCGAATTGGGCGCCTTCCGTTCCATTTTTCTTCCGGAATACAAATTTGATCTACACGATATTCTATTCATCAAGAAACAAGCTATGTTCGCTGCTTCAGCCCAAAATCTGTGATCTAAATTGCTATCAATAAGCATACATCTAACTCGCTCTACAATAGTTCGATTTATTCTCTCCGCAACACCATTTTGTTCCGGAGTATATGGACAAGTTTTCTGATGTATAATACCATGGTTGTTTAAGAAACTGGAAAAATCATTGTTTACATACTCCCTCTGTTATCAGGGCGTAAAATTTTGATTTTAGCAGAGCACTGATTTTCGACCATGTTTTTAAATTTAATAAATACCTCTGATTTACTCTTCAAAGCGTATACAAAAACCTTTCGCGAAGAGTCATGCACAAATGTTACAAGGAATTTTGAACCGGAAAAAGAATTCGTGTTCAATGGACCTAAAACTACTGAAAAAACTAGTTGCACTAGTTGTATTGCTCTTGTACCGCTTTCTCTTGTTAGTCCTCTAGTCTGCTTTCCTTTTACACACGTAACATAATGATCTTTATTTTCCTTTCCAAAATCAATACCGGCATTTGCTTCCTTTACTTTATGCAAAATTTTGTTGCAGATATGACCCATTCTTCTATGTCATAAATTAAAATTGTCTTTGGCCAAGAAAACCTTTTAATTTTTTAACAGCATCTTGCTATCCAAACAATAAAGGTCGTTGAAAGCTTTAGCAGTTACAACGAGATTATTGTTTTCATAAATAATCATACATGTTTGTTTTTCAAATATATATAACTTTCTTAGCCTGCATCTGTCAATTGTTTTACAGATAACAAATTTGCACATACATATGTATGTAAGTTTGGTACAAACTCTACATTTTTAACTGTAATCTACTTCTTATTGTTTTCACAGCATATTTCCAAATCAATATAACCAACACAATCTATGGGGAGTTCACTGTTGTCTGTTATAATCACCTTTTTATATTCTATTTTCGGCTTGTTGTACAAATAGCTACTGATACCACCATATGATTGCTTGCACCGCTGTCCACATACCAAGATACTGAATTCTTTGCATTTTGACTTCGACTAAATTCTTTGTTCATACACGCATGCATACTTTTACACGCATGCATAGTTTTACCTACTTTAGCAATTAATGTTGTTGCTACATTTCTTTTAAATTTGAAAAGCTTTTTAAAATCATCATTGTAATTGCTAATTTTTCTGTTTGGACAATTTTTTGATATATGTACATACATATGTATGTATTGTATGTCCAAATTGTTTGCAATTGAAACATTGAATTTGTTTTTAGTTCTTCCTATAGTTTTCACGCCCACGTAGTATCTCCAGATGTAAAGCTCCAGGTGCATTTGCCACTTTTATTAAATTTTAAAACAAATAAAAATAAATAATATTCTTGCGTATCCTGGGCTCATAACCTGTTACATCGAGTTTTATTTAAGAACTGACTTATAATGAAAATTTCAGTAAACAAAAATATAAAAGCAATGTAGTTTATAAACATAATTCAAATATGTAAACATTGTCAGTAGAACAATAATAAAGTGAAATTTATTCACATACAACAATTTTTTATCCTTTAAAAATTAAATGAATAAAAGAATAATGTTAATTTTGTTTAAATATTTCTTCTAATTTCTTCGATCTTTTATTAAATTTATTTTCAGTCTGATTTTCCCGAGTTAAAGATCCACTTTTTTTTTTTTTTTTTTTTTTTTTTTTATAAAAAATAACAATAACAATCTTTATTTTTAAAAACCAATATTTCGCTACCAAACAATGGGTAGCTTCTTCAGGGTTATATTACGTTAATATTTATATGAAAAAATGTTTTGTTTTTTTTTTTTTTTCGTTTGTTTTTTTTTTCAAACAAAACATTTTTTCATATAAATATTAACGTAATATAACCCTGAAGAAGCTACCCATTGTTTGGTAGCGAAATATTGGTTTTTAAAAATAAAGATTGTTATTAGGTCTGTCTGGGTACTTTTCCAGTAGCAAATACTCAGTAACTTTTTTTGGGAGAGTAAGACCAATTTTACTCTGTCGGCTGAAAATATCTCAAAAAGTACGCAGACAGCATCCAGTGAAATCTTGCAAGAAAACAGCTGATCGGTGTATAAACAATTGAAATAAGAAAGCAAAAGCATTTTAGCATATGTGTACGCAAAATTGAATTCTCGCGGTAAATTAAAATATTATTAATTAAAGTATATTTGGACGTTTCTAGCATGAAGTAAAATGTTTTGTTTATTATAAACGTTAAAAATCAACACAATTCTAACTATTTACCTCTGCCATTGTTAAATTTCAATTTTTATTTTCATTTCATAAAAATTATTTCATGCAAATAGTAAATAAAAACAGCTGTTCAAAGTAGTTGCAAAATCTTGCAAGCAGCAAAGTATATGTATACCAAGTAGATGAAACTAAACAGGTGATTCATTTTTTTCTCGCTTATTTTTAATGTATGACTGTCAAAAGCTGTTTACGATTTTCGTACGCCATTTTGGTTTGTTTTGTTTTGTTATACATAATTCTACAAATTGTTTTTGTTTTCTTCATGTTGTTCTCATCTCTTTTTGACATTCATCCAATATTTTTACACAAACAAAATACATGGTGCATCTACTTGGTATTTAATTTACTTTGGCAAGCAGAAATTTCTCCAGCAACATTTTGCAAGTTCTCTAACTTCTAACTGTCAAAAAATTCTCTTTGTGCTTCTCTCGCTGCAAGAGATTTGGAGTACGCAGACAACATTTTGTAAGATTTTGCAACATTTTGCACAAAATTATGCAAAATATGTGTACGCAGACAGACCTATTGTTATTTTTTATAAAAAAAAAAAAAAAAACAAAAAAAAAAAGTGGATCTTTAACTCGGGAAAATCAGACTGAAAGTTAATTTTGTTTATTAGTATTTAAGGTTACCTTTAACTCTACAAAACTGAAATAATTTTTTTTTGTTTTTGGTTATTCACAGACCTTTATTTTACAAATTGTGCGGATAGAAAGGTTGCATACTTAGTTTAGTGATACACTGTACATAAAATAATTATTATTTGTTATGAGTTAGCTAATCTATGTATGTATGTACAGTGCGTTCGGGATAACGTCAACTAATTAAAACCGCGAGTGCTGACGTTTATCAGATTGTTGACGTTTATAATTGTACTAATTTAAAATCAAAATATTATTAATAGTGCAGTTTAAAGAGTTTTTATTGTTTATAAATTAAAAACTAATCCAAAGAACAGCAATGGTTCCAACCTAAATAAAAGGAACAAATATATTTTACATGATACCATAAAAATCTATACTTTTACGTCTCATAAGAAATCTGTTATATTTTTTGCTGCTTTTTTTAATAATTGAAATACAGCTAAACAGAAAAGTTCAATATGTATGTAACTATATTTTTATACTACATAGTTATAAGGGGAACCCAAATATGCAACTAATTATGTGAATACAATTTCGCTTTATTTAGATTTGACGTTTTGGAGTTTTGTGGTTGTATGAAGCTTTAGAGTATACAATGTCAATAAAAGTGTTGACGTTTTGGGATGTTGACGAAATGGGGTGTTGACGTTATCCCGAGCGCACTGTATATGCATTTCGTTGGTTGCTAAATACCAACTTATCAGTAGGACTTTGCCATACGTTTGAAAAGTTTCAAAACTCATGTATGAGTAGTAAATAATAAATTAAAAAAAAAATTACGGGTAGCACTCCGGGAGTGCCGACAGAAGCTGAAGTGTAAACTTCTTTTAGCGTGGCGTCGCGAGTTCAGAGATTTGGTCTCATCTAAAAATATGCGTACCGCGCTAAAATAAGTTTACCCTTCAAAAAAACAAATTCTTGAGTACCTATTTGATCAAATAAAATGTTATGTGTATATAAGTAGGTATTTATACATAAAATATACCTATCTGGAAAAAATTTAATTATGTATTTGTTTCTTTTATAATGAAATTTATATATGTAAGTATGTACCTACATATGTACATTTTTGCTAATAAAATTTAAATAAAAAAAAAATAATCTTTGGTACTCTTGGGACCAAAAATTTCTTCTTATACCGAAATGGAAATCTCGTTTGTAAAATTTTTCTTATTTTTGCTAACTCTACTTTACACGTAAATAACTTTGTATTAATTTTTCCAGATTAATTGTGTATAGCGTATGTATGTGCATATGTACATACTTATGTATGTATTTACTTATATGTATATCAATATTTACCTAAGTAAGGGAATAAAGAAGTAATTACTGTTTTGTGGAAGCATTACTGGTTCAATGACTTAACAACAATCTATGATAAATAAAAAAACACCTTTCAGCTGTGGCACGCATAGCTGCCAGATTTTTTTTGGTAATATCGTCATATTTTTGGGCAAAAATCGTCATTATCGTCAATATAGCTTATTGAAATCGTCATAAAAACGTCAAATGAAAAAATCGCTTTTTTACCAATAAAACATATTTTTATTAGAGGCACAACATAACAAAACTCTTAAATCAACAAATCTTATTAAAAAACATCATTATTTAAAATACAGAGATCAAATACTTCACTTAGAATTCACAATAAAATCACATGTACTAAATAGATTGCATATTTTTCAATACTTTGAAATATATTTATACATTGTATGGAAAAAAACAAAAAATATCAAATCTTTTAGTTATTTTTTTCAATTTAGTAAAACATGCATTTTAAATTTCATTTTTGGAAACACTTTTTCTATATACATACGTATATGTATAATATATTTTACAAATATAAGTATATTGCAGTTAAACATATTGATTAATTCAGTTACAGCTGTCAGATCATTGCAGGTACATTTGTTTAGCCTTAAATAATCTTTTGAATATAATATTGCCTCCAAAGACTACTTTTTCAATTTCTCATTTAAGTCTTATTTGCGTTTACCTGACTAAATATTCTTTCCATATATGCTGAATAATTACCACATAACTAGGATTTTTGTAATAAATTTAGTCAAAATCGGAAACAAAAGACTAGAATACCTCGTTTGCATCTCTGATAGTTTTTTCCAAAAATCCAATAGTTATATGTTTTTATCAGGACAGTAATTTCAATTTTCTGAACTCTGTTTCTAGATCTTGGTTTTCAGTTTCTTCAACAAAATGGGAAAATTATTTTATATTTATTTTCAAAATCAAATCATGATAATATCTGATCACAAAGCTCTATATAAAAATTAACACAATTATTACTAATATCACATTTTTCTTTTGCATTTAATTGTGATTCTTACAATACGTCTCTGGCAAATATTCCTAAATAAATGTCTTCAAAATTTAAAAAATTGTTTTTGTTTTTATAATCAGTTAAATAAAAGTTTTCAGTTTTAAGCAAACTAGTTTTTAAAAAGTTTCTCATTACAATTTTCAGCAGTTCAATGTTGCTCTAATAGTACAAATATATGTGCAAACTTGAATTATTTAAAATCGTCAAAATTAGGGCATAAATCGTCCCATCGTCACTATGTCATTTTTAGGACACAAAATCGTCAAAATGACGATAAATCGTCAAATCTGGCAGCTATGGTGGCACGTTCTATTGTTTACCAGTTGACTGAATTCTACAATGTTTAATTGCACAACACACATCAACATGTTTTATGTACTTACATACATACTTACATATGTAAAATGATCATGTGAAGCATGCAACTTGCGCACAAGGGGTGAAAATGCTTAGTTACATACTACATATATGTACATATATGTGTATGTATAAATATTATAACGTAATCAGACATACCATTTTTATACAAACATATGTACGTATGTAGTATATACATACATACATATGTATGTACGTAGTTTGTGCAGTGTGCGGAAAGCAAAAGGAAAACAAACCGTGACTGTAATCAGTGATACTTTTTACTAAAAATTATCATTTAACTAAGATATTGAATTCGAGTTTGTTTCAATTCTTTTAATATGACATACTTACCTAAGTAAGTACTTACATACATACATACATACATGTTTACATACATAAGTATGTACATATATGCATGTGCAATTTTATCTGACAACAAATAGACATAAGCAACCTCCCCACAATGTATGTAAGTATGTAGTCTTAAGCTACGTTCACATTTATTAAATATTTGTCCAAAAAAAAAATATAACCACTAGTTTCTCTTAAGGATAATGTCAACTAACTTGGTTTTTATGTTAAAAAATAAAATTAATTTATCTACAAAAATATAAGTATATGTATGTATATGTATATTAATGGATTTAGAAATCCCTATTCAACATTTTCAATGGGAGAAATATAATACTTTATGAATTAATTTTTTATTATAAATTTCATGCCTGATAACAAAAAAAAATTCATTTTAGTTTTTATTGGTTATTTCTAACCAAAGAATCTTTTTGGTTGAAATAATGCTTATTTGAAACCAAAAAATCTTTTTGGTTGATATAATGGTTATTTATAACCAAAAAAAAAAAAAACAAAGCACTCACTAAAATTGGTTGCGAGGACCAAAATAAAATATGTATATCTTATAAAAATGGTTAATTATAACCTTTTTATAAATTCATCAATATTAATGGTTAAAAATGAGTTTTTTGTCGTTTATCTTATAACTGTTACGTCCCTGATTTTTAATAAATGCGAACTCATAATTAAGAAAAATATTAGAATTTAAAAATAAATAATTAGTTTCTCTCTCGGTCACGTTATTTTCGACAAATATTTGATGAATGTGAACGTACCTTTCCTGACTGGATGTTTCTACACAGTTTCGTACAAAAAAAGTCATACACAGGCTGGGCCTAAAGTCACGACTGCCTGTAAAAATTTAATAACTTTTTTGTTTATTATTATTTTTTATTGTTTTTTTTTCTAAAATGCCTACATATAATAGGTATTTAGTTTGTTTGATATACATACTTACATACATTTTAATTATGGAAAATAATATCAGAGAGATGACCACCATTTTGATTGATGCACAATTTGGCTCTTAAACAGGCGTTTTGCATGACTGCACCCAAAGTTTCCGGCTGTATTCTTCTGATCTCAGCTTTAATGTTGTGCTTTAGCTGCTCCATAGCTTGGGGCTTATTAACATACACTCGTTCTTTGAAGTAACCCCATAGAAAAAAATCAGGGGCAGTTATATCTGGTGAACGTGCTGGCCAATTGAATTATGAATTTCTTAAAATAATTCGGCCATCAAAAATTTTATTCAAAAGAGTAATTGCGGCACGGGCAATTTACAATTTACACAGATATTTAAAAATCAAAGATTTTGCGCTGGTTACAGTTCTACTATATTTACAAAAACAACAAGAGTTTGTTTTAGTTGTTTTTTGTAATTATTGTATAAGAATTATGTCACCTTTTATATAAGTACCTATATTCTAATAAAGCTGCTAATGTTTACTTTAAAAGTCACCTCTGATAAAATAAGTAACACTGTAGTTACACGTTCAAGTTTTTTACACACACTGTCTGCCAAAATTCACAAAAATTCCAAGCAGTGACGTAGGTGGCATTTAATTTCAAAGGAATTAACTTTCAAGAACACAAAAAATTATGGCGGCAGAATATAAGTATGTACTTACGTACATATGTATATGAAAACAAACGAGAGTTTATAATCAAAATGGCAATCAGCTGCTTTCTTGAAACGAAATTGAAACACACAATTTGAACGAAAATTTTAAAGCAAATTCTCAGCAAATTTTAAAAGTGTGAGTGTATTGGTAAAAAAAATTCGAGAAATTTTAAAATTTGAATGAAAACTCGTGTGACACCCAAGTAACATAAGTTTCTAAAATGGTTTAGAAAATAACCATTTACTGAACGCTTGTATGATTTCGTATCCGTATTCTCTCCTACTTACACATTTTGCATTAAAATGATAAGATTATTTTTTAATTTTTGACATACTGTAATACATTTATTAGCATGTAAATACATCTTTTAGCAATTAAAAAAAACTGGATGTGCCAGTTATGAACTGCATTGTCAGCCGTATTTCATATATTTTTTAATTTATGTAATTAATATGGTGGCCAACTGTATGCATACATACCGTCTCAGTTTTTATACTTTTTTCTAAATTCCTTCATGAACATCGATTTTCTTAATCTAATCTAAAAACCATGAATTTTGGTGTATAACACTTTCATATATATTGATGAACGGGAAGGGGGGATCTCAAATCGTTTTTTTTTTGTTTTTTAGGAAAAATGGCTTTTTTCCAAAAAAATCAAAAATCTTGCTTTAGTAATTTGCCTCTAACACAGGCATCAGGATTTGAACCTGATTACATGCATTACAAGCTTATTAAATTTGCTAAATGTTTCTCAAAGCAACATTGTCATTTTGTTCGATGGTTTTTTATTCAGAGCATTACAAATTTAGATTTTCAAATACGAACTGAAATTTTTTTCCTTGTTTGCTTACCTTTTCTTATATAAAAATTAAAGGAGGCAAAATTTTTATATTCTGTTAATGCAGTATGGTAGGAAATTTTAAGATAAAGATTTTAATGTAAATAACACTAGCATTCCGTTAAGAAAAACTGCAGTTTTAGACGAAATGCCGAAATGACTAAAGTTGTTTATTTGTAAATTTGCTTCAGTTTCATAAATTACTAAAGCAAGATTTTTAATTTTTTGGAAAAAATGCATTTTTCCTAAAAAAAACAAAAAAAAAAAAAAAATTTGAGAGACCACTCACTACCCGTTCATCAATATTTAAGTGTTATACACCAAAATTCAAGGTTTTTAAAGTAAATTAAGAAAATCGATGTTCATGAGGGAATTTAGAAAAAAATTAAAAGTGAGACGGTATAATGTACATACATACATACATATGTACTTACTATGTACATACATATGTTTCAAAATGAAAACTAAAGAAACGTATTATTTTAGTTTGAAATTTCTTTTCTATTATCATTTTCCTCTGTATTCATATGTATGTTCATATGAATGAATGTATAAACTTATACATATGTAATACATATGTACATACAAAGCTACATATGAAAACATGTATGCAGATGTAAGTATGTATATGTATGTAATTACGTTTATGACACTCAAGAGAAACAAAGCAACCGCACCATATCCATCCACTCTTGTGCATTTTGACCAAAACACAATTTAAGCCATTAGCCATAAAAATAATTCTTAGTTGTATTGTTTGTTTGTTTGGTGTTTTTTTATCATTTTTGTCTTACAATTTTTTACACTCTTTCTTAGTCAGTCTGTCATGTTTGCGCAAACGGTTTGCTGGGCAGCCAATTGGAACGAACTATACGTTATTTTTGTAACGTACTCAAAAAGACAAAACGAACGTACAAAATTTTCGCTCAGTATTTTAGTAGTCCACATTTCGATACATTCTCCTCAGCACGGTTAATAAATAATAAATACATTTTACTTCAATTTAAATATTTTGAATATTTCGTTTATTCCTACATACTATGTATGGATATCTAAAATTTTTAAATAATTAAGAAGATTTCGATAAAATTTTAATTATTATTTGCATTTTTCAAAATTTAGTTTTTGTTTTATTGTAAAAGAAGGAGAAGTAAAAATGAAATTGTTCTTCATATTTATATTTTGTATAAGTGTTTTATTTGTTCAAGGTAAAAATTTTAAATTTTAATAACGTGTTTATATCAAAATTTAAATCGACACACATATGTATGTATGTATATGTATGTATGTATTTATGTACTCGTATGTTTGTTCATTTATATAAGTATACATAAGTACATCTCAGCAAAATACGGATGTAAAGTTTCCCAATTAACAGATTCCATTTGGTATCAATTTGAGAAAATATTGAACGTTTAATCAGAAATTGTTATTATCAGAGATGTATTAATGTGTACATATTTCCAAAAAATTAAGGTACAAAAATCTAATTAATTTACAAGACGCAATAACTAACGATAAGTACGTGTCTGTAAATGATAAAAGGATTTCATCTCCTATGACAATTCAATAAAAATGTGAATGTGTGCGTATTAAAATTTGAGACTTGTTCTATATTTCTTTCGCTGGCCATCATACATATGTATGTACATATAAAAATTTTCAATTCACGAACTATTATAACAATATGTAACAACAACATAAAGGACATTTCTATTTAAACATGTAAATATGTAGCTAAACATTGCCTAAATTAAGTTTGATACTGTTTTGAATATATACATACTTACATAAATATATATGTATGTACATATGTACATACCCGCTTGTTCGGCAAAACTGCTATTGACGTTTTTTCTGTAATAAATTCGTCACTCACAATTGCCAGTACCTCCTTGGTGTACCAATATATTAAGTGTGTTCGAGTACGCAAAAGTTTTTACTATTTTTTACTGAACTTTACTGCATTTTACTAAATTGCGTTCGTTTCAAAAAGTAAACAAACAAAAGGTGTGCAATTTGTGACTAAAATATTTATCGAACTAAAAATTTTTGTAAAAATATAACAAACCTAAAAGTAAATTAACATTAAATTGAACTTGTTTGTGAAACAATGACCAACATGCCTTTTAATGGAAAATAAAAGCATACTTGGGCATACTGCAGTATATTTTTAATGCATTATGTATAGCAGTAACTGTAATTTTTTTCAGTAAACAGTAAAATCCAAAATTTTACTGCATTATTTAAATAATGCAGTAAGCCCATATATGAATAAAAGTTATTTTAGTTTAGTGGAGTTGTTGTATTAATTCTTTGGAGTTGTGAAACTCTAAAGTACTTGGGTACTTAGTACTGCACTTCTTTTTACTTTGAATAAATTTAACCACACACAAATATGCAAAATCCAAAAAAAAATAAATGGGAAAGATTACATAAATTAAATTGTTTGCATGTATTTTATTAAAATATTTGTGTTATAAAAAGTATTTAATCGAGTACCGATGATTAAATTGTTCAAATGTCCAATAATATAAAAATTTTTCATCACTACATTTATTTTCCATCAGCTGTTGCCTAAATCTTACGATTTTTTACAATTTTTCCGTTCGTGAATTTTTGGGTAACACTTTTTTGGAGAGTAAAATCCGCTGCTTACTCATTTATTACACATTTACTGCATTTTACTGTAAAAGTAAACAAACGGACCTATTATATGAATTCGTTGATCGTATATAAGCAAGAGAGTAAAATTCTTTTTTTTTTGTCATATTCTACTGTTTACGTTGATTACCCAACGTTAACGAAACCGTTCATTATTTAAGTCCGGCTTCAGTGTTCTTTTCATCATAGTATTTTTGTGAATGAAACCTATGATGAATATTCGTCACTGTTTTCGTCAACGGAATGTAAGCGAGAGGGTGGCGATTGTATACTTCCAATGACATCCCCATGTTAAATTCGTCGCTCAAACGCACTGCGTAGGTATTGCCGAGCAAGTATAGGTCATTGCTTTGTGCATAATGGTATAATGACTGTTCAACTAGCTTGAGTGTGCTTCAATTTAATCAGCCGTAAGCTAACTCAAAATGAGATAGCTTGTGGTTATTGCAAACTTATGCAGTATGAGTGAGTGACATTACGTTGAAAAACTGAATAGCGGTTAACGCAGACATTGAGTTAGCTTTTGAGTCAGCTGTCAATTGTATCTGATTAAGGCCGTGCTTCACTACCTTACACAATCGTACGATTCATTCACAGGAAAATCTTGCAAAAATCTGACCGACTTTACAAAACCGTTTCAAAATGGAGTTGTAGGTGCCACACTATCATACAAATCTGAATTAAAAAGTTACTGCCTGGCTCACGATGTCGACCGATGTCGATCGCTTGATTTTTAAACGCAAAAAATCTAGCTTGCGTTCCACTAATAATCGATTTTATTTAACATATTAATTGTTTGCTGGAAGAAGAGCTAAACAAATAAATAAAATGTATGGTTTGAAGTTCACGAATCATTTGTTTTTCGTTTACAATTTCAGCATTATCGATCGGTCGACATCGTGAGCCAGGCAGTTAAAGTCTTTTTAACAATTTTTAAAAAATTTAAGTCCCTTATTAACAATTGTGAATATGTACATACATATGTACATATGTACAAATGTATGTATGGCGGTGTTGCAAATGATCAATACAAGCCTAAGAATGTAGGTATGAATTATTAATTTGTGCTAAAATTTCAGTTATAAATTGCATCATAATGCACGACATTGATGTACCAGAACTGGTTAAAATCGAAAAGGATGATAATGATGATGGTGATGTAGAGCCCATAAAATTGGATTGCAATTACGAGCTTGTCGAGGAACCTTCCTATTTGGTTATCAAATGGTTTATGAATGATAACAGCATTTATCAATGGATACGCGGTCAAAAACCATCAATACTGGTAAGTATGTATGTTTTCCCATTAACTTCGATCATATTGATAATATTTCCATTCGATATTTAAAATTTTTTTATTGTACATATGTACATACATACATATGTACATATGTACAAAAATAAATAATGACCATGAATGCCGTCCGCCTATCGAACGAATTCGCAACAGAAGGAGGATAATATGTATAAATTTCTTGTATTGTGTATTAATTATTTATAGCACATTTCTATAAAATAAACAAAGTTTTTACTATGCATACATATGTATGTATGTATATATGTATGTATGATCTCATTTCTAAATGTAAAAATATTTCTTAAAATATGCCATCATTTGGTGGAAAACTAAGCATTTCTTAAACACATGTATGTATGTGTGTATATACATATGTACCCTGTAGTTCAAGTGGCTGTCTCCGAGCTGGTTATAATACTAGCCCCTTTATGACACAACCAGTCCGAATGCTAGCCATATGACTGGCCACTTTAACAAGGGGATGTCCTACGATGGGGTTAATTGTCACCCAGAGGCTACAAAAAGACAGTTCATAAGCCGGCTCTTCTTGGCTTACCCTTAACTGTCTCCTTATACCTGCCAAACCACTCCCTTAAAAACCCCAAATCATTCCCTATTTTTTATGAAATAAAAGTCATTTTATAATTTATTTAACTTAAAAAAAAAACATAACAAATTCATTTATTAATTAAAAAGATAATAATAATTAATTAATATAATAATTAAATTTTGCTTTCAGCTATTTTTTTATTATTATTCTTATTATTTTATTTATCTTCATCCTAGTCATCTTCATCCTGGTTATTCCCACTGCAGTACAATAATGTTCCTACAGCCCACTTGTAACTTAGTAAGGATGCGTAACATTGCACTATTTTTGTAAATGTATTTTGACTGTATTGAGAATTGAACTAGCAACCTTCCGACTGCTAATCAACATCTCAACCCACTCAGCTACACTCACTGGTAATTGTACATTGTACTACTTAAGCTATGTGTGCTTAATGACATACATTTTTTACTATCCACCATCTGCGACACAAAAAGACAGCTAAGTACCTGCACAAAGTGACAGTAAAATTTTCCACAGTTTTAGAACCAGTCTTCCGAGTATAGGATCAATGTGGATAGTTTTATAACTAGTCTTTCGAGTATAGGATCAATGTGGATAGTTTTATAACCAGTCTTCCGAGTATAGGATCAATGTGGATAGTTTTATAACCAGTCTTTCGAGTATAGGATCAATGTGGATAGTTTTTTAACCAGTCCACATTGTATAGTACTGCCACTTTTGGGGTAAATTGTCACGAAAAAACTACAGGGTATGTATATACGGATAAATACTTATGTACATATGCATTTATGTAGGTACATAAGTACATATTAGACATGATAATTTGCGTATAGAAACTTGGTAAGAATTTCTATTCGGTACTTTTCGAGTGACTGTGACTTCTAGATAAATAAAGAAAGTAATGAAATTTAAATTGTATTCTCTCCTTAAGAAACCCTCTATTACGTTTAGGAAATTTGGATGTATCTACATACATACATATGTATACCCCGTCGTAGATAGAGGAAGGTGGGGAGCGGAAATGCTAAGCCACCCCTAAGAAAAATTTTACGCCTTCCAAAATTTTTTATTTAAGCACTCACTTTTTTCTAAATTATTTTTATGTGAATTAATATTATTAGATAAGGACATAGCTTGATACCACAGAATTTTAGGTCGATTATCGATTGCAACCGAACCTCAGTTGAGTTGTCAGTTGCTGAAAATTTTATTGTGGATGGGCCTGTTCGTAAATTCATCACTGCGCTGCATAACATGCGCAGTACGTTCATATATGCAAACAGTGGCAACTCTGCAAAAGGTATGCGTTCAAAAATGCAGCGCTGAAGTATATTATGCGCAAATAAACACAAATCATAAAAATGAGTGATGCAACGGATGATTACGAGTTTAATTTTTTATTTTGTTTATTATTTCTTAACCTTTTCCTTTCTTTAGATTAGACAATTTTACATCATTAGTTTTATCGTCCAGCCCAAAAATTAAATTTATCATTAAATTTTCAATTTTTGTTATAATTTTTTCGTTCATAAATACAAACATTAAAATGCGCAAAAAGAAACATAAGCAACAGCTGATTAGCAGTGGCAGTGCAAAATAATCATATTATGCAGCGCAGTGATGAATTTACGAACAGGCCCGATAGCAACTGGCAACCGAGAGCTGCCAGTTTCTGTTGCTATTTAGCAGAGTACCAAATATTCACTCACTTATCACTCATATATGTACATGAATAAGAATTTTAAATTTTTGTTGTGTTTCATTCTATTCGAGTTTGAAGAGACAAAAAATATTTTGCTTTATTCGTTCATGTTGAGAAAAAAAATGGTGATAATGAATGCGACTGTGAACTAATGTCGAGTAAAATATATCGTAATTTTTATTGTGTTAAATGAGAAATTACTATAGATTTTACTCGATGCCGAATGCGGTGATTAGACTCCAGAAATTTTATGAAAACATACTCATCAAACAAACAATAAGGAACTATAGGCATTGACAAAAATTTGAAGTATGTATGTATGTATGTATGTGCTTATGAAAACTATGCATTGCAAATAAGCTTGCGCTTAGAAAATCGGCCGGATTTTCATCAAAGCGAAATATGTATAAGTATAACATGAACCAAATAAAATTTTTTTAAAGAAAAAGGATACTCAGAGAATAGCAGTCATTTGCCTTTGGTTAAATTAAAAATAAAAATTTGCAGGTACATACATATGTATGTACATAAGTATGTACATATGTGATAGAAATCGATTTGAAATGAAATCGAAGACTTAAATCGAATCAAATATTTTTCGCTGTAATGGCATTCGGATCGATTTCATTATTCATTTTTGTTATAATACCACACATGTCTCAAGTAATGCAAGTGTTCGCCAGAGTACG
Organism: Lypha dubia; assembly: GCA_947311025.1. Classification (NCBI taxonomy): domain Eukaryota; kingdom Metazoa; phylum Arthropoda; class Insecta; order Diptera; family Tachinidae; genus Lypha; species Lypha dubia. Next base: position 601,823 of record OX371264.1, on the reverse strand, counting down.
AAAAAACGCAGCGCAGCGCCGCTCTTTTTGCTCTTTTTCGCTCTTTACGCAAAGAGCGGAGCCAATTTATTATTGCGCTTGCTCCGCGCATTTATTTTTGCGCTGCGCATAAAAAGAGCAAGCGCAAAAAAGAGCAATTTTATTTGCGCTTTTTTTGCGCTGCGCATTTTTTAGCGCAATGCGCAAATAGAGCAAAAAATGCGCATAGCGCATTTACAGTGGTAAAAATGTTAGTAAAGGAAATAATAGATTTTTACATCAAGAATAATCATCTTTAAAAAATACAACACCACATTATCAAGGACAATATATACATATATATATATATGTTTATAAATACTTTGATAATTGGTTTTTTACTTATAGGCAGATTTTGTAAAAAAAATCGTTTCTAAACGTTTTCAATTTGTATGAAAAATAACAAAAATTCATTTCAAAACAAAATTTTTCCATACAATTTCAAAACGAAAAAAACGTTTTAGGTTAAAAAATCTGCCCCTTATACAATTATACATACTCACATTGTATGTCTCTCAAAGTTATTTAAAAAAATCTTTTCTTGGATTTCAAAAAATCTTGTTAATGATGGGTTTTATACACATTTCGTTACTTGTAAGAAACATACACATAAAATGTTGGAAAAACCCAAACTGCTCAAAAATTGAAAAAAGTCATAAAAATATTTGCTTGCGAAACCACAGAAAGTGTAAGCAGGCCAAATTTTTTTTTTTTTTTATTTTTTGTTTGTGAATGTACATTCATTCATACCTACAGATGATGTAAATGTCATCATCAGGTTCACTACAGTGCTTTCGGGGTTGTCTTCTAGGAACATACATACATACATAAGTATGTACATACAACAAAATATTAAAAAAATTACTCAGGAAAATATTCAAGTGCGTCTATTTTTAGAATTTTCGTCGCCTTCTTGTTATAAACGTACATGAGAAGAGTTACATACAAAACATACCTAAATGTATTTGTTGTGGATAGTTCTTATTTAAACTGAAATTTCTAAAAAAAAATTTGCATATGTGACAGCGCATAGAGAAAGAGACCTAAGGGTAAAAAATCAATTTTCACTTTTTTTTTATGTGGACAACATCTGAGCATCGAATGAGACCGATCACATGCCCCAAAAGTGTTCCCTCCCAGAGATATGCGCGTTTTATGAAAGTGAAGTCACGTATTAAATACACGTACATACTTAAATCTTTAAAATGGCTCTCCTGAACTAAACCGGTTTTTACCCTTAGGTCCCTTTCTATTTTGCGCTTCACATATGAAATTTTTTGTGAAGACTTCTTTCCACGATTTTAGTTTGATTTGATTTTTGGGAGCTTTAAAAAAGGTTCATTTCCAATAGCTCTAATCTTTTGTACATATCACATCTATTTTGCTCAAATACAAACTCATATTTATTTCGTATTCATTTTAAGAAATTTTACAATTTTCTTTTTAAATAAAAATTATTTAATTTAAATTTAATAAATAAATACAAATAAAAATTCGACACCTGAAATTAAAAACAAGTGGTTTGCAAGAATTGTCAGCTGGGCTTCTAAGACTACCTTATAGTCATTGAATCATGCGATCAGATCATTTTTATACATATAATAAACGGATTAATAATAAATCCTTAAAGGCCAAATATGATTGATATTTTACTCAAAAATAAAACACACCATTTTAATAAACATTAAAAAAATATTCTGGTTACTTTTATTCTTATTTAGTTACATTTTTTAAAGATTTTGGCTGCAGACTTTTTTTTCGTGGCAGCAATGAATAAACTCAAACGAACCACTGTTATCATAAAAAAGAGCATGCGCAATGCGCCGCTCAATATGCGCAATGCGCAGCGCAAAGCGCTAGACAAAAAATTTAAATGCGCATTGCGCAAAGAGCGGCGCTAATAAATCGAATGCGCTTGCGCTGCGCATACCAATTGCTCCTTTTTTTCCGCTCCGCTCTTTGCGCTTGTGCGCATTTTTAATACGCTTTTAAGAAATGCGCAAAGCGTAAAGAGCAAAAGGAGTGCGCAAATCCGAACTCTGGTGTTCGCCTTTTGACTCTCTTGCTCATGTATGTATGTATATATGTACATGTACACGCACTGAGTACATGCATATACATACATACATACATACTTATGTATGTTAATGCCTTCAACCTCAAATTTTTTACGAGTTTTTACTGTGCCGTTATTCCAAAGAAAATCAACAAAAAAATATATAAGATTTTTAGCGTCTAAAAATCAAGGAATCGACATCGGTCGACATCGTGAGCAGTAAAAATGAATTATTTAAATTTTATTTTTTTTATAAATAAACAAAAACCAAAAATATTAAATTTCTGCAGTATTTTCATTAAGCAAATATCATGGGTGATATACATACATACATACTTATGTACATAACTGGTACATTTTCACTAGAGAAATAGTTGGGTTTTGCTGACCAGTGATCTCATCGGTGTTCTGCAGGGGTGTTCCTTTCCTTTCTATCATTGCACGTCTAGTTCTCGTGCTTAAGAAAATTTCATTTCTTTATATGAGGTGTGCATTCAAAATGATGTAAGTACATACTTACATACTTATGTACATATACTATGATGTAATGTTTTTTAAAGTGCAAATATTCATCATGATCAGCGGTGCCAAAATGAAGATTTTACCTCAATTTTGAAGATTTTTTAATCTAAATAAGATTTGAATATCTTTTTTTACCATAATTAAAATTTTTTGAGATTTAGTTGCTTAACACCTATTATTGTTATATTACTTTTTTGTTGTAGGTGGAAAGGGCAACAAAAGAGAATAAATTCATGGTGGTTAAAGATTTTTGGCAACTTGCTAACAAAAAATAAAAATTCGTCAGGTGAAAACAAACTATACTGTAAAATAGGTAACGTTAGCCTTAAAGGGACTGTCGGTAAATCCGACTTGACAAAACACCGACATGATAAAAATTTATAAATATGATTGAAGATTTTTTTTTCTAAAATTAAGATTATTTTCTTGACGAATGAAGATATTTGCACAAAACTTGCTGGCAATACAGATCATGATTCATGAATATCCAATAAAGAAATATTTTGGTGTTCATTTTTGAATGCTAGAGCAAAATAAAGTTTGATGTTCGTATTCATGTGTGAATAAATACAAAATCCTTATATTCTTCACATGAACGAATAAAGCAAAATATTTTTTGTCTCTTCAAAGACGAATAGAATGAAACACAACAAAAATTTAAAATTCTTATTCATGTACATGACTCATAAAAGAAAAATATATCTATTCTGTAATGATTTAGACCTACATTGTATATAAATGTATTATAATATACTGTCTTTAAAGTTACTTTACTCTATCCTGAAGTTATCAAGAAGGCTTTGGCCTTAAAAACTATTTTTGATTTTATTTTCAATTTATGTAAAAAAAAGAGTTAGTTCAAGAAAAACTTTGTTCAGAAAACATTTAAAAATAAATAAAGATATTTGAACATTAAAATTCAGGTGTGGGGTACACTCACATTTGCCAATATATAAATAAATCAAGCTGTAAATTTCGTTTAAATTCTAAAATATGGATAAGCGGTTAACAAGACAGGAGATTGTGGACAGTCTTTTGGAAGGAGGTATTGATTTTCCTCCATCGGCTTCAATTGCTCAATTACGAACGCTTTATGAGGAATTGGAGGCAAATCCTTCTTATGTAAGGACGTCGATGAATATAGCTGAAGAAAATTTGCAGGCAAGCAAAGTTAACGGTACGCTGTTGGCTGCCGGTGGAGAAAATTCTGTTGAATTAGGTGATTTGATACCATGTACTGCTGCTCTGATGCCAGTTGTGACGACTGAACCTGTGCTGATGCCTGTTTTTCAGACGCCTGCTGCCTTTAGATTACAGGAAAAAAAATTTTTCCGCCGATTTGTTACCAAGTCAAAATGAGAATGTGGTTTTGGCTAATACGTCATTAGATATGATGGGTGCTACTAATACTATGATGACTGCTGCCCCGATATTTTCCAATCAATCGTCTATAATGACGACAACTCATACTGCTCCGGTGGTACATGCTTATGTTCCAACCAATGTTGGAAATTCTGAAGATTTGCCAGCTGCTGTTGTTGTTGATCCGAGGGAGGCCGAATTGAGGGCTCTACAGCTGCGCCTACAAATACTTCGGATTCAAGAAGAAATTCGGAATATGGAGGTTAATTCTGGTAATGAGTATAAAGCAGCGGCACAAAGGCATTGTATTGATTTAAGTGAAATTGATTCGGTGGTTCCACCATTTAGCGGTGATGACCACTATGATATCGTCAAATGGTTTATGCAGTTTGAGGACTATGCGGATATGTGTGGTTATACCGAAAAAGAAAAATGCTTAGGGTTACGGCGGCGCATTACAGGAACAGCAAAGAACCATATTTTCAATTTGGGATCGATGGAATACGAAGTAATGAAGTCAAGTTTGCTGAAGTTGTTTAGACGCACCATCACACGTCGGGAGGTTTATTGTCAACTACTAGCACGTAAGCTGCAACCAAATGAGTCCTGCCTGAGTTATGTAATAGCCATGCAGACGATTGCAAACCAGTCTACCATTGAAGAGCAAGAGCTGGTAGATATGATTATTGATGGTATATCTGAAACAGGAAATTTGGCGACAATTTTGTATGGTGCTATCTCTATGGATGATCTTATTCGTCGCTTGGACTGTTTTGAGCAGCGGCGTCAGCGCTTTTCAGCAAAATTGCAAAGCAATGGTATTGGTTTGAAACATCCTATAAAATTGAGGAATAGTATGGTTGCTCAACAGAATACTACGAAGGTAGTTGAGGATTCTGTGCGGTGTTATAACTGTTCACAATTTGGGCATTATCAGAGCAAGTGTCCAAAACCTATTCGTCCACCGAATTCTTGTTTTTTGTGCGGCGAAATAGGTCATTATCGTCAAAATTGTCCAAAGAAAAACAGAACTGTTGCAACTGTTGTTGATGACAAAACAGACATGGAAAAATTGCCGTTAGAGGCATATCAGACCGTAAGTATTGCCTTCATTAACGGGGATAAGTGCACAGAACTAAAATCAGTTGTTTCTCTTTTTGATACTGGTAGTCCAATTAGTTGTGTGCAGAAATCTTTGGTGCCTTTTACTATCAACAGTGAGAAAACCGTTTCTTCATATTATGGAATGGGAAAGAATAATATAAATACATTTGGTTTTGTTAAGTGCATGGTGAGATTCCTTGGTCGGGAAATTATGAATAATTTACTTGTTCTCCCAGATGATGAGGCGGTTGTTCCATTGTTGGTGGGTAGGGATTTATTAGATAAGTTTGGGATACGTCTTTGTCAAATATTTAAAAGATATAATAGAAGTACCCTTTTGAATTTAAATATTAATAAAGATAGAAATAAACTTAGTGAGGCTACTTTGTGTACACTTATGACTTTTGGAGTATATAGAAGCGTAAAGGAAGAAAAGGTTCCAATTATTTATCGCGAATGTGGCAGGGGAAAAGTGACTGAATGTATATCGGGAAATGATTTTTGTAGTGCTTTATTTAATGAGAATAACTTTGAAGCCGGTGTCTCTGATGATATACGGTTTAGTTCGGATACTGTAACTTCAGGACTAGAAGAGAAATCTCTTGAGAAATCTGTTGAGAATCATGAAATATTGAAACCTAAAGGTCCTAATGAAATTAATAATGGGGTTTGCATTGATACTGACCCTTATTTAGGGATCTGTTACACTAATATTTTGCGAAGGGTTGTAAATGAATACTATTTAAAGAATGGTGATGTAGGTATGCAGGGTCAAATTGATTATTCTATGCAGATAAGGTTGTCAAACGACACCCCTGTGTTTAGTAGTCCACGAAGATTATCTTATCGAGAGCGCATAGAAGTTAGAACGACACTGGATAATTTATTGAGTCGGGGTATTATTAGGCTTAGTGAGTCTCCGTATGCTTCGCCTATTGTATTGGCTCGGAAGAAAAGTGGAGCGTTGCGCATGTGTATTGATTATCGTGCTTTGAATAAAATTACCTTAAGGGATAATTTTCCATTACCAGTAATCGAGGACTGTCTTGAGTACTTAGGCAACAAGAAGTATTTTAGTACGTTGGATTTAAAGGATAGTTTCCATCAAGTTCAAGTTCATAAGGATTCTATACAGTATACTGCTTTCATCACGCCTTTTGGGCAATATGAGTATTGCTATATGCCTTTTGGTTTAAAGAACGCTCCAGCGGTATTTCAACGCTTTATATGCATGGTATTGAGAAGTCTTATAGAAAAGGGAAAGATTGTAGTATACATAGACGATATTGTTATAGCTACGAAGACCTTTGAGGAACATTTGGAGGTTTTATGTGAGGTTTTAGTTTTGCTGGGAAAATTCAGCCTAAAATTAAATTTGAGGAAATGCAAGTTTGGATATCGCGAACTTGATTATTTGGGGTATCGCGTAAATGACATGGGTGTTAGGCCAAATGGTGACCATATTAGGACGATAAAAGAATACCCAATGCCTTCAAACGCGAAGGAAGTACAGCAATGTCTAGGACTATTCTCATATTTTCGACGTTTTGTTCCAAATTTTTCAAGAATCGCCAGGCCCCTTACTGATCTCACTAAAAAAGAAAAGATTTTCGAATGGACAGATGCTTGTACTGATGCATTTATAAGTCTAAGAGATAAGTTAGTTAATGGCCCTGTCTTATCAGTTTATAGTCCTTTCCGGCAAACTGAATTGCATACTGATGCCAGCTCTCGGGGGTTTGGATCTGTACTTTTACAAAAGCAGGATGATGGAAAATTTCATCCGGTAGCCTATTATTCGAAATCTGCTTCTATATCTGAATCAAAATACCATAGTTTCGAACTAGAGACTTTGGCAATTGTATACGCGTTGAACCGGTTTAGAATGTTTCTGGAAGGTATTAAATTTACGATAGTTACTGATTGTAATTCGTTGGCACTCACATTGAGTAGAAAAGTCATTAATCATCGTATTGCGCGTTGGGCATTAGAGCTTGAGAATTATGATTACGAGATACGACACAGGAAAGGAGAGATGATGGCGCATGTGGATGCGTTGAGTCGGGCACCTATTGCCATAGTTATGCACGATGATAATGTTGACTTAAATATTCAGATTGTTCAGAACAGGGATGATAAAATAAAAGAGATGCGTAGCAAACTGGAGCAAGGGGAGGTAGAAGGATATATTCTGGAAAATGGTTTGGTGTTTCGTAAAGGTTTACAGGGGCAGAGCCAGTTGTATGTACCTGCTGAAATGGAAGCGAATATAATCAGGTTGGTACATGAGAAATATGGCCACATAGGAGTAGAGAAATGTTTGAACCAAATTCAGAAGCACTATTGGTTTCCCAATATGAGAGATAAAACTAGTCGTTTTACTCAAAATTGTTTGAAGTGCATTTTTTATTCTGGATCAGATAGCAATAATAGGAGGAACCTTTATAATATTGAGAAGAGACCATTTCCGTTTGATACTTTACACATTGATCATTTTGGTCCTCTACCTGCTATTAATTCAAAGCGTAAGTACGTGTTGGTTGTAGTAGACTCATTCACAAAATTTGTAAAGCTATATGCGGTCAACTCTCCTGGGACCAAAGAAGTGTGTTGTGTTTTAGAAAAGTATTTTGGGAATTATAGCAGACCTAGGCGTATCATTAGTGATAGGGGTTCTTGTTTTACTTCAATTGACTTTGCAAATTTTGTGGCAAACCGCAACATTGCTCATGTAAAAGTATCTGTTGCTTCTCCACAGTCAAATGGTCAGGTGGAACGGGTTAACCGAGACTTGAGAGCAATGTTAGCAAAGTTAACTGAGTCCATTAACCATGCGGATTGGGTTTCAAAGCTAACACAGGTAGAGTTTGCCATTAATAATACTACACACAGCACAACTAAACGAGCGCCAAGTGTCATGTTGTTCGGTGTCGAGCAGCGCGGAGAGATTTTAGATGAGTTAACTGAGTATTTACAGGGGAAAGTTTATCAGAATAGGCTGGATTTAGATGAGGTGAGGGCAACTGCGTCAGGGGCTATCAAAAAGTCACAAGAGTATAATGCAAAATATTTCGAAAAAAATCATCGTACTCCAAAGGTATTTGAGTTGGGTGACCTAGTAGTAGTTAGAAATGTTGATACTACGGTCGGTGCGAATAAGAAACTTATTCCCAAATACCGAGGGCCATATATTGTTCAGAGGTGTATGGGAAATGACCGTTATGAAATTTCTGACGTCGAGAATTATCAAGTAACCCAAATGCCTTACCGAGGTATAATTGATTCTACCAGACTAAATAAATGGCTGGAACCAACTCCAAATTTTGGGCAAGATGCGTGCTCTGAAGGCAATACTGACGAGTCTGTCGACTATGAATATTTAGAAGATAATGTTGATAATGAAGGGATAGATTAAGGTGGCACATAATTTTCTACAATCGAGGTCGATTGGGTGGTCAAGTTGGCCGAATTGTAATGATTTAGACCTACATTGTATATAAATGTATTATAATATACTGTCTTTAAAGTTACTTTACTCTATCCTGAAGTTATCAAGAAGGCTTTGGCCTTAAAAACTATTTTTGATTTTATTTTCAATTTATGTAAAAAAAAGAGTTAGTTCAAGAAAAACTTTGTTCAGAAAACATTTAAAAATAAATAAAGATATTTGAACATTAAAATTCATACATGTGTGAATAAAATAAAAAAAATCTTCGTTATTCATTTTCGAATGTGATCATAAAAAAAATTTTTTGTTAGATTCATTCATGACTATTTATCATGAATGTTTAAATTTGAGTATTCATATATGATTTTTTCTGAACTCTTCTATTTAGTGCTTTTCTGGCAACCACAAATTTTCAGTTGCCGGCTGGCAACGCAACTTTTTTAGAGCTGCCGCACTAGGAATAAACTTTTGTAAAAAAGTATTCAGCCTTATTACGGTTTTTTTTAATTTGTCGTTTTACGCTATACAACTTTGTTAAGAATTCTTTTACAATTTGTTGTACTACGTTTCTCGCATTCGAGTGTCAAAAGTTGGGAAATAGTCGTGTATTTTATTTAATTCGACAAAAAAGAAAAGTTAATTTAAAAGTAATGAAAGCAACAAAAGAAGAAGTATTTTTGTTAATGAACTTTATGAAAAGTGTTTTTTATCTGATGCAAATAAGTTTAGATTGAAAATAACCACACGAAAACAGTTCGAATAAATGGTGAAAAAATTTGGCATTGAAAATATGTATATTTGATGAATTCCTTATTTCCCTCCGCAAAGTATTCAGCTCTGCCACTGTATACTCATCTTCATCATCAGAGGACGAAAATAAGGCACATTTTAACATTTTAATTGTATTTTTTTTTTCTCCAAATGAATTATTACCCAAAATTAAACAATATTTTTTATATATTTTTGTCAGTTTATTATTATTTTTGAGAGTTAACAACAGCCTGCTTCATAATATTAATTTTTTTTTTAATATTTTGTGTCACTCTCATCCTTTAACTCTATTAAAAATTTCTTGCAGTCGAAAATTTTACATAGTAACATACAGAAAAAATACGAGAGCCAATACGACACTCGAATCTCGTTTTCGAGAACCGTAATAAGGCTGATTATTTCAAAATATTTTTAATACAAATCAGGGCAAATGAAGTACTGAATTTCCCTTGATATAAAAAATTTCTTAAGTAAATTTCGGAAATCTGAGTAAATTCAAATGAAGACAAAGAGCTTCGGTTTTTTGTTGGAGCTAAGTTTTTCTAGGTGGACATCGATTACTTACGAGGTTTTCGCCACTAAATCACCCAAGTGGCAAAAACCTCGATTACAGAAGTGCTGATCCGAAACAAACATGTAACACGGGGTCTATACCTGATTTAATCGATTTAATTGCAATCACATGATTTCGCTTTAATGATTGCTAATTTTTTTATTGCATTCAAAATCGAATTGAAATCATGAAATCAATATGATAAAAACGATTGAATCAATTTTTTGAAATAAATTTATATATAAATTGATTGCAATCAAATTTGATTGCAATCGATTTGATTGCAATTAAAGTAAAGTAATTGCAATCAAAGTTAAATCAGAATCAAAATCTTCGTTCTTTTCAAATGAAAAATGGCAATTTTTATTTACAAAGTTTTGTAAAATTGGTAAACATTATTTCTAATTGCAATCAGTTCTTCCGTAGAATCTGTTGGTTTTCACCAAAACTTTAGTGATTTTTACTAAAATCTAGTGGTTTCCACCAAAAATTTGGAGGTTTCCACCAGATTCTAGTAGAAACCGCTAGATTCCAAATGTAAATTATTTCATTGGACTTTTACTATAGTTGTGATTTTAAGGGATTTTATTGAAATCACATGATTTCAACAAAAATTTGATTGCAATCGAATTGATTGCAATTAAATTAATTGCATTCAATGATTTCTAAAAAAAAATGATTTCAAAATGATTGCAATCAAAAAATATTGCAATTTTGACAAGGTTTCATTTTGAAATCTGAAATCATTTAGAAATCAAAGAATGAAATCAGTTTGGTTGAAATCACTTTGATTTCAATGTCAATTGATTGCAGCTTTTTACAGCTCTGTACCTGATGAATTTCTATCATGATGACTGTCAAATTTGCAGCATGATGAAATGTTATCACGTATAGACCTCATTTCTTAATATTCTATCAGCGGTATGATATAATTATCAGAGCTCTTGGTATGATAAGCTAGTTTAGTTCACTTTCTTCATAAAAAGAAAGCTAAAAATAATGCTATTAAAAAATATGTACATATACATACATATAAAATAAACTTTAAATTAATGGAACTTTTTAGTTTAAACATTTTTTAATAGTGATCAAATCGCTAAGATTCTTTAAAGCAACTAAAAGGCGTACATTTTTCTGTTTTATACTCATTTTTTTTTTTCTAAAAACACAAGAAAAACAATTATTTTAAGTATTTATTCCAACTAATTCATATAACAACATAAATTATTTTGACAACTTACCCTGCCGATTACAAACAAAAAATGATTCATCATAATATAAAATCAACGTTTGCCCCTATGTACTGATACTGATGGAAATTTGACATTTCCTCTGCCGGCGTTATATCTTGCGGTATGATAGAAATTCATCAGGTATTGACACAGCGTAAGACCGTAATACACACCATCTGATATACGATATGTTCGCCGATGAGGAGTTGCATATACATACATCAATACTTGATATAGGTTACATACTTTGCTACCAACAAAATAGAGTTGGTGGTTTTTGTATTATTACATATATGTAGCTTAAAGTTATTAGGTCTGTTTATTTACTTTTTCAGTAAAATCCAGTATTTGAGTAGTTTTAGGGATAAGGTTTAACCCAGGTCCTAAGTCATTGCTTGCTTATTAGTCAACATGATAAGCACTTCAGCCAACACCAACCTGTTGCGCAAAAAAGTACGCGAATGGAAAAATTTACAAATATTGTAGGTTATTTAAAACGGCTGATAACTAAATACCTGAGTTTTTTAATATACTATGCAGTAGGTATATAATGTTTTTGGTACTTGATTCAATTCGCTATAATAATTAGAAATTTTAAGCGAAATGTGTTTATTAAACGCACTTCTTTTAAAGATATTTATTAGAATGTTTAAAGATTTTACACCTGTTTATTTTGTAGATCAAGACAGATCAATCAGGTATATGCAACAGCATGGCTAACGCTTAAATTTCTTCAATCATTATTCAGTGGCATTGAAATCTGAATTGGTTTGATAAATTTTGGAATACAAATGACTGGGTTTCGATCGTAAAATCGCTGCTGATATTGGAAAATTTTTCCCTTTGTTTTACAAACCACTTATAAAACATTGTTTCCAATCTTGGGTACTCATAATGCGGTAAACCGAAGACTTATGCAACTTGTAATTCACGCAAATTGAATTTATGGAATCTCCACTTTTAATTTTTTTTAAATTTCTAATTTCAGAGAAATCGTTTGCTTTAAAATATGTACATATGTATGTTGAACTTTTCCCATATTAAGATTTGTATTTGAACACCAAATGACAGGAATAAAGTTATAAAATTGACAATCAAATTTTAAAAACACAGATAAAAGTAGTGAAAATAGAACCCGTTTTTCGTAAACTGTCGTGAGATTATAGAACCTGCAATATTAAAAATTAAGTCGTCGCGATATTCGGGCCGTCGCGATAACGGTACTGGTAATGATATAACTGATAAATATATTTATTTTACGCACATCTTTAATTTGTTTCACGTTGGAAAGAATTATTTTCAGTTTTTGGTGCACTTTTAATTCGGCTTTATACTTTTAAATGGTTTTATTAAAATTGTATACTTGTTGTTTGTTTACTTTATTGAAACATATCGATGGCTTAATATAGAAAGGTCGTATCTCAACTTTTAGCTACTTTACAGGAGAAGGAAAAAATTCAATAAAATCTTTAGTTAGTTATTTAGTTTGGGCTTTTTTTTTAATTACTGTAAATCTGTTATTCGTCAACATAGGAAACTGAATTTTTTAAGGGAGGTGTGTTTGAGGTTTGTCTACCGGAACATGTAAAAAAACCGATTTAAAAAAAAATGAGATACGACCTTTTTATATTAATCGATATGTTCTTTATTTATACTGGTAAAGATTTGTCCAGTTAATATTTGCAGGCACTTAGTCACACAACAGTCACCTTACTCTTCCAATTGCTGTTCTCTTTTGCAAATGTATATATAATCGAATAATTTTAGTAAAATTTAGTACAAAGTAACAAAAATTTTGGGTAAACGAACACACTTATTGTATTATATAAAAGTGTTTTAAATTAAGCCCGAAACTTTTTTTTCTACATGTATATAATATTGACCCCAAATCATATTTTTTGTGTAATTGCAGCCATACTTTAAGCATCACATTGGAGTAATAGAACCAACATCCGTAGATAAAAACTATGAGTATCGAGGCTTTACTCTCGTCAACCCGTCAATCGAATTAAGTGGAACCTACAAATGTTTGGTTCAAACTGATAGTGGCTCGAAGGCAATGGAAAAGGAACTTCACGTTGTCGATGTTAGCAACAGTTCAATTGTGTTTGATAACCATCCTGTGCAAAATGAAACATATTTGGAGTGTAGCGTTTCAAACATATTTCCAAGGCCAAGAATACATTTAGTGTAAGTTTTGATATAAAAAATGAATTTTGTACATACATACATACATATGTACATAAGAAGTGTTAATAAGCTTGTACACTATTGTAACGGCAAATTAAAGTGTATGCCAGGTTTTACAAGAATCGTTTAAGTAGAAGTAATAAGAATTTAAAGTTTTTTAAAAATCTTGACATATACAACCACTGGTAGTGGTACAAGACTTAACAACACCATGTGAAGTCTGTTATACATAGTTTTATATGCATTTAGCTGTATTTAAGTTAAAAATTTTTCATCTATGTAGATCCACCGATGAAAATATTATACTGTCCAGCAACGAAACTCATATAGAGAAGCTTGAAAATAATTATTATGATGCTTCCATGACGGCCATAGCCCAAAATACAGATGACGATGTAGATTCATTTTATTGTTTCGTAACATTTGATGGTTTAAGTCTGAATTTTACTTTAAATACTGTTCGATCGGGGGGTGCCTGTAGAAAATGTCTAAGCAACGGTCTGTTATGGATGATAACTGTTATGATGGCTTTTTCGTCGAAATTTTTATGCTTTTTCTAATATTAATTATTTGTTACTTGTTTTTAATGCAATTAAATGTTTTTTGTTAAAAAAGTGAGAATCTAATCCGTTATTTATTATAATTATTATAACATTTGAAATTTTTTTATATAGACTATTAAAAATAGCAATAAATTGTATGTATACTTAAATATATAAAAATAAAATCTTTTATTTATATATCACTCACTTTTGATCAGCACTGTATGCCACACAATACATATAAACCCAATTTAGACGATGCCATTTATGGCGTGCAACTTTTCACGTCACTTTTGGTTTTGTAAGCGAGCGGTGTAGAGAAGAAAGAGGGGTAGAAAAATAGATTCGTTTTCTGTTTTCATGGGATTTTTTCATATTTCTCTTTACTCTTTTCTTGTTACGTTTTATTATTATTCTATTCTTATTGTATTGGCGTCATAAATCAGAAAAAGACTTGGAAAAAAATCCCTTCGTATGAAGTCAAATAATTTTTGGTAGCAACTTCAAAAGGGAATCAAGAAAAAGAGACGTCATAAATGGCATCGTCTAAATTGGGTGATAGTATCACCCATAGTGCAATAATAACGGGTACACGCATCCATGCAACTCTGGGTTTCTCTGCCTTTTTATTCTGCTGACTGCGACTTTATTCTGGTAACTTGTCAAAAAATCAACACACAAACATATATGTTTTCAAAGCCTAGAAAATCAACAGTTCATGCCAGATTTGAAAATATAGCACTCAAGCGTTCAAACATACATACAAACTGAAACCAGCTGACGAGCAAACCTGCTGATGCGTGTACCTGTTATTATTGTACCATGAGTATCACCCTCATTCTGTGTTTCGATTACGTTCCCGCATTCAGTTACACTGCATTTACGCATGCCATTGCTGTATACGTATTATCAAGGAAAAACTCTTCGAAAAAGCCGAATCTCTTGCCATTTGATTTTGCATTTACATAGTGGCATGCCACTTAATTTTCAAAATGTCGCCGAAGCGTTAACTTGAGTACATTCGTTTACTTCTCAAATTAAAAAAAAAATAACCAGAAAGAAAGAGCAGAGAGCAGAGAGTTACCAAGTTTATCATATAGGCCCATTTTTGTGGAAAGTGTTAACATTTATTATTATTTGTATTATCGTTCATTTTATGCGTATTTCAACAAATAAAACATAAAAATACATTTAAAATATTAAAACTTCAATTAGAATTTTGCAGCAATCAGGTAAAGTTGCATTAAATTTTGAACAGGGTAACACTGCAACATCGTTTTGACATTTAGTGGCATGCAAGTGCCAAATTTTCATTGGCTTGCAAAATCTTCTGCCACTGGAGCTGCCAGTTCGAAAAATTTGTGTGTGTTAGTAAAAAATCTTGAATGTATAACTACACAAACAAAAATCGAAAAACTCTCCGTTAGCAAACAAACCACTTAGAAAAACGTGGCTACGAACATAACGCAGAATACATACAATCGGAAAGCAAATCGAATAACGGTAGGAGCATTTCTTTATCCTAATTTGCACAAGTAATTTATTTAAATGATGCTGATATTGAAAAAATTAGAAGCATACCTTAAGGATGAGCAAAGCATTTAAGAGAACCAGGTGATTCAAATATTGTGCTCATCGTTAAAGCAAGCTGAATTTATTTAACAAAATAATGCGAAATGTTTTATGTTGCCGCAAATGTGTTTTTAGAATGCTGGTATGGAACATTCGTATTAATATGAATCAATAAGGGGCTGTGCACATATTACGTAATGCTCCAGGGGGTGGGGGGTTAAAGATTGTTACGGATTGGAAATTTTGCACTGAAAAATTAGTAGAAAGCGTTACGAAGTATATGCACACACTCGCTGCGTCTCGTAACGGTGTCGCGAGTTCAGAGATTTGGTCTCATCTAAAAATAAGCGTACCGCGCTAAAAGAAATTTACACTTCAACAAAATTATATTGTTTTAAATGTTTTGCATTAAGAGTTTTTCACTATATGTATATCTGGAACAGCAATGTTTGGTATAGTTTCTAACAACCGATCAAATCAAAAGCTCATTTGCTACAGTTATGCAGATTTTGGTGGCTGTAGACAAACAGGAAGATCTACAACTGGGGTGGTTGTAAAGTTTGCAGGAGGTACTATTTCCTGTTCAAGTCAAAGACAAACTATGGTTGCTACATCTACAACAGAAGCGGAAGTTGTTGCAGGTTCAGAAGCAACAAAAAAAGTAATTTGGCTTAGGCGATTATATGCAGAATCAATTAGTTTATATGATATTCCACTATTGCATGTTGATAACTCCACTGCTGTTCGACTTTCTCAAAATCCTGAATTTAATAGACGAACAAAACATATCACTTTAAAGCATCTCTTTGTGCGTGAAAAAGTTAGTGAAAGGCAATTTGAAGTTGAACAAATTTCTACACAAGATCAATTAGCTTATGTAATGACAAAACCGTTGCAACCTACAAGGTTGAATATACTCTGTAATGAAATTGGACTAGAAATCTCTAACATCACATAACAAGAGAAAGTGTTGAATTAATGTGTTATGTCATTATATACGAGTATGTGCATATTTCTAACATAGTATAATTATGTTATATGTACATACTTATCGTCGGTCACAGGTTGACAACTCTTAACTCGCAAAAAAATCGAATCGGGTTTTTGATGCCAAAAGACTGTGTTTGTCCTTCAGCATGTTAGTACGCTTCATTTATATTTTTAAAAATAATAATAAATATCTCCTACTAATTTTGGTTTTTTTTTTATATACTTCCAACATGGTTTAGTAACGAAATAATAACGTTTTTTTTTTGTCTCCTGAAAAGTACAAAAAAAAAAAACATGTTAAGAGTTGTCAACCTGTGACCGACGATATGTTATTTTAATTATTTTCATTCCAAATAAAACTTCCACTACAAGTTTTCGCTTGACGAAATTTCAAAATTTTAATTTAATATAATGTGCTGTCTGCGTGGTACAATATTTTTATACGTTTTCTTAATTATATATGTACATATGTGACGCGCAAAATAGAAAGGGACGTAAGGGTAAAAACCGGTTTTGTTCAGGAGAGCCATTTTAAAGATTTAAATACATGTATCTTTGGTGTACCATCACTTTCATAAAACGCGCATATCTCTGGGAGGCAACACTTTTGGGGCATGGGATCGGTCTCATTCGATGCTCAGATGTTGTCCACATCAAAAAAAAAAAAAAAAAATTGAAAATTGATTTTTTACCCTTAGGTCTCTTTCTCTATGCGCTGTCACATATGATATTGTTTTTATTAATCTTAGTTGTATATTTTTTTTTTGTATGTTTTAAAAATTTTAGTCCAAGGTATATTAAATAAGGTAGTCTTGTCCCTAAAACAAATACAACATCACAAAAACAACAGGCATTTTGTTAGTGTAAAAACTTGGCTGTTGTCAAAATGTGATGTGTAAACAAAACAAAAATTAAATTTAAAAAAACAATTGCCTAAAATAAAAATATATGTAAGTTAAAATTTTTTACAATACAGAAAACAAAAAGGTGTTGATAGATGTATGTATGTATAAAATCTAAAAGGATGTGTCTTTTATTTGGGTACTAGGAAACAATTTCCTCCCTTTGCAAATGCATTTGTTTAAGGCTGGAGTTATGATAATTAAACTGCATCGATAAGTGGAATTAGATCATAAAAGAATACTGCCCATATATGTATGTATACGTAAAAATGACCAGTAGTAGAGGCATTGGAGAAGAAAGTTGCTTCATTACAGGATATTTTTACAGGAAAGGTAAGAAAACAAAAATATATGTATGTATGTATCGAAAAATTCCTAGTAAAATTTAAAGAAAGTCTATGTATCCTCCTTTCCAGGATATTTTGCAACAACACAATATTGAACGTATTGTAAATGCTGTTGTTGGAGCAACGGAAAATGTTAAAGATGCAAATGCAGAATTCACGATTAGACTTTACCTTTTTTCCAGCATGTAAAATGCTTGATGGCAAAAAGTGAGAGCTACATAAAAGAGAAGTTGGTGTGAAATTCCTGAAACAAATTTTGCTCCATATACTTCTCAGGCGCTTTTCTTTGGGTACTTGGAACAACTTTACTTCCCCCTTTGTAATTTTTTTTGCAGACACTACGTACACGCATTGTAATCGATATTTTTAATTTTAATTAATGGTGTTTTCTTTTCTACAATAAAATGGTACATCTCCATTTAGAAAATGTACTTTAGTGTTCGTTTCTTAAACATGTTTTGCTCTCTAGAAGGGCAGTGTGTTTGATTCTAAAAAAATTGCCCTCACTAAGGGTGGAAGGCATTGCACTTTTTGCCCCGTAAAAATCGACAGTGTTGATAGTGCCCTGTAAAACTTAGCTGTCAGCTGTTGAAAACAGGGCGTTCCACTTTTTCATAAGTTGTGTTCAGTTCTAGTGAAATAACAAGCCGCATTATTACAAGGTTAGCAAGGCATTTTATATATGTACCTTTCAATAAGGTGCCATTTTGTGTGTAGAAAAGAAAACACCATAAATTTTAAAAATTTTTCACGCGTTTTTTTTTTTCAATTTCTTAAATTTTAATTAAATAAAAAAAATGTCACAAAATTTTTTTAAAAACACAATAAAGTTTTGACAACAAAAAATCAATCAGCTGATGTCAATTTTAGCTAATGCGACTACCTGATAATTAATATACCTTGTTTTAGTCTTAAATAGTAGGGTGATGTTTTAGTGGTACAATTATTGCTTCTCATGGTTTTTACTTATGAATAATTTGTTTATATCAGCGGTGTTAACAAGTTCCTTATGGAGGAGCAAACACCAACCAATACATTTAAAGAAAAACAAATTTTTATTCAATATTTTGTGTTGTAAAAACAAATACATGCAAAGAAAACACAAAAAATATATTTCATGGATTTATTTCATATCACCCTACAAGCATTTTTTGAAAAAATTGATCACATTCGAGTCATTTATGAGCTTTTGTTTAACGTATGCATACAAAATGTACATTGATGATCGCTGTCATCAATGTTTACCAGCAAAGCATACGAAAGTGTTGTTGCCTTGCTCTTGCGAGTATACAGTGAAGAACGACAAACAAAAACTAATAAGACAAAGTTGTTTGTGTATTTCTCATTGAGGTTGCTGAAAGATGTATGAGTATATTAAAACACACAGCCTATAGCTAAGAGTATTACAAAAACAAATGAGCATGAAGAGCAATGGGGCTGGGCACCAATGGTTTATATGAATGTTTTATTAATATTTGTTTTTTGTATTACATTTTTAAGTTTTTCTAATTATTATGCTAAATATATTTTAATATAATATTTTTCATTTCTTTACCTATGAGAAGTAATTTTTCATTTCTTATATTTCTTTCATGATACAATGACTATAAGGTAATCTTAGATGCCCAGCTGACAATTGTTGTAAACCACTTGTTTTTAATTTCGGGTGTCAAATTTAGATTTTTGTTTATTTATTATTTTATAATTAAAAATTTTCATTTATGAAGAAAATTGTAAAATTTTTGAATATTAATACGAAATAAATATGAGTTTGCATTTGTGAAAAATGGGTGTGATATGTAAAAAACATTACAGCTATTGCAAAGGAACCTTTTTTAAAGTTTCCAAAGTTGAAACCAAACTAAAATCATTGAAAGAAGTATTCAGAAAACATTTTATAGCAATTGTTTTTTTTTTGTATAAATAAATAATTTTTACTTATATTTTGTCACACTTTGAAACATACACACATACATATTTATACTTTTGACTTCCGCAATTAAATTTTCTACCAACAACCCTACAAGCATTTTTTGAAAAAATTGATCATATTCGAGTCATTTATGACTCCTCTGCGCGATTAAAATAAGCATATATGAGCTCAATTTCTGATCATAAATGTTTGTTTCCTCGGGAGAAAATGGTACCCTACCCGCGACTCTTCTTGGGGAGTCATTTATTACCCGATTTTCTGATCAGTTTCGAATCATTTATGACTCATATTTTTAATGATTTGCGAGTCTTTTTCGAGTAATTTTTTAGTCGTATTTCTGATTGTTTGCGAGTCTATTTCGAGTCATTTTTTAGTCGTATTTCTAATTATTTTCAAGTCTTTTTCGACTCATTTTTCATTCATATTTCTAATCGTTTGCGAATCATTTATGAGTCGTTTTTTAGTCGTATTTCTGATCGTTTACGAGTCTTTTTTGACTCTTTTTTTCAGTCATATTTGTAATCGATTACGAAAAGAAATATTTTTCGATTTAAATTATCAATTACTTCAGTTTATTAAAATTATATAAATTCAATTATTATTAAATTATAAAATAAATTAAATTATATAAATTAAATTATTATTAAATTTTATAATAAATAATAATATAAAAATGTTTAGTAAAAAAAATAACAGTAAAAGAAAGGAATTGAATTTATAAAGAAAGTAATAATAATAGAGGTATTCATAATTCGTCGTAAATTTTGTGTAGTGTATAATTATAACAGAATAGTGTTAGAAAAAAGTTTACAAGTATTTTCAATTCGTTTGTTTGAGAAACAAACCGTCACGTGTTCGTCTTCGTTGGTTCGAAAATTGACGTTGAGTTATGTGACCATGTTTTGCACTCTGTTATCAAAAAACAATTCAGTTATTTTAACAAGTTAAATAAAAACAATTATTTTTATTACCTTCTGCAAACCTGATGGTCCTTTTGGGAAATTCTGTTGCATAGAATATTTTTTAATTTTTTTCAACTTTTAAGAAAATAACAAAAATAAATATGAAGTATGTACATATGTATACTGTTGGAACAACACTTTGATAAGAAGTTTTATATCTACGATTAATAGGCCATGACATTTACATAATGAATATATGAAAAATATATATTGGTGATAGAAATAAATTTTAATTGATTGACTAACATAGATGAATAAAGACTATCATTCGTTTATATAAATAAAGTGAGTTTTAATTGAAACACAATCATAAAAATTGGCGACGAGGATTTTAAGAAATCACGCGATGGCAGCAGCAGCAAGCTGCGGCCCGTCAACAAGAATTAATTGAACTTCTTGCAAGAAAATTTGAAACTCCGTCATCGGTTCACCCAGATTCCTCGCAAGCACCACAGCAGGAAACGCTGATGGATCTAATTGCGAGAAATATACAAGAATTTCGATATGATCCCGAGGATAACCTCACTTTTTCAAATTGGTTTAGCCGCTTCGAAGAACATTTTCTAGTGGATGCAAAAAATTTTGATGATAGTTCTAAAACTAGATTGCTTCTCAGAAAACTTAATCAGAACGTTTATACTAAATATGCGGATTGTATTCTTCCTAGGAAACCAAAAGAATTAACTTTTAATGAAACTGTGCAACAATTACAGCTGATGTTTGATAAAAAAGAATCTTTGTTTAGTCTTCGATACAGGTGTTTCAAAACCCAGAAAAATGATTTGGAAGATTTTATAACCTATGGTGCTAGGGTAAATAAACAGTGCGAACTTTTTGTGCATGGTAAAATGACGTCAGATGAACTTAAATGTTTGATATTTATCATTGGCCTAAATTCATCAAAAGATGCAGAATTACGTGCAAAACTTTTAAATACGCTTGAAGTGTCTGCAGAAAATCTTAAACTTGAGACACTTGTGGCGGAAGCTCAAAGATTTAAATCCTTAAAGGAAGATGTTAAACTGGTAGAAACTCCTGATCCGTCCGTCAGTGCAGTGGTATCTGAGGAGGCACAAATTCAAAAGATATATAATAACCACAACAAGCAATTACCAAATAATAATGCGTCTCCCAATAGGCCATGTTGGCAATGTGCTGCCATGCATTTTGTGAACAACTGTGATTACTCCAACTACAAATGCAAGATGTGCAATAAAATCGGGCACAAAGATGGTTACTGTTCATGTTTTAATAATGAAAAACAACACAAGAAAAATGCCTATTCATACAGGAATTTTAATAAAAAAAATGTATCTGTCGTAAATCAAGTCACGGATAACACATCATTAAGGAAATTTATTACGGTAGGAATACTAAACACGCAAATACAGCTTCAATTTGATACTGCTTCTGATATTACTATTATATCAAAAACAAATTGGGTAAAACTTGGAAGGCCTAAACTTAACAAATGCCTGCGGAATGCAAGGTGCGCATCGAATAACAACATTCCCTTTATTGGTGAATTTCAGACGGTAATTCATCATTTAGCCAAATCTGTTTTTACCATTGTTTATGTTGCAGACTCTGCAACACTTAACATATTCGGAATTGACTTAATTGAAAAATTCGAATATTGGAATTATCCGATAAAAAATATTTGTTTAAACATCTCACAAGACATGAACAAAGAAATATTGTTTACAAAGGTTAAGTCACATTTTCCGAATGTATTAAGTGATTCAACAGGCCTTTGTAAAAAAATTAAAATTCGGTTGGAACTTAAGCAAAACAGTAAGCCTGTATTTAAGCCGAAAAGATCTGTACCCTATGCAATGTTAAAAAGAGTAGAAGAAGAATTGAATCGTCTTCAGGCGATGAATATAATAACTCCAGTCACACATTCGGAATTTTTTTTTTTTTTTTCGGAATTTTTTTCTTTTTGAAATTAGCTCTGCTTTAGGACTCTTAGGTTCTTTATTGTATTTAAAAGGAATTCGTATTAGGTCATTTGTTAACACTAAAATACCCAGATTAAAAGAAATTAAAGAAATTTAAAAATAAAATTTTATCGGTCTGAAGCAAAATTAAATTTAAAATTAATTAATTTTTTTTTACATTTATTTGAGCATGTACTCAAGTATTTATGTTTTATATTTTATTCTTTTGTTGCGGGTTAGCAATATCTAGATATATATTTCGTTGGTAGCTATACCAATTCATCAGTAGATGTTTTACCCTTTATGTTTAAAAAAATTTTAAAGCTCATCTATTTATACAAAAACTCACAAATATATTTTTGTGAATTACTGATGAATTGGTATAGCTACCAACGAAATATATATCTAGATATTGCTAACCCGCAACAAATAAATAAAATATAAAACATAAATACTTCAGTACATGCTCAAATAAATGTAAAAATTTTGTAACGGGGAGATTTGCTTTTCATTTTTGCCTTATAAAATACTTTTAATGGCAACCAGCGGTTGTCTAATTGTATAGGTGTAGAAAAGTAAACACATTCATAATGGAAAATTATTGTTGTGTGTGTTTGAGAAATTTTTTAAAGGCTATTTTTATGCTTTGTAATTCACAAAAATATATTTGTGAGTTTTTGTATAAATAGATGAGCTTTAAAATTTTTTTAAACATAAAGGGTAAAACATCTACTGATGAATTGGTATAGCTACCAACGAAATATATATCTAGATATTGCTAACCCGCAACAAATAAAATTAATTAAATTAAAATGACAAGAAAATCCGAAAATTTATGGAAACTTTTTTTCGTTTAATACAAATAAAAATAACTGAATTAAAATCAGTTTTTCATCATCTAGATGAGCAAAATATTATTTATAAATAACTTCCAAACAGTTATATTTCAAACACTTGCATGATCCATTTTCGATTGCTGTATGTTTTGTTATTGTATTTTCAATCAATTACTTTTTAAGCATAAGCACGAATCATTTTCAAGTCTTTTTTCAAGCGCGCAAGTCATTAATCAGTTTTTAATCGTCAAAAGTATTCGAGGATGACTCAGTTAGGTGATTTTTGATAAAACAATCTTCCAAATGCTAGTAGGGAAAATACATAGGGTTGGTGTTTTTTGTATTTCTGCATATAAGTACCTTATATTCATTGTATCATGATTTCTTTAATAAATTTTATGTATAGTTTTGTTTTTTCCATTAATTCTTAATTCTACATTTACTTTATCTGTAATTATTATTTCATAAGTGCCATTATATGGCTGTTCGTTTTTCTTCCTATTTTCTACCTTTATTAAAAATAGGTTTCCTATTTTAAGATCTATGCTATTTATTCTATTGTATGATTCTAAACTCCTATTCTTTTTGTTGCTTCTATTTGCTTTCTAGTGTTCTCTAATACATTTTTTAATCTTACCTTTAACTCATTTGTATAGTTTTCTAAGTTATATATTTTATCGCTCGTCATGATATTTTCACCTGGTAATTCGGGTAATTTGCCGCAAACCAATTCAATTGATGAGGGGTGATATTATATGCGAAAGAATAATAAGATATCCAATCGTGCCAGTAATCATCATTTACGAATGACAAAAAGTATTCATTTAAAACTCTATGATTTCTTTCCACAGTATGGTGTTGATATTTTATGTTTTATTTTTAGCAAAGTACATACATACATATGTATGTCTTTCATTAATTCATATACAAATTCTGTGCCTCTATCTGATTTCAGTGTTTTAAATATGCCATACTTCAAAATTAAATTCTCTGTCAAATATTTTGCTTTTGATTTGGCTTCCTTTGTTTCCATTGCTGCAGCTATTATGTACTTGGTTAACTCACATTGCATTTTTAATATATAGCGATAGTTTCCAGAAGGTCGTGAAGGTCCAACTGTATCTATGACTATAGTGGAAAAACTATCTTTTCGCGTGTCTGTTTCACATAAAGGTTCTTTGGTGTGCCTTACTTGTTTATTTCTCTGACATAGATCACATTCTAAAACATACTTCTTTATTATTTTGTACATATTTTTCCATATGTATTTTTGTTTGAATTTGATTAAAGTTTTTCTCACTCCGAAATGTCCACCGCATGGTGTGTTGTGATTAGGGATGCAACATCGGTCTTAAGAACATCGATGTTTTAAAATTTCGATGTTTCCATAAAAAACATCGATGTTTTAAAATTTCGATGTTTCCATAAAAAACATCGATAATAGAAGCTGTACATCGATGTTTTCCGATGTTTTAGTTTTTTTATTATTTAATACTATGTTCACACGAGAAGATGAAGCACTTGCTTCACTCTCTGAAGCATGTTTATGAATCTAGCTGTTCACACGACTCGTGTACTTGCTTCGATTTGACAGTTCTCTTTTTAATAACAAATAAAATCTAAAATAGACAAAAAAAATACGTTAAAATTATTACGCATTTTTAAAAATGCACAAACATATTTTTTGTTTCCATTGTTGTTTTATCTTTATAGTTTTAATTAAATTTTTCACTTTTACTACCGATTTCGCGATGTCGAAAGAATTTTGAATTTTATTTTCATTCGTACAAATACATTTGATACAAAAACAAAATTTTAAAATTTGTTTTTGCTTCAAATGTTATTATACGAATGAAAACATATGGAAATTTTCTTTCGACATAGTGAAATAGGCAGTTAATTAAAGTTTTTGTTGTGTTTTTTGCATCTAGTTCAGATAAACTTCCGATAAATTACGATAAAATTTAGAGAAGACAGCAATTTTTCATGCTTCGCAAGTAGATTCAATATGAATCTACATGCTTCGCTCTCAAAATTTTGTATGACGAAGCATGTTGCTTCGCTCATGATTGGGGTGTGAAGCATGAATAGAGAGCGAAGCATGTTCCGTGTGAACGTAGTATAATGTTAAAATATGAAGTAAGAAACATTTTAGAACTCAAATTTATAATATATACATACATACATATATAAAATAAAAGAGAACATTTATTTATTTAATAATTTAGATATGGAATTAAGAAAAAGCAGTTTTGACAATCTGGTATCCAGAAGCCCATTTCTGTCCTGAGTTATGGTTGCTCCAGCTTCCGAAAACAAACGCTCACTTGGCACAGACGTGGCAACAATGGGAAGATACAGCATCGCAATCTTTGAGAGTTTGAGAAACAGAGATTTCATATCTCCCCAAATCTCAATACCATCACTTTTTACTGGCGTAACAGGAGATGACAGGTACATCTGTAATTCTGTTTCACTAATGGCGTCTGTAAGAACTTTGGATTAAATATTTCATAATGATACACTTTCAGTTGTAACAGTATTTGATTTAGTGTGCGATATTTATATACATATAATAATGTAAACATAGTCATATAATTATAAATTACATAAAAAATTAACTAAAGAAAAAATTTATTCGCTTGAAGAGCAGTAGTGCAAAATGCATTATAATATCTTTCTAGCTGTCTAGATATCGATATTTCGAAGGTGCCAATCTTTTCGTCAGTAGAATTGAGAGCATATGAAAATATTTTCAAGAACTTAATATTAAATTCCATTTACTTCAAGAAGCAAATAAGTAAATGGAATTTAATACTAAGTTCTTGAAAATATTTTCATATGCTTTCAAGTCTACTGACGAGAAGATTGACACCTTCGAAATATCGATTTCATAATAAATAAACATAAATGAAAACATCAGCAGTCATTTGTTTTTCAAAAAGTAATTAACACAAAAAATGTGATGTATTTTTATATTTAATTTGTTGTAATTTAAAACAAATTTTCTATTTGTGTATACATACATATGTATGTATATACTTACATACGTTTTAGATCCTTTGAAGAGGATCAACGATGTTGATCGAAATATCGGAAAAAGCAAATGAAAAAATAATAAAAATTAAAGTTTATCTTTTATTTTATATTATCAGACCTCAAGCTGCACAAATAATTTAATAATTAGTAAAATAAAAGGTCTTCAAAATACAAAATCATTCAGAATTATTTTTGTTTTTTAATTTAATAAATTTTATTGTATTTTTTTAATTATAATTACACAGTTTAAGTTTAAGAAAATCGTTTCCTAATGATATAATTCCCATACAATCTTGGCTGTAAAATTACTTCAAGGCTAACTTTTTAATAAACAAAATTATTCGAAAATCGTGGTACATTGTACGTTGTGTTTTTTTCTAATTAATAGTAAAAAATAATAAAAAAAAGACATGGTTTTTATTTTTCATATATACATATGTATGCATTCATATGCATATTAGCATATGCACAGACATATGCATATATGTACATATGTATGTAACTTACATATATATACTATGTATATGTATTTATTGAATTACTTTGGCGAATACTTTTACGTTTTTATAATAAATAATTTAATAAATAATTTCGCTGTGAATGAACATACATATACTGATTGAATAATATTATTCCTGTGTGTATGTACAGATTTCGTGTTTTGCAAATTAATTGTTAATATCATACATATGTATGTATGTATATACTTACATATATGCACATAATAGTATATACACACACTCAGCATAAAGATAAAAAGAAGAAATATTTTGTAGGCCTTTTTAAAGTTCTTTTCATTATTTCCCTTTTTTTTGTTCTTGTAAATTATTTATGTATTTTTTAAGGTTATTTGTTTTTTTTTTGTAAACTGGTGCGGCGGATCATCTAACACAACTTAATTTGTATATGTATTTATATTGTAGGAAGTAGTTTTTGTAGTGGTAGTAAGTGTAGAATATTCACTTATGCTGGTCAAATCAGATATACATACATAATAAATATATGATGATCACCACTTGTCAACGATAACTTCAGGAACTATAAAAATGTTATGGATAAAAGGAAATATATAAATTAATTAATTGTCAAAATTCTTCTGTAGTTGTCTATAAGTATGCATAAAATCAATAAACAACAGGTTAACAGATACTAGATCCTTTTTGCACAAGAATGTTGCTGTTGGGGCTGCTTTAGGATCGGGGCAAAAAGCTGTAAGGAAAAGGAATATAAAGAAAAACAACTACAAACCATTCGATTAATTGTAATGTTTACTCTTTTCGACTTGATTAGATATGTACATTATATGTATATGTACATATGTATGTGTGTATATTATGTCGATCGTATAAGTTACCTACTTATACAATTTTTATAAAATAGTAGGTACTATGTACCTTTATTTTAAGAACTGAAAGCAGTATTATTGGCAGTGTAGGAAGGTATGAAATGACAATGGAAAGCTTTACAAGATAAGCACAATGGTTCCTTCCACAGCTTGAGTCGAACCAACATATTCTCTGGCAAAATGCAAAACTTTACACAATGCCGGATACTAATTTTTCACGATGTCTCCTCTAGTCAGTTTATGTCACTCCCGTTGCAGGCATTGAATTAAAATCGTATCAATGTCATATGTCTCCTCAATAACCCGATTTTTTTTATAGCTTTGCTATTTATGGCGCGGTAGGGGTTGAATTTTATTTTTCGTAAGATATGTAAATAATCGACACTATTCCCGTTATGTTTTTCTTTTTTTGTTTTGATTAGCTCATCCTTTAAAAGCGACTTTGTTGTTGTTTTTTAAAATCAAGACGAGAAAATATGTATGTACATATATAGTGTGTTACTCACATTCAACCGCAATAACAAAAACAAAACAATAACAAGTATGTATATATATGTATGTATATGTACATATGTGTGCATGCAAGTAAAAAACCACCACAATTTGGCAAATTTACATCATATTCGCCTTGCAAGAAACGAAATTTCTTTTTTTTATTTTGATTTCAACTTTAACAAAAAACCGAAAATATTATGTGTACATACATACATATGTATGTACATACTTACTTCTTCTTATTCGCCTTCGTTCCTTATAAAAAAAAATGAGCAAAGCTATAACCGGGTGTCCTAAGACACCTCTCTTCTTTTTTTATATATGTATGTACATACATATGTATGTATGTATGTATGTTTCTTTTTAATTATTTCTTAAATCGAAAAATGTACCTTAGTTTTATATATACATATGTACATACATACATATATGAATTAAGTTAAATCCACCAGTCACTCATCTTTTGCGGAAAAAATTAATTATACTGAGTATTTTCTGCAGCACGATTCACTTATTTGTCTCCTTTTACATACTGACAAGTAAAAGGCTGACAGACGAAGTTTGTTATAGAAGGGGTTAAGATGCGTATTGTATAGCTCACGACCATCTGTACCATGATACAATAATTTACCAAGTAGTCTCGAAGCGCCAGCTGCTTATATTTTATTTTTTGGCGTTTTACTATCAATGTTTACCAACATATTCACAAACTATTTATTAATAAACAGGCTTTAAAAAAACTAATATATTTAATAAAAATTCCCCTCATATTTCATAATTTTATGTGAAAACTAGAAAAATATTTACCTGAGAAGAAATACATTTACAGTTTTCTACAAAAATTTTTATAGTATAAATTTATCTACTATCAACAATGGAAACGGATCATATTTTCTCAGTAGTCGGTAGTATAATAAATAAAAAGCTAATTTTAAACCCTGCTAATAAAAACATTTGTAAAACAATGGTGTCTATTCCAGAAAACGCGTCGAAGAAGTGAAAATTTACATGGAAAACAAAAACAAAATTGAATACATTTAAAAAATTTGTTTTTGTTTATCAAATAAATTTTACCTCTTTTCATAGAGAGAGAAACGCGTTAAATTTCTCGCGTATATTTAATTTAAGAAATGTATGAAAAGCAAAAACAATTCTTGAAATTTTGTTTTTGTTTCCATGTAAATTTTCACTTCTTCGACGCGTTTTCTGGAATAGATATGATTATCCCCAATTTGGTCCTTAAAATATCTTTATTCACATATACATATGTATTTTAAAATATTTAAAGGAAAGAGTTCAGTATTTGTACTAAAAAAATGTTCTAAAAGTATTGACCACTTTCTTTTGGTTGTCGAGTGCAGAAAAATTTGTACGGTACTGAGTATTTGGTACTTAAATATCAATACTTTTACAACTCTACGCGGCAAGTGTTTGAAAGTTCTTGCAACAAAACAACAATACAACGCCCTGTTGTTTATTTTTTGTTCATTTGTTGTAATTCCGAGACTATCTGGTAAATTACACAGGTCAACAGCGAAAACGGGCTTGTATAACCGCTATATAGATTTGATGCAGCATGGATACCTAAGTACAAAAATGGTAAAATTTTTCAATTCTATGGATGTTTTTTTTTAATTTTTTTCTAAAATTTGGGATTTTCGAAGAGGCTGATTTACCAATTTTATCATAACTATGGAACGACTTGTTCAATTTTGTCACAAAACATACTAAAAAACTTGAAATGAAATTACTTTTAAGCCATGCTAATATTATTTTTTTATAAACTCAACGGTTTCGGAGTTATTTAGACTGTAATGATTAAAAATTATTTTTTTTGGAAAAATTGGTAAATTTTTATTCTTAAAAAATATATAAAAAATCGAAAATGGCAAAAACTTCATATTTTTATTACATGATTAGAAAGGTATAAAATAAACTTTACTTCATGAAAATCGATTCATAAATGTTGATTTTATTCAGAATACATAATACAGTGAAATTAACCGATTTTGAAATATCACTACGTTGCAATAAATGCTACATATGTACTCCACCACGTATTAGTTATATTATATTATTATATATACACTAGCTGATCCCGGTGTACTTCGCTACCCCGCTCGTTATAAAATAAAATTAAAAGTATTTATATATCCTATTGTGACGATCGGTCCAGTAGTTAAGACTATATTACGATTTTTAATTTTCCTAAAAAGGAGCGTGGTCCCATCCACTTTTCTCCCGGTACGTATTCCAAATTATGCCAATACCATATGTACCAAATATCATCGACGTAGGTCGAAAAATGCCCAAAATATGGCGATTTAAATTTTTGGGTTATATGGGTGGTGCCAAGCCTCTTTGTCCAATCCCGCCCATATTTGCAGCAGCACTAAAAAAATGCACACCAAACCGACGTACCAAATTTTGTTCAAATACCGTTATCAGGAGCAGAAATAATAGATTTTTAATTTGTGGTTTGTATGAGAGGTACCACGCCCCTTTGTCCAATCCCGCCCATATGTGCAGCAGCACTTAAGAAATGCACACCAAACCGACATACCAAATTTTGTTCAAATACCGTTATCAGGAGCAGAAATAATAGATTTTTAATTTGTGGTTTGTATGAGAGGTACCACGCCCCTTAGTCCAATCCCGCCTATATTTGCAGCAGCACTTAAGAAATGCACACCAAACCGACGTACCAAATTTTGTTCAAATACCGTTATCAGGAGCAGAAATAATAGATTTTTAATTTGTGGTTTGTATGAGAGGTACCACGCCCCTTTGTCCAATCCCGCCCATATTTGCAGCAGCACTTAAAAAATGCACACCAAACCGACGTACCAAATTTTGTTCAAATACCGTTATCAGGAGCAGAAATAATATATTTTTAATTTGTGGTTTGTATGAGAGGTACCACGCCCCTTTGTCCAATCCCGCCTCTATTTGCAGCAGCACTTAAGAAATGCACACCAAACCGACGTACCAAATTTTGTTCAAATACCGTTATCAGGAGCAGAAATAATAGATTTTTAATTTGTGGTTTGTATGAGAGGTACCACGCCCCTTTGTCCAATTGGACCGAATTGTAAATCTAAACCACCCGGGGCGCCACCCAAACGCATACAAAAAAATTTATGCAAATCGGTCCAGCCGTTTAGGAGGAGTTCAGTTACAACGCACGTACAGTAGAATGTAGTGAATCTTACTTTGATTATTATATTTGTAATTTTAGAACTGCCCTCGTAACCTTAGTTTTAAGTAAATTCCTTTATTAACAATACACAACAACAATGCTATGCTAAAATTAAGCAAATTCCTGTAATGTAAAAATACAACAACTAGTATACCTTATTTTAATTGTTATTTTACACAACAACTTTTATATATATATATATATACTACTAGCTGATCCCGGTGTACTTCGCTACCCCCCTCGTTATAAAATAAAATGAAAAGTATTTATATATATGCTATTGTGACGATCGGTCCAGTAGTTAAGCCTATATTACGATTTTTAATTTTCCTCAAAAGGAGCGTGGTCCCATCCACTTTTCTCCCGGTACGTATTCCAATTTATGCCAATACCATATGTACCAAATATCATCGACATAGGTAAAAAAATGCCCAAAATATGGCGATTTAAATTTTTGGGTTATATGGGTGGTGCCACTCCTCTTTGTCCAATCCCGCCCATATTTGCAGCAGCACTAAAAAAATGCACACCAAACCGACGTACCAAATTTTGTTCAAATACCGTTTTCAGGAGCAGAAATAATAGATTTTTAATTTGTGGTTTGTATGAGAGGTACCACGCCCCTTTGTCCAATCCCGCCCATATTTGCAGCAGCACATAAGAAATGCACACCAAACCGACATACCAAATTTTGTTCAAATACCATTATCAGGAGCAGAAATAATAGATTTTTAATTTGTGGTTTGTATGAGAGGTACCACGCCCCTTTGTCCCATCCCGCCTATATTTGCAGCAGCACATAAGAAATGCACAGGAAACCGACATACCAAATTTTGTTCAAATACCGTTATCAGGAGCAGAAATAATAGATTTTTAATTTGTGGTTTGTATGAGAGATACCACGCCCCTTTGTCCAATCCCGCCCATATTTTCAGCAGCACTTAAAAAATGCACACCAATCCGACGTACCAAATTTTGTTCAAATACCGTTATCAGGAGCAGAAATAATAGATTTTTAATATGTCGTTTGTATGGGAGGTACCACGCCCCTTTGACCAATTGGACCGAATTGTAAATCTAAACCATCCAGGGACCAACTCAAATACACACAAAAAATTTCATCGAAATCGGCCCAGCCAATGAAATATATATTTATATATATTTATATATTGCTAACCCGCAACAAATAAATAAAATTTAAAAGAATATTTATATATATAAATATAGATTTTAATATTAAAAACTGATTGGATATAAATGATAATATTTTTCAACATAAAAAACTCTTTGTAATTTTGAATTTTCATTAATTCAATAAAACAACTTGAGCCTAAATAATATTACTTCTCATAGATTTTAATATTTTTTTTTATGTACATAGTTTTGGCGAATCACCAACACTGCGTTCTTGGCGCTACGAACAATTGAGTTCCAAAACAACTGATGTCAGATGCTTTGTCAATTTAAAATAGAACAAGTTCAAATTGAAAAGTGTAGGTTGAAATTGGCAGAAGCAAATTCTCTTTGCTTTTACACCCTATGTATGCATTTTGCAGTGGGAAATTTGTAAATGAGTTTTGGAACTTTTCAAACATAAATGGTAAAGAACTACTGATGAGTTGGTATTCAGCAGTCAACTAGATGCATATAGATTTGCTAACCCACAACAAATAAATGAAATGTTTTAATTTGTTCTATTTAATTTTATATTTATAGGAATAAAAGAGAAAAATGCATAATACAGTGCAAATGGAATCATTAGTCAATGTAATGAAAGAAAATAACGACAATATTCACTGCCGTCCATACTGTAATTTGCAGCAAATTTGATGTATTGCTGCGTAATTACATCAAATTTCATTTTTATTTAGTTTGCGCAGCGACAATATCGTACGCGGAAAGTTTGATAGCGCAATAAATAAAAAATGGATGAAAAAAATTTCATACTGGAATTAATTAAATTTTATCGCTGTTTGCCTGTTTTATGGAGAGCAATTAAAAATAAACCAAATGTTGAAAAAAATGTAAATGTTATGAAAATTTTTATATTTATTGAATTAAAATTAACAAAATATATATAATTATTTTCATATGAAAAGTAATATTATCAGGCTAAAGTTCAGTTTTATTGAATTAATGAAAATTCAAAATTACTAAGAGTTTTTGTGTTGGAAAATATTATAATATAAGTTCAAATAATAATTACGTTTATTCGTAATAATAATAATATAAAAATATAATTATTTTCATAATAATTTAATATAAAGGCTCTGTAACAGGGATGATAAATGAGACCGATGAAATGGTACTAAAAAAATTTTAAAAAAGTACTTTTCAGGTCGAAAAAGTATCAATTTTCTAATAATACATTTTTTATGCACATATTTCACTGTCTTTCAAATTATACTCAATATTACATGTTTTTAAGATTTTAAGAATTTATTCAATGAATATTGATGAATAAATGCAACAATTCGTTGTTAACTTAAGCCGGTTGCCGTTGTCATTGTAAAAAAGAAGAAGATGAAAAATATGTTGGTTTTTTTCTTCGTACCTGTAACAAGCCGATCAATAAATGCAACAATTCGTTCTCAACTGAAGACGTTTGCAATTGTTATTGTAAAAAAGCATACACATTTCATCAACTGTTACGAAAACCTCAGCAAAGAAGATGAAGTAAAAAAAAATGTTACCATATCACGTATTTATTTGAGATGGTACAAAAAAGTATCAAATGTGTCACTGGGGTACCACGGTACTTCGGAAGATCAGAAAGTATCAAAAAAAATACCAAAGTATCAACTTTATCATCCCTGCTCTGTAAGTCAATCGCATATAAAAATATAAGGTAATTAATTGATATTATAAATATTAATAAATAAAATTAAGAAAATTTTGTTAGCAAAAAATATTTTGCGACCAAAAACATCACACGTTCTTATCATTCAAAAATAACTTTCAAATGAAATTTGACGGCATGAATTTGACACGTTGCTGTGTTAAGCAAAATAATATTTGCCAACACAAACATGTTATTTGTCAAGCCAATTTGATACGTGGCCATGGAGCTTAAATTGTTTTGATTTTCGTCAAACTCACATGGACATATACGTGAGATTTTTTTTTTCACTAACACAATCAAAAAACCCTTGGTTTGTCAAGCCAATTTGATACGTGGCCATGGCGCTTAAGAGATTTTAGTTAGTACACACATACATATGTATGTATGTTTGTACTCCAAAAATACATATTTTGCTTTGCAATTTGCAAAAGTAACAATTATTTCATCATTATTCTTGTTAGGTAAAATTCAATTTTCTTATTTGTTATTATTTATTTCAGAAACAGCTGATCGATTAACTACTTGCACAAACTAGTCCGAAGAAACAGTACGGGTAGCTTCGTGCAAGAAGAAGCACATTCCTCTCTCATTTGCCCAATTTTAGAGTACGGGAACGCTTTTCGTGCAAATTGGGATCTCTCGGGATCCCAATGTTGAGTAAAGAAACAGACCTAATGTCTAACAATAAGTGTGTTCGAGTATGCAAAAGTTTTTACTATTTTTTACTGAACTTTACTAAATTGCGTTCGTTTACACAAAATACAGTAAATGAGAACACAAATTGACAGCGTAAAGTGACAGTTCTTAATTGAGAGCTTGCAAATTTTTACTGCAGAAATTTTTCGCAGTAAAGTTTAGTAAAACAAGAAAACATATGATTCAAAAAGTAAACAAACAAAAGGTGTGCAATTTGTGACTAAAATATTTATCAAACTCAAAATTTAAGTAAAAATAAAACAATACTAAAAGTAAATTAACATTAAATTAAACTTGTTTGTGAAACAATGACCTACATGCCTTTTAATGGAAAATAAAAGTTAAAATAACTTTTGTGGAGTTTTTATATTAATTCTTTGGAGTTGTGAAATTCTAAAGTACTTGGGTACTTAGTACTGCACAAACAAATATTCATGTACTTTGAATAAATTTAACCACACACAAATATGCAAAATCAAATAAAATAAAAAAAGAATTCTGCTGTTTACTCATTTACTGTAAAAGTAAACAAACGGACCTAATATTTGTATTTGTGACAACAGCTGACAACATTGCCAACACAAATTAGTTAATACAGCATAATGCATATACCGCAGGAATGAATATTTGCAATTTCCTTATCAATCGGTATAAATAGTAAAAACTTCGTTGGAATATAAAATTACAATTAATGTATTTCTTTCCGTTGAAATTTCCTTTCCGTGTGGAATCAATTATACAACCCACTATGTACTCTTGGCAAACATTTAAAACTACATAATAATGAAAACTTTTGATTCAGACACGTAATTATTAGTTTAAAAACTGTTTCATACATAACTTATGGAAACCGTCAGGGAATGTAATATTATTGAAAACTGTTTAACTTACTAAATACATATGTATGTAGGTACATATATAAATCAAAAAGTTATTCATTGGTATTTGCTGGTTACGCTTTTCTGGCAAATATTTGCCAAATCTGACCGTACTTTTACATACATATGTACATACATAGACTGTCGGTATATTTCAAAGATTATCGAGTGCTAAATCACTTTTTTATTACTCGCGTCAACATCGCGTAATTTCAATTCCCAACGATTTTTATATTTAACATTTTATCAACTTATAATTCGCACTTTCAGTTAATAAATTTAATTATCTGTATGTTTCTATGTATGAAAATTACCAAATGAAATTACATGTTGTTGTTTTTGTTATTCGTTATTATCGGTTGCCTTTTTGGGTATCTGTGTTTTATTACTTAAGCAGCTAGAATCTTAGGAAAAAAATAATTTATGTTTATTTTTTAATTTATGAAATACATCTGAGTTGGGTTGTTTGTTTGTTTGCCTTTTTCGTTAATGGAAGTCGGGGTTAACTGAAAGGGGGAAATTGGATAAAAAAAGATCATTATATATATTAAACTTTGATATCTGATTATATTTATGTATGTGTATATGTGAGCTTTATGTAAGTACAAAGAAATATCAACCATTTTTACGGATTTTAATTTTTTTCTACGAATAGAGCGGGGCAGCATCAAAAATGTAGTTAGGACATCATAGCTTTGCATCATGTTAAGTGTTTTAACGACTTTTTTTGTAAATGCACAATGTTGCAAAATTGAGAAGCAGGTCTGATTGACGACGATGCTTTATTAACTTCCAAATATTAGTTGTGTGGGTAGAAAAAGAAAAAGCTTATTAATGAGGAAAGATAAAACTTGATTGTTAAAGAATTATTAAAAATCACATTCTAGAAAAATCGTGTTTATTGAGGTATTGAAACAATGCAATTTCAATAAACCAGAATTATCTTTTTTTTAGTTACAATTTCTGTTATTAAAATGCCAATAAAGTCAAAGCGCTATTCCATTCTGCGGAATCCTAAATTTACTTTCATGTACTTATGTATGTACATATGCATATAATCAGCATAAATTTGAAAATTTTGTGATATTTTTAACAGTTAACAAAACAAAAAAAAAAAAAACATTGTGAATAACGTAAGTATTTCCATACATGAAAGTAAATTTTCAATTTGTAAGTCTCATTATTGTAAGTTCAATTTATCAACATCGATTGAATTGGTTTACTAAATTACCTCAAATTATGAAAAGTAACACGTATTTGATAAATAATAAATAAATAACACAGGCTTACAAATTAAAACTTTTTTAACCCGTTTTATGTAAATTGATTTCATATCAGTTTGATGCGCCCATTTACACCAGTATATTTTTCCATAACACGAGAGCAATGTGTCCAAGGTCGAAACAAAACGCCAAATAAATAATAAATATCCTACAAATTATTTAGTTTTTTAAACCGTATGAAAATTTAGTTCTCAATGCTTTTCAAATATTGCACTTATGAAACAATCGAGTTTACATATAAACATAACTAATACTTTTTACGAAACACTTCGACTTGAACGGGAATGGAGCCCACAATTTCTGGACTAACAGGCTAGCATCGCTAACAATTAGCCGTATTATGTCAGGGTTCATTTTATTTCAAATATTTGAAAACTTGTACAATATGAAACTCCTTAGGCTCAATCAGAATGAAACCTATTGACCTAACTGACACATCTATCACATAAGAAACCTTGACTTCCCTGACATTAATTTTTAAATTATTTTTTTTTTTCTGAAAAACAAACACAACCCGCAAAACGATTAGTTTGTCTGCAGAAAACGCCCAGAGACCTGCGAACTAATAGGCTAACATTGCTACCTATCATCCATGGCGGTTCCCAAGGTCAATAAACAAAACATTTAAGTTATATGTTTTTTCCCCCTGAATTTTTTAAATGGATGCGAAAAGTATTTTGCGTGTGCAAGAATATTCGTAATTGCCCTTATTATTCTTAATATTCACAATATAAAAAATTTTACGTTATTTCATTTGATTGTGATTTTCATCAATTAAGTTATTTTACATAACTTTATTTTTTCAAGAATTTTTAGATATGTTACTCCAAATTTTTTCGATACTAATTTGTAATCAACTCAATATCAACTATAATAAAATAGTCTGAATAACATTTTAGTATGTTGTTTCGTTGATATGGGAAGTAGTGATCTCGAGTTATTTTGTACTATACTGGTGTACAATGGTAATATTAGACATTATCATATAAAAGTGACAGGCAGGAAAAATATGATGACGCAGTATATTTTAGCGCCTCAAAATCTAAGTTCGATGAAGCTTTTAATTTACGTTTAATTTTCAATGTAAGTATGTAATTCTGTGTCGTGAGTGTGTATGGGCGTCTGTGTAAAAATGCATTGGTAAATTGAAATTGCATTGAATACAAATTATACATATATACAATTTCAAATTGTTTATTTTTTTCTATACTTATTATTCGTTAAAATGTAATGCAGATCCTTAAATGATTTTTGTTTAATAATTTACATTTGTTTTTTTTTTTGTTAATTACCACTATTTAAACTAAATTTACTTGAGTTTATTTATATGTTTTTTTTAAACTATCTTCCATTCAAGAAATAGAAGGCTATTTTATATTCTATATATATTTATGTATGTATGTATCTACGTAGGTATGTATGATGTATCATATTTATCGCACAATAATACTTCTAAGACCTACAATATTTATGTTATTCATAGATTTAATTTAAAGATAGATACAACATTAAAAACATTGGTATTTAAAATGTTTTTATTGCTAAATTATTTACTTTTTTGTTAACGTTTTCTGTGTTTGCATGTTATTTCTCTTTATTTATGCCCCTCTCTATTATGATTCACAACCCAACTTGTATCATTACTCACAACCAATTTCATTCGTAATAATAATTTGCGAATACAACTAAAGCCGGCCACAGACGACTGATTTGCACGTGTGATTTGTTCGCGTACTATTTGGCCACCTTAACCTTAAACATCTTAAACAAACATGAATGATGAAATTACTCTTCTAGTTAAATCTTTGACAACGCAAAAATACAAAATTAAAAAAAGAAGGAAATGATTGGCTTTTAAGAAGAAATAGGCCAAGGATAGAGGCGTTCGGCTGTAATATTATTAAAACATATACATAATGTATGTAAGTTATATTATTTGTTCTGCTTGTTTTGGGTTATCGAAGTATTGTTATACATATATATCCTTGAAGAAGTTATCCATTGTTTTGTAGGGAAATATAGGAAAAAATAATAGAAAAATAAAAAGTTATTTGTTGTTATTTTTATATAAAAACAAGATCGAAGTAATTAGAAGAACTATTATTCATATAAGTAATATATAAAAAAAACATATGGAACTTTGATGTTTCTTGTTCTTCTTTTATTTTTTTATCTTTTCCTCATACATAAACTCGCAAATTACTTTTTCTTCTTTTAAAATCTCAATAAATTGAATTCAAGCCATCGTCGCAACACATTTACTTTGACCACAAACAATACTTTGATCTTACGTAATAAATAAAAATAATGAAGAAGCTAAAAAGTTTGGCTTGCTACACGTCAACTATAAAACTAAATGAACAAGTTTTAAAATGTTCGCGCAGAAGCACAATAACACATCAAAAAATTAAAAGAAATTGATCATTTTCAATTTCCCAACTAAAGAATTCCCACGAAAAATCATACGTGTGTGGGCTTCTTAAGTGAACAATCAGCTAGTTGAATGAACATTTAATTGAGTTGTAATTAATTGACAAGTGCAATTCAAATACATATCTAGTTGTCAATCATAAGAGGGGCATTTATTTAATAAACATTTCTGATAAGTACTGAGTAAATGGAAAATTTGAACTAAAAATGGAAACCTATTAATCTGTATGATCTTATATGTACATTGTTGAAAGGAGTAAGTTGCTTATGTAAAAA
Organism: Lypha dubia; assembly: GCA_947311025.1. Lineage (NCBI taxonomy): Eukaryota > Metazoa > Arthropoda > Insecta > Diptera > Tachinidae > Lypha > Lypha dubia. Next base: position 562,060 of record OX371264.1, on the reverse strand, counting down.
ACAAAAAAAAAATATTATATTCAATTTTATTTGAAGCCATTTCCTTTGCACAGAGTGAATAAATAAATCTTGATATTGGAATAAAACTCTATGAAGTTTTCAGCAAAGAAAATTGTGAATAAATTGCACTAATTAAATTAAATAGGCGAAAAAGAAAAATTTAAAAGAAAATAAAATAAAAACATGTATAAGTAGCTAAATTGAAAAGTTGACATAGAGATTCATTCAAAACATACATAATAAATCTACCAATCCATTTATGTACATTATTACATCCGATCTATTCGAGACATTCAAATATATGAAAACAGGGGTGCTACTCTGTAATTCGAATGGGAAGAAAGGTCTTTCGAATTGCCATGTAAATAACATGCAAGTTCTAACAGTTTTCTATTTGAATCGAAATTCAGAGTAACCCCCCAGTACTTTGAAATTGCGAGAGATCGGATGAGAGAATGATAAAATAAATATCTCCGGTATTTTCAGATTATATTAAAGCTATTATTTAGTTAGTAAAGTAAGCAAAATTATAACAAATTATATTATACATGATAAACTGAGTTAATAAATTCTTTTCCATGTTATTTTTTCTCTCTCTGTCTTATAAAAGATTTGAATTTCCATTTTGTTGTTTTTTGTTTGTTTTTTCTTTCTTTAGAAGTAAATATTGTATGTAAATATAAAAAAAAAATTATACAGAAGCGTAAGAAACAAAATTATTAGTGGTATGCATAACGATGATTAATGTTTAAAATTAGAGGGCTTTGTTAAAAAGTGTATTATTATTATTTTTAAACTTATATATTTAAGACTGCATAACAAACAAAAGGCCAAAAAATACAGCCCACATTAAAACTATCCCGTGCACTTTATATATGGGATTCTCACCGTCAGCGATCTTTCTAGCAACAAATTTAAGAGTTTCATCTAATAACACTACGGGAATTGAGAATTTCATCACAGTTATCCATTCATCAGTGCCCAAAGGTGTCACTTGAAACACGGCCTATATTTTGAAAAAGAAAAATATAATAAGCATAGAAAGAAAAGCAGATGAACAGTGATCCATAAAGTAATGATTTGTAATATTCTAGTTTAGATTGATTTTTTAAATTTTATGTCGTTGTTCACTTACAGAAAGTACTTCCACATGAAGAATGACAAAGTGCAATGAGAATGATAACGCCATCGAACCAATCAACCACATGTTCGACCATGGAGGCATAGCAATCAAAGACTGATTTTCAGACAAACTGCATATTACAAAAAAAAAAGAAGGAAAGACATAATAATGCATTTCAATTTACTTATGAATTTTTATAAATAAAATTATTATATTTAATAGAAAGGAAAATCTGGACCCTCGTATTTCTATTCAAAATTCATTTAGAATTAATTAACTAACCTGTTCATGGCGTTTAACATTTCAATGGTAACCAAAACGGAAAGAGCCATGGTCATGGCATGAGGATCACTGAAAATCTTGCAGTCGACTCCTTTGAAGTCATCACCACCACCCAAACAGGATAAATGATGTGTCAGTTGCCAGTAGGATAAATGAGGTCCATTTTCAGAGAATATGAACCACCAGGTAGCAGAACCAACAGTAGCAGCGCCGACATAACCACCAATAGCCATATAGCTGAGTGATTATTAAAAAAGGTAAGAGATGAGGAAATCCATAAAAGATAACTTCAAACTACAAAATCTTACCGGAAGAACAACCATCCAGAAATCAGACCCTCATCAGCTTTACGTGGTGGTTTTTCCATAATATCTAAATCGGGTGGATTGAAACCAAGAGCAGTAGCTGGAAGACCGTCAGTTACCTATTTTAGTTGTTCGAAAAATAAAAATGACCAGATGTGGCTTATTATATTACATTGATTGAATAAATAAATAAATAAATAAAATAAGGCGACCTTATTTCATCTAGGGAAAATTAAATTGTTACTTACCAAATTGACCCACAATAATTGTACGGGAATTAAGGCTTCGGGAAGACCAAGTGCAGCAGTCAAGAAAATAGAAACAACTTCACCAATATTGGAGGAGATCAAATAACGGATAAACTGTTTCATGTTGTTATAGATGGCACGACCTTCTTCAACGGCAGATACAATAGAAGAGAAGTTATCGTCAGCCAATACCATTTCAGCGGCAGACTTGGCTACAGCAGTACCAGAACCCATAGCAATACCGATTTCGGCCTTCTTCAAAGCGGGGGCGTCATTTACACCATCACCAGTCATAGCAGAGATTTCGTTCATGCTTTGCAAGTATTCAACAATCTTTGACTTGTGTTGAGGTTCAACGCGAGAGAAGAGGCGAGCACGTGCGCAGGCAGCCTTTTGTTCTGCGGGTGATAAATCATCAAATTCGCGACCTGAGTATGACTTGTTAGTAGTATCTTCATCTTCACCGAATACACCAATACGCCGGCAAATCGCTTCAGCTGTTGCTTTATTATCGCCAGTTATGACAATGACGCGGATACCAGCAGCACGGCAGCGAACAATTGAGTCAAAAACTTCTTTACGTGGAGGATCCAACATGCCGACAACGCCGACGAAAGTAAGATTGACCTCATATTGATAGAATTTAGTCGAATCGCCCAAGTCCATTTCGTCGGGGCGCATTGGACTATCTGCCATCGCCAAAGCCAAACAACGCAATGTATCTCTGCCAGTACCATATTGACCGGTCAAGCTAAGGATTTTAGATTTCAATGCGCTAGTAAGAGGTACTTTGGAGGTTCCGACACGAGCGTGTGTACAACGTTCTAAAACACCTTCTGGTGCACCCTTGACAAACAATTTGGGACCAGTTCCGAGACGCGATGTCTTAAGGGGAACACAGTAGGAAGACATTGATTTACGATCACGGGAGAATTCCAAAGTGAATTCTTTCTTCCATTTAGTTTCAATTTCTTGTCTTACAGCAATGGCCGCAGAACGTCGATCTAAACCGGCTTTGTTAACATTAAACGGATTCATTTTTTCGGCCAAGACAATTAGAGCAGTTTCGGTTGCTTCGCCGACTTTTTCAAAACACTGTTTGAACTCATTGTAATCGATGGCGGAGTCATTGCACATAATGCAAATAGTTGCCATTTCTTGTAGTGTGTCATACTCGGAAGCCTTAACACGTTGGCTATTAAGAAATAGTTCACCAATGGGTTCGTAGGTAGAACCAGTTAATTCGAATTCTAAAAAGCTGCTATCGTTGCCTTCAACCTTATCAAAGATAAACAAACGGGAAACTGACATTTGATTGGTTGTTAAGGTACCAGTCTTGTCTGAACAAATTACAGATGTGCAACCCAAAGTCTCGACAGATGGTAGGGAACGGACAATAGCGTTCTTCTTGGCCATACGGCGAGTACCTAAAGCTAAACATGTGGTGATGACAGCTGGCAAACCCTCTGGAATAGCAGCAACAGCCAATGCTACGGCAATCTTGAAATAATAAATGGCTCCCTTAATCCAAGAGCCACCATGGGCGGGATCATTGAAATGTCCAATATTAATGGCCCAAACAGCAACACAAATAATAGAGATAACCTTTGACAATTGCTCACCAAATTCATCCAATTTCTGTTGCAATGGTGTTTTGATTTCTTCAGTTTCAGACATTTCAGTTCTAATTTTACCAATGGCAGTATTAAGACCAGTGCCAATTACAACTCCACGAGCTTTACCAGCAGCAACATTGGTACCAGAGAACAATATGTTCTTTTTATCTTGATTAACAGCACGTGGATCGGGAATGGCATCAGTGTGTTTTATCACAGACACTGATTCACCAGTCAAAATTGACTGATCAATACGCAATGTAGTCGAATAGATGTGCGTAAGTCTAATATCTGCTGGAATTTTATCACCTACAGAGACCTCGACTACATCGCCGGGTACGATTTCTTTTGCTCTTATTTTTTGAATACCTGACTTGTCCTGACGAACAACTTTTCCCATTTCAGGTTCATATTCTTTAAGGGCTTCAATAGCAGATTCAGCATTTCTCTCTTGCCAAACACCAACAACAGCGTTGGCTATCAAAATAAGTAAAATTACTAAAGGTTCTACAAATGCAGTAAACGTATCTTCATGCTCTTCAAAAAGTGCTAAAACCTAAAAAGTCATCGGTAGCCATAGTTGGCGATAATTAAAAATAAATAAAGAATAGAGAAGATACAATGTTATCACGATTGTCTAAAATAACATACATATGTAAGTATGTATTTACAACGATTTATGCTTACAAATGAAATTATAGCAGCCAATAGCAAAATCTTAACCAGCAAGTCATCAAATTGTTCTAATACGAGCTGCCAAATTGATTTGCCTTCTTCGGTCGGTAGTTCTGAAAACATTAAATAAAATATAATGTAATAATATCATACATATGTATGTATTCATGTATGTACAATTTTAAACAACTTAAAGCGGTATCTACGAATTCAGCCATATTGTGATTGATTTTCTATCGAAAACGATGAATATGCAAATAGTTTTTTTATTAAAAAAAAAAATAAGTAACTAACTGTACCACGATAAGGACAGAGTTCTTTCTATCGTTGAATTACATTTATAACAGAAAGAAAATTTCAAAATTTGTTTACAGTAAAACAAAGATTTTTATAAACTTATTAGGTCTGTTTATTTACTTTCTGGGTAAAGTACGGTAAAATGAGACTAAACTTTATTGTGTCTCAATAAGAGACAAAAATACATAAAGTACGGGAACGCAAAAAAATATATATTTTATCGGAAGAGAAAATGTCACACAAATACATTCAATATGTATGTAGGTATCTATTTACATAAACATATTCTTTTATCTTACGTATCTTTAACATTTTCTCCTTTTAAACCTTTTATGTAAAACCTATTGAAACTTTCTACGAACACAACAAAATCATACTTGACATAAGAATGTATGTATGTACGTACATATATATATAATATAAATATATATATAATAAATTCACATATCGAGTTTTTCTTTGTTTTATTTATGTCACAAATTTATTAACTACTTGCCGAAAGTAGACCGAAGAAAAGGTACAAGCAGTTTCTTGCAAGAAGATAAAATACATCTTCCTGCAGGATCCCAATGTTGAGCAAAGAAACAGACCTAATATCAAAAAAGACGTGTGGCACTCGAGGACTGCCGCGGTAAAGCTATTGCATAGCATTTTTTTTTATCAACTTATGCATTTATATGATGACGTTGTTTTGTTTAATAACTCGGTTGTTATTGGAGATAATTTGGGCAAATTACTAAATTTTTCGATTTTTCAAATGCTGCAATTTTCACTGCTCTACGGCTTCTATTTACGGAGTTACGGCCAAATCAATAATTTCAATATTCCCGACCCAGAAAAATTCTCAAAAAGTCTATTAAAATCAGTTTTTTTATGTTAAAAACACGGTAAAATTAAAAAAGAAACAAGGTTTCTGCTTCATTCACGTCGACGCCTTTGGCGTCTCCGCCGGTGGCTGCGCGATAAAAGCCATGCAATAGCTTAAAAACCTACGAATTCTCTGTTTGTTTGTGTATTCATTTTTTGTCAACCACGATTGCTCGTAAGTACGCCATTTTGTGTTTTCCTACAATAGCATACTTTAGGGGTTAACATAAATTGGGCTATTCAAGTACTTAAAAAAAATTACGGGTTGCACTCCGGGAGTGCCGACAGAAACTGAAGTGTAAACTTCTTTTAGCGCGGTACGCATATTTGTTTTTATTTAATTAAATTAAGGCAACCTGTAAGCTTGGCAATATTTTTTTGCCTTTCTAATATGGAAAAGAATTATTGGAAAAATATTGGCAAGCTTACTTATTTTGATCTCAGTACTTTTTTTGGCCGAAATTTTTTGGATAGGAAATTGGCCTTATTTTCACATATCGCACCCTAAATACAAAAGGGTCACAACTCAAAATACTAAAATGTTCAGGAGAGACAAAAAACAGTTTACCTGCAGAAGCAACACACTTAACATAAAAATAGACATAACGGTATTTTTCCAGTTAAAGAAGATAGTGATGTGAAAGAAATTTTTACAGTAGTTGGAGATGTGTATTCTGAATTAATTTAGGGAAAAAAGTCAGTTTTGGAAAATTTTGAGTTGTGACCCTTTTGTATTTAGGATGCGATACATGTTTTTGTGCGGATCTCACTTCTTTTTTCTAAGTTGTTTTTGTATAAATATTTATATGTATATATAATTTTGGTTTTTAACAGTTAACGGTTAGGTTATTTAATGTGAAGCTTTCTAGCTATACTAGAATTGACCCTAGACCCCCCAGGTAAAAAGTGAAAATCATTTTCGTTAATTGCTCATCGGGACCTACCTGTGTACCAAATTTCAGATTTCTAGCTATACTGGAAATGTCCCATACAAAGAAGGGGAACCCTAGTAATGTCAGGTAAAAAGTGCCTTACCTTACTTTAGTATCCTATGTCCTTCTCCTGGCTCTGAGCTACCTGCCCGCCAATTTACAGCCAAATCAGTTCAGCCGTTCTTGAGTTATAAATAGTGTAACTAACACGACTTTCTTTTATATACATATATACATAGATACATATATCTGCTTATTCGACAACACTTGCTAGTTTGGAAACACTTAGCCAACACACACTTGTGTTTAGCCGAGACACAAAGTCTTAGCAAAGACACATACCTCCTTCGGGAATTCCCAAAAGCTTGGACAAAAGTCCCAGAAATTTTTCCGCGAAAAGTGGCAACACTGGAAATTTAAAAAATTTCCAAAGCGTCAACACTATAGTCATCATACATAAGCTATGTACAGACGATTGACAGTTCTTACAATATTGTAAGATATGGCAATACGCTGACAACGTACTGACAATGAAAAATTGTTACCAAAAGGTAAATTGTCAGTTCATACGATTATAAGAAAAACTTACAATTTCATTGTCAGACAATAACTTTATCTACCAACAAAAATTGTCAGTTTACACGGTTGTCAGATTGTTGTGTGGAAAAATTGCCAGATGCGTTGTTAAACTTTGTCAGAACTGTCAAAGCTAATCGTATTTATGGACAGCGTTGCCAATAGAAAAAAATCTGACAATGATACCATTGTCGGATGCATTATTTTAAACACATCTGCCAATAAAAAAAGAGCTTACAATGTCTGACAATTATCTAACAATGGCTAAGTATAGTGTTTACACGATTGTCAGATGTCTGACAATATTATTGTCTTACAATGAACTGACAATGCTTTTTCTGGCAATGTTGCAAGACAAAAATTGTAAGTTCAGATGGTTGTCAGACATTTTCTGAACATTTTTCTGACAATATTGTAAGATCTGCCAATCGTCTGTACATATGTAGCTATAGACTATACAAAAAAGCGTCTCGGTGTCGCGAATTCAGAGATTTAGTCTCATCTAAAATATGTACCACGCTAAAAGAAGTTTTCACTTCAAAAAAACAAAAGACTTAAGAAACAAACATAGTCTTAGGTTTTTTTTCGTTACAGAATTTCTTGATTTCGTCGCCAAAGCCCGCGAAAAAATCTACGCATGAGCTTAAAACTATTTTGGATGCGATAGACTTTTTTATTAACAAATCTTAATATGACATTGTGTGATCGGTAAATAAACCTAAAAACTTACCATTTGGACCATATTTCTTTTGGTTATTTTTCACTTGATCAAGAGTTAGACCTTTTTCTCCATCTGTGCCAAAGTGTTGTAGTACTTGTTCGACGGTTTTAGCATGACCGTCTTCCATGGCTTATCCGTAATTAGCACTTAATGTAACTGCAAAAAATTTATTAAAGTATATTAACAAATAATCTTAAATTTATTGATATGCAAGTACATACATACATTTATTTATGTATATGTTGTGTGATGTCTGTATGGTCGGGTGTATGTATACATTAGGGCGGGACGATTTTTTTGACAAAAAATCGTCTGGGGGGAAATTATTCTACGAGGAATTCTGAGCAACTTCACCAAAGAAACCATTGGTCTAAAATGGATTTCAGAAACATATTGCTAGTACATATCACTTTATAAATTTCAGTATCTTTATTTATGAATGAGGATTATAAACACGTCTGTCTCTTAAGTCCTTTGATTTGTTTGCATATGTTTCTTTCAGCAACAGATATGTACAACGTACAATGTATTTTTGAATTTTCGGAGGCTCGAAATCCATTTTAGACCAATGGTTTCTTCTTCAAAGTTGCTCAGAATTCTGCGAAGAATAATTTCCCCTCCTACGATTTTTTTCGGCTGCATACAAATCGACCCGCCCTAGTATACATACAATTGCGTACAATTAGTAACGCGTATGACCAAAAATCTATGTGGAGGGCAATAAAAAACTTAATACTTAAAAAAAACAAATCTGTGATAACAAGTAAAAGGCAAATATCGCTAATAAACCCAATAGAAAAGGCCACAAAAACAATATATTATAAGGACTTTCGTCCGATAAATACCCTAAGTATGCGAAAACATATTGGAAACCGTAGTGAAACTCGTGTGAAACAGCGGTTAGATATGTTGTAAACAGATGGAAAAATAGGGACAAGAGCAATAAGATTATGGCGATTTTTTTGGACCTGAAGAGAGCATTTGAAACCATTAACAGAGATATGTATTTTGATAAAAAAGCTTTACATGTACGGTATCAGAGGAATAGAGTTGGTTCTAAATGACAGAATGCAAATGGTCAAAGTTAATGGTACTACGTCTAACAAAATAACGAATGAGGTTAGTGTTCCGAAAGGTTCAATCCTAGGACCCCTACTACTTATTTTATATACATATGTACGTAAATGATACTTTGATATACAAAGAAGCAGGGTCTGGCGAGAAATGCCAAGACAATCTAAAAAATTATATGAATAACGTAATTACATGGATAAAAATGAATAAACTCAAATTAAACGAAAACAAAACGAAAGTTATGCAAATATGTAAATGTAGACAATAGCTCTGTTTTATACTTTTTGGGCAAAAATCGGTAAAATGAGCCTAAACTATAATTCCTCTCAATTACAGACAAAAATGCAAAAGTACTGGAACGCACAACCAAATTTTTAGCGCAAAAGTTTGTATGAAATTGCTTTGAAAGTAAACAAAAATATAAATACTGTTTTTGATTAGTATTTCACTTTTTAAGATATTTTAGTTACTACCCTGCAAACATTTTTGCCAAAAGTGGCCCTATGTTCCTCCATGGAATCCCAGGAATAAATATATATATATATATAAACATTTTTGAGATTTTCTGGCGATTGCTTTTTTGGCGATGATTACGCGATCCTTCCTAGGGAATAAAAATCGCTAACCATCGCCTACGCCTTACAACTAAGTGATGAATACGCTAGCGCACACAAGTAACGGGAAATATTCCTCACAATAGACAACGTATTTTTGCATTCTTTTCGTTTTGAGTGTTTTTTCATAACTTTCGATGGAATTTTTTTTTGTTTTCTAAAGGTAACGGGAAAATAAATATGTATTTGGTTTCAAGAACAATTAGCAAAATTGTCATTTCAGTTGAGCAAGTGATCTGTTAAGGGTGTGTTAAAAATACAATAAGTGTGTATGTATATAACTATATATAACTATAGTTATATACATAATTAGCAAAGTTTTCTTTTCAGCCATTAATTTGATTTATACCATAATGCATTAAATACAACGGAAATATAAAATATCAAAAATAAATAAATAAATAAGTAGTGATCAGTGAAAGGTGTGGTGTGTAAAAGTAATATATCATCACTATTTGCGAATCGCCGGCGAATCGATACATGCGAATCACCCGCGGATCACATTTTGCGATTCGCCCGCGAATCACATTTTGCGATTCGCCCGCGAATCGATACATGCGAATCACCCGCGGATCACTATTTGCGAATCGCAACAGGCACACAAGCGAGCGTTTTGGCGAATCGCCTGAAGATAATTTTTGGCTCGCACGCGATTAATCGCCGCGATTGCAGACAACTTGCCGGCGTTTCGCGGGCGAATTTTCGGCGATGGAAAATGTTTGCAGGGTACACACTTATACATATATGTATATATGTATGTGACTACTACTACTAAAAATATCCCGCAGAAAAAGTACGCGTAGTTTCGTGCGAGAAGAAGAAGCACATTGCTCTCTCAAAATCACGCTCGTTTGCCAACGCTTTTCGCGTTAAAAATTCTTGGAATCTGCTATTTTCAACACATATTTTTTTGCCGTTCAGAAATATTTTTTTCTTGAATAAAAATAATTTTGAGTAATTTTTAGGTTTGATATTTGTTGATGCAAAGAGAAAAAAAATTTAAATATAACTCATTTTAAGATCGTCATTTTTGTAATAGTCAAAGTTGTGTTTGGTTGGAATGGCATATATTTGTTTGTTTGATACTTTTTATAGCGCCATATTTTGTGAAAGAATAATTTTGTGTATGTATGTGTTTTTTTGCATTTTTGTATGGATAACAATTTGTCATTGACAAGAAATTTTTGCTGAGCTATGTATATATTACAGAAAATTTATTTCCATTTTGTGGGCTATTCAAAAATTTTACTATGAAGATATTTCTTGCGTGTAAGCTACTTAATATTTTATCTAGTTTGCAAGTATAAAATTTTTTTTTTACAAAACTGTTAGTGTATTTGTTATCAGGTAAATATTTTTCTAGTTTTCACATAAAATTATGAAATATGAGGGGAATTTTTAGTAAATATGTACATATATTAGCTTTTTTAAGCCCTGGTCAGTTGTTCGTTGTAGAAAAGAAATACAAACAGATGATGAGCGGTGTGAATTTGAAGTACTACGCATTATTTTTGTAGAATTGGGCTTATTAAAAAGAGAAAATATTGAAAAAGTTTTGACGTCAGTTTTTAACCCGCAAAACGCGGGGACGAAGTTGGTTTTTTTTTCCATTTAAAAAAAATTAAGAATATTGTACATACATAAGTTTATGCAATTTTGTAGGTAGCTGTGGCAACTGCTATTGCTGAAAGAATTTAATTAATGTTAATGAAAGTAGGAACAAACTATAAGTGCCAACTCTAAAAATTTTCTTAAAAAAATTAGTTATTGCAGAATTTTTGTGCAATAAAATTCATTAAAGATATGTACAAATCTGTTTAAATATTGAGAGAGAGATAATTATTTTATATACTGTACAGTTTTTGTATCTGCTTCAAAGTATGTATGTCTAAGCTTAGCGCAAAGTACTTCTCAAATTATTTTCTTAAAGGCATTACTCTAAACTATACATTAATTAAAAGTTATTTATCTTATGTATCTTGCCTGGGCAATAATGGGTTAAATCAAGACATTCTGTAATCATACTATATGTATATACATACATATGTATATATATGTATGTATATGTATATATACATGCATATGTATGTATCATACTAATATTATAAATGTGAATGTCCGTAGGTTTATTGCGCTTTCACGCAAAAACTACTAAACCGATCATCATGAAACTTTGTACACATATTCTTGGAGGTATTAGAACTAACATAGGACACTTTAAAAAAATAAAATATAATTGTAATATTCACCCCTATCGCGAATAAACATTCCCGTGAAAAAACTCCCAAATTTTATGTTTTACTATCGTGAATGATTCCTATAAATTTGTTTTGGGAATGAATTCCCATACCTTACAAATATGGCATCGCAAATGTTTACTCCCGCGAATAATTTTACTAAAATTATTCACAACAATTGAAAGTGGGAACAAGAGTGAAAAATATTCGCGATAGCAATTTGTTGGGGATGGGAATTACAAAAGCACAAGCAAGATAGCTTATCTTTTATTTTTAAGCAAAACTACTTAGTTTAATACATATATTAAAAGCAATCGAACCGTTGAATTAAAAAGTTAAATATTTGTCTATTATGTACTAGTACATAGTACATAAAAATTTTCAATTTAAAAGCAATAAATTATTATAGGTAAAAGATTCCATTGAATTCCTAATCCCGGGATTTTCAAAAACCATTCCCAATTGGCATCAATTATTCTACCCATATACATATGTACATCAAGTAATTGATTTTATTTGAAATTGCAAACAGCTTATAAATTGGCCTTATACGTTGAGAAACGCAAAGGTAAATTGCACATACATATGTACATATGTATATGAAAACATCAGACGTCATGATAACTCGAAAACTATATTTCCGAGAAAGTTACCACATTAAATTTTCGTCTTATTTTTCGATTTTCTATCTATATGGAAGTGCGTCTCCAAACTCGATTTAAGCCAAAATTTTTTTGTGCTGCCCGCTATTGATATGTTCCCATCAATACTTAACAAATATGGGTGTAGCGAACCCATTCATATCCATACATACACATGGATAAGCGTTTTTATTAGTGTCACAAACGTATGAAAGTGGTTTTATAGATAATATATTTTTGCTTATCTTATCTTTATTTAATTATTGAAAAAAAAAAAAAAAAAGTTTAGTTTTTTTAAGCTTTCCAAACATCCCGCGCTCATTCAAAGAAGGTTTGCTGCAAATTGCGTACATGATTTATGGATGTACGTAAGTATATATTCAGCTAGTTTAAGTACCTACATACATACATATGTATATCAAAATTTTTAAATTGATATTTTTCCAAAAATTAACTTGTTAATGGTTAGCTAATCTTTATGATGCATTTGATTGGCTGCTAAGCCTACTCATCAGTGCTTGAAACAAAATAATTTTTGGAAACATGAATTTTTCAAATTGCTCGAATAGAATATTATAATTTATCTTTGCCCAATAAACAGAACACATTTTCTAGATTTACATAAATTTTTTCTTTTTATATAAATATGTACGTATCCTTGTACTAACATCTTTAAATTTAGAATTAAGTATCTGAATGGCATGTAATAGATGACTAGGTGAAACTTTAAAAAGAACACGTGTAACTTGGAAATTTTTTCAAAAAGAAATTATTTTTCATTCGCTTGTATGCCAAATCGTTGTCTACGTAGCTTTATTATAATTCCTCTCTGACGCTTACCATGAAGTACATATGTATGTGTATGTATGTGCATCAACCCGTCTTATTCTTTGTAAATTTAAGAAAATGTTCATGTCGAACATATCAAATCGTCCAACCACATACAATAAACCAATTGGGAAGTTCGACTGTGGTTTTTATTATTCCAATAAGATGTAATTTAAATTATTAAAAAAAAAAACATTTGTCTTTTGTTATACTTAAGTATATGCAATTAATTTAAACCCATGGATACACTTGAGATATACATATGTATATATGTATGCCTGAAAATATTCGATTAGTTGCGGCCATTTATCTTTATTAAATACCTGTTATTCTTTATATAAATGATATTTATAATCTAGTTTTTCACTTATTCTATTAGTAAACTTTCTTATTGTATAAAATATATCTTATGATTTGCTGAATGTTTTCTTGACTTTTCTTTTTTTTTACTTATTGTTCAGTGACTTGCTTTCCTCTTCAATGCTTGTTTTTTGGTTGTCAAAATCCATACGTGTGTATATATGTATGTATGGAGAAATTGTATGCCATTCAGCGTTGCCAAATGTGCAGATTTATCTCAATTTTGCAGTTTTCGAAGCATTGAACAGTTTTGAAATTGACTTTTTTCCATATGAAGCAGTTTTTTATAGATCAAATAAACTAAATACACGATAAACTTATTGGTTTTTGTTATATATGCAGTATTTTCACTGGAAAATCAAGTTATTTTTCTAAGTTGGCAGTTTATTTAAAAAAATTATAGTAACATTGAAAGTATTATTGAACTACAATGTGTGTAGCAAGGTATATTCATTATTTAATATACCTTGGTGTGTAGTATATATCTAAAGCATCTAATGCAACTCTGCCATTACAAGCAAATTTCTGGCAGCCCAAATTTTAACATCTGATGCACGGTCCAATAAGAAGTCTGTGCACTACTGCAACAAAAAATTATATGTGCATTTTTTTTTGTGTAAAAACATGCTGGTGAAGTCAAAAATATCTGTCTACAACACAAGGATTCATGATGGCGGCCAAAAATATAAACAAGTTTGACATCTGTAGCATGTAGATGCTTTTTAACGGTCAAAACACAACCCAACACAAAAACAATGGTGATTTGCACAGATCCTAGGCAAATTCATTATATTTGCACGACTACAACAATTCAACAACAAAACAAAAAACAGGCATTTTGTTTGTGTAAAAGGAGAATTCATTACCTATGCTGTCAAAATTCCCAATGCATAAAAAATTACATAAAAATGGCACCGGAAAATATGTACCAAATTTGACATTGTGGATAATGAATAAATTCGCCCGAATTCGCCACTGAGTCCACTTGAAAATGTTAACACTTTCCCCAAAAATGTGCCTATATGATAAACTTGGTAACTCTCTGCTCTTTCTTTCTGGTTATTTTTTTTAACTTTTTTTTAAGAATGTACTCAAGGCGAATTTATATAAGGTGGGAGCCAGAATAAAACAAATACAACACGAAAAACAACAGGCATTTTGTTTGTGTAAATTTCCAAACGATTGTCAATTTGTTTTGTAAAGAAAGTGAGAAAAAAAGAAATGAATTTATGTATTAGTGCTCCCATCTATAAGGCCATATCCAAAAACTGGGGATATTTTTTTGTAGTTGGGATTAAAATATGTACTCTATACATACAACTTTTGCAATGTTCATAAAAACATAAAAAGTATAATAATTTTATATATGTACATGTTTTAATACAAAATGTCCATTAAAATTTTTTTTGTAAAACAAATCAAATTTATATTGATTTATAATGAATACTTCAGCTAGCATCTAAATGTTACATACCTCTCTATATCCTTTGAAAAATTTGCGTCGAATAAATTTAGAAATATTTTGAATGCTATTGCATAGCAAATACGAGTAAATAGTTTACAAACAAACATAAACTACGTAATTCTTTTTTTTTGGCATATATGTATGTACATATTTCTTATATAAAAAATACATATATTTAATCGGATACTCAATTCATCTTTTACAATTCCACATCAAAATGTTTTTGTTTTGAAGATTTCGATGTCCTAGGTATTTAGATATATCGCACTCGTTCAACAATACTGTATTAACTCGAAATTTTTAAAATTTCGTTTTTTGCAAGAAATCGATGAACAGTGGTCATATCTATCCACTGTAAAAAGTTTACACCATTTTCTCCACTCTTTCACCCAAAAAAATACAGTTGTATATCTCTTTGTGATAGAAGAATAGTATAAAAAAAACAGTTTTTTGTCTCTCCTGAACACTTTGAAGTTTTTGAGTTAATACAGTATTGTTGAACGGGTTCGATATGTAAGTTGTGTGTATTGAGTTAACCCTAATAGGAATTTTCTAATGACTAAAAAATATTATTTTAGTAAACAATATAAATTTCTAACAAAGTCAATATTCTTCATACCTATTATTGAATTTGTTTTCAAAAAAAAATTTGGGGATTTTAGGAGATAATGGAATGAAAGTGTAGAATAAAAATTAAAAAAGGTAACCCAGAAACAAATAAAATTTTCTATTTATATACAATTTGAAAGAATTTAATAGAAAAGGAAATACCAAAGTAAATTAAATACCAAGTAGATGCACCATGTATTTTGTTTGTGTAAAAATATTGGATGAATGTCAAAAAGAGATGAGAACAACATGAAGAAAACAAAAACAATTTGTAGAATTATGTATAACAAAACAAAACAAACCAAAATGGCGTACGAAAATCGTAAACAGCTTTTGACAGTCATACATTAAAAATAAGCGAGAAAAAAATGAATCACCTGTTTAGTTTCATCTACTTGGTATACATATACTTTGGGAAATACTACAAAATTTGACAATTGTTTGGAAATGGCGAATTTTTGAATTCGCCATTGCTCCCACCTTGTATAGATTCGCCTTGAATGTACTCAAGTTAACGCTTCGGCGACATTTTGAAAATGAAGTGGCATGCCACTGTGTAAACGCAAAATCAAATGGCAAGAGATTCGACATTTTCTAACAGTTTTTCGTTGATAATATGTATACAGCAATGGCATGTCATTAATGGCATGTGTAAATGCAGCGTATTTCAACAAATAAAGCATAAAAATACATTAATATATTAAAACATCAAGGGTAATCACGATGGGTAGTGCAAAGTGTGCAAACGATGCAAATGTGTGCAAATATACACACATTTGCACAACAAAATGTATGTATTTGCAATTTGCTTCGTTTGCACTAAAAAAACCATGAGCAAAGATAGTAGTGCATATTTTATCAATTGCAAACGAAAATAAACAATAACTTGTGACATACAGACTATCATATTTTTATGTTTAGAAAAAGAAAATTTAATTTTGTAACTAATTTTAATTTAATATAAAAAGTTTTAGTCTTCTTTTTTTAATTTATTAGTAAATAATAAATTTATGCATTTGTAACTTGACATCTGAAGTCTGTGTTGCCAGAATTTTTGATGGGCTGCCACATTTTTCTGAACAAAATTACATGCTCTTCACTAAAATGCAATAAATTTAAAAGTACGCTCACGAAGTACACTAATATGCACAGCAAATTTGCAAAATGCATATTTGCACAATCACCATCGTGATTACCTTTATCAATTAGAATTTTACAGCAATCCGGTAAAGTTGCATTAAATTTTGAGCAGGGTAACACTGCAACATCGTTTTGACATTTAGTGGCATGCAAGTGCCAAATTTTCAGTGGCTCGCAAAATCTGCTGCCACTGGAGCTGCCAGTTCGAAAAATTTGTGTGTGTTAAGCTGAATTCACCCATTGTTTCCGAACAAAAATTTTGTCCGGACAAAATTTTTTGTTCTGAAACAATTTTGCAACACGATTCACTCATTTCGAACAATTTGTCTGGAAAATCAAAGCTACCGTATGAAATACATGTGTTTTATTAATTTTGCGAGGTGGCAGTACAGTGACAGATGAATTTAATTTGGTGTTTTATTTCAAACGCACTTATTTTTTATTGTTTAATAAGAAAATTACATGTTAAAAAAATTAATAAAAGTCAGTTAGTTTTTTTTACTAGCAATTGAGCTTTACTTTATTTTTATTTTACTGGATATAAGTTACTATGTGCTTTTATTATACATACTTATAACATTATGTGGCAGCTCGCTTCAACTTTGGCTGAGAAAATAAAATAGGTGGCAGCTTATTTCAACTTTGTCCGGACAAAATTTAAAATTAAACCAATTCAACCAAAAAATGTTCCGAACAAATTTTGTTCTCTTTTTCTCTCACTCTCAAAAAGAGAAACCTCAAACTTCATATAAAAAAAATTTTGTCCGGACAAAAATTTTGTTCCGAAACAATGGGTGAATCCAGCTTTAGTAAAAAATCTTGAATGTATTGAGTTTTTCGAACTGTAGTGGCACGTCAGTGGCATGTGTGAACGTCAAGTTATTAGCAAGGCGTATCCAACAGGTGAGCTCACTAGCACAGCTGACTGAGCTCGCTTTATAGCAAATTTTCATGCAAACTGATATATGTAGTTTGAAGAGAGTACATAAATAATGGTACTCATACATAAGAAAATGCTTTAAATTTGTTTGTGCATTTTGATCTAAAGCGAGTACTTTACACTTACAAAATACATGTTGTTTTTTGGATTATTGTAGTTGTTGTTAGTTTTACCATGTTTATTACCTTTTACCATGTATATACCGTGCTTATAAAATCCACAGGGATTTTCAGGTCGGCAGAAATTGCTCCATTGAGGTCATTTCTTTGATATAACGAAATATTCATGTTCCACAAGACCTCATGGCTTCTATATAGCTCTATAAATCGCAACACATCACAATTTTTATTAATTTTATTCATTTTTTATTTATAATAATATATCTTCTTCACAAAAATTAATTTACAACAGCTCTCATCAGCTATTTACTTGAAAGAAAAATTGAAAGATAACTTAAAAGCAAAATTAAAATCAAGTTAGTAGACAATTTCTTCTCGATTCAGTATTATCAATAGTATGGATGTTTATTTTAAAAATGTTTCACTTTTTTCTGGTTTTCCTTTATTTATACACTTGATTTTTAATTTTTTTATTGTATTTGCCCATAAAAAACAATTTTCAGAGAAATTACAATTGAATTTGACAGCATGTGTTCAGAGATAATTGCTCAGCAATATCTTCTAGCAATTGTTGCTAAACATGTGTTTGATCACATATTCGTGCGGTCCACACGCAAATATCTTGTGTCGGCAATCAAATTTGACGGTTGTCACGATAATAATTGCCAAACTGATTGCTCGTGTGGACGGGGGGTCGTACGGTTTCCCTACCACAAATACATATTTGAACACTGGCAATTTGACGTCTTAATTCTGCCGACGTTACTAATTATATTTAACTAATGTAATATACAGTTGTTTTTTAAATCTCCAAAGTTGCAGATAAACTCATAACTTTTTCAAAAGAAACGAAGATGGTTATACGGTTTTTATTTTCTTTACTTGTTAATTGCAGCCAAACTGATGACTTGAATTTTAATAATTTACTTCAAAAATTACAACTTTTTTCAGATAAAGAAAATCATTTTAAACTTCTTCCTTCAATGGTACTATGGCTCCACGGTACTCTCCCGCCACCCGATTTAAGGGTTGAAATTTATATGGTTGGTAGCCCTTACTTACTTTAGTCCACTCCTAAAATTTTAACTTCCGGAAACTTATAGTTTAGGAGTTATTCTATATACCGCCGTGTCGGGATATACCATGGTGGATAAATTCATTAAGCCCGGCCGGAGGCCGGCTATGCAAATTGGTCTTATACGTTGAAAAAAATGTAAAGGGAAATCGCACATATATATAAAAACTTCAGAGGCCAATAACTCGAAAACTATGCGTTGCCGCCAACTTTTTTATTTAATTTTTTCTTTTTTTTAATAAAAAACTCAAACATAAATTAAATACAAATGAATTAAATACTTGGTCGATATTATTGTGGTTAAACAATTGTTTACGTTCAAATACAAAGACAGCAAAAGTCCTCAGAATCTAGAATGTGTTATGAATTTTACAAAATTTGTACAAGCATTTTCAGCATTTAGTACATAAATGGTGGAAATGACATGTTTGACATCAAACGTTGCTAACATTAGTTTAAAAGAGGAAAAAAAAAACGATCAGAGATACTGTTGGCTCGTCAAGTATTGGATCATTCTGTGAAAGTTCTAATTATGTACTTCGTCTGAGGTTTGTATGGTACATTACAATTGTGTTATAGCAAGAGAGAATCGAAATACGGTATTCTCTCAAATACGACGCGGTATGGATCACATACACTTTATAACTAAGGATGCAATTCTTGAGTCTGAATGGCATTCATCGAAGCATAATTATTCCTATTACAACATCGATGAACGTGGCACTATTCATGCAACAATCCAACATTTTACATATTTAATGCAGTGCTGTCGTTACAAAACTAAACTCAGTGATCCTTATTTCAATTCCAAGTACAATCATAATAATGTCTATAAGAAAAAATCAAATGAAAGACGTTGGCCTTCATCGATTGACAATAAACACAAAAAAATTTACGACCCCACACCAAGTGGGCTAGCGCCGGAGGAAGAGCTATTACTTAATGAATGTTATGGAATGATCACTTCTCCAGCAGTAGTAGCAGCAACAGCCCCAAGTACAAAACAACTATCAGTCAAGATTGCGTGTGTAGTGATCTCATTGAGAAGATCTTAATATCGTTTGATCGTATTTTAGAGAACATACACGATTTCACAGATTCTCCATATACCAGCCATGAAATGCGCGAAAATATTTTGATAAATTGCGATCACTGTACCAGAGAACTTAATAAGTATCTACGAAATGTTGTAGTTGGTGGTAAACAAGGCGAACATCAACAACAGTATTCAATTAAAAATCATTTTCCGGATATACATTGATACAGTTCTGACTACAGTGAAGACACTTTCGGAACAGTTGATAAATTCTGCCGTTGAACAATCC
Organism: Lypha dubia; assembly: GCA_947311025.1. Lineage (NCBI taxonomy): Eukaryota > Metazoa > Arthropoda > Insecta > Diptera > Tachinidae > Lypha > Lypha dubia. The sequence goes on along the minus strand of OX371264.1, from coordinate 541,991 downwards.
CGAGAAATGTTTAAGGCCTTAAAAATATCTACCGAACTAGTAAATCATCTAAACGTTGCAATTTCACAACAAAACTTGCCACATTTTACGCAACAAGTAAATGAATTTCATGAACATTGTGATCATATATTGGAAGTATGTAAACTACTGCGGCATATAGCTGTACAAGACGCCTTAAAAGAGCAGGCTGGTCACGTTTCGATTAATCTTAGAATCTACGGACCGCAAGTCATATTAGCTGCCAAAATTTTAACAAAATTCCCTTTAAGCAATGTGGCTAGTGAAAACTTGAATGCCTTTCTCGAAATGTGGACTTGGTTGGTGTCGGAGGTATCCGTGGTGTCCAAAAAGATATTGGAATCAACGGCTAATATAAGCGATCACGATTTGAAATATTTAACTGGGGGAACTGTGGTATGTAAATTAAATCTTTATTTTCTATTATCGCAATAAGTTCTTAAACTATGAATCTGTATCAAAATTCTATTTTCATTTAAATTGTTTTCTCTCTTTTCTTAGACCCCCACCACGGCTGATGTTAAACCGACTAAAACAGTAAATTTTCAAAACGATGTGACCGAAACCGGCAAAGAGTTAGACTTGGAAAGCGAAAATGTTAAGAGAGATCTACAGCCTCGTTGGAACGAAGAGTTATGTGATAATTATATTATAAAGAGAGCAAAAAATTTATCAGCCATGGCGTTTTTAATGTATCAGTTTACTAAAGGAAACGGTTCTCTAAAAACTACTCAAGCTGAATATTTTGCTGAGGAAGCAAATCGTTTGTATAAAATTTTAAGACAATTTTCTTATCAGGTATTTAAATGCACATATAACAGCAAAAAACCCTCCTGTACATATAATTTTTAAAATCATTTATGATTTTTATTTTCGTTAATAGGTTTCTGCAAGTCCACACAAAAAGGATTTACTTAATGTCTTAGATCGAGTACCGACTTGTGTACAATCACTTCAATTTACCGTTAAGGATCATACCGTAGGTCCATCAGCTACGTATGTTAAAGTAGATCATGTTATCAGAGAAACTAAAAATTGAATGTGCGTTATCAATAGTGTTGTGACGAAGTGCCTAGAATGTGCTACCAAGGTAATTAAAAGTTTTGTAATTAAAATTATTTAAATTTTATTATACTTTACGTAGTATATATAGTTTTTTTTTTGTTAATTTCCCATTGGTCCAAATGAGTGACAAACAAATTTTATAGAAAAATTCTCAAATACAATTGAGAAATCGGACTCACATAGTCTATAAGTATGGATTCTTGGCTTTAATTTCCCATTGGTCCAAAAGAGTGACAAACAAATTTTATAGAAAAATTCTAAAATACAATTGAGAGATAGAACTTATGTAGTCTATAAGTATGGATTCTTGGCTTTAATTTCCCATTGGTCCAAATGAGTGACAAACAAATTTTATAGAAAAATTCTCAAATACAATTGAGAAATCGGACTTACATATATAGTCTATAAGTATGGATCCTTGGCTTTAATTTCCCATTGGTCCAAATGAGTGACAAACATAAATGAGCCCACAAATAGACAAATTCCCGTAGAGCTGAACAAAATTTACACAATTTTAATCTATAAAATTTTATAGAAAAATTCTCAAATAGAGAAATCGGACTTACATAGTCTATAAGTATTGATTCTTGGCTTTAATTTCCCATTGGTCCAAGTGAGTGACAAACAAATTTTATAAAAAAATTCTCAAATACTATTGAGAAATCTGACTTATTTAGTCTATAAGTATGGATCACAAGTTAGCTCGTATTTTTTCAATTTCTGAATTTTATTTTGTATATTTTTTTACTATATAATGTAATGTAAGGACTGAATTCACACATTTGTATGTACTTAAAATATTATTCAATTACATATGTATGTATATTAGTGACAGAGATATGTACATATGTATGTAGATATGTTTGTATGTATATATGTATACATTTTTACCGGAGTACCACTGTGAGTACTCCATGGAGTAGCAAAATAGAGTAGTGTCGAAACTAATCCCTGTGGGTACCCCTTGAATTTTTAACATAGAGTAGTTTTTGGGCTACGTGGTCCAGCCCTAGGACATCGCAATGTAAATTGGACCATGTTTTTCCTATACATTTGGATTCGTTTTGGAGTATTTCTACTCCATTTTGGAGTAGTCCATACACGCATATATGGACTAGTCTCATTTTTTGTAGGGTACTTACATACATATGTATGTATGTATGTATATATGTGCCTACATATATATGTATGTATGTACATATGTTTATGGAATTATTTGCGTATTAACTAATTACATTTTTGCATATGCCTATTTAAATGTATGTATGTATGTCTAGTATATAATCACATACATATGTATGTATGTACATACAACATACTTATAAAAGGAAATGATATTGTCACAAATAATTTGTTATTATGTAATAACAAATTATGAACAACGAAAGCATCCCAGTATTTTTGCTTCTTCAAACATTTAAATAGAAACACACACTCATGCAATAATCACCCCTTTTCCCCATGCAAACAACACACAAACAAAAAATTTCAAATTAATGTAAATTTTGATATGCCTTGACAACTGAATTCTAAGGTAATTTTTTTGATTTTGCGTTAAAGAACAAAAAAGAAATTAGGTAGAAATTATTATTATTGTTAAATAGTCAAAATTGTGTGTTTTGAAAATCATGTGTATGTAAATACATACATACTATGTATGTATGTACATATGTATGTATGTATGTATATATGTATGTATGTATGTATGTATGTACGTACATATGTACATATGTATGTATTTAAATACATATATAAGTATGTATATAGTACGTACTACATATGTATGTAAATATGTATTTACATATGTATGTAAATAAGTATGTACATATATAAAAGTACACAAAATTTCGCAATAATTAGTATGAATGTATGTAAATACATACATACATAAATACATATGTACATATGTATGTATGTACTATATACAAATGCATGCATTGTATTCAATGATTTTGAAAACCTTGAGTTCATGATGGTTTATTTTTAATTATACATACATACATACATACATAAGTATGTACATACATACATACAGTATGTCAAGAATGAGTTTACACACAAGAAAAATTTTTATTTTTCAATTTTATTAGCAATATAAAGTATACTTGTTTTTATATACCATAATTTTTTTTTTATTTATTCTAATTATTTACATATTTACAAGGATATTAAACAAAAAAATTTATCAAATTCAGTTCCAAACAAAAAAAATAAAACACAAATAAATATTACTCAGGTTGTGTACTGTCAAATAACTTTTTACACAAAATTAAAAATTTATCTTTCTATTAATTTGTTATTAAAAATATTTTTGTTTAATATTTAGTATGGCCACCATTGGCATCTACCACACATTGTAGGCGCTTCCTCATGGAACTAACCAGCTTTTTCAAATCATAATTGGCTGGTATACTCTGCCACTCTTCTAATATTGCTATTCAGAGCTACTTTGCTTGTTGGTTTACGTTTAGCGACTCTCCTCTTCAAATAGACCCACAAATTTTCAATGGGGTTTAGGTCGGGACTTTGAGCAGGAGTATCTATAACTTTCCCACAATTATAAAGGAGCCACATACGAACCATATGGGATTTATGTTTAGGATCGTTGTCCTGGTAAAATTTAAATTGAGGGACTCTATCCCTTATAAACCCGAATTTTTCAGCACTGCTTGTCAAATGGTTCTTCAAAATGTTTAAATACTGGCCTGCATCCATCGTTGATTCTATAAACGCTATGTCTCCAACACCTTTGCTCGAGATGCAGCCCCAAACCATTATCGAAAGTTTCCCAAATTTCACTGTTGGGATGATGTTGCGATTTTCTAGCGAGGTTAAGGGCTTGCGCCATACTCTAGTTGGCCCATCATTGTAGTATAGCATAATCTTTGTTTCGTCGCAGAAAATAACGTTGTCCCAATATTCAGATGGCTGTGTAACGTTCAAAGTGGCAAAGGAAAGCCGTTTTTCTATATTTGAAGCTGAAAGCAGAGGTTTCTTTCGTGCTACTCTTGACGAGTACTTGTTGCTCAATAACACCTGGCGAACTGTTTCATGAGAAACAATAGTGCCGAATTCTTCCTGAAGCTCTCTAGCAATTGTTCTTGTAGAAATTTGGGGGTTTTGGACAATTTTTCTAATAATTACGCGCTCCACTCGTTTATTTATTTTTCGTTTTGGACCACCACCTTTCCTTAACTCCAATCTACTCTCGTTTTCTGCACGATTTTTGATATTGTATATTGTCTTACGACACACTGAAAACATTTCTGACAATTCACTCACGCTTTTTCCCAATTGGAGATTATAATAAATTAACTGGATTACATTATAAGATAACCTTTTTCCTGGCATATTAAATATTAATAAATTTTTCAATAAACGATGCGCGCAAAACAAAAACTTGTTGACAAGTAATTTAAAATATACAGAAATTAACCACGCACATGAAAAATAACGGGAAACGCAACGTTAACTTTGTTGTTGCTGCAAAAAATAGTAAAACAAAAAATGTGTAAACAGTTGTTTGACACTAACAAAATTATGTAGTATTTGTTTTTGTTCTACTTTTCTCTTATTTTACGCAAACCTTGAACATTTTTTGTCGTACATCTTTGTAGGCATTGCATATAAGTACAGTAAATCAAAAAAATTTGTGTAATAAGACAAAATGTATATTTTTTGGCTAATGATGTAAAAAAAATCAGTTTTATTTTTAGTGTGTAAACTCATTCTTGACATACTGTATGTATATTTTTCTTAATTTATTTTGGGAGAGTGTCTTTTTTAAAGTATCGGTGTACCATACTATATATGTATGTATGTTTGCATGTAACTATATACATAAGTATGTATGTAGGAATCAATGTTAGATAATCTTTTAAAGCATACACATGTATGTATGTGTGTAGGCATTAATAATAAAGAGAATTAATAAAAAGAGATGGAGATTTTTCTTAAAATTTTGTCCGATCAAGTCCACACAAAATCCAATTCATTAGCATCACTTATAGGTACATAAGTATGTACATATGTATGTACATACATACATATGTACGTATGAAAGTTCTTGCTTGTGCAAATGTTAAACTGTCTATAAACATACATACATACATATGTATGTATGTATGTATATATGTAAATATACATGTATGTATGTATATACATACATATATATATAAGTATATATTTATATATGTGTACATACATATGTACATACATACATATGCATGTATATAAATATACATGTATGTATATATGTATGTACATATGTATATATATGTAAGTATATATATATATATATATATACATATATATAAATGTACATATGTATATATATGTAAGTATATATATATATATATATACATATATATATATGTACATATACTTATATGTACATATATCATAGATACATATGTATGTATGTATGTATTTTATTTTATAAGGTATGAAATCGTTTACATAACAAACTTGCTATTTATTAATTTATGTACATAAGTACACATGTATGTATTTAATATTTTTATTTGAGTAATAATTTTCGAACTTTTATTTTTAGTTTCTTATACATACTTATATATGTATGTATGTATGTATGTATTTACATATGTATGTACATACATACATATATTGTTTGTCTTATTTTTTCTCCCTTATCGTCCCAGGGAGATGATGATAATTTGTTATATGTAAGTATATGTATGTATGTATACATATACACACATACATATGTACGGTGTTGTTTTAACAGTTATTTTTAAGAATTTGAAAGTTTATTGTTTTTATTTTATTCTTATTAACAAATCAATCACTTAACAAATTGCATTTACATATGTAAGTATGTATGTACATACATACATACACATATATTTTTAACTATTCAATTGCTGAAAGGTAGAACTCTAGTTGAAGTTTACAACACTTTTTATATCCTTTATGTAATGATATTGTAATGAATTTTTGGTTGTTTTTAGCCTTTTTGAAATTATTACTACAATTATTTTAGTTGAAACTTACAAAAATAATTGTTATTAAAATGCTGTGCGAACCGAAATTTTTATATAATTATATTTTTTTATTTTTTGGCCCAGCCAAAATATTAAGAACTAAAGGAAAAGATCGCGCTTTTGAAACGATCGACGGCGACTAAACACAGGGAGAAAGTGCTTGATGAGAGTGTCTATCTAAATTACAGAATTTGTTGCTTTTGGCAAAATTCCCAGACAGACGTAAACTCTCTACTGCCCGGGAAAATACTTTTAGCATATTAGAAAGAATCATTATATGTACATATGTATATATGTATGTACGTAAAATGTATAGAGATGTGTATGTCTGTTCATGCAAACATACTTATGTATATGTACATAAGTATGTTTATCTGGCATGTATGTAGGTATGTACAGCTATGTACATATACATACATACATATATAGATCATTGAAATTATAAAAAAAAAATATTAAAAGAAAATCAAGAAAAGAAAGGCAGCCCGAAAGCCAGCTAGACTAGGTGATTCTAATATTTGATTTGGTGGTAGCTAGTGTGCTTTTTTAGCTGATGCTGATGCTGCTGTTGTTATTGTTTTTTTTTAGAATATTAATGCATACAATATTCATTCCTGTAGATGATTTTTATGTTGTTTTAATTTTAATTTTTTATTTTAAATAAATTTTACAAAGCTAGAGAAAATCTATGGTGTGTTTGTGGATATGTGACGATCCCAGCAGCGGAAAGAAGTAATAAGCAGGCCTTCTTGAAGCCCTTATTTGACAGACACGATGCCTTCTTAACGGCACTATACATACATACATACATTCGTCAAAATCACATCAATCATATAAAGTTGTATCAGTGAAAATTTGTTTGCATGTGTGACACCGACGACGCTTGATGAAAAATCAAAAAAAATAATGCCCCTATTACGGTTTACAACTCAACCAAGTTGAGTTGAAATTGAAACAATTCAACTTTAAAACAACTTAACTCATATTTGGTATTATGAATCTCAATTCATTCTAGTTGACGTTGTATTGATGTTGCCAGCCTCAAAAGCAACGATGTGCTGTTTGTTTTGTTTAATAAATAATAAAATTGTAATAAGTTTTAAAAATGGATATCTCTTATGATTTATTTGACTCAGACGAAATTGTTGATGTTAACATTGATATGTTGCGCATACGAAAAAGTGTTCGGGATTACTCCAATCCCTTGGAACTTCCCGATGCTATGTTAGAAAAGGTTTAAGTTATAATTGACTGGCTTTTTAATATATAGATAAATGTTTTCAGATTTAAAAATTTCTTTCCTTTATATAAAAAAGAATTTAGCTTTCTGTTAAATGAGCTGAAGGAACATTTCCAGCAGCCTGTGCGAGGTACGGCTATACCTCATATACTACTAGAACTATGTGCAACTTTAAGGTTTCTTGCTGACGGCAGTTATCAAAAAAGCTGTGGAAATGATTTTAACATTGGATTGACACAGTCTACAATATGTCTTGTGATTAAAAAAGTATTAAATATCTTCGAGCAATAAGTTTGTGCAAAATGGATAATAACAGAAATAATTGAAGAAGAGCAAAACGTTCTGTTTTCTCGTTGTAACTCTATTTTTTCTATAAATAACTTATCAATCGTTATTCAAAAAACTTGACTTACCCCCACTCCATTTTATTTCCTTATGATTTTTTAAACAACTGCTACTGAGCAGTTGTAAATTTCTTGGCATTTTTTGTCAACCTCACTAACACTGAGTTGTAATCGATAATAACACAAAAAATTTGTAATACGAAATAATTTCAACTTTTACATTTTTGACAGGTTGAGTTGAAATCGATAATACCGATTTGAAAAATTTCAACTGAATTACAGTTGAGCTGTAAACCGTAATAGGGGCATATATTACAACTCTGCGAATGCGCGCTATGTTAATATTTATAGCAGTGTTTCAGCGCCTCTGGTGTTAATTAGACGTATTAACTTTCTCAAGCTGTATGAACAGGAATTTTTTAATTGTTTTACTTCGCCAACGTTTCTGTATTTAATATTTTTAAGAAGGAGGGTGGTGTTGCGTATAGCAACTTGGAACAGTATCAAAACATTTGATTTGACCAAATTAAGTAATTTGCGACATGATTTCCCATACATTTTTCATATGAGCAAATTATCTCGAATGACTTAATTTGCTTCAAATTTGCTTGAAATTTGTATGTGCAACACTGCGCGACTACTATTTTTACAAATGCACCCATGGGGCATCCATTATTAGTAACTTAGATAGCGTTTACACGTACAAGTGCAAGTAACTCAATACACTCAAATTTTTTTTACTAAAACTTTATTTATATTTTAACAACATAAATAACATTGAAATAATATTAATAAATCTCAATGCCATCTAGTTCCCTTAAATTTAAACTTTGTTTATGTTATTGGTAACTCTGCATTAAGAAGTAAACAAAACAAACAATGGAGCTCTCTCTCAACGACATTTTTATTAAAACTTTTACCTGACCGTATAAACACTAATGCAGCTTGCGCTTTTTTTTATTTTCGTATTGTACAATGAACTTACGTGCAAGTACTTGTCTAAAGGCAGCGTTACGAAAAGTGACATTTAAGTACAAATAAAAATGGCGTTGACCTTGGCAGAAAGTTGTAGCACTTGAACCGTTAAACGTTATATTATTATACATACATATATACATAACTAATACGTGGTGGAGTACATATCGAGCCTTTATTGCAACGTAGTCATATCCCAAAATCGGATAGTTTCACTGTATTCTGAATAAAATCTACATTTATGCATCGATTTTCATGAAGTAAAGTTTATTTTATTTGGAATATACATACCTTTCTAATCATGTAATAAAAATATGAAGTTTCTGCCATCTTCGATTTTTTATATATTTTTTAAGAATACGTATGAAAAGTAATATTATTATATTATTATAAGAATAAAAATTTTCCAATTTTGCATAAAAAAAAATTATTATTAATCATTGCAGTCTAAATAATTCCGAAACCGTTGAGTTTATAAAAAAATTATATTAGCATGGCTTAAAAGTAATTTCATTTCAAGTTTTTTAGTTTGTTTTGTGATAAAATTGAACAAGTCGTTCCATAGTTATGATAAAATTGGTAAATCAGCCTCTTCGAAAATCCCAAATTTTAGAAAAAAATAAAAAAAAAACATCCATAGAATTGAAAATTTTTACAATTTTTGTACTTAGGTATCCATGATGCATCAAATCTATATAGTGGTTATTAGAGCCTTTAAAATTTTTTCGATTTTGTTCCCCAGTGTTACCTTTTCCCGCTGGGTTCCTTTTTTGTAAAAAATTGTTCATAAACATATCTCTATCTAATGTCATGTAGTAGAGAGTATGTAGGCCTTCGTGAGAAGGTAAGCGGGCATGAGTATCGGACCTAAAAATATGTCTAGGAATGTCTTATAAATGAAGGCCCATAAAAGTTCGCCGCTGGGATGGCAAATATGTAAGATTGTATGTAGCTATCTATTGCTGTTTTGATTTTCTGACGCATTTTTAGCAGAGCTTAAGGTTATTTATTTGAATTTTATCAGAGACGTCATCAAAATATATTTAATAAGATTGAATAAGCTAAGGGGGCACTGATATTTAATTACGTTGGTAATTAACGTTGATTTTGTGTTGCTGTTTGGTGTTGTTATAAAATAAGTAATTCTTGATTAAAAACCCCACTTCTATACAAATAGCCAATCGAATTGTTTTAAAAATCGTCGTAGCTATAAGTAAGTTTACAACCCAAGATCTATAATCCATTACGGCTTTAAATGCTATCCCAAGAAAGATTGAAGTAGTGCATATCGATGGCTTAATATAAGAAAGGCGTCACTCGATTTTTTTTTAAGTTTGAACTACAAATCGTAATATAATCGGTGAATTTTAAAGTACATATAAACATGTTTTAGTGCAATTTTTATAAAAACTAGTCAACAAATCATATGCTTCAATTTATTTTATTTTGAAAGAATTGTGTATTTGACATTTATCTAACAGAATAGGCACAAACGCTTTTTGAAAAAAATCGAGTTACGCCTTTTTTATATTCAGCCATCGATATGTACACACATATGTACATACATATATACCTTCTTAAGTAACAACATTGTTAAAATCGGTCCATAAATTCTAGAGTTAAGTAATAATTAATATTTCAGCCGTAGATTTTCTCCATTCGATTTCCACTTACATTTGTATGGCACCAAACTGCAAGGAAACCCTTTCAAACAAGATTAGAAATATGAGTTATTAGAAAAACTAATTGACAAACTTCTTCTCTTTTGAAGTCCGATAAGACTGCATAAGTCTATTTTTGACTTTAAGGATCATTATTGAACAGACAAAAGCTATGTTATTATATACATATGTGATCTCTATATACTCTTTGTAGATTGTAAAGAAGCTTTTTACCCGATGTCTAATCTAACAAAACAGTCGAAAGCTTTCGAGAACTGTAATAAAATATAATTATTGCTGATGCTTTTAAAGGACCAACTGAGAACAAACCATGAAGAGTATTGTTGAATCCTTCATACCGAAATAGGCTCCAGTGAGCATGGCGATGATAAATGTGAGCTTTCTCACAGGGTACAGCACATTCATGTTTTAGTGCAATTTTTATAAAAACTAGTCAACAAATCGTATGCTTCAATTTATTTTATTTTGAAAGAATTGTGTATTTGACATTTATCTAACAGAATAGGCACAAACGCTTTTTGAAAAAAATCGAGTTACGCCTTTTTTATATTCAGCCATCGATATGTACACACATATGTACATACATATATACCTTCTTAAGTAACAACATTGTTAAAATCGGTCCATAAATTCTAGAGTTAAGTAATAACTAATATTTCAGCCGTATATTTTCTCCATTCGATTTCCACTTACATTTGTATGGCACCAAACTGCAGGGAAACCCTTTCAAACAAGATTAGAAATATGAGTTATTAGAAAAACTAATTGACAAACTTCTTCTCTTTTGAAGTCCGATAAGACTGCATAAATCTATTTTTGACTTTAAGGATCATTATTGAACAGACAAAAGCTATGTTATTAAATACATATGTGATCTCTATATACTCTTTGTAGATTGTAAAGAAGCTTTTTACCCGATGTCTAATCTAACAAAACAGTCGAAAGCTTTCGAGAACTGTAATAAAATATAATTATTGCTGATGCTTTTAAAGGACCAACTGAGAACAAACCATGAAGAATATTGTTGAATCCTTCATACCGAAATAGGCTCCAGTGAGCATGGCGATGATAAATGTGAGCTTTCTCACAGGGTACAGCACATTCAGGAGAATATAACTTTTCTGGCCAGAAATCAATTAGGGCTATTTAGTGCCAGTTTAAAAATATGAATTAAAATATCTTAACAATATTTTGAAATCGAGAAAGAAAAAAACTTCTGAAGTGCCAAAATGCGAATAAGACACAATTTCGTACATTTCTTTGTATATTTTGTTTGCATCCGAATAAAGTATTTTTCAGGACGAATAAATTTCTTTTGGTTTCGAAAATTTGGAGCATGGAAACAGAAATTTCTCAGTGATTGTTTTGCAATTTGAAAGGCATAAGGCCTTATTTCCGGTTTATTCACGAGGAGCGTCATCGTTCGTATTTCAAGTAGAACAAAATTATTTATGTTGTTAAAGGACAAAATTGAAAAAATGGGTTGATGAGTGGGGAGAATGAAAGAAAAGAAAATAGCTTCAGGGTAAAGCCGGGACAATCATCTAGTATTTTTATAATATTATTGTTGATTGGAATTGTAAACATAAAATAAATGTTCTGTCTGCGCCACTGGCCTTTTTCTGTGCACTAAATAAAACAATAACGAAACTAGAAAAATATATTACAGAACCTCATACTTATTTTAGATATAAATAAAAATAAGGCATGCAATGTCAAAAATTCTACTATTCGAAGGATGATGACATACATATGTATATATGTATGTATGTATATGTAGGAACATATGTAGTATATAAAAACGCAGACTTCTTCCAAAGTGATTTTTATCGAGTTAAAAAACCTTTGTAACATTTTACATGTATGTGCATACTAGTTATAGAAAGAATTTATTTTATAGGCCACATTTTAGTGCGACAATAAAAGTTGAGTAGTTGTGGTGCTCTGCGAACATTTAACAAAATGCCAAACATAGATTTTTGCGAACTCTGACAACTAATCAAATTGTGTAGGTATAAAAATTCAATATGAATATTAAAATAATTCTAGCGCAAACGACTATTTAGCATAGAACATTTAACTAGACTCGACATCTTAAAAAAAATTTAATGACAAATTACCCACTTATTTTAAGAGGGACATCAAATTATGTGTATTGAATTCATTTTCCTGCACGAATAATTTCAATTTTTCGTCGACCATTACAACTTCTTATAACTTTGGAAAACTGTTGGTAGATGAAAATCTGGCAACCTGTCAACTATTCGTAGTATGCACTTATGTGCAACATTGTATTTGTACTTACTAACTTTTACAACCTTTTTTACTTACTTCCTTTTTATACTAAAATAATAAAACACGTACTTCTTGTATATTGTTCAGAAATCAATCGGCTTTTTATTACAAGATCCTAACAGGTTATGGGCCCAGATATTGATTAACAATAGTTCAAGAACAGTTTTATACGAATCAAGTTTTATTATTAACATGGCGTCGATTGCAGCAAATTTTAATATAGAAAAATTGAAGGGAAGAGAAAACTATACCTCATGGGCGTTTGCTGTCAAGAACTACTTACAACATGAAGAGCTGTGGGAGACAGTTGCAGGTATTTATCCAGACAAAGGGTTGGATATTAAGTTGGACACAAGAGCTAGGACGAAAATTATTTTGTTAATAGACAAAATCAATTACGTTCATATTGAAGATGCTATTACTTCCAAAGAGGTGTGGGATAAGTTAAAGGCGGCTTTTCAGGACTCCGGTCTGACACGTAGAGTGGGATTGTTGCGGCAGTTAATTACTACGCGTTTTACCACATCTGAAAACATAGAGGAATATGTTAGTAAAATTGTCACAGCTGCACACCAGCTAAAAGAAGTTGATATGCCTGTAAATGACGTATGGATTGGCACGTTGTTATTAGCTGGACTTCCTGATGAATACGCTCCAATGATAATGGGTATAGAAAGTTCTGGAGTTAAAATATCTTGTGACTCTATCAAAACCAAATTGTTGCAAGAAATTAAAAAACCTACTGAAGGTAGTGCACTTTATTCCACAATGAAAAAGAAGAAAGCTGATGTAAAAAAAGGTTTTCGTTGCTTTAATTGCAATCGCCTTGGGCACAAAGCAGCTGATTGTCGCATAAATAAAACGAAAGGTAAAAAAGATCAAGAGGTTGGCTTTTGTACTGTTTTTGTAGCTGGTGTCATTAATGAGAAAGATTGGTTCGTGGATTCTGGTGCAAGTATGCATATGTCCATGCGTAAAGATTGGTTCAATGAGATGAAGAAACCTCATGTTAACGAAATTGTTGTTGCTAACAAAGAAAAATTAAAAGTGGAAGGTGTCGGCAATATTACAGTGTATATCAAATCGCTAAAAATTACAATACACAATGTTTTGTATGTTCCGGATTTAACGGTGAATCTCTTGTCGGTGAGTCAAATAATCCAAAGGGGACATTCCGTAAAATTTGAAGGTGACAAATGCACGATATATGCAAATGGCAAGATAGTCACAACTGCTCAGCTTAAGGAAAATATGTTTAAATTAGATTGCAGTAGTAACCCAACATGTATGGTGGCAGCACAAAATCACATCGAACTGTGGCATGCTCGAATGGGCCACTTAAATTATACTGACTTGACAAAAACGAAAAACTTAGTAAATGGCATGGAGTTTCAGCAAAAGGTAAATAAGAATTGTGTGTCATGTATCAAAGGCAAGATGGTAAGAAACACATTTAAATCGTCGAAAACTCGCACAACAGATCTACTTCAGCTTGTCCATTCGGATCTTTGTGGTCCGATGGAGGAGTTATCTATAGGAGGAGCTAAGTATTTCCTCACTTTTATAGATGATTTTTCGCATAAAGTTTTTATTTACATTTTACAGTCAAAAACTGAAGTACCAGCACTATTTTCAAAATTTAAGGCCAGAGTTGAAAATGAAACTGGTCGAAAAATTAAGTGTTTACGCACAGACAACGGCACTGAGTATTGCAATCATCAGCTGTCAAAGATTTTAATTGAAAATGGAATTCAACATCAGACCACAGTGCCGTACAGTCCTCAGCAAAACGGCGTCGCTGAGCGGATGAATCGTTCTATAGTTGAACGCGCACGATGTATGTTGATACACGCAAGTTTACCATCAAAGTTTTGGGCTGAAGCTGTCACAAATGCTGTTTATGTCATAAACCGATCAGTTTGTTCTGTTGATACAGAGCGTACACCACAGGAAGTATGGACAGGTGTTAAACCAAATTTAAGTAACCTAAAAGTTTTTGGTTCCCGGGCACTTTCATACATTCCTAAGGAAAAGAGAAAAAAGTGGGATGCTAAATCTCAGGAATTAATTTTCGTTGGATACTGTGAGGATACAAAAGGTTATCGTTTACTAGATTTAAACGGATGGCGAGTGGTAAAGAGCCGAGATGTAATATTTTTTGAAAACGATTTTAAACACTTCACTGAAAATAATCAAGATGGAATCGTGTTTAACTTTATAGACGATGTGCCAAAGGATTCTAGTACAATGATTGCTAGCAAAGATGAATCTTACGAAAATGGAAGTGATGATTCTAATGAATATTTTGAGCCAAATGGTACAATTCCAGCTGATAATAATTTAATAGATGCGGAGAAATGTGAAGGTGTTCGGCGCTCAAATCGTGCACCAAAACCAATTGAAATGCCGGACTATCATTTGTATTTAGTGAAGGAAAAGGGCTTAGCAGATCCTTTAACAGTTGAAGAAGCCATGAAAACTCAGGATGCTGTGCAATGGAAACAGGCGATGAATGATGAATATAGATCGTTGATAGATAACAACACCTGGACACTAGTAGACTTACCTGTTGGAGCGAAACCAATAAAATGCAAATGGATTTTTAAATTAAAACGCAATGAAAATGGCGGAGTGGAGAGATATAAAGCTCGTTTGGTGATCAAAGGATGTTCTCAACAGCCAGGCATCGATTATCAGGAGACATATTCCCCTGTTGTTCGGTACACCTCGATTCGATTTTTAATTTCGATAGCTGCTCAATTTGACCTTGACGTAGAACAGATGGATGCTGTCACGGCATTTCTGCAAGGTGATTTGAATGAGGAAATTTTTATGGAACCCCCCGAAGGTTTTCGCAATAATATCAGAGGCAAGGTATGTAAACTCAACAAGGCCATATATGGACTGAAACAGGCTAGCCGTCAATGGAACAAGAAATTAGATCAAGCTTTAAAGGGGATGGGTTTGAAACAATCAAATCTTGACTCATGTATATATTTCAATGTAAATGATTCTAAAATGTTTTTTATTGCTGTGTATGTCGACGACATATTGATTTTTTCAAACAATGATGAGCTGAAGGCGAAAGTGAAAGCTGGTCTACAGAATAAATTCTTGATGAAAGATTTAGGAGAAGCAAAAAGCTGTGTTGGTCTTCGAATAACAAGAAGCAGCGATCAACATGAAATACATATTGATCAGTCAGTGTATACGTCGGAAATTCTAAAGCGATTCAACATGATAGATTGTAACCCTGTTTCAACACCTTTTGATATCAACACAAAATTGACAAACCCAAAATCTAAATCTAACATTATGGATAACATACCATACCAGGAGGCGATAGGCAGCTTACTCTACTTGGTACAAGGTACTCGCCCAGATATTGCGTATGCTGTGAATTATTTGAGCAAGTTTAATAATAATTTTGATAACTCCCACTGGACTGCAGTGAAACGCATTTTTAGATACCTTAAAGGAACAATGGATGTCAGAATTACATATAAAAAGAGTAAAGATTTTAGAGTTTGTGGTTTCTGTGATGCTGATTACGCGAGCAATATTGATGATAGGCGTTCCTGTTCGGGCTATATTTTTGTACAGCAAGGTGCAATAAGTTGGTGTAGTAAGCGGCAGGCGACAGTTGCTCTATCAACTACTGAAGCAGAATACATGGCGATGTCCACCGCCATGCAGGAGGCAGAATGGCTTCGCCAGCTGAAAAATGAACTATGGGAAAATTCTAATGATGCGATTATTCTTATGTGTGACAATAAAAGTGCTCTAAATTTGGCGAAAAATGATGGATATCACGGGCGTTCCAAACATATTGATGTGCGCCATCATTTTATACGTGACAAAATAAATGATGGAAATATTCAATTAGAATATAGAAAATCTGAAGACATGGCTGCTGACTTTCTAACGAAACCGGTAACAAGAGAAAAACACCAGAAATGTGCCAGGATGGTCGGTCTGACTAACTTGTTGCCAGCTTTTAGTGGAGGTGTTGGTAGATGAAAATCTGGCAACCTGTCAACTATTCGTAGTATGCACTTATGTGCAACATTGTATTTGTACTTACTAACTTTTACAACCTTTTTTACTTACTTCCTTTTTATACTAAAATAATAAAACACGTACTTCTTGTATATTGTTCAGAAATCAATCGGCTTTTTATTACAAGATCCTAACAAAAACACAAATTAAATACAAAACAACTGTTCCAAACGTTGATGGGAGTCCAGTATATTTACATTAATTGTGATTGTGTCAGTGATGGAAAATTCAGTACTTTTGTAATATTTTCAGTACTACTTCACAGCAAAAATACCACAGTACCCCCACGTCATATTTAGTACTACTTTTTTGTTTTGCTTTGTTCCCTGTTTAGAAATCTGCGTTATATTTATAATCATAGATAACATTGGCTTCAAATCAAGAACATAACTCGCAGTCTACATTAGCTTATTATTTGTTATAACATTTATCAGGAGAAAAATTTTGCTAGTATAGACCGCAGATATTAATGTTTTGTTGCTCTTATAACATCGTTATCAGAAAATTATCAGAACAACGATGTCAGACATCAAATATCATTTTCCAATATGAAAAAACGAGACAACAAACAAAAGCTATTTGCTGTCTCTGCCACTCCACCTTAAAATTGTGGTAAAACAGCACATGAACATATACTAATATTCCCCACATAGAAAACAAGATCAAATTTAGTACTGTTATTCTGCTGGCGCTATGTTAATGTTATAACAAATAATAAAAGTGTTCCCTCCCAGAGATATGCGAGTTTTATGAAAGTGATGGTACACCAAAGATACACGTATTTAAATCTTTAAAATGGCTCTCCTAAACAAAACCGGTTTTTACCCTTAGGTCACATTCTATTTTGCGCGTCACATATACAAAGCTTTTTATATCAAAATGAATTAATTTTTAGTTTGTTGTTAAAATAGTTTTGTATTTTTTATATTAAACTGTACATAATTCGTTTATGTGTATTATGAATTATTAATTGCTTACTTTAAATAAATGCATTCGAGATACAAAAATGTATATGTATGAAAGTACAATGCACGCACATAATAAAAGTTTTTGTATAAGCAAATTAATTTTTTTGAATAAAGTATTTTAAATATTTATTTATTTATAAGAAAAACAATTTTCATTTAATTTTTTTTTATTATATAAATGGATTTTTAATAAAAATATATGTTTCATAAAAAGTACCACAATGTTAAAAAAAGTACTGTTAAAAGACGGACAGTACCATTTAAATTTTTCATTTTTCCATCACTGGATTGTGTGCAAATATGTACATATGTAGTAATTTATTTATTTATTTCATCATAAGAACATTATGAATATAATTCTTTTGTAGTTCAATAACATATAAATATAATTATATAAAAACATTATTTTATGTAATATGTACTATCTATTTAGCTAAAAAAATTGGAACAATAATTTTTAAAATACCATTAAAAAATACAAATACCTATGTACATAAAATAATTCTTACTAATAAATAACACAGGTCAACAGTGAAAATGGGCTTGAATAACCACTATATAGATTTGATGCATCATGGATACCTAAGTAAAAAAATGGTAAAATTTTTCAATTCTATGGATAAGTTTTTTTTTTTTAATTTTTTTCTAAATTTTGGAATTTTCGAAGGGGCTGATTTACCACTTTTATCATAACTATGGAACGACTTGTTCAATTTTGTCACAAAACATACTAAGAAACTTGAAATGAAATTACTTTTAAGCCATGCTAATATTATTTTTTTATAAACTCAACGGTTTCGGAATTATTTAGACTGCAATAATTAAAATTAATTTTTTTTATGCTAAATTGGTAAATTTTTATTTTTAAAAAATATATATAAAAAATCGAAAATGGCAAAAACTTCATATTTTTCTTACATGATTAGAAAGGTATGTATTTTCCAAATAAAATAAACTTTACTTCATGAAAATCGATGCATAAATGTTGATTTTATTCAGAATACTGTGAAATTAACCGATTTTAAGATTTGACTACGTTGTAATAAATGCTTGATATGTACTCCACCACGTATTAGTTATGTATATAAGATAACACACATCTTGTAAACATCTTCTTCTTTTATAATTTGTAGAATTTGGAACACTTGATAAAATATATCGTTATTGTATTAATGTAATAATTAGATTAATTAGTTTATTTATTTAATTTAATTTTGTGTCAAGGAGGCATATCAAATAAAATATAAAAAATATGTACATACATATATGCCCTGAATTAATTGTTAGAAAAAAAAATAAAATAAATTTAGTCGCATTTTGACAACAGAACACGTAGTTTTAATAAAAATCGTATAATCGATTATAAGGACTCGTGAATGTTCTTAACTGGCGCCCAACGCAAAAAATAAATAAATTTTTTTTTAATCTTTTAAAATCAAATACATATCATATTTGATTAAAGTTTTAAATACCAAAAAGCATCTTTTGCTATTGAAGGAAAATATTTATAAAATATATGAAAAGTTTAAATAAAAACTGTGTACCAATTTCAATTCAAGGAGTTTTGGAAAAGCAATACCAAAAGCAACAACAAAAGCAAAATCAAAAGCAATACCAAACGCAATTTCTTTATAAATGGAATTAGTGGAGGCAAGGCAAAAGGGAAATATACGAATTCAGGCTGCTCAAATAGATGACCTTAAACTGAACTCATAAATATATGTAGAAGGACCAATATCGAGTGAATTCAAATAAATATTGATCACGATAGTAAGAGAGCAGATATTTATCTTATATTATTTTTAGAATCCATTATTATCATTAATTACATACTTACATTCATACATACATTCACACATACATAAGTGCATATACGAGTACATATGATTTAATAAGTATAATTAATATATACCATATTATTTCTTAGCTGATAACATTTTATATTTACAAATACAACATATTAACATAAGTATACTTATAATTTTCATTACGAGTTTATTTACTATAGTTTTCTAAAATTTTATTATATAAAAAAAAAGAAAGAAAAAGAAGAACAAAATGAATAGAAATGAAGTGTTTAGTATAGTTGAATCTGCGGTAGATAGTACTAAAAAAGAAATTTTAGAACAAATTGGTAGTTTAACAATTGCTGTAGAACAGTTAAAACCAAGTCGAGTGGAGCCTTTAACTCCAACAATCATTCAATCTAATGTTGGTGCTGGAAACACAAATTTAGATCTAATTAAATCCCTTCCACAATTTGGTGGAAATGCATGCGAGTATCCAGCATGGAGAGAATCTGCTAATTTTGCCATAAGTTATTATACAAAAGGATCCGAAGCATATTATATAGCTATGGGTATTTTAAGAAACAAAATAATTGCTGAAGCAAACTCTACTTCGAGTTCATATAATACAATATTCAATTTTGATGCCATAACATCACGGTTAGATCAATCATACTTCGATAAAAAGCCGTTGTACTTATTAGAAAATGAGCTCAGTGTCTTGCGATAAGGAAGGTTGACGATAAACGAATATTACGATAAAGTTAACAAGCAACTTACTTTGATTTTAAATAAAATTCTTATGACAAATACAGCTAAAGAAGAGGTTATCGAAGCATTAAACGAACGAGTAAGGGCAAACGCGCTGCGTGTATTTATATCAAGACTTCGTAAACCTTTATGTGATATTTGTTTCTCTGCAAATCCACCAGATCTACCTACTGCTCTGGCAACATCTCAAGAACTTGAACAAAATCAAGAACGATACAGATTTGCAAACGCATTTGCAAACTCAAAAAATTTGCAGCAAATAAATAAACCTTATTCAAATAATAATGCACCCAAAGTAGATAGTTTTAAAAGAACACCAATTGAAAAACAAATTTTGGAATATCCATCGCCTGTACCAATGGAAATAGATACGGGTACATCATATTTCAGAAAGCAAACTGCATTTTCGAATGCATTACAACATCAACCCCAAATTCAAAATTCAAATTTCAATAGGCAAATTCCATATGAAAATATGCCGAAGCGTCCATTGATCAATAGCAATACCGGTCAACTTCCAGATCGAAATATACAGAAAATCAATCATGCCGAAAGTTGTGAAGAGGATGATATATATGGAAACGATGGTTTTTCTTGTAACGAATCTGATGGCGATGCAATTGACAACTTGATTTTTTTTAGTGTAAAGTCGCTCTTGCCATATATTGTAAAAAAGTCCATAAATGGTACAGAGCTGAATATTTCAATAGACACAGGCACTGCTAAAAATGAATCATACAACAACTTTTTTTATATTACCGTGTTTAAATTCTTTTGATGGAATTTTAGGCTATGACTTTTTTAAAGATATAGAAGCCTTGATTGATACTAGAACTGGAACTCTTTTCCATAAAACAGGAAAAGACCAAATTAACCATTTTTTTGTGAACAAGTTAACTCAATAGCAATTGATAAAAAATATCTTCCTATTGATTTACATGGTAGATTCGAAAATCTTATTAGTAGGAATGCAACTGCATTTGCTGATCCGGATAGGGCCTTGCCAGCCAACACTCAAGTCGAAGCCACGATAAATTTGTCTAAAGAAGAACCAATTTATTCACGAAGTTATCCGTATCCCGTTTCCGCAACAGACTTTATAAATAGTGAAATATAATGCCCTTCTTAAGGATGGTATTATACGAAAATCCTCATCGCCATATAACTCACCCATCCACGTTGTCAGCAAGAAAGGTGTTGATTGCAATGTTAAACAAAAAATAAATGATTTTACTGCTGCAGATAAATATCCCATGCCACACATTTCTGTAATTTTATCAAATCTAGACAAATCAAAATTATTTACAACTCTTGATCTAAAATCCGGATTTCACCAAATAACATTGGCGGAAAAAGATAAATGTAAAACGTCTTTTAGTGTGAACAATGGAAAATATGAATTTGTCGCTTACCTTTTGGGCTTAAAAATGCGCCTTGTATTTTTCAACGTGTCATTGATGACATTTTACGAGACGAGATCGGGAAAACGTGTTTTGTTTACATGGATGAGGTTATAATTTTTTCTGAAGACGCAAACAGCCATATTTTTCATGTCGATAATATATTGAAAAAAATGGCTAATGCAGGAATGCGAAACTCAACAGAAAAATCAAAATTTTTAAGGACCGAAGTTGAATTTCTCGGATTCGTTATTTCAGAAAATGAAATCAAGACATCATCTGATAAAGTTCATGATATCCTTAATTTTCAAACGCCCAAAACTTTGAGAGCGTTGAGGTCTTTTCTTGCTCTAGCCGGATACTATAGAAGGTTTATCAAAATCTATGCAGTTATAGTGAAACCACTAATTACATACCTTCGTGTGGAAAACGGGAATGTCAATGCAAGAACGTCAAAGAATGTTAAAATCACCTTATCGCAAGAAGCACTTAATGGATTTGAAAAAGTTAAGCGTATACTTGCTTCTGAGGATGTACTTCCTCAGCATCCGGATTTCAACACCCCATTTGAATTAACAACTGATGCTAGTTCTAACGCTATTGGAGCTGTGTTGTCGCAGAATGGTAAACCTATTACTGTGATTTCTAGAACAGAGCAAAATTATGCAACAAATGAACGTGAATTGCTTTGTATTGTTTGGTCTTTGCAAAAACTACGACACTTTTTGTACGGAGTAAAAAATGTTAAAATTTTTACTGACCACCAGCCTTTAACATTCGCAACTTCTGACAAGAACCCAAACCAAAAAATCAAAAGATGGCGAGCATTTATAGCCGATTTTTCTCCACAATTTCATTATAAACCTGGTAAGGAAAATGTTGTACCGGACGCATTATCGCGCCAATATATGCATACTTTCAATAACACAGACTCAGAAACAGTACATAGTGAAATATCCTTTTCAAAAACAATTAAATCAGTAGATGTTCCTGTAAATCAATTTACTAATCAATTAATCGTTTCTAAGGCAAAATAACAAGTATCTTATTTCCTCAATATAAAAGAAATATGTATTATAAACTATAGCAATGTTCAACAATTGGTATTATCTCTGCAAAACTGCGTTAGCTCTCGCGCAGTGAACGCAATACATTCTGATTTGAGCACCTTGGCGGAAATTCAAGATGTAATACTGGATCATTTCCCATTAATAAAATTTATTCATACACAAAAACTTGTAATAGATCTAACTAACAAAAATGCCAATTAGAGACACTTAATTTAGAACATAGCCGAGCTCATAGATCTTTGCATGAAAATTACAAGCAAATCACATCGGAATATTTTTTTCCTAAAATAAAGAAAATGCTGAATTCAATCATAAAAAACTGCAAAATATGTTTGGAAAATTAAATACAATAGAAAACCATCAAAGCCAATAATCGGTGCATCACCAATACCGGATTTTCCTGGGCAGATACTTCACATAGACATTTTTTCAACAAATAAAGTACATTTCCTTACATGCCTTGACAAGTTTTCAAAAAATGCGGTTGCTGTACCCATTTCTTCAAGAGCTCTTATTGATGTTAAAACTGGAATTTTACAAATTCTTAATAGTTTTAAAAACACTAAGCTTATAGTATCCGATAATGAAAAATCTTTTCAATCGAATACCATAAAGAATATGCTAAGGGATTTCTTTTGTATTGAACAATTTTTTGTGCCGCCTTTACATAGTGAAAGTATTGGTCAGGTGAAAAGGTTTCACTCGACTTTGCTTGAAATTGCTAGGTGTATTAGGACACAGCATGATGTTGCCGAATCATCAGATTTAATACTTATTGCCACTCACAGGTACAATAATACTATACATTCCGTTATAGGAAAAAAACCGATAGATATTCTTCAATTTTTCGCTACTGATAACATAGCAAACAGGCGAAATCGTATTTGTTCGACGAAACAAAAGTTCGATAAGGTATATTTAGAAAAAGTTGTTGAAAGAGATTTCAGTACGAAAGTTATAATAGACGGTAAGCAAGTTCATAAAAATAACATAAGATAACCGCAAACATCCATCTATATTTTCTTAATTTTTCAAACTTAGATTCATAATGTTCATTTTTTCTTTCTTAATTATTAAATGATTAAATTTAAATTATTAGTTAAATTGTAATTTTCTACACGAATAACTTATAAATTTCACACTAATATTCAGATAAAATGATGAGAGCAATAGTGTTTTTTGAAACGCGGACGTTTCATTCTTGAGAATAG